>OX422209.1:264465803-265839553 GCA_949130495.1 Sambucus nigra | reverse complement strand
GCCTAATTATCAAGATAAATACTTTTGTATTATTCATAGATTTCAGTTTTAACATATTTGAGAATCAATAAATGCCTCAGTTATTTCAGTATTCAAATTTATGATTCACTAATTATTAGGTTAACCCTCACCCTCGGCAAAATCGGGATGTGATATTTCTCATCCTCTCCCTTGGTCGCCATGTCCTCCTCCGCATTCATGACTCTCCCGGTCGTAGACAGAAGTTTTGCCATGGATTTTGAAGTATCTTGGGCTAGCTTTCAAAGTAATTTTTCCTTTTACAATCCTCCCATGAGGGCGGTCATAGAAATGTTCTCCTCATAGTCTTCAAGTTCTATCTTCTCTTTGTTAAACCTTACCATATAGTCTCTGAGAGACTCATTCTTCCCTTGCTTTACATACAACAGTTGGGTAGCCTTTTCAGGGCTTCATGCTGAAGCAGAAATTATGAATGAACTTATCGGCCAGCTGTTTGAAGTTATATATGGAGTTCTTGGGGAGGGAGGTATACCATACATGGGTTGTGCTAGTAAGAGTACCGAAGAATGCTCGACATCTCATCTCATCAGAAACTGAGTAGATCTCGACTACAGATTGGTACATCTTAACGTGGGGGTTCGTGCTCCCGTCGTACTTCGGTGTGATAGTCGGTTGCTTAAACTTGGTCGGAGTTGGGTAGCTCACTATTCTTGCTACAAATGGAGACCTTTCCATATACCCCCTGGGTCTCAACTTTTCAGGGCATCGTCAATTTTATCCTCCAATCTCTAAATGGAGCTATTCCATGGTTTCTCGGTCGCTGCCGCATTATCTCCTTCGACTACAATAACTTTATCACCGGATCTTTCTCTGTCGGTTGGACATTGCACAGGCACTCTGTCAGCTATCTTCTGATGGCTGCTGACTTCTTTTTTCTCTTCCTCTCGTCCACGTGGAGACTGACGATCAGAACATCCTCCATTTCCCCTGGAGGTTGTGCTTGAGAGTCGGTCTCATAGGTCACAAACTGGGTCGAGTCGGTCGAAAGTCGACACTCTACTCAATATATCAAGTGTTGAAGCTCGGGGTTGGCCATCTCGGCTCTGCCAACCACTATTTTCTCTACTAGGTGGAGTAGGCGCATTGTATTTCTGAAAATATCATAGGGCTCCCAATACTCATCCTCATCATAACACTGGTCATCTGGGTTTTCCTAGCCTTGCCTTCCCAGGAGTAATTGCCTAGGGTCAGCCACATCTTTGCGTATATGCTACTATGGCACTTCTTTGTGTGGGGTCGGGGTAATGCCCTTATCGTCGGAGCCATTTCCTTGGAGGTCAAAGTTATCATCTCCGCTACAACGCCAATATGTATGGCCATCATATTTTGGCTAAAGGTAACAAGTTGTTCTTACATTTTCTACTAGTTGGCAGCCAACGAATGCAGCGCCATCGCTATGTCACCTATCTCTGACTTAGGAGGCGTATGGCTGGAGATGGGGACAGCTCCATGAGGTAAATAGGAGGTCATCATCTCCGGTGAATGAACATAACAAATGGGTTAGCTAGATGAGCTAAGTGAGCTAGAAAAAAGCTTGAAACCCCCAATAAGAGCTCTTTCAATGGTTAAACCGATCCAACCAAGTGTGGAACTAGATCACCACCAGAGAATCAAGTGAGAAGCTAAAAATGAAGAGGAAGACGATGAAGAACCTTTGTTCCCATAGATGGTGCCAAAATTATGATGCTAAGAAGTCATCATTTGAATTTATATAAGCAGCTCAAGCTCAAGTACACACAACAATGGAGATGTATATAATAGCATAGTAATGCAAATCTGAGAAGAGTATGAGGATAAGAGGAAAGACGATAGAATTTAAGTGGTTTGGCTATGTCATTCTACTCCACTATGCAGATAAGTATGGTTTTTCACTAGAAAAGAGGCTCTAATGGCCTGAAATACACAACTCTCAAGCTTTCTCTCTTTCCTATGAATGAGACAGAGTTTAGCAAGGGTTTTCTATTTCTGAATCCCTTGTTCTGGGAAGAAGATGGGTTTATATAGTGCTTGGGGTGCACAATGCACCCCCAAGAATGCATGGAGCGTGCGCTTGTTGGAGCATCCAATGAGGAGTAGGCACCTGTCCTGAGCATGGGAATGTAATGATGATGCATATATTCCCCTCACGTGCTCCTGTTATTTCGTTATAATTGCCTGTCCACATGGGATGGTCACGCCAGAAACCTTCATCACACGTAGTTGTGTGTCACCTTATGAGGTATCGGCCTGGCTAAGGATGATACTTCTAATTTCTTATTTGAGCAACTGATGAGCAAAGGAGAAGTGTGGTCTTGGTTGCCTAGATATGCGGGGACAGGACGAGACTGATGTAGGTCTATTGGGCCCATCAAGAGGTCTCGGCTACTGGGGGTTCCAGGAAGATACATACACCAAAACCTTCACCTCCTCGAGAAGGACGTCCTAAATCGCCTTCTCTCCCATCAATCCCTAATAGCGAACCCTCCTCAACGAAATGTTCATCAGCAAGATACATACACCAAATAAATTACTCAAATGAACTTTGGATAATAAAAGAATTAATAAATTCAATTTAATTCAAAACAAAACAAAAAAGAAAAGAGAAAAAAAATAAAGAAATAAAATAAAATTGAGCAAACACAATCACATAGCCATCAAGGTTCTTCACCCTAGCCGAGCGATGTGTCACAAGCTCCCTTAACAAAACACGTTCATCCCCCATCGGTTTGGTGCCTCCGTATACATTCTCCATTCCCACAAACATTCACCCGGGGGCAGTCCCACTCGATGTTTTCCTACTCGTCGACATTCACAATATTCGCCATTTCTTAAAAAAAAATCACAAAAATGCTCAAGGGAACTCTCTCTCTCTCTCTCTCTCTCTCTCTCTCTCCGAGAGAGAGAGAGTCAATTTTTTATGGTGGAGAATGAGAGTTTCCCTCACCCCCTTTATATAGGGGTAAAGGATATGGCAACCGACATTCCCCCCTTAGGATCCCGTGAAGACCATCAAACTCCATGACCCTATCGGCTGGCACAAGTCACCCCCCCCCTCCAAATTTTCGTTACAAAAAATCAAAAAAATGTGCCAAAAATCCTAAAAATTACAAAAAAAAAGTTCCAAAAATCATAAAACCCCCAAAATTTGCGAAAATGCTTATTTTTCACAAAAACAAAATCATCTAAATCAAAAATTACACAAGCTTCCAAAGAATCATCAAAAGTCTCAAAGCTTTCCAAAAATCTCAAAATTTCCTAAAAATTCATAGAAAATTGAAAAAAATCCTAAAAAACTCGAATTTCGCAAAAACACGTGCACATTTTCCATAAAAATCAGAAATATACAGGTATTCAAAATTCATCAAAAATTTAAAAAACCTCACCGAAAAATTCTAGACTTTCCTGAAATTTCTCACAACATCACATATCATTTTTCAAAGTTCTCATACACTCCTTAGGACCTCAAAAATGACTTCGGCACTCATATATGGCCAGCCCCCCCCCCCCCCCCCCCCCCCGCCCCCCGCGAATTGATCACATACACCCTTTAGGTCCTCAAAATTGACCTTGGCTTTAAAAACACCCGCGAGCCCCCGAATCGGTCGCGTAGACTCTTTATGTCCTCAGAATTGACTTCGGCCCTCAAAATCGATTGCGACCCCCCAAATCCATTGCGCACACTACTTATATCCTTAGAACTGACCTTGGCTCTCATAATCAGTTGCGACCCCCAGAATTGGTCGCATACACTCCTTAAGTCCTTAGAACTTACCTTGGCCCTCAGAATCGGCCACGACCCCTTAAATCAGTTTCCTAGACTCCTTAGGTCCTCATAACTGACCTTGGCCCACGAAATCGGCAACAAATTCCCGCATGGATCGCATACATTCTTTAGGTCCTCAAAACTGACCTTAGCCCTCCGAATCTTTCGTGACCCCCCGAATCGGTCTCATACACTCTTTAGGTCGTTAAAAATGACCTTGGCCATCACAACCATCGGCGATATCCCCCCCCCCCAAAAAAAAAAAGTGGTTGCATACACTCTTTAAGTCCTTAAAATTGATCTCGACCCATAAAATTGACTGTGACCCCGAGTCTGTCGCATCCACTCTTTAGATCCTTAAAATTTATCTTAGTTCTCAAAATTGATCATATACACCCTTTAGGTCCTCATAATTAGACTCATCTCTCAAAATCGATTGTGACCGCCCAAATCGATCGTATACACTCTTTAGGATGAGCTGTAAAGAGACAATGCTTAGATCCCAGAAATGCCAAAACCAGAAGTCATGCCAAATCAGAATACTTCTTTTCCACCTGTTGTGAGTTAAGGAATTCCTGAGCCTATGTGGGACCCTTGAGACTATTGGAATCTTCAACATATCGAAAAGCCTCTGTGCATCACACCTGTCAATGTACCATATCCTCCCCATTTGCCTATGTTAAATCCCCCTCAACCATGAGCTAAATTATCCATGCCTATTCCAATCGATCCCAAAGAAGCAGAACTCACTCGGGTGAAAGAAAACCTCTAGATGATATCTCAAAAGTTTGACCAGATGAAGCTCTCAAAAAATTATGTGGATTACACCCACATGTATCCCTACCCAAAGGCTCGAAAAATTTAAATTGTTTGATATTAAAAAATTCGAAAGGGGTGTGCCTCCCATAGTGCATACAAAAGAAATTATGGCCCATATATGTCAATAAAGCCTCGAAAAAAGTGTCCTATGATGGTTCTTATCTCTATAAGAATCCCGAATCTGAAATTGGGAAGATGGTGCCAGAGAATTACTAACCCAGTACAAGTACAACGAATAATTTGATGTAACCCGTTGTGACCTTGATCTACTCAAACAGGGAGCTGGAGAATCTGGTAATAACTTTTTAACCAGGTGGAGAAAGAAATATTCCATTATAAATAATCGCTAAGAACAAAAAGTTAGTATTGTAAATAATAACTTTCTTTCGCATATCAAAAACACCATTGGTAAACAGTATTGCCCTCATTTAAGAGCCCTTCGAAATAATGGGGTAGAGATTAAAGAGAATGATTCTAGTTAGATTGTGAAGATAGAATCAGAAACAAATAATTCAATCAGTCAGTTTCCTCTCAGGAAATATGAGAAACCCACTACTGCTTCCATAAATAACCTTTCCTCTTAACCTACCATTGTATTGGCACCAAAATCCTGACTTACTGTTGTCTGAAAATAACAACACCGAACACCATGATCCTCTTTCTAAAGTATATTAAGCCATTATGCCTTGAAACCTTATCAAACCTTTGGACCTGCATCCACTACCTGACCCTCTTCCCATATGTATCAATCATGGCTCATATTGCGACTTTCACCGAATCGTCGGTCATACTATGGACCAATGCCATCATTTAAAAAATCGAGTATAAGGTCTCATCCTTAAATGCATAATCGCCCCTCTTATGCGGCGTGAACTATGTGTTCTTGTAAGGAAACTATTGTTGTTCGGTTCACCTCCAGCGATGCAAAAAACCTAAACTATGACTACACTCTTTACGGGAGTATAGCGGTCAGTCTGGATATCAAAAATCCACGACAAATCTTTGACAAATTTTAATCGATTTAATATTCCAATAATAAAAGTGTAAAAGGTGATGGGTGTAAAAAGGAAAAAAGAAAAAGAAAAAAAAAAGTCAACTATGTTAAATAAGAAGAATAAAACGAGGGTAGGGGCACATCACCGTCATGGACTAAACACGCGTAATTAGAATTTTTGTTCTAAAATATTTAACCGAGCATATTCAATTAATTATAAACATCATCTATGAAGGAATTTAATCCAAAAATTCGAGATAAAACATTTAATCAAAAATGTTCACACGTGGATTAATTTCAGAATATCGCTTTAAACACTAACGTTGCGTGACAAAGAAAGTTGAACGCATAATATTCCAACTTTAATACACGAGGTTTCAATTAAATGGAATTTTACCCAAAACCTAACTTTCGAAGCTCAACACCCATCAATGGCGGAGAAATGACCCCAACCCTTAACCTAAGCACGATACATAAATAAAACTATTTAAAACAACTAAACACTAAAGAAAACAAGAATTAAACTACTAACAACTAATAAATCAAGAGAACAAAGCTTAAACAAAGAAATAAAGCATTAATTAAAGGAAGGGGGTGAATGATTAGTAACTTACATACAAATGGGTATAAACCCAAAGAAGGGGAGAAGGGACAAAGCTCCTAAAACAAGCCCTAAAAATCATCTATATGCAGTATAAATGATGTGCTAACTTAAGGGAAAGTTTTCCTTTAAATACCCCACTAAAACCCCCTCAAAAAATAGTCTTTTGTGGACATTTTGACATTCCGAATCAATTCTCCAAAATGGCCTTATCGATTCACCCCTGGCAGGTCTCATTTTTCATTCAAGATCAACATACGGAAAATGTCGTAACTTCTTCGTTATAAATCGGAATTAGGCGCGGTTGGAAGGTACGCGAAGATAACTCAGAGGGATACAAATTCCAAGAAGAAATTAGGACAAAAAATTAAATGATGAAATTACTAAAATGCCCTTGGATGTTCCCTTGATGACGGAACTTTCTCGAAATGCGATCAAACTTCTCGCTAAGCACTTTAATACCTACAAAAGCTCAATTATACCTCACAAAGCATATAAACATTCATAAAATAGTTTTTATGGTTAATGAGCTTAAAAATAGGAATTAAGATACCCGAGGGGGCTAAAATGCATAAGTATAAAGGGTAAATAAATGCAATATTTGAGACAAATCACACCCCCTAACTTACA
Source organism: Sambucus nigra (assembly GCA_949130495.1). NCBI lineage: Eukaryota > Viridiplantae > Streptophyta > Magnoliopsida > Dipsacales > Adoxaceae > Sambucus > Sambucus nigra. The sequence continues at coordinate 265,832,728 of OX422209.1, read as the reverse complement.
CATTGTTAGTCCTTAGCAATGAAGTGCAAAGAAATTGGACTACAAATAGTATCATAAGAGAGGAGATATATACAAAAGAGATAAAAGCCACTTTCGTGGACGAACAATTGCATTTAGCATATGTAATAAGCCGTTAAACCCCCAGGTTACCCTAGTGGACGAGTGTCATCTTCTGAGGGTTTTCAAGGATGAAAACCATAAAAATCAAAGTTTCCTTAAAACATGCCCAATCACCAACATAACACAATCTCAACAATAACGAAAAATATTTCAAACTTGTTGTTAGCATAGTGAATGAATTCACACAAAAGTCCGTATTATTAACATTATAGTTAGAACTTCGTCAATTTGAAACCTTAAAAGTGGAAGAGCGAGCTTATGCAAGGTATGATTAGGCAAAACTTTTATAAACTGGATAAGCATTAAAGCACGCATATATGACAATCCTCTCCACATATTACACTAAACAAATAGAATCACTATGAATGGGAGGTAATACACGGGACATGTGGGCATAAAGAATAAATGTAAACGAAAAATAGGCCACACACATGTCACTAATGAAGAACACTATATATAAAAATATAAACTTGTAATCTCAATGAAAAATACCGTCATTAAAGGAGATAATGTATTTTCACAGATTATCGTAATTATTTAAAACGTTAGAATTAAATTCACCCTAGGATCACATAGGACTTGTATAGGGTTGTTATGTAGGTTTGGGGTTAAGGTTAGGAAATGAAAGGAATATGTACAGATTCAAAGGTGTTCGTGGATGAAAAACTTGGGATAATGGAAAATTGTAGGCAATTTCAAAATTGGAACATGATTTCTATAACAAGCATTAGATATGAAATTGGAGAGCGAAAAGGATTATTGATCACTATATACATCATATACAAACTTTTTCTTTCTTCTCTTTTCTTCTTTTTTCTGTGTTTTTCTTTTGTTTTCTTTTGCTTTTTCACTTTTTCTTCTCTTTTTCACTTCTTTCTTTTCTTCACTTTTCTCACTCTCATGTGCTTAATTGAAACCACATAAAAATAACATCATTCAATCCCGAGTATCATTCCAAACAAAGGTATGAAAGGTAATATGTAAGGTTTATAACTCCAATGTGGAGTTAGTTAAGGAATTTTGGGTTATGAAACGAAAGGCTATATTAAGGCTCAAAGGGGTTGACTATGAAATTATGTAAGGTGAGGTCAAGGTCCACATGGGTGATATAACAAAGATTCCCTACGACCATTTCCTAAAATTTACGAAATTCTCGAGTCAAAACAACTTTGAAAATCATGTTCAAGTAAAACATTTCACAAATGAACTCAATTAATAAATGATCAATGAAATAATAGAGAGACTACCGAAAACTTTAATGTTTTCAAGGAGAAAAGAGTAGTGTATAAACACTTGCGAATGACAAAAAGAACAAATCTCCTCGGTATAAGTATATACAATGCAACAAAGATAACCGAGTTATAAATGCCTTAAACCAAATCATTGGAACAAGAAAATCGCATGTGATAATGGGATTAAAGTTTAATTCATGAAGTTATTCATAATATCAATGATATAAGGACTAAAGTATAATAACTTCTAAAATCGAGAACATGAATCATTGAATTGTCTATTGGATTGGTCATTTATTAAAATTTATCATAGGAAACAAGGTAAAAATACCCCACAAAGGAGAAAAACGAAAGAAAATATTTTTGAAATTTTTATTGTTTTACAAAAATCATGCATAGTAAAGAACATGTGATCAAATCAATGAAACTTCCAAAGAATGGATAGAATATCCCACACCCCCAAACTTAAATGTTGCATTGTCCTCAATGAAAATCAAGAACACGACATAAAAATAGGAAAAGAAAGATATTTCCCAAAATGGAACGATCCCCAGTAAGTACGAGTCAATTGAATATACAAAACATGTTAGAACCAAGCAAAACAAAAAAGAATAACAAAAATTTGACTAATTACACTAGACTAAAATTAAAAAGAGAGAAAAAGAAAGAAAGAAAAACTAACTATTTACAACCTATAATTTTAACTTCTAACCAACTATACACTAGAAGTTAAAAATTTTGAGGATCCACCCAAAATACGATTTGACTTTAAGGGATCAATGGTGTACCCTCACCCGAGTGCATGCCTCCCAGAAAATAAGAATTTCGTTTGAACAACGGAAGGCATGTGTAAGGCGTAAGAAATGAACCATCGCCAATTAAAAAATTTAGTGGGGTGATGTGGGGTTTGGATACTAAGGATGAAAAGACCACATTGATCTCAGGAAAACTGAAATCACATCCCAAGGTTTTTCCATTGGAAGGGGAGGTGGGGAAAGTGCAAGTGAATAGCCCTTGAGGTGAAGCATCTCAAAATAACAATCCCATTCAATAATTGGGTCAAAGTCCTCAAGGCTTTCAACTGATTCTTGTGATAAATTTAATGGTTCGAGAATAGTAGGGAACAAAGAAAAGGAAGGACCATCAACCTCAATACAATTGGAAGAATTAACAAGAGGTTGAAATTCTAAAGTGCTTGGATCACTCTCTCAAAAAGGGGTGGAGGTGAAATGCAAGTTTTAACCTCAACCAACCTTTGTGAAGAAGAAATGGTCTCATCGAGTTGGGCATTTATTTCTAAAGACCAAGATTTAAGACTCTCAGATTGGTCATTCAACTCCTTGAAAGCTAACTCATCATCAAACCAACAAGAAGACATGACATCTTCTTGGGAGGTTTCCTCATAGCTAGACGATTCCCCTCTTCCCAAATTACATTCTAAAGGCGATGAGGAACTACTTACAAATTCTTAAATTTCACGCTCAAGTCGTTCATTTTCAAGAATTTGTAAGCATTCTCCAATAGTCTTGGGAGTGTAACTTGTAAAACTATTCCCATAACAATTAAGGTTATCTAAAGAATTATAGAAAGACATTTCAAATTAGGCAATTTAAAAATGCAATGAGCGCCACAATTTTAAGATTCTCGAAACAATTTAGCACAAGTCAAAAAGAAAGGGAAAACAAAAAATACAAAGATATAAAAAAGAATATTATGAAATAATAAAGCATCTACAATCTATAAAAAAAATATTCCCCGGTAACGGAGCAATTTTTATGTGGTGTGAACTATGTGTTCATGTAAGGACACTATTGTTGTTTGGTTCACCGCCCGCGATGCAAAAAACCTAAACTATGACTACACTATTTACAGGAGTATAGCGGTCAGTCCGGGTATCGAAAATCCGCAGGGAATGTTTGACAAATTTTAATCAATTTAATATTCCTAAAATAAAGTATAAAAGGTGATGGGTGTAAAAAGGGTAAAAGGAAAAATAAGAAGTTAACTATGCTAAATAAGAATAATAAAACGAGGGTAGGGTCACATCCCCTCCATGGGCTAAACACGCGTAATTAGAATTATTCAATTAATTATAAACATCACCCATTAAGGAATCTGATCCAAAAATGGGAGACAACATTAAATTAAAAATGGTCACACGTGGATTAATTTCAGAATATCGCTTTAAACACTAACGTTGAGTGACAAGAAAAGTTAAACGCATAATATTCCAACTTTAATACACGAGGTTTTAATTAAACGTAATTTTATCAAAAACCTAACTTTAGGAGCTCGACTCCCATTAGTGGCAGATAAATGACCCCAACCCTTAAACTAAGGACAATACATAAATAAAACTAATTAAAACAACTAAATTCTAAAGAAAACAAGAATTAAACAACCAACAACTAATAAATCAAAGAAATAAGTCAATAGAACAAAACTTAAAGAAAGAAAGAAAGCATTAATTAAAGGAAAGGGATGAATGAATAGTAACTTACATACAAATGGGTATAAACCCAAAGATGGGAAGAAGGGACAAAGCTCCCAAAACAAGCCCTAAAAGTCATCTACATGAAGTATAAAATGATATGCCAGCTTAAGGGAAAGTATTCCCTTAAATACCCCACCAAAAACCCCTAAAAATAGTCATTTACGGACATTTAGACATTCTGAATCGATTCGCCAAAATGGTCGAATCGATTCGCCCCTAATAGGTCTCATTCTTCACTCTGGATCAACATATGAAAAATATCGTACCTTCTTCATTATAAATTGGAATTAGGCGTGGTCAGAAGATTAGAAAAGATAACTCAGAGGGATAAAACTACAAAGAAGACATTGGACCAAAAACTCAAATGATGAAATTACTAAAATTCCCTTGAATGTGCATTTGATGATGAAACTTTCCTGAAATGTGACCAAACTTCACGCTAAGCACTTTAATACCTTAAAAAGCTCAATTATACCTCGCAAAGCATATAAACATTCATAAAATAGGTTGTCTGGTTAATGAGCATAAAAATAGGAATTAAGATACCGAGGGGGCTAAATTACATAAGTATAAAGTGTAAATAAATGCAATATTCTAAAGGAATCACCCTCCTACGGGCCAAAAATCAAACACCACCCGAAATCCTCGGCCTCTGCATCAAGATGGTATGAGTGACATATTCACCGATAAAGATTATGATTTTGAACCCTCAACCAAAATCAAGACTATAAACAATCCCACTTCATCCACCAATCCAAGTTGATCCCTAGATCCTCTCCAAATGTGCCCAACCTATCTATTTTATCTTGAAACTACTCATGACAAAGCACTCACCCTATAACGCAAGCTTGCATAGCTGTCTGTAGCAAATCAAAAACATAAAGCTTGGATTTACTAGCCTTCCTTAAAAATTTGAAAGATTTTGGGATGATTTTTTTTCCAAGATTAACCCTTTAATAGGAAGAATGTGCGAAGATAAATTATTTTTATATGGAAGCTCAAAAGTGGTCCCGCTAATCCCATGGCTGGTTCTTACCTCCTTAAGAGTTCATCCCATATAGCATTATTCTGGTCCTAACAGAGGAAAGACTTAACAAAGGAAGAATATGTGAAGCTCCCGAAATTCTCATTCCCATGAAACTAAAGGGATATTTACTCCCTTATTAGAAACATTTATCAGAGACATGGGAAGATTTATACTTTGATGCACTTGAAGTTGTCGAATGCATAGAATTCTGAGGAAATGACTGAATAAATTCCATGGTATGGGATGATAACTCTGGCAGCTCAGATGATTCAGAAAGTGAACCCAATAATGAAGCTCTTAGTGTGCTTGACTCTTTTATGGGGTGGTTTTCTTTGAAAACCTTTTATCAAAAATTAACGAAGTCTCTGGTGCCATTGAGAAAGATGAAGAAATTAGATTTCTCTTTTACCTATCATTAGTAAATCACATGATCGGATCAGATACTACAAAGATCCATTTCATGTCGTAGCAACATTCCCACATATAAAGGGAAATGAGTTTTTGAACAACCACCAATGCCTTAAATGACCATCGAGGAGAGAAAATTTCTTGAACAACTGAAAAATACCCAATCCCACACCAACCTATGGGGACTTCTAATGTCATCCTGGCTTCACAGGAATTCCTTCTTCAAGTTACTCACATAAGATACAGTTCCTCCTTCTACCTATCCTGATGAGTCCATTCATATATCCGACAAATTAACGGCCCTGAGACTCATCTCTTCACTAATGAGGAAATAAATAAATTCTTCCCTGGTCCTAATTATGCTTTAAACATATTAGCCGTAATTTTTCAGAAGATTATCCCAATGGTACTTATTGATAATGGTTTCATCTTAAATCTACGCCTTATCTGAATGCATTCATACCTATGGCTACAAGTCAATGATCTTACTCCCACATTATTTATCATTCATTCCTATGACAACACCCCTCGAGAAGTTATGATCTCAATCTTCCTCACACTTTGAGTTGGTCCAATTTTCCCTCAAGTGGATTTCCAAGTGATCAATATCCCAACATGTTTTAATATACTCCTTGGTCTACCGTATCTCTACAATATTAGGGGAGTGTCTTTTTTTCTTCATTAAAAACTCAAATTCCTTATCGATAATCAAGTTATCGCTATCATTGGGGACGATGATAATTCAGATGGCATCGCCACCAACAAGCTGGTTCTAAAAATGCAGTATAGTACTAATGACTTGTTCCTCTCAGGTTTGAAGATTAATCAACTCCCTCTCCCAACTGGATATGATTTTAAAGATTGGGTGAGTCTCGAACACACCAGCATGGTAATGTTAATGTAATTCAAATATTCAAGAAAATGAACTTCATGCTCGAAACGGGGCTCAGTCATAAAAAATAGGTAATCCTTGGTCTAATTGTCTTAAAAATAGCTTATCCACTGCATGATATGGGGTACCAACCTTCACAACAGAGATTATGGCATTCCGTAAATCATACAAAAAGAGGGAGCTAAAGAGAAAGGACATCATTCTGGGGACTCTCTAAATGTCCACTTCATCAAAGTAAGTAAAGACTTCCCTTACTGTGGTTTCCTGAGCCTTAGTATGATGTTATTTAAAAAAAGATGAATTCAAGTTTTAAATATATTCTTCGAGGATAAGATCACCTAGACCGATTGACCTAAGCATGAGGTAAATCCGTTGGCCATCAAGTCTTCTAATTTGAGCTCTTCAATAGTGAAAGCACTGAGAACACAAAAATTAATGGATCTTTTAATCTTGTTGAATTGGGATTGAATGTCTGTCAGTCATCTGACCCTACCAAGAGGATCTTTCATGCTGAGAAGTCAATTTTCAATTGGTGGTGCATCTTAGTCAATCAAAACCTGCCAATTAAGAACCCCGTTATTTACTAACTCGAGACTGAACCTATTTCTACCGTTTATATTTCTGATATTAGTGTAAATGAAGTCTCCTTTGAGGAGGCCATCACTGTTGTTTTTCCTAACAATGATATCAAAGAAATAAGTGAAGATTTTGAGTATCTTGTTGTACCTTATATTAATTGCATTTATTTTGTTAATAAAACTATTGATGAAGATGATTTAATGAATGAACAATTCTTAATAGAGCTCAATAACAAAAAAAATATGTAAGGACATTGTCCATCACAATTAATTATGTCATATACCGCAACAAGTTTCTACAAGTCGTCGAAGGATTGAGAAGCTTACATCTACAAAGATGAATCCAAATTACAAGAAGACTTCAACATTCAAGCCCAACAAGGATGAATTTGGTAAAATGTGTTTAAGTTCAATTTAAATTTTACATTAAAAGTGTTGGTATATTTTTGTGAAAGATAAAATACTTTTTATTCATGAAAAATGATTTTTAAATAGTTTTAATTTTTCAAAGAATATTTTATCATAAAAGTTTTTTGGATAAATGTTTCTGATATCATGAACAGTTTTAAGTTTTGAGGTTTCCAAGATATTTAAAAGACTAAAGCTTTCTGAATTACGTGTATGATGTCGTTCTAACGACATCGTACCTGGTTCAAATGAGATCGAATCTCGCTCAAACTAAATCGTGTCGTTCAAACGAGAGGTTTTTTGTTCTGATACATCACCGCCTTAAATTTTATTATAAATTGGGTGTAAGACTTCTCGATTTTTGTGTGGAGAAAAACTGGTTTTCACAGAATACATTTTTATACTATTCTCCAACCATTTGAGGGTTCATAACTTTTGTTTTACAATTCACAATCCCAATTACTTTTGTGTGAGTTGTTTTGTGGAACCCAAAACATAGTTTGTTATTCTTCATACTTTGTGGGGAGATCTCTACAATTGAGAGTTGTGTGCTATTATGGAGGGAGTCTCTGTGGAGTTTTTAAGACTACGTGTCCTTATGGTATAGCTGCATGTGAACCATTGTTGATTTCTAGTCGTTGCTTTGAAGGTTTGACGAAGACACCGTACGTTACACTTGCGGGATATTATCAGGTTGTATATAAGTCACTGGTCTTGTAAACTTGTCAAAGTTCTACAAATAAAAAAGTTTTTCCCTCAGGGAATTTTTCCTGGACTTTTTATCACATATCTTATTTATGTTGGTTTGACACTGCACGCACATTGCTATTTGAGTTTAAGGCCTGAATTGATTTGATTCATAAATTCACTCTAATTAAATAAGTTTGTGATTGAAACTTGTGAATCTATTTAAATCGGTATCACACACGGTCTAACAAATTGGTATCAGAGCAGGTTACGCTAAATTATCGCATATTCCTATTTTTTGCAAACTTGTGTGATATTGATTTTTTTTTGAAAAATTACAATTTTTCATTAGAACACTTATGTAATTTGATGCCCCCTCCTATTGACACAAATTAAAGTTTTAACGATTTAAATAGTTTGAATTTGACGTTTGCGAAAATAATTGAAGTTTTGGAAAAAGAAAATTCACATTTTAAATCCACGATGAATCTTTTGCAAATGGTTCAAAATCAAAGAGATTTTTTTCGTGAAAATTTTGTTTCTTTGGACCAGGACTTTAAGGCTTTAAAATTGTCCAAAAAGGAGAGTGATGATAGAGTCCTGGTTTTAGAAAAAGTGTTAGAGGTTTTTAAAAATTCTAGGGTTTCTGTTTGTGCTGTTGATGATAACAGTTTAATTGGAATAAATTTATTTTAATTGAGGGGAGGCGAGATAACCTTCTAGGTTTTATTGATGATTTGAAGAATGAGTCCCTCAAATTAGAAGAGTCTAATTCTTTGCTTGAGTCTAAAATTTTGAAGTTGAAAAATGATTTGAAATACTTGAGTAGTTTAAGTAGTGATGGTAATGGCTCATCTTGTTCTCATGCTTCGGGTGCTAAAGTCAAAACCATAGTTTGTTTTAGAGGGTCAATCATTTCCAAGGACATTAGAAAAGGTCAACCCATAAGTTTCGTTCCACCTGTTTACACATGTTTATATTGTGGTAGGAAAGGGCACCTTAGGCAATTTAGTTTTGATCTTCGAAGAGGTTATAGGAACTCTAAGTCTAGTATTTTATTGGTTCCCAAAACCCCATGTCGACGTGTCATATCCGTTTGGGTTAGGAAATCACTTTTGGATACGCTAGACTTTAGACGTGTTGATTCTCGATTGCTTGCACATGATTCTTCTCTTGCCATGTCATTTAGATGATTGTGTTTGCTTGTTTGTCATACGCTAGTTGTGCTTCTTGATGTATGTTTGCTAGTGTTATGACATGTGCACTTTTTGTACTATTTTTTTTTGCTTGAAAAATTTTGAAAAATACAAAAAAATTGTATAATGATAAAATTTTTGAAAAATCCAAAAAGAGTTTTGTATTTTATTTGCACCTTATATGAATTGACACTTAGGATGACCGAGTCACAATTTCATTCCATTTATCCATGACTATTTGATAGTGTTTTGAGACAATATGTTGTATCATTCATGTGCTTTACAAAGTTTGGAGTCTTTGAGATGATATAGTGTAGTTGCCTACATGATTGACTCTATTTGTCCTTTATTGCACACATGAACGGATTTGCATGACTTTTGTGCATATCTATCATATATTAATTGAGTGTTTCCATCTTAATTATGTCCATATAACGAACCAAATGCGATAAAACTTGACAAAAGTAGTGCATGATATAAACCATTTGTGTTATTTATTTTGGAAAACGAAAAAGGGATGCAAAAGGTATTTCATTTTTTTCTTTTGAGATAAATCCACCATTTAAATAGACCTAAAAAAGTGAGGAATTGAAAATTATCCGGGGTCCGATGAGGTTTAAAAGAGCTCAAAAAAATTGAAAGGCAATAAAAAGATATATATGCCAAAAATGGGTCAGTAGTTTTTTAGTTTCATCACCTCATAAGAAAAAATAAAAAGCATTATCTTTTAATGAGGGAGTTTGGATGGAATTTCCTTGAAAGTCATGAAAATGCATTACATAGTTTTGGACGTTATTGGTGTGGAAATCATTTATACTTTGATTTGTTGATATGATTAAGACGATATCATCTACATTCAATAATTTTACACCAAAGGGAGATTTTATGATGTTCATTTTTTAGGAGTATACTTTTGCATCTTGCACATATGATATGATTGAGTTGATTTTCCTATCGAATTGGTTCACACCCATTCATTCCATTTCCATGATTTAGTTATCTTAGTATGAATTCATGGTGTGTGATTTTTGTAACATCATTTTTGCATTTTTATATGATAAATCCAAAAAAAATCAAAAATAGTTTGTTTGCCTTAGTTTACCGTGTCACCTCGATTTGTTTTATGAGATTTCTTCTTTTCCTTATCTATTTAAGACAAATAAAAAGGGGGAGAATGAATTATGATTTTATGGGGGAGTTCTAGTATGGTGAGAATTGATTATGCTTTCATGTTTATGCTTTATATCATTTCAAACTCGATACGTCATGAGGCTTTTTCTTTGTCTCATGTGTGTAGGTACAATTGAAGAACATTATGTTGCACACCCTAATGAGAAAATCTTAGAGTTTTAAAAAGTTTATTGTTAAAGCATCGTTTGAAAAGTTTGAAGATTTGACAGTTTATCTTTCCACATTTGAGTTTATGGGAGGGTAGATTTGTATAGGTCATTTGATATTGATAATTCAGGTATTTTTATTTTTTACCGGCATAGACATAGGGGGTATTTCTAAGGACATTGTCCATCACAATTAATTATGTCATATACCGCTATAAGTTGCTACGAGTCGTCGAAGGATTGAGAAGCTTACATCTACGAAGATGAATTTGAATTACAAGAAGACTTCAACATTCAATCCCAATAAGGATGAATTTGGTAAAATGTGTTTAAGTTCCATTTACATTTTACATTAAAAGTGTTGGGATATTTTTGTGAAAGATAAATATTTTTTAATCATGAAAAATGATTTTTAAATGGTTTTAATTTTTCAAAGAATATTTTATCATAAAAAATTTTTGGATAAATGTTTCTGATCTCATGAACAGCTTTAAATTTTGAGGTCTCCAAGATATTTAAAAGACTGAAGCTTTCTGAGTTACGTGTATGATGTCGTTCGAACGACTTCGTACCTGGTCCAAACAAGATCGAATCTCACTCAAACGACATCGTGTCATTCGAACAAGAGGTGTTTTGTTCTCACACGTCACCGCCTTAAATTTTATTATAAATAGGGTGTCAGACTTCTCAATTTTTGTGTGTAGAAAAACTGGCTTTCACAGAATACGTTTTTATACTATTCTCCAACCATTTGAGGGTTCATAACTTTTGTTTTACAATTCACAATCCCAATTACTTTTGTGTGAGTTGTTTTGTGGAACCCAAAACATAGTTTATTATTCTTCATACTTTGTGGGGAGATTTCTACAATTGAGAGTTATGTGCTATTATGGAGGGAGTCGCTGCGGATTTTTTAAGACTGCGTGTCTGGACTGCGTGTCCTTATGGTATAGCTGCGTGTGAACCATTGATGATTTCTAGTCGTTTCTTTGAAGGTTTGACGAAGACACCGTGCGTTACACTTGTGGGAGATTATCAGGTTGTATGTGAGTCAAAGGTCTTGTAAACTTGTCAAAGTTCTAGAAATAAAAAGGTTTTACCTTGAGTGGATTTTTCCTGAACTTTGTGTCGCATATTTTATTGATGTTGGTTTGACACTGCACGCACGTTGCTATTTGAGTTTAAGGTCTGAATTGATTTGATTCATAAACTCACTCTAATTAAATAAGTTTGTGATTGAAACTTGCGAATCTATTTAAATTGGTATCACACACGGTCTTACAAAATAAAATAACATAACCACGTCCAAATTAATGATGAGGAAAGTGTTATCATTAATATTAGTTTTAATAGCAATCTGCGCTACATTAGGATAAGATCAACCCTTGTCTAGCAAGAGAGATCGAAATTCGAGCAACTTTTGAAGGAATTAGTGGACATCTATGCATGGTTGTACAACGAAATTCCTGGCAATGACTTATAAGTAGTACAACATGATATCCTTACATACCTTGAATGCAAGCCTGTCAAGCAAAAGCTGAGGAAGCTCTGACCAAAATGGTCCCTCAAATTTAAATACGAAGTGGTTAAACAACTAAACATGGGTTTTGTTCACATGGTCAAGTATTCGGTTGGCTCACCAACATAGTCCTTATGCTAAAGTCTGGAGGGAAATTACTCATATGCATCGACTATTGACATCTGAATAAAGCCTATCTAAAAGATGACTATCCTCTACCCAATATCTACATGATCATCAATAACACTATAAATCACACTCTCAAGTCATTCGTCGATGGATTCTTCGAATACAAGTAGATACAGATGCAGGCCGACCATCAAGAGAGGACTAATTTCACCACCCTATGGGGAACTTTTTTTCTACATTGTCAAGCCCTTCAGTCTAAAAATGATGGGGATACATAACAAAGAGCATCCATGACCATCTTACATTATCTCATCCATAAAGAAGTCAAATTCTACATTGACGGCATGATCATCAAGTCCAAAACTCAAGAAAGTCATATTCATGCCCTAAGGAATTTTTTTGAACGGCTACAACAATACCAAATGCATCTCAATCTACAAAAATGCATCTTCAGTGTCACATAAGGTAAAGTCTTAGGATTTATGGTTAACAAGAAGGGAATTGAAGTGGACCCTATCAAATTTAAAGTAATCCTTGAAATGTCATCTCCTTGCACTAAAAAAGAAGTACGCGATTTCGTGGGAAAACTCCGATACATCAACAGATTCATCAGTAAAGTCAATTCCATATGTGAATCCATATTCAAACTCCTTCGAAAAGATTCAACCAAATTCTGGAATGAGGTGTGCCAAGAAGTCATTGACAAAATCAAGAAGTTCTTTACTTAACTGTTGGTGCTCATTCCACCATAACCTGGACTACCCCTCCTTCTGTACTTAATCGATACAAATAATATTATTGGGGCTATGATATCCCAATATATAGAGGAGTCATTCAAAGAGATATCAATCTACTACGTTAATTGAAAGCTGGAACGGTGTGAAGTTAACTACAGGGCATTCATAAAGGCTCATCACATTGGTTTAGCTCATTCAAAAACTCCGACACTACATGCTTGACTTTCCTATCGAGTTAGTATCCCAGATGGATCCCATGAAGTGTTTTCTAGAGAAACTTGCTTTGTTAAGACATATGGCTCGATGGTTTCTTTAACTATCTAAATTATACATTGCCTACGTTATGAAAAAATCCGTCAAATGGAGGGTCATCTCTGATTACTTAGCAAATCATATCATGGAAGGAGTTTACATATAGATCTCCAAAGTTCGTGATGAAGAGATTATCTTCATTTTCTCCAAGGAACTCTGATAGCAGATGTTCTTTGATGGAGATGTCAATAAGAAAGGATAAGTCATTGGGAAACTTTTATTGTGCCCGATCATTCACATACTCCCACCACTATCAATTCAGACTTCTATTGCACCAATAATATGATAAAATACGAGGCATGCACTCTCTGAGACTCAAAATTTCTCTTTAAAAGGGAATTCAATACCTCAATGTTTATGGACACTCGGCCCTCATCATAGAATTAAGTCCTCCGAAAATGTAAATTTGAGGATGAGAAACTCTTACCCTTTCATGCCCATCTTGAAGAACTCGACTCGCAATTCAAAGATGTCAGCTTCCACTACCTTTCCCATTCAAGGAAACTATTTTTTTATGCATTAGCGACATTTTCCTTTGTAGTTGACATGCCTAAAAGAATAACAATTGCCCCGTTGAGAGTTCAGAAGCAGTCTAGGTCATCTCACTGTCACCTCATCGATCTCGCCATCAAAGAAGACTCAAATAAATATAAAATTTGGTATTAATATATATTGTGAATCCTCAAATACGAATGATATCCTCAAGGGGTTGATAAGAAAGATTGCATGAATCTATAGAAACTCACAACCCGAAACATCATTTATGACAAAGCTCTATGCAAGAGAAACTTCAATCGTACCCATTTATAATGCATGGAATGGGATGACACCAAAGAGATCATGTAGAAAATCCATAGTGAGGAGTCCAAACCCCGTATTAACGGCCATATGTTTGCTAAGAATATCATCAAATAAGGGTACTTTTGGAATACTATGGTCCAAGACTGTGCAGCATACGTTAGCATATGCCTTAGACGCCAATGAAGTTCCAATCTTCAGCATTTACCTCATCGAGAGCTGTATAACATGACCTCTCTGTGGCCCTTCTCGACTTGGGGCATCAACATCACTCCCAAATTATTGAATGGGAATGAGCTTATCTAGGTCGCTATTGATTACTTCACCAAATGGGTCGAAGTCGAGTGATTAGTAGTGTTGAATGCAAAGAAATGTCCAAATTCACCTAAAATAATACCATCTGCTGCTGTGAGGTCCCTCACGGGATGATATTAGATAATGGTATACATTTTAAAGTTGAAGTTATAAAAGTGGTTGAGGATTATTAAATCTAGAGACACAATTCTTCACCTTACAGCCACAAACCAATGGGGTTATCGAAGTCGCAAATAGAAGCCTCCAATCCATCATCAGCAAGATGATAAAAAGATGTAGAGACTATGATGAAAAAATCCCTTACACTCCCGAGGGATACTTTACGTCCATCCAAGCACCCACTAGGGCTACCCTGTATTCCTTGGTTCATGGTATGGAGGCAGTCTTTCCTGTTTATTCAAGATACCTTCCCTAGGAGTTATGCTTAATAGCCCAGTGGGAGAAGTTGACTAAAACCAAAGCCTCTATGACGAGTTATCACTCTTGGATGAAAAAAGACTAAATTTATTGTATTATGTACAAGGGTATCATCACAACATTGGCAATTCATTCAACAAGAAAGTTAAAAACCTTTTTGCGCAATAAGGCAACTCTCAAAGAAATTATAGAACCTATATGGGATCCTAGAGGGAAATTTAAGATCAACTGGAGTAGGAAATACCGTGTGAACCAAATCTTATCAAGAGGTTCCGTTATACTCGTTGATCTCGACGGAGAAGAGGTGGCACACCCAGTCAACCTTAATTGCCTTAATAAATTTTACCCTTAATCCAACTCTCGTCTAACTATGCAATTATCACTTCCCTTTTATTCCATAAAAAACATATTCTCATATTTCTCCACCAGAACTACATAGGACCTAATCCTCCCAAAATATTTTTCAAACACTACGAACATTTTCATCCCCATAGAGGTACCTAGGCATCCCATAAAGTAACTTTGGGTGTGTTCCCTTATTCTTTCACAAAAGGCTCTTCTTTTCTCTCATCGAGAGATATAAGTCTCTCGCATAATTTTTAATTCAACAAAAGGATTATGTATGCTTTAGAGATTGGTATTGACGGTTCAAACTTAAATGACTCTTCCACAAAGGCATAACAATATATAATAAAAGTAGCATTTATTTCAACGCTTTTTATTCGAAGTAAATTTTCACACGACATCACAAACAAATTTGTTCCTAAACCAACATTATAATGATAAACCTTCACTTACACCAAATTTAAACCTACATCAATAATCTACCAAACTACCAAGCCAACTACCTTCCTAAAGAGCTTCATAAAAACTTACCTCAGCTGCTAGAAGGACCCTATTCATCATCATCATTGTCACAAAACCCATCTTATGGAGGTGCCCAATAATCTCCATTTCAAATTCATATCTGAATACATTCGACACAATAATACATATTGAACATCTTAGTCGGGACCACTGTGTCCTGTTCTACAACCTTAACTGGCATGAGATACTTCGATCGGACTCCTCTACACATACCTTCAAAACTAAATACTTCCATAACCATTTTAAATAATCACCCAAACCACTAAAGACTATCCTATAGAATGGGTCAGATAAAGAGTTATCATATGATGCTACCATAGACTCCCTAGTGACATCCTTAGAGACTCAATAAATCCTCTAGGGGGAATAAATTACTTATGCATGGAGGAACAATTATCTCCCAACCTTCTTGACGTAAAAGTCTTTTGAAAAGATAGAAAGAGGTCTGACGAAGGCCTAGGAGATGAATGTACTGATAATCATCTAGCTACAAGAAAGGTGTTAACACACCCCACCAGGGAATGGACCAACGAAGAGAAATGGCCCTGTTAGGTAGCAACCAGTCACACCAATCCCACATGGATGCACCGAAGTCTATGCAAGGTCGGAGCAAAATGTTATGTGTATTGGTTGAGGGAAATGGGGGACATCCAGATGAAACCTCTCTATTAACTCGATGTATAGCATCACGGGCCCTTCCCGCAGAAAAGTAGAGGATTCATCATTTCATTCATCAAGACCATTAAACGTCTCTGCCAAAATATTGGAGGCCTATTTTCAGTGGTAATGCATCCACAAAACTGTAGTAGCAACTTTAGTGTCCGCACTCAAACCACCTATCACCAGAATTAATTTAGCCGTCATTCTTAACACCACTACTATGACATAATCTAAAGACTAAGCGCCCTTATACCATACTAACTCCAGCACTATAGGGAAAAAAAATTCTGACCCTCACACCAGTGGTTAGGCATTAGATGGAGAAATGTGTAGTGGCTTACTAAATACTTCCCTCGAAGAACGAGAAAATTCAGGCATCATGGCAGGAACATAAGGGTAAATACCTAGCATGGTAGAGAATTCCTTATAGGTTGGACATAAGTCATCCAGTCTGAAACAAAACATGTGGTCCTCAAGATACGAGAATTCTAGGGCCGCATCTAAAAGACTCCAGTTAAATAAACTATTACACTACAAAGTGACTGGGTATGTGTTGAATGTGCTGTACCCAACATTATACAAGCACATGGATTCTAGGTCGTCGAGGTAGGTAGAATATAATTCTGAGTTGGGAACAACAATTGGAAGAAATGAAGCTGAATACGAAGATATAAGAGGAAGTGAAGGTTGGTGATCAAAAATCCATCCTTAAGCCCCTTTTATACTCAAATCCTCTCACAAAACATTGTACCTAAACCAACAGTATTTATGCAAAAAGTAATGGACTAATGATGCAGCAACAGGGCACCAAAGGCTAAAAAGCCAAGTACTTACACTGACATGCCGGCAGGCAAGCTAGGGGTTATGTTGTTTGACACCACATGTTTAGGTAAATTACCCTTTTTCCTTTTTCATCTCTATTTTATCCGGATATGACCTCCAATGAGTGACTTTCCACAACAAAACCTCTCGGACATTTTTTATTCGAAAATTCGATAATTACGTACTTTTTAAAACATCCCAAAAAAATCCCCAGTGAAAAGTTTAAAAAGTGCATATAGAATAAGACACTAAATCAATATAATTAAATAAAAATGCAACATTTTATATATATATTCTTCTCAAGTTTTTGATGTACATGGAAGAAAAATAACAAAAAGAGAAACAGAAACTAAATTTCCAAGGAACCACTTGGAATTTCTTCCTAAGACCGAACAAAATCCATCAGAGTCATCAAAGACCTCGGAGAGGGTGCTTTCTGTGATGGAAGGAGGAAGATGCCCCACTTCTAGAGCTCTAGGAAGAGATAAAACCTTCATAAATCTCTCAAGGATCCTCACACAAATGAGCCATCGCTCAAATTCTCTCAGTCGCAAAAACCATCTAGTCTCGGATATCTTGTACCTAAGAGAATCTCATGGATATGATCTGCAAAGAAAAAACAAGAAGAAATATTAAAATTAATAAATGTACGAAGTACAGGAATTAGAATGTAGAAACCAAGGAAGAATGTAAGAACCCTTAGCCCTAGCTGGAAGTCCCCCACTGACATTGGAGGTATCACCCTATTTATAATACATGGTGAGGTATCCCAATAGACATATATACGAAATATTTGTGGATATCCACACAAAAATACATAGTTTTCAATAGTTACTTTATTTTTTCACCCAATTAAAGGATATTTGATGTTAAAAAATCTATATTTTCAACTAGCATAATGTTGACACGCCACGGTTAACAAAGTGACAAGGTATTGATTCAAAATATCAATTCGAGTGCCCTTCATCCTCTAAATGATTAGCTTCATCGTATGAAATGTGAGGAGATTTCCTAATAAGCCTTTCGACAAAAGAATAAAGAAGCATTGTAGGGTTCATAAATTACCACAATTGGAAATGTTAAAACCCTGATAAAAGCTGAGTACATTAAAATATATAGTAGAACTTTTAATTTTCAAGGTGGTTGTACTTCTGGTGTTTCTTGAGGAATTGCATCAGTTATTTTATTATCAAGGATGAAGATAAGTAAAGTGATCATCAAATATTATAATCAAAATTTTAATATCAACAATATATCTTAAGTACACAAAATTAGAGAGGATGCCTTTGCAGAGACAAATTGAGGACCAAACTAATATTTTAAGCCCATTTCCACACCAAGTGGTGGGCTATTTTAAAATTATGACTAATAGTTAAAAGAAGCTAGGGAAATTAAGCTAGATTTAGGGAACAAAGGCACAAAATAAGTTGGTTCAACAATATAGATTGGAAGAAACAATATGTTCTAGGCTTATGAGGAGACTAAAGGACATGGGGTGGATTTATTCTTTCCCTAATACCTCTATAAGACACCTTAAAAAATGAATAAATCATACCCCATTAGTTATACGAACAAAAAATCCTATTGATGAAATATATAAATCTTTTAGGTTCCTTTGATTATTACGGATTTATTTTTCACAAAAAATACATTTTTAGTTCATTTTTTAACTCTGTGTAGTTTGATTCAGATACTTTATATGTAAATGCAGTTATAAGCATGAAAATTACTCCATACTTTTATCTTTTTCTATAAAAATATTTTTTACCCAGACACAAAGAATTGATTTCCATGAAAAAATCCTAAAGTAAATGGTGTAGGAAAACCTTTAGAAGTATTTTCCCAACATAAGAATGGTGAAGAGAAAGAGAATTTTCTTCAAGAAATGAGAACTCAAAAAAAACACTACAAGTAAAACGTTAATAATCAAACTAAAATCTCAATATTCTATGGCATTTATTCAAGTCTACTTTCAATGATGAAGATTAAAACTAATTATAGGCTACTAGTCCTACTAATGGATAACTACTAATGGGATAAGGGATACAAAAGATAAATAATAATGGATAAATGCTAGTAAATATCCTAACATCCTAGAAAAATATTTAATAATTACTAGATATAATATTATAAAATGTTTCTTCATCCAATTTTTTTCCATTCCATAGAGATGGAACGTGTTGGTGAAACAATTGCTCAATCTAACTCTGTAAATTCGAATAGGGAAAAATCGTGTATGTGACAACTACAAAATGTGAAATTTTTTCCAAGCATATGGATGTAGAATATGAATCAACTGACAATGGCACTAGAAAAGTGAAAACTCTTTCCATAAAAACAAAAAATTAATCCATAAAATACGTATGAGGTTCATACTCCACTATAATTCCATTAAACGTTGACATAAGCTATTTTGAACGGGTGGATTTTTTTACTGTTGTGACAACGGAGTAATAATAATACCTTGATGGAAAAAAGGGCTAAAACATCGTAAATATAGTTTGTCTTAAAGGGTGAAGAAGTAGTCAAAGTGACATATTCAATGATCTCCAAAGGGGGATAGTTAACAACAAGATAAACTAAATCTTTGTCGATAGGCAAAGAAGCATTATTAATAATTTCGTAAAGGGAAGATGGGGGGAGAATGTGTAATACCCCGTACTTTTATTGATATTTATTTGTGGAATTAATTAAATTAAATGGGAATTAATTGAGAATTAATCCGGATAAAATACTAACGAGATGTGAGTTGGTATTTGATTATAATGTGTATATATGGCAATATATGAATATATTGAATTTGTCGTGAAATTGAAATACGGCAATTTGGGAAATTTTGTTGGGACGCGCGTGACAGTCGCGTCAGGAATATAATTATTTTAATTAAAAAGTGAATTTTATTTTTATCAACCGTATGGTCATTTTGAGTGCGCCAACGTGTCCGGAAGGGTCGAAATAGTCAGAAAACACTAGCCGGGGGTTTAGTTTGGGTCCCGGGGCATTATTGGGCCATACCGGCAACTTAAAAGGGTATTTTGGTAATTTTGAAATATTAGGATAATTAACCAACGAATTTTGGGAGTTAAATATTAGGATATTTAGTGACCCACTAAGCCATTACCAGCACTTAACCAACTAAAGGGCTACGGGAGTTATAGGAGAGGTTAGGAGAAGTTCCCAAAAGAGAAACACAACCTCCATCTTCAACCTTCAACCTTGGGAGAGAAAGAGAGAGACCAGCCTTCATCAATTCAACAGCAAATTCAGAGAATAATCCGAGGCAAGTGGTTTAATTACGTTAATTTCAAGCGAATGCTTCTTCCATGCTTAGAAATTGATATATTTGCATTTTATTGGGAGATTTATAAAAACCCATGAAATTGGAGTTATAAATTCAGATTTGATATAGGTTTGCATGTAGATTTGTTATTGGGGGATTGGACTAAAAGAATTATTACTTTTTATGTTACAAAAACGGATTTATTTATGGAAATTGAAGACTTTAAATTTCTAGGGTTCATGTTCATAAGGTTTGGGAAAAATTGGGGAGTTATGATAATTAGATGATGTTTAGGAAGATTTGGCCCTATATAAATGTTAAGTTATGACCTATGAATGTTTAGTGTGGATTAGAAACCTTAAAATACTGTTGGGATGATTTTTATATGGGATTAGAGGTGAAGAAAATAGAGAAAAACGAGATAGGAAAATTCTGGGCTCGAAACTGGCATCTCGTTAGAAGACCTGCCCAGGTCGTTCGAACGAGCTTCTAACGAGGTGAAAGTTTGCCTTCTAACGAGTGGGATGTTCGTTCGATGCCTTTCGTTCGAACGAGATCTCGTTAGATGCCCCTTTCGTTCGAACGAACTCTCGTTCGAATGACCTCGTTCGAACGAGACTTCTAACGAGTTGACAGTTTGGCCTTTTTGGCCTGATTTGATTTCTAGTGTCCCGTAACCTTGTTTAATTGATGAGATAACATTCCCTTGATGACTAATTGGTATAGTTGGGATATTTGGGATATATTGAGGAGTAAAACATAGAAGTGTGATTTGAACCAAATGAAAATTGTGGATTAGGACGTGACTGACTAATTACGATGTGAGAATAATTGATGATTCAAATGTTAGTATTAACCGAGGATATGTGAATTTCGTAACATTATAAGTTGGTATAAGAATGAGAAGTATACCACTAATAAATTATGGTAATTTCTAAGATGTGTGCATGCTTAGTATATATATATGATTTTATGTGTATGACATACCTACCATACTTGCTATCACGGGAGGTTTACATTCCCTTAGGGCCATCTAATCCTTGTGTGCCCGGATTTAGATTGGTACCTCGAGGACATAGTTCAAGAGAATGACTTATTTGTGAGTTAATAAGACAGCTGACTATGGAGCGTAGGTATGTACGTGACCATGGATATGTTGAATTATGTTAGCCTCCATTTTTGTGTGCGGTGCTTATTCTAACAATTCCTGAGAGATTCGGAATTTGTAATCCTTATGTACGTGATGTACCGGGATGGATAGCAGAGTATGTGTGCACCACAGCTTAGCCTCGGGGTGCTTATATTGTATATTTATGATGTGAATAATACGGTTAAATGAAAAGGAATTATTATGTTTAATTGCGAGTATAATTGTAGTAACGTCTTGATAAAGATAAAAAGGGATAACCTGCTGTGAAATGTTTTGCTAATAATTGAGAATCCGAGTTTAAGTAAGGCTACCTATTTAAGTGATGATGTTGGGAATTTATATTACGATTCGAGTAGATAGGTTAGAACTTATGTCGGTTTAGTTAGATATGGATATCACGTGAATGGGTACGGTACGTTAGGAGTGCGCAAGTAGTCGAGAGGTGAGCATTTCATGTGAGAGCACGTCCTAACATGTATTTTGCATTCATTGTTTTAATGTTATTAAAGAACTTGTTGTTTTTAAAATACTCTCCACTTTCGGGCTCTGACCCGTTTGCCTTCAAATCTATTTTTGTAAAAACCTTTTAGGTGCCCAGCCACAAGGACACCATGCATAGGATTTCCATTCAGGTGACGAGCTGTAGCTGTTGTGGAAGTTACAGGGCTTTGCTAGTAGACGCTTCTTTTGTCTTGACTCCATGTTCAGTTTTATCATTTGTAGGGCATGTCGCCCATTTCCTTTAGAGACATTTTATATTTTAGTTATTCAGACTCGCTTTTTCGTCTGGATTTGGAGAAGAGAGATGCTCTCAAAGAGAGCCTCTCCCAGCGACTAGAGATCCGTATAGCTGAGAAGTACGCGCCTCCGGAGGGCGCCCCATCTCCTAGGGCTTGTGTCGAAGCCCTAATCATTCGATGGGGGGATATTTTTCCTAAAGGCGAAGTCTATGTCAAAGGTAATCGCCCCGCACCGAGCTGGAAGGACCTTAAGGGGCTAAACACCAAACTGAAACATGCAATCATATGGAGGGCCAAGAAGGCCCCATCTTTGCCCAAACGAGAGGTCAGATCGACACAGTCCTATCTAATATATATAGGCGAGGCGGGGGCCTAGATAATGATTCACACTTTTTCTCTTTCTTAAAGCGGCATTCTCCCTTGACTCTATTACCAAATGGAATTATGGAATTCTCCCCCAGAGCTGCCGAACTAACGACTCTATTAGAAAATAGAATTAGCAACTTTTACACGAATTTTCAAGTGGATGAGATCGGTCGAGTGGTCTCAGTTGGAGATGGGATTGCACGTGTTTATGGATTGAACGAGATTCAAGCTGGGGAAATGGTTGAATTTGCCAGCGGTGTGAAAGGAATAGCCTTGAATCTTGAGAATGAGAATGTAGGGATTGTTGCCTTTGGTAGTGATACTCCTATTAAAGAAGGAGATCTTGTCAAGCGCACTGGATCTATTGTGGATGTTCCTGCGGGAAAGGTTATGCTAGGGCGTGTGGTCGACGGGTTGGGAGTACCTATTGATGGAAGAGTGGCTCTAAGCGATCACGAGTTTGTAATTAATTCAGGATGCAGTCTTGTTTTATTTATTTCCATATTGGGATTTTTTTGAGGAGTATTTCCTCCAGACTCATTATTATTTATTGGTTACTCTATTGAGACTTTATCGTGAATGGTTGTGCTACATTTCTATAATTCATTTATTGCATGTTAATCATATTTAATTTAAAATTTGGCAACTCACTTTTTAAATACTAGGTGGTTCGTAATCATTAAAATGTTTTCAACAGTGATGCTATTAACTGAACCAACTTGGCATTTTGTATTGATTTAATAAAGGAGTAGCTACCCGGTATTTAATTAGTCGGGGTGTCACAGAATGTCATTAAAAGAAAATGTGATAGTATTCAAATATAACTATAGTACAATGAGAATCTATATTCCTATCGACGTTGGAAACCAATATCAATTCAACATGTCGCCTAGGATTAGGGGTGGTTATCGGTCGATTTGGTTGGTATTTGATGTATACCAAGACCATGATAACATTTTTTGGTGTGTTGGTTTCAGTACGATTAGTTTTCAACTTTCCAAAGACACTTACCAGTACCAAACTGTTCGGTATTTCGATTTCTTCGATATTTTTTTTTTAAATTTTACTTTTAGTAATTTCGGTTCTAGGGGGTTATATTTAATTTTGAGTTTCTTGATTTTTTGCTCATTTTTTATTTTGTATTGATTATTTTTCAGTTATTATCAATTTTAAAATGCAATATACATAAACTAAAACATAAATTAAATATATGCTATACGTCGTACACATAAATATCCAATAACTTGGGCATAGAATGAGATTACTCATATAAGAACTAAAAAGAGTTTGTCTCGGAGACTGAACAAATGAATAAGCATGTGGTTTTAACTTGAAAAACTTCTATAATTTTAATTATAAAAAAACAACCACTTTGATATTAACTTTTGTGATAGATGAGTTCAATTAATAAAATAAATTTATAAATATAGTATAAAATTTTCATTTGGGACATATTAATTCGGTATTTTGGACTGTACTTTCAGTATTTAATTTTGGTACGGTATTCAAGTAAATCGGTTTGAAAAAGTAATTTTGTAATTAATATTTGTTGGTTTATTCTCGGGTCAAAACATTTGAGTCGTTCAGTCTTTCAAGTCACATAGACTTGATTCGATGAATGTGGTGTGTGTAATACCCCGTATTTTTATGGCTTTTAAATTTAGGGATTTCTAAAATTTAATTGAGATAAATTAATTTAATTTTAATCCGAAAAATTGTTTTAAATATTTACTAGCGTGACAAGAGTTAGTAATTATTGGAAATTTGTTGAATGTTACTGGATAAGTATAGTAATATATGAGATTTATTTTATAAAAAATTATCACGTGTGAATAAAATGACAATTATGGAAATTAAGTCGGGGCGCGCCCGTGTCGTGTCGGGACTAAATGTTGATTAATAAAAGTGAATAAATTATAAGTTGCTCGTATGATTATTTTGAGTGCGCCAAAGTGTTCGGAAGGGTCGAGATAGTCAGAAAAGTGTACCCAGGAGTTTAGTTTGGGTCTCGGGGCGTTTTTAGGCCTATTTAGTACCCCGGGAGGGCGTTTTGGACATTTCATAATTATGGGTAATTAAACCCACGAATTTGCTAGGGTTATATCAGATGGTAAGTGTTTCCTTCTAGGGTTAGCATAACCAAAAACTAATGACGGCCATTGGAGAGGAAGAGGAGAAGCTTTCCAAAGGTTCTAGGCCAAGAACTCCTCCGGTTGCACCGCCGTCACCGCCAAATGGTAGATCGCGCAACAAGGATCTCAACCACACCAAATTCGTCCACAAATCAGAACTCTGAAATTTCAAGCAAGTATCTATCTTGCTTTAATCAAGTTAATGCTCTTTTATATTAGTCTAGGGTTGATTAGAATTAGTGTTCTTGAAAGAAAACATTAATTAGAGACAAAAAAATTACATGTTGTAGAGGTAAAGATCATATTTTGGAAATCCATTTCACATGTAGAGATTGAACCACGAATTTTCATGGTATTAGTGATAGAAAATCTGGAAGAAGAATGGATGAAACTAAGTTAAAGGAAATTATTAGGGTTCTTGAGATTATAAAGATTTTCAGCCTATTATCTCGTTATAGTTTATGAAAATTCGCATGTTTTACGTAGGATATTGTTTATATGGGTATACAATACTTATAGTTTAAGTGGTTGAGAGTTTGGGACTGAAACATGATGATTTGGAGGAGTTTGGGGTAAGAATTCCGTAGCTGGGTTTTCTGCAGTTTCGCCATAACTGCTTGATCGATCGATCGAGCCCAGAGCATCGATCGATCGATCGACCCCATTCCCTCGATCGATCGACCCCTCCTGGAAAACTGCATTTTTGCTCGTGTTAGCTTAATCCGATTTTATGCGTAGTAAACCTTGATTAGGGTTGCTAGAACATAATGAAACATAAAAAGGACCAGTAGGGTCAAGATAAACACCGTTAAGTGGGACTTTAATGTGAAGGGAAATAAGGGGTAAACGGGGAGATATTCATACTTAATAAATCATACGTGCGTTGATTTAATAATCGAAATGTCTAGGAAGTTGGAGTAGAAGGTAAGTGAGGGCCTACTAAAATTGTACTTAAGTAAAGACAATACTTCGAGAGACGAGAAGTGAGTTTAGAATGACTTAATTACGAGAATAAAATGAATGAGTCCGTTATATGAAATAATCGAGTAAAATGTGTAATAACGGATAATTATAATTATGGATCGTGAGCGCACCTAATTTAATAATGTGAATGTAAATAAATATTTATATATGACAGTGTGATTGTGCATATATTATTTCTATGTAAAAATCGTACCCGAGCTACTTGCTATCACAGGGGTTTCCGTGTCGGGACAGTCTTATCTCGATGGGACCTTTATGGGGGATATTAACTTGTACCCTAGAACATAGGATTCCCTGGTACAGGCTATCTGATTGATAGTAAGACGGTCCTAAGAGACGTGTGGGTATGTGCTGACCTCTTAGGACTGAGAACTATGCTTCACCTCCATTTCTATGTGTTTTGTGTTAATACAGTTCGAGAGTGATTCCGAACTAGTATTCCCTTAGTACGAGTGATACGGGGACTTGATAGCAGAGTATGCCAGCACCATAGATTTTATGTGGGGTGTTGTTTGTATATATATTATATGTGTAACTAATATATATACGTATATCTATATGGGAACTTCATACTGTGGGTATAAGTAGTTAAGAAATGAATAAATGTTTCACTTCACTATAAGTATTCGGAAACGTTACAATGACACGGAATTATTCTAATTAACGTAAGAAATCTTGAAGAGATAGATTTTCTAAAATAGAATAACATAACCTTAATTTCACATGATAAGACTTATGGAGAATAAGTTAGAGAGATATATGAGAATCATATGTACGGTAGACGTGCACACTAGCTGAGAGGTGAGAATTCTCAAGAGAGTGTCGCATACTAATATGACTGTTGCATCAGCCGGTAAGCATTTTAAATACTTGCTAAACCATTCTTAAAACTGTTTTACAATCGGGCTCTGACCCGTTTGCTATTATCTCTTCTCTCTTGTGTATATATATACATGTATTACAGGTGCCCAGCCACAAGGGCGTCATGCTTAGGATTCTTTGAATGGAACGTGTTGTAGCTTTTGTGGGAGTTACAGGCCATTGCTTAGACGATTTCATTGTTGATTCTACTTCTAGTTCAGTTTTATCCAGTGGGGCATGTGTCGCCCTTTTCCATTATTCAGTTAGTTTTGTCAGATATTGTAATTATTTTACTTTCGGTATCTTTACTCCAGGATTTATTACTGTCAGGATGTTTTCCTTTGGTGTTTTAAAGTTGGGATTTGTTATTGATGGTTAAACTCTTGAATGTTCATTTATATTCCTATACTTAATGTGTGACTCTTAAAATGTTAATGGTTAAAGGTTTTATAATTGGATTTAATAAAATGGAAATAAGGTTTTAAATGGTTTTGACACTTAGCTTAATTAATTAGGGTGTTTAAATTT
The DNA here is from genome assembly GCA_949130495.1 of Sambucus nigra. Lineage (NCBI taxonomy): Eukaryota > Viridiplantae > Streptophyta > Magnoliopsida > Dipsacales > Adoxaceae > Sambucus > Sambucus nigra. The sequence continues at coordinate 265,805,732 of OX422209.1, read as the reverse complement.
GAAAATTTTAATTTGCGACAGTGATGCTAAGAATGAACCAACTGTTCCGCTTGATTTTAATTTAATAAAGGATTGATCGCCCGGTATTCAATTAGGCGGTGTGTCACAGGTGGTATCAGAGCATCAGGTTCTAGTGTCCTTTAGGATCTGTGCGGCTTATTATGCTTTCAACGCTGTTTTGTTTGATATAAAGCCCTATATTTAGGATTGTCGATTTCCTTGATGAGATTTCTTTCTCCTGCTATGACGTATATACATTAGTGAATTCTAATTTCATTCGGATGTGTGCGTGTGCCGAGCGATGACGGATGTCAGAAGAGGACCGTTAAGCGGACATCAGGAGGCAGGGCTCAGTTGAGGTGGTAAAATATATCCGAGGATGATGACCGTAGTCGAGGTCACCTCCATTATGGCACGAGAAGCCAAGACTAGAAAGGTGACTAAGGCGCAGCCATGATTTTCAAATGCTGCTATAGTCGAATGAGGTGCGAGAGTAAACTCACCCAACATGTTACAAAACGTGTAGAGAACCGTCAGTGGGAATTCTAGAAATGAAGGAATTATGTGTAATTACCAAAAGAGGTAAAGTATCCAAAGGTTTAGATATAGGACGGAGTGTGGCTAACTGAAAGTGAAAATTTAGAGAAAATTTTCTTGTCTGTAGGAACGAAGTTATAACGATGGGAGTCAACCACCAATTTTAGAAGTAGAATGCTATGTCTAGATGACCGTATGTTCCTTCATCAGATGTTCAGGATTTGGAGTGAACGTTGTTCTGAACTCATCACAGGAGGACGTGACAGAGGTCCATTTGTGAATATGAATCTTAACCGTTAGCGAATTTTGTACTGGGAGATGTAGATACAAGAAGAGGAAACGACTCCAAGTGGGAAATCGAGAATAATACTGAATACAACGGTGGTGGTGTAGCACCATAAAGGGGTGTGGATACACATCATGGGACCCGTTTAAATGATTCGGATAGTTAAATTCTTACCATGTGATGGTAAATTCAGTAAGGACTATTATATACAGTGACATATTCTTTAGGGCCTAAAAGGCTAAGGGAATAACTGAGGTAGCCAACAGGAATCGAGTCTACCAAAGTCCGAGAGAAGGACAATCCTAACATGGTTAGTAGGACAGATGATAAGTAGATTATGTGTTGAGGTATTTTGTGGGGAGTGAAATCGCACGCGATAATATTTCCGAAGTGAGTAAGGTGACAAGAATACGGTGCCTAGAAAAAGGCAACGATTAAGGTAGTTTTGTTTTGGTTTGGGCAGACGTGTTATGTCCGGAAACCATTTGTGCAGTCAAGACGATTGACAAGGTGGAAATATAAGTTGTATCCTCAGAGGATGAGGCGTGTTTATGTGACACGAGTGAGTCACTATATTTTGTTCATTGCTAGATTAGCATGTGAGACGAGTTTAATGCATATAATTATAAACATTATTATTATGTAAATATTTTTCCCTAGTGTAGCGGGATTTTTCTTTAGTGATATCTACGGAGGATGAATGAGTATATTAACAGTGTTATGTACTTTATTGAGGTTACTCGTTGTAGTGATGCGATATGCGAGTATGATATTATCTTTGTTACAACGTTATAGAAATGGTTAGTACGATAGTGGGCAATTATTGGAAGGCTATCGGAGCGGTTGCATTGGTGCAACATGTTTTTGCTCTGGCGAGGCTTCACCTGCAAGAAGGTCGGACTCGCACTTATATTATATATCCTAGAGACTTCGGAGGGGATAGTGGGCTCGAGATATTCGATGCCGATGTATGTATAGACTTTGTCATTATAATTCAGTATGTATCGGGTTTACTGTTGAGCGAAAAGATTTAACCTAGTATTATGTTTGGCACTCAGGACTTGGTGATAGGAAGAGTGCATTGTTATATCTATCCTCTAGAGATGTGAGAGTTAAGAGTTATACCCTTATTATTAGGGAAAGGGATTTCGAGAATTCCGATTGTATCTATTCGAGGTTTATGGGATACAATTACCACCAACCAATACTGAACGATAGTGAAATTGGTGAAATGTTCTTTGTTAAGTGTAACTACGGGAAGAAATGTAACTTTTCTATCAAGAGACGAAATAAAGGGGTACATGCTATGGACGGAGGACCTAACGAATTTTGATAATCGACAATGCTAGGTAGTAGTGTATCGGGGGGGTTCCTTGTTTGGATTTAGCTTTGAGAGACATCCCACGCATGAAACTTAGCGTAAGGTTGGAATTAGGGAGATGTTTGGTCATTAGTCCGTGAGTTTGGTACCTCGGTCGTAATAGGGGTAGGTAATTATATCTATAAGTTAGCAGTTGAATCATGATTTAAGGCCAGTGGAGCCGGTTATGTGGTAAGAAAGCATTGAAAGTTATCCCCCATAAGTTGAGGGGTGGAACAATGATAAGGAGGATTTAAAAAAAATCGATTTCTAAGGTGATTGAGAGTATCCAAGTGTTGTAACCGCGTTCAGAACACAAGGTAAATAAAGAGTTGTGATGATTTTTAGCATAAATTATCTGGAAAGAATTTTATTAAACAAAAGAGATGGCTTGTATTTATTTTGATGAATAGAGCGTTAGTGATTTATTTTGGTTGTTGTGCCTATTTGGGAAAATTGTTGTACTTATCTGAAGAAGTTTGAGATTTGTTGTTCCTCTTTTGTTTTCATGGAATTTGAATGCCCTATTCCTTATATTTGGTTGGATTTAGTTAGTTTTACAGATGTGTAGCGCGACGTTCGCTCTCCCAGGGCGATCGGGGTGTTAAAAAAAATGTGGACATCCTGGTTATCTGATGTTAAAACCGTCCGAGTTGAAGGGACGTGGTAATAGACGTGTGAAATATATGTTTGTGGGACTAGCATAAGGAAGTGGAAGTGATGGAGTGGGTTAAACGTCACATGAGGGGAGAAAATCCATGCATAAGTGTGCAATTAGAATAGCACACCCTAATTTGATTGGAAGACTGTGGGAAGCCATTTAAGAAGGGGTATTCCTTGAATAGAATAGAATTCAATTATTATGAAGAACACTCGGAGAGGAGTTGTTATTAGTCAAGTGTGAGAGCGACTTGCGCATACAGAGAGTGATGAGGTTAGTATAGTATAAAAGATCCAGAAGTGCGCATCGTGGAGATAAGAGCACGGATCGGAACTTTCGGCATACACCAAGGAAGGAAGGGGAGTATTACGTGTCACTTAATGTGAGACATTTCAAGGAAAACAAAATCGATGTTTAGCGGGACGTAGTGAGTAGTCTCTACATGCACCACCCATAGGTAGGGTTCGGTTGGAAGAGGAGGATCAACTAGAGAATTTTGTGTTTATCGACAATTCCTGTAATTGGAAGAGGTCGGTAAAGTTGGTAAAGTTCTTGGATGGGTTACCATACTCAAAACAAGATCAAGGGTTCATTCGAACATGTGAATTAAGTCGCCCGAGAAGGAAGTGATTGATATTACTTAAGGGTGGTTTACAGTATTAACTAGTATGCCCTAGACTTCCTTTGAGAGGAAGGATCGCACCAGTACATGGTACAGCACAGTATTAATTTCTGAATTGGGATAAGATTGGTGAATCCCACCTTTGATATGGGATTTCAGGAACCAGCGGAGATAAGGTTTCGTTTCGAGTAGGATGTATCACCCTTAGCCAGGGAATAGGCGCACGGTGATTAAAAGATTAGTGGATCCACGTGAAGGAAATTTTGGAATCTTAGTAAGGTGATTTCAGGAATGCTCCGTAGAAGCACTCGTACCTGTTTGTCATATACGAGGTTCTTATTAAGGTTTTGGTATGGAAGAACCTCGACTATTCTCCTTCCGTATGTTTAGCGGTGAGTGGATAATCAGAATTTTGGATCGGTCAAGAATAATCCGATAACTATGGTGGAATTCCACGACTGTTTTAGGCTAACAAGAGTGGTCAAATGTTCGTATGGTTTTTCTCAGAATGGGAGTTTTGTATATAAATAAATCAGAGTAGTTGTCATGTAGTGAGGTGCGGCCTTCCAATGATAGTGAGATAATGGAAATTTATAATGTATAGGCATGACCTATGTGAATGTTATCGGTTAGGAGTACCATGTGAAGTGTCTCCAATGAGAATGTTAAACAAGCTTGCTGTGAGGAATGGGCTATAGTGATTGAGCGCCTTACTATGTAGATAGTTTGCGTACTGAAAAGATATCCAGAATTGTTCTACCAGGTAAGCCTTATTTTCCGAATTTCGGGACGAAATTCCGTTATTAGGGGGGAAGTATGTAATACCCCGTATTTTCATGCCTTTTAAATTTAGGAATTTATTAAATTTAATTGAGATAAATTAATTTAATTTTAATCCGGAAAATTGTTTTAAATATTTACTAGCGTGACAAGAGTTAGTAATTATTGGAAATTTGTTGAATGTTACTGGATGAGTATAGTAATATATGAGATTTATTTTATAAAAAATTGTCACGTATGGTCGAGATAGTCAGAAAAATGTCCGTAAGGGTCGTTTTGAGTGCGCCAAAGTGTCCGTAAGGGTCGAGATAGTTAGAAAAGTGTACCCGGGGGTTTAGTTTGGATCTCGGGCGTTTTTAGGCCTATTTAGTACCCCGGGAGGGCATTTTGGACATTTCATAATTATGGGTAATTAAACCCACGAATTTTCTAGGGTTATATCAGATGGTAAGTGTTGTCTTCTAGGGTTAGCATAACCAAAAACTAATGATGGCCATTGGAGAGGAAGAGGAGAAGCTTTCCAAGGGTTCTAGGCCAAGAACTCCTCCAGTTGCACCGCCAAATGGTAGATCGCGCAACAAGGATCTCAACCACACCAAATTCGTTCACAAATCAGAACTCTGAAATTTCAGGTAAGTATATATCTTGCTTTAATCAAGTTAATGGTCTTTTATATTAGTCTAGGGTTGATTAGAATTAGTGTTCTTAAAAAAAATATTAATTGGAGACAAAAAAATTACATGTTGTAGAGGTAAAGATCATATTTTGGAAATCCGTTTCACATGTAGAGGTTGAACCACGAATTTCCATGGTATTAGTGATAGAAAATCTGGAAGAAGAATGGATGAAACTAAGTTAAAGGAAATTATTAGGGTTCTTGAGATTATAAAGATTTTCAGCCTTTTATCTCGTTATAGTTGATGAAAATTCGCATGTTTTACGTAGGATATTGTTTATATGGGTATACAATACTTATAGTTTAAGTGGTTGAGAGTTTGGGACTGAAACATGATGATTTGGAGGAGTTTGGGGTAAGAATTCCGTAGCTGGGTTTTCTGCAGTTTCGCCATAACTGCTTGATCGATCGATCGAGCCCAGAGCATCGATCGATCGATAGATCGATCGATCGACCCCATTCCCTCGATCGATCGACCCCTCCTGGAAAACTGCATTTTTGCTCGTGTTAGCTTAATCCGATTTTATGCGTAGTAAACCTTGATTAGGGTTGCTAGAACATAATGAAACATAAAAAGGACCAGTAGGGTCAAGATAAACACCGTTAAGTGGGACTTTAATGTGAAGGGAAATAAGGGGTAAACGGGGAGATATTCATACTTAATAAATCATACGTGCGTTGATTTAATAATCGAAATGTCTAGGAAGTTGGAGTAGAAGGTAAGTGAGGGCCTACTAAAATTGTACTTAAGTAAAGACAATACTTCGAGAGACGAGAAGTGAGTTTAGAATGACTTAATTACGAGAATAAAATGAATGAGTCCGTTATATGAAATAATCGAGTAAAATGTGTAATAACGGATAATTATAATTATGGATCGTGAGCGCACCTAATTTAATAATGTGAATGTAAATAAATATTTATATATGACAGTGTGATTGTGCATATATTATTTTATATGTAAAAATCGTACCCGAGCTACTTGCTATCACAGGGGTTTCCGTGTCGGGACAGTCTTATCTCGATGGGACCTTTATGGGGGATATTAACTTGTACCCTAGAACATAGGATTCCCTGGTACAGGCTATCTGATTGATAGTAAGACGGTCCTAAGAGACGTGTGGGTATGTGCTGACCTCTTAGGACTGAGAACTATGCTTCACCTCCATTTCTATGTGTTTTGTGTTAATACAGTTCGAGAGTGATTCCGAACTAGTATTCCCTTAGTACGAGTGATACGGGGACTTGATAGCAGAGTATGCCAGCACCATAGATTTTATATGGGGTGTTGTTTGTATATATATTATATGTGTAACTAATATATATACGTATATCTATATGGGAACTTCATACTGTGGGTATAAGTAGTTAAGAAATGAATAAATGTTTCACTTCACTATAAGTATTCGGAAACGTTACAATGACACGGAATTATTCTAATTAACGTAAGAAATCTTGAAGAGATAGATTTTCTAAAAGAGAATAACATAACCTTAATTTCACATGATAAGACTTATGGAGAATAAGTTAGAGAGATATATGAGAATCATTACTACGGTAGACGTGCACACTAGCTGAGAGGTGAGAATTCTCAAGAGAGTGTTGCATACTAATATGAATGTTGCATTAGCCGGTAAGCATTTTAAATACTTGCTAAACTATTTTTAAAAATATTTTACAATCGGGCTCTGACCCGTTTGCTGTTATCTCTGCTCTCTTGTGTATATATATACATGTATTACAGGTGCCCAGCCACAGGGGCGTCATGCTTAGGATTCTTTGAATGGAATGTGCTGTAGCTTTTGTGGGAGTTGCAGGCCATTGCTTAGATGATTTCATTGTTGATTCTACTTCGAGTTCAGTTTTATCCAGTGGGGCATGTGTCGCCCTTTTCCATTATTCAGTTAGTTTTGTCAGATATTGTAATTCTTTTACTTTCGGTATCTTTACTCCAGGATTTATTACTGTCAGGATGTTTTCCTTTGGTGTTTTAAAGTTGGGATTTGTTATTGATGGTTAAACTCTTGAATATTCATTTATATTCTTATACTAATGTGTGACTCTTAAAATGTTAATGGTTAAAGGTTTTATAATTGGATTTAATAAAATGGAAATAAGGTTTTAAATGGTTTTGACACTTAGCTTAATTAATTAAGGTGTTTAAATTTGAAAATTTTAATTTGCGACAGTGATGCTAAGAATGAACCAACTGTTCACCTTGATTTTAATTTAATAAAGGATTGATCGCCCGGTAATTAATTAGGCGGGGTGTCACAGTGTGGTCATTTGAGTTAGGATGGATCTTGAAGATTGAAGATCAAGAGATCCACTCATTGAAGACTTTTGCCATGCATTCACATTTAAGTGAAGACTATATCCTTTTTACAGATTATGAATTGATTATGGCTAAACACACACATGTGCACAAACACTTTAAAAATGCATGAGGATTTCAAAAGTTTATGGAACAAGTGTTTAAAATTTGTAATCTATCTAAGTTTTTTTTAAATATATTTTAGGATTTTCTTTAAGTGTTAAACTTTGTTAGGCCTATTTTTTTAAATAGTTTTTGGTATAATCATTCACATGGATCACGATTGAACCCCTTCACACGGCCCGTTAGCACGGGTATGATTTAAGCCCTTGTGTACGACTTCATCATGATTTCCGTACTGGATGAAATCGTACGCACGGACATATCTAACCGTGCACACGAAGGTGTCAAATTTTGAAAAATCTCCGTAAATAAGCCATTTCCCTCCCATTTAAAAAGATCTGAAAACTTTATAACTCAAATACGTTTCTGAGAGAATTTTTTAGGTTAAGAGTATTTTTCCTTTGCTTCTTTTTCCAATTTTACTTGTTCCCTCTAACATTATTAAAACTTAGATCTATACTTTTGAGAAAGAATTGAGAGTGCTTTGGTTCAGATTTCACATGGCTTATTCAGTTCAAATCAATCCACCTTTGAATTGTATGATTATATACTCTTATATCTAAAATTGGATGCATTCCGAATTATTAGAGAATTTAGAGTGTGGCGCGACTTTTAAGGAAGAGAATGGACTTCTTCATTCACGCCATAGATCTTGCAGTGGATTCTCATTAACTGCCGGGGGAAGTTTAAAGGTTTATAGGTAACGACGCGATAGAAGTTATGTAACAAATACCTTCGTATCTTTTGTAAAATTATGTTTCAAATAGAAATGAGGAGTGCTTCGAGAATTTTTATCCCTAGGAGGGGGAGTTTCCTTATAATCCTTATCTTGTGGTTGATTGTGTCTGACTTCTATTTATATGAACATATTTGATCACACACATTATTTAGATATAATTTGAATCTAGTGAATTGGACTAAAATTAACTTAGGTGTGTTAGATATAGTTTTGTTCATCTATATTGTGTGAGTTAGTCAGTCATTGAATACTCAATTTGGTAAAACTTGTATTAAGTAAGTTGAATGTGCAAGCAAAATTATTTGAAATCAAAAATTGATCATAAGATGTTTTTAAACATATTCACCCCCCTCTAAGTTTGTTTTACAGGCTTTACTCGTGTAAATAACACACTTATTTAATTGGTATCGGCTTATTTAATTGGTATTAGAGCCAAGTGCTCATCTGAATAGAATTAATAAGCTTGAGTTGATCCTTGTCTTCTTGTGTGTTTGTTATTCTTTTCTCATTGAAATACTTCGCTTGTGCTTGTGTTGTGACTATATGGCTATGATATTAGATTTTGATTTACCTTTGAGTATTAATTCTTGTGATGTTAGATCTATGATTTTGAGTCAATGTGAAAAGTTATATAATTGAAAACTAAATTTGACGAGAATGTGGTGAAACCATCTCATTCTTGAAATAGATCGAAATGTATGGATGTTGATACTGATAAACTTGATGAAAATAAAAATGTCAATTTCTTGAGTCAAAACAAAGATGTGTTAAATGCTCAACTTATCAAAATGAAAAAGACGAATGTTAAATTTTCCAATCAAGTCAAACTCTATGAACAAAAAAAAAATAGCTTTAAAAGAATTAGAAATGACTAATAACTTACAAGTGAAAGTTGACATTGATTGAAAAATAGAAGTGTGGGATGATTGAAATGACTTGTGGTTTGAAAGAAGATAACCAAGCTTTGAGATTTAAAAATTTTGATTTAAGAATAGTGACAAGTTTAAAAAATGTTGATTTCAAAAAACTCAAAGTTTTGGAACAAGATAAAAATGTTTTGTCTCTTGAACTTTAAAAAGTGAAGTATTAACTTCTTGTTTGTGAAATTGATAAGAGATTTAACCCTTTACAAAATGAATTTGACTTATTCAAAAGTTCGGAAAATAATTCATCTTCTTCCCAAGTTGACTCATTGAGTGAATGTTCATCACATGATTCAAAGGAAATCGATTCCTTTTATTTGAGGGGAAATGGAAACAAGTTTGATTTTAGCGTGAAGAAAGTTGATAGGGTTTCTTTTGAGAATATAGTGAAGAATATATGGATCAAAGCTTCTAGGAATAGGACGCTTAGTGATTCTTCATCTTGTAGTAGTAAGAGTTCACACACCTTTTTCCCTAGATCACAAGATGATAGTGATGTTGATGTGAATGGCCTTCAAAAATATTTTAATGAGCTTTATCAAGAATCTCTAAAGATTAAAGAATCAAATCTCAACTTTTTTAACAAAGTCAACTTGATGAGAAAGAAGAAAAGTGTGAAAATGTTCAATCAAAGTGTTTTGATCTTGAAATTTTATTGATATTTTATTTAAACAATGTGAGTTTTTAAAATCACAAAATGCAATCATTTAAAAAGAAAAGGAAGATACTGATCTTGAAAATTCAATTTTAAAAGTTGACTTTGAAAATTTTAAAGTTGAACTTGAGCATGCTGAGGATTTAGAAATTAAAGTATATAATAGAGAAAATGTTCTTGATAGCATTTTATTGAGTAATGCTCAACTAAAACCAAACAATCATGGGATTGATTTGGAAAAATAAAATTGAATGTTGAAAGTTCAAATTCTCAAAAGGAGGATAAGGTACAAACTCCTATGCTTCAAAAGAAAGATATTGAACTGAAATTTGAGATCGTTAAAAAGGATTTGGTTGTAATTTCTGCGGTAAGTCAAATCATGTTGTGCATTTTTGTTTCAAAATAAAAAGACTTGAAAAAGTTGATTTGAAAGATCAATATAAGATAAAGGAGGTGAGAAATAATGTGAAGAATGTAGAGAGAAGAAATGTAGCTTTTCTCACTTTTTGTAAGGTACGACGCCTCACAAATCAAGCTTGTAGGTGCTTGAAAGAGAGAAACAATAGGTTCATTGGAAATAAGAGGCAATCTCTCCGTAAGAATCCTATTAATTACTTTGGGGTAAACTTAATGGTTTTATATATTTCCTAGCGCAATATAGAGGTAAGTCTAGAAGAAAGTTTCAAGACCCAAATTATAAGGAATATGAATAAGAATCTTAGGAGGAATGAGAGATGGATCCCAAAAGTTGATAGATAATTGCCTAGGAATAAACTAATGAATAAAGTAGAAGTTTTTGTCCCATAAATGAAGTTTATGAAGAAAGAGGTTATTTTTGTCCATCCTATTAATTTGAGAGATGGAACACCCATCGCTATCTAGGTAGATAGTTTGTTAGGATGACTAGGTCCTTGTAAGTTCCCATTCCTAATTCATTCTTGATTTGTTGGAAAACATGTCAATGTGGGTGAAAGGTTATATATGGTACCATTTGTTATATGTGGGTGATATTTTCAAGCATATGTGTAAGGACACAAATTTTAAATTGAGTCCTTTGTAGTTTTGGCTCAATTTTGGACAAAAATATTTGAGTCATAGGATAGAGTTCAAGTTTATCCATTCAAGCCTATGACGTGTTTGTTGAAGACGTAGCGGCCAAGAGTATAAAGCTTCATCAAATGCCGAGTTTAATGTTCCTCGTTTCTACGTCAACAACATTGGTTCCAGTGCTCCTAAGGTGTGAATGCATTTTCAATATATATATAGGAGCTTGGAACATTATATATTGGGTGAACTTTTATTTAAAACTATTGTTTATTTTCAGAAAGATTTTATTAAAACTTTAAAATAAAGTATATAAAGTTTCTAGGCTAAAACTAAATTTTTTAACTTTCTGGAAGTTCGTTCGAAGTGTCGTTCGAACGAGTTTGTCGTTCGAACAATAATGTCGTTCGAACGAATTTGCCAACGAGTTCCCCAAAAGGCCACTGGAATGTCGTTCTAAGTGTCGTTTGAACGAACATGATGTTCGAACGAGATTTCCAATAAGATTTCTAACGAGTTCACACTGGAACTTCGTTAGAAGCCTCGTTCGAACGAGACTTCGTTCGAACGAAAATGTCGTTCCAACGAGTTTTGGCGGGAATAGTTAATTGGAAGTTTTGAGCAGTTTTTTTCCACTTTCCCACTTCTTTTCCCACTATCTTTTGACATAACTTTTTCTAATTAACTTTTCATACTATTCCAACTCCTAGAGAGAGTTTTTGAGTGTTGATCTTTCCAAAGAAAAGTTCATTGTTTAAGTGTATATTTTTCAAGAAAAATTCATAAAACACTTTTGTTTTACACCCACTCTAAGTTCCTTTATATATACATTGCTTGGATTTTTGGCACCGGTTCACTCTACCTATTGAAGAGTTCGTTTGGGTTTTCTTCTACATCCCACAAAGAAGAAGAAGAGTTTGTTTGCTGCAGCATTCTCATATGGTGAAAGGCACCATATGTGGTTGACGGTTGCTTCCTAGTTCCTCATTGGTGAATTCTAAGGTTTCGGTGGAGTCCGGGATTGTCAACTAAGCGGAGGTCGGTACAAGAAGGAGCATCGGGGCTTGAAAGGAGTCGAGTCAAGTGTGGTAAGTCTTTCGTGTCTTGTACTTGTAAAATACCATACTTAGTGGACTTATGGCTAGGGTCGTCCGAGGTTGTTTCCCGTTTGTGGTTGTTTCCTCGTACATCACGGCGTAGTGATTCATTGTTTAATTTTATCTTGTTATATCACGTAGAATGTATGCTTAGGTAAAAAGATAAAATTTGGTTTAATCACTACTTATGTTTAATTTGGTGCAACATAATTATTTGGGTAAATGCTAACTTAATTCAAGTCATTAATTTAATTTGTTAAAATTAGTTTGGCCTAATTTGGTAAAATAGAAAAATATAACTTAGGCAAATTTCGAGGACTTGGGTTGAGTTATGTTGGTTTAAGTGAAATCAAAATTGTGTGTGCGTTTTATCATATTTCACTTTGTTTAATTTTAATTTAAATAGAAATTAAAATTTGATAATTTATTTTTTAATTGAACCATCATCTTCGCTTCCGCATCTAAAAAGGAAATTATTCTTTTTGTCGTAATAAGAATTTTAAAATTGGGGGCCTCGCGCACCAACAAGTGGTATTAGAGCAAAAATGATAAATTATTTTGTTGAGATCCTTTAAAATATTTTGGCTAAAATGGAATTTTCTCCATTCTTAAAATTTCCTATTTTCGATGGTTCTAATTACGCGTACTAGAAAGCGCGAATGAAATCGGTACTTAAATCTATCGACGAGAGGGTTTTGTTATCTGTAGTTAGCGGGTGGTCTCCACTAACTCATTTAGTAGATAATGAACGTGTTCCCAAACCGATCGATAGATGGAGTGAGAGTTAATTTAAATTATCAAATGTTAATTCTCGAGGTTTAAACGCCTTGTTTAGCGCTATCACACCGGATGAATTTCGACTCATTATGATGTGTGAGACCACTAAAGAAGCGTGGGATATTTTACAACTCACTCATGAAGGTACAAGTGTCGTAAAAGTTTCAAAAAAACTCACCACTCAATTTGAAACCATCAAAATGAACGAAAAAGAAATTTTTGATGAATTTTATACTAGACTTTTCGATATTGTTAATTCATCTTTTAATGTGGGAGAGAAAATACCCAACAACCGAGTAGTAAAGAAAATTTTAAGGTCCCTACCCGATAGATTTATTCCAAAAGTGACCGTTTTAAATTATTTACCAACCTTAGCCTTTACGAAATTAGAAGAGCTCGTAGGTGATTTACAAACCTATGAACTGGACATATTTTCCTCTAAAACTAAAAAGAAAAGAGAAAAGGGCGTTGCTTTAAAAGCCCGAAAAGAGGAAAAACAAGTAGTAGAGTGTGATAGTGATAGTGATAGTGACTCGGATGACATGGATATGTTTGCTAGAAAATTTTAAAAATTTCTTAAATTTAACAAAGATAAATTTAAAAATGATTTTAAGAAATTTGAAAAATCTACGAATGACAAAGCCTAGAAGATCCCTAAAACTATTAATGAAAATTTAAATAGGGACGAGTCAAATAGGTGTTTTGGTTGCGAAGGGTATGGCCATAGGGCTTTTGAGTGCCCCGCTAAACTAAGGAGAGAGGGTAAGCAACCAAAGTCTTTTAATGCAACCCTTAATGATAGTGATAATGAAGAGGGACCTCATTCCTACTCTAAGTCCAATATTGTGGCTTTTATGGCTAGTCGTGTGAGTGATAGTGAGGACTCATCTATTGATGAAACTTTAACACATGAAACTTCCAAGGTCAAAGTTTATGATTCCCTTGTATTTGATGGTGGTGAGAGTGGAGAAGAAAGAGAGAGTGAAAATGAAGAAGTGGTTGATGTGAGTGAACTTCAAAATGCTTTTCAAGAATTATATGAAGAATCTATTAAATTAAAAAGAGCTAATTTGAAGTTAGAAGCTTATTTAAAAGAGCGTGTCAAGATCGTTGATGAGAGTGCATTAGTCAAAGACATTAGGACACGAGAGAGATCTCTTCGAGAGAAGCTAGAATATATATAAGACGTGAGAGATAGCCTTAGAGGTTTAATGGAATCCTTGAAAAAGGAGCTTCTCAAGTTTGAAGAGAGAAATGTGTTATTAGAGTCTAACATTCTAGAATTAGAAAATAAATTAAAAGACTCTTGTAAAGTCAAATTTGATTTGGAGTGTCGTTCGGAGAAACTAGATAAAATTTTAGGAACGGTCCAAATTAAAAATGACACTTGTGGTTTAGGCTTCGATACTTGTAATGAATCAACTCAAAAATCCAAAACTAATGTTTTTGGAGAATCGCCTAGGAAAGCCTTTAGGGATCACTCCTTAGGTAAATCTTTTCACCGTGACTTTAAGTGTTCACATTGTGGTCGAAAAGGTCATCTTAGGAAATTTTGTTTTGATCTTAAACGAGGTCCTAGAAAATCCCAATGTAAGGTAACCAAGGTAGCCAAGATTCCTACACCCCGAGATAGTCACTCTTCATTAGTTTGGGTTAAGAGATCTGACTTGGCAGCTTTACAAGATAGGGTATTTGATTCTCATTTACTTTCACATGCTTCCTCCCTTGCAAAATCTAAAGGTTGAATGTGTTAGTTGTTTGCATACTCTAGCTTTTTGTGCTTCATATTATATATCACTGCTAGGTGTATGCATGTTTAGTCATTTTCTAGTCATTGCTTTATTTCATATCTCATTCTAGAAATTATGGCTTGTTTATCTTTTGTATTTTATTCTTTAATTTTTGTGTGAATTAAATGAAAAATACAAAAAGATTTTGTTTATCATTTGTGTTTTTACCTTGTTAATAATTTGAACTTAATGAAAAATACAAATGATTTTTGTGTCTCTTTTGAGTAAATATTTTTGGTTGTGTGGTTTAAAAATTTCAAAGGCTCAAAAGATTTTATTTTGTGTGTATTTTGGTTTTACACACATTTTGTGGCATATGTTTGTGTTTGAATCCTCATTTCGCTTCCATGTGACTAGAACTTTTGGTTAGAATTTTTATCCTTAAAATGTTCTTTATCATGCTTACATGGAGTAGCTTAAGTTTGACTTTCTTAATGGATTCACTTTTATATGCCTTTACACACATGCACGAGCTTTTTGAACCTTAACGTCACATGTTATATTTGAGCTTTATGAGGTGTTCTCCTACCAATCTAGCCATCTACATATTTGTGACCTAGGAGGACTAGTTCATGTCAAAATTCGTTGCACGTGAGATTTGTGTGAGATATAAAAAATGTTTTATATAAATGTACACGGGGAAGGGCTCCGAAAGGAATTATTTTCCTTTGCGAATAGTAAGCCACCGTTTGTTTGGACCTAAAAGAAATACGTGGTCCAAAGGCCTAAAAGAAAATATGGCATTAAAAGAAAAATAATTTGCCAAGGCCTAATTTGTTTAGTTGATTTATTCATTCAAAAGAATAATATATATGCTTATTGTGGGAGTTTGGATGATATATCAACGGTTTGCATAATATCCGTTTATCCTAGTTGCGCTTTCAATATCATGACTCTATTGGTTTGTAGAATCATCAACATGCTAGGCTTGTGTGCATTGTGTTTGTTTGTTTATTAGTTCACTTTATCCTGTCACATAAAGGCTAAATTCTAGTTGATAAAGTTTTGCAATCAAATGCGAACTACGTGAACTCATTTAAGTGATTGGGTTTTAATTCATTGGTATCTTGTTCACACCCTAACACTTTCGTTTTCATATGACACATTTATGCTATAAGAGTGTGGAAAATCTTTTGCTATTTAGTGTTGTGTCATTTTGGTGTTTATATCTATATGTGTGTACTTATGCTTAGTTTGAATCTATTATGTATACATATATATGATATTTTTTTTAAGTCTTTGCCATGTTTTTCTAGTCCATCTATGCTTTAATTCATAATTGGTATCTATCTTGTTGCATTCTTTGGTGATATCTCATGCTTAATACTGTATGTATCATATTGGTATCATTTTATTGCATCCTAGTTGGTATCCGTTATTATTTGTTGGATTAGTTATGATTTTGTTGCCCATGTGCTTTAATGTTCTCATCACTTTATGCACAATTGCATGTTTTTAGCTTGTTATCCCATTCTATTTCTCCCTTGCTTAGTTTAGAAGGTGTATATGCTTTAATTGGGGAAGATAAGTTAATTTTTAATTCTGTAGCCTCTGTCTATTCCTAAACAAAAAGGGGGAGAATGATAGGGGGAGAAATGGTATCTAATTCTATTGTAATCGTATCTTAGTTTTGGAGATTTAACTTAGGGGGAGTCGCTATCTTCTTAGGTTGATCATAGTTGATAAAGGAGAGAATTAATTTAGGGGGAGTAATTATATTAATTGCATTTATATGTTGATATTCCCTATGTGTTTAATGTGTTTGCTTAAGTGTGCAGGAATTATATTCTAAGTTGCAACTTTCACCGGCAAAGATTTTGATCCTTGGGTCTTGTGTCAAGTACTGGGTGGGATTGTTTTTTAGTCTAGTGAGCTTGACGGCCCTTTAGGATTTTTGTTTGGTTTTTGTCCCGGAATAGCCAAAGGGGGAGATTTGTAAGGACACAAATTTCAAATTGAGTCCTTTGTAGTTTTGGCTCAATTCCAAACAAAAATATTTGAGTCATAGGATAGAGTTCAAGTTTATCCATTCAAGCCTATAATGTGTTTGTTGAAGACGTAGCGACCAAAAGTATAAAGCTTCATCAAATGCCGAGTTTAATGTGCCTCGTTTCTATGTCAACAACATTGGTTCCATTGCTCCTAAGGTATGAATGCATTTTGAATATATATATATATATATAGGAGCTTGGAACATTTTATATTGGGTGAACTTTTATTTAAAACTGTTGTTTATTTTCAGAAAGATTTTATTATAACTTTAAAATAAAGTATATAAAGTTTCTGGTCTAAAACTAAATTTTTCAACTTTCTGGAAGTTCGTTCGACGTGTCGTTCGAATGAGTTTGTCGTTCGAACAATAATATCGTTCGAACGAGTTTGCCAATGAGTTCCACAAAAGACCACTGAAATGTCGTTCGAAGTGTCGTTCGAAAAAACATGATGTTCGAACGAGATTTCCAAAGATATTTCTAACGAGTTCACACTGTAACTTCGTTAGAAGCCTCGTTCGAACGAGATTTTGTTCGAACGAAAATGTCGTTCGAACTATCTTTTGACAGAACTTCTTAGGTACAGAAACCAACTTTTTCCAATTAACTTTTCATACTATTCCAACTCCTAGAGAGAGTTTTTGAGTGTTGATCTTTCCAAAGAAAAGTTCATTATTTAAGTGTATATTTTTCAAGAAAAATTCATAAAACACTTTTGTTTTACACCCACTCTAAGTTCCTTTATATATACATTTCTTGGAGTTTTGGCATCGGTTCACTCTACCTATTGAAGAGTTCATTTGGGTTTTCTTCTACATCCCACAAAGAAGAAGAGTTTGTTTGCTGTGGCATTCTCATACGGTGAAAGGCACCATATGTGGTTGACGGTTGCTTCCTAGTTCTTCATTGGTGAATTCCAAGGTTTCAATGGAGTCCAGTATTGTCAACTAAGCGGAGGTCGATACAAGAAGGAGCATCAGGGCTTGAAAGGAGTCGAGTCAAGTGTTGTAAGTCTTTCGTGTCTTGTACTTGTAAAACACCATGCTTAGTGGACTTATGGCTAGGGCCATCCGAGATTGTTTCCCGTTTGTGGGTTTTTCCTCGTACATCGCGGCGTAGTGATTCATTGTTTAATTTTATCTTGTTATATCACCTAGAACGCATGCTTAGGTAAAAAGATAAAATTTGGTTTAATCACTACTTAGGTTTAATTTGGTGCTACATAATTATTTGGGTAAATGCTAACTTAATTCAAGTCATTAATTTAATTTGTTAAAATTGGTTTGGCCTAATTTGGTAAAATAGAAAAATATGACTTAGGCAAATTTCTAGGACTTGGGTTGAGTTATGTTGGTTTAAGTGAAATCAAAATTGTGTGTGTGTTTCATCATATTTCATTTTGTTTAATTTTAATTTAAATAGAAATTAAAATTTATTAATTTGGTTTTTAATTGAACCATCATCTTCACTTCCGCATCTAAAAAGGAAATTATTCTTTTTGTCGTAATAAGAATTTTAAAATTGGGGGCCTTCCATACCAACAATATGTGCATTTTTTATGCATTTACTTTATAAGTTATGTTTTCTTATTAAACATGATTTTGTAAATATTCATGCATCATTTTTATTCAAAAAATTCAGAAAGATTTGTGCTTACTATTTTTGTGAATTGAGGTTAATTCTTTGATTCATATTGATTTGGTGATGGATTTAACTTGAATGATGATTAAAAGCTATTTTTAAACCATTTAATGAAAATGTTTGATTGATTTAATTATTTGGTTGAAATTCATTTGATAAATCATGATTGAATAATCTGTTGAGATCTATAGTATTGATTTCACACAACTTGCACTTGCATATAACTTGTTACATATGTGTAACACCCCGTAAATTTTAATGATTTTCATATGGGGATTAATTAAATAAAAAGGGGAAATTAATTCGGATTAAAATAAATTTGAAATTAGCGTGATAAGGATTGACATGTATTTGTATGAATTATATTGAGTATTACTTAGTGAATGAGTAATAAATTGATGAGAAAGTATTATGATTGTCGTGAGTGAGAAATACGGTAATTACGATAATTTAGTCGGGACGCACGCGTAAGTCGTGTCGGGACTTAAAATGTATGAAATAAAATGTGAATTTTATGGGTTATTCAAATGGTCATTTTGAGTGCGCCAGTGTGTCTGGAAGGGTCAAAATAATCAAAAAAGTGTACCCAGAGGTATTGTTTGGGTCTCGGGACAATTTTAGACCAAACTGACATCGTATAAGGACATTTTAGTCATTTGATAGCCTAGGGTTAATAGAGATACGAATTTCCAAAGTTTATATCAACTGGTAGATGGGAGAAACTAGGTTTAAGAGATTAAAAAGCTAAGGGAGTCCATTAGAGATGGAGAGAGAGAGAGAGAGAGAGCATTCTTGAAGATTTGAAGAGGATACTTAAAGTGTTATTCATTATTCTTGCACCCCCATCAACTTTGGATTGAGGATTGGAGGAGAAGATATGCAATCCATCATCTTAATCACGAAATTATATCATACTCATACGAGGCAAGTGTTTATTCCAATTTCCTTTGAAGTTATAATACCCATGTAGTGTAGGGTTTTATATTTGATCATTTTAAATGAAGTTCTTGAAAAATGATGAATTAAACATATGATCTTGGGTAGGATTGCATGTAGATTGATCCATGTATATGGAGGATACGAAAATAGATGATATGTGATAAGCACCTAAAATTGTATATTTTATATCTCGAATAGGCGTACTTTTATCGTTAATTCTCGATATAATTGGGTCTTATGTTCGAAATTATTTATTGTGCAGGCTTGATCGCCGTTTGCGAAGTTCAAACACTTATTTCAAGGCAAATGCGCATTGAATGGAGCTAAATCTCAATCCATTTCCCTAACTTACCTCGTGGCCTAGCCTTATCCCACATCGAACCCCGTGTGTGTGTTGTGTTTGTACTTTTATTATTTTTAGCTTTTTTTAGTCGTTTTATTTTTAGGTTTTATTTTATATTTATTTAGAATTTTTTAGGTTTTATTTTCTATTTTTCTATTTCCTTTTTTATTAGTGTATTTTTATTTTGATTTTTATTAGTTTTTAATTTTTAGTATTTATTTTATTTTTAGGATTAGTTTTTAGGAGTTTGTTTTTAGTTTTATTAGATTTTATATTTTTAGGAATTTAGTTTTTATTTCTATAAGATTTTTAGTTTTTATTTCTTTTATTTTATTATTTGAGCTTTTTTTAGGAATTTAATTTTAATAGATTTTATTTATTTATTTCAAGTTTTATTAACTCTTTTTATTTTAGTTTTAATTAGTTTAATTTTCATTTTTTTAAAAGTACAAGCACACACATATTCTCTCAATCAACAACACACCCTAACCCTATTCCATTACACCCTTATACACCTTATCCCTCCCTACCACCACCACTCATCTTCTCCACACAACTCTACCACTCTCTCTCTCCTCCACCATTAACACACCAATCCTCCATCTCACACCCTCACCTAACTACAAAACCACCAACCCAAAATTAAACCTAATTCGAATTTTATCCGGAACCATTTCCATTCAACCCGTGGTAGCCATATAGCCCACCCAAAAAAAGCCCAGCTTCAAAACCCACATCTCAACGAAAACTTCCAAGGCTCACCTTAACCATACACCATTAACCCATAACCCATCAAAAATGAGTTGAATCTAGACCCGTTCAAACCACGATCCAACCCTATTGAACCCTCGAACCCATACACCATAGCCCCAAAACTCGGATACTCACCTCCGAATCTGTCAAACCTGGCCTAGCTCCGGTGAAAACCGATCCTGGTCCAATACCCACTACCGAACCTTCAACCCGATCGCACCCCCTGCCAACCTAAACCCATTTCCAACTTCAAACCCCACAAAGCTATACGATTTCCACCTGCATAAATCCAAACACAAAACACACCATTAAACCCATTTTTCCCCACATTCCAAAATTACCCCCAACTAACTCCTTTTACCCCAATACTCAAAATACCCATTTAACAAATCAGATTCTTTCCTCACCCACACCTCACACCCCTCATGCACACTAGTGTGTATCTTCCAAATTATCCCTTACCTCCATGCCTACTATAAAAGAAGGAAGAAGACCCATTGGGAGAATTTTTAGGGAGAGAATTCTAGAGAATTGTAGAGAGAATTGAGAGAGAAATAAGTTTTTTTTAGTTTAGTTTTTTTTGTATAGTTTTTAATTTTTAATTTTCTTTCTTATTTTAATTTCAATTTTTTTATATTAGTGAGTGATCAATTTATGAGAGATTTAACTGAGTATATATATTTTATTGAAAATCATTTGGATGCTCAACTGGAGGATTGTACGCTTCTCATTCAAGGATTTGAGTTCAATTGGATGCAAAGAGATTTGGTTTGATTGATCTCCTCTCTACTCTTATCTTATTTCCTTTGTTCATTTTATTATCATGTTTCATATTATGTTAGGTTAAATCACCTTTCAAGGGGTGGGATTATCCATTAATTTGATGTTAATTGAATTTAATTAGTTTAATTAAATTAAATTTCCCTTTGATGATTAACTTCGCACTCTTAAATTTTAATTTACGCCTCGAGAGAGGACAAATGATTTTCGAGAGAAAATCCATATTCTAGTCTTAATTTCCTTTTTAGAATCGAACTAGAGATAGGTTTTTCCAAAATGTGAAATTATTTCTTTGAATTTCAACTCTAAGCTTATTTTTATGATTTAAACTAATTTAGCCAATCGATCTTAGCAGGTGATTTGTTAGATGATGTTTGGATCTACGTTTCAAGAGTTGAGGAGTGTTAAATTTAATTCTCTAAAATGTTATTATTAAAATTATATTTGCAACGAGAATTGATTTGTAATTTTGATACAAACTTGGCATATTTAATTTTAATGAACTAATTAATAAAATTAACTATAATATATGGTGTAATCCCATCTCTTGGTTGCTCTCACTTTGATTTTCTCAATATCTCATATTTTACATGTTTATTTAGTTAGATTTCACTTCATTTTCATCATACTTTTTAGTTAGTCTTTAGATATTTTATTTTAGTTTAGTTATTTCTCAATTCACCTTAATCTCAAAATTGTTTTAATATTGAAAAAGCTAAAAAAATTAAAAAAAAAGCAAAAAGTCTAAAAAGAAAACAAATAAAAATGAATTACATTAGTTTTTCTCTCGCTTCACTCCCTTGATTTGGATTGACACCCTTACTTACCTCTACACTCTAGTTTTATTATAGTTTTGTAGGTAATTGAAGGTTTTGATTAGTGAGGCTTTAAACAACGACATAATAAAAAGCTTGTCTATCAAACGGCGTCATTGCCAATCTTTGGAGCTTGAAGCATTGGAGAGGATTTTCTTTTTTGATTCATTTGTAATTTTCATTTTACATACCCTTTTTCATTTTTTTAGAAGGCTTGTATTAGGACTTTATTATTTGGCTTGCATTGCGATGCTTGGAGACACCATTTATTTTTCATTTAAATTTGTAATAATTATTTGCAAAAAAAAAGCGTGATAGGAAAACCGGACAAGGTAGTGAGAGGGCATCCAAAGGCGAGGAAAATAAACCTCTCTACCTTGGGTCAGTCGGACTCCCGGAGCCTACTGAGATAGGCGTAATCTCCCTCTGGTCGACTCAAATCATTCAAAACCCAGCAGTGTAAAAATCATAGGAGGTACATTTCCAACACTCGCGCCTCTCTTGTCACCGAGTCAATTTTTGTGTGTGACTACTTGCTCTTATTTTATTTTAATTATCGCATTTATTTTTTAATGTGTGTGATGAATTAATCAATTAAGACCTACACCCGGTCTTTCATTTTCAAAAAAAATCCAAAAATATTTTCTTTCCTTTTGAAAAATATTTTTAAAAAATCCAAAAAATACCTCTCTCCTCATGGCCGAAGAACATCCTTTATGGGTGTACTTTGGCCATTTCTCATTTTATCAAAGCATGTTTGAAGTTGAGCCCAAGTCGAACCTTCATACCTTACTTCGTGTCTTCAACTCTCAAATGCACACTGTTGATACTCATTCATCGCCCACGCACGCACCTCACATTTCATCGCCTTCGATGACGAGTATCAAGGCGTCAAAAGCTTCATTATACAGATCTTGTTTTCTAGCCAATAACTTTCCCCATAAGTGTCTATACATTCCTTATCCTTCTGAACCCACCATGGACCAAGTGTATCCATATGACACTGTTCTAGAACCCATCTCGGCCTATTACCCTAACGAATTCAATTCCGAGTGGTGTGAGTACCCAAATAATTTGTGGAGGCCTGATCACCCTTTCACGCAATATGAATCCCCATCTGATGTTGCGGATCCTGACACGTTCCAGCAGTCGTCATGGACATTAAGTGCACACCATCCTGATCAGTCCCCTAACTATGCACCCATTGATTATCAACCTTTTGTCTCTCACGGAGATGCTTCTCCCGTGTATGATACACTTGACTCCATTCCCCACACTTCATATTAGTATTCTCTGCATCCTAGTGTCTATAGTGAGTTGTGTCCACCTCAACCACCGTCGCCACCCACCAACACTTCACCACCACCATCCACATCCGCTCTCGAGGGACTCTTGCAACCGTTCATCATCGAGTAATAGCAAGCTACTCAAATTCCATCTCAAGCTCTTCAAAGGCTAGAACAAAGATTAAATGAATTTGAGCGTGAGAGAGAGTCGGATTTCACCCCAAGTTAACCCGTTGTTGCTCCCACGTGGAGTGACGATGAGTTGTCTTGTGACATGGATTTTGAGTGTGACCCTGTCATCTTCCATGAATCCACCATTTAGGTTCACCTTCCGTTTCCCATTGAATCCAAAAAAATATATGAGTCTACACCTATCGAGCCCACCATGTGTGTTCCCGAGGAACCGATTTATCCTAGTTTAGCTCTAGCTACGAGTGCTCACCATTTTCTCGAGATTGAATCTGATATGGTTTCTACCTCTCCGAATATGGATGATGTCCCACTATGCATGGATCCCTTTGAGCCCAATATGTCTAGTGATTTCTCTATCTCCGATCTTGATGCCTCGTTTGATTTCTTCACCATATTAATTGGTGATATTCTTGTGGAGAAGTTGACCACTCCATCTTTAGATACCGCACTTCCTTTTGAGTCTGACTTTACACCTCATGAGGAGTGTGTGTCTCCTACACTTGAATTGGATCATCTTCCTCCACCCTTTGTCCCACTCGACCAACCCATTGTCCCTTCCCTCCCATCACCTGGTTTGGATATAGATATTATACCTTGCATTTTCCCATCCATATCTTTGAATCCTAACCTATAACCACTCTCCAGCATCTATAAGAGTATTTGTGGTGCTACTCTCCATTTTCGTGACACCGAGCTTGTTACTCTATGCCCACCACTCTCTTGTGTCGTAAATTTTTCCCATCGACAGCTTCCTGGCGTGTCACGGCGCGATCATTATCATCACCCATTTATAGAACAGTCGTGTACTTCTTATAAGCCCCATCCCATTCCACTTTCCAAATCATATTTCCTTCCTCACCAACTAGAGCACCACTCTTATAGGGCCCTTGTTGCCCTCGCCTTTCGGCTCAATAAGGCCCGTGATCGATGCTTATTCTCCCATGCCTTTCTCATCATTTCCCTAATACCCACCTGCCCATGGTCCACCGATGCTTTGCATCATGTGATGCACTTTGCCATACAGGTGGATTAACCATTTTATCCGTTATCCAACAAGATTGACGGTTTCGTCTTATTTGGGGGTGATTATCATCACCCATTATTTCTGCAGCCCCGCACTTTCATAGATCTTATCTTTAGGGTGAGATCCCTTCGGTCTGGCTGAAGACATTAAACTTAGCGCTACCGGGAGGCATACCATTATTTCTTGTATGAGTCTCATCCTATTTTGGGGTGGTGATTCACACCACCCAATGCTTTACCATGTTTATAGACTTGTACACATTTTTGTCTTATTACTTATTCTAGTTCATTTTGGCTACATTTGTCCACTTCATTAGTGGTTGATTATGGTAATCTCTTTCCTCCCTTCTGCTCTCAATTTTAAAAATTAATTTACTTAACATCGAGGACGATGTTCCTTTTTGTTTGGGGTGGGGAATTTAATCAAAATCGTACCTCTTTTGAAAAATTTTGATGTTTAAAACCAGATTTTTTAAAATTTTCGTGCAGTTTCTTTCATCTCAATCATTGACGTGAATTTTCTATCATCCATCCTTTAAGTCTAATAATCAAGCTAGAGGATTTATTTTTCTATAGCTTATGTAATACATAACATGGCATTTTTCACCATGAATTTCTAGACTTAACAAAATTTGCACACTTATCACGTCAATACGGTTTAGAGTTGAAGAGTACTATAATTCTCAAGAGATCTTTAAGGATCACTAGTAGAGACTTTAACTTCTGATATTCGTTCCTTTCACCCTTTTAGAGTGTTTTACGCAATCTCCGAGTCACAATTTGATTCAACTTCTTTTGGGTGCGCATTAAATCGTTGTATGATTTCATTATTTTTCATAAAATTTTTGGTTTGATCACTGAGAACGACATCGCCTTCGAGTTGTAAGAAACATTTGTCTTGAAATTTATCTCGATCACTATGTTTACACCCATTCACTTCATCCATTACCTTCCCATATTCTCCCCATCCATACATACCCCACTCCATTCATTATCATCTATGATTTGTTTTTTTAAAAGAGTGTTGTTCCAAATGTTAAATGTCTTCATTGTTGGTTTGAAAAGAGAAAAAAGAACGGGAAAAAAAATAGAATATAAAAAAATAGAAGAAGAAAAGAAAAAGAAAAAAGAAAAAAAAGAGAGAGAAAATTAAAAAAAAAAGTTTGTAGTTAGTTCTTGTGAAATACAGACATTTGTGCCTAAAGTGTAGAACACTCTTCTCGCATATCCATCAAAACATCCATCATATCACCAACATATCCTAAATTATCTCATCATATCCTTCTCATTTCATTTCCCCTTCACCCATATACATCCATAATTTTCCCTAGGTGTTCGGGCAAAGGAAAGTCAACATGGTGAATAACTTGACGTTCTCACTATAGTGATCAACATTCTTTCATGAGATCATTTTTCTTTCTACATGTTCGTTCTTTCTTATGTGTATGTGAGACGTTTGACCTTGCTTACATTTACTCAACTCCTCACACACAAGAGCGATACATTTACCCTAATCTCGAGAGTTCGTTTGAGAGAGAGATATCTAGTGAGATTTTGAAGTTGAAGCGTTGACTTAGAAAAGGCAATCTAGGAACTACTCTCGTGATACTCGTCCCGTTTTGATTGATTCACACTACACACGTTGAGTTCTAGGAAGGATGTTCCTTGAGTATTTACTTATTTAAACTTGATATGCACTTCTAGCTTATATTTCTCAAAATATTTATCTCATGATGGATTGTGAGATTATTCTACATTTAATAAGAGATAGACTGTCGTTTGTAAATTTAGAATTTTGTGTCTATATTCCCTACAAACCCTCACGAGACAAAACTCGTCCTGTAGGGAAACCTATAGGTTTAAAGGCTTGTTGCACATGCTAAGTGCAATCGCAAGTGCCCGCGAAAGTAGTACAATTTTGGTTTCTTATCTTTCTTTCTCTCTATATTTTGCTCGAGAACTTGCAATGTTCCATTTGGGGTGGTGTGATAAGCACCCAAAAGTGTATATTTTATACTTCGAATAGACGTACTTTAATTACTAATTCTCGACAAAACTGGGTCTTATGTGCGAAATTGTTTATTGTGTAGGCTTGATCGCCGTTGGCGGAGTTCAAACGTTTATTTCAAGTCAAATGCGCATTGAATGGAGTTAAATCCCAATCCATTTTCCTAACATACCTCGTGGCCTAGCCTTATCCGACATTGAACCCCGTGTGTGTGTTATGTTTGTACTTTTATTATTTGGAGTCATTTTATTTTTAGGTTTTATTTTAGATTTATTTAGAATTTTTTAGGTTTTATTTTATATTCTTCTATCTCCTTTTTTATTAGTGTATTTTTATTTTGATTTTTATTTTTATTAGTTTTTAATTTTTAGTCTTTATTTTATTTTATTTTATTTTTAGGATTAGTTTCTAGGAGTTTATTTTTAGTTTTATTAAATTTCATATTTTTAGGACTTTAGTTTTTTTTATTAGACTTTTATTTTTTATTTATTTTATTTTATTATTTGAGTTTTTTTTAGAAATCTAATTTTAATAGATTTTATTTATTTATTTTAAGTTTTATTGACTCTTTTTACTTTTAGTTCTAATTAGTTTAATTTTCATTTTTTTAAAGTACAAACACACACATATTCTCCCAATCACCAACTCACCCTCACCCTATTCCATTACACCCTCATACACCTTATTCCCCCCCACTCATCTTCTCTACACAACTCTACCACTCTCCCCCCTCCACCATTAACCCACAAATCCTCCATCTCACACATCCTCACCTAACTACAAAACCACCAAATCGAAATTAAACCTAATTCGAATTCTATCCGGAACCATTTCCATTCAACCGTGGTAGCCCTGTAGCCAACCCAAAAAATCGCCCAGGCTTCAAAACCCACATCTCAACCAAAACTTCCAAAACTCACCTTAAGCTTACACCATTAACCCATGACCTGTCAAAATCGAGCTGAACCCGAACCCGTTCAAACCACGATCCAACCCTACTGAACCCTCGAACCCATACACCATAGCCTCAAAACCCGGATACCCACCACTGAATATGTCAAACCCGACCTAGCTTCGGTGAAAACCCATCTTGGTCCAATACCCACTACCGGACCTTCAACCCGATCGCACCCCCTGCCAACCCAAACCCATTTCCAACTTTAAACCCCACAAAGCTATTCGATTTTCGCCTGCATAAATCCAAACACAAAACAGACCATTAAACCCACGTGTGTTTAAACCCATTTTACCTCACATTCCAAAATTACCCCCAACTAACTCCTTTTACCCCAATACCCAAAATACCCTTTTAACAAATCAGATTTTTTTCCCCACCCACACCTCACACCCCTCACGCACACTAGTGTGTATTTTCCAAAATTGCCACTTACCTCCATTCTTACTATAAAAGAAGAAGACCCATTGGGAGAATTTTTAGGGAGAGGATTCTAGAGAATTGTAAAGAGAAATAAGTTTTTTTAGTTTATTTTTTTTGTATAGTTTTTATTTTTTAATTTTCTTTCTTATTTTAATATCAATTTTTTTTAAATTAGTGAGTGATCAATTTGGGAGAGATTCAATTGATTGTATATATTTTATTGAAAATCATTTGGATGCTCAATTGGAGGATTGTACGCTTCGCATTCAAGGATTTGACTTATTTGGATGCAAAGAGATTTGGTTTGATTGTTCTCTTCTCTACTCGTATATTATTGCCTTTGTTCATTTGATTATCATGTTTCATATTATGTTAGGCTAAATCCCCTTTCAAGGGGTGGGATTATCCATTAATTTGATGTTAATTGAATTTAATTAGTTTAATTAAATTAAATTTTCCTTTGATGATTAACTTCGCACTCTTACATTTTAATTTACGCCTCGAGAGAGGGTAAATGATTTTCAAGAGAAAATTGGGATTCTAATCTTAATTTCCTTTTTAGAATAGAACTAGAGATAGGATTTTCTAAAATGTAAAATTATTTCTTTGAATTTCAACTCTAAGCTTATTTTTATGATTTAAACTAATTTAGCCAATCGAGCCTAGTGGGTGATTTGTTAGATGATGTTTGGATCTAAGTTTCAAGAGTTGTAGGAGTGTTAAATTTAATTCTCTAAAATATTATTGTTAAAATTACATTTGCAACGAGAGTTAATTTGTACTTTTGATACTAACTTGGGATATTTAATTTGAATGAACTAATTAATCAAATTAACTAGAATATATGGTGTAATCCCATCTCTTGGTTGTTTTCACTTTGATTTTCTCACTATCTAAATGTTCATTTACTTAGAGTTCACTTCATTTTCATCATACTTTTTAGTTAATGTTTAGATATTTTAGTTTAGTTTAGTTATTTCTCAATTCACCTTATTCTCAAAATTGTTATAATACTGAAAAAGCTAAAAAAATTAAAAAATATTTAAAAAAAAGCAAAAAGTCCAAAAAGAAAACAAATAAAAATGGATTACATTAGTTTTTCTCTCGCTTCACTCCCTTGATTTGGATTGGCACCCTTACTTACCTCTACACTCTAGTTTTATTATATTTTTGTAGGTAATTGAAGGTTTTGATTAGATAGGCTTTAAATAAGGACATGACAAAAAGCTTGTCTATAAATATGTGATGATTTAGATGAAAAAATCTGGGTTTTATGTGGAGTATGAATGTGTGACAGCCCGCTCAAAATAATAACGGGTGGCCAGCCCTATACTACATTAAATCAGGTATCTCAGATGGCTCAGTCTCAACATCAATTGATAATACGAAATAATATAAGGCTAACTACCCGAAACTATTAAAAGTGGATATCAAAATTTTATAACTTTTATTTTACACCAATCAAAACCAACCATACAACAACGACCAACAACATAAGATCTAAATATGATGAAGGAAACGCATATGCTCCAATAATGTATAAAAGAGTACAACACAATGTACAAAGTAAAATACCTGAATATGCTGTCGGGTCAAAGACAATACAAAAATCTGAGAGAGAGGATATAAAAGTATTATTCTACAATACGTGGGTATGAACTCGATATACAAACTGAATCCTAATCTAGATATACGAAAGATAGGAATCGACTATGACCAAAATGCCGCAACAGTCCGCTACTGCCACAGCTCCACGAGTACACTGGATGAATACACATCAATGGCGTCCTTGCGGAGGAACACTTAAGATAATACGATATATATACACAGCAGGGGAAAAATATAGACGGGTCAGAGCCCGAGTTGAAAAACATTTTATAGCAAGTGCATTAAAATGCATAATAATTATAAATGCATTATTACATGATTAAGGTGGAGTCGCACTCTCCATAATAATCCAACTCACCTCTCAACTATAGCGTGCAACTAGACGTATGCATGTGATCTCCAAATAAATGCCCCGAATCTATCAAGGCAAGCGGATCTAACTTAAACCCAATTTAAATGTCCAATTAAAACCATCTAACTTATCTCTCAATCTACATTTATGTAAATTCCATCTAAATCACATACTTCAATTTCAAATGTTATTGCTCTCTTTTATTCGTTCATTTACTTAACATATAAAGTTTACATAACCATCCTCTTACTAATATGTACACAATACATACACATTCTCTTTACTAGAATTTCTCATTTTCTAGTTATACCAACAATACACAAATAATTATATATGAGTTATTAGCATCCAAGTGCTAAGGACTAAACTTACTCCCAATTCTCAATATTGTACTGCGTTTTGTGCGTGGGACGTCTCACAAAGCGAAATCCAAACAAGGAACCCCCCCGTTACACTACTCCTGACAGTATTGATTTTCGAGATTTATTATGCCCTCAATGCATGATGCATGTAACCCAAATTCTAATTATTCAATTACTTAATTTATTATTCCCGATTCTCAATAGTGCACTGCGGTTCGCGCGTGGGACGTCTCGCAAAGCGAAATCAAAATAAGGAACCCCCCCGATACACTACTTCTGGCACTGTCGATCGTCGAGATAAATATACGTTATATATATGAGCATTAAGGACTAACTTCTCCTCACTCCCAACATTACACTGCGTTTCATGCGCGGGACGTCTCGCAAAGCGAAATCCAAATAAGGATCCCCCCCTGTTACACTACTCCTTGGCAATATTGGTCGTTGAGGTCCATTATGCCCTCGATACCCAAGTAACCAATCACATCAATAATATAATAACCATCCAAACGAGCTATAACTCAAGGACGCATGCTCACAATGCTATCATCTTCCAGTTTCCCAACCCACATAGCAAACTGGGGATCACCTGATAGGGCTAAACGACACCTACCTCGTGATCAACTCACACACATAATGTCCGAAAAGCGGTCATAGTTCCTAACCGATAAGTGAGAACGACACATACCCACGACTTCTCACCCCCAAAACATAATGCAAATCACATAACAACACAATGGACGACTATGATGTGGGGAATATCTACACACTGCTCATCGAGCCAGAGTGCTCACCCTCATCGCACGCAACTTCCCAATGATAGCAAGGAGGGGGTATGCTTCACTATATATATACACCATCACATAAGGCATACATACATCATCACATCATAAAAAGATATACCATCATATAAGGTATACGTATCACATTGTTTATATATTCGTAGTACGCTCTTAGGCGCAATTGAATTAATATCATTATTTAGTATATTTATCTCTCTTGATATACTAATCGCCAATTCTCACACATCTTCCCCACTTAGTATACACTATACTATTTCTCACTTGAAGTTTTCGCATCACTTCTGATTATGAATTGTATCTCAATTCTATTTATGTTAAGGATACTCTCTATCATAATGCACCTCGATTAGCATTTCTCATTGTGTGAGACATCTCCCAAGTTAATCATCGTTAAGGATATTTCTATATCCGTATGCACATTTATTAGCATTTATATTCTCAATCCATAATATGGTTCAATTAAGCATATGAACCTTTAAATTTTTCCCATTTGGGATTTAATACTAAAATCCGTTATCATTAAGCGCATCCTAACTCTCGCTTATAAGCCCATAATTATCTCCACACAGAATTCTAAATAATAGTGGGCTTTCTCACTTTGTCGATACGATATTCCCTAATCGGTATTCTCTCGAATTAAGTCAATGTGACTACAACAATTTCCTATAAGGGAAACTCACTAAAAGTCTCCAAAACACACTTCTCATAACTCCTATAGAGGTTCCCAATCGACAAACTCAAACGAAACCGGACGAAACTCACTCCAGAAAAACCCCTCAAAAACAGCCTCATTTCCGAATCGATTCGGCCCCTCCGAATCGATTCGGTCTCACAGCGAATCGATTCAGCCCCAGTGAATCGATTCGGCCCCAAAGACCTGTAAGTCTTATTCCTACCGAATTGATTCGGAAGGCGCAAATCGATTCGGTTTGGTCAGCAAGCTACGAATGAGTTGTTTTCTCCATAAACCCAAAATACCCAAAAATCATTTTAATCATCTTCCAACCATTTCTATCCAACCCAAACATATATATATCATTAATATTCATCCAAGAACACATTTAAACTAATTTCTAACTTCAAATCCATTATCTACACAACAAATCTAGGATTTTACCCAAAAGTTAGGTTTTAACAAACTAAACCTAAAACCCATAAACTTTATCCACAAATCATGAAATAAATGGTACACAACAATTATTTAGCAATTTTAATCACTTGCCTCAAGTTCGTAGGGTCTGATTCGTTCTCGAGATCGCGTAATGGTCGGAAAATCCTCTTTCTCTTTCTTTTTCTTCTTATTTCTTCTTCTCTCTTTCTTTCTATTTCTCTCTTTCTCTCTAAGGAGATTTCTATCTCTCGTAGGCTTAATAAGCCTTGTCTCCCAAGATACACATCTTTAAATGATAATACACACTTTAAATGACTTGGTAACTTTAATTCGAGCCAAACGAGCTTAAATTATTTCGAAACCTAAATAGACCCCAAGTACAGTCATTTTGACTTTCTCGGTCCTTCCGGAAACAACTACACCCTCAGAATTGCCATTTGAAACACTTTCTAACAACTTCAAATTTTGACCTCAATTGCCAATTTAATAATTCTCCAAATAAAATGATATTTATTTCTCCCAAAATGAATAAATTATCACTACAAAAAAAGTAGTTTTTAGGACCGAAGTTTTTGAGATGGCTAAATTTAAGTATCTAAAACATACTTTTTGAGACGGAAATAATCGACTGTCTTAAAAAAAGTAAGTATTTAAAACCCCTTATGTTATCCGTCTTATAAAGTCATGTTAAGAGACAGATTATTACTTACCGTCACAAATAGTATCAAGTATTTAAAACCCCTTATATTACCCGTCTTATAAAGCCCTCTTAAAAAGACCGTCTATTACTTTCCGTCTCAAATAATATCTTACTATTTGAGATGGCTAGAAAAATTGACTCCCTCCTCAAAATTTTCCTTCCCGCTTTAACCTTTTATCATCAACCCCTGAACTCCCTCTCTCTGCTCCAAACATTTCCCATACCCTCCCTTCTCTGCTCCAACCCCCCCCCCCCCTTCCGCCCATCCCTCTCCGCCCCCAAACTCATCTGTGCCTCCATCCCCAAACCCCTCTGCATCCTCCACGCAACTTCTTCTCAAGGTAATTAATTTCTATGGTATTTAGGGCTCAATATTAACTATTAGTTTGTTTATATGATTTTGTTGAGGTTGTATTACCAAAAATATTCCGTAAATTGTATTGCCAAAAATACATTTTTTGATTGGGGATTACAAGTGTTTAGAATTAGAATATATCTATGTTTCTTCTTCTAATTTAATTATTTGGTCAATTTTGTTAATACGGTATCTAATTGGTTTATGACTGTTTATTGAGGTTACTCTCATTCATACCCATCAGAAGCTACCTCACTGACTGCTAGCATGCTTTTCTTAAAGTGTGTAGGTTTTATTTTGAATGTTGTAAGCATACTAACGAACTAATTTTTTTGGAACTTTAGTTTGTAGCTGTCATTAATATTTTGGTTGTGTAGATTTGTCATTTGTGAAAAATATTTGTGGTTCTTTCCAATTAAGGTATTTGAATAATTTCTTCTACGGGACAAAAAAGGTTTTCTAAGGAGATAAGGTGCTTCATATGACCTTGGATTCAAAACAATGTTATGTTCTTCTGATGGGTATTTTGGATTCTTGGTTAGAATATTTTCATTGTATAGGTCCCCGGGATGAAAATGTGTATGCATCCCGGGTATGTAAACTTATGGTGTAGGAGGATCTGGATGATTTCATTTGAATGCTACTGGGTAAGATGTTCACTATAATCATCTTTGTTCAGCGACATACATACTGAATTGAATAAAACAGCTATTGAGTCAAATATTTTGGTTATTGTAATTACCTAAATACGTTTGATTACATTAGAATGCTTGTGCTTGATCTAAAATGTGTAAAAGTTGGTTTTCTTCCACATTTTAATTATATATCTTCTATTTCATTATGTGGTTGACATGTGTTTGTATTTCTTACTTTGGTGAAAGAGAATTATGCATAATTATACTCATGGTGGAAAGTTGTTACGAAGAGGAACATTAAGAGTTTGTCTCAATAATTTATTTTTGTAATAACTCTTTCATCATCTTCCTGTAGGTTACGTTTTGGCAAAGCGAGAGAGTAATTGAACAATTTGTGCACTTGAATTTGAGTAAGGGCCAATTTGTGCAATTTGGTTGAAAGATCCACTTCGACACTTACCCTAAAAGGTAATTTATTCATTCATTTGAATGTAAATCAAGTTTTTTTATGTAAGTACCTATTTGGTCCCATTTTATGTTTATTTTGTTGTGTAGGTACAACTGGGTTCACTTAGTTTTCGATTATATAGGTAATGTGTTGTACACAATTATAATTGGGGCCACGTAACTTGACATGGGTTGAATTGACATGGGTAAGCTTTGGATAATGTTAATTAAACGTATTCAGTTGTTATATTTGGTTCAAGAACCGAAGTTGATATTTGGATATGCTGAGATTGCATACTTATATGATGGAAATATGATTCTACGTGTACCATCTTCACATTTTGAGGTTTGAGTTCACCAGCTAAGTTACTTATTATTATGCTTAAATATTTGATGCTTTTTTCCACTCTCCCTTTTCATGTATTGGTTCTCACTATTGGCTTTGGTTCAATTACTTACAGGATTAGATTAGGGTCATTGGAGTATTTTAGATGTTTAATAATTATGAATGTCTTCTTTAGGTATTTAATAATTAGGGATAATGTAGTATTGCAATATTTTTTTGAGTTCTTCCTATTCTTTTTTTTCTCCCTCTTCTCTCCTCCTATAGTTTTTCTTATCTCCCACTCTTCTTTCTTTAATAATTCAATCTCCATCTTTTCACATTTGAATGATTTAGGTCTTCTTTGAGGACCATCCCGAGTTTTTAGAAAATTACTTTTATATAACTGGAGAATCATGTGTTGGACACTATATTCATTTTTTATTTCTTGATTTAACAAAGGAAACAAAAGTACATAAGGGATTCATATCACTATAAAGTTATGCTCTTATTCCAACTGCATTATTGTTGTACAATTTTCTTTCTTTTCTTTCATTTTTTAAAATATGCCACACTGTACTCATTTGGGAAGTTGTTATTGAATTCATTGGGAATTAGGAGCATGACATGATTATGCGACACATCATTGGAGGTTCGTGTTTCTTAATGAAGTCCCACATTATGTTTACTCTTTTTAGGTAACTCCATAGTCCCATTCCTCTCTCACCCCCAGTCTTAGATAAATCCATAATGGCCATTTCATCTGTTTGGCCAGACTATCGTGATGTTCCATCTCCAAATACATCATATAGGAGTTCCATTAACACATTTGAGAAGCTTTTATACAAGGAGAGGAATAATGCCTCATTCTCATCAAGAGCTCGATAGGTATTTATTGACAACTAATTTAATCATAACTGCCTTTGCATGCTGCCTTGGATATTTTGGTGATAACCCTCCACTTTTTGACACAGTATTTTGGCCTTTGACCTGATATTATAAAATTTATATCAAATATGCATGATATAAATTGACAAACTTCTTAAAACTTGGTGTTAAAGTTCCATCACTTTTCTATTAATGTAGAGAACCACTGCTCACTCACGTCAATTGTGTATAGAGCACCACTGGACCATCGATACCACCACTTCATATAATCTAGTTTGTTTTGAAGACCTCTCAGTAAGGTATACTCTTTTTTATATTTGTTTTTATGACCTGAGTTAAGGCAATACCCCAACCAATGATGATTATTTGTTTATTCACTTGAGTATTTTAATTATTATGTGTTTACTTAAGTTTATGTGTTGCAATAAATATTTTGATTAGTTAATACCTATTATATAAAATAGAGTATTATGTTCTTAATGTAATGGTTTGCATAAGCTCATGCTCATATTGCTGACCTGCATATCATTTTTATTTCAGATGAATACATGTATTGACATAGTATAGACATAGAAATTTTTGTATAATTAAAGGCGAGTGATCCAAGTTAATTTTGTATAGATGATTTACTTTATTGACCTAAAAAATACTATTCCAATAAGCATTAAAAAAGACTCGATCGAGCCTTTCCCAGAATTCTGTGCATACCCTGCCTGTTGTTTATCCTGTGCTTTGATACTTGATTTTCTTTACTCCATTTTGAATTACTCTATGTACTTAATTTATTTTTATATTGAGTAAGTATTTATAGAGCATGTGTTTTTTAGTGTAATCATCCTTTTAACTTGTCCTCGTAGTAAATATCAATATGAAAGGAGCCTGGTACCTATTTTGAATGCTTGTTGATTAACATATTGCAACTACTAATGGCAGGTATCAGATTCAAGTATCCCATAGAAACTCTTCCGATGGCTTATTTCCTTCAGGTATTGGAAGTATAATGTCATACTTTAGTAAAATACTAATTCTATTTAATTACATAAATTTCTTGCTTTTTTCTTCCACCCCCACAACCCCCATCCCAATAACATTAATATATCAAATGAATTATAATTTGTTTTGTTAATGATCTTGAAGATGCTTCCTAGATTTTACCAAGATGGTCAATTTCTTATATAGATAGAGTCGACCGCCCCATTTCCGTTGTTGTTTTGGTGCTCATGATGATGAGTTAAATAAAAAGCCATATTTCTACATGAATACGACTTCATTGAACTCTGTCATTGTCTTTATATTTGCAAAATTTCTGCCAAATTTCTCCATCTCATTGTCTTTATATCTGCAAAATTTCTCACACTCACACACACACATGTGCTGTTTGGAGTGTACATATGTAATAACTCCATGTCTTATATTTGCGCCATTATTGACATATTACGTCGGTGCTAGGGGATGTATGTTTTTGCCTATAGAAAGTCTTCTACATTATGATAACAAAGAAATGATGTGATCATCAAATAATAGTTAACTTGGTGATCAGTAGAAACAATGTTAAGTCTGCACAGTCTTTGAATAGGGCCACTACTTTCAACGTTAATACTCCATGTCATAAAGATGTGGGCCACGCTCATGTAATGTAAACATATAATTGTTTTCCTCAAACTAATAACATCATTGGTATACAGTAGGCTATTGTAAGTGGGGACGATACAAGAAAGGATTCATTTTGTAGAACAAATCTCTTTCATACATCACAAATTGATAGGTTCATAAATCATGAGTCTAATTTTAACATTGGTACACATGATGCCTTTTTAAACTTAGTTAAGCAAAGAAGGGTGAGGGGCCTCACAAATAGTGCGAAGTGTGATTCGTGCCTTAACATAGATGATATCGATCACATTTTTTGTGGCTGTCATATAGCACATGAAATGTGGCATCACATTTTCTCACCGCCTAATTGGCTGCGAAGTAGGCACTTTAATTTCCACGATTGGCTAATCGAAAATGTTTGGAATGGTAATGACAATAGTTGTCATGTTTTCTTTATCTCTGATATGTGGAAAATATGGAAAGTTTGGAACTTATACACCAGGCTTGAGAGTTGAATCTCATTAACTTTTGGTTCTATTATTGCTGAAACAGAGATATCATGGATTTTAATCAACTTTTTGAGTCCTCTTAACTGTAGGCTTGGTACCGATGCCCCTCACATTCCAAAAGCGCATTCTAATCATTGATAAATGTTTTTAATAGAAGTTTTTGAACTATAGATTTTTCCTCCAGATCTAGTGGTAATAAGAGATACCTCCGGCATTCTTTTAGATTTTACCTTCTTCTGCAGATTAGGCTCCTCTCTTTATATTCCTTAAACAATCAAATTTATTTGAAAGTGCAAGAGAATATGACTTGAATTCATCTGTCATGTCAAGCAACTCAGCATTATCCCCATTTATTTCACTGTCGAAAAGATTGTTTGAACTCCAATCAAAATTCTTCTTATAAGGCAACTTAGGTCTGGGAGAAAGATTGTTAGAGTTGAGCCATAGTTTTATGGGAATCATGAGGGTTTTCTTATGAATTTTGGGAACGGAAAATTTGGAAGTATTTAGTATATCAACTGCGTGCAGAGTAGGGTTTCGCCCTCTTCCATTGTATGAAGATGTTGGTTAAGATTCAAAAGAGGTATTTCACCCTCTTCAATTGAAGAAAGAGATGGGCTTGGAACAAAATGACTGGAAGGAACTTGATTAGGACAAGAAGAATGATTAGGAGCTGATTGTTTACTTGGTTCACCAGTTTTTTTTCCATAATCTCAGGTGTAATACACATGCAGGAAAAACTATGTCCACATTACACGCTTGTAGGTAAAAAAATCCTTTCACATGCATTCCCACCAACAAAAATTTTTGAGTTCTGAGTGGATTAATTCGTAAATAAGGGAAAAAGTCAACTTTTTAGTTATCGGTTGAATTTTTTACTGACCCTGACTCTACAAATCATGAAGCTGCGACAGCTAGTTCTGCCTAAGTCCGATCATCGAAGATTGCCTAAACTGCTGCTGAGTAAGGATTTGTTGTTGATGCTGAGGTAACTGCATCATTTTCTACCTTTGTTGAATGTGTTTCTCCTGCTATTGTTGCTGTTGTGATTGTTACTGAGGAGAGGGTGTGTTCATTATGTTTGTACCAGACCTAGGTGAGTTTGTACAGGGAAATGGAGATGTCGTCGTATTATCAAAGGGGGTAGAACCGGTAGCACTAGGAGACGCCGCTGCTCTTCCCATAAGTTGTGCTCAATAAGTGTGCCGTAAAAAAGTTCCCTGATTATTAATGTTTGATGATGGAGAAGGAGTGCTCTTCATATACATGCCACATGAATCAGCAAAAGTCTGTGCATTGTCAGCTACAGTTAGCACATCTAGCAGATGCATTGGAAGTGAAAAAGTAATTTGGTGTTGGTCTCCGGATATTCGTAAGCCTTCGCCATGATTTACAGCATTACAAAGTAAATTTTCTTGTTCTTGAATTTTTGCAGCTTGAACCTTGTCTAAAGTTGGAACAGTTGTCGGCCCCTGCAGAGTGCCAAAATAAGCCCTGCGGGTATCAGTTATGACCTTTTCAGCACTCTCATAAGCTGCTCCAATCATATCGATTCTAATCTTTAACTTCTCAATTTGTGAGGATATTGGCAGATTTTGCATCCCGTATAATAACTGCTCTCTCTTGGCATTGTCCTCCACTTTATCTCAGTCAATAGCTTTGACGACAACATAACAGGTAGAATTGTAGAAATTTTTAACCCTGCTACTATGAAAATAATGATAAATAATGATGAATGACAAGCCTGCCATCAACAAAGGGCTAACCACTTACTAATTTTGGGGTTAGGTGTAGTTCCATAATCGATTATACTAGCCAGAACAGAGATCCAATTTTGGGGGGTGTTTGGGATTGGAGAGTAGAGTACCTTCATGTGGAGTCAAAAGGCTTGCATTTTACCTTTCTTTTAAACACTTATGAGAACATGAGGGACCATTATTTTTATTCTCATGTGTGCTTAGAATTGTGTTTTGGCTTGAATTTTATTGTTCCATTTCTTAAAAGAGCAACTTTTCACTACTAATCAGAATTTTATTGTTATCCATCACAGTTGAAGATCACGTGAAAATTCCTTATGTTTTATCTTGTAATTTTATATGTGGATTAGATAGCTTATTTATTTTCTTTGTTATTCAATTATCAATTGGATAATAAACCTAAATTTGGTTAATTAGGCACTTTGTTAATGAGAAAACCAAGGAAATTCTTAAATGAGGGACTATACTCCAATCTGCCTTCATCATGAAATCAAAATTTGACCGATGAATTGAGTTGATTTCTTTACATGTTTTTTTTTGCCAAAACAACAAGTGTAATTAAGAAATTTAGTACATCCCCTTACTTCTTACACTTTTGTAATTTTACTGACATAACATTAATCACTAGCCATAGAATTTTATAAGCAAGTATTATAGAAGAATTATTTCTCTAGTTACCGAAATAAGATTTCAAATTTCAACTTAAAACTT
This sequence comes from Sambucus nigra, assembly GCA_949130495.1. NCBI lineage: Eukaryota > Viridiplantae > Streptophyta > Magnoliopsida > Dipsacales > Adoxaceae > Sambucus > Sambucus nigra. The sequence continues at coordinate 265,766,046 of OX422209.1, read as the reverse complement.
CATCTTTTTTTATCACTAAAATTGATTTGCGGCTGTTAATTTTTGCTTGACGAAAACGTGGCTTTGGAAATCAAGTCTAAGCTTGATGAGTTGAAGTCAAAACTGGAGAAAGAAAGGTGAGAAAGATCTTAGTATAAGATGTAGTTAGAACAAGATTAATTTTTATTTGAGTTATGACATTATATGATTTTTATTCAATTGCATGTTTAGTATCTTTAACTCTACTTGGCGCATTTGAATGTCAGGCAGCCTTGCTAAGTCACTTTCAAAGAGCTCAATAGAGGTCCACGTAGAGCAAAGGATCTTAAAATGAATTTTCAATAATGATATTTGTCTTATACCACCTGATGTTTTGGTGTCTGATGTGTATATGCAGTATGAGAACCTATTGAAGAATGAAAATACCAAGTTTGAAGAAGTTTATAAACCTCTGAACAGTAGGGGAAATAAAACTGAAGGTAATATTTTGGTGGCCATGTCTAGGACGGTAAGCTTGGAAGCATTAGAGAGAAATTAGGAATGTTGTTGTTGGAGAGAAATCCATCTCCTAGTTGTTATTGATATATAAATATGCTTCTAGTGAAGTTAAAAATGTTGGCGTGCTTTTCTATCACATATCAACAGACTAATTTGTGTAGTAATAATATGTTGTTAATTATGTCATGTACTGTATATATTAACATTATATTATATAAATATGCATTTAATCCCACAATTGTTTTTTTCAATTTGGTACCCGATTCTGTAATGTGGGTCCCCACCCAATCAGTCCTTGTATAGCTGTCTCAGTTACTGCACTAGTTACAGCAACTTATGTGCTATAAATGGTAGGGGGGAGCCATTTTCAAGAAACTATTCTTTGTTTACACCTCCAGAAAGGGTTCAACAAGCCAAGAATTGGATGACTGTAGTATATATGTAACAGGAAAATTATGTGTAATAGGAAAATTAAGCTCTGAGGTGCATATTCAGCAATTGAACTAGGAAGCAAAAAACTACATTACTGGTATGCTCCGTAGTGTTGGAAACCTTAAACATGATTGTGAAAATTTGTGTGACCTTCTTTATCCTCGATGATGCTTTATTTGATATTTTGAACAACAATAACTGCAAAACTTCCATCATTGATTTCCATAGAATCTGCAAAAATTTGATATTTTGTGTGACCTTCTTTATCCTATGTTTATTTGATATTTTGAGTGACCTTCTTAATCCTGTGTTTATTTGATATTTTGTGTTTATTAGTTTTATAACTGATGTTGAAATGTGATATATAACTGAAATGTGACTTCTTACTATGATAAATGCAAATATACAGATCCATGACATTGAGGCGTCATCGTCGTCGGTTGACTATGTCCGACCTAAGACTACTCGAGAAGCAACTGCTCACAGCTCTAGTGAGAAATGATTTAGAGAAGACATCTCAAATTACTTCCGTGCAATACAACATAAGGGACCATGGAAATAGAGAGATGTAACCACAACTTCAACCAATTATTGAATTAACATCCTAGTCACAGGATACACATCACAACTCAAGAGCTCAAGTTTCTTTATTTCAAACACCTACAAGTGCGAAACAAGATTTTTACTGATGTAGTAGGATATGGAGGGCATGGGTATGCTTTACTAAAGGGAGCGGGTATTAGGCCAACGTCAACAAAAGCATGTTCATCTCGGTTACTATTGGAAGAAATTAACCAGTTAAAGAAAGAAGTTGAAGACCGAGAGACTCGACATCGACAGGAGCTCGAAGAGTTAGAGATTCACAACCAACAAGCTTTATTACAGATGAAGAATGATATGCGAAGTGAAATGCAAAGTTTGTTCCAAAGTATTACCCCTCATCATGCTTCCACTACCTCGACGATTCTGTCCGACTAGGTAAAACAATATAATTCATACATATAGTTATTTATATATAATGGAAAATTCTCTCTTTTAAAGTTAAATTTTCAATGGTGGTGGTGAAAATTTGTTATGGCGGTGATCATTTATTATGGTGGTGGTTAAAAATATCTGTTGGTTGGTGTATATCATTCTTAGAATGAATTTTAATGTTTAAAACAGGTTGACTGCCTGTGGTTTTCATGAATAAACAAAGGAGACTCTGCCGAATTTAAAAAAAATAATAGTAGTTAGATATTTATATGGTTTATGATGAGAATATACTATATTGATTCATTTTTCACATTGTATTTTTGAAGAGGGGTATTAATTCTGACATAATTGACACTATTTTTGTTTTGTGCAGGTGATAATTTTGGAAGAACATGCAAATGTTAATCAATGGTTTTGGAGGTCGTACGCTTCAATGTTGCGGAATTACTTTGATAAAGACATTTCGTGTTTGGAGTATTAATACATTAATGTATTTTTGTTGTCAAGTCAAATATTTGAACTTAGAGTTATAATTCTTATTTTGATGAATATTTGGAGATGGTTGTAAGAACCCTATTTATGGTTGAATGACAATAATTCGTTGTGTTGGTTGAAAATCATCTTATGTATTACATTTTCTGATTATTCGGTGTTTGTGTTGTTTCAAATTTAATTCAATTTTATATTAAACTTTAGCGGTAAATTTTTTTCTCCACAAAATATTGGTGCAAAAATTTTAAGATCCCTTCACCTCTTTTGGGATGGTTAAACTGTCCCAAAAATATATTAAAGACGGCTATGTTGTCGTCTCAAAATGCTCTTCTAAAATAGTAACCTTTTGAGACAGATTAATTCCCGTCTCAAAAACAATCTTTTGTGACAGCATTTGTTCCGTCTCAAAAGGGTCATATAAAATGAGGACCTTTTGAGACGGATCTGTTCCTGTCTCAAAAAACTCTTTTGAGACGGATATGGGGTCACAAAAAGTATTTATAACCCCCTATCAAAAAGACCCCCCTTAGCCGTCCCAAATAGGATCACAAAAAGTATTTGAGACGGATAAATGATCTTTTGGGAATGTTAGGCCACCGTCTCAAAAGCTATTTTTTTTTGTAGTGTATCGTCTATAAAGTCTCGGGTTGTTACAGAATGAAGAACATAAAAATCTAGGGTTTTGATGAATAAATGATTTGATCCATTCTTGAATACAAATCATAATGTTTTTATGTTAAATTCACGTTCGAAATCATCCTAGTACATGTATATGATATTAGAAAATGTTAGTTGTAAGTTTGGTGAAGAAACATGAAGGTTGTGTTAAATAAAAATGGTGAAAACGCAAGAACTGAATGAAGAAAATGAACTGCTACTTTCTGAATAGATTTGGCCCAAGGGTCAATCGATTCGGTTTTGCTCAGATTTGTATTATTTCCCTCATTAAGACCTTAAAATGTGATTTATAAATGGGAAAACTTTTTGGACATCCTTATAATATAATAAGGGATATATTGGATGACAGTAGGACTATGATAGGGCTGTGACTTAGTCTTAATGAGATAATTAAGGTGAGGATCAATAGGGATTAAATTGAAAGGTAATTTATTCGAGAGCTTGAGAATGAGTTACGGGGATTTAAAATGGATGTATCATATAAACCAGTAGAGTATGAGTGAAAGGGAGTAATTAGGGCCCTTTAAATTGAGAATAATACTCGGAGTTATGATAGAGGGTTATAATCGTAAATTGATAACTACGATAAGTATTCGATATATATATATATATATATATATATACACTACGTACGAATGATAATTATAGGTTAAGTGTAAAAATATACTGATTATATTATATGTTGTGTGTATACCTATACAAGTTATATTTATAGGTTACGTGTATACCTTCATGAATGTTATTTATAGGTTGAGTGTATACCTATACGGATTATATTTATAGGTGGTGTGTATACCTATATGGATTATATTTATAGGTTGTGTGCATGTCTATATACGACATAAGGATAGGTGGTGTGTAGGCCTATTATTTCTTTCCTATGTGCGTGAACATACCTACGTTGCCTGATATCCGGAGGTTTTCACGCAGAGGGCAATCCCACCTTGACGATTCCAGTGAGGTCTGGATTTGTGCCCCATAACATGGAACTTAGGGCGACTCACTATGTGTGTGTATTAGCGTGGTTGACCTATCGTTTGGGTACGTTAGGTATGTGCATAGCCCAAAGTCTTAGAACCATGTTCGCCTCCATTGTATGTTGATTTATTTTGGGTCCGAGGAGACATACCGATCTAATAGTCCTTGATTGAGTACGAGAGGTACATGGAATTGATATCAGAGTATGCAAACCCGTACCACGATTCTTAGCTCGGGGATGCTGGAGTTATGTATATAGATTGTATGACATATCTATACAGACAAGTGTATTATCCTACTTATGTGTGACAGTAGTAACTATAGATAACGTATATCTAAATTTGATGTAATTAAGAGATATTCTACCTAGTGTGTGATGTATATCTAAAAGATAAATTAAGTAGAGTAACTTAATGAAATGGTTTAACAATAACATAAGTGAGATGATAATTATGGTTAATAATACCGTATGAGACATATTAATTATTGGTGTCACGATAGCGTACTGTATGGGTTGTAGGGGAGAAGTTAAAGAGATATTTAACTTAGGACTTAATGGGTAGCGAGGAGTCAGACCCCTTTAGTGGTCAGTTAGTTATTGATGAGACCTAGTTGTCCTAGGTAGCATAGTTAAGTAGGAGACGTTAGGTGTGCACTATAGATAAGAGGTGAGAAACTCAAGAGAGTGCACCCGGACTAACATGTGTAATCAATAACTGATTTTAAACTGTGATAAATACTTGACAAATATTTTTAAAAGGTTTTCTTTGGGCTCTAACCCGTCTTAAAAAATATTTTCAAAACATTTTAGGTGTCCAATCACAGGGGGGTCGAGATTAATATCTGTTCCAGGGATGTGTAGCTGTAGAACTTATCGATGCTTGCAGGATTTGGACTAGATGCTTCAGTTGCTTCATTCCTAAAGTAGGATTCAAGTTCAGTTAATCCATTTGGGCATATCTCTCCTTCAGATATTTCTTTTATTCAGTTTATCAGACTTTGTATTTGTGGACTCAGTTTATTTCAGTAGATTTTTAGTTGGACTTTTGTATTGGCAATCGATGGTTTATCCAGTATTATCTTATTCAATATTTATCTTATGATGGATTAATATTACTACTATGTGGATGGTTTGGTAATTGTATTTATTTTTCGCATGTTGTTATTTAATGAAAGATAAAATTTGGCACCGTTTTATTTAAAACGTATGTGGTTAGTAATTTAAAAAGTTTTCGACAGTGATGCTAAGAATGAACCAGATGAGATTCCTGTTTTATTTTTATGAAGGACTTATCACCCGGTATTTAAATAGGCGGGGGGTCACAATATGATGTTTATCATGTTGATATTTGTTTTAGTTCTTAACGTGATCATGATCAAATCCTAAAAGTCTTATTAGCATTTCGTTGGTACATATGTGAGATTTTTTTAGTTTCATATTATGAAGGAGTTGAAAAAGAACTGTTTTCAAAATTATTGATAAGGGTTCCCGACAGAGTGTTTACACTCATTTTGAAAATTCAAATGTTTTTGGGCAGATGAAATCTAGGCGTGTGAAAAAACAATCGATGGAAAAAGCCTAAATATTTTGAAAAAAATCCATAAGCCAAGAGCTTTAACCAACATGAAAAATAAGATAGGGATTAGCCCTTCAAAATAAATTTTTTTACTTAGTTGGAATTCAAAATATTTTATATCAACACGTGTTTAAGAGAGTTAATGTCTTGAAACTATCATTTTGACTTCAAAAGGATATTGACGTAATAACTGTCTTTTAAGCATCATTTGTAATGTTTACATGATTTGATTATGTGTATTCATGTTGATTGTGTACTTTTATTTGTCACGTGAATCGTACCATGATTGACATTACACAGTTGCAAAACATTGATTTGATAAGAACTTTATGCCTTTAATATTGAATTGATTCAAATTAAGTCAAATGTGTTTTTAATTCATGTTTTTAATCAGTATTTAAAGAAAATCTTGTATCAAATCATTTGTTACCTAATCATAATCACACTTTACACGTTTTTGTTTGCATTTGTATATATGTGCGTGTGAGTTGTTGATTTGTTCTACTTTTTCAATTTTATTCTAAATTAGTGCTATTACAGTCAAATTGAATGATTTTTCATGCAACTGCATTTATTCATATCACAGAGATTCTGAGAGTTGGGATTCAGGAGGTTATGATAGGAATTTATGAAGTTTGTTAGAGTAATTTGGCACTTTGCTCTGTTTTGTGCACACGCCTTCAAAAGGTGGTCGTTCGCATGGTGTTCCTTCACACGGGTGCAATGCTTTACCATGTTCATGCTGATCTATTTTCTTGGTACATGTTTTGGTTCTTGTCAGCTTGTGGTTTGTTCATACTAGGGGTGAATACGGTTCGATTTGGGTTGGTTTTGAGACTAATCTAAGAACCGAACCAAGATGGGTCGGTTCCAAATTTTTGGAATCAGAACCGAACCAACAGTTATGCTGAACCGAACCAAACCAAACCAACGGTTCCTGGATCGGGTCAAATCGATTTTTGGTTCCAAAGTCATATTTCAAACTTAGTGAAATATTAAGATTAATGTATTTCATAAATAATTTTTTTAAGGTCAAAATTAATTTTGATCCTTAATAACATAAGTTAGAAACTCAGGTAATCACCAGAATATAAATTACAAGTGTTAATATATAAAATAAATATATATGTAATTATAAATCGGTTCGGTCCCGGATTGTTTCGGTTCGGATCAGTTTTTGGGTCGGTTCGGATCAGTTTTCGGGTCGGATTATTTTTTTTCTCTGGAATCAAGAACCGAACCAAATTATCGGTTTTTTTTAGAACGGAAATCGAACCATTGAGGGAAAAAATCCATTCAAACCAAACCAATGCAGTCGGTTTGGTTCGGTTTATCGGATTTTCGGTTTCGTTGTGCACCCCTAGTTCATACTTCTATTTATCGGCACATTCTCGTTCTATGTTGTATTCTTTTGTCTTAGATCTTGTACCTTGATTATTTTCTTTATAGAGCTTATATAGTCATATGGTTGACATATGGTTGATTCTTAGAGATTTCTATGTTCTCTAAGGTTGATGTTGGTTATCGTTTTCTGAGCTTATTTGCCTTAGATAGTTCAAGTGAGTGATGTGACATTAGTTTATGTTTTGATTGGTTATATGTGATATTCAGGTTGAGATTGTGAGTTGAGATTTTTCTTATCACGTTAGTATCTTGATAGTTCAATCCTTGATATACCTTCTCCCTTGTAGCTTCTCTTATCTCTAGTAACTTTTTGGTGTATTTTCCTTGACTAGTTCTTGATACTTTATCATTGTTATTGTCTCATATTTATGATCACATGTTCGATTCTCACATATCTATATCACGGGATTTCAAGATATCTTGTTGTCATTCTTATACTTCTACTACAATTAGGTTTCACATGTTTTCATATACTACATATCCCATGCTTTGTCACGATCTTCATGATATGATTCTTGCATGCATAACTTTAGGGGGGGTATGATTATCACTTGAATTGCTTGTTCTTAGTTGAGATTTCATTTTATTGTGGATTCTTTGTCATGCTACTTATTAATTGTTTATAGTATGTTGATCTTGTGTGATTTTATACTTGACATCATTTTTAACATGCGTTTGATAAGGATTAAATATTTTCTACATATCTCTATATCCATTAATTGTCCCCTGGTGAGATCTTGTTGTACCTTTACATTTGGTACTTAGATGTTTAATATTCATAACTTATTTTTTTTGTACTTGATGCTTTGATATTTAGATGATTATGAGGATATGTGGTGTACCTTTACTCTTTGTCTGTCATTGAGTTATCTTAGTTCTTATGGCACACTGTGTTAGCCTTATGGATTTTCATTCTCAATCGGTGTATTGGTTTATATTTAGTATCATATTCTCGTGTTTATATTGATATATCCATGCTTTTTATCCATAATTTATTATATGATCTCATTTTGCTAGTTTGATGGAATGTTATCTCATATCCTGCTTTTGTGCTTATTGATTTGATATCATTCCATTTTAGTTTATATGTATAAGATTCATATTGTGATTATGATTCACATGCCCATTTGTTGATTCCCATGTTATAGCTTGGATGTCGGGTTCATTGTCATCAAAAATGGAATTGAGATAGACCCCGCCAAGGTCAAAGGCATATAATAAATTCCACCATCAAAAACGGAGAAAGAGGTCAGAGGGTTCCTAGGTCAATACAATTCATAAGTTGGTTCATCAACTAACTTACCACCATTTATGAACCCATCTTCCAAATACTCAATAAAGACTCGCCCAAAGAATGGAAAGCTCAATTCAAGGAAGCATTCGAGAAAATGCAGGAGTAGCTCACTTACCCACATGTATTAGTATCTCCTCAACTAAAACAACCTTTCATACTCTGCATGACTATAATTGACACAACTGTCGAAGCCATGTTGGCCCAATATGTAGAGATTTCCCGAAAGGAACATGCCATCTACTACATCAATAAAAATCTTGTGTCCTATGAACTCAAATACATCGCCTTGGAAAAATTTTGTGTATATATATTGTGGATCACTCGTAAACTTCAATATTACATAAAGTCCTTCATCGTACAACTCATCTCCAGGATGTATCCACTTAAATATCTATTTGAGAAGCTCACTCTCTATAGCCTAATGGTCAAATGGCTACTGGTGCTTTCCATTTTTGAAATAACAGAAGTCATACAGAAGTCCACTAAAGGATTGTCCATCTCTGGCCTTCTCTTAGGGAAACTCCTGTCATATGAGGAACGAGAAAATGAGGCGGAATTCACCATTTAGGACCTATTTGCCTTATATGATAAAGAAACTTGGTAACTCTACTACTACGAAGCCTATAACAAAAGAAGATACGAAATGCTAATGATATCTCTCGATTCACACTGACTCCACACGGCCATCAAAGTCACTAACGAATGCACCAAAAACATGGTTGAATAAGAGGATTTCATCATGGATCTCGAAATCTCCTTAGAAATAGGGATCACCGACTAAAAGCCTATGGAGACTCAATCCTAGTCATCAGTCAAATATTAGGCAAATGGATAATCCAGGATAATAAAATGCAACCTTACCATACCTACATAGAAAATGTATCTTTGAGATTCAAGCATCTTAAATTCGACTTTCTCCCGAGGGCTAAGAATAACTTTGTAGATGCACTTGCTATCCTAGACTCTATGATAGATATGCTGGAAGGAACCAGAAAAATCACACTTATCATGACTAGAGAAATTACCCCTTTTCTACTTCTTTAATATTCATGCTATCGAGGAAATAGCAGTAGGTCCTATAATATGGTGCTATGATATCTGGAACTTATTGTACAGCAGCCGCTACCCACCCGGCTCCTCTTCAAATCACTGATTCGGTAGAGTACACTTGAGATGTGTCACAAAAGACAAGATCTTTGAGATCATGGACAAAACCCATAGCGATGAATATGTCCCTCACATGACTGGACCCTATCTAGAAAAATACTCTAATAGTCGTACTACTAGACTATCATGCGAAAAGATTGCACAGACTACCTTCGGAGATGCCTTAAGTGCTAACTATACACCCCAAGACAACATCTAACTCCTCGATAACTCTATAACATGACCTAACCTTGACCTTTCTCCACTTAGAGGATAGACATCATAAGGAAGGTTAACGCTAAAGCCTCCATCAGGCACGAGTTCATCCTGGTTTTCATCGACTATTTCACCAAGTGGGTCGAAGACGAATCCTACCCTGTTATGAATGCTAAGAAGGTGGCCAAATTCATACATTGAAACATCCTTTGCCTCTTCGGTATACCCCATAAATTGGTATCAAACAACGGTTCTCACTTTGAGAAAGATATCTCAAACCTACTACACAAATACGAGATTAATTGTCATAAATCTTACCCGTACAAATCTTAAACCAATGGAGTAGTCAAAGTTGCTAACAAAAATATCAAGAACATCATCAACAAAATGACACAAAACTATAGTGATTAGTCAGACAAACTCCCATATGTACCCTGAGGCTACTTCACTACATAACAAAACTCAAGGTAATCATAGAACTCGGGATATCCTCAATCAAGGTAACAAAACTCCCATATAGTGATTAGTTTATGGCATGGATGCAGTCTTACCCATAGAACTCGGGATATCCTCACTCAAGGTAACGCACGAAGGACAAGTGGATGAAAGAAACTAGGTCGAAGCTTAATACGACAAACTAGCTATCCTCGACAAGAGGAGACTAAAGATCTCTTATCACAATTAGGATTACTAGCATCGTATCACCGGTACATTCAATAAGAGGGTCAAAAGTCAAAACATACAAGGGGGACATAATCCTAAAACATAATCTCAATCACACCCGGACTCCCGGAGGAAAATTTTCACCCAGTTGGGGAGAACCGTACCTCGTCACCAAAATAAACTCTGGCAGGATGGATACTTTAGTTGACCGAAGTCACATTTTCTCAACCTTTCAACCTCAACCGATTGAAGAAAGTCTTCATGTAAGATGAGGGTTCTTGGAATACAATTAGTTTCAAGTGAGGCGTAACCCCTTATCAAGATCGGGATTAATGCTCGGGACTGTATTTAATAATGACAATAAATAAGGGAAAGAGGGACAATAACATTCAACACTCGGACTAATATTATATGAGATCTTTACACCATAAATACATTATAAATACAATAAATAAATGGGACCAGCAAGTGACTTGGTCGGAGGGAGAAAGAGAAAGCAATCTTGGCACACTTAAGGCAAGGCTGGAACTCCAAGATCAGTTAATGCTCAATAATAAGGGTAATAATGGGAGTTGGGAGAATGTTTGGGTAATCAATGTTCTCACAGAAGTTCTTGTGTATGAGGAAAATCCAACAAAAATTCTAGATCAAGATTTTCATCCTTGTAAACTGTTTGGTTGGTATATTTATATGAAGGCAAGTGATGGAGAAGGTTTTACCGCGGTGCAAGAGTCACCTACGCGTCGGTCGTTTATTATATTCGGCTCACCAACTCAATACAAAAACCTAAACTATGACTACACTCTTTTAAGGGAGTATAGTGGCTAGTCGAGGTATCAAAAATCCACAGAGACTAGTTGCTAGAATTATATTAATTTAATACTTCAGGAATAAAAGTGTAAAAGGTGATATTGACAAAAAGGAAAAGATAACTACGAGGGTGTATTTAAACTAGCTTAACAAAAGGAATAAAAACTATAGGTTGCGATAGATATCCCTCACCCTGAGTTAATTGGTATAAATGGTTACATGGGTTCACATGTTATTAAGATTGAGTCTCATTTCAACAGTCAATTAAATCCAGAGTCGTTACCCCCTAAATTCTCATAAAAGCCTAATATGATTTTGGTGTCAACAAATACCCCGAAAATTATACACGCAAAGTCGTAAATATAGAGCATACGTGATATACCCCGTTAAATCTCCTAGACATAATAACAAGAACAACCCAATCGAAATAAACTCGTGAAAACCCATCACCATAGCAAAGCAACCAATCAACCCTAGGTGAGTACAATCCAACAAAGTTAGCCACTAAGCATGATGAAATACATAAATTAAAGCAACTAATTAATTAAAGCAAACACTAAATAAATTATCTACAACAATTAACTAGGCAAGAAATAAATAATACGCATGAAAAGAAAGGAACAAATCACAAATAAGTGGGGAAGAATATAAATAGTAACTAGAAGCTTACATAAATGGGTATTAGCCACAAAAATGGAGGAGAGGGGCAAGCTCCACAAAAAAACCCCAAATGTTCCCTATTTGCATTAAGTTTACAAATAAATAATAAAACAAAAACAAAAACATAATAAAGAAAAGGGAAGCAGCACATCGCACTTAAAATAACATAGGTCTGGTCGATCGGTGGTCAATGAGCGGTTGACCGGTGGTCAATGAGCGGTCGACCGGTGGTGAGGCAAAAAGCGCGATACCTACTGCATTGGACTTAAGGCAAAATAGGATTTATCGGTCCACCGGTGGGGCAGGGTCGGTCGATTGGAGACTGCAGACCAAGCCCACGACCTACTTCCTCTTTGTTAACCCAAGGACCGATCAAGATGTGTGGCCAAATATCAGCAGCAACGAAATGGACCTCCTTGCAAAAACAGCCAATAAAGCTCCATGTGGTTAACTAAGACCCAAACTCAAGCTTTGGCCGAGACCCGCAAATGGCGAAATCACCGTAGAAACCTGTTTGCTACAATTTGAGAACCAGGACATAAGTGTATTTTATTAAATTGTTTGATATTGAAGGAGCTAGGACCAATTGGTCATTTATTTATTTGTTTGTTTTGACGCTTTCTTTATATTTCTCCCCCGGGTAAAGACACATAACTTCTTCGTAAGGACTCCGATTCACGCACAATTTGTGGACACGCTAAGCATATTCTGAGGGCCTCAACTTTCGAGAGACTTTGGACAAAAATCCTAAAGTGTGAAATGACAATAATACCCCTAAACGTGCAAGCTTCGACAGAACTTTATCGGAATGCACCCAAACTTCACACTAAGCACCGTAATACCTACAAACACTCAATAATACCTAAAATAACATATTAGCATAAAACGGAGGTTGTCTGGTTAATGAGCATGATTATAGGCATTAAAGTACCCGAGGAGGCTAAAATGCATAAGTATAGAGGGTAATAAGTGCCATGATTCGGGATGAATCAGCAAGGTTACTCGAGTAACCTTGCTGGCATTAAATGTGATTGACCAGCATAAAATGCTAAAGTACCGGAGCATTAATATTGAAGATACTGCATTAAATGCATGGGATATTATATTTTGGCGAGTAACTGCTCAACCAATTCGAAGCATGGTGGCATTAATGAGGGATGTGACATGACAGCTCAATGGCTTACCTTAGAACGGATATGAAATCAGATATGGCTAACTAGGCCTGCCATCCTAAGGATAATCTTACTTGAGTGTGGTAACTTCGAGTCCTCAAATACCATATATTATGATGTCATAAAATAGGTGAACAGTGACCCCACTAGACGTGTGGTCACATCAATCAAAAGGATAGTGTATGGTTTTGAGGTTGCTCGGATGGAAGGTAACTCGAGCATTGGGTATGGTGTTTGTTGGCTAGAAACTGTCTCCAGGCCAAGGATACAAGTCTGAGGTTTCTCGAGGAGGTTCCATCCAATGGGTCGAATGAATTAGATCGAGAAACCATTTGTACTGAATGAAGTTTTGCCCAAGTGTGCCAAGACGGTTGGTTATTAATTTCCCAACGTTGCCTTGCTCCCAATCCTCCAAACCATGTCCCTGTGAGGTTCCCAAGAGGAGGTTATTCGATAGAGCATGTGAGCTCTCCCATGCCCTGCCATGCATGGTCCCTCGAGGGTATCGAACAACCTCGCCCATATTACAAAGTAAGCCTATTCAAAAAATAAAGTATAAGATCAAATACATTCCGCTTTATATTAGAAATTATTGTTATTTGAATAACTTTGGTCTTCGAAGAAAGTCCTTCGAGGGGTGTCTATGGAGGGTCTTCACGGGAAGTCCTTCGAGATCTCTTCATCTTCCTCTTAAGTTGCTAAGTACAGGATCAACTAAGCTAATCAATCTTTGGTGGGGACCACCCTTACACTTTCCTTGAACCTGCCTATGGTAAAAATGAAGAAACCGATATAATACAAAAATAACCAGTCATAACGAGAAGCGAAGATCATGCAAGACTGATTAGGCATAAATTCTTGGTATTTATCCTCGTAATTTATAGTCTTTTAACATTTCGTGCGATGTAACTCGAGTTGATTTATCTCATATCATTGCTACTGAAATTTTTTAAAGAGTTTGTTGAGTTTCGTGTATTTCTCATCGATCTTGCAAGCATTTAATGCACGCAATGAAAGAAAGAAATTGGAAGAAAGAATGAAGATAATAGAAGAAAAGTCAAAGGGTAAAAGAGTAATTTGGATCTATAATTCAGATAAAAGGCCTGAAGAAAAGTTAAAGATCTCGAGTCCACAAGAACATAGGAAGAAACGACATCCAAATTTGAGTCCCGAATCACAAGTTATGAAGTGTCGAAGATGGGAAAAATCACAAGGAAGAAAAATATTCTGCATAAACCAAACCCAACCCATAGAGAAGAAAAAGAACCGATTCGGCGCTGGCTAAACTTTCTGTTAATGTGGAACCAAACCGATGGAAATGAAAAATGAATCGATCCGATAGTGTAAAATTCTTTGTATAAAGCGAACCGAATTGATGCCCCTAGCCCGGATTGGTTCGGCTGACGAATTTCATAATTATCTTCTTCCAAAATTAGAGTTGTGCATGGCCAAAACTCTTGTAAAAAATGAAGTCTTTTTATTCCAACGTATTTACAGACTTAAGGGATTTCTTTTTAGGGAGTTTTTGGAGAGTTCTTGTAGCATAGTTTTAGAGAGAGAAAGTAGTGAAGAACTCTAGGAGATCAAAGTTTACAACTTTGTGATTCTCAATTCAGATTTCTTCAATAAAGTTTGTTTCTTTTTCTTTTTTATTGCTTGAATTCATTAATAAGTGCATAGTTTATTTATTTCCAATTGTTCTTAATTTCTTTTCCTCATCTAAGTTTAATTTCATGATGGTTTTGATTTCCTGCACAGTAGAAAACATAATTGTAGTTAATTGCACCATGCTAGGCTAGATTTCTAAGGGTTGGGATGCAAGAACCTATCCCGATGTGGTTTGCACGAATAAAAAATTAGTTCTTTGAATTAAATAATGATTGAATCATGTTGGGTAGTGATCATAACCGTCGTAGGTCTTTTAACCTCGTTTTCCCTAGGGAACCGGGGTGTTTAAGAATGTGATGCGCGTGATAGCTATTTAAATACCGCTTTATTCTTGCTCTTGATTATGTATGATGTTGGCTAGTAACCTCATATATGTAATGCTTGAGATTAATAAAGGTTGGGTTTAATCAATTATCTAATTCATAAGCACTTTCTATATCCTGTAAACATACTAGGGTTCGGGGGAGTGTATTCCAACCTATCTTCATTATTCATATTTAATCAATTCTGGTAGTTTTAATTTTGCTTACGTAGTTTAGTTAGTAGTTTAAATTTAATTTTCATTTAGTTATTAGAACTCAATCTCAAAATTAATAATCTTTTCGATTCTTTTTTTTAGAGTCAGTTTAGGGTTAGTCATCTTTCCTATGTCATCACGAGAGATCGTCCTATTTCCCTGAGGATACGACCCCGTATTATCGGGTTATTACTTACGCAATAGGTTTGCACTTGAATCGTTATAAGAACGCACTAGAGACACATTTTCAATTGTGTCAAGTTTTTAGCGCCGTTGTCGGGGAACTAGATAAACTTTTAGGTTAGCTGATTTAATTCAAAAATTGATTCCAAAATTTAAAAAGCCAAAAAAAATCATAAAATCAAAAATCCAAAACAATTCAGAAATTGAAAAGCAAAGAAAAAATATATGATCTCTCCAAGACCGTTCATTCAAAATTCTCAACAAACTCCTCAATCTACTCCGACCCGCATTCACAAAAATTCGATAGTTGAGTATGACCCCAATAGCCCACACACTGCTAACATACCACAATTTTGGGTTCCAGCTCCTACACTTCCTAACTCTATCAGAAGTCACACATTGAGTTACACTCCAAGCGTGTCTAGTGAGGATTTCGATTCATTAGGAGAGAGAGAGACATGTCTGATAACATTAGTTTTGGTACGGGTGAAGGAGATCTTCCGTATCGTCCCATAAAAGAACTCTTATATCCCGAGCAAACTGTCATCCCTGGATGCATTCTACTTCCATACAATGCAGAACAGTTCCACTTTCATGATGGGATGATACAAATTTTTCCCACGTTTCACAGAATGGATTCGTAGAAACCATACCTCCACATCCGTGAGTTCAAAGAGGTATGCGACACGTTCAGTGATGAAGCTTGAACGCAAGACGTCGTTTGCTTAAAACTTTTTTTCTTTTTCCTTAAAGGTTAAAGCTAAAACATGGCTTTGGTCTTTATCACCGAACTCAATTACTTCGTGGAAGGATATGCAATCCAAGTTTCTTTTAAAATTCTTTCCCTAGAACTAACTACGTCACCGCTCAAACTCAAGCCTTTCGACAACAAGATAATGAGTCATTTGATCGGTATTGGGAACGCTTCCAAGAGTTAGCTAATGCTTTCCCACATCATGGATTTGGGAAGCAACACCTTATATCTTTCTTCCATCAGGGGCTAACTATAGCATCTAAATAACTCATTCAAACTATGTGTGAAATACTATTTTGGGAGTTAGATACAAATGATGATGAGGCTCATCTTAAGTACATCGCTGAGACTACTTAAGCATGGGACATATCCGATCCTAATGCCCAAAATCGGGTCCGACAGGCATCCACTGCTCCTTCTGAATCTGGAATCTACAATTTGGACAAGGATGCCGAGTGGAACTATAACTTCAATCAACTTGCTAAACAAATAGAAGATGTCCACGAATCCTAATCAAGAGAAATTACCGAATACACTCGATCAATAAAAGAAAAGGTGTGTGCTATTTGTGAGGTGAGCCATTCAACGAAGGAATGCTCGATGATATCCGCCTAGAAAGTAATGTTACACGAGAAAGTGTATGCAATAGGAGGATTTAAGGGTAATTTAAATGCCCCGTATGGTAACTCTTACAACCCTTCGTGGAGAAACCATCTTAATTTTAGCTATGGGTAACAATAGGCTGCGTTGAATCCTAATTCACACGTTGTCCCACCTCCACACTTTCAACATGCTCTACAGATGCAAATACATATGCAAGCACCACATCCCGCGTCGTATATCACCCCACCAAGGAGAAATATCTAGGATAATTTAAATCAATTCATCCAATATCAAAACGCAACCAATGCTAAGTATGATCTCATTTCCATCAAGATAAATGCGAATATCTCTAGGTTGCAATCATCTTTAAATATCCAAGAGAAGGGCCAGTTTCTGGCTCCAGACCAAAGACCTCCTCAAAGTTAAGCTAATATTAGATCTACCTCCCATGATCATCAAGAGAAATGTCAAGTCGTCACCACTCTACGTAGTGGGCGAATCGTTGATTTATCACCTCCCCCACACGACACGCCTAAAGACAAGGAGGTTTCACCCAACACGAAAGAGGCTGAAGATGCCCCCTTGATACAAAGTGAAAATAAGGGCACTAGTGAGCTTGAAGTCATAGTGAAACCGCCCACCACCGTACCATTCCTTCAACGGTTAGCTCCTCCCCAAAAGGGAGCCTCCCGCGAAGATGTGCTAGATGTCCTTAAGCAAGTAAAGTTGAATTTACCATTTCTCGATGCCATTCAATAAATTCCCACCTATGACAAAGTCATCAAAGATTTATTGACGGTGAAAAGAATGCTAAAGGTGAAAACGAATGTCTTTTTAGAATAAAATGTGAGCTTCATTCTACTTAACGACCTCCTACCAAAGTTTAAAGATTCAGGTGCACCCACGATTTTATGCATTATTGGGGAAAATCGAATAGAAAAAGCCTTGTTTGATTTAGAGGCGAGTGTTAACATTCTTCCCTACTCCATATATTGGCAACTCGATTGAGGTGACCTTAAACCCACACGAATCACTCTCCAATTAGCGGATTGCACACTGAAGATACCTCGAGTGATTGTCGAGGACGTAATAGTCCAAGTGGACACATTCTACTTCCCGGTAGATTTTATCATTTGGGACACAAAGCCATCCATCTATTCTGGTAATCATGTTCCCATCATTCTAGGCTGACCATTCTTAGCTACGGCTAACGCTTTGATCAATACATGCAATAGTCAAATGCTACTTACTTTCGGAAACATGACCCTCGAGACAAACATTTTAAATATTACTTAACAAGTGGGTGAAGAAGACGAAATTCATGCGGTAGATCTCATAGATGAGATAGTAGAAGAGCACATAGAGGAAAATATTGGTGGGGACACCTTAGAAACATTCCTTATGAGGATTAATGAGAGCGAGGGTACGTACACCGAGTTTGAGCGAGAGGTAGAGGGGTTAAAAGTGCTATTAGACAAGAGAGCGTAAACTGAGGACTTGAGAGAGATTAATTGGGTTTTTAGATTCGAGGAATTACCCCCGAGGGAGTCATGCATGATCCCCTCCGAAGAAAAACTTCCCTCCCTCCAATTAAAGAAACTACCCTCTAATGTAAAATATGCTTATTAGGAAGAGGATGAGACATTTCTTGTTGTTGTCTCCTCGAGCCTAGATAAAGAGCAAGAGGATAAATTACTAGAAATCTTGAGGAAGGACAAAAGTGCTTTGGGTTAGAGCATAGCGGATTTGAAAGGTATAAGTCCCTTGATTTGTACCCATAAAATCCACCTTGAGGACGACGTGAAGCCCTCGAGGGAAATGCAAAGAAGATTTAACCCCACAATGAAAGAGGTAGTGCGAGCCGAAATTATTAAGTTATTGGATGCCGGAATCATCTACCCAATCTCGAATAACAAATGGTTGAGTCCTATCCAAGTCGTCCCGAAGAAGTTGGGAATGACTGTGGTCGAGAAATCCAATGGTGAGTTAATTCCCCAACTTACTACTACCGGGTGGTGTGTTTGCATTGATTACCGAAAACTCAATGCGGGCACAAGGAAATATCATTTCCCCTTACCAGTCATCGACCAAATGCTAGAGAGAGTAGTGAGACACCCATATTATTAGTTTCTCGTTGCTTATTTCGGATATAACCAAATAGAGGTAGATGTTATTGATCAAGAGAAGACCACTTTCACATGTCCCTTTGGAACGTTTGCCTACAAACGTATGGCATTTAGATTGTGTAATGCGCCCGTGACCTTTCAAAGGTGCATGCTTAGTCTCTTTAGCGATATGGTTGAAAGAGGCTTTGAGGTATTTATGGGTGATTTTAATGTTTTTGGGTCCTCTTTTGAACTTTGTTTTGCAAATCTTGAGAAAGTACTCGCCCGGTGTGTGAAAAAGGACTTAGTGCTTAATTGGGAAAAATGCATTTTATGGTAACTGAAGGAATAGTTCTTGGCCACATAGTGTCGTACAAGGGAATCGAAGTAGGTAGGGATAAAATAAATGCCATATCTGAGCTTCCCCCACTTAAATCACTAAAGGATGTGTGCTCCTTCTTGGTCCATGTGGGGTCTTATAAACAGTTTATCAAGGATTTTAGCGCCATCACTAGACCCTTGAGTAACCTCCTTATGAAGGATGGACCCTTTGAGTGGAACTAAGCATGATAAGGTGCTTTCGATAAATTTAAAAGCATGTTTGTTTCTGCTTCCATCATGGAAGCTCCGGATTACGAGGTAGGGGGCGTTTTGGGCTTATGTGTGATGCAAGTGATTACGAGGTAGGGGATGTTTTGGGCCAAAGAAAGGATAAAAAAGCTCATGTCATCTACTATGTTAGACGGACTTTAACCAGACCATAACTCAATTACTCGACCACGGAGAAAGAATTGTTAGCGGTAGTTTTTGCCCTTGACAAATTTCACTCATACATCGTCGGTTCACCCATCACATGCTTTACCGACCATGCGGCACTGAAATATCTCCTTGCTAAGAAAGATGTTAAGTCACGCCTCATAAGGTGGATCCTACTCGTACAAGAGTTTAATCTCTCCATTAAAGATAAAAAAAAGGGTAGAAAATGTCGTTGTCGATCATTTGTATTGGCTCTCATCCTACGTGCCTAGTGATCCCATACCCATAGACGAGTATTTTCTGGATGAGCAACTATTTTCCACCTCTTCTCTTCACTAGTTTGCAGACATAGTTAACTATCTTTTCACGGGATTCGTCCCTACCGATTGGACACCGTAAGAAAAGAAGAGGTTTATTACATTATCGGGTATATTTTTCTATGATAATCCATTTCTATTTAAATATTGTGCAGACCAAATCATCCGACGTTGTGTACCGAATGATGAGACTCATAGCGTCATCCATTTCTGTCATACGGAAGCGTGTGGAGGTCACTTTTCCACGAATAAGACAGCCGTTAAGATTCTTTAAAGAGGACTCTATTGGACCACAATCTTCTGGTATGTGAACACTTACGATAAATCATGCGATAGGTGTCAAAGGATGGGATCTATCACTCGACGAGATATGATGCTCTTAACCCCTATACTCATCATCGAAATATTTGATTGTTGGGTTATTGACTTCATGGGCCCTTTCCCTCCGTCCTTTGGCTTCTTATACATCCTCATTGCGGTAGATTACATGTCTAAATGAGTAGATACCATAGCTACCAAAACGAATGACAATGAAGTGGTGATCAAGTTCCTGCAAGAACACATACTCTCTCACTTTGGTGCTCCGGAGGCAATAATTAGGGATAACGGTAAGAATTTTTGTAATAGGCCGTTTCAAAAGCTTATGAGAAAGTATGGAATTGTTCACAAGATTGGAACAACTTATCACCCTCAAACGAGTGGGCAAGCTGAGATAGCAAATGATGAAATCAAAAACATTCTCAAAAAAATTGTCGATCCAAATCGGAAAGATTGGTCCCTTAGATTGAATGATGCGCTATGGGCGTATAGGACCGCTTATAAGAACCCCTTAGGATGTCCCCATTTTGCTTTGTCTATGGCAATCCATGTCATCTCCCCGTAGAGTTAAATCACAAAGCTTATTGGGAAATTAAGAGGTTGAATTATAGTTTGGATAAAGCCGGTGAAGCTCGTAAGCTTTAATTGAACGAGTTAGAAGAGATGCATAATGATGCATATGAAAATGCTAGTATTTCCAAAGAACGGATTAAACTTGCACATGATAAGATGATTCGACGCAAGGAGTTTCATTCGAGAGAAAAAGTGCTTCTCTACAACTCTAGGCTACATTTGTTTCGTAGACAATTACGGTCACGATGGACTGGCCTATTCTTTATGAGAAATGTAATCCCCCACGGAGCGGTGGAATTGGAAGATCCAAAGGGGGTAGATACATTTAAAGTTAATGGACAATGCCTAAAGCTATATCTAGAGGCGTATGTGGAAGAATCCGACACGATCTGGCTATTGGACCCCGTTTTACGGGGTTGAGTGAGCAGCAGCGGAGAGGTCATCGCACCCCCGACGTGTATAGGGTGACTCTTGAGTACACTAGTTAGAGTTAGGATAGGGTCGTTAAGAGTCCGTAAGTGTAAGTCATGAGAGGATAGGAGTTCTAACACGCGTTTCGTGAGGGCATGGACAGTTTCAAGGGAGTTCATTCGCTGGAATAATTGCGGGAGTGTTCAAAAAATTGAGAGTGAAAGAATTCATGTTCAGAAAAGGAGAGAAGAGTTTCTGTACATAGCGAACTGAACCGATACCCCTGGACCAGATCGGTTCGGTTTGGGAAAATGCAAAATAAAAAAAAAGGAACCAGACCGGTTTGCCCTCTGCAGATTTATGCCCCTTCCTTAGGTGCTTCTCCCTTCCCCCAATCTCTTCATTTCCCTCCTATTTCGATTTTTTCCTCCATTCTTCCCCTTTTTTCCCTCCAAATACTCCTCCCTCAACCCACACCACTTATAAATTCTCACCCTTTTCTCCACACTCTAGCCATTTCCCTCCGGTGCATACCCTCTCTCTCTCTATCTCTCTCACATATTCCCACAGTACCAAAATATACCATAGCAAACAGGGTTGTCCCCGCCAATTACAACTCCATTGAAGTCCTCCCTGATGGTAACGGGGACTTCCGTTCTCGCATAAAACGAATATGGTGTGAGCATTTTTTCAGCTCCTCCCGAAAACTCCACATTGAGCGACTAGTTAAACGGAATGAACTACCCCTGTTAAGAATAACGAGTACAAAACTCTAATATTCGCAAGAAATGATTATAAGGAAGTACTCAGTAAACCACTCTTTCAAAACACTTAAAAAAGACTAACTCACAAACTACTACACTCAAACTAAGATACAAATGCTAATTTCCTTATTTATTTCCTTCTTCTTGGATGATTATACAAGCATAGGATATGGGGTATTTATAGCATGGCAAATACATTTTAGGCCACACATTAAACAAGTAAGGAAAAATTACAACCACACTTTTCTACCTGACACACTAATTTATCATTAGTGAAATATATGTAAGCAATGACATAACACACACTAATTTACCACTAATGCAATATATATAAGTAATGACATCATATGGATTATGATGTTGAAACTTAATATCGACTTCTTCATCATCACGCTTAGCTTAGAATAGCTAACATGGCCCAATCGCATGTGCCATAAATCTGCTGTCTCATTTTTTTTGTCTTGTTTACATATGCAGACTCTACTGACATCACGTAGACTGACTCCAATCGTCTTCCCTCCATTATTGGCATTCCTGAGATCTTGAGGTCCTGATATACCTTCACATCTCGTGGACCAAACAAGACAAAGTGGCCTGATGATGTTAATTGTGCCACTAAAAGCAGATTTTTCCTCATACACGGAACATGGTAGACATTTTGAAGCGGCACTTGGTTAGAACTGTATTGAGGTACTACTACCGTCTTACCGATATGAGCTATTAGTAGCCTTGAGTTATTGGCTATTACCACAACTCTGTTTCCCTTATATTTTGATAGGCTCTGTAACTTCTGTTTATCACCCGTCATGTGATTTGATCAGCCTGAGTCGACGATCCAATCATTCTCATAGTCGATTCGCTCAGCTGTCGAGACTGTGATAGCTAACTCCTCCCCTTCCACAACAAAAGATGCTTTAGCATTCCAATCACCTTCGCTTCTCTCCTTTGAATAAGAAGTAGCAGCATTGCTCTCAACGGGCCTTTTGTTGGACCAACAATCTTTTGCCATATGTCCCTTCTTACTGTAGTTATAATATTTGCCCTTAAATCTTTTACCGTATCCACGATTCTTTGAAGCTCCCCCTGGATGAGAACCTCCTTCTCCTTGATGACTTTTTGCGTTGTCATCATCCTTTTTATATCCGCCTCTGACGTGCTTCTTGAAGTAGACTTTGCTTTTATTGGTGTAGAGCGCTTCCTCCTCACCCTTCAGCGAGACTCCTCCTATTTGCTTAGCCATAACTTCTTGACTGGAAAGCAAATTTTCAAACTCAACATGTGATGGTTGAGTCGGCCATCCTTGTACGGCAATAATAAAACTTTGATATTCGCACCTCAAACCAAGGATAATTACTCGTTTTATCCTGGTTTCACCAATAGGAGCTATTGGATCTAAATTTGAAATTTTGTGGCATATTTTCTTCACCTTGTGAAAGTACTTGGTGATTGTCATGTCGCGTTGTGCCATCGATAGCAGCACATTCTCGAGAAGTTATAGTCTTGTGTCATTCTTCTTTGAAAAAAGTGTAGTGAAAGTGTCCCATGCTTCCTTCGGTGTTTTGGCATCTCGGATGTGGTCCAACATTTCTTCTTCAATTGTGGTCTTTAAGGCAAACATCGCTTTGCCCGCTTTAATCTTCCATTTTCGCAAAGTGCCATTAACGTCATCAACCTCCGGTTGTATAACTTCACTACCGCCAATGACCTCCCAAAGGTCTTGTCCTTGCATATAAGACATCATACATATCACCCACGTGTTGTAATTTTGGTTGTTGAGCTTATTGATTCCTTCAACTACTTGAAGATCACCCATCCTGTCGATAATTTTTTTATAATACCAAACAAGCCTGATTTTAAAATACAAACTTGCATAATATGAATTTGTAAGGACACAAATTTCCAATTGAGTCCTTTGTAGTTTTGGCTCAATTCCGGACAAAAACGTTTGAGTCTTAGGATAGAGTTAATTGATCATCCTTCAAGCCTATGACGTGTTTGTTGAAGACGTAGCGGCCAAGTGTATAAAGCTTCATCACATTGTTGAGTTTATTTGTGCCTCATTTCTACGTCATCAACATGGTTCAATTGCTCCTAAGGTATGAATGCATTTTAATATATATATAGGAGCTTGGAACATTTTATAATGGGTGAACGTATATTTAAAACTGTTGTTTAATTTCAGAAAGATTTCATTTAAACTTTAAAATAAAGAATATAAAGTTTCTAGGAAAAAATCGAATTTTTCAAACTTTCTGGAAGTTCGTTCGATACGTCGTTCGAACAAGTTTTTCATTCGAACCAGATGTCGTTTGAACGAGTTTGCCAATGAGTTCCCATATTGGCCACTGGAACTTCGTTCGGAATGTCGTTCGAACGAGATGGCTGTTCGAACGAGATTTCCAACGAGTTCACACTGTAATTTCGTTAGAAGCCTCGTTCGAATGAGATCTCATTCGAACGAAAATATCGTTCGAACGAGATTTGGCGGGAACAAGTATTTGACAGTTTTGAGAAGTTTTTCCCACTTTTTCCACTACTCTACCCCACTAACTTTTGACAGAATATCTAAGTGCGGGAACCAAAGTTTTTAACTTAACTTTTTCATATCCTACAACCTCTAAGAGAGTGTTTTGAGAGAGAAATCAAAAGAGAAAAAGTTCTTTGTTTAAGTATTGCTAATTTTCAAGAAAAATGTTTTAAATACTTGTTTTACACCCATATTTTTCATCCAAGCTTCCATAGATATATTTGTACTTGCTTGGAGTTTTGGCACCGGTTTTCATCTCTACCGTTTGAAGAGACATTTTGGGTTTGCTTCTAAATCCCACAAAGAAGAAGAGGTTTTTTGTTGATTTACCCACTTGGAGAAAGGCTCTTAGTTCGGGTAACGGTGACCATATAAAGTCCGATTGGTGGATTTCGAGACCGCAGTGGAGCTCCGTGGTTATTTGCTAAGAAGAGGTTGATACAAGAAGACGCGTTGGAACTTGAGAGGTATTAAGTCGAGTGTTGTAAGTCATCTCGCTTGTATTTGTAAATTCCCTACATAGTGGATTTGAGGCTAGGGTCGTCCGAGGTTTTTTCCCATTGTGGGTTTTTCCTCGTATATCGCGGCTTAGTGATTTATTGTTTATTTTATCTTGCTATACCCGTCTAGAACGCATGCTTAGGTAATTCAAGATAAAATTTGGTTTTAATCACTACATGTTTAATTTGGTGCGAAATTAAATATTGGGTAATGTTTATGTTAATTTAATTCAAGTCATTTAATTTAATTGATAAAATTGGTTTGGCTTAATTTGATAAAATTGCAAAATATGACTTAGGCAAATTTTCTAGGACTTGGGTTGAATTAAGTTGGTTTAAGTGAAATTAACATAAGTGTGTGTTTAATCTTATTTCACTTAGTTTTATTTTAATTTGGAAGAGAAATTAAAATTTGGTGTTTTTGTGAACCATCTTACGCTTCCGCATATCTCAACAAGGAAATTGATTTTAAAGTTTAAGAATTCTGAAAATTGGGGGCCTACGGGGCGCTTTCAAATTGGTATCAGAGCCAAAACGATAATTTACTTCGTTAAAGATCTTTAACTATTTTTGGCTAAAATGGAATTTTCCCCATTTTAAAAATTTCCTATTTTCGATGGTTCTAATTACGCGTATTGGAAAGCGCATATAAAATCGGCACTTAAATCTATCGATGAGAGGGTTTGGATGTCTGTAGTTAACTGGTGGTCCCCACCAACTCATTTAGTAGAAAATGAACGTTTTCCCAAACCGGCCGATAGATGGAGTGAGGGTGAATTTAAACTTTCAAACTTTAATTCCCGAGGTTTAAACGCCTTGTTTAGCGTTGTCACACCGGATGAATTCCGACGCATTATGATGTGTGAGACCGCTAAAGAAGCATGGGATATTTTACAACTCACTCGTGAAGGTACAAGTGTTGTTAAAGCTTCTAAACTCCAAAACCTCACCACTCAATTTGAAACTATCAAAATGAATGAAAAAGAAACTTTTGATGAATTTTATGCTAGACTTTCCGATATTGTCAATTCATCTTTTAATTTGGGAGACAAAATACCCGACAACCGAGTAGTAAAGAAAATTTTAAGGTCCTTACCCGATAGATGTATTCCAAAAGTGACCGTGTTAAATTCTTTACCATATTTAGCCTCTACGAAATTAGAAGAGCTTGTAGGTGATTTACAAACCTATGAACTGGACATGTTTCCCTATAAAACTGAAAAGAAAAGAAAAAAGGGCATTGCTTTAAAAGCCCGAAAAGAGGATAAACAAGTAGTAGAGAGCGCGAGTGATAGTGACTCGGAAGATATGGCCTTGTTTGCTAGAAATATTTTGAAAGTTTCTTAAAATTAACAAAGATAAATTTAAAAATGACATTAAGAAATTTGAAACTTCTAAGCATGACAAAGCCGAGAAGATCCCTAAAACTATTAATGAAAATTTAAATAGGGACGAGTCTAATAGGTGTTTTGGTTGTGAGGGTTATGGCCATAGGACTTCTGAGTGCCCCACTAAACTAAGGAGAGAGGGTAAGCGACCCATTTCATATAATGCAACCCTTAGTGATAGTGATAAGGAAGAGGGACCCGATTCCCCCACTAAGCCCAACTTTGTGACTTTTATGGCTAGTCATGTGAGTGATAGTGAGAACTCATCTATAGATGAAAATTTAACACATGACACTTACAAGGTCATAGTTTATGCTTCCCTTGTTTTTTATGATAGTGAGAGTGGAGAAGAAAGAGAGAGTGAAAAGAAAGAAGAGGTTAATGTGAGTGAACTTCAAAATACTTTTCAAGAATTATATGAAGAATCAATTAAATTAAAAAGAGCTAATTTGAAGTTAGAAGCTTGTTTGAAAGAGCGTGTCAAGGTCATTGATGATTGTGCATTAGTGAAAGACCTTAGGAGACGAGAGAGATCTCTTCGAGAGAAGCTAGAATATGTAGAAGACGAGAGAGATAGCCTTAGAGGTTTAATAGAATCCTTGAAAAAGGAGTTTCTCGAGTTTGAAGAGAGAAATGTTTTATTAGAGTCTAATATCCTAAAATTAGAAAATAAATTAAACGACTCTAGTAACGTCAAATTTGATTTGGAGTGTCGTTCGGAAAAATTAGATAAAATATTAGGAACGGTCCAAATTAAAAATGACGCTTGTGGTTTAGGCTTCAATATTTGTAATGAACCAACTCAAAAAGCCAAAACTAATGTTTTAGGAGAATCGCCTAGGAAAACCTTTAGAGATCACCCCTTAGGTAAATATTTTCGACATGTTTTTACTTGTGCACATTGTGGTCGAAAAGGTCATCTTAAGAAATATTATTTTGATCTTAAAAGATTTTCTAAAAAAATCCCATTGTAAGGCAACTAAGGTAGCCAAGATTCCTACACCCCTAGATAGTCACTCATCATTAGTTTGGGTTAGGACATCCGACTTGGTAGCTTTACAAGATAGGGTATTTGATTTTCATTTACTTTCACAAGCTTCCTTTCTTGCAAAATCTAAATGTTGAATGTGTTAGTGTTATTTGTATACTTTAGCTTTTGTATTTCATGCTATATTCACATGCTATTGTATGTTTGTTTAATCATTTTCTAGTCTATGCTCCATGCTTAATCACATGCTAGAATTATGATTTTTGTTTATCTTTTGTATTATATTTCCTTTATTTTGCTTGCATCAAATGAAAAATACAAAAAGATTTTTGGTTTATCATTTGCATTTTATTTTTCAATTTGAGATTAATGAAAAATTCAAATGATTTTTTGTGTGTGTATTTTGAGTATATAATTTTATTTTTGGTTTAAAAAATTTTAAAAACTCAAAAAGATTTTTTTGTGTGTATTTTAGATTGACACATTTTATGTGGCATATACTTGTGTTAGAATTCCATCTTTTACGCTTCCATGTGGCTAGAACTTTTGGTTTAGACTGTCAATCCTTATTATGATCTTTACCCACATGGAGTTGTTGGATGTTGCGTTGCTTAAATGGATTCTATTTTTATATGCCTCTATTCACACATGCACGAGCTCATTTGAAATTTCAACTTCATATGTATATTTGAGCTTTGTGAGGTGTTCTCCTACCAATCTTGTCATCTACTTATTTGTGACCTAGGAGGACTAGTGCATGTCAAAATCCGTTGCACGTGAGATTTGTGAGAAATAAAAATGATAAATATAAATGTGCACGAGGAATGTCTCCAAAAAGATTTATTATCCTTTGCGAATAGTAAGCCACCGTTTATTTGGACCTAAAAGAAATACGTGGTCCAAATGCCTAAAAGAAAATACGACATTAAAAGAAAAATAATTTGCCAAGGCCTTATATGTTTGATACATATATTCATTCAAAATAAATATAAATGCTTATTGAGGAAGATTGGATGGTATATCAACGGTTTGCACAATGTCCGTTTATCCTAGTTGCGTTTTCAATGTCATGACTCTATTGGTTTGTAGAATCATCAACATGCTAGGCTTGTATGCATTGTGTATGTTTGTTCATTGAGTTCAATATAAATTATCACGTGAGGTTATATTCAAATGTGATAAAGTTTGCAATCAATTGAGAACTCCGTGAACATATTTTAAGTGATTGGGTCTAAATTTAATTGTTACTTGTTCACACCCCAACACCTCCGTTTCCATATGACACATTTTTGCCATACGAGTGTGAAAGACTCCTATTAAATTTTGTGTGTGTCATTTGTGTGTTTATATCTATATATATGTGCGTGTGCATCTTTGGTATATCTAGAGTACGTATATATATGATATTTTTGTTTAGTCTTTGCCTTGCTTTCTAGTCCATATATGCTTTAATTCATAATTGGTATCTATCTTGTTGCATTCTTGGTTGATATCACATGCTTAATACTTTATGTATCTTATTGGTATCATTTTCTTGCATCCTAGTTGGTATCCGTTATTATTTATTGGATTAGTTGCGCTTTTGTTGCCCATATGCTATAATGTTCTCATCACTTTATGCACACTTACATGTTTTATTCTTTAACCTTTGTCTATTCCTGAACAAAAAGGGGGAGAATGAGATGATAGGGAGGAAATGGTATCTAAACCTATTATAGTCGTATCTTAGTTTGGGGGAGATTTATCTTAGGGTGAGACATCTTTCTAAGTTGATCTTAGTTAATAAAGGGAGAGAATTAATTTCGGGTGAGTAATTATTTAACTACATTTAATATTTTGATATTCCCTATACGTTTAATGTGCTTGCTTAAGTGTGCAGGAATTCTATTCTAAGTGGCAATTTTCACCAGCAAAGATTTTGATCCTTTGGGTTGTTTGAGTCAAGCATTGCATTTTTATTTTGGGTGGGACTTTTTATTAGTCTAGAAGAGCTTGACGGCCCTTTATGATTTTTATTTGGTTTTTGTCCCGGAATAGCCAAAGGGGGAGATTTGTAAGGACACAAATTTCCAATTGAGTCCTTTGTAGTTTTGGCTCAATTCCGGACAAAAACGTTTGAGTCTTAGGATAGAGTTAATTGATCATCCTTCAAGCCTATGACGTGTTTGTTGAAGACGTAGCGGCCAAGTGTATAAAGCTTCATCACATTACCGAGTTTGTTTGTGCCTCATTTCTACGTCATCAACATGGCTCCATTGCTCCTAAGGTATGAATGCATTTTAATATATATATATATATATATATATATATATATATATATATATATATATATATATATATATATATATATATATATATATATATATATATATATAGAGAGAGAGAGAGAGAGAGAGAGAGGAGCTTGGAACATTTTATAATGGGTGAACGTATATTTAAAACTGTTGTTTAATTTCAGAAAGATTTTATTTAAACTTTAAAATAAAGAATATAAAGTTTCTTGGAAAAAATCAATTTTTTCAAACTTTGTGGAAGTTCGTTCGATATGTCGTTCGAACGAGTTTTCATTCGAACCAAATGTCGTTCGAACGAGTTTGCCAACGAGTTCCCATAATGGCCACTGGAACTTCGTTCGAAATGTCGTTCGAACGAGATGGCAGTTCAAACGAGATTTCCAACGAGTTCACACTGGAACTTCGTTAGAAGCCTCGTTCGAACGAGATCTCATTCGAATGAAAATGTCGTTCGAACGAGATTTGGCGGGAACATGTATTTGGCAGTTTTGAGCAGTTTTTCCCACTTTTTCCACTACTCTACCCCACTAACTTTTGACAGAATATCTAAGTGCGGGAACCAAAGTTTTTAACTTAACTTTTTCATATCCTACAACCTCTAAGAGAGTGTTTTGAGGGAGAAATCAAAAGAGAAAAAGTTTTTTGTTTAAGTGCTGCTGATTTTCAAGAAAAATGTTTTAAGCACTTGTTTTACACCCATATTATTCATCCAAGCTTCCATAGATATATTTGTACTTGCTTGGAGTTTTGGCACCGGTTTTCATCTCTACCGTTTGAAGAGACATTTTGGGTTCGCTTCTAAATCCCACAAAGAAGAAGAGGTTTTTCGTTGATTTACCCACTTGGAGAGAAGCTCCTAGTTCGGGTGACGGTGACCATATAAAGTCCGATTGGTGGATTCCGAGACCGCGGCGGAGCTCCGTGGTTATTTGCTAAGAAGAGGTTGATACAAGAAGACGCGTTGGGGCTTGAGAGGGATCGAGTTAAGTGTTGTAAGTCATCTTGCTTGTATTTATAAATTTCGTACTTAGTGGATTTGAGGCTAGGGTCGTCCGAGGTTTATTTCCGTTGTGGATTTTTCCTTGTACATCGCGGCATAGTAATTTATTGTTTATTTTATCTTGCTATACTCACCTAGAACGCATGCTTAGGTAATTCAAGATAAAATTTGATTTAATCACTACACGTTTAATTTGGTGCGAAATTAAATATTGGGTAATGTTTATGTTAATTTAATTCAAGTCATTTAATTTAATTTAATTGATAAAATTGGTTTGGCCTAATTTGATAAAATTGCAAATTTTGACTTAGGCAAATTGTCTAGGACTTGGGTTGAATTAAGTTGGTTTAAGTGAAATTAACATAAGTGTGTGTTTAATCTTATTTCACTTGATTTTATTTTAATTTGGAAGAGAAATTAAAATTTGGTGTTTTTGTGAACCATCTTACGCTTCTGCATATCTCAACAAGGAAATTGATTTTAAAGTTTAAGAATTCTAAAAATTGGGGGCCTACGGGGAGCTTTCAGAATTTCTCACGACTCTAGAAAACTCACTCCAAAAATACTAGTACACGACTGTCCCGCTCTGATACCAATTGTTGAGAATAACTATACAAAACTCAAATATTCACAAGAAATGATTATAAGGAAGTACTCACTAAACCACTATTTCAAAACACTTAAAGAAGACTAACTCAGAAACTACTACACTGAAACTAAGATACAAATGCTAATTGCCTTATTATTTTTCTTCTTCTTGGATGATTATACAAGCATAGGATATGGGGTATTTATAGCATGGCAAATACATTTTAGGCCACACATTAAACAAGTAAGGAAAAATTACAACCACACTTTTTTACCTAACACACTAATTTATCATTAGTGAAATATATGTAAGCAATGACATACCACACACTAATTTACCACTAATGCAATATATGTAAGCAATGACATCATATGGATTCTGATTTTGAAACTTAATATCGACTTCTTCATCATCACGCTTAGCTTAGAATAGCTAACATGGCCCAATCGCATGTGTTATGAATCCGCTGTCTCATTTTTTCTTATCTTGTCTACATATGCAGACTCTGCTGACATCACGTAGACTGACTCCAATCGTCGTCCCTTCATTGTTGGCATTCCTGAGATTTTGAGGTCTTGATATACCTTCACATCTTGTGGACCAAAAAAGACAAAGTGGCCTGATGATGTTAACTGGGACACTGAAAACAGATTTTTCCTCATACTCGGAACATGGTAGACATTTTGAAGCGGCACCTCGTTAGAACTGTATTGAGGTGCTACTACCATTTTATCGATATGAGCTATTGGTAACCTTGAGTTGTTGGCTGTTACCACAACTCTATTTCCCTTATATTTTTACAGGCTCTGTAACTTCTGTTTATCACCCGTCATGTGATTTGAGCAGCCTGAGTCGATGATCCAATCTTTCTCGTAGTCGATCCGCTCAGCTATCGAGACTGTCATAGCTAACTCCTCTTCTTCCAGAGAAAAAGTTGTTTCAGTATCCAAATCATCTTCGCTTCTCTCCTTTCAATTAAAAGTAGCAGCATTGCTCTCAACGGGCCTTTTGTTGGACCAATAATCTTTTGCCATATATCCCTTCCTGCGGCAGTTGTAACATTTGCCCTCAAATATTTTACCGTAGCCACGATTCATTGAAGCCCCCCCTGGATGAGAACCTCATTTTCCTTGATGACTTTTTGCCTTGTCATCATCCTTTTTATATTCGCCTCCGACGTGCTGCTTCAAGTAGACTTTGCTTTTGTTGGTGTAGAGCGCTTCCTCCTCACTCTTCAGTGAGACTCCTCCCATTTTCTTAGCCATAGCTTCTTGACTGGAAAGCAAATTTTCAAACTCAACATAAGATGGTTGAGTCGGCCATCCATGTACATCAGCAATAAAACTTCGGTATTCGGACCTCAAACCATGGATAATTATTCGATTATCCTGGTTTCACCAATAGGAGCTGTTGGATCTAAATTTGAAATTTCGTGGCATATTTTCTTCACCTTGTGAAAGTACTTAGTGATAGTCATGTCGCGTTGCGCCATCGATAGCTGCTCGTTCTCAAGAAGTTGTAGTCTTGTGTCGTTTTTCTTTGAAAAAAGTGTACTGAAAGTGTCCCATGCTTCTTTCGATGTTTTGGCATCCCGGATGTGGTCCAACATTTCTTCTTCAATTGTGGTCTTTAAGGCAAACATCGCTTTGCCTGCTTTAATCTTCCATTTTCGTAAAGTGCCATTAGCGCCATCAACCCTACGGTTGTATAACTTCACTACCGCCAACGACCTCCCAAAGGTCTTGCCCTTGCATATAAGACGTCATACATATCGCCCACGTGTTGTAATTTTGGTTGTTGAGCTTCTTATTTCCTCCAACTACTTGAAGATCACCCATCGTGTCGATAAATTTTTTATAATACCAAACAAGCCTTATTTCAAAATACAAACTTGCAGAATATGAATTTCTCACGACTCAAGAAAACTCACTCCAAAAATACTGGTACACGACTGTTCGCTCTGATACCAATTGTTGAGAATAACGAGTACAAAACTCTAATATTCGCAAGAAATGATTATAAGGAAGTACTCACTAAACCACTCTTTCAAAACACTTAAAGAAGACTAACTCACAAACTGTTACACTCAAACTAAGATACAAATGATAATTGCCTTATTGTTTTTCTTCTTCTTGGATGATTATACAAGCATAGGACATGGGGTATTTATAGCATGGCAAATACATTTTAGGCCACACATTAAACAAGTAAGGAAAAATTACAGCCACACTTTTCTACCTAACACACTAATTTATCATTAGTGAAATATATGTAAGCAATGACATAACACACACTAATTTACCACTAATGCAATATATATAAGCAATAACATCATATGGATTGTGATGTTGAAAGTTAATACCCCCCACCATCACCGACCTTTTCCTCCTGAGGGCGTGGTGCCAGTTTATCAACGAGCCCCCTAATGTGGTATGGGAAGAGGTGGCCCGGTCTTTTTATGTCACTCTCGTCCACACGGGTTGTAAGAACACAAATTTTCAATTGATTCCATATATAGTTTTGGCTCAATTCCGGACAAAAACATTTATTCATAGGATTGTATTTAATTGTAATATTCTCAAGCCTATGAAGATTTTGTTGAAGACGTAGCGGAAAAGAGTATAAAGTTTCATAATCATGCCGGTTTGGTGCCTCGTTTATACGTCATCAACCATAGTTCCATGCTCCCAAGGTATGAATGCAATCATATACATATATAGGAGCTTGGAGATTGTTTATTGGATGTTAGGTTTAACTAAAACTGTGTTTTAATTTCAGAAAGATTTAATTAAAACTTTAAATAAAGTTAAAAGGTTTTGGAGATAAAATGAATATTTTTTGACTTTTTGGCACGTCGTTCGAAGCACACTGTAATCTCGTTCGAACGAGATTACAATGTCGTTCGAACGAACTGGCATCTCGTTCGAACGAGATTGCCAGGTCGTTCGAACAAGACTTCTAACGAAATTCCATTTTTCAAGGCTGGAACCTCGTTAGTAAAGTCGTTCGAACGAAATGCCAAAGTCGTTCGAACGAGACCCAATGTCGTTCGAACGACTTTCCAGGCGGGAACAGTTTTTTGACAGTTTTTGGCAGTTTTCTCCCATGATCTCCACTTCTTTCCCCACTATCTTTTCACAGCATAACTATGTGCGGGAATCATTTTTTATTATGAATCTTTTTTCATATCCTACTAACTCCTAGAGAGTGTTTTGAGAGTAAAATCAAAGAGGGAAAAAGATCATGTTTTGAGTGTGTTTTCATCAAAGAGAAAAATATACACCACTCTAGTTTACACCCAAATTTGTTTCTTCCAAGTTCCCATATTCATATATCTTGCTTGGAGTTTTGGCAGCGGGTTCATCTCCTCCGTTCAAACAGAAGTTTCGGGTTTTCTTATACATCCCATAAAGAAAGAAGAAGTGTTTTGTTGAGACATTACCCACTTGGAGAAAGGCTCCTTGCTCGGGTGACGGTGACCATATAAAGTCCAATCGGTGGATTCCGAGACCGCGGTGGAGCTCCAAGGTTATTCGCTAGGAAGAGGTGTCTACAAGAAGAAGCGTCGAGGCTTGAGAGGGATCAAGTCGTGTGTTGTAAGCCTTTCTGTCTTGTATTTGTAAATCCGTATCTAGTGGATTTGTGGCTAGGGCAGTCCGAGGTTGTTTCCCGTCTTGGGTTTTTCCTCGTACATCGCAGCGTAGTGGATTGATTGTTTATTTTATCTTTTGCAAAATCACCTAGAACGCATGCTTAGGTAAAAAGAAAAAATTGGTTTAATTTAATCTCTACGGGTTTAATTTGGGTAATGTGTAGTTAATTTATTCAAGTCAATTAATTTAATGTTAAATTTGGTTTGGCCTAATTTGATAAAATTGCAAAATATGACTTAGGCAATTTCTAGGACTCGGATGAATTAACTGGTTTAAGTGAAAAATCAACTTGTGTGTGTTTATTTAATTTTCACTTGGGTTTAATTTTAATTTGTTTAAGAAAATTGAAATTTGGAATTTAGTATTTAAGTTGAACCATCACCTTTTACGCTTCCGCATAATTTTACAAAGGTTTTATTCAATATATATAAAAGGAAATAATATTTTAATTGAGAAAATTAAAATTCGGGGATCCATATTTTCTACACGGGTGAGTTCGAGGCCCAAGATTTTGTTGACGGCGTCCCATCCCTTTTTTCTTGGACATTTTGTCCCGGAAGCTTGACACCAAGGGGGTTCCGATCCCGGAATGTTTTGACTACCCAACTAACGCCGCTCCCATTCCTAAAAGTACCTGCATAGCCCGACTTGCACCCGTCAAAAATTAGGTCCGGGAAATCTTTTCGGTAGGATGCCTAAATAATATGGCCCGCATCACCTTCCACACTGTCTGCGCCAACCTACTAAATGATTCGGTGATGCGCACTCGCCAAGCTACACTTCTCTACCACCTTTTGGATCACAACACTATTATTCACCTTGGACGTACATTCTACGCCGATATCCTTTATGCGGCCTTGGATCAAAAGGGTAAATCCCCTCTCCCATATTCCCACCTCATCACCTCAATCCTCGTCGATGCCGACATTGAGCCACCCCGAGCGTTTCCCCGCCTCCCAAAGCCCATTGGGCAAGAATCACACACTCGGAGTGCAAAATAACGGGAGGTTATAAGAGCAGCGAGGGTAGAGGCTGAGGAGGAGGAGGTAGAGGAGGAGGAAGAAGCCTAGGACATTGAAATGGCCGACGGCGCGGAGGAAGAATATGATGAAGCAGACAATTCTGACTATGAGCCAGAGGGAGCGGAGCTTGATCGTCGCATCTTTGCACTGGAAGCGCGCTTTGACGGGTTAATTAATGAATACCGTACCGACCGCTAAGCGAACCGTCGAGGGTACCGATGCGATACAAGTATGATGCATCGCCTCCAAGTTGAACTTTATCAACTGCATATGGGTGTGCCACCACCGACCTATTTTTATGACCCATATGACCCAAATGCTCCCGGCTCGTCCAACCCACCCCCACAGTAACCCGTTGTTTGTTTGGTTATTTGTAATTTGTAGTTCTTCCAATTGTTTGTCCTTAACTTCTTGCACTTATTTTTTTTAATAAAGAACTATGAAATTTCTATCCTTTCATTTCGTGTACTTGTTTTTTTTGTTGCATTTTGTCATTTGTTCATTTTTTATGCATTCTCTCTTTATTTTAGATTTTAGTCCTTTTGCATATATACTTTGCAAATGTCTAAGTTAGGGGGTACGCATGCGCTTGAAAATTTCACAAAGTTCAAATGCCCAAAAATAAAAATAAAAAACATAGAAAATTTCAAAATTTTCCAAAAAATTAAAAAATTTACAAAGAGCCAAAAATATTTTTTCTTCAAAATAAATAAAAAATGGATTTTAAAATTTTCGAAAATGTCACCAAAATTTTGTTTGAAGTCTCAAATTTGTAAAAATTTAAATGCAAAAAGTCGAAATTGACCAAAAATGGAAATTGAAA
Organism: Sambucus nigra; assembly: GCA_949130495.1. Lineage (NCBI taxonomy): Eukaryota > Viridiplantae > Streptophyta > Magnoliopsida > Dipsacales > Adoxaceae > Sambucus > Sambucus nigra. The sequence continues at coordinate 265,729,319 of OX422209.1, read as the reverse complement.
GAAAATCGACGACTTTACGAATAAGTATGAAGATTATTCAACCCGGTGAGATTTTAAGCCTATCATTTTTTCTGAGTTTTTAAATCAATCCGAGTTAATGGTTAACTCAAAGTTCTTTTCAGCATTTTAAATAGTCGTTAAGGATCTCAATTCCTTTATTTTGATCGGTTACGGAAAACGTGTGAGATGTTGTCTTAAAAAGCACGCCAACATATCTCTAAACTTAATTAATCTCGAGACGCATATGCTAATATGATTAGTAATTCAAACAATGAAGTAGGCCATCATTTGTTACCCAAAAAGATTAGCCATAAAAGTTGTGAAAAAATTTCCCTTTGACTAACCCAATTGAACATAATAAAATTTGTCATTTTCGTTTGATAACCCGAAAAACCCATTTAGCCTGGAATTGTGAAAAATTGAAAAGTCATAATTTAAGTCCGAACAGTGCAAGAAAAAGAAGCAAGAAAAAAAATAGAAAAATGTTCAATAAAAATAACAAGAAAAGAAAAATGTGAAAATAGAAAAAAATAAAAAAAGAAGAGAAAATCAGCAAAAGCACTAAAAAGCACTAATGGACATCCTAAGTAAATTTTCCAATTTCGACTATCCCAATACACCTTATAACCCAAGAAAAGTCCTAATCGAGTCCGAATTGCAAAACTAATTACTCTGTGGAGAGATAAAACACAAAAGGATAATAAGAAAGGCCAACTGGTGTGAATAAGAGACGATGTTTTCCATTTTCCAAATGACCGTATTTTGATGAAGAAATCCTTTCACCCAAATAATTTTCGTCTTTTAAACTTGTGTGCGTGACCTTGTGTCCATTGCATTTACTCTTTATATAACGCACACCAAGAGAAAATCGCTACATTCCGAGTGATTCGTTTGTGAGAGCATCCCATGAGAATTGAATCAAAGCAAATTTTAGGAAATTAATGTAGTAATCAATTGCTGGAAGTTAGCGGTTTAAATTTTCAGCTTCGCACACACACATTATGATTTGAGACTTTCCAATATGAATTTACGGTGACTATTTTTAGAAATGTTTAAACTGTATAATTGTTGGGTATTTTAAATTTTTCTTTGAGTCAGAAAACGAATTTTATTCCTACGCTAAATGCAATCGCTTGCTCGTGAAAGAAGTATTTTATCCCAATAAGACATTTGATAAGATTTTGACCTTATCTAGATTCTTTTACATTGCTCGGGACAATCAAAGTTCTAAGTAAGGTGGGTTTGATTAGGCATAAATTCTTCATTTTTATCCCCTAAATTTACAGTATTTTAACATTTTATGCAATATAATTTGAGTTGATTTATCTCATATCATTACTACTGACATTTTCTAACGAGTTGCCGAGTTTGATGTATGTCTCATCAATCTTGCGGGTATTTAATGCACGCAAAGAAAGAAAGAAACCGGAAGAAAGAAAGAAGAGAAAAGATAAAAATTCAAAGGGCAAAAGAGTAATTTGCATCTTGAATTTGAACAAGAAGCCTAAAGAAAAGTTGAAGACCTCGAGTCTATGAGTACATAGGAAGAAACAACATCTAAATTTGAGTCTCAAATCACAAGTTATGAAGCGTCAAACATGAGAAAAAAATAACAAAAGGAAGAAAAATGTTCTGAATAAACCAAACTGAACCCATAGAGAAGAAAAAGAACCGATCCGGCGCTGTCTAAGCTTTCTATTAATGTGGAACCGGACTGATGGAAATGAAAAATGAACCAATCCGGTGGAGCAAAATTCTCTGTATAAAGCAAACCGAATCGATACCCCTGGCCCGGATCGGTTCGGCGGACGAATTTCATAATTATCTTCTTCCAAAAACTGAGTTGTGCATGGCCAAAACTCTTGTTAAAAAATGAAGTCTTTTTATTCCAACGTATTGTAATACCCCGCATTTTCATCGATATTTATTTATGGGATTAATCAAATTAAATGTGAATTAATTGAAAATTAATCCGGATAAAATACTAACGAGATGTGAGTTGGTATTTGATTATAATATGTGTATATATGGCAATATATGAATATTGAGAATATTAAATTGTCGCGAGATAGAAATACGGCAATTTAGAAATTTTGTTGGGACGCGTGTGACAGTCGCGTCAGGAAAATATTTAATTTAATTAAAAAGTGAATTTTATTTTTATTAACTTTATGGTCGTTTTGAGTGCGCCAACGTGCCCGGAAGGGTCGAAATAGTCAAAAAACACTAGCCGGGAGTTTAGTTTGGGTCCCGGGGCATTTTTAGGCCATACCGGCAACCCAAAAGGGTAGTTTGGTAATTTCAAAATTTTGGGAATTAAAACCCACGAAAATTAGAGTTAAAAATCTGATTTAGTCTTAACCCACTAACCCATTTTCAACCCCAATCTAAGTAGTGGGCTACGGGAGAAGTTAAGAAATATTAAACTTGCCAAAAACCAACCCCCACCTCCATTGTCATCTTGAGAAGAACTTGTAGAGAGAGAGAGAGGAGAATTCTGCAGAGAGAGAGAGAGGAATTCAACCATCTTCAACCAACAACAAATCTGAAGAACATAAGGCAAGTGATTTAGTTACAATTAATGCAATGAATGTGTTCTTCCATGTTTAGGTAATTATCGAATTTTGTTTTGTAAGATTGATATAGACCCATGAATTTGAGGATTAAAACTATGAAGCATGTTAGGAATTGCATGTAGACATATTCTGGACGAATTATGAATTCAAAATATAACCCTTGATGATCTAAAAACGGATTAAAGAAGAGATTTTTATTGTTCTTGAAAGAAGTAGAAAACTAGGGTTCTTGATGAAGTTTTGATCCAAATAAAGCCCTTGGTTGATGAATTATTGGTTTTAGAACGTTAACAATGTTGTAGGATGGTTGTATGATGATATTATAACGTTAGATTAGAGTTTCTTGCACTATAATGGAGTTTTGGGATGATTTGAGGACTGCAAAACGAAGCAGTCCGTAGCCTACCTGGTGCAATCGATCGATCGACATTCGTCAGTCGATCGATCGACCACCATCGATCGATCGAGGTTCAAGGTCGATCGATCGACCTTCCCAGAATGAGTAAAATTTCCCTAGTTAAATTTTAATGATGTTAACCCTCAGAAAATATTATTGGAGACTTTATGAATATCCTTAGACTTAAGGAAGACCAGTAGGTATGGTTATAAAGTTTGGACCTTAATTAGAATTCAATTTGAGGAATTATTCTAAAAGCTAATGAAATTCGATGAGTGAGATAATATTAGGGTTAAAAAATTAAATTTGAATAAATTGATGAAATGAGGTTTGGGGCAGAAGTAAGGACCTTAAGAATAATGATGTTACATGTGCAAATAATAGGAAATTTAACAACCCCTTTGAGATAGGTTTTAAGTACAAGAAACTATGACGTGAGATGTGTCGACAGTCTACATGTTATATTATCGGAAGACTTAAAATGTATAAAATTGGAATAATTGTATAAGGATGTAGAATGTACCTTTATTAATATTGAGACATCTAAGATGTGTGAATGCTTAGTATATGATTTTATGTGTATGACATACCTACCATACTTGCTATCACGGGAGGTTTACGTTCGCTTAGGGCCATCTAATCCTTGTGTGCCCGGATTTAGATTGGTACCTAGAGGACATAGTTCAAGGGAATGACTTATTTGTGAGTTAATAAGTCAGCTGACTATGGAGCGTAGGTATGTACGTGACCATGGATATGTTGAATTATGTTCGCCTCCATTTTTATGTGTTGTGCTTACTCTAACAATTCCTGAGAGATTCGGAATTTGTAATCCTTATGTAAGTGATGTACCGGGATGGATAGCAGAGTATGTGTGCACCGTAGCTTAGCCTCGGGGTGCTTATATTGTATATTTATGATGTGAATAATATACGGTTAAATGAAAAGGAATTGTCATGTTTAATTATGAGAATAATTAATAGTAACTCCTTGAGAAGATAAGTAAGGGGATGACCTCCAGTAAACGGTAATGCTAATAATTGATAATCTGAGTTTAAGTAAAGCTATCTATTTAAGTGATAACATTGGGGATTCATATTATGAGTCGAGTAGTTGGGTTAGAACTTACGACGGTTTAGTTAGATATAAATAACACATGAATGGGTACAGGAACGTTAGGAGTGCACAGTTAGACGAGAGGTGAGTATTTCATGTGAGAGCACGTCCTAACATGTATTTTGCATTCATTGTTTTAAATGTAATTAAAGCACTTGATGTTTTTAAAATACTCTCCACTTTCGGGCTCTGACCCGTTTGCTTTCAAATCTACTTTTTGTAAAAACCTTTTTAGGTGCCCAGCCACAAGGACACCATGCATAGAATTTCCATTCAGGTGACGAGCTGTAGCTGTTGTGGAAGTTACAGGGCCTTGCTAGTAGACGCTTCATTTGCCTTGCCTCTATATTCAGATTTCATCAGTTGTAGGGCATGTCGCCCATTTCTTTTATAGACATTTCACTTTACATTTCAGTTATTCAGACTTTTGGTTTGTAATTAATTCAGGATGCAGACTTGTTTTATTTCTTTCCATATTGGGATTGTTGTGAGGATTATTTCCTCTAGACTCATTTTTACTTGATGATTTACTATAGTTGGACTTTATCGTGAATGGTTGTGTTACATTTCTATATTTCATTTATTGCATGTTAATCAGATTTAATTTAAAATTTGGCAACTCACTTTTTAAATACTAGGTGGTTAGTAATTATTAAAATGTTTTCGACAGTGATGTTATTAACTGTACCAACTTGGCATTTTGTATTAATTTAATAAAGGAGTAGATACCCGGTATTTAATTAGTCGGGGTGTCACAGGTGGTATCAGAGCATCAGGTTCTAGTGTCCTTTAGGATCTGTACGGCTTATTATGTTTCCGTTGAGCTTTCTTTGATGTAGAGCCCTATATTTTAGGACTGTTGTATTCATTTATGTATGCTTCGCTCTTCAGCTATTTTTAGTTTATAACTGCGAACTTATAAACTTTACTCTTATTTCAGATGCCTCCACGACGTGCACCACGGGTTCCTAGGGATGCACAGCCCGAGCCACAGCCAGCACCAGTACAGGGCACCATGAATGCCGCCGAGGTTGCAGCCATTATAGCCCAAGCGGTAAATGCCGCTCTCGCCGTTGTACAGCAGGCACCACCCCAGGCGCCAGTAGCCGCGCCAGTTCAGGCACATGCATTCCCATCTTCTTGGGAACGTGTACGTGATACTTTTCAGAAAGTGCACCCGCCGGAGTTCGCAGGTAGCTACGATGTTGTGGTATCTAGTCAGTGGAGGAAGGATATTCAGAGGCACTTGAGGATGTATGAGTGCACCGATGTTCAGAGGCAGATACTAGCTACTTTCAAGCTAGTGGGATCTGCATTGCAGTGGTGGGAGTCTATTACCACCGCAGAGGAGAGAGATACTCTCACGATACAGGAGTTTTGGGTGTTGTTCGACCGCAAATATTTTCCGTCAGCTGTTCGTACGGAAATGAGGAGGAAGTTGATGAACCTTAGACAGGAGGGTAAGACTATGGCCGAGTATGAGGCTGAATTCACAAATTTGCTGAATATTGTCCCGGATGAGATACCGATAGAAGAGAAAAAAATTCAGAAGTTTACAGATGGATTGACTTGGAGGATCCGTCAGCACTTGTTGGGAAATCTATCGTTGGCCACTTATTCTGATGTGGTTAACGCTGCACTGCTCCATTTCCAGGATCACCGCTTTCACTTGACAGAGGGGAAGCGATCAGGAGAGTCCATCCATCAGGGCAGGACAGGGGGAAATGGTGCCAGCGGGGCACAATCAGCTCAGGGTCAGTATAGGCAGGGTGATCAGGGTTCCCAGCAGGGGGATTCTAAGAGATTCCGATCAGGGGGTTTCAGGCACGGACAGGGAGGTTTTAGGCAGGGCCATCAGGGTCCGAACGGCCATCAGGTCCAGCAGGGTCAAAATGGTCAACAGCAGCAGTTTCACCAGGTCCAGCAAGGCTAGGGCAGAAATGGTAACGGTCACCAGGGCCGTGGTCAGCAGGGACAGTGAGGGGAAACTTCCAGGGGAAGTGTTTCATTTGTGGTAAGATTGGCCACAAACGTCAGGAGTGTCCTGATAGGGGCAGGGCCCCACAGCAGCATCAGCAGGGTGCTCGACACGAGCCACAAAGGCCTATGTTTCCCGCCGCCCTCCCAGCACCACCCCAGATGGCAGCACTACCACCCATTCCAGCGGTCCCAGTTCAGCAGGGGCAGCTTCAGTATGGGAGAGTGTATCAGCTTCAGCATGCCGCAGCCCCACAGGATCCACCGTCCATTGAAGGTATGTTCTCTATTCAGGGAACTATGGGGCGTATTTTATTTGACACGTGGGCTACACACTGTTTTATTGCTACGAGATTTGCACGCACTATTGGGTTGTTAGACACCGCAGAGAGCACCGCTACTTGTTTAGACTCACCGTTGAGTAGGGGTTCCATGATTTCGCTTATGTGTAGAGGTGTGGGTATAGAGATCGGGAGGTTTACTTTACCCGCTGATATGTTAGTGTTAGAGATGACCGAGTATGATGCCATTATTGGTATGGATTGGCTAGTTGCATACCGAGCCATGATTGACTGTTTTAGTAGGAGTATTATCTTTTCCATTCCCGGGCAGGAGATGTTTTTAGTGGCGATGCCTCGCCCTGAGGGAGGATCGTCCACTCATTTGTACTACATAGAGGAGGAGACCTCTAAGGAAGTGGTGATACCACTTGATTCGATACCCATTGTTAGTGAGTTAGCCGATGTATTTCAGGATATACCTGGACTACCTCCGAGTAGGGAGATAGATTTTGTGATTGATTTGACGCCGGGCACTCGGCCTATTGCCCGCGCACCTTACCGTATGGCTCCAGCTGAGATGAGAGAGTTACGGGATCAGATTGAGCAGTTGTTGGGTCAGGGGTTTATTCGGAGGAGTACTTCGCCGTGGGGTGCCCCTGTGTTGTTCGTTAAAAAGAGGGATGGATCGTTGAGGTTGTGTGTGGATTACTAGGAGTTGAATAAGGTCACGATACGGAATAAGTATCCGTTGCCCCGAATCGATGACTTATTCGACCAGCTGAGAGGAGCTTCTTTCTTCTCGAATATTGATTTACGATCTGGTTACCATCAGTTGCGTATCAGGGAGGAGGACGTCTCGAAGACTGCTTTCTTAACGAGATATGGCTCCTACGAGTTTCGGGTTATGCCTTTTGGTTTGACCAATGCTCCAGCCGTGTTTATGGACTTGATGAATAGGGTGTTCAGAGAGTTCCTGGACCAGTTCGTCATTGTCTTCATTGATGACATTCTGGTTTACTCCCAGACAGAGGAGGAGCACGCCGAGCATTTGAGGCAGGTTTTGCAGACGCTGCGTCAGAACGAGTTGTATGCAAAGTATGAGAAGTGCGGGTTTTGGCTGAAGGAGGTTCAGTTTTTGGGGCATATTATTTCCGACCGGGGGATATCTGTTGATCCAGGGAAGGTATCCGCGGTGAGGGAGTGGGGACAGCCCATGACACCGACGGAGATCCGTAGTTTCTTGGGCTTAGCAGGATACTACAGGAGGTTTATTCGGGGATTCTCAAAGATAGCGGGTCCTTTGACACATCTGACTCGTAAGGGTGTGCCATTCATTTGGAGTGATGACTGTCAGTTGGCATTCAATGAGCTGAAGGACAAGTTGACCTCAGCACCTGTTTTAGCATTGCCGAGACCGAGAGTTGAGTATCTAGTTTACACCGATGCGTCCTTACAAGGACTTGGAGGTGTATTGCAGCAGGAGAGTCAGGCCATAGCTTATGCTTCCCGTAAGCTTAAGCCTCGCGAGAAGAATTACCCCACCCATGACTTGGAGTTAGCGGCAGTGGTATTTGCCCTTCGGATTTGGAGACATTATCTTTTGGGGGAGAAGTTTCGATTGTTCACGGACCACAAGTCCCTACAGTACCTATTCACGCAGAAGGAGTTGAATATGCGACAGCGAAGGTGGCTTGAGTTTGTGAAGGATTATCAGTTCGATATCCAATATCACCCGGGGAAGGCTAACGTGGTAGCAGACGCATTGAGCCGTAGGCCAGTGGATGAGGTGTCAGGGGTGTGGAAGGCAAAGTGGAAGGAGTTGGGACACCAGGATGCATTGGCCCGATCATTCATGTCGGTGATGACTGTTACACCGTAGATTGTCACGAGAGTGGTAAAGGCACAAGCAGATGACTCGTTCTGTCAGGAGCAGATAGTTCGATTATTAGCAGAGGAAGCCGAGTCCTATACCGTTAGCTCAGACGAGGGATTACGCTTCAATGGGAGACTGGTAGTTCCGGAAGGGGAGGAATTGCCACACGAGGTGATGGCAGAATCGCACGGCTCACGGTTTGCGGTACATCCCGGTGAGGACAAAATGTACCAGGACATGAGACGTCAGTATTGGTGGAGCGGGATGAAGAGAGATATTGCCGTGTTTGTTTCTAAATGCGCCACTTGTCAGCTGGTAAAAGTGGATCATCAGAGACCGAAAGTACTTCTACAGCCATTAGAGGTCCCGATGTGGATGTGGGAGTGCATATCTATAGACTTTATCACGGGGTTGCCTACGTCACAGAGGGGTCACGACTCCATTTGGGTAATTGTGGACAGGTTGACCAAAGTTGCTCATTTTCTACCCGTAAGGACAGACTACATTACGGGACAGTATGCCCAGCTTTTTATTGCAGAAATAGTGAGACTTCACGGTGTGCCCCTAAATATCATGTCTGATCGAGACAAGATATTTGTTTCACGGTTTTGGGAGAGTTTTCAGGAGGCCATGGGCACGGAATTGCGGTTGAGTACGGCGTATCACCCGTAGACCGATAGGAAAACCGATCGTACAAATCAGATGTTGGAGGACATGCTGCGTATGTGCATCATTGATTTCGGGGGTGGATGGGAGCAGTATCTTCCACTGGTGGAGTTCGCTTACAACAACTCCTACCAGTTCACCATTGGCATGGCTCCATTTGAGGCGTTGTACAGTAGACCTTGTCGTTCCCCAGCATGTTGGTTGGAGGTGGGGGACAACAAACTACTTGGGCCGAAAGTGATTCAGGATACTTCGGCAAGGATATAATTGATACGGAGTCGCATTCGGGTAGCTCAGGATCGGTAGAAGAGCTATGCTGATGCGAAAAGGTTCTTCAGGGAGTTCCAAGTGAGGGACCAAGTTTTACTCAGAGTATCTCCTATAAAGGGGATTATGCGGTTTGGGAAGAAGGAAAAGTTGGCACCGAGATATGTGGGGCCATTTCATATCATCGAGCGGATTGGGTCTGTTGCATATAGACTTGGGTTACCGGAACATTTGCACCGGATTCATGATGTGTTTCATATTTCCACGCTAAGGAAATATCTTAGAGATGATTTGGCTCATTCTCACATTGCTTTGGAGGACATCGATCTCCAGCCTGATAGCTCCTACGAGCAGGGGCCAATTGCGATTTTGGACCGAAGTGAGCGGAAACTGCGATCAAAAATAGTTCCGTTAGTGCGTGTTCAGTGGCGACATCATAATGTCGAGGAGTCCACATGGGAGCGCGAGGATGAGATGCGTGAACGTTATCCAGAGTTATTTTTACCAGGTACTTTTTAGTTCCGAATTTCGGGACGAAATTCTGTTATTAGGGGGGAAGTATGTAATACCCCGCATTTTCATCAATATTTATTTATGGGATTAATCAAATTAAATGTGAATTAATTGAGAATTAATCCGGATAAAATACTAACGAGATGTGAGTTGGTATTTGATTATAATATGTGTATATATGGCAATATATGAATATTGAGAATATTAAATTGTCGCGAGATAGAAATACGGCAATTTGGAAATTTTGTTGGGACGCGTGTGACAGTCGCGTCAGGAAAATATTTAATATAATTAAAAAGTAAATTTTATTTTTATTAACCGTATGGTCGTTTTGAGTGCGCCAACGTGTCCGGAAGGGTCGAAATAGTCAGAAAACACTAGCCGGGGGTTTAGTTTGGGTCCCGGGGCATTTTTAGGCCATACCGGCAACCCAAAAGGGTAGTTTGGTAATTTCGGAATTTTGGGAATTAAAACCCACGAAAATTAGAGTTAAAAATCTGATTTAGTCTTGACCCACTAACCCATTTTCAACCCCAATCTAAGTAGTGGGCTACGGGAGAAGTTAAGAAATATTAAACTTGCCAAAAACCAACCCCCACCTCCATTGTCATCTTGAGAAGAACTTGTAGAGAGAGAGAGAGAGGAGAATTCTGCAGAGAGAGAGAGAGGAATTCAACCATCTTCAACCAACAACAAATCTGAAGAACATAAGGCAAGTGATTTAGTTACAATTAATGCAATGAATGTGTTCTTCCATGTTTAGGTAATTATCGAATTTTATTTTGGAAGATTGATATAGACCCATGAATTTGAGGATTAAAACTATGAACCATGTTAGGAATTGCATGTAGACATATTCTGGACGAATTATGAATTCAAAATATAACCCTTGATGATCTAAAAACGGATTAAATAAGAGATTTTTATTGTTCTTGAAAGAAGTAGAAAACTAGGGTTCTTGATGAAGTTTTGATCCAAATAAAGCCCTTGGTTGATGAATTATTGGTTTTAGAACGTTAACAATGTTGTAGGATGGTTGTATGATGATATTATAACGTTAGATTAGAGTTTCTTGCACTATAATGGAGTTTTGGGATGATTTTAGGACTGCAAAACGAAGCAGTCCGTAGCCTACCTGGTGCGATCGATCGATCGACATTCATCAGTCGATCGATCGACCACCATCGATCGATCGAGGTTCAAGGTCGATCGATCGACCTTCCCAGAATGAGTAAAATTTCCCTAGTTAAATTTTAATGATGTTAACCCTTAGAAAATATTATTGGAGACTTTATGAATATCCTTAGACTTAAGGAAGATCAGTAGGTATGGTTATAAAGTTTGGACCTTAATTAGAATTCAATTTGAGGAATTATTCTAAAAGCTAATGAAATTCGATGAGTGAGATAATATCAGGGTTAAAAGAGTAAATTTGAATAAATTGATGAAATTAGGTTTGGGGCAGAAGTAAGGACCTTAAGAATAATGATGTTACATGTGGAAATAATAGGAAATTTAACAACCCCTTTGAGATAGGTTTTAAGTACAAGAAACTATGACGTGAGATGTGTCGACAGTCTACATGTTATATTATCGGAAGACTTAAAATGTATAAAATTGTAATAATGGTATAAGGATGTAGAATGTACCTTTATTAATATTGAGACATCTAAGATGTGTGAATGCTTAGTATATGATTTTATGTGTATGACATACCTACCATACTTGCTATCACCGGAGGTTTACGTTCGCTTAGGGCCATCTAATCCTTGTGTGCCCGGATTTAGATTGGTACCTAGAGGACATAGTTCAAGGGAATGACTTATTTGTGAGTTAATAAGTCAGCTGACTATGGAGCGTAGGTATGTACGTGATCATGGATATGTTGAATTATGTTCGCCTCCATTTTTATGTGTTGTGCTTACTCTAACAATTCCTGAGAGATTCGGAATTTGTAATCCTTATGTACGTGATGTACCGGGATGGATAGCAAAGTATGTGTGCACCGCAGCTTAGCCTCGGGGTGCTTATATTGTATATTTATGATGTGAATAATATACGGTTAAATGAAAAGGAATTGTCATGTTTAATTATGAGAATAATTAATAGTAACTCCTTGAGAAGATAAGTAAGGGGATGACCTCCAGTAAATGGTAATGCTAATAATTGATAATCTGAGTTTAAGAAAAGCTATCTATTTAAGTGATAACATTGGGGATTCATATTATGAGTCGAGTAGTTGGGTTAGAACTTATGACGGTTTAGTTAGATATAAATAACACATGAATGGGTACAGGAACGTTAGGAGTGCACCGTTAGACGAGAGATGAGTATTTCATGTGAGAGCACGTCCTAACATGTATTTTGCATTCATTGTTTTAAATGTAATTAAAGCACTTGATGTTTTTAAAATACTCTCCACTTTCGGGCTCTGACCCGTTTGCTTTCAAATCTACTTTTTGTAAAAACCTTTTTAGGTGCCCAGCCACAAGGACACCATGCATAGAATTTCCATTCAGGTGACGAGCTATAGATGTTGTGGAAGTTACAGGGCCTTGCTAGTAGACGCTTCATTTGCCTTGACTCTATATTCAGATTTCATCAGTTGTAGGGCATGTCGCCCATTTCTTTTATAGTCATTTCACTTTACATTTCAGTTATTCAGACTTTTGGTTTGTACTTAATTCAGGATGCAGACTTGTTTTATTTATTTCCATATTGGGATTGTTGTGAGGAGTATTTCCTCTAGACTCATTTTTACTTGATGATTTACTATAGTTGGACTTTATCGTGAATGGTTGTGTTTCATTTCTATATTTCATTTATTGCATGTTAATCAGATTTAATTTAAAATTTGGCAACTCACTTTTTAAATACTAGGTGGTTAGTAATTATTAAAATATTTTCGACAGTGATGCTATTAACTGAACCAACTTGGCCTTTTGTATTAATTTAATAAAGGAGTAGCTACCCGGTATTTAATTAGTCGGGGTGTCACACGTATCTCTAGACTTAAGGGAGTTCTTTTTAGGGAGTTTTTGGAGAGTTCTTTTAGCATACTTTTAAAGAGAGAAAGTAGTGAAGAACGCTAGGATCTCAAAGTTTACAACTTTGTGATTCTCAATTCAGATTTCTTCAGTAAAGTTTGTTTCTTTTTTTTCTTTATTATTTGAATTCATTAATAAGGCATAGTTCATTTATTTCCAATTGTTCTTAATTTCTCTTTCTCATCTAAGTTTATTTTCATGATGGTTTTGATTTCCTGCATAGTAGAAAACATAATTGTAGCTAGTTGCACCATGCTAGACTAGATTTCTAAGGGTTGGGATATATGAACCCATCCTGATGTGGTTTACACGAATAAAAAATTAGTTCTTTAAATTAAATAATGATTGAATCGTGTTGTGTAGTGATCACAACCGTCATAGGTCTTTTAACCTCGTTTGCCTTAGATAACCAAGGTGTTTAAGAATGTGACGCGCGTGATAGCTATTTCGACGTCGCTTTATTCTTTCTCTTGATTATGTATGATGCGGGCTACTACCCTCATATATGTAATGCTTGAGATTAATAAAGACCGGGTTTAATCAATTATCTAATTTAGAAGCACATTTTATATCCGGTAAACATACTAGGGTTCGGGGAAGTGTATTCCAACCTATCTTCATTATTCATATTTAATCAATTCTAGTAGTTTTTATTGTGCTTACGTAGTTTAGTTAGTAGTTTTAATTTAATTTCACATTTAGTTGTTAGAACTCAATCTCCAAATTAATCATCTTTTCGATGCTTTTTCCAGAGTGAGTTTAGGGTTAGTTATCTTTCCTATGTCATCACAAGTGATCGTCCTATTTCCCTGAGGATTCGACCCCGTCTTACCGGGTTATTACTTACGCGATCGGTTTGCACTTGAACTGATAAAAGAATGCATTAGAGACACATTTCCAGTCACGTCAAAGACCAAACACATTCTAAACCCTACAAATAAGGCCCACTTACACCACCAACCTTTCGCTTGAAGTTAGTCGAAAGCCTGGAGCCCCCAACTTTTCATTCAAGTGAACTGCATGGACCTGATTATCCATTATATTATTATCACAGACATTCAAATATAGACATCCCATTGTATTTGAATCGTAGATACGTAGGCTACCCGAGATTTCACTTTGGCCCCGATCTAAACAAATTCAACAAAATCTATTTTAAAACCCTATTTATGATCATTATACCCTCACTCTAAAATAATTGACATGGTCTAAATAAGTTAAGTGTCAGGTGATAAAATATTGCCCTAAGTCATTGTTTTACCACCGCATGGTTATCCTTATTTAAGAAACAACACACAAGGCTTGATACTATAAAAGAAACAGTCGAAAGAAGCCTAAATGAAAAAAAACACTACCCCCATACCCCTCTTCCAAAGAAACAAACACCAAATAATACCCCCTCAAAATAGCCTGCAACCCGGGACAAGACCGTCAAACAAATAGACTCACGAAAGGCTCCCCATAAATGACACCATATCTTAGCTGAAGAGCGACACTTAGATTCCAAATCAACATCAAAATGCTCTCATAAATTCACAATTAAAGAAAAAGGACATATTTCCCTCATATTCAACATCAATCTAGACAAGTGACTCACCAGGAAGTGGATAAAGTCGCCTCTCTCCAAAGGAAAAGTCTCAAAAAGACAGGGGGAAATCTTGTCTCCTTGTGTATTTTATTATTTTGTGCGTAAAAATTTTATCCCTACCATTTTAATAATAATAGCCTAATCTCACTCTATCCATGTGCATGTTTGTCGCTACTCTGAATAAAAGCAGAATAAAACGTGTAAAAATAATTCATCATCAAAAGATAAGTGCATTAATTTATAAAAGATGATGTTTTGACGAGAATCCCTTTACAAGACAGAAATATGTAATGGGGATTCTTCCTGCTCCTTTTAAAGGAACATACTACATACACGGGGTCTTACCCTGAACAAACCCAAGAAAATCACAAAAAATGCCTTTTGGGGAGAGTGCAATAAATTAAACCCAAATGGACAACCAAATGTACTACCCCATCAACCCATCACATACGAGGCATCTTCCCCAGACGACCTACCGCATAACCTCCATCAGAAACCACCGGACCCTGCATCCCGGCCCTCGTTCGAGATGAAGAGGTGTCATTTGAATAAGAAGGACCCCCAACACATTTTATCAGACCCAACGACATCCCTATGTAGTCAATGGTTATATCCATAGAGAACTCGGTAACTAGTTGGCGCAGAGCCAAGTATGTGGAAGACGAGCGGGTCATTATCTCTCAAAGTTGAGCGACGTCGATCGACACTTGCTGGAATTTTAAAACGTAAGAAATTAATTTATTTAAAAATTCACAAAATTAAACGAAAGAAAATCAACTCCCGTCATTTGCAAAAAGAGCCGAATCCAGAGTTGGTTCCAACATCCTAAATGCTAAGCCACTCTAGCGAATATAAATAATTTAATTTTTGCCATGGAAAAACACCATAAAATCCAAAGGGAGTGTTGTGAGGACACAGCAATCAATGTGGGTAGATGGTGGGGATGGAGTGTAACGTCTCTCACGTTAATCGAAATGGTAGGTACGAATGTGAAAGCCTACACACCCACGAGAAAAGTGCCTGAAAATGGCAATACGAACGGGGTATTCGACGTGCCAAAACTCCCTTCGTTGCCCGTGTCCATGCTAATAAGAAGAAAATAAGATGACACGAACAAACGGAATGATAGCTTTGGTCGAGTGAAAATCATCGCTAAAAAATAGTGTTTTAAAAGGCATACCTAGGCTCCACCTAGGCTTGAGGCTTGGGCGAAACTCCCCGCCTTAAGAGTTTTACGCCTTATTCTTGGTAAAAGACTTAAGGCACACTTTTTTCCAAAACAAAAGCGCTTTAGTGAAACGATATCGCCTTTTAAAGATTTTTGTTAAAAAATCATACCAATGTCTCATTCAAAACAATCAAAAGACAAATGGTATCCCAAACCTCTTTGCCTCTCGTCCAAAAAAACGTGCGCTTTTTCTTTCTTTTTTTTTTGTTTTTTCTTAGTATTTAAAAAAATAGTACTTTAGTTTGCATATATTCAGGCATATTTTAAGGTATGTATCATTTTAGTATTTTTAATAGCCTTGTTATAGTTAAAATGTTAAAATATATTTAAAAAGGCCAAAATGCATTTTTCACGCCTTTTTATGCCTAAGGCCTGCTTAGGCTTCTAAGGCTTAAGGCTTGGCCTCTACGCCTCGATTACGCCTCGCATTTTTTAGAATCTTGCTAAAAACAGTTGAGAGGACTTTTCAAAAATGGAAAGCTTCCCTTCATTCAATAGATTTTGAGCGAAACAATTGACCAAATGGTTAACTGTTTGGCATCCTTTAATCGAATGGTTAAACTCCCCGCACATTTAAAAAAAAATATCCCCCTAAGTTTTCTACCCCTTTGCACCCATATCCACACTCATCTCAAAATAGGCAAACCTATTTTATCCATTCTAGTTTCTACGAAGAGTCTCTACATGCGCACCCTCTTAGTCAACCGCCTTTACGGAGGCCTCGATTTGTGATTGGGGCTTAAGCCCTTCTACCATAGTTTCACCCTAAAACCCCCATGGCTAAGAAACCACCCAAGAGCAAAGGGGTGAAACATCCATGGATAGATTTATGGGGGACAAAATAGAAATCCTTAGAACCTTTCAAAGGATGAAAGTTTATTACTACGGGTCCTTTAACCGATCGGTTAAAGGCCCAATGTTCCCTTTAACCAAACGATTAAAGGCTTTAATCAAATGGTAAACAATTTTGGTGCAATGATATCTAAATCTTTACAAATTTAACCTTGCCCATATGCGTCCCCCTACACACACACACTCTCATCCACCCTACACATGTCTAGGCCTTTAATCGAAAGGTTAAGGCCCGCTTTGACTAAACGGTTAAAGGACCCCAATCATCCCTTAGAAATTGAGGTCCCCGCCAACATTTAATAGTATTGTTGATGCAAAAAACTGGACCGAATCCCATTTTTATGATCACAGATAAATAGATGAAAGCAATCCAATCAAGTACATGAGAGACAAAGATTTTTAAAGTGGTTCGGCTATGAATAAAGCCTACGTCCACTGTTATTTTATTCCCAGGGGTTTACAATAGCACCATAGGGTGTAGAGAGAGAAAGGATGTGTATCTTGTGTATGGTGTTTCTAGGTTCTCTCAAATCTCCTCCATATCTTTCCTTTCGGCTAAGGGGATACATGTATTTATAGTGATGGGAGATAAAGAGATTCATTGTATGTAGACATTTATGTCTACATTCAATGAATCTAATTGTTGAATTGCTTGGTATGCTATGTGTTGTCATCTATTAATACAGTATAAATGTACATTAAGGCTCATTAAATGCGCTGCCATCTTCATTAATGCACATTAAATGCGTAGTTATCCTTTGATCTTCCTGGTTGATATACCGACCAACTCTTCTCGGGTGCCGACTATCACTCCTCGGGTGCCGACCAACTCTCCTCAGATGCCGACCATCTTTCCTCGGGTGTCGAATATTGCCACGTAGGATGACATGTGTCCTTTTCTGATTGGTCCTCATAGATGGAGAATTTTTGCGTTAACAGAAGCCCCCAATGTTCCATGCTTGATGGTTTACTTGAAAGGATGGAGTATTTATTCTGCAGTGTTGCTCGGTGCTCGTGAAATTCTTGATCTACCTTCTTGATTTGTTCAACATAGAGTGCATTATCTCCTGGACGACATATGATGCAGGTTGATCGATGGTTGCTA
The DNA here is from genome assembly GCA_949130495.1 of Sambucus nigra. Classification (NCBI taxonomy): domain Eukaryota; kingdom Viridiplantae; phylum Streptophyta; class Magnoliopsida; order Dipsacales; family Adoxaceae; genus Sambucus; species Sambucus nigra. The sequence goes on along the minus strand of OX422209.1, from coordinate 265,711,833 downwards.
ATCTTTCTTTAGAGGAACTCCGTGTGCTATGTATCACCCCTAGGAATTTGGATGCAGCCATGCCATAGTATGCAACTTGTAGCTTGTCATAATTTTCAAGTATGTTGATTGGTTTGCTAGCCAACCAACTGCCTCCTGTGCCGAGCAACTAAGTGCTAACTTCACGTACTTGATTCTTCTGATTTATGATCCTCTGAATACTTTGTCGAGTAACATACTAGCTTTTGAACCCAACTCTTCAATCTGATTAGTACCAAGCTAGTGGTGGACTTCGAAACATTTTCATACAACTTCTTCTTCAATGTTGGTCGGGACAGTAGTAGTAAAGATCTCAGTGCTGTAGATGCTGAATTTGACTTCTGAACTTCAATAGTATATGCATAATAACTCCTGAATATGCCTACTGAACTTCTGAATGCACCTCCTGAACTTCTGAATATACCTCCTGAACTTCAATAGCCTCCTGAACTTCAATATGCGTCCTGAACTTCAATATCAAAAATAATTCCTGAGCAAGAAAAACAACTTCTGAATGATAATTGGTCGGGGCCCCGACCGTGTGAGTTTGTGGAGTTGAATTTAGTGCTCGACTGTATGATGTTATGAGAATGTGCCACCGAATGAACAAATATATCTGTAATAGAAGCCCCCAAGTGTGGAATGTGAACTTTGAATGCTTTTTGCTTGATCGCTTTCACATACTCATACTTTGTTTTCGACCAACTATAGTTGATAGCTTCTTATTTCCGACCAACCTGAGTTGATATTTTTGGGAATACTTTTACTTCCCGAGGAACACATAGTTTTACTTCCCGTAGGAATACAAGTTTTACTTCTTGTAGGAATACAAGTTTTACTTCCCGGAGGAATACAGGTAGCTTTACTTCCCGGAGGAATATAAGTAGCTTTACTTCCCGGAGGAATACAAGTAGCTTTACTTCCCGGAGGAATACAAGTTTGATAATAAATGATAGAGACTTCCTCGGAGCTGACCAACGGATTGTTGGGAATAAGATATAATAAATGCTGGAGACATCCTTGGAGTTGACCAACAGATTGTTGGGAATAAGATATAATAAATGCTGGAGACATCCTTGGAGCTGACCAACAGATTGTTGGGAATAGAATAAGATATAATAAATGCTGGAGACCTCCTCGGCGCTGACCAACAGATTGTTGGGAATAAAATATAATAAATACTAGAGACCTCCTCGGTGCTGACCAACAGATTGTTGGGAATAAAATATAATAAATGCTGGAGACCTCCTCGGAGCTGACCAAGAGATTGTTGGGAATAAGATATAATAAATGCTGGAGACCTCCTCGGCGCTGACCAACAGATTGTTGGGAATAAGATATAATAAATGCTGAAGACCTCCTCGGCGCTGACCAACAGATTGTTGGTAATAAGATAATATAAATGTTGGAAACCTCCTTGCTGAAATAAGAATAGAATATGCATCCAAATAGATATAAAGAATAATTAAAAATAATAAAGTGCCTCGTTGATCTGTCGAGGTAGAATTATATAATGCCGAACAAGAATAAGATCTTCCAGAACATAAGAATATGGCCGAGAACGTTTTCAGGCCTGAATATAAAGAAGAATTATCCGACCAACTATCCGTTGGGGGTGAAATACAACGAATGTTGTAATTCTCCTTAAAGCTGAATAAGTATCTTGTCGAGGCGCAATTGCATAATGCCGAATAAGAATAATATTTTCCAAAACATAAGAATATGGCCGAGAACTTTGCTGGGCCTGCATATAAATAAGAATTACCCCGACCAACTATCCGTTGGGGGTGACATATAATAAATGTTATAGTTCTTCCTCGGAGCTGAATATGATAATAAGTATCTCGCCGAGTTCCATGTTGAGATGAATATAGAATATGAATCCCAAGGGATATATAGAATAATTTATTCTTGAGCCCATATCTGGGATTGAATATAATAAGAATTGCCCCGACCAACTATCCGTTGGGGGTGAAATATAATAACTGTTGTAGCTTTTCCTCGGAGCTGAATATATAATGAGTATCTCGCCGAGCTCCATGTTGAGATGAATATAGAATATAAATCCCAATGGATATATAGAATCATTTGTGATGGAGCAGATATCATAGCAATAATAAAATCAATAGTTCCTCGCTGAGGTGAAATTTCATACCGCCGAGCTATGATAATATTTTTCAGAAGAGTAAGATTATTTCCGAGCATTCGTCGGAGTTGAATCTTGTACCTGTAAAAATTAATATCTTGCTCTACCATTTGTGTAGGCTGAATTGATTAGTTGTGAGAATAATTTAATCATTCAATAAATATATGATAGGTATATGTTTGAGAAATAAAAATATTAATTTCAAAAAATGAAATAATATATGTTGGCTGATATGTCGAGGCACAATTGCCTGATGTCGAGCAATAATACTTTTCCAAAGGTTTACGAGAGCTTTCATCGGGATTGAATATCGTCCTTATGAAATTTTAATAGGCTGCCCGAGCACCTGTCGAGACTAGAGAAAATAATTATTATCATGGGAATAATTATTCAGCCAAACAATATGTGATGTGTATCAGCATAAAAATTTCAAAATATAATATTTTTGTGCCAAATGTGTGTGAGATGGACAAATTTTTATCAAATATGCATCATAAATAAGACGTAGAGTTTTTTGTAAAGTTATTTAATCTCCAACAACTAATCAGGTATAAGTTGCTGTTTGAAAATTATTTATCACTTTGTTTTAAAAATATTTTTGGGGTAATCACAAGTTAAAAAAGACTTAAGCCCCCTGTTTGTCCCCGAGCTGAACTCGTGTTTAAAGAAATATCTGGGGTGCTTCGCATTTTTTAATACCCCAAGATTCTACTGCTGCCGACAAACGGCATGGATGTTGCCGACCAACATTTAAGGATATCTCAAGTTATAGAATATATGGTGCCGACCAAGAAGCAAATGATCCCCGACCAGCAGAGCGATTTTGTCGATCAACAAAAATGGTGCATTGATATTGCAGACCAGCTGTTGGATGGTCACCGAACAACATCAGATGTCGCCAACCAAGAGTTGGATGGTTGGATAGTTGCCGACCAGTAAATTGAACCCTCTGAACAAGACTAAGATATCGCCGATCAAGAAGTAGATGATCTTCGACCTACAATTGGTTCCACCGAGCCACAATATGAGCCTCCGACCAACAATAAGATACCTCGTAGTTGGATAAAATTATTTCAACGTTGCTGATGGATCTTCAAATCTATCTTCGACAAACAAAAATGATCTGGTTAACCTTCTCTTTAATAAAATATAGCCCAAGATGATGCCGACCAACAATATAGATGGCTGACCAGAATATCTCGAATCCTTAGATCAAAAAAATAACATTCGATGTAAAATTTAAGCATTAAGAATGTTAATTAAATGAATAATGATCTAATCCACTATATCGTGTGATTCCGATAAAGAAACCATGTGATGTGATGAACGAGGGGCCAACATATCAAATTTGTGCCAAAGAGTCTTGATATCATCATGATTGTTTTACTGATCCTTTTTTACAAGAGGTGGGTAATGATTTTTTTTGGTTACATAAAATTATTTTTTATATTGATCCCTTCCTATTCCCCATTTGCATAGATAAAAATATGGTGAATGATCGAAATTATTACCAAATTTATATCAAAAATCAATCAATTTGACTTTATTGACATAGATGGAAGATGAACAAAATTAAGTATATAGTTCATAAAAATGAATACAAAGAGACTCAAACTTAAAGAGAGAGAAAGTAGATCTACGTCATGATTTCCATGAGAAAACTTTTTATTGTTTTTAACCTTTTCCCATTCTCTAATTAAAAATGTAATGGGAATTTGAATAGACATCAAAGATCTTACAAAATTTATAATGAAAATTATCAAATCTTACCACCGTCATATATATTGGTATATGTAATCATTTAAAATATTTATTCCATGATATAAAATTGAAACTTGAGAATCAAGCAAAAAGTTATGATTTATGAAATCCACTATTTTTCAGATTTCTAAATAAGAATGAATCTAATCTAACAGTTATGATTTAAAAATCATGATATGCAACATTTTGCAGTTAAAAATTGGATAATTAATTTATGTATATAAACATAAAAATCATGATTGAATCAAAAGATGTATGTATAATTGATTATACGTAGAGAAAATAAAAACTTAGCTTTTGATGGAGAACGATGCTTGTAACACATTCCCACAGACGGTGCCAATCTGTTGATGCAAAAAACTGGACCGAATCCCATTTTTATGATCACAGATAAATAGATGAAAGCAATCCAATCAAGCACATGAGAGACAAAGATTTTTAAAGTGGTTCGGCTATGAATAAAGCCTACATCCACTGTTATTTTATTCCCAGGGATTTACAATAGCACCATAGGGTGTAGAGAGTGAAAGGATGTGTATCTTGTGTATGGTGTTTCTAGGTTCTCTCGAATCTCCTCCATCTCTTTCCTTTCGGCTAAGGGGATACATGTATTTATAGTGATGGGAGATAAAGAGATTCATTGTATGTAGACATTTATGTCTACATTCAATGAATCTAATTGTTGAATTGCTTGGTATGCTATGTGTTGTAATCTATTAATACAGTATAAATGTACATTAAGGCTCATTAAATGCGCTGCCATCTTCATTAATGCACATTAAATGCGTAGTTATCCTTTGATCTTCCTGGTTGATATGCCGACCAACTCTTCTCGGGTGCCGACTATCACTCCTCGGGTGCCGACCAACTCTCCTCAGATGCCGACCATCTTTCCTCGGGTGTCGAATATTGCCACGTAGGATGACATGTGTCCTTTTCTTATTGGTCCTCATAGATGGAGAATTTTTGCGTTAACAAGTATCCCAAAACCCAACATTGATTTGGTTGTCTAACTTTCTTCCATCCAAAGCATACAAGAAACACAAGGTCTATCAGAAAAAATCCCTAGTGAAGTTCGTGTTTCTAAAAAATCACCTCCTCTAAAATACAGAGGTAAACCTCTGTGCGCACTACATAAAAGTCGGTTCCTCTAAACAAAGTTATGCCTAACTAAACGGTTCCACCTCATAGGGGACACTTCCCCAAGAAAAATATGACTTATGCTACAAGGGTAAAGAAAGTTGTAGAAATCTCAGGTCAATACCTCAAAAATATATATTATGATCAAATGTCCATATCTATTTATATCACTTGGGTCGGCCCCCATTTAGGGGAACGGGCATGCATTTTACAACGTTTATATTTTAAAGAGTGGTTTTTAACCCAACACCTTTGTCTGTTGAGCTGTAATGATATATCCATATGTTAAATAAATGTTAATCAAATCCTACAACTAAATGCAACATGAAAACATACTTTTCAAAACCGTTCTTAGGAAAGTGTCAGTGAGCCAAGTCATTACAAAACTTCTATAAAACCAATGGTCTAAAATAGGATTACTCTCACCACTTCTCCGAGTGAACAAAGCATGTCACTATGATGACATCCCCAAATATATGTTTTCTTGTAATACTTGTCAAGCATAGGCCTTTCATTAAAGTATTTTTAACATATAAATATATCATTTCAACTCATAACGAAAATTCTATATTAACGACAAGGCTCCTTAAATATCAAAATTTTATATGTTATATACATGGTATCCCATCGTCTACACCCGTAAATATGTTCTGTTCGTTTGAACTACATTGGGTTTGATCCCAAGTCTTTTAGGGTAAGTAGGCAATATACCAAACTAAATTTATGAACCCTAAACCTTATAATACATATCTCGGTGTATTATTTCTTAAGTATGCCTCCATCTCTAATCCAGGCCCCATTTCTCAAACGAAGTGCACTTCTCAATCACTTTGGATCAGCCCAAGGCCTACGAGACCTATAGGATTTTAGACATGTTGATAAGGAATACATAGATCTTTATCACTGGCTTCTGGACCACTCTAATACTAAATACGCCTTCCTCTCTCCGTACATGTGGATAGCAAAGAATGTTTAGAATATAACATCCTTAGCCTTACGCCTCCAAACTAGTCTGGTGGATAACACCTTCTTGTAGTGATCGCCCAACAATCAGAATAAATAATGCCTTTTTCGATGCGTTCGGGTCCATTCCCATTCTAAACCTTTACCAAACCTACCATATGTCTCACATATAGCTTATCCACCTCTCAATCTAAGTCCTCACACTTTCAAATACCACACGTTTGAATGCATGTACAATCGAACTACGTAGGCTTTGATCATATGGCAATATGGGTATGTAGGCATAATACCGAGTCCTTTACATGAGCACAACCCTCGATATGTTATCACAACAGAGATGCACCCATCTCTCATATTACTTTATATCTGTCTCATACCTCGAACGAAATATCAAACTATCTCAAACCACAATTTCTTACTCATATACACATTAAATAACGCCATTCGTTATCCAAACACACACTCTCACACAAGCACTTTAGTGTACCAACACCGTTTTAAGTGATGTTCCAACACCTTTCACTAATACCATTTTATACCTAAGCATCTATATACGTTTTAAGGATTCTCAAAACTAAGGTCGCACAGCCCATTCTAAAACAAACTAGAAGGTAATAAAAAATGAAAATAGCGATAATAAGCATATTAATAAAGAATAAAGAACAAGTAGGGTGCTTAATACATTCCCCAATCATAACTCGATTCCCAAACCATACAACAAGAATCTCTGGATCAATTGCATACCTAAATATGCCTTAGGATTAGCCTGAAAGGTCTAACCTGAACCTTTTTATTTATTTTCATATGAAACAAACTGGCAACTCTAAACAACTGACAACCTCTCGCATAAAACATACTTAAGCATAGGCCTAAAACAGGGGCATGCGATAAAAATTGGATATGGTGTCTAACAGCTTCCAGGAGTAATCATCGAACCACCAAACTGATAACCCGACCTCGGGGGGAGAGACGAACCGAGAGGTAAGCACTCTCATATCCCTGTGCAATCCCCTTTATAGTGCATCACCGCTCAGCGTCTGCAATACCACACTCGCCGCAATGAAACTCCGGCGATGGCTCCAAATTTGGCATAAAAAGGAATCTGTCCAAAAAGATTGCATTGTAAAATGTGAAGATCATATTTTCAGACATATCTTTTATTGTTTCGGGGAAGCAACCTATTTTTTATGTGGACAAGAATGACTTAGAGGGTTTAATAAATTGTGTCTACGAGTTTTAAAATGCCTATTTAATTCATCTTCTTCTCAATAATAAAATAAGGATAATATTTTTTTTGGAGTAAGTTTTTCATTGTTTTATCAAGCTCAGGAAATCAGATTTTCTTAAGAGCAAAAACCTTCTTTGTATTTTTGATATATTTATTGTTGTCTTTATAGTTTAAAGTTGTTTGAAGTTTGATTACTTCCTCTCAAGACTCGAACAAAATATTTTGTAAAATTTGTTCTTAAGAAACTTCGAATATTTTTATATGTCAAAAATACTTTGTGAGTTTATATTTTACTACCCAAACACTTTGGAAACCTCCCTCAACCTTTAGGACTCTCATATCCTAAAAAGTTAGATCTAAAATAGTGGCTTTTCACTTGTTCCTTTGGAACAAAAAGTTTTTCTCAGCTTTAAAGAAGAATCAAGAGGTGCAAACGCGACATTATTCGATGTGACGAGTGGTCAAAGAGAGATATGTGCTTGCTCTTTCAGCTAGAAGGTGGAAAAACTGTCTTGTGGAGCTTATGAATTATTAATTCAAGGATAGGTTCAAGTTTGCAAGTCATTTTTTCCTTTCGTAAATCCTTATCAATATAGTGGAAGGTGTTGGTTTGGCCCAAGGTTATTCCCACAAGGGTTTTTTCATCATATAAATTTCGCATTTTAATTTATCATATATGCTTCATGAACATATATTTCTAAGTTAGTTCAACTTGTAAATCACGTTTTTGTCACTTAGATGCTAGGATTAACTTTTGCCCGAATTTAGATTTTAAAAGAAATTACCTTCATTTTGGTAATGATTTTTTATTTGGGTAGGTTCTCTCTACATGCATATTCTCTCACGGACTCTTCATTTTCCATTACTCTTCTTAGTTACGATCGGATTTGACAGCCATTTGGGGAATTGAAATTCTTTAATGAACCTTGCCTCTAAAAGTGTCCCAGCCTCCTATTTCACTACCCTAACCTTCTCACAGGTTGTTCATCGTTCCTTCTGCGTTATCAGTGGGAACGTCGGATTAACACGAAGCTTATGATATATTAATGTTCAGGATCTATGGCGGGCATATCATACGTCTACCAAGCAAACACGTCTTGATTCTATTTAAGGAATGAGGTCAGTTCTTCCCTTTTCTGTGTTAGTGAAAGAGCTGGCGATTTTTGTATACGTGAGAGTCATTGAACACATAATGGCTCCATGACTCTGTCAGCGGGGGCTGCCCCCGTATCATCTACGCCCAGTCACCCATACTTTAGTTGCTATTTGGAGAGGTTAGCTCCCTTCGTATTCTTCACCTTATTCCTTTTCTTCTCTTATTTAGGTTTAATAGTTGTGATTAAGCACTGTCAAGCATAATATTGATCATCACATGTTTTTATGATCCCCATTTGGTAATGAATTTGATATTTTAATGGTAGGTAGATGGGGTTGCCTTCATTGTGTGCATCCATCCTTATCTAAGAATTATATTATACAGAGATTCAAAAAGTATTGCCATAAATTCAACCAGCTTTGATATGCTTACAATTCATACTGGAAGCACAACCTTTACCAATGGTATCGTTATCTTCCTTACAAATCTAACCAAAGTAATGTTCGCCTCTTTTGATATTCCGTTCGCAAGTTAAGTTGGTTGGACATTTTGAGCTACATAACCTCTAGGGAGCTTACCTGATCCACTAGCAGCTTATCTATATCCCAGTTAGTAATTTTGAGTGTGATTACTAGCACACCATGATATGGATTCTTAAATCCAAATAGGTCTTCTTCGGTGAAGATGATATGCTTTTCATTGTCTATTTCTTTTTATCAACAATTTTTATCGATAGTGCGCTTGGTTAGGTCAATATGGAAAGCCTATAATATTATATTAATCATCTTTATTTCCATTTTTACAGCATTCCTTTTAATTTAGTTGGGGTTTGAGGCCTCATAGATCATTGCAAAATTGTGTCCCAATTCGTCATCCTCCAGGGCGTTCTTTGTCTTTTGATTGCATTCTTCTAGACTTTTACCATTCTTTTTCTCAACGAAATCATCAACCTGCCCTTTTTGGTGCAGATCTTTAAGGTGTGACAGTTCCTTGTAATTCTTTCTCTTATGTACATATTCCTTATAGTAGGAGCATCTCAGGGTGATGTTTCCATTATGGGGGTCTTCTGTTATCTTCCTCGGCTACTTGAAATATTGTCGGTCCTTGATCTTGGTCAAGATCGTTTATATCGATTCTTTGAAGACATTTTTTATGGCGCGATGGGCTTTTTTTAGATTTGATTTCTTACATCCATTTCGGTCGTTTCTTCTTCTTGCCCCCTTTTTGGTAATAACCTCCTTATCTCAATTTTATTTTCCTTTGGTCGACCATTGTCCTGGTTTATCCCTATGATCACGTCTTCAACGTTGTTATATTTTTCATTCCTTAAAATTAGATCTTTGATAGTGGTTGATTCCTTCATGGTGAGGAAGTGGTACAACATATAGTTGTTCGGTAGTCCAATCTTAAATGAGGCTACCACGACTTGTCTATTATAGTCTTTAACCTCATTGTATATCCTCAAATATTACTTGGCGTACTCACATAAGGTTTCCTGGGGATTTTTTTTCAACATGATAAGCGAGTCCATATTTTTGGGTGGATGATACTTGTAATGAATCCTATGGAAAAGGCTTTCACACGCTGCTTGAAACTGAAGATGGACCTGTGGGATAGCTTTTTGAACCTTTTTTGCATTATGTCTCTCAAACTTGTGGGAAATATTCATCATATCAGATGGTCGTTATTGTTCCAAAGTGTCATGGCTTGGCATTAATGTCATACATGGTCCATAGATTTGTATTCCCATATTATATTTTTAATCTAGGCGAGGTGAACTTGTTATGTGGTTCAAGGTCTTAAATTGATCGAGTGAACGATAACCTTATTTGATAGATGAGGGGTCTTCTTACTAGTTCCTTGGTGGTTATAAATCCTTGGTTAGTATGATGGTCATTCATTTCCTTCTATATGAGATTATGAACGTCTTCCTTGCCACGATGATTGTTGGGAAAATATGTCTTTTATAGTGATCTACTTTGGTAGGAGTGATTTGGGCCATGCCACGAACTCCTTCTTTCGCTACGATTTTTACTCACTTGAGAGCTAGGGATTTGAGAAATCTCCTGGACATTACACTTGTCCTTATAGATTTCTTGTTCCATTCTATCTAGGTGGCACTAAAAGCGATCATTCTCTTCCTATTAGTGCCTTATAGTTGCCTCACGCTCATAAAAATGCTGCTTGTAACAGTCCATGTGCCAAGATATTTGGTTAGATCGTGGTGTCTCACTGATTTATACTATTTTCTCCTCTCATGTATGGTAACAAGACGTAGGGGTACTTCGATTCAGGTTAGGGTTGATCCTCAGAGGGATGTATTTATTGCGATCATTTTGATTATGACCATGTGAGTGATCACTATACAAATGAGACATGATCATTGTTGGCTAGTAAGATTAAATAAGGAAACTAATTTCCTATAGACAATGCCAATTGTAGGTTATAAAATCCTAAAAATCAATATTCAACACAAAACAGTCGAATAAAATAAAGAGACCATGCACAAACACACAGAAGAGAAGGATGTATATGGTTCGACAATGTGCCTACGTTCATAAGAGGTTTAATTTTTCTATTAATAGATCTATAATACTTGTGATTATATTACCTTTTTCACAGGGGATAGGTTTACATTTATAGGAAGATTTAATTGAGTCCTAGGGACCTCAATCACTGTGGTGGTTATCCCCAACTTATCAACCATATTTTCCCATTGATTCTCGCACGTCGATTAGCTCCAGGAATCTTTATATTTACAAATGGGGATGAATGATCGGATCAATAAGTCACATGACCTTCTCCCATATGTAGTGGATTATTTTCCTCCATAACTCATCATATTATTAGCCTATAAGATAATCCTTTCTTGATTATGAACATTTCCATCTATCTCAAACTTTTGGTAAGTTGGATATAATATGTTTATATCTTTCCTTATCCAAAATGGTTTAGGAGTGTCTCTCTAATTTCTTATCTTTGAGGATATCTCCTTGTAAATCATTTTTCTTATAGAATAGGTCGTGTAAGACTTTCATCATCTTACTCTTTTTTTATCAATCTTATGCTTTAATTGGCTCATAATTGCTCGTTTATTCTAAATATTGTTGATAATTCACTATGTGAATTATTCTTGTTTCCTGAATTTCTTTTATTTGTCTTTTTTAACAAGCCCCATTTTCTCACGTAAAAGGGTGGCCATACACGATACGCCGAAGATGGGGCTTATCAACAATTTATACCATTCTCAGCACTGAGAAACAGAAATAGCCTTTTTTCTTTACCAAAATTCACAATAAATAAAAATATATGACCCTGCATTATTGCTTATAGCTCTTATTATTTGTACAAACTCTTAACATATTATTTGTCCTTACGCATTAGTGTATTATTGAGATTTTTCTACTGTGTGTAGGAGAATAATATTCGAGCGCTTTGTTGAAGATTGAATTGTTCTTTCTAGATTCGTGTGAATGATATTTATCTTATGTGCCTTTGATCGGGCTTGTTATAGGTGATAGGTTTATTTACGTGTTTCTTGTCTTTTGTGTTTTGTCATAGAATAGACAAAGTGGGATATTATAAGAGTATAGTATATTCGTTATGACCTAATTTAGATATATTGTCTTATTCCAATTCCTAAAACACTTATGTCCAAGTGGTCTCCTAAATCTTCATCAATGTTTAAGACTTTGAAGTCGACTTATTTTGTACCAATATCACATCGATCACTTAAGGATGAAGGTAAGCGTGATCTAGCGGACATAGCAATCATGGTTTTTGAAATACTAGTTGGTGCACATGTGTGTAGCACGTGTGACCATTATGTGAAGGTGAAAAGTCAAAGAATCTCAACGTCATAAGGACGAATCGACCCATTATGCCACCTTTCTTGCCATTTTCCCTTGAAAATGTTATGAGTAAAACCATAGAGGGAAAAGCTTGTTTGAAGAGAGAATTGAGAAAAAAAATGGGAAGTATCTACAAGAATGTATAGTTCATGGTTCCTTAATTAACTCCCCTTGCCTAGAAATGGTAAACAATAATTATATTCTTTTTCTTCTCAATTATGCACATGAGAACAACATATAGAATGCATGTACATACTAATTAAATGCAAAAAAGTTCCCTAGTTCTACTAATCGAATTAAAAGTGACAGAAAGGTTCAATTTGAGAAATTATTAAACTAAACCTAACCTCATATACCATCAGTAAAATAAACCTAGTCAACCTCAAAATACCACACAATAACATCCACAAGAGAAAATTTGGAACTTGCGGTGGAAATTCTAGAAAAATGAAAAAGTCCAAAACTTTAGCCTAGAAACGTGAGGATAAGAACTAATTTCAAGACAAAATTATAAATAAAAAAGTTTTCAAGATTTGTACCGAATTGAGGGCGAGCTAGAAGAAGAAAATTACGGCTTGAAAAGCTTTAGTGAGAGATTCAATGCAAAAAATGATGGAATCTAGGTCTCTCGCAATTTCTCTCTCAGCTCAATTGAATAATGAAGTCGGTGAAAAAGGAATAGGATGAAATAATAGGTTTAAATAGGAAAAGATAATTAGATACTCAATCATCCTTAGAAAAATAAAATCGTGATAAAAAAATGTTTGTGCTCCATCAAAGGAGCACGCTTTAATATCATTATTGATGCACCTCCCATTTTTTAGATATATGGGATAATTGGATGACAAGTGGAAACTACAGATAGTAAATTACTTTGCACGTGTCATGTAATGCCCTGACCTGGATTTATGGGTTACCCATATTCAACCCGATCCGGCATGAATATTAGGTGTGAAGTGCAATGAGACAACCTATATATTATTGCTAGTTTAGTTTTATTTGATTAGTGTTTCACTTATTTAGCATGCAAATTCCATTTAAATCAAACTAAATGAGGTACCCGTGGGAAGCATCCCCAGAATCCAAGCATAAAGTGCTACTAACGTAAAATAAAAAAGAGTACTACATGTACAACGCTCTCAAAATGCAGAATCGCACCCAACCTGCCATAACAAAGACGAGGGAATGAGATGAATGCCCAGTAAAAAAATACAACAATGCAATGTAGAATCGAACAGTAGAAAAGAAACTGTAATACGTTATATCTACGTGCACATGCAACTACCTTATATATATATACACACACATATATACTTTAATGCACTAAACCGTTTTTATTTCAAAAACATTACTTATTTCGATTAATTCGACGTAATATTATAAAGAACCCCTTTTTACTTGAGTTGCCATTCATTTCTTGATTTAACACACCCGGTTAAATATTTTCAACAAATACTCTTTATTTAAGGAAAGCATCTTTTTTATCGAAATTACCCCTTACTTATACCAAATTTATATTAGTAGTATTTTTCTTGAAAATCACCTTTTAACACATGCAAGCACCGCGTTAGAAAATACTTATTTTTTATTGAAAGCCTTTCATATACACACTGTTGTGTTAATTATGGATTAAACCTCTTTAGGTTGCTTATTTACCCATTTGACCACTTCACTTTACCATTCCCTTTAGCCATGAACATTGGTCAATTTTCATACATTACTTGTCCCTTTATTCTTTGTCGGAATATTTATTAACTTCATTCAAGTTAGGTTGTCTTTTCTTATATTCTCCATACAAACCAACTCTTGACATGTTCCATTTTTCATTATTTTTTTTCTCGGGATCTTCCAAATATCTGCATACTTTAAGAGGCTCCACACCGCCAGCTATACTACCATATGCTTTGGCCAATGATTTTGGATCTTTCACGCTAGGGATCCGGGCCCTCCTTAATTATTTTCATAGTCATCCGAGTCCATATTAATGTATTTTAACAATTTTTAAATTTTCACATTATCACACTTTCCTTTACCGGCTGAAGCCAAAACTCGTGATTTCACCCCAACTTGTGTTACACTTTAAAATTATCATTTCTTGTCCTTTATACACTTTCATTTATTTTATACCAAAAATCACTTTCAATTAGGACCATTTTGTGTAACACCTTTTTCAATATTTTTATTTCATAAAAATGTTCATCTTTACATAAAATTACCATTTTACCCTTGTGTTCCCAAACGTGTTATTTTCCAAAAATATTGATAAGTTACACACATCAACTTCTTAAATATTTTTAACTCATTAACACTTATTCAACACTTTAGAGTGGCATACTTCTCAAGTTGGAAATCTCTTTATTTCACCACTTTTTTTCTCTCAGAGATCATTGAACATTTTGAAGACTTCTTTACAAGAAAAATACCATTTTCTTTATGAACACAAGTAGTTTTAAGACCATACACTTATCACATCTTCAACACTTAATTTCATTATTTAAGGGGTGAAATTTCTATTTTTTTTATTTTCATTTAACACTGATTAAAACCTCCAGTAAACTTATTTTTATACTTATCATAAAAATACTACAAGTTTGTGTACATAGGAAAAGGGGTTTAAGTAAAAAAAATTCAAAATAATGAGTTTAACACATGATTTATTCAAGAAATTTCATAATGTTTGCAATAACATAATTTTCAAGACTAAAGACATTTTTTTATCATTCAATCTTGAATAAATGCATATTTTTATGAAAATCCCAAATTTTACAAGAAAACTATTGAACATTTGTTCACAAAATATCTTTAATAAGATAAACATTATTTTCAAAATATTTTATTTTATAAAATGTTTAACACCAAGTTCTCTTGAAACATATCAGTCACTCAACACTCTAGAAATCCCTTTCTAACCCATTTACATAAAAATATGAGAAATACCCTTTTTAAACTATACATGCATTGTAGTCTTACAAACTCAAGTACAAGACCAATACTATGAAAAAATAGAGTTTTGAGCTGAGAGTAGAGTTTCTCCACCTCAAAGAAGCTCCAAAATGATAGGATGAATATAGAAGAAGGTGGCAACCTCCCACCTCCTAAGGTGGCCTTAAAGAAGTTTCCTATCTCCGGCAAGCTTGCCTCCATGAAAACCCCCTTCAAACTCCATTAATCTTTTACATTTCTTCTTCACCCCCCCCAACAACAATATATCCAAAATTATTAACTTTGCACAACAATGGTGCCGATGGGTTTATAAGGCTTAAATATGGTATAAAAGGGATAGACTATGGTGGTTTGGTGTAGAGAGATACTGGTGTTAGGGTGGTGGTTGGTGGTTGGTGGAGGAGAAGTTCTTAAGAGCTAGAGAAAGAGAACAAATCTTATGGTAAATACCTCAAATAAGCCTAAGCCTCGTTTAAATACTCCAAAAATCCTAATTTTTAAATTCCTCAAAGGCCCCTACACTTAACCCTTTATCCCAAGGTGAATCAAGTCTTTTGTCCCACATTTTAACCTGATCAGCTGAGAGCTCGACACGTTATCCCATCCGACAACCCACGTCATGACAACACATTAGAAAGGACAAAACTTTTAAGATTAGCTCCGGCCATTCGAATGGCCTTTACCCTTATTCAAATAAGATCCTCTGTTATTCGAATGAGACTTCTAACGTGGTACTAATGAGGACAAAATCCAAAGTTAAATGGGGTGTGAGAAACACCTCGTTCAAACGAGAAAGGCCACCTCAATCGAATGACAAAAGACTTCGTTCGAACACCAACTTCCAATGATATTCCAGAGAACGAGCGAAATCGACCATTTTCTAGGTGGTTTAAACGACTTCATTTTTTCTCTATATAAACTTTAGGTTATAAATCTCTGATTCGATAAGCACTAAAGCCACAAAATTACCCAAATCTGATTCAAGGTCCATATTACTAGGTCTAAAGCCTAATTAGGTCCTACCAAGTTACCAAATCGCATGGGTACAACAAAAGTCACGGTAGAGGGTGTTATATTCTTCCCTCTTTAGGGAATTTCATCCTCAAAATTATTAATCCATAAACTCCACAAATTCTTGGGATTATCAATCCTTACTCTAAATTATAGTAATATTTCAAGGATAAATCATTGAAGTTCTCAATCACCAAAAGTCATCATACGCCATTTCACAAGGGGTTGTCACCAAAGAACTCGACGTGTAACATGTTCTAATACTCACCATCAAGCTAGATAAAATTACATAACAATCCTCAAGTCTCCATGTACTCGGTGATTACACTCAATCAAATCATAAGGTTTCTTTGCTAATACCTAAAGCATATCGGTGCCTCTACTGGGATAACACTCTTTAGTAATCGACATTAACCAAAAGCAAATGACATACAGCTAACCACCCAATCCATCATCCCAAATTATTTCAGTTCTTAGGACCACATATATTGGGTCCCCTCAAATCCTCCAGTCTTCCTGACCACACAAATTCACTCAAGCATAATATTATCCTTGCCTAATTAGTCACCTGCTCCTTGGAGAGACGTACCAATAAAACCACGAATTGTACGTCTGTCTAACACCTTCCATAAGATCAATCTATGAACCTAGGATCATTCTAAGCGTCTAACTATGGAACACTCACCCGAATATTACACCAATCCACTCACTGAGGCAAAACAACACTGTGTGATATATTTCCTCGAATTCTAGCACTATACACTCTCCTCGAATCATCATCCTACTCTTTGCAACCAGAGCTGCAAAGTGCCATGTCGACCTAAACATAAGGTCATTAACTTAAGAAAAATGGATACTTCGAGCAAATCGTACGGCAGAAAGCGCAACCACATGTACACAAAACTTGGGCAAGCAAAGTAATATTTCAAATAAGAGCACGCCCAGTTGCCAAATTGCAATGACCACACCAGGTACATTCACACTCATACTAAGTCAAGCCACGCTATGACTAAACCATCAACGTGGAACAATACTAAACTATCGAAATTGAAAGCACATCGTCCTCAACCATCGGAACTGAAGGAATACAATCCTCAACTACCATAACTGAAAGGACAAAATGAATCAGAATGAATAAACAACCGTTCTAAGAAAGTTTCGTTCGCACGCAATGGACTATGGTTTGCAAATGACGAATCTATGTCACACGCTTTTAAGTCTAGGATTCCTCGCAGAATATACCATGTAACAATGTGAATTTAAGCTCCACACAACTCTATCTTCTTGATTCCAGGGATAAAACACCTCTCATTTACACCAATAAACTTCCCCTAACCTCTAGTGTAGAACCCCTATGATTTTTAGCAACAAAACCCACCTCTTCAGCCTATCCAAAGTTTAAACTTTTTCCTCTAAACTGGTAACTATCATTTTATGTACCAATTCTTAATTTTTCAATTCTAATAGTTTTCTGCACCATTATTATGTCCAAACCAATCTAAAACACCGAGTTCTTATGTGTAGAACAGTACTATTAAAAGAAATTTTTAAAAACTTCATTAAAGCTTGAGCTTTAATGGTGAAAGTCCATTATTTGACTTTGAACTAGTTTCAAAGTGAGGAATTAGTTTCTTATGAGCCCAGAAGCTCAAATGCAGTGACCATTTTCAAAAACTTATAAGCTTCGAACCCCAATTTCTCAAAAGTGTTTTTTAGTTGCAGAAACTAAAAATCTAAAATTCTCCTTAACCAGATTACCTCAATCCTTTCAACCAAAGCCAAACTCTTTTTTAGAATATCATAAACCCAGCCATAACCTTAACTCATTGCCATATCCAGTGAAGTCACAAATGTTTGGTCAAATTTTTTGAAAAACATACAGTATTTAAAACTCAATGAATACTGAACCTCAATCCATGAAACCTATATATTTGGATTTCTTGTGAAAAATTAGGTTGGATTGGTTCTGGAATCATCTCAAATGGTTTAGATTATCAGAAGTTATTCAAGGTCAAAGTTTTTTCAAAACCTAGGTTAATAGTCGAGAGTTTGAAGATGAACTTTGTAATCAGAAATAGTAACCATGCACATGAGGGAGCGTGGCCAATTAAAAATTTTAGTTTTTTTCTCAATATTTTTATTTATTTTTTCTGGTCAAAATGGTATAAGGTATGGCAGTGTTGGTCAATCCTAGCCCAAGTTACAAAAAAACAAGGTTTTAGGTTAAAATTATTTTCCTATACTTACGAATTACCCCTCATGATTTTTTCAAGTTATTAGTTTTGACCCCTATATTTTTTTACACATCTTTGGTAAATTTGGAATAAAAAAGTCTTCTGCACGATCTCGCAAATATGATCATAAGTCCAATTTTTTAAAGCCCTAAGATAATTACCAATTAGCCCTAAACTTTAATAAACACAGTTTTTTCATTTATTTTTCTTACAGACCTTATTATCAATTACACCTACTCATAAAAATATTTATTTACAGATAATCAAGTACCAGACCCTCCCGATATCAACTTTATCACACCGTGATAGCCCTAAACTATTCCTAGTATGTGTATGTTATAATATTACCATATTATTTATGGTATTGTAGATATGTGATATTTAATTATGGATCAATTAGATCAATTTTAACCCCTCTCATCTAATAACTGATGTCATGAAATCATTATAATGATTGAATTAATTCACCTTGCACCTCTATGCAATACAGAAGCATAAGTATTAACTAGGAAGTAGACATCAATGTTATCTCATGGAATTTTTCTACTTGGCCTACCGTCTCAGATGATTGAGAGCCTGGATTTATCGCTACGTACGTATGAGCGTCGCTTTAATAGTGTACCTAGCCAGTTAATTTTTTTCCAATGGTTTTGGGTTGACATTAATAGTTGGTTATACTTATTACGCTTCATTATTTTTATACCAATTAGTAAGCTGGTAAGTACGGGATTATTAGTTTAAATTCCTTGACTTTCTTGTTATACAAATTGTATATGTGCTTTGGTATCAACCAATTAACTATATACACACTCCAAGCTTTTATATACATATAATTTATTATAGATCAAGTAAGATCTACTTAACATATTTGTGCTAATTCCTTTTTACTTCAAATGTTCCAGAAAAAAGAGGATAAGTCCGCCCTCCCTTTTTGTGATACACAAAATCCTCTTCTTGGATCGTTGATTTTATAAGACTTAGTATCATGATTAGGGAAGTAGACGAGGACTGGATCCATTCCAGTAGCGCCGTAAAATAACGAGTATTAACTAATCGTGTTTCTGGAGAAGCTCAAGTAATGTGTGACAATGTCGATGACCCAATTATCCTACAGGAAGCTATCTATCTTACCTTGGTCAATACTCAACCGCCTCCTCCACTTCACCCCAAGGCTACTTCAAATGGCACACTCGTCAAAATTTCCTCAGAATCCTCCAATGATTCTATCGATGATGATCCCTACGAACCTGATTTTATCATTGTTCTTGACACCGACCCATCTGAGACCGATACAGCAGCTCCGAATTAGGAAGAAAATCCAAAGACTATCCCCTCCTAGTTATAGATATTGTGACCAGACTACTAATTAGGAGGATAGCTGCTCGATACTTTACGTGAAGCTAGAATATGTAGGTTATATTATAAAATAATACATTAACTTTCTTGTATAATATACCTTAAGTTGTTTTTATATGCTCTTTTTAGAACTTTATTACATATTTTATTATGCAACTGTAGTATTATGCTCTAGGATGGTTAGCCCTCGAACTCCTTTCACCAAAACTCAAACTGACCAGACCCACACTGAAGGAATTATGAAATGCCTTCGAGAGCTAACATCTTTATCTCGACATAAACAAGTACCACACCCAGTTCTAGAAGAAATTTAAAATGAAACGCGTCAAATGAATGCTCTTAAGGAATTTTCGAGACAACGAAACCCTCCATTTCTTTAAAGGTCATGCGCTAGTGAAGCTGAAAGTGGATGTGTTATATCACAAAAATATTCAATGGGGTATGGATTATTGCAAATCTTCGAGTAACTTTGGCATCCTACATGCTTGAAGGTGAAGCCGATTTCTGGTGGCAAGCTGCAGCCCGAAGTCACAATGTAGCCACTCTGACATGAGAATAATTTGAAGAAATTTTCTTCAAAAAGTACTTTTTCGAAATCAAAAGAGACCAGTTGACCGTGAATTTCTTAAGATTGCAACAAAAAAATATGTTTGTGGCTCGGTATAAAGCCAAGTTTACTTAATTATCCCGTTATGTAGCCAAGTATGTGGATACGGAGATAAAGAAGTGTAAGCACCAAGGATCAAAACTTTCATTACCCCATTGCAAATTCAAGACTTTTCCCAACTCATTGAATTCGATTCAATTGTCCAACAAAAATTCTCATCAAGAGAATATATACGTTCACCTCACCCTATTAATAGGAACAATCACATTGTTAGAACTTTACCCAGACCTCGACCACGACCTTATCATAATCTCAGTGGACAAGTTTACTCTCAAATTCATCATAGTACCACTTATCCCTTAATGTGTTGTCACAAATGCCAGGAATTAGGACATATCCACCCACAATGCCCTAAATTGAACCCCTCTGCAATTCGATATCAACCAGGTAACCCCTCAAGAATTTGAGAAATCCCTCATTTCCAAAACTTGCGTATGCCTAATAACCTCAAGAAACCTGAACCAATCCTCCATCGTGGAAATAATTATGTCATATTGCCTATAAGGAATTCACACGACGTAATAGAAGGTACAATACTCTTTCATAATTTCCCCGCTCATATTGTATTTGATTCCGGTTTTACTCATTCATTCATTAGCCTTAAACTAGCTAAAGTTTTACGAATTTTGCCTACATCTTTAAATATTCCATTGTAAATAGAATTATCTACTAGTGAAATTAATATACCTACCCAAGGATATGATAATTTTAAAATTCAGCTAGGTATAGGTACCCTATTTGCAAAACTGATAATCTTAGATATACGCGGATTCGATATCATTATCGGAATGGATGTACTGTCAAAACATCACGCTTATATCGATTGATATTCAAAAAGAATATATTTTCAAGACCAAGATAATCGTTCTTTTATGTTTAAAGGAATCGCTCATTCCGAAACTTCAACGTCCAAAATATATAATTCCTCTTCTTCCTTAATTCTTAGAATTTTGGAAAATTTTGATCATGTTTTCCCAAAAGAATTTCCAGGTATACCCCTTTCTCGAGAAATTGAATTTACCATCAATCCCTACCCAAATACTTCTCCTATTTTGATACCTCTGTATCGAATGGCTTCTTTAGAACTCTGTGAACTTCGTACCCAACTAGATGATCTATTCCAAAAAAAATTTATTCACCTTAGTTTATCTCATTGGGAGTACCTGTGTTATTTGTGAAGAAGAATGATGGAAGCTTTAGATTATGCATAGATTATTGTAAGTTAAATTCAGTGACAATTAAGAATATATTTCCTCTACATATAATTGGAGATTTATTCGATCAACTTAAAGGTACGAGAGTCTTATCCAAAATAGATTTAAGACCTGGTTACCATCAATTATGACTAAGAGAAGAATACATTCCAAAGAATGCTTTTCGAACTCGTTATGGACATTTCCAATTTACTATAATTTCTTTTGGATTAACCAAGGCCCCGAAATTTTTTATGGATATTATGCATAGAAACTTTAGGCCTTTCCTTGATCAATTCGCTATCATATTCATTGACGACATACTCATTTATTTCCAAAGTCATGTGGAGCATGCCTAACACTTAGAAATTGTATTAAGCACACTAAGGATCCATAGATTGTATGCCAAGAAAATTAAGTGTGACTTATCAATGAATGAAGTAAAATTCCTATAACAGGTGATTTCTGAAAGTGGAATCCAAGTCAATCCAGCTAAAATTGCATCTATTTTAGAATGGAAGAACCCCACCAATATTACCGAGATAAAGAGTTTTCTCGGATTACCAGGTTATTATCGCCGCTTCATAGGAGGATTTGCCAAATCGCTCTCCCATAATTACTTAGTTAACTAAGAAGGAAGTACCATTTGTATAAACATGTCGAGTGTGAACAAGCATCCCAAATTTTAAAGGACAACTTAACTACTGCCCCTGTCCTAACCATATCTTCTTGTAAGGTAAGCTATGATGTATACACTGATACCTATTTGTAAGGTTTAGCCTATATCTTAATGTAAAAAAGGACAAGTAGTGGAGTATAGATCTCGACAACTCAAAATTCATTAATGTAAATATATTGTTCATGATCTTAAGTTAGTGGTTATTAGTTGCCTTAAAGATATGGTGTTGTTATCTATACGGTGAAGAATTTCAAGTCTTTTCAGATAAAAAAAAGCTTAAAAATACATATTCACTTAGAAGGATTTGAATTTAAGACAAAGACGTTGGATAGAATTTTTAAAAAATTATAGGTTTAAGTTAGACTACCACTCGGGGAAAGGCAACGTTGTAGCATACAGTTTAAGTCGTAACCCCATTGGTAGACTTCATACCTTAATCTCTTATGATATTACTGTTACCATAGAGCAGTATGATCTTCAACTAACCCCACCTTTTTTAAAATTCTCCAACATAATTGCTTGTTTAAACCCGAGAAAGAAAATTCTAGCATAACAACCCTAAGATCCCTTCGTAATGAAATAGCAAACCCGTAATAGAAGTCGAGAGTTATCATATGATAAGGAAGCCGACTTGCAATTTAGAAATAGATTGTATGTTCCCAATGAATCATCTTTACGAGAAGAAGTTTTGCAAGAAGCTCATCGTTCTAAATTCATGCGAAAGCTCCAAAATTTATCATGTATTGAGGAAAAAATATTATTAGCCAAATATGAGAGACGACATTGAGAACTTTGTAAGAAGATGTCGAACATGTCAACAAGTAAAGATAGAACACCAGTGTCCCGGTGGACTACTCCAACCTCTTCTGATTCCGAAATGGAAATGAGATCATATCACCATGAATTTTGTTAGTGGACAACCTCGTACGTCCCAAGGATATAACTCTATTTGGGTGATAGTAGATCGATTCACCAAATCTGTTCATTTTGTTCGAGTAAAAACTGTAAACTTCTTCCAGAAACTCAGTAAACTTTACCTTCGAGAAATTGTCCGACTACATGGAATTCCTCTATCCATATTATTAGACCAAGATTACTATTTTGTAGGTAGATTTTGGCAAGCACTTCAAGTTGTAATTGGTCCTAAACTTCATTTGAGTACCGCATTTCATCCTCAGACCGACGGACAATCTGAATGCACGATTTAAACATTGGAAAATATGTTATGAGCTTATATTTTGGATATGCCCAATAATCGGAGTGAACATTTATCATTAATTGAATTTTCATAAAACAACATTTACCAGTCAAGTATCAAAGCCACCCCATTTAAAGCCTTGTATGGAAGACCATGTCGATCACCAATATTTTAGACCGAGTTGGGAAATAGTAAGCAATTTGGTCCCAAAATAATCCAAGAAATAACCGAGAAGATAAAACAGATCAAAGAAAGGCTCAAGACAGCCTAAGATCGATAAAAGAGTTATGACGATCATCGCCAAAAGCCATTAAGATTTCAAATTTCCGATCAGGTATTTCTTAAAGTTTATCCTCGAAAAGGAATCCGATATTTCGGGAAGAAAGGAAAATTAGCGCCAAGATATATTGGACCCTTCACTATTATCAAATGTATTGGCTCAGTGGCCTATCAATTAGAATTAATCATGGAATTATCTAATATTCATAATGTGTTCTATGTATCCCAATTACGTCAGTATATTCCAGAACCAACACATGTCATTACATGGATGAAATCTCTATTCAACCTAACGATGAATTTGAGGAACATCCTATTCAGATTTTAGACCGCCATGTAAAAGTCCTAATAATGAAAGAAATTCCCTTAGTAAAGATACTTTGAGAACATCAAAATCAGTAAGAAGCCACATGGGAACCAGAACAATCAATGAGAGAACAATACCCTAAGCTTTTTGAAGGCAAATTCGAGGACGAATTTTTTATAGGTAGGTAAATTGTAACACCCGTACACTCAAACCAAGCAAACCGAATCAATGAATACCTAAATTTCCCATTATCTCCCACATAAAGTACTCAAATCCAAAAACATCTTAATAAAGTTGAATCTATATTATCAACCCTATAACTTTTTAAAATTACCCAATTACCCTCTAAAGTTATAAAATGATCAAAATACCCCTGAACTTTTGAAAGAAGTATAATTTAACCTATATTTCACCCATAGACCCAGACTTTATACTAAACTGATACTCTAGACTTTAACTAATTAGAATTTACCATGTTAACCTTATACTTTCATGAATTTATGCAAATGCCCCTAAAATATGAAAAAAAATCTATATTTAATACCTAATAAATATAAAACTTTTCTCCTAAGGACCAAAATCAAAACCTTGGTATTTACACTTTTTCCCTTCCAAGTCAACCTCCACTCGGGCAGAAGAAGACAAAATCACATGGCTACACCAAGTAACCATGTGAATTTAAACTCCCCATAACTCTATCTTCTTTATTATAGGGATAAACCACCTCCTATTTACTCTAATAAACTTCCCCAAACCCCTACTATAAAACCCCCATGATTATCAGCAGTAAAACCCACCACTTCATCCTATCTAAAGTTCAAACTTTATCCTCCAAACTGGTAACCTATCATTTTATGTGCCAATTATTAGTTTTTTTAATTCCAATAGTTTTCTGCACCAACATTATGTCCAAACCAATCAAAAACACTAAGTTCTTACGTGTAGAATAGTGTCTGTTCGAAGAAGTTTTCAAAAACTCCATTAAAGATTTAATGGTGAAACTCTATTCTTTTGTAATACCCCGTATTTTTGTGATATTTATTTATGAGATTAATTGAATTAAATGGGTATTAATTGAGAATTAATCCGGATAAAATACTAATGAGATGTGAGTTGGTATTTGATTATAATAGGTATTATTTGATTATAATGAATATTGAATATATTGAAATTGTCGCGAGACTGAAATACGACAATTTAGAAATTTAGTTGGGACGCACGTGTCAGTCGCGTCGGGAAAGTAATTATATTAATTAAAAAGTGAATTTTAGTTTTATCAACCGTATAGTTATTTTGAGTGCGCCAACGTGTTCGTAAGGGTCGAAATAGTCAGAAAACACTAGCCGGAGGTTTAATTTGGGTCCCGGGGCATTTTCGGGCCATACCGGCAACTTAAAAGGGTATTTTGGTAATTTTGAAATTTTGGGAATAATAACCAACGAATTTTGGGACTTAATATTAGGTTATTTTGTAACCCACTAAGCCATTACCAGCACTTAACCAACTAAAGGGCTACGGGAGTATAGGAAGAAGTGGGAGAGAAGTTAGAAGAGGTTCCCAAAGAGAAAACCACCATCTTCAACCTTGGGAGGAAATCCATAGAGAAAGGGGAGAATCAACCCATTCACCAACACCAAATTTAGAGAACTATCTAAGGCAAGTGGTTTAATTACGTTAATTTCAAGCGAATGCTTATTCCATGCTTAGAAATTGATAAAATTGCATTGTATTGGGAGACTTGTAAAAACCCATGTAATTAGGAGTTATAAATTCAGATTATGATATAGGTTTGCATGTAGAATTGTTGTTGGGTGATTGAACTAAAAGAATTACTACTTTTTATGTTACAAAAACGGATTTATTTATGCAAATTGAAGACTTTAAATTTCTAGGTTTCATGTTCATAAGGTTTGGGAAAAAATTGGGGAGATTTGATGATTAGATGCGGTTTAGGATGATTTGATCCCATATATATGTTAATATACGACCTGAGTATGTTTAAGAATGATTAAAAACCTTGAACTACTGTTGGAATGATGTTTAGATGAGATTAGAGGTGAAGAAAATTGGGAAAAGCGAGATAGGAAAATTCTGGGCTCGAAACTGTCACCTCGTTAGAAGGCCTGCCCAGGTCGTTCGAACGAACTCGTTCGAACGAGCTTCTAACGAGTTGACAGTTTGACTTCTAACGAGTGGGATGTTCATTCGATTCCTTTCGTTTGAACGAGATCTCGTTAGATGCCCATTTCGTTCGAACGAACTCTCGTTCGAACGACCTCGTTCGAACGAGACTTCTAACGAGTTGACAGATTGGCCTTTTTGGCCTGGTCTGATTTCTAGTGTCCCGTAACCTTGTTTAATTGTAGAGATAACATTACCTTGATGACTAATTGATATAGTTGGGATATTCGGGATATATTGGGGAGTAAAATATGGAAGAATGATTTGAACCAAATGGTAATTGTGGGTTAGGACGCGAATAACTAATTACGACGTGAGGATAATGGATGATGTGTATATATAAACCGGGGACACGTGTATTGGTATAAGAATGAGAAGTATACCACTAATAAATTATGGTAGTTACAAAGATGTGTGCATGCTTAGTATAAGTATATGATTTTATGTGTATGACATACCTACCATACTTGCTATCACGGGAGGTTTACGTTCGCTTAGGGCCATCCAATCTTTGTGTGCCCGGATTTAGATTGGTACCTTAAGAACATAATGCTAGAATGACTTATTGGTGAGTTAATAAGTCAGCTGACTATGGAGCGTAGGTATGTACGTGACCCATGGATATGTTGAATTATGTTCGCCTCCATTTTTGTGTGTCGTGCTTATTCTAAAAATTCCTGAGAGATTCGAAATTTGTAATCCTTATGTACGTGATGTACCGGGATGGATAGCAGAGTATGTGTGCACCACATCTTAGCCTCGGGGTGCTTATATTGTATATTTATGATGTGAATAATATACGATTAAATGAAAAGGAATTGTTATGTTTAATTGCGAGTATGATTGTAATAACGTCTTGATAAAGATAAAAAGGGATAACCTGCTGTGAAATGGTAATGCTGATAATTGAGAATCCGAGTTTAAGTAAAGCTATCTATTTAAGTGATAACATTGGGAATTCATATTGTGAATTGAGTAGGAAGATTAGAACTTATGTCGGTTTAGTTAGATATGAGAATCACTTGAATGGGTACGGTACGTTAGGAGTGCACAATTAGTCGAGAGGTGAGTATTTCATGTGAGAGCACATCCTAACATGTATTTTGCATTCATTGTTTTAATGTTATTAAAGAACTTGTTGTTTTTAAAATACTCTCCACTTTCGGGCTCTGACCCGTTTGCTTTCAAATCTACTTTTTGTAAAAACCTTTTTAGGTGCCCAGCCACAAGGACACCATGCATAGGAATTCTATTCAGGTGACGATCTGTAGCTGTTGTGAAAGTTACAGGGCCTTGATATTAGACGCCTCATTTTCTAGTCTTGACTCCATATTCAGTTTCATCATTTGTAGGGCATGTCGCCCATTTCTATTAGAGACTTTTTATATTTCAGTTATTCAGACTTGTTTTATTATTTCAGTTGTGGGATTGTTGTGAGGAGTATTTCCTCCAGACTTATTATTATTTGTTGGTTATTCTATTGCTTATTTATGGTGAATGGTTATGTTATCCTTTCATAATTCTTTTATTGCATGTTAATCAGATTTAATTTAAAATTTGACAACTTACTTTTTAAATACTAGGTGGTTAGTAATCATTAAATGTTTTCGACAGTGATGCTATTAACTAAACCAACTTGGAATTTTGAATTAATTTAATAAAGGAGTAGCTACCCGGTATTTAATTAGTTGGGGTGTCACATGTGGTATCAGAGCATCAGGTTCTAGTGTCCTTTAGGATCTGTACGGCTTATTATGTTTCCGCTGAGCTTTCTTTGATGTAGAGCCCTATATTTTAGGACTGTTGTATTCCTTTATGTATGCTTCGCTCTTCAGCTATTTTAAGTTTATAACTGAGAACTTATAGACTTTACTCTTATTTCAGATGCCTCCACGATGTGCACCACGGGTTCCTAGGGATGCACAGCCCGAGCCACATCCAGCACCAGTACAGGGCATCATGAATGCCGCTGAGGTTGCAGCCATTGTAGCCCAAGCGGTAAATGCCGCTCTCACCGTTGTACAGCAAGCACCACCCCAGGCGCCAGTAGTCGCGCCAGTTCAGGCACATGCATTCCCATCTGCTTGGGAACGTGTTCGAGATGCTTTTCAAAAAGCATACCCTCCGGAATTAGCAGGTAGCTCCGATGTTGTGGTATCTAGTCAGTGGAGGAAAGATATTCAGAGGCACTTGAGGATGTATGAGTGCACCGATGTTCAGAGGCAGATACTAGCTACTTTCAAGCTAGTGGGATCTGCATTGTAGTGGTGGGAGTCTATTACCACCGTGGAGGAGAGAGATACTCTCACTATACAGGAGTTTTGGGTGCGGTTCGACCGCAAATATTTTCCGTCAACTGTTCACACGGAAATAAGGAGGAAGTTGATGAACCTCAAACAGGAGGGAAAGACTGTGGCCGAGTATGAGGCCGAATTCACTGATCTACTGAATATTGTCCCGGATGAGATACCGACAGAGGAGAAGAAGATCCAGAAGTTCACCGATGGATTGACATGGAGGATCCGTCCGCATTTGTTGGGGAACCTCTCGTTGGCCACTTATTCTGACGTGGTTAACGCTGCACTGTTACACTGTCAGGATCACCGCTTTCACATGGCTGAGAACAAGAGATCAGGAGAGTCCAGCCATCAGGGCAGGACTGGAGGAAATAGTGCTAGTGGGGCACAATCTACTCAGGGGCAGAGGCAGGGTGAACAGGGTTCTCAGCAGGGGGATCATAAGAGGTTCAGATCGGGGAATTTCAGACACGGACAGGGAGGTTTTAGACAGGGCCATCAGGGTCTGAACGGCCATCAGGGCTAGCAGGGGCAGAATGGTCAACAGCTGTTTCAGCAGGGCCAGCAAGGCCAGGGCAGAAATGGTAACGGTCACCAGGGCCGTGGTCAGCAGGGGCAGCGAGGGGGAAACTTCCAGGGGAAGTGTTTCATTTGTGGTAAGACTGGCCACAAATGCCAGGATTAACCTGATAGGGGAAGGGCCCTACAGCAGCAGCAGCAGGGTGCTCGACACGAGCCATAGAGGCCTATGTTTCCCGCCGCCCTCCCAGCGCCACCACAGATAGCAGCACTACCACCTGTGCCAGCGGTCCCAGTTCAGCAGGGACAGCTTCAGTATGGGAGAGTGTATCAGCTTCAGCATGCCGCAGCCCCACAGAATCCGCCAGCTATTGAGGGTATGTTCTCTATTCAGGGGACTATGGGGCGTATTTTGTTTGACACGGGGGCCACACATTATTTCATTGCCATGAGATTTGCACGCACTATAGGGTTATTAGACACCGCAGAGAGCACCACTACTTGTGTAGACTCACCGTTGAGTAGGGGTTCCATGATTTTGCTTATGTGTAGAGGTGTGGGTATAGAGATCGGGAGGTTTACTTTACCCGCTGATATGTTAGTGTTAGAGATGACCGAGTATGATGCCATTATTGGTATGGATTGGCTAGTTGCGTACCGAGCCATGATTGACTGTTTTAGTAGGAGTATTATCTTTGCCATTCCCGGGCAGGAGATGTTTTTAGTGGCGATGCCTCGCCCTGAGGGAGGATCGTCCACTCATTTGTACTATATAGAGGAGGAGACCTCTAAGGAAGTGGTGATACCACTTGATTCGATACCCGTTGTTAGTGAGTTCGCCGATGTATTTCAGGATATACCTGGACTACCTCCGAGTAGGGAGATAGATTTTGTGATCGATTTGACGCCGGGCACTCAGCCTATTTCCCGCGCACCTTACCGTATTGCTCCAGCTGAGATGAGAGAGTTACGGGATCAGATTGAGCAGTTGTTGGGTTAGGGGTTTATTCGGAGGAGTACTTCACCGTGGGGTGCCCCTGTTTTGTTCGTTAAGAAGAGGGATGGATCGTTGAGGTTGTGTGTGGATTACCGGGAGTTGAATAAGGTCACGATACGGAATAAGTATCCATTGCCCCGAATCGATGACTTATTCGACCAGTTGAGAGGAGCTTCTTTCTTCTCAAAGATTGATTTGCGACCGGGATACCATCAGTTGCGTATCAGGGAAGAGGACGTCTCGAAGACTGCTTTCTTAACGAGATATGGTTCCTACGAGTTTCGGGTTATGCCTTTTAGTTTGACCAATGCTCCAGCCGTGTTTATGGACTTGATGAATAGGGTGTTCAGAGAGTTCCTAGATCAGTTCGTCATTGTCTTCATTGATGACATTCTGGTGTACTCCCAGACAGAGGAGGAGCACGCCAAGCATTTGAGATAGGTTTTGCAGACGCTACGTCAAAACGAGTTGTATGCAAAGTATGAGAAGTGCGGGTTTTGGCTGAAAGAGGTTCAGTTTTTGGGACATATTATTTCCGATCGGGGGATATCTCTTGATCCGGGAAAGGTATCCGCGGTAAGGGAGTGGGGACATCCCACGACACCGACTGAGATCCGTAGTTTCCTGGGCTTAGCAGGATACTACAGGAGGTTTATTCAAGGTTTCTCAAAGATAGCGGGTCCTTTGACACTTCTGACTCGTAAATGTGTGTCGTTCATTTGGAGTGATGCCTGTCAGTTGGCATTCGATGAGTTGAAGGACAAGTTGACCTCAGCACCTGTGTTAGCATTGCCGAGACCGGGAGTTGAGTATCTAGTTTACATCGATGCGTCCTTACAAGGACTTGGAGGTGTATTGCAGCAGGAGAGTCAGGCCATAGCTTATCCTTCCCGTAAGCTTAAGCCTCACGAGAAGAATTACCCCACCCATGACTTGGAGTTAGCGGCAGTGGTATTTTCCCTTCGGATTTGGAGACATTACCTTTTGGGTGAGAAGTTTCGATTGTTCACGGACCACAAGTCCCTACAGTACCTATTCATGCAGAAGGAGTTGAATATGCGGCAACGGAGGTGGCTTGAGTTTGTGAAGGACTATCAGATTGATATCCAATATCACACGGGGAAGGCTAACGTGGTAGCAGATGCGTGGAGTCGTAGGCTAGTAGATGAAGTGGCAGGGGTGTGGAAGGCAAAGTGGAAGGAGTTGGGACACCAGGATGCAGTGGCCCGATCATTCATGTCGGTGATGATTGTTACACCTCAAATTGTCACGAGAGTGGTAAAGGCACAAGCAGATGACTCGTTCTGTCAGGAGCAGGTAGTTCGATTATTAGCAGAGGGAGCCGAGTCCTATACCATTAGCTCAGATGGGGGATTACGCTTCAATGGGAGACTGGTAGTTCCGGAAGGGGAGGAATTGCGACACGAAGTGATGGCAGAGTCGCACGGCTCATGGTTCGCGGTACATCCCGGTGGGGACAAAATGTACCAAGACATGAGACGTCAGTATTGGTGGAGCGGGATGAAGAGAGACATTGCCGTGTTTGTTTCTAAATGCGCCACTTGTCAGCTGGTAAAAGTGGATCATCAGAGATCGGCAGGACTTCTACAGCCATTAGAGGTCCCGATGTGGATGTGGGAGAGCATATCCATGGACTTTATCACGGGGTTACCTACGTCACAGAGGGGTCACGACTCCATTTGGGTAATTGTGGACAGGTTGACCAAAGTCGCTCATTTTCTACCCGTAAGGACCAACTACACTACGGGACAGTATGCCCAGCTCTTTATTGCAGAAATAGTGAGACTTCACGGCGTGCCCCTAAATATCATGTCTGACAGAGACAAGATATTTGTTTCACGGTTTTGGGAGAGTTTTCAGGAGGCCATGGGCACGAAATTGCGGTTGAGTACGGCTTATCATCCGCAGACCGATGGGCACACCGAGTGTACAAATCAGATGTTGGAGGACATGTTGCGTATGTGCATCATTGATTTCGGGGGTGGATGGGAGCAGTACCTTCCACTGGTGGAGTTTGCTTACAATAACTCCTACCAGTTCACCATTGGCATGGCTCCATTTGAGGCGTTGTACGGTAGACCTTGTCGTTCCCCAGCATGTTGGTTGGAGGTGGGGGACAACAAACTACTTGGGACGGATGTAATTCAGGATACTTCGGCGAGGATAGAATTGATACGGAGTCGCATTCGGGTAGCTCAGGATCGGCAGAAGAGCTATGCTGATGCGAAAAGGTTCTTCAGGGAGTTCCAAGTGGGGGACCAGGTTTTACTCAGAGTATCTCCTATGAAGGGGATTATGCGATTTGGGAAGAAGGGGAAGTTGGCACCGAGATACGTGGGACCATTTCCTATCATCGAGCGGATTGGGTCTGTTGCGTATAGACTTGGGTTACCGGAGTATTTACACAGGATTCATGATGTGTTTCAAATTTCCTCGCTAAGGAAATATCTTAGAGATGATTTGGCTCATTCTCACATTGCTTTGGAGGACATCGATCTCCAGCCCGATAGCTCCTACGAGGAGGGGCCGATTGCTATTTTGGACCGAAGTGAGCGGAAACTGCGGTCAAAGATAGTTATGTTAGTGCGTGTTCAGTGGCGACATCATATGTCGAGGAGTCCACATGGGAACGCAAGGATGAGATACGCGAACGTTATCCAGATTTATTTTTATCAGGTACTTTCTAGTTCCGAATTTCGGGACGAAATTCTGTTATTAGGGGGGAAGTATGTAATACCCCATATTTTTGTGATATTTATTTATGGGATTAATTGAATTAAATGGGTATTAATTGAGAATTAATCCGGATAAAATACTAATGAGATGTGAGTTGGTATTTGATTATAATAGGTATTATTTGATTATAATGAATATTGAATATATTGAAATTGTCGCGAGACTGAAATACGATAATTTGGAAATTTAGTTGGGACGCACGTGTCAGTCGCGTCGGGAAAGTAATTATGTTAATTAAAAAGTGAATTTTAGTTTTATCAACCGTATGATTATTTTGAGTGCGTCAACGTGTTCGGAAGGGTCGAAATAGTCAGAAAACACTAGCCGGGGGTTTAATTTGGGTCCCGGGGCATTTTCGGGCCATACCGGCAACTTAAAAGGGTATTTTGGTAATTTTGAAATTTTGGAAATAATAACCAACGAATTTTGGGACTTAATATTAGGTTATTTTGTAACCCACTAAGCCATTACCAGCACTTAACCAACTAAAGGGCTACGGGAGTATAGGAAGAAGTGGGAGAGAAGTTAGAAGAGGTTCCCAAAGAGAAAACCACCATCTTCAACCTTGGGAGGAAATCCATAGAGAAAGGGGAGAATCAACCCATTCACCAACACCAAATTCAGAGAACTATCTAAGGCAAGTGGTTTAATTACGTTAATTTCAAGCGAATGCTTCTTCCATGCTTAGAAATTGATAAAATTGCATTGTATTGGGAGACTTGTAAAAACCCATGTAATTTGGAGTTATAAATTCAGATTATGATATAGGTTTGCATGTAGAATTGTTGTTGGGTGATTGAACTAAAAGAATTACTACTTTTTATGTTACAAAAACGGATTTATTTATGCAAATTGAAGACTTTAAATTTCTAGGTTTCATGTTCATAAGGTTTGGGAAAAAATTGGGGAGATTTGATGATTAGATGCGGTTTAGGATGATTTGATCCCATATATATGTTAATATACGACCTAAGTATGTTTAAGAATGATTAGAAACCTTGAACTACTGTTGGAATGATGTTTTGATGAGATTAGAGGTGAAGAAAATTGGGAAAAACGAGATAGAAAAATTCTGGGCTCGAAACTGTCACCTCGTTAGAAGGCCTGCCCAGGTCGTTCGAACGAGCTCTTTCGAACGAGCTTCTAACGAGTTGACAGTTTGACTTCTAACGAGTGGGATGTTCATTTGATGCCTTTCGTTCGAACGAGATCTCGTTAGATGCCCATTTCGTTCGAACGAACTCTCGTTCGAACGACCTCGTTCGAACGAGACTTCTAACGAGTTGACAGATTGGCCTTTTTGGCCTGGTTTGATTTCTAGTGTCCCGTAACCTTGTTTAATTGTAGAGATAACATTACCTTGATGACTAATTTATATAGTTGGGATATTCGGGATATATTGGGGAGTAAAGTATGGAAGAATGATTTGAACCAAATGGTAATTGTGGGTTAGGACGCGAATAACTAATTACGACGTGAGGATAATGGATGATGTGTATATATAAACCGGGGACACGTGTATTGGTGTAAGAATGAGAAGTATACCACTAATAAATTATGGTAGTTACTAAGATGTGTGCATGCTTAGTATAAGTATATGATTTTATGTGTATAACATACCTACCATACTTGCTATCACGGGAGGTTTACGTTCGCTTAAGGCCATCTAATCTTTGTGTGCCCGGATTTAGATTGGTACCTTAAGAACATAATGCTAGAATGACTTATTGGTGAGTTAATAAGTCAGATGACTATGGAGCGTAGGTATGTACGTGACCCATGGATATGTTGAATTATGTTCGCCTCCATTTTTGTGTGTCGTGCTTATTCTAAAAATTCCTGAGAGATTCGGAATTTGTAATCCTTATGTACGTGATGTACCGGGATGGATAGCAGAGTATGTGTGCACCACAGCTTAGCCTCGGGGTGCTTATATTGTATATTTATGATGTGAATAATATACGGTTAAATGAAAAGGAATTGTTATGTTTAATTGCGAGTATGATTGTAATAACGTCTTGATAAAGATAAAAAGGGATAACCTGTTGTGAAATGGTAATGGTGATAATTGAGAATCCTAGTTTAAGTAAAGCTATCTATTTAAGTGATAACATTGGGAATTCATATTGTGAATTGAGTAGGAAGATTAGAACTTATGTCGATTTAGTTAGATATGAGAATCACTTGAATGGGTACGGTACGTTAGGAGTGCACAATTAGTCGAGAGGTGAGTATTTCATGTGAGAGCACGTCCTAACATGTATTTTGCATTCATTGTTTTAATGTTATTAAAGCACTTGTTGTTTTTAAAATACTCTCCACTTTCGGGCTCTGACCCGTTTGCTTTCAAATCTACTTTTTGTAAAAACCTTTTTAGGTGCCCAGCCACAAGGACACCATGCATAGGAATTCTATTCAGGTGACGAGCTGTAGCTGTTGTGGAAGTTACAGGGCCTTGATATTAGACGCCTCATTTTCTAGTCTTGACTCCATATTCAGTTTCATCATTTGTAGGGCATGTCGCCCATTTCTATTAGAGACTTTTTATATTTCAGTTATTCAGACTTGTTTTATTATTTCAGTTGTGGGATTGTTGTGAGGAGTATTTCCTCCAGACTTATTATTATTTGTTGGTTATCCTATTGCTTCTTTATGGTGAATGGTTATGTTATCCTTTCATAATTCTTTTATTGCATGTTAATCAGATTTAATTTAAAATTTGACAACTTACTTTTTAAATACTGGGTGGTTAGTAATCATTAAATGTTTTCGACAGTGATGCTATTAACTGAACCAACTTGGCATTTTGAATTAATTTAATAAAGGAGTAGCTACCCGGTATTTAATTAGTCGGGGTGTCACATCTTTGACTTTAAACGAGTTTCACAATGAGTAATGACTTTCTTATGAGGCCCGGAGCTCAAATGTAGTGGTCATTTTGAAAAACTTATAAGCTTTGAACACCAATTTCTTAAAAGTGTTTTTTAGTTGCAGAACTGAAAATCCAAAATTCTCCTTAACCAAAGTACCTCAATCCTTCAAACCATAACCAAACTCTTCCTTATAATGGCAGAAACCCAACCATAACCTTAAAACCCATTGCTATATCCAGTGAATCCACGAATGTTTGGTCATTTTTTTTAAAATACACAGTATTTGAAACTCAATGAATACTAAACCTCAATTCATGAAACTTATATATTTGGATTCCTTGTGAAAAAATAGGTTGGATTGGTTCAGGAATCGTCTCAAATGGTTTAAAAAATCAGAAGTTATTCAAGGTTAAAGTTTTTTCAAAACCTATGTCAATTATTGAGAGGTTAAAGATCAACTTTTCAACAAAAAAAACTAAACTAAGCGCATGAGGGCGCGTGGCCAATAAAAAAATTCTGATTTTTTTTCTAGTATTTTTATTAAATTTTTCTGGTCAAAATTGTATAAGATAAGGTAGTGTTTGATCAATCCTAGATCAAGTTACAGAAAAACAAAATTCTAGGTTAAAACTATTTTCTTATATTTACAAATTAACCCTTCATGGTTTTTTTTCAAGTTATGAGTTTTGATCCCAACCTTTTTCTACATA
This sequence comes from Sambucus nigra, assembly GCA_949130495.1. Classification (NCBI taxonomy): domain Eukaryota; kingdom Viridiplantae; phylum Streptophyta; class Magnoliopsida; order Dipsacales; family Adoxaceae; genus Sambucus; species Sambucus nigra. The sequence goes on along the minus strand of OX422209.1, from coordinate 265,675,429 downwards.
TACTTCAGTAAATTTTGAATCAAAACGTTATTGCACTATATTTCAAATATGATCCTAAGTCCAATTTGTAAAGCCCTGAGATAATTACCAACTTGCCTCTAAAATTTAATAAACACAATTTTTTCCATTTATTTTCCTAACAGACCATATTATCAATTACAACAACTCACAAAAATGTTTATTTACAGATAATTAAGTACCAAACCCTACCGATCTCAACTTCAATCCTAACTAAGCCCGCTCTATTCAACATACAAGTAGGTTTTACCCTTACGATAGTAAATTTCAGCGTACTTATTATACTGTTATTGATATCACACCGTGATATCCCTAACCTATTCCTCGTATGTGTATGTTATAATACCGCACCATACTATTTATATTATTATACATCTGTGACATTTAATTATGGATCAATCGGATTAATTTTAACCCCTCTCGTCTAATAACAGATGTCATGAAATCATTGTAATGATTAAATCAGTTCACTCTGCACCTCTATGCAAATTATCCTTGTAAAAGCATCAGTATTAACTAGGAAGTATACTGTCGTGTTATCCCATGGAATTTTTCTACTTGGACTAAGGTATCAGATAATTGAGAGCCTGGATTTATCACTACATACGTATGACTGTTGTTTTAATAGTGTGCCTAACCGGTTACTTTTCCCTAAAGGTTTTGGGTTGACCTTAATATTTGGTTAGACTTATTACTCTTCATAATTTTTATACCAATTAGTAAGCTGGTAAGTATGAAATTATCAGTTTAAATTCCTTGAATTTCTTATTATACAAATTGTACATGTGCTTTGGTAGCAACCAATTAACTCTATATACACTTCAAGCTTCTATCTACATATAATTTGTTATAGAACTGGTAAGATCTATTTATCATATTTGTGCCAATTCCTTTTTCGTCCAGATGTTCCAGAAAGAAAGGACAAGGTCCCCTCCCTATTTGTGATACGCACGGACCAAATGTTTGCTTATATAACTGTATGGAGGGAGATTAAAGAAGATGGGATCAAGGAGTGGCGATTTTCAATGACCTACGTTATTTTTTAGCTTTGGGAATAATATGTAATATCAATAAATCTCCCCTGTGGTGGTAGTATAATAAATGTGTGACTATATCTAATGAATAAAGTTATGTTTTTCGCCTTAACTTTAGTTCATTGCTTTGTTACTATATTATACATTCACACCAACAACAAGGTGTGATAGGTCTCCCCAGCCAAATTATGAAAGCAATGTCATGCCTTTATCACAGACGTAAAAAAATGATTTTTCTCAAAACATAACATAACTTGTGAAACCAAGTGCTTTCTTAACTCTTGATATTATTTGGTTAAGAGCATATATATCTCAGTAAACTAATCAATTGTAGAAAATCAACATTAAATTTACGAATTTAAAATCTAATGTAAAGCCCATTGTTTAATGGGAAGTGTTTTTTGTGCCAAGAACAATTTATTCATTTCCTTGTCCTAGGAAAGGAAAAATGATAAGTTTACGAATTTCATATCCAAGGCTGAAGATAATGCTATTAAAGCAATAGTTGATCAACAAATATAGAGAGTCATCCATTGTGTGACCTACTTGCGAAATATTTGAAAAAGAAAAGCTAAAGTGAATTTTTGAGTAAAATGTGAAAGAAATGTAGATGTTCGAAGGCTACATTATTTTATTTGTTTACTAATTAAAAACTTTACGCGAAAAGGAAAAGTATAGGAAAATAAAAATTAAGGTCGAACCCCTTTAATTAATTTTTCCCTACAATATCACTATAATTAAATAAAGTAATTATAAAGATAACATCTAATGGCATTTCCAAAAAAATAGTATATATAGATATTTTTAAAACAAAGTAAGATTGGTGTTTCAAGATTAAAATTAAATAATATCACGATATCAAATGAGGAAGGATTTATATTCTTGTTACTTTAATCCTTTCCCTATTTCTTATTACATTATTGTTAAACATAGGAGGAAAGTTTTAGTAATTTATATTAAAAAAATGATGAGACTTTGAGGGAGGCTATAAATATCATAAAAATTAAAGTTATAATAATTAAAATTAATGTGTTGGAATCACGTGAATATTTGAAAGAAATATATCAATAAAGATATTCATTTGCATTCCAGTAATCAACACAAAGAAAATATCAATGGTCTAGTAACTAAAACATGGGGAAATGACAATTCAAACACTCCATAGTATGAAAATCCTTAGCCCCAATACTGGAGTAATAATCATATCCATAATTAACAGTCACGAAGAGATGGAATGTCATATAGAATAGACGGGTGTTGCAAATATCTGGAAACATTTAACTAAGTTAAGCAAAAAATTCTTAGAGAAAACACTTATATTGTGAATTAGCATACATATTGACGCGCGTAATTAACATTTACCAAAAATGTATACATGATATGCACACCTCTTGAACCCATAAATATTGTTTATATACCTCATTACAAGTTTTTAAACTTTGTATAACTAATGACTGTAAAAGGAAAAAAGAATCTCACTTCTTGTACTGTAAATATTGTATGGCCCTTAAACTGATCAGTAGAAGACATCCGGATTCATTATTAGCCAGAATGAGGTCAGCTCGAGTAGACAATGAGATTGGCTCAGGTATGATTGAGATCGACATTAGGCATTTTGCCCGACTTTGCTATTACTGACAACACACGTGCAATTATATGCCTATTATCGATGACTCAGACAGTGGGATGATGTAATCAAAGTACTTGTAACACCCCATGATTTTTGAGACTGAGAAATTAAATTTTTGGGAGAATAAAATTTAATTAAATTGGAGAATTCTAAAATTTGGGAATTGAGGCCCAAAAATAGAGGACATTTTAAAGTATTCCGGATGATAATTTTGAGGGTACCATTGATCCCGGAAGGGTCGACATAGTCAAAATGACTGTCATTGGGTTTTATTTCGGCTCCGAAATATTTTTAAGTCAGTTTGACTCGAATTGGAGTAAACGAGTCATTTAAATTGTGTATTAACATTTAAAACTGGGACTTATGTTTTATAGGCATAAGAGGCTTACGGATGAAGCCTTCTCATCTAGAGAAAGACAGAAAGAGAAAAAGAAAATAGAAGAGAAGAGAGAAAATAAGAAGAAAGGAAGAGAGAGAGAAAGAAAAGCTTGGAGATTTCCGGCCCAATCGCGACATCGAGGACGATTCAACCTCTACAAATCTGAGGCAAGTGTTTAATCTTGCTAAATAGCTATTTGTGTATTTCATTTCATAATTTGTGGGTTAAAGAAATGGATTTTTGGGTATTAATATCAAAACCTAGATTTTTGGGTTTAATCTTGAAATTGATGTTTACACATGGGTTTAAGAGGTATAAATTGATGAAGTGAAAGTATAGGATGTGTTTAATGTTAGAAACATTCTTGGGTTATAAATTTATAGTTAGAAATTGTTGATTTGGATTTTGGGAAATGTAGGTTTATGTAGAAAAATGACCATTTCGTAGCCTGCTGAACAGACCGAATCGATTAGGCCTCTTTCCGAATCGATTCGGAATGTTGCAGAATCCCAGGTCTGTGTAACCGAATCGATTCGGACCCAAGACAAATCGATTCAGCCTGTGGCAGAAGCCCAGGTCTTTGGACCCGAATCGATTCGCCTTGGAGGCCGAATCGATTCGGAATAGGGCCGAATCGATTCGGAAACAGGGTATTTTGAGGTATTTTCTCCATAATGATTCCAAACCCTTTTTGGTTGGGTTTATTGATTTGGGGGCCTTCTCTTATGATGTAAGAGATATGTTCTTGGATACATATAAGGAGTTTCTCACATACTAGGATTTTGGGGACTCCTTAGTGTAAATTGGGAGAAATGTATCCATGTGTGTAATTGGAGTGGTGTATAGAGATTGTGGGGAAACTTTTTGGGATTGAGGATCCTAATTTTTTATTAAAATTAAGTATAGATATGATGTGAGGTTGATAACTCTTAGAGAGTGAGGGGTCTCATATCCTTAGAAATGTTTAGACTAAGGAACAATTGATAACTCAATAGGAGTAAGGGTTCATAAGATTAATTGAACCATAGGTGAAATTGGGAACGATTTGGATCGTACTATCGACTAGAATAAGCGGTGGCATAAATTCTAGTTAGGATAGTTTACACGTAATTGTGGGGAAATAACCATTGAGATTCCAATACTTGAAACGAGGTTAGAATAATTTGAGGTTTTAGACTATTAAGTCATGTATGTGCCTATGGTTAAATAGTACTAAAGGTGATTATGTACTTTCGAATATGGATGAAATGTGTAGTGATGGATTCCTACACAAAATTTTGGGTGATAACCCTAAGGGTGAATATATATGTATATATAAATACATATGATTTTGGGAAACTATTCATCATAGGAAAAATGATGGAATATGTTTCAAGTGAGGGATTGTATTCACATATTGAGGTAAATTAATGGAAATTGTGGTGACGGCTTGTATATTGAGGATTATGTATACTTATAGCCGGGTTTATATATCTTATACATATGAACGAGAATTAGTTTATATATATAAATATATGGATATGTGAATATGTGTATATATATATCTGTATGCATATAAATATATAGATATATTTATGTTGTGGACATACATGGTATGGATATTTAAACCGTATATGATGGTTTATATTTGATCATATGATGGGATCATATGTATGTATGTATATTGCGCATGTGAGCGGTATATATACTTATTGTGGTTAAGCATACCCCGCTCATGTTATCATTGGGAAGTTTTCGCGCAGAGGGTGAGCATCCTGGCATATAGAGCAGGGTGTGGATATTCCCCAGGTCATAGACGTCCCGTGTGTTATTATACGATAGATATATTTTTGGGATGAGACGTGGTGGGTATGTTTCGTCTCATTGCCAGTTGGAGCTATGACCGCTTCCCGGAACGTCGTGTGTGTGAGTTATCACGAGGTGGGTGTCGTTGATCCCCCACCAGGTGGTCCCCAGTTGCTACGTGAGTCGGGCACTGGGAAGATGATAGTATTGATGCAGTTTTATCGGCGATATATATATAGCCGGGTGGATTATGTGCATGTCCAATGTACATCAATTATGATATGTACACTTGGTCATGGGTATGGATGATTGTTATATATATATATATATATATATATATATATATATATATGGTGAGAATAAAATGCCTATATATATATTTATATATCCTATAGATGAAAGGATATAGAATCTTTGTGGAGTACATCTTGGATGATTATGGTGTACTAGATTGATAGGGGTTCATGTATCGCATTTAAGGAATATTTCGGTTACATCATCCCAAGGATATTATTGGAGATGTTAGTTGTAGTAGTAGTAGTATAATATTGTATACATGGCATTATGGATCTCTAGGATCGACATTGTCAAGGAGTAGTGTAACGGGGTGGTTCCTTATTTGGATTTCGCTTTGCGAGACACGCCACACATGAAACGCAGTGCAGTGTTGAGATTGGAGAAAAGTACTGCCAATTATGGTATGTACGGCATTATGGATCTCTGTGATCGACATTGTCAAGGAGTAGTGTAACGGGGTGGTTCCTTGTTTGGATTTCGCTTTGCGAGACACCCCACGCACGAAATGTAATGCATTGTTGAGATTAGAGAGAAGTTCTGTCGATATTTATGTGTGGCATAATGGATCTCCAGGATCGACGTTGATAAGGAGTAGTGTAACGGGGTGGTTCATTATTTGGATTTCGCTTTGCGAGACACCCCACGCACGAAACGCAGCGCAGCATTGAAATTGGAGGGAAGTTGTGTCAATAATAATTTTGCATGCTTATTAATTAGAAATTAAATTATATGTTTCAACCCAAATGCATATTGGGTAACTTATCAAATTTATAAATGGTTAAATTATAAACCGGAATCCACTAAGCCTAATAAGGCACATATGATTGAAAATAAATACTTAACTGTGTTTAGAAAAGGGGTGGATTCTTGGTTTATGATAGAAAGGTAGATCTCATGGGTATAGGCTAGGCCTATGATAAGTTAGGTTGTCCTTATAAATGGGGATAATTTAACTAAAAGTTCAGGACGCGAATAGGTGCGTGCCTTTAGATGAGTGGTGAGTTGGGGTTCCACGAGAGTGCGATTCCACTTTTAATTATGAAATAAGTGCACCGATATTTATTATGCACGGTTAACACACTTGCTAAATACTTTTCATAACTCGGGCTCTGATCCGTTTACTTTTCTCTCCTACCTGTAGATATATATTACTACAGGTGTCCTACCGCATGGATGCCGGATGACCTTCTATCCAGAGTCTTGGGAGCCGCGACAGGTGCGGACTGTTGTGGGATGTAGAATGTAGTCGCTTCCTCCTTTGAAAAAAAAATTCTAGGTAGGATTCATGTTGTATATCGGGTTTATACCCAAGGGATATTTATATACATGTTTATATTTGTTCCATTCCAGTTGTTGTATTGGCTATGACCCGACAGCTTATTCGGGTCTACTTTTTGTAGTATATTCTGTTGTAGTTATTTATTTCGTTTTATTCTAGCATTTTATTTCTCATAGTTCTTTCATGCATCTTTCTTTCCTTTATTGGAAATGTTAGTTTGCTGTCTGTTGCATATTTTATTTAATTTTAACATCTCGCTTATATGATATCAGGTAGTTAGTCCTATATTATATTGTACGGATAGTTGATGTTGAGACTGGACCATCTGAAACTCCTGATTTAATATAGTATAGGGCTGGCCACCCGTTATTATTTTAGGCGGGGTGTAACAGATGGTATCAGAGCATCAAGTTCTAGAGTCCTTAGGATCTATGCGAGTTTTCTGCATTCTTCCGTTAACGTTCTTGACATAAAGCCCTACAATTAGGACTGTTGTGTTCACTGCGTTGTTTTCTTCTGTGAAGTATATTCACTTGATTGGCGTTCTGATAACAGTTGCTCTTGTTTCGTTTCAGACGTCGCCTAGATTTTGTCGTCTAGGAAAGGATAGGATTAGAGGTACAATACCCATAGCATGTTTTGGGTACGCTTTAATCGGGGGTATTTGTCTTCCCCGATTACGGAGGAGATATTGAGGAGATTTCTAGCAGTGGTTCGAGGTGATTTATCGGTAGTTGAGTAAGAAAGAAAAATTTACTCGAATGGCAAACCTTAGACTTAGTAAAGTAAGTCTGAGGAGAGATTAGTGTAGTCCTTGGGAGGTCTAGGTTGAGAAACCAGTCAGCCTTCGTTAGGAAACCTGGTGTTGGTGACTCTTACCGATGTGAGGAAGGTGTAGTTGTCCCAATATCAGGAGTATTGCCTTCTGGGAAGAGGGAGAGAATTTGGAGACTCAGTTTCGTTGTGTAGGACAGAGGGAGTTTTCGGTAGTCACCATAGCGTTTTGTCCTTCAATATGGTTAGGAAGGATTTATGAGGAAGAAAATTCTTTGAGGAGAATTAGGCCTTGGGGAGGAGTGAGAAAGTGTGGTCTTTATGCGACATCTTTTGGAACAGTAAAACGTCTTATAATGAGCTAGTAGAGAGTGGCTCTATTGATTTTGGGAATGTAAATTGTTAAGGTTATTGGTTCATTAAGGGAAGAACTTAGTTTATGGAAACGTGTTGATGTGATGTAGAGGAATTTCATAACTGAGAGAGGTTGAGAGTTTAGTAGATTTATGTTGAGCGGATAATTTCGCTCCTAGTTGTGCTAGTTTTGAGAACTAGGTAATGGTTAGCAGTATTGTATTTGTTGAGGCCTTGTGTTTTAAACATAAGGTGTTTGTTTGGCGTGTCGAAAGACGCGGAATTTATTTATATTATATTATTGTATAAGCCCTCGGGCAATATCTAAAATATGAAAATCTTTTTATAAAACCTTAACCCTGGTTCAACTAATCTCAATCCCCGACCTAGCTACACAGTAGTGTATTGGGAGGGTTCCTTGTTTGGATTTCGCTTACGAGACCTCCCCCGCACGAAGGTGGCTAGCGTCAAGAATTGAGAAGAGTTCCACCATTGGGAAATTTTAAAACTTTTATATAATTAGTATGTTGTTATAGATTATAATGCCGAGGGTTATATTATGATTTGAGGCTAATGGAGCCTGATTATGATCTACGAGTTGAAACTCGGGTACGGGGTGTATGGGCGCCCCGGGGTAGTAGTATGTTTTCAAATCTATTTGGTTCGACGTCAGAACTAGCAAGGATCGGTATACTGATCCTGAGGATTGATTTTAGGACTAGATGATATTAAGGTCCTATGTGTATTAAAATTTCGCGGGCGAAATTTTTGTAAGGGGGGAAGATTGTAACACCCCATGATTTTTGAGACTGAGAAATTAAATTTTTGGGAGAATAAAATTTAATTAAATTGGAGAATTCTAAAATTTGGGAATTGAGGCCCAAAAATATAGGACATTTTAAAGTATTCCGGATGATGATTTTGAGGGTACCATTGATCCCGGAAGGGTCGAGATAGTCAAAATGACTGTCATTGGGTTTTATTTCGGCTCCGGAATATTTTTAAGTCAGTTTGACTCGAATTGGAGTAAACGAGTCATTTAAATTGTGTATTAACATTTAAAACTGGGACTTATGTTTTATAGGCATAAGAGTCTTACGGATGAAGCCTTCTCATTTAGAGAAAGAGAGAAAGAGAAAAATAAAAGAGAAGAGAAGAAAGAAAAGAAGAAGAAAGGAAGAGAGAGAGAAAAAAAAGCTTGGAGATTTCCGGCCCAATCGCGACATCGAGGATGATTCAACCTCTACAAATCTGAGGCAATGTTTAATCTTGCTAATTAGCTATTTGTGTATTTCATTTCATAATTTGTGGGTTAAAGAAATGGATTTTTGGGTATAATATCAAAACCTAAATTTTTGGGTTTAATCTTGAAATTGATGTTTACACATGGGTTTAAGAGGTATAAATTGATGAAGTGAAAGTATAGGATGTGTTTAATGTTAGAAACATTGTTGGGTTACAAATTTATAGTTAGAAATTGTTGATTTGGATTTTGGGAAATTTAGGTTTATGTAGAAAAATGACCATTTCGTAACCTGCTGAACAGACCGAATCGATTCGGCCTCTTTCCAAATCGATTAGGAATGTTGCAAAATCCCAGGTCTGTGTGACCGAATCGATTCGAACCCAAGCCGAATCGATTCGGCCTGTGGCAGAAGCCCAGGTCTTTGGACCCGAATCGATTCGCCTTGGAGGCCGAATCGATTCGCTAGGCCGAATCAATTCGGAATAGGGCCGAATCGATTCGGAAACAGGGCATTTTGAGGTATTTTCTCCATAGTGATTCCAAACCCTTTTTGGTTGGGTTTATTGATTTGGGGGCCTTCTCTTATGATGTAAGAGATATGTTCTTGGAGACATATAAGGAGTTTCTCACATACTAGGATTTTATTCATGTATATAATTGGAGTTGTGTATAGAGATTGTGGGGAAACTTTTTGGGATTGAGGATCCTAATTTTTTATTAAAATTAAGTATAGATATGATGTGAGGTTGATAACTCTTAGAGAGTGAGGGGTCTCATATCCTTAGAAATGTTTAGACTAAGGAACAATTGATAACTCAATAGGAGTAAGGGTTCATAAGATTAATTGAACCATAGGTGAAATTGGGAACGATTTGGATCGTACTATCGACTAGAATAAGCGGTGGCATAAATTCTAGTTAGGATAGTTTACACGTAATTGTGGGGAAATAACCATTGAGATTCCAATACTTGAAACGAGGTTAGAATAATTTGATGTTTTAGACTATTAAGTCATGTATGTGCCTATGGTTAAATAGTACTAAAGGTGATTATGTACTTTCGAATATGGATGAAATATGTAGTGATGGATTCCTACACAAAATTTTGGGTGATAACCCTAAGGGTGAATATATATGTATATATAAATACATATGATTTTGGGAAACTATTCATCATAGGAAAAATGATGGAATATGTTTCAAGTGAGGGATTGTATTCACATATTGAGGTAAATTAGTGGAAATTGTGGTGACGGCTTGTATATTGAGGATTATGTATACTTATAGCCGGGTTTATATATCTTATACATATGAACGAGAATTAGTTTATATATATAAATATATGGATATGTGAATATGTGTATATATATATCTGTATGCATATAAATATATAGATATATTTATGTTGTGGACATACATGGTATGGATATTTAAACTGTATATGATTGTTTATATTTGATCATATGATGGGATCATATGGATGTATGTATATTGCGCATGTGAGCGGTATATATACTTATTGTGGTTAAGCATACCCCGCTCATGCTATCATTGGGAAGTTTTCGCGCAGAGGGTGAGCATCCTGGCATATAGAGCAGGGTGTGGATATTCCCCAGGTCATAGTCGTCCCGTGTGTTATTATACGATAGATATATTTTTGGGATGAGACGTGGTGGGTATGTTTCGTCTCATTGCTAGTTGGAGCTATGACCGCTTCCCGGAACGTCGTGTGTGTGAGTTATCACGAGGTGGGTGTCGTTGATCCCCCACCAGGTGGTCCCCAGTTGCTACGTGAGTCGGGCACTGGGAAGATGATAGTATTGATGCAGTTTTATCGGCGATATATATATAGCCGGGTGGATTATGTGCATGTCCATTGTACATCAATTATGATATGTACACTTGGTCATGGGTATGGATGATTGTTATATATATATATATATATGGTGAGAATAAAATGCCTATATATATATTTATATATCCTATATATGAAAGGATATAGAATCTTTGTGGAGTACATCTTAGATGATTATGGTGTACTAGATTGATAGGGGTTCATGTATCGCATTTAAGGAATATTTCGGTTACGTCATCCCAAGGATATTATTGGAGATGTTAGTTGTAGTAGTAGTATAATATTGTATACATGGCATTATGGATCTCTAGGATCGACATTGTCAAGAAGTAGTGTAACGGGGTGGTTCCTTATTTGGATTGCGCTTTGCGAGACACGCCACGCATGAAACGCAGTGCAGTGTTGAGATTGGAGAAAAGTTCTGCCAATTATGGTATGTACGGCATTATGGATCTCTATGATCGACATTGTCAAGGAGTAGTGTAACGGGGTGGTTCCTTGTTTGGATTTCGCTTTGCGAGACACCCCATGCACGAAATGTAATGCATTGTTGAGATTAGAGAGAAGTTCTGTCGATATTTATGTGTGGCATAATGGATCTCCAGGATCGACGTTGACAAGGATTAGTGTAACGGGGTGGTTCATTGTTTGGATTTCGCTTTGCGAGACACCCCACGCACGAAACGCAGCGCAGCATTGAAATTGGAGGGAAGTTGTGTCAATAATAATTTTGCATGCTTATTAATTAGAAATTAAATTATATGTTTCAACCCAAATGCATATTGGGTAACTTATCAAATTTATAAATGGTTAAATTATAAACCGGAATCCACTAAGCCTAATAAGGCACATATGATTGAAAATAAATACTTAACTGTGTTTAGAAAAGGGGTGGATTCTTGGTTTATGATATAAAGGTAGATCTCGTGGGTATAGGCTAGGCCTATGATAAGTTAGGTTGTCCTTATAAATGGGGATAATTTAACTAAAAGTTCAGGACGCAAATAGGTGCGTGCCTTTAGATGAGTGGTGAGTTGGGGTTCCACGAGAGTGCGATTCCACTTTTAATTATGAAATAAGTGCACCGATATTTATTATGCACGGTTAACACACTTGCTAAATACTTTTCACAACTCGGGCTCTGATCCGTTTACTTTTCTCTCCTACCTGTAGATATATATTACTACAGGTGTCCTACCGCATGGATGCCGGATGACCTTCTATCCAGAGTCTTGGGAGCCGCGACAGGTGCGGACTGTTGTGGGATGTAGAATGTAGTCGCTTCCTCCTTTGAAAAAAAAATTCTAGGTAGGATTCATGTTGTATATCGGGTTTATACCCAAGGGATATTTATATACATGTTTATATTTGTTCCATTCCAGTTGTTGTATTGGCTATGACCCGACAGCTTATTCGGGTCTACTTTTGGTAGTATATTCTGTTGTAGTTATTTATTTTGTTTTATTCTAGCATTTTATTTCTCATAGTTCTTTCATGCATCTTTCTTTCCTTTATTGGAAATGTTAGTTTGCTGTCTGTTGCATATTTTATTTAATTTTAACATCTCGCTTATATGATATCAGGTAGTTAGTCCTATATTATATTGTACGGATAGTTGATGTTGAGACTGGACCATCTGAAACTCCTGATTTAATATAGTATAGGGCTGGCCACCCGTTATTATTTTAGGCGGGGTGTAACAGATGGTATCAGAGCATCAAGTTCTAGAGTCCTTAGGATCTATGCGAGTTTTCTGCATTCTTCCGTTAACGTTCTTGACATAAAGCCCTACAATTAGGACTGTTGTGTTCACTGCGTTGTTTTCTTCTGTGAAGTATATTCACTTGATTGGCGTTCTGATAACAGTTTCTCTTGTTTCGTTTCAGACGTCGCCTAGATTTTGTCGTCTAGGAAAGGATAGGATTAGAGGTACAATACCCATAGCATGTTTTGGGTACGCTTTAATCGGGGGTATTTGTCTTCCCCGATTACGGAGGAGATATTGAGGAGATTTCTAGCAGTGGTTCGAGGTGATTTATCGGTAGTTGAGTAAGAAAGAAAAATTTACTCGAATGGCAAACCTTAGACTTAGTAAAGTAAGTCTGAGGAGAGATTAGTGTAGTCCTTGGGAGGTCTAGGTTGAGAAACCAGTCAGCCTTCGTTAGGAAACCTGGTGTTGGTGACTCTTACCGATGTGAGGAAGGTGTAGTTGTCCCAATATCAGGAGTATTGCCTTCTGGGAAGAGGGAGAGAATTTGGAGACTCAGTTTCGTTGTGTAGGACAGAGGGAGTTTTCGGTAGTCACCATAGCGTTTTGTCCTTCAATATGGTTAGGAAGGATTTATGAGGAAGAAAATTCTTTGAGGAGAATTAGGCCTTGGGGAGGATTGAGAAAGTGTGGTCTTTATGCGACATCTTTTGGAACAGTAAAACGTCTTATAATGAGCTAGTAGAGAGTGGCTCTATTGATTTTGGGAATGTAAATTTTTAAGGTTATTGGTTCATTGAGGGAAGAACTTAGTTTATGGAAACGTGTTGATGTGATGTAGAGGAATTTCATAACTGAGAGGTTGAGAGTTTAGTAGATTTATGTTGAGCGGATAATTTCGCTCCTAGTTGTGCTAGTTTTGAGAACTAGGTAATGGTTAGCAGTATTGTATTTGTTGAGGCCTTGTGTTTTAAACATAAGGTGTTTGTTTGGCGTGTCGAAAGATGCGGAATTTATTTATATTATATTATTGTATAAGCCCTCGGGCAATATCTAAAATATGAAAATCTTTTTATAAAACCTTAACCCTGGTTCAACTAATCTCAATCCCCGACCTAGCTACACAGTAGTGTATTGGGAGGGTTCCTTGTTTGGATTTCGCTTACGAGACCTCCCCCGCACGAAGGTGGCTAGCGTCAAGAATTGAGAAGAGTTCCACCATTGGGAAATTTTAAAACTTTTATATAATTAGTATGTTGTTATAGATTATAATGCCGAGGGTTATATTATGATTTTAGGCTAATGGAGCCTGATTATGATCTACGAGTTGAAACTCGGGTACGGGGTGTATGGGCGCCCCGGGGTAGTAGTATGTTTTCAAATCTATTTGGTTCGACGTCAGAACTAGCAAGGATCGGTATACTGATCCTGAGGATTGATTTTAGGACTAGATGATATTAAGGTCCTATGTGTATTAAAATTTCGTGGCCGAAATTTTTGTAAGGGGGGAAGATTGTAACACCCCATGATTTTTTAGACTGAGAAATTAAATTTTTGGGAGAATAAAATTTAATTAAATTGGAGAATTCTAAAATTTGGGAATTGAGGCCCAAAAATAGAGGACATTTTAAAGTATTCCGGATGATGATTTTGAGGGTACCATTGATCCCGGAAGGGTCGAGATAGTCAAAATGACTGTCATTGGGTTTTATTTCGGCTCCGGAATATTTTTAAGTCAGTTTGACTCGAATTGGAGTAAACGAGTCATTTAAATTGTGTATTAACATTTAAAACTGGGACTTATGTTTTATAGGCATAAGAGGCTTACGGATGAAGCCTTCTCATTTAGAGAAAGAGAGAAAGAGAAAAATAAAAGAGAAGAGAAGAAAGAAAAGAAGAAGAAAGGAAGAGAGAGAGAAAGAAAAGCTTGGAGATTTCCGGCCCAATCGCGACATCGAGGATGATTCAACCTCTACAAATCTGAGGCAATGTTTAATCTTTCTAATTATCTATTTGTGTATTTCATTTCATAATTTGTGGGTTAAAGAAATGGATTTTTGGGTATAATATCAAAACCTAAATTTTTGGGTTTAATCTTGAAATTGATGTTTACACATGGGTTTAAGAGGTATAAATTGATGAAGTGAAAGTATAGGATGTGTTTAATGTTAGAAATATTGTTGGGTTACAAATTTATAGTTAGAAATTTTTGATTTGGATTTTGGGAAATTTAGGTTTATGTAGAAAAATGACCATTTCGTAGCCTGCTGAACAGACCGAATCGATTCGGCCTCTTTCCAAATCGATTCGGAATGTTGCAAAATCTCAGGTCTGTGTGACCGAATCGATTCGAACCCAAGCCGAATCGATTCGGCCTGTGGCAGAAGCCCAGGTCTTTGGACCCGAATCGATTCGCCTTGGAGGCCGAATCGATTCGCTAGGCCGAATCAATTCGGAATTGGGCCGAATCGATTCGGAAACAGGGCATTTTGAGGTATTTTCTCCATAGTGATTCCAAACCCTTTTTGGTTGGGTTTATTGATTTGGGGGCCTTCTCTTATGATGTAAGAGATATGTTCTTGGAGACATATAAGGAGTTTCTCACATACTAGGATTTTGGGGACTCCTTAGTGTAAATTGGGAGAAATGTATCCATGTATATAATTGGAGTTGTGTATAGAGATTGTGGGGAAACTTTTTGGGATTGAGGATCCTAATTTTTGATTAAAATTAAGTATGGATAAGATGTGAGGTTGAGAACTCTTAGAGAGTGAGGGGTCTCATATCCTTAGAAATGTTTAGACTAAGGAACAATTGATAACTCAATAGGAGTAAGGGTCCATAAGATTAATTGAACCATAGGTGAAATTAGGAACGATTTGGATCGTACTATCGACTAGAATAAGCGGTGGCATAAATTCTAGTTAGGATAGTTTACACGTAATTGTGGGGAAATAACCATTGA
Organism: Sambucus nigra; assembly: GCA_949130495.1. Taxonomy (NCBI): domain Eukaryota; kingdom Viridiplantae; phylum Streptophyta; class Magnoliopsida; order Dipsacales; family Adoxaceae; genus Sambucus; species Sambucus nigra. The sequence continues at coordinate 265,660,106 of OX422209.1, read as the reverse complement.
GATTCCAATACTTGAAACGAGGTTAGAATAATTTGAGGTTTTAGACTATTAAGTCGTGTATGTGCCTATGGTTAAATAGTACTAAAGGTGATTATGTACTTTTGAATATGGATGAAATGTGTAGTGATGGATTCCTACACAAAATTTTGGGTGATAACCCTAAGGGTGAATATATATGTATATATAAATACATATGATTTTGGGAGACTATTCATCATAAGAAAATTGATGGAATATGTTTCAAGTGAGGGATTGTATTCACATATTGAGGTAAATTAATGGAAATTGTGGTGACGGCTTGTATATTAAGGATTATGTATACTTATAGCCGGGTTTATATATCTTATACATATGAACGAGAATTAGTTTATATATATAAATATATGGATATGTGAATATGTATATATATATATCTGTATGCATATAAATATATAGATATATCTATGTTGTGGACATACATGGTATGGATAATTAAACCGTATATGATGGTTTATATTTGATCATATGATGGGATCATATGGATGTATGTATATTGCGCATGTGAGCGGTATATATACTTATTGTGGTTAAGCATACCCCGCTCATGCTATCATTGGGAAGTTTCCGCGCAGAGGGTGAGCATCCTGGCATATAGAGCAGGGTGTGGATATTCCCCAGGTCATAGTCGTCCCGTGTGTTATTATACAATAGATATATTTTTGGGATGAGACGTGGTGGGTATGTTTCGTCTCATTGCCAGTTGGAATTATGACCGCTTCCCGGGACGTCGTGTGTGTGAGTTATCACGAGGTGGGTGTCATTGATCCCCACCAGGTGGTCCCCAGTTGCTACGTGAGCCGGGCACTGGGAAGATGATAACATTGATGCAGTTTTATCGGCGATATATATATAGCCGGGTGGATTATGTGCATGTCCATTGTACATCAATTATGATATGTACACTTGGTCATGGGTATGGATGATTGTTATATATATATATATATATATGGTGAGAATAAAATGCCTATATATATATATTTATATATCCTATAAATGAAAGGATATAGAATCTTTGTGGAGTACATCTTGGATGATTATGGTGTACTACATTGATAGGGGTTGATGTATCGCATTTAAGGAATATTTCGGTTACATCATCCCAAGGATATTATTGGAGATGTTAGTTGTAGTAGTAGTAGTAGTAGTATAATATTGTATACATGGCATTATGGATCTCTAGGATTGACATTGTCAAGGAGTGGTGTAACGGGGTGGTTCCTTATTTGGATTTCGCTTTGCGAGACACCCCACGCATGAAACGCAGTGCAGTGTTGAGATTGGAGAAAAGTTCTGTCAATTATGGTATGTACGGCATTATGGATCTCTATGATCGACATTGTCAAGGAGTAGTGTAACGGGGTGGTTCCTTGTTTGGATTTCGCTTTGCGAGACACCCCACGCACGAAACGTAGTACATTGTTGAGATTAGAGAGAAGTTCTGTCGATATTTATGTGTGGCATAATGGATCTCCAGGATCGACGTTGACAAGGAGTAGTGTAACGTGGTGGTTCCTTGTTTGGATTTCGCTTTGCGAGACACCCCACGCACGAAACGCGGCGCAGCATTGAAATTGGAGGGAAGTTGTGTCAATAATAATTTTGCATGCTTATTAATTAGAAATTAAATTGTATGTTTTAACCCAAATGCATATTGGGTAACTTATTAAATTTATAAATGGTTAAATTATAAACCGGAATCGACTAAGCCTAATAAGCCACATATGATTGAAAATAAATACTTTACTGTGTTTAGAAAAGGGGTGGATTCTTGGGTTATGATAGGAAGGTAGATCTCATGGGTATAGGCTAGGCCTATGATAAGTTAGGTTGTCCTTATAAATGGGGGTAATTTAACTAAAAGTTCAGGACGCGAATAGGTGCGCGCCTTTAGATGAGTAGTGAGTTGAGATTCCACGAGAGTGCGATTCCACTTTTAATTATGAAATAAGTGCACCGATATTTATTATGCACGGTTAACACACTTGCTAAATATTTTTCACAACTCGGGCTCTGACCCGTTTACTTTTCTCTCTTACCTGTATATATATATTACTACAGGTGTCCTACCGCATGGATACCGGATGACCTTCTATCCAGAGTCTTGGGAGCCGCGACAGGTGCGGATTGTTGCGGGATGTAGAATGTAGTCGCTTCCTCCTTTGAAAAAAAAATTATAGGTAGGATTCATGTTGTATATCGGGTTTATACCCAAGGGATATTTATATACATGTTTATTTTATTCCATTCCAGTTATTGTATTGGCTGTGACCCGACAGCTTATTCGGGTCTACTTTTTGTAGTATATTCTGTTATAGTTATTTATTTCATTTTATTCTAGCATTTCATTTCTCATAGTTCTTTCATGCATCTTTCTTTCCTTTATTGGAAATGTTAGTTTGTTGCCTGTTGCATATTTTACTTAATTTTAACATCTCGCTTATATGATATCGGGTAGTTAGTACTATATTATATTGTACCGATAGTTGATGTTGAGACTGGCCATCTGAAACTCCTGATTTAATATAGTATAGGGCTGGCCACCTGTTATTATTTTAGGCAGGGTGTAACAATACTCACACACTATAAATTAATGAACATTCCTCCACTCGTGTTTACTTATGTTAACTATATAATTATTCCCCCACTACCTTGTAAAATGGGTATTTGTTTATTCTATAAAGACAAAACCCCTGACATATCCCTGTGGATCAAATGTATTATTCCACAAGCAGATACTCCCACACCCATATTTAAAGATGCGGTTAGTAGCCCAGCAGGGACACAACTTGATTGAGACAACATACTCTCATTCTACAAAATTAATACTACCTACACTTGCACCTGTGGACATAAGCACTGCCATGGACCGAACCACGTAAATCTAATTTAAACTCTTTTTCTCTCACCTTACTCTATAGCAATCTCTAGTTAAGTATTTCTTGGATTTTCATCTCTTTGTCTAATATCATTTGAGCTCGTGTGCTTTAACTAACATAAAATTGGTATACCAGTTTTAGGCAATAACACCATTTATTAAACCCCGTTGAAATATAATGCTTACCACGTGCATGAGAAACCCATATCTATCTTCGATGAACAACGCAAGTGCGCTTTTTTACAAGTATTCTTCTCAAGTTGACAAAGATACGAAAACTGCTGTCGATATCAAAAGCCCACATCGTTGGGTTCATAATCTTGGAAATTAAGGTTTTTTCGAACTTTGAGGGGATATAGTGCTAACATATCTGATTCAAAATCTTATAAATCAAGGTAAGATATAAACAAATCACTCCTCTATATCACACATATTGGACATCTTTATCATGTAAATATCATTTGAATTCCTACTGCCACGTAAATTGGAAATCGTAAATATGGATAGAAAAAATGATGACTTACATTGGAATGAATGACCGATTTATCCAATGTACATTATAGAAGAAATCTTCATAGGGAAATCAATATAAATGGTTGTAGATATCTCTCAGAATACCTATTTTTTAATAAGGTGACATGAATGGATAGGGTGGTTTAAAAGCATTTTAACCCATTAGGGTAGGTCGATTAAAAGTGGTGGAGGGTGAGAATAAAAGCACTCCTTAAAAACAAATCCAAATGTGTTACAAAAGTAACATACCTATTGGATTCTATTTACAATAATGAAAACCTAGATATAATGTCCATCTTCTTGTTTAAAGTACCCAAATAATTTGTCCAAACGTTGAAAGACGAACATATGTAGAAAACCCTTTATGTTCAAACTAATATTAAAATACTAAATGCATAAGAATACATAAGAAAGGTTCGTCAAGTTATATTACATAATTAATATAAGGTTTATTACTCAAATCTCACACTCATGGAAAATAAACACCATAATATTGTTAGTATCTAGGGAACGAAGTTGTAACCTGTAATTTTGTCAACCACATTAAAGAAGGAAGTTGTGATTTTGTTAACCTTGCTATTATTTGTTCTATTTAGCATACCCCATCCTCGAAATATGAAATGGATGAACAAAATGTTGCCATGTCCTTTAACTTGGTGTGTGTGTGCTTATTTAGCTTCATAAATTGTTCCCAAACAGACCCTTGTCCTTCATTTTCACCACCGAGATCACATATTACTCACTCTCATCAAACTCCACATACTCAACCAAAATTTTTACTTGACCACAATCCAAACTTTTTTTAGCATTAGGTCCACCGTGGCCCGTATTAGGTGTTGCGTAGTCAGTTCGGCATCTGATACAACAAAGTAATTTTAAAGCGGGTCGGTGAACGGATCATGTTAAACCCGATTTATTGGCAGTTGCTTCTGCAGCGGTGTCTTCAAGCGTGTAGTAGAATTTTGGGACAGTAAAATAGGGGTCGTCTTTAACATGGGTCTTCTTTGGGTTCCATCTTACGAACAGCTCAAACGGCTTGATGTAGTTTGTGGCCTATTTGGATTTAAATGTGGCAAAACTTCTGAAGTTGTTTAATTGGGAAAATTTAATAGGAATTAAAGGCAAAACTTATGGTGTTGTAGATGATTTAGAATCCATTAAGGGGAAGGATTAGGAGACCACTAAGAGAGAGATACGGAGATGGGTAGAGAGGGTGCTTGTGGATGAGGATGAGTAATGAAAATTAAATTAACATAATTGAGGGTAAAAAGGGGAATATGGTAAAAATAAGGGCAAAAACATCAAAATGGTTTATATATATATATATATATATATATATATATATATCAAGGTTCTAAAAAACGCGAGGTGTGACCAAGGCGTAGAGGCCAAGCTTTAAGCCTTAGAAACCTAGGCGGGCCTTGGCGTAAAAAGGCGTGAAAAGGCGTTTAGGCCTTTTTAATATATTTTAATATTTTTTAATTATAACAAGGCTAATAAAAAATACTGAAAATGGTACATACCCAATAAAAATAAATAATACTGAAATGGTACATACCTGAAAAATATGTCCGTATATTTGCAATTAGGACGCCTTTTCCATATGCATGCTCCGTAAGTCCTCGTCATGTTATCACCCAATTCCATGCAATCAAAATTCAAAGTAGTCAATAAAATAATTTAAATAAATAATATTAATCAATATGAATAAAATCAAAATTGCCACTTATAAAATAGAAAATGATACATACCTTGAAATTGAATACCAATATATGCATTGGGAGCCCTTTTCCATGTGCACAAGTCCACATCACCCTAATAAACTTACGCTACGATAATTCAGATTAAAATACTAAAATGATCCATTAGTTAGTACAACTCAAGTTTCAACCAAACAACATATCTCTCAAATAAGGTCATAAATATTACAATCTTTTAAACTTAAACAGACATGTTTAATCATCTAATTCCTTATCAGACTCTAATTCAAAATCATCTTCTTCATCCGTTCCATCTTCTGTGCCATCCGATACAAAATCCTCTTCATCGGGTTCCCTTATTTCACTTTCATCACGGGCATTTCTACCGCTTCTTCTAGGTCGTAAAATCTCATTTGCCGCTTCTACAGCCGCATCCCATGTAAGTCCAGAACCCGCCTCCACGCCATACACACTCTCATCATCATCATCACAACCATCAACAATCCATGATTGTGCATTAGTAGCATCACTTGCTAGCAATTTATCCTTCTTCTTTTTCTTATCATTCTTGTTCTTCAACCTTGCATTGAATTGCACAAATACTAGATTATTCATTCTCGTGGCATCTAATCTATTCCTCTTCTTGGTGTGTATCTACATTAAGAAAACAAAATATCAGGATATTAGTATACTTGAAATTACGAAACTAATAACAAAAAGCAACTAAACAAGATATTTATGTAACTTACTCCTTCAAAGACACTCCAATTTCGTTCACACCCCGATGAACTAGAAGTCAAACCAAGTATCGTTTTGGCCATTCTCTTCAAATTTGGAGTTCCACTTCCATAAAAGTCCCACCGACCAACTAGTCAATGGTAAATGAATAGAATAAGTGGGTGAGAACAATGTAAAGAGTGTGACTAATGTAAATGTACAAAAATAAAAAAGAGGAATAGTAACATACCAGGGTTATAATTATCATCATTGTTCTCACATCCACTAATCGCTTGCTTTTTGCCGAATGCACCCTCCTTCTGGAAATACTTATGCAACTCAATATTTAGCACATGATTTTGGATTGCATCATCATCAAGAAAGAACTTCTCAACACAAGTAATCAAATTATCTGTAATCATTGGATCATCTTTGATACTCAAATTTTTGTAATAATAAAAAGGATTCAACAAATAACCCATTGTGTGAAGTGGACTATCAATGCGACCCTTGCCTTTGGTATCAATAATGTCGCTCTTTCTTCAACGCATTTCTGATTTCCTCCATAGCCTTTACTACCTCCCCAAACACAAACCCCATTGCAGGCTTAACATCACCATCAACAAGTCTAAGAACCTTTACTAATGGAGTGAACACTCTCAAGCACAACTCAATCAAATTCCAAAACTCATTTGGAACAACAATAGCAAAAGCCTCCATCCTCTTTTTGCTCTTAGACCATTTAGTCTCATTCAGTGTTGTAAAAAATGCCCGTTTAGGGCCTAGGCGTGGACAAAGGCGTTGTCAACTTTGGTCAACGTTTTTTTTTTAAAAGGCGTAAAAAACTCATTTTTTTTAGATAAAATGCGCCTCAGGCGGCGTTTTTTTAATTTCATTTTCGGGGGTAACCAAAACGACGTCGTTTTGGTTGCTTTTAAACCAAAAAAAAATGTTTAATGCAAAATGGGTCCAAAGTCTAAACCTAATTTGTGTTTGGTTGACTGAGATCTGTCGTTTTGTTCTAAAGAAACAAAACCCTTTTCGTTTTTCACTTTGTTCTAAAGAAAGTGAGCTCTTCACTTTCGTTTTTCAACAAGAAATAAAACCCTTTTCGTTTTATCAACAAGAAATAAAACCCTAATCATTTTTCACGATCAACCCTGTTTTAAAGGTGAGTTCTTCACTTTTGTTTTTCACGATCGGCCCTGTACAGGCCCTGTTCTAAAGAAAAAAAAACATTTTCGTTTCTAAAGAAATTGTTGGTTACAATGAGAGTATCAACGACGCAGCAACGAGAGTATCAACCATTTTCATTTATGAAGGTGAGTTCTCCATTCTTAATTTTTTATAGGAAGTGTTTGCCCTCTTTCGTAAGAACTGCTTAATTTTTTATTACTAGCATCAATTTCCAACACAAAAGGCTTATTGAAGATTGTATAAATCATGGATTTCTTCAACTGCTAAAATACATACTTTATTACATGATTTATTACATGATTTATCATGATTTATTACTTGATTTATTACAGTAATTTATTACATGATTTATTACTGTAATGCTGAAATAGCTGTAATGTTGTAATGCTGAAATACATGATTTATTACAGTAATAATTTCAGCAGTTGAACTGTAATGCTGTAATAGTTTTGTAGCAGTTGAAGACCACTGTAATAGTTGAAGACCACTGTAAACTGTAATAGTTTTTTTCAACTGCTGAAATACAAGCTTTCAATGGTCTAGAAATTGATGAAGGGTGATGCTGTAACAGTTTTGGAAGCTATGCCAAATCTAGATAACAGTTTTAGAACCTATGTCAAATATCTGTAATACATCAAACAATATTTGGTTCTTTTAGAGATTTGGGATTCAATGTGATATAGTGCAATTTGATTTCTATTTTTTTGTAATATAATTTGTATTTATTAACTGTTAATCTGCAAATTTGATTTCTATTTTTTTTTTTGCAAACTGTTTTTGTACATTAACTGTTAATCTTTTTCTGTTTTTGTAATCTGTTTCTGTTTTCAATATAGGTTAATGGATCCAAATGAATCTTCGTCGATGGCATCTAATGAGGCGTCATCAAAGAAAGATCTTAGTGATGTTGGATGGGAAACCGCGATTCGTGCGAATCCAAACGACAATAATGATATCAAGTGCACATTGTGTGGAAAAATTACTAAAGCAGGAATCTATAGACATAAAATTCATGTGTCTGGAATCAAGGGGTTGGGTGTTGCACCATGTAGTAAGGCTAATGAAGATCAAAAGGCCAAATGTATTGAGGCACTTGAAGAGGCGAAACACAAGAAAGTCCAAAAATTGGTGAGTGATAAAAGTAGGAGGAGTGAGGTAAGTTTAACGAATGAGGAGGAGGATGAAGAAGAAATTGAAAGTCTTAAAGGTGGGAGTCGTAAAAGGGCTTTTCGTGGTCCCATGGATCAATTTACGAGGGAAATTAGGTTGGATGACTCATATTTATCTGCTTGCATGGAGAAGAAGCAACAAAATATTAACGATGCTGTTGACAAGAAAAGGGCATTAGCAGTTCATCAATATTTGGCGAAGTGGATATATGAAGCGGGGGTACCTTTTAATGCAATTGACAATGATAGCTTCAAGAATTTTGTTGATGCGGTTGGGTTATATGGCCCGTGTTACCAACCCCCTTCACAGTACCAACTGAGGGAGCCTCTTTTAAAGGGGGAGATGGAGTCCACCAAAAAAGAACTTAAAAAGCAAGAGGAGGAATGGAAAGTGAATGGGTGTTCAATCATGACCGATGCTTGGAGTGATAGAAAAAGGAGAAGTATAATGAATTTGTGCGTGAATTTTAAGTTAGGTACCACCTTTCTTTATTCAAAGGAAGCGTCGGGTGATGCTCACACCGGTACTTACATAATTGAGTATGTGAATGGGTGTATTAAAGATGTTGGGCCAGAAAATGTGATTCAGGAGGTGACTGATAATGCAACTAACAATATGGCGGCGGCGAATTTATTGGCTTTAGAAAGGCTAAACATCTTTTGGACCTCATGTGCTACCCACACTATTAACCTCATGCTTGAGGGGATTTTTAAGCTTCCCACCTTTAAAAATGTGATCCAAAAGGCAAAGTCATTCACTATTTTCATCTATGCACATCACAAGACTTTATCATTGATGAGAAAATTTACAAAGAAGGAGATAGTTAGACCTGGAGTCACAAGGTTTGCTACTTCTTTCTTAACTTTACAAAGTTTGCTTGACAAAAAACAGGAGTTGAGAAATATGATGACTAGCAATGAGTGGGATGTGACTAAATGGTCTAAGAGCAAAAAGGGGAAGGAGGCTTTTGCTATTGTTGTTCCAAATAAGTTTTGGAATTTGATAAAGTTGTGCTTGAGAGTGTTCACTCCATTAGTAAAGGTGCTTAGACTTGTTGATGGTGATGTTAAGCCTGCAATAGGGTTTGTGTTTGGGGAGGTAGTAAAGGCTATGGAGGAAATCAGAAATGCGTTGAAGAAAGAGCGTGATTATAAACCGATCTTGGACATTATTGATACCAAAGGCAAGGGTCGCATTGATAGTCCACTTCACACAACGGGTTATTTGTTGAATCCGTTTTATTATTACAAAAATTTGAGTATCAAAGATGATCCAATGATTACAGATAATTTGATTACTTGTGTTGAGAAGTTTTTCCTGATGATGATGCAATCCAAAATCATGTGCTAAATATAGAGTTGCATAAGTATTTCCAGAAGGAGGGTGCATTCGGCAAAAAGCAAGCGATTGGTGGATGTGAGAACAATGATGATAATTATAACCCTGGTATGTTACTATTCCTCTTTTTTATTTTTGTACATTTACATTAGTCACACTCTTTACATTGTTCTCACCCACTTATTCTATTCATTTAACATTGACTAGTTGGTTGGTGGGACTTTTATGGAAGTGGAACTCCAAATTTGAAGAGAATGGCCAAAAGGATACTTGGTTTGACTTCTATTTCATCGGGGTGTGAACGAAATTGGAGTGTCTTTGAAGGAGTAAGTTATATAAATATCTTGTTTAGTTGCTTTTTGTTATTAGTTTTGTAATTTCAAGTATACTAATATCCTGATATTTTGTTTTCTTAATGTAGATACACACCAAGAAGAGGAATAGATTAGATACCACGAGAATGAATAATCTAGTATTTGTGCAATTCAATGCAAGGTTGAAGAAAAAGAATGATAAGAAAAAGAAGAAGGATAAATTGCTAGCAAGTGATGCTACTAATGCACAATCATGGATTGTTGATGGTTGTGATGATGATGATGAGAGTGTGGATGGCGTGGAGGTGGGTTCTGGACTTACATGGGATGCGGCTGTAGAAGCGGCAAATGAGATTTTACAACCTAGAAGAAGCGGTAGAAATGCCCGTGATGAAAGTGAAATAAGGGAACACGATGAAGAGGATTTTGTATAGGGTGGCACAGAAGATGGAATGGATGAAGAAGATGATTTTGAATTAGAGTACGATAAGGAATTAGATGATTAAACATGTTTGTTTAAGTTTAAAAGATTGTAATATTTATGACCTTATTTGAGAGATATGTTGTTTGGTTGAAACTTGGGTTGTACTAACTATTGGATCATTTTAGTATTTTAATCTGAATTATCGTAGTGTAAGTTTATTAGGGTGATGTGGACTTGTGCACATGGAAAAGGGCTCCCAATGCATATATTGGTATTCAATTTCAAGGTATGTATCATTTTCTATTTTATAAGGGGCTATTTTGATTTTATTTATATTGATTAATATTATTTATTTAAATTATTTTATTGACTACTTTGAATTTTGATTGCATGGAATTGGGTGATAACATGATGATGACTTATGGAGCATGCATATGGAAAAGGCGTTCTAATTGCAAATATACGGACATATTTTTCAGGTATGTACCATTTTCAGTATTTTTTATTAGCCTTGTTATAATTAAAAAATACTAAAATATATTAAAAATGCCTAAACGCCTTTTTACGCCTTTTTACGCCAAGGCCCGCCTAGGCTTCTAAGGCTTAAGGCTTGGCCTCTATGCCTTGGTCACGCCTCGCGTTTTTTAGAACCTTGGTCTCATCCCACTCATTGCTAGTCATCATATTTCTCAACTCCTGTTTTTTGTCAAGCAAACTTTGTAAAGTTAAGAAAGAAGTAGAAAACCTTGTGACTCCAGGTCTAACTATCTCCTTCTATGTAAATTTTCTCATCAATGATAAAGTCTTGTGATGTGCATAGATGAAAATAGTGAATGACTTTGCCTTTTGGATCACATTTTTAAAGGTGGGAAGCTTAGAAATCCCCTCAAGCATGAGGTTAATAGTGGGGTAGCACATGAGGTCCAAAAGATGTTTGGCCTTTCTAGAGCCAATAAATTCGTCGCCGCCATATTGTTAGTTGCATTATCAGTCACCACCTGAATCACATTTTCTGGCCCAACAACTTTAATACACCCATTCACATACTCAAATATGTAAGTACCGGTGTGAGCATCACCCGACGCTTCCTTTGAAGAAAGAAAGGTGGTACCTAACTTACAATTCATGCACAAATTCATTATACTTCTCCTTTTTCTATCACTCCAAGCATCGGTCATGATTGAACACCCATTCGCTTTCCACTCCACCTCTTGCTTTTTAAGTTCTTTTTTGGTGGACTCCATCTCCCCCTTTAAAAGAGGCTCCCTCAGTTGGTACTATGAAGGGGGTTGGTAACCCGGGCCATATAACCCAACCGCATCAACAAAATTCTTGAAGCTATCATTGTCAATTGCATTAAAAGGTACCCCCGCTTCATATATCCACTTCGCCAAATATTGATGAACCGTTAATGCCCTTTTCTTGTCAACAGCATCGTTAATATTTTATTGCTTCTTCTCCATGCAAGCAGATAAATATGAGTCATCCAACCTAATTTCCCTCATAAATTAATCCACGGGACCACAAAAAGCCCTTTTACGACTCCCACCTTTAAGACTTTCAATTTCTTCTTCATCCTCCTCATTCGTTAAACTTACCTCACTCCTCCTACTTTTATCACTCACCAATTTTTGGACTTTCTTGTGTTTCGCCTCTTCAAGCGCCTCAATACATTTGGCCTTTTGCTCTTCATTAGCCTTACTACATGGTGCAACACCCAACCCCTTGATTCTAGACACATGAATTTTATCTCTATAGATTCCTGCTTTAGTAATTTTTCCACACAATGTGCACTTGATATCATTATTGTCGTTTGGATTCGCACGAATCGCAGTTTCCCATCCAACATCACTAAGATCTTTCTTTGATAACGCCTCATTAGATGCCATCGACGAAGATTCATTTGGATCCATTAACCTATATTGAAAACAGAAACAGATTACAAAAACAGAAAAAGATTAACAATTAATGTACAAAAACAGTTTGCAAAAAAAAAATAGAAATCAAATTTGCAGATTAACAGTTAACAAATACAAATTATATTATAAAAAAATAGAAATCAAATTGCACTATATCACATTGAATCCCAAATCTCCAAAAGAACCAAATATTGTTTGATGTATTACAGATATTTGACATAGGTTCTAAAATTGTTATCTAGATTTGGCATAGGTTATAAAACTGTTACAGCATCACCCTTCATTAATTTCTAGACCATTGAAAGCATCTATTTCAGCAGTTGAAAAAAACTATTACAGTTTACAGTGGTCTTCAACTATTACAGTGGTCTTCAACTGCTACAAAATTATTACTGTAATAAATCATGTATTTCAGCATTACATCATTACAGCTATTTCAGCATTACAGTAATAAATCATGTAATAAATTACTGTAATAAATCATGTAATAAATCATGTAATAAAGCATGTATTTCAGCAGTTGAAGAAAACCATGATTTATACAATCTTCAATAAGCCCTTTGTGTTGGAAATTGATGCTAGTAATAAAAAATTAAGCAGTTCTTACGAAAGAGGGCAAACACTTCCTATAAAAAATTAAGAATGGGGAACTCACCTTCATAAACGAAAATGGTTGATACTCTCGTTGCTGCGTCGTTGATACTCTCGTTATAACCAACAATTTCTTTAGAAACGAAAATGTTTTTTTCTTTAGAACAAGGCCTGTACAAGGCCGATCGTGAAAAACGAAAGGGAAGAACTCACCTTTAGAACAGGGTCGATCGTGAAAAACGATTAGGGTTTTATTTCTTGTTGATAAAACGAAAAGGGTTTTATTTCTTGTTGACAAAATGAAAGTGAAGAGCTCACTTTCTTTAGAACAAAGTGAAAAACGAAAAGGGTTTTGTTTCTTTAGAACAAAACGGCAGATCTCAGTCAACCAAACACAAATTAGGTTTAGACTTTGGACCCATTTTGCATTAAACGTTTTTTTTTTTTGGGTTTAAAAGCAACCAAAACGACGTCGTTTTTGTTACCCCCGAAAATGAAAATAAAAAAACGCCCCCTGAGGCGCGTTTTATCTCCAAAAAAACGTGTTTTTTTACGCCTTTTTAAAAAAAACGTTGACCAAAGTTGACCACGCCTTTGTCCACGCCTAGGCCCTAAACGGGGCGTATCAAAAAAGCCTCGCGCCTAGACGCCCCTAGGCGCATTTTTTAGAACACTGATATATATATATATATATATATATATATATATATATATATATATATATATATATATATATATATATATATAGAGAGAGAGAGAGAGAGAGAGAGAGAGAGAGAGAGAGAGAGAATTAAAAGGCCATTTAAATGTAGAGATGCATGGATTTATTAGACCTCCTCTCTAGTAGTTATTTAATAATGGTTTATTAGGGATTATTTAGTTTTCAAAGGGTATAAAAGTCTAAAGTGACCAATTTGGTTTAAGACACATTTAAGTTAGTATAGATAATTATTCAATTCGTTTTTCAAAATCTGTTTGCATGCTTTTCTGCGTTTTTTATCTCCAAATGTCATGGTGTTTTTGTCTATCGAAATTCATATTGGAGATGTTCCAGAGCAGTTTGTTGCAAAGAAGGTTCGCCTTCGTTGGTACTGAGTTGTTGTGGCTCTTTGGCAAATTTAGTTAGTTTATAATGTGATCTACTAGAGCAAAAATATTATAGGAACTATTTTACTACATACTTAGGGGATGTTTATATACATAACTCTATGTTTGGATTTGAATGATTTAGAATTAAAAGGTACAAAAGATTGTTTGCTTTTACAAAATAAATAAATAAAGGGTAATGGTTATACTTGTCTCATTTTGATTGAGAGGTAAAATTTCCTCAAAATTTGAACACTAAATTGAGTATGAATCTGACTATATACAACCATTCAGAAGTTCATTAAGACATAAAAATAAACATATTTTCAAATTCAGACTTCAGATTTTTGATTTAGAATTTACATCCAGATGAAAAAACAAATGTAACCTTAGTAAATGATATCAATTGATAAAAATACATTTTATTTTTATAACTAGGTGCACACGTGCGTTACACGTGTGACCAAAATTTGAAAGTACACTTCAATTTTATGTAATAATGTGCGTTGTGCGTATTATCAATGTTTTAAGGCAGACTCTGAGTTGTGTAATAGCAATTGAGAAAAGAAACGAATGAATGAATAACATTTAAAACACGTATAAAAATATTTTAATAACTCATAATTCTGTAATTCGATGTTTCTTCATAACACATAAAAAATATACATAAATATATGAATGAATCACTACTTTCTCTTCATCAACCCATGTTATACAATAATTCATTGAGATGTAACCTTAAACATCATATCCATAATAAATAAAAGACATCACTTGGAAATTGGGAATTGTATGCGAGTATTTTTATACATAAGAGATACCAGCGATAATTTTCTAATCATCTCATATTGTAATAGCCCGTGGTAGAATTACTATAGAATAAGTTAATGTATCCGAAAAATTAATTTATATATAACATCTTGGGAAATCTACTTCAATAAATGAAACATCTTTCTTTTGAATTTTTGTATCTTATAATAAATATAAGTTTCACTTGCAGTTTTACACCATTAAAAAGCCTAGGAATTTTAATTTTTTAGAGTAGTATAGATGATGATGAAATAAGGTTTACATATTTGACATGGGATAAACCAACATACAAATACATGAATGTGTTTGACATATAACATGTGCAATACACAGTATATATATATATATAAATATAAATTATAACTAGATTTTAAATAGTTATAATATTATTTATGTCATGTTCGTACATTTAGTAATTTAAATATATTGATCACACGATAAAACAATTATAATATTTTTCTATTCATAAAAAGAAATAAAAGTGAAATAATGACAACTAAAGATATAGACTAATTCTTAAAAAAATTTAGAAGAAATGTCGAAGAACCTATTTAGCCCCAACACCTTGTTCTAGTGGTACCCCCACACATTGAGTAACTATATCAGTCACCTAATTCACAATAAAATGTGAAAATAAAATTATTATTAAATCTCTACCATTAGCACACTATGCAAAATATGCAAGTGGTATATTTGAATAAACTACATAATGGATACTTTTCCTAACCACTTTAATTAATACTAATGCACATACACAATTGAGATTCTAATCTTTAATACCCAGTTTGAAACTGTACATAATATTGTGAGTGCAAATTAATCACAATTAAAAGGATTCCAAAAAGCGATTAGATGAATAAAAGATGTCAACCACATAACACAAGAATATACGTGGTTCGACAAATTGTCTACGTCCACGAAGCGGTTGCTGTATTTTATTAAATTATCTCAAAGTTTTAAAATTACACCCCCTTAGCCCTCGGGTGTGAGTTGTATTTATAGTTGTGCAAAATCGTAGTGGTTGAATCAACCAAGGAACGCATTTGGCTTGAGATAAGTGTGCGTGGCGACTCCCTGAATATCTCATCCGAGATTTTGGGTAACCAGCGTGAGATGATAATAACTACATATATGTCTTGCTTATCCATGTGATAAATGATGTCAATGCCACACCTCGCTTAATTTTGGCATCGTCCGCCGCCAAAACTAAGTCGGGCGTGAGTAAATAAAATACTATTCTTAGCATGAGACAAATATGAGACATATAAAATTAATCATACACAACATTTATAATTGGATTTAATCCCAAATAATAATAACAACTGAACGACAAAAGCTCCATCACATGCTAGACTTTGAATAATTTCCAATCTCCAATTAATATGAAACTGACTAATCTCCAACTGAATCTAGTGACATAACTGAATAATACCCATACAACTTTGGAACCGAATGGTCCAATAAAAATCATAAACTGTGTATCAAAGTTAATGCGAAGGAATGGAAAACTAAACTAAATCAATACGCATAAGATAGAGCAACTCAGCCTGGGCCTCCAAGCAATTCTCCAAATAAATCAATGCAGCTTCTCCAAATACTATTTCCTGAAAAAGGTTAATCAACGCACGAGGTCAGTGCCCCGATCATGAATACACACTACTCCACTCAAATAGGATCCTTGAATCCAGACAGTAGCATTATACTCAATAAATATCACAATAGAATATTTTAATTAAACGGAATAATTAAACGCGATAAATGTAAATCACTATCTACCCGTAGGAATCCCCATTTAAAAAGAACACACCAATATGATTTTAAATTCCTAAGTCATGCGGAGTTAAACTTTTATTAATTAACCCAAATTACCATATTCTCAATTATTTATATTCTTACTTCAATAATTATTAGGTATGGCGGTCCTCCCGCCTCGGGTGATAATTCACAAAAATTCATTATAGCGGTCCTCCCTCCTCGGGTGATAATTCACCAAAGTGTCACACTTTCCCTTGTCAATAGCAAGTCAAAATCCGTTTAAACTGTCGATTCCCACGTAATATGACAAGGCTCCAACACACGACACGACATAAATCGTCCAGGCTGACCCGGTTAAACTGTCGGTGACTGACACATTATGTCGCCGCCAATTTTAATACCCGTTTTTATCTTAGGCATTAATTCTCAATTGCATAATTTATAAATTATCCCACCCTTTTATCTATGTGAGATAAGGGTCCCCAAGTTATCAATACGTCTTACCATATGAATAAGATGAATTTCTAACATAAACCTCAACCTAGTCTCATGCCTAAGCTAGCGTAACGACGATAAAGTGATAAAACTCAGCCCCACCCCCGACATAATAAAGTCGTAATAATCTGCCCCCACTAGTCCCATACCTAGAAGGCGTAAATCATCAAAAGGTCTACCCACTAGTCCCATACCTAGAAGACATCCTAAAATATAGGGAGAACAAAAATACCCAACAACCCGTCGTCGCAAAAGGCAATTAAATAATACCAACAAGTCACACCACCAATCATAATAAATCAACGTATAAAACTACGCACAATAGTCCAATTCAATTAAATCTTAATTTAATTATCACATCGTCGTAAACACCCAATTAATCCCATTAAATTATTTTAAATACAATACATCGAGATTTCATCATTAATACATCATATTTCCAATTTCATTATCTCTACACAATTTACATGGATTATACTCCCCCTGATTCATTTAATTCAAAACTATAATTTTTCTACATGCAACCTATACTAATAAAATCCAAAATTCACTCATCAATCCTACGTACCTAAGGGTTATGAATATCATTCAGATTAAAAGATTTAATAAAACAGTCTCATAATTAGTGTTCACTTTCTCTAATTAAGTTACTAATTGATTTTTAATAAAAAAATGCATGATTAAGGGTTTAGGCGACACTTAAAACGCATAATACTAAAGGAAAGAAATAGAGTATTCATGCCTGAGATCAAATTGAAGATAAACTGGTAGCACAGTTGGATTCCTCTCGAAAAATTAACAAAGAAGTGTTATTGAACAAACTTGATTAAATCCTAATTAAGCCTTCCAAAACTTGTGACAAAAACTTGATTATGTTGGAGGTTGATGATTATGGTTATGAAGACAAATATTTAGAAGTGTTCTATGGAGAAAAACTTGTGAAAAAGTGATTATGAGAAGTCCCCTTACGGATTATTAGTCTTATATACTAATTAGGAATCCTAATCCCACTCTAACACTACAAATAAAATCACCGAACCGCCTTAAATCTGGCATAGTTGATCGATCGAATAGGTACGCGGCCAGTGCCATTCCCTTTCATTTAATTCCATTTACTGAAAATCTAATTTTCCATTAGTCACGGTATAAATCTGTGACAAGTGTTTTTTCATTTTTTTTAAAAGCTAAACTTAAAACTCTTATAAAAACTTGATTTTAAATCCGATGTCGATTCCGTTTGAAACTCTACTTTTCAAATAATAAAACCAAAATAATTAATTAATAAAAATCCAAAAATATAAAATTTTATTTTTCTCGAAAATTCCCATTTAGTTAAATAAATCAATTATAAAAACATGGGGTGTTACAGTCAATAATCCTTTAATACTGATAGGATAGGTCGGGCGTGCCCCACATGCTGCTGGGCCTGGTCGATCCGTTTATAATTGGGCCTAAGTTATATTTAGGTTCCCACAATTGCCCCTAAAATCCCTGGGTTAAAGCTATTGTACCAATGGATTTTACCACTGTCTTGGGCCCAATGATCTTGATCCATTCTTATGAATTTGAATCGACGGGTTAGTCTTGTAATCATGTTGAAGTCACAAGGGTATGCTCGTCCAACTAAAAAGAATGAAGCTTCAAAATGCCATCGGGCACTGCACCTATGATTGTGCACGACCTTTGAAACTGGTTTTCTTCCACATCAAACCATCACTTTCGCTTCCAGTCTTTTACTTATCAACACTCCAGAGCTTCTTCGTTCACACTTTTTATTTTGTAAGTTTCCATTCTCATATGTTTTTTCACAACTTTCTTCTTCTTCTTCTTCTTCTTCTTCTTCTTCTTCTTCTTCTTCTTCTTCTTCTTCTTCTTCAGTAGTAATTATTAATTCTTACTAAAATATCAAATACCAACCATGGTAAAAATATTGACGAGTTTAGTAAGACCTACTCCATTCTTTCTTGGGCCCTCATGCCCAAAGATGTTAGAGACGTCGATGGGGGACACTCGATTCATACACTAGTTGTTTCCCAATGGGGGTTAACTTTTCCCCTAAACCCTCAATTTTTAAAGTTCTTTAAATTCTTTAGATTGATCCCTGCTCAGTGTGCCCCTAATACTTGGCAAATGCACTACACCAAAATGGGTAAATTAGCACCCTTCTAGCGGCTAGCCTTATCACGGTCATTGACCTTGGTAAAAAAATACGCATTTTTTGTCACGGTCAATGACCGTGATAAGTCCGTGACAATCCTTATAATATTATCACGGTCAATGACAGTGACAAGTCCGTGACAAATGTTCCGGTAAAAAAAATCCTTCCCCCTCCTTTTTTCTCTCTCTACGCTGCTATCCCTCTCTCTCTCTACTTTCAGGTTACTTTATCTCTCTCTCTCTCTTCCATTTATATATATATGTGTGTGTATATATATATATATGTGTGTGTGTATATATATATATATATGTGCGTGTGTGTGTGTGTGTATGCGTGTGTGTGCATGTGTGTGGTGGGTGGGGAGGGGGTGGGGTTGTTGTGTGTGTGTGTGTGTGGTGTGTGAAGGGGGTGGGGCAGGGTGGGGGGAGGGGGCAGGGATGGGTGGGTGGGTGGTGGAGTAGGGGTGGGGGCTGCGTGTGTGTGTGTATGTGCGCGTGTGTGTATATGTGTGTGTAGTGTGCGTGTTTGTGCGTAATGTCTCTTATAAACGAATTGATTGGTTATTAATTTTTTTAGTAAACTAATATAAGATTGCCCCTCACTGTAAATTAGTAAATTAATATATGATTAATTATGAAAGTAGGATTGCCCCTCATTATAAATTAGTAAATTAATAATTGTATACTTTAATTGTTAGTTTAACTGATGAAAATAATTAATTAAGTAGATGAATTAGAAGGAGTACGGGATACACATTTGTTGTTGACATTGCTGTTGGATTATAGTGGATCAATGTTGGGTTGGTTAGTTTTAAAAGTGGCATGACCACTAGATTATTTCCCATATGGGGGTGGGATTTTTAACTTTTTTTGAAAATTACTTTGTATATCGAACAATATATATATAGTATGATAATTAAATGAAACATACTTGAAATTACATATGTGCGTGTGTGTGTGTGTGGTGGGTGGGGGGTGGGGCAGGGGGCTATTGTGTGTGTGTGTGGTGTGTGTGCGTGTATGTGTAGTGTTGTGTGTGCATGTGTGTGGTGGGGGAAGGGGGTGGGGCAGGGTGGGGGGAAGGGGAAGGGGGTGGGAAAGGGGTGGGGGAGGGGGCAGGGATGGGTGGGTGGGTGGTGGTGTAGGGGTGGGGGGCTGCGTGTGTGTGTGTGTGTGTGTGTGTGTGTAATGTGCGTGTATGTGCGTGTTTGTGCGTAATGTCCCTTGTAAACGAATTGATTGGTTATTAATTTTTTTAGTAAATTAATATATGATTACCCCTTATTGTAAATTAATAAATTAATATATGATTAATTATGAAAGTACGATTGCTCCTCATTGTAAATTAGTAAATTAATAATTGTATACTTTAATTGTTAGTTTAATTAATGAAAATAATTAATTGATTAGATGAATTAGAAGGAGTACGGGATACACATTTGTTGTTGACATTGCTGTTGGATTATAGTGGATCGATGTTGGGTTGGTTAGTTTTAAAAGTGGCATGACCACTGGATTATTGTTCATACAACTTTTTTTGAAAATTACTTTGTATATCGAACAATATATATATAGTATGATAATTAAATGAAACATACTTGAAATTACATATGTGCATGTGTGTGCGTGTGTGTGGTGTGTGGGGGGTGGGAAGGGGGTGGGGCAGGGTGGGGGAAGGGGGTGGGCAGGGTTGGGGGAGGGGGCAGGGATGGGTGGGTGGTAGGGTAGGGGTGGGGGCTGCGTGTGTGTGTGTGTGAATGTGCGCAGGTGTGTGTGTGTGTGTGTGTTTGTGCATGTGTGTGTGTGAATCTGCGCGAGTGTGTATGTGCGGTGTTTGACAGTAACAATTCATTTTTATTTGTAGTAATTGTACATATTTGCATGTCTTCTATTAATTCATTTTGATATGTACTAATAACATTTTTTACAGCAAATGCCTACTTCAGGTATTAAGGCGAGGATGATGATGCTTGTTATGATGATGTCGTCTGGGCTCGGTGGTAATGGAGGCGACGAGGGCTCCTCGGCCCCTAGGCTCGCCAACTATGGCAAATTGGGGATGGCCATCGAGAACAAGTCGGGGCTATTAGCGAGATCCCTCGAGCTGGTAAAGACGATCATTGGTTCGGGGTACATTAGTTGGAGGGAGGTGCCATATGAGCTCAAGTTAGTTGTTTGGGTGGTACTACACGTAATGTATTTATATTTATATTTATATTCATTGAATATTTGAATTTCGATTTTAATTTCATTTTATATTTTGTTGGAATGTGAGGCCCCCGATTTTGAAATTTTCTTTTAATTAAGAATGTTATTTCCTTCTTTATATGTCGATGCGGAAGCGTAAAGAAGTGTGATGGTTCAATAACAAACGAATTACCAAAAAAAATATTAATTTCAATTTCAAATTAAAATTAAACACAAGTGAAAATTAAATAAACACGCGCAAATATTAATTTCACTTAAACCAATTTATTAATCCGAGTCCTAGAATTTACCTCAGTCATATTTTGTAATTTTATCAAATTAGGCCAAACCAATTTTAACAATAAAATTAAATGACTTGAATTAATTAACTACACATTATCCAAATCAAACACGTAGAGATTAAATGAAACCAATTTTATCTTTTTACCCAAGCATGCATTCTAGGTGATTTTGCAAAAGATAAAATAAAACAATTAATCCACTACGCCGCGATGTACGATGAAAAACCCAAGATGGGAAACAACCTCGGACGGCCCTATCCACAAATCCACTAGATACGGATTTACAAATATAAGACAGAAAGGCTTACAACACACGACTCGATCCCTCTCAAGCCCCGACGCTTCTTCTTGTAGATACCTCTTCCTAGTGGATAACCTTGGAGCTCCACCGCGGTCTCGGAATCCACCGATCGGACTTTATATGGTCACCGTCGCCCGAACTAGGAGCCTTTCTCCAAGTGGGTAAATCAACATAAGACAACTTCTTCTTTGTGGTTTTAGAAGCAAACCCAAACACTCTCTTCAATTTGGTGTAGAGATAAACCCGGTGCCAAACTCCAAGCAAGATGTATATATATGAACTTGGATACATAAAACTATGGGTGAAAACTAGAGTGGTAAAAGATTTTCTCTTTGAAAATTAACACTCAAAACTTGATCTTTTTCTCTTTATGATTTTGCTCTCTAAACACTCTCTAAGAGTTAGAAGGATATGAAAAAGATTCATTCACAAAAGTGATTCCCGCACATATTACAGTCAGAAAATAGTTGGTTAAGAATCAAGTGGGGAAGTGGGTGAAAACTGCTCAAAACTGCCAGAAAACTGTTCCCGCTGAAAACTCGTTCGAACGACATTCTCGTTCGAACGAGTCTTCTAACGAAGTCCCAGTATGAACTCGTTAGAAGATCATTAGAAATCTCGTTAGAACGACAATCTCGTTCGAACGACATTTCGAACGAAGTTCCAGTATGCCATAATGGGAAGTCGTTGGCAAGTTCGTTCGAACGACATTTTCGTTCGAACCACAAACTCGTTCGAACGACTCTATCGAACGAAAAACCAGAAAGTAGGAAAATTTAATTTTAGCCCAGAAAACTTTATAAACTTATTTAAAGTTTTAATTAGAAATCTTTCTGAAAATAAAAATGCAGTTTTGGATAAACCTATCACCCAATAAACAAGTTCCAAGCTCCTATATATATATAATTGCATTCATACCTTGGGAGCATGAAACTATGGTTGATGACGTATAAACGAGGCACGAAATCGACATGATGACGAAGCTTTATGCTCTTTGCCGCTATGTCTTCAACAAACTTTTCATAGGCTTGAGAATATTACAATTAAATACAATCCTATGTATAAATGTTTTTGTCCGAAATTGAGCCAAAACAATACATGGACTCAATTGGAAATTTGTGTCCTTACATATTTATATTTATTTTCAACTAACATTGTCTTTGTTGGATAGGAACAATTCATCCTGGATCCAAAGCTACGCGATTCCGTCTTGGAGCAGTTGAGAGAGCAACACAAGACGTGGAAGAAAAATATGTGGACCCGGCACTTTGGAAAGACACGAGAGTCCATTATCCAAAGGCGTGAATCCGTCCCGCCGAAGGAGCCGATATCATTGGCACAATGGCAAAAGTTCGTTGACAATGAGATCGGGGAGCGACAATTGATATCTCGCCAATCAGGGAGGGAAAACCGGGCAAAAAAGATGGACGTGCACTACTCCGACCGAACATCTTACGCCGAGGTGGAGCATAGGATGATGGTAAGATTTAATTTTTCTATAACTACAGAAATATATTATAATGCATTATTTTACTTTGCAGGGCCGATACTAATTTTATTTTATTTTATTTTAGGGGACAGGGAATGGCCCTGGGGGTAGGCCACATAGGCTCGATACTTATGTGGCTCTTCGGACGAAGAAGGGGAAAGACAAGGAGGTGTCCCCGAGCGTCGCGGCCACGATTGTAAGTAATTCGACAGTTTACTTTTTATTAATTACATTATAATTTTTTAATTTACTTATTTTACTAATCATGTGCTTTTTGTTATTTTAGGCAAAGCTTAAGGAAGTGCATGCGTCGCAGTCTGATATCGACAAGGCATCTTTGTCCATAAACGCACTCAGTCAAGTGCTTGGCTCTGATCGCAAGGGGAGGACAAGGGGGGTGAGCTTGCGGGTGGCCAAATCTAGGATCATCGTATTGGAGACGAGCGACATCGGGTTGGCTCGAACGGTGGACTCGCATGACGCGAAGTTATCCCATTTGGAGGCGACGGTCCAAGATATGTTCTCATTCATGAAGCGTTCGTTGGGCGGCAGAAAACGCAAGGGGAAAGGGAAGGATAAGGTGGCGGGGGAGGAGGTGCGAGAGGACGAGGTGCAAGATGACGAGGATGTGGACCTCGTTGCTTCATCGCCGACACGTGCGGACTGTGATGCTCCACTTCCCTATTTGGCTCCCTTCGACCGACCGATGTCGACACTTGGTTGGCCGAGCGTGTTTATACTGAACATATTTGATAGCCAGCGGATAGAGCGGGGGTTGAAGGATCGAATATCGTCCAGGGTGGACTAGTTCATGGATGTGAGTTTCAAGAGATCGAGTCCAGGGTGCTCGTCACGCATGTGACACCCGGGAAGGAGAACTCCCCGTTGTGGTTGCGCGAATAATGCGGCACGATGTATATCACTGGGTGTGTCAATTCGTATATCGTGTGGCCTACTCACCTCCTCGGATTTAACCTTACCCAAGACATGTAGTGACATTATTTGAATTGAATTGTATTGTTTTTAAGTTGGTACATTTGAATTGTTTTTAAGTTGGTACATTTGAATTATATTTGGATTATATTGTGATGCATATTGTTTTTATTTTGAATGTATATTTGCATTATCTCTAGTTTATTTGGATATATGATGTTAGAACAGGTACAACGTTGTTATAACATATACAAATATACTGCTAGGCAGTGGCAGTGGCCATACTGCCCAGCAGATTTTTTTCCAATTCTGCTCAGAATTGTCACGGTCAATGACCATGACAAGTCCTTGACAAATAAAGTTATCACGGACTTGTCACGGTCGTTGATCGTGATAATTTTCAAACAGTGTCACGATTTTATCATGGTTAAAAACCGTGACAAAACTTGTCACGGTCTAGGACCGTGACACGACCGTGACAATTATAACGAGCTTGTCACGGTCCATGACCGTGATAAAAAAAGTTATCTCGCCCAGAATTATCACGGTCATTGACCTTGATAATTGAGTAACTATATCAGTCACATATTTCACAATAAAATGTGAAAATAAAATTATTATTAAATCTCTACCATTACCACACTATGCAAAATATGCAAGTGGGATATTTGAATAAACTACATCATACATACTTTTCCTATCCACTTTCAATATTACTAATGCACATACACAATTGAGATTCTAATCTTTAATACCCATTTTGGAACTGTACATAATATCGTGAGTGCAAATTAATCACAATTAAAAGGATTCCAGAAAACGATTAGATGAATAAAAGATGCCAACCACTTAACACAAGAATATACGTGGTTCGGCAAATTACCTACGTCCACGAAGCGGTTGCTGTATTTTATTAAATTATATCAAAGTTTTAAAATTACACCTCCTTAGCCCTGGGGTGTGAGTTGCATTTATAGTTGTGCAAAATCGTAGTGGTTGAATCAGCCAAGGAACTCATTTGGCTTGAGATAAGCGTGCATGTTGACTCCTGAATATCTCGTCCGAGATTTTGGGTAACCAGCGTGAGCTGATAATAACTACAGATATGTCTTACTTATCCATGTGATAAATGATGTCAATGTCACACCCCGCCTAATTCTGGCATCAACCGCCACCAAAACTAAGTCGGCCGTGAGTAAATAAAATACCATTCTTAGTATGAGACAGATATGAGACATATAAAATTAATCATACACAAAACTTATAATTGGATTTCATCCCAAATAATAATAACAACTGAACGACAAAATCTCTATCACATGCTAGACTTTGAATAATTTCCAATCTCCAATTAATATGAAACTGACTAATCTCCAACTGAATCTAGTGACATAACTGAATAATATCCATACAACTTTGGAACCGAATGGTCCAATCAAAACCATAAACTGTGTATCAAAGTTAATGCGAAGGAATGGAAAACTAAACTAAATCAATACGCATAAGGTAGAGCAACTCCAACTGGACCTCCAAGCAATTCTCCAAATAAATCAATGCAGCTTCTCCAAATACTATTTCCTGAAAAAGGTTAATCAACGCACGAGGTCAGATCCCCGAGCATGAATACACACTACTCCACTTAAATAGGATCCTTGAATCTAGACAGTAGCATTATACGCAATAAATATCACAATGGAATATTTTAATTAAACGGAATAATTAAACGCGATAAATGTAAATCACTATCTACCCATAGGAATCCCCATTTAAAAAGAACATACCAATGTGATTTTAAATTCCTAAGTCCCGTGGAGTTAAACTTTTATTAATTAACCCAAATTACCAAATTCTCAATTATTTATTTTCTTACTTCAATAATTATTGGGTATGACGGTCCTCCCGCCTCGGGTGATAATTTACAAAAATTCATTATAGCGGTCCTCCCGCCTCGGGTGATAATTTACCAAAGTGTCACACTTCCCCTTGTCAATAGCCAGTCAAAATCCGTTTAAACTGTCGATTCTCCCGTAATATGACAAGGCTCCAACACACGACACGACATAAATAGTCCAAGCTGACCCGGTTAAACTGTCGATCACTGACACATTATGTCGCCACCAATTTTAATACCCGTTTTTTTTATCTTAGGCATAAATTCTCAATTTCATAATTTATAAATTGCCCCACCCTTTTATCGATATGAGATAAGGGTCTCCAAGTTATCAATACGCCCTACCATATGTATAAGATAAATTTATAACATAAACCTCAACCTAGTCTCATGCCTAAGCTAGCGTAACGACAATAAAGAGGCAAAACTCAGCCCACCCCCGACATAATGAAGTCGTAATAATCTACCCTCACTAGTCCCATACCTAGATGGCGTAAATCATCAAAAGGCCTACCCACTAGTCCCATACCTAGAAGGTATCCTAAAATATAGGGAGAACAAAAATACCCAACAACCTGTCGTCGCAAAAGGCAATTAAATAATACCAACAAGTCACACAACCAATCATAATAAATCAACGTATAAAACTATGCACAATAGTCCAATTCAATTAAATCTTAATTTAATTATCACATCGTCGTAAACACCCAATTAATCCCATTAAATTATTTTAAATACAATACATCGATATTTCATCATTAATACATCATATTTCCAATTTCATTATCTCTACACAATTTACATGGGTTATACGCCCCCAAATTCATTTAATTCAAAACTATAATTTTTCTACATGCAACCTATACCAATAAAACCCAAAATTCACTCATCAATCCTACGTACCCAATGGTTATGAATATTATTCAGATTAAAAGATTTAATAAAAACAGTCTCATAATCAGTGTTCACTTTCTTTAATTAAGTTACTAATTGATTTTTAATCAAAAATACACGATTAAGAGTTTAGGCGACACTTAAAACGCATAATACTAAAGAAAAGGAATAGAGTATTCATGCCTGAGATTAAATTGAAGAAAAACTGGTAGCACGGCTGGATTCCTCTCGAAAAATTAACAAAGAAGTGTTATTGAACAAACTTGATTAAATCCTAATTAAACCTTCCAAAACTTGTGACAAAAACTTGATTATGTTGGAGGTTGATGATTATGGTTGAGAGGAAAATTATTTAGAAGTGTTATCTGGAGAAAAACTTGTAAAAAAATGATTATGAGAAGTCCCCTTACGAATTATTAGTCTTATATACTAATTAGGAATCCTAATCCCACTCTAACATTACAAATAAAATCATCGAACCGCCTTAAATCTGGCATAGTCGATCGATCGATCGAACAGGTACGCGGCCACTGTCATTCCCCTTCGTTTAATTCCATTTAACCGAAAATCAAATTTCACATTAGTCACGGCCTAAATCCGTTACAAACGTTTTTTATTTTTTTAAAAAGCTAAACTTAAAACTCTTATAAAAACTTCATTTTAAATCCGATTTCGATTCCGTTTGAAATTCTACTTTCCAAATAATAAAACCAACATAATTAGTTAATAAAAATCTAAAATTTTATTTTTCTCGAAAATTCCCATTTAGTTAAATAAATCAATTATAAAAACACGGGGTGTTAGAGTCAATAGTCCTTTATTACTGATAGGATAGGTCGGGCGTGCTCCACATGCTGCTGGGCCTGGTCGATCGGTTTTGAATTGGGCCTAAGTTATATTTAGGTTCCCACAATTGCCCCTAAAATCCTTGGGTTAAAGCTATTGGGCCAATGGATTTTATCACTGTCTTGGGCCCAATGATCTTTATCCATTCTTACGAATTTGAATCGACAGTTTAGTCTTGTAATCATGTTGAAGTCACAAGGGTATACTCGTCCAACTAAAATGAATGAAGCGTCAAAATGCCCTCGGGCACTGCACCTATGATTGTGCACGACCTTCGAAACTGGTTTTCTTCCACATGAAACCATCACTTTCGCTTCCAGTCTTTTACTTATCAACACTCCAGAGCTTCTTCGTTCACAGTTTTTATCTTGTAAGTTTCCATTCTCATATGTTTTTTCATAACTTTCTTCTTCTTCTTCTTCTTCTTCTTCTTCTTCTTCTTCTTCTTCTTCTTCTTCTTCTTCTTCTTCTTCTTCTTCTATTCATTTTTAGTAGTAATTATTAATTCTTATGAAAATATCGAATACCAACCTTGGTAAAAATATTGACAAGTTTAGTAAGACCTACTCCATTCTTTATTGGGTTACAATCAAGTGTGCCCTCATGCTCAAAGATGTCAGAGACGTCGATGGGGGACACTTCATTCATACACTAGTTGTATCCCAACGGGGGTTAACTTTTCCCCTAAACCCTCTATTTTTAAAGTTCTTTAAATTCTTTAGAGTGGTCCCTTCTCAGTGTGCCCCCAATACTTGGCAATTAGTCAATGGGGTTAATCGCAAAAACGAGCTCTATGGGACCAACCTGGGCATCCTATAGATCGGGTACTACTACACCTGTTCTCATACCACAGATGGCCTCTTTTACTTGAAGGTAAGGAAGGCCGATAGGGTGCTAGTTGTAAACCTACCTGATTCCAACAAAGGATATTGGGATCAGGGGTTCATCACCAGAAATTAGTAGTATCCACTGCTCCTTGAAGGCAAAGAATATGCAGGGTTTTTGTGCCCTGATTGGGGGGATCATATATGTTAACACTTATTCCTCTAACTGCTTACATTTTGCTTATTACTTGTTGTTGCTAATAGTGCTTTCCAGTTGTCTTTGAATAGCTCGCAAGAAAAATAAGGAAACCTCCCTTCAAGATATCGACGATGCCGATCCGCTAAAGGCTTGGGGGGTGAGTAAGTACCTTCCTGACGGTAAATACCCCAGGTCGTTAGTTTTTCCTCTAGAATACACCAACACTACCGGCAGCTTTACTGCTCACTCTGTAGATGATATACCTGATCTCCCTCTACCAGGCGAGGAGACTTCTTCATCTTTTGAGCCGCTAGACATTGGGTCCATCCAACCAGAAAAAGAAGATTCAATGGCTTCCACTAAGAAAATAGTCCTTTTTATTGATGATGACGATGATGATGAAGACCTTTTTTCTGCTCATGCTAAGTCCCGAAATAAGGCCGAGAGCCAATCCTTCAAGGCTGGTGACTCAAGTTTGGTCACCAATGAGAAGAAAAAGGAGGAGGAAAAGGAAAGGAAGAATATGGAGGAAGAGAAGAAAAGAAGAGGAGGAAGAGAAGAAAAAGGAGGAGTAAAAGAAAAAATTCCTTTTGGCCCATCCGAAGAAGAAGAACAACGTTCTTTCCTCTCTCTCCAACACCTTTCTGGCCCAATCTTTGGCCCATAATCCATCTCTCACCCTAATCCCTATTATTAACATTGCTGGATTTAATGGGATTTTCTTAAATAAATCTGCTAATTAATTAAATTATTTAAAGTCGCAACCTTTTTCTTAAATTAAAACCTGTCAATTACCTTTTATTCCTTCTATAATGGTGTTAAAGGCTTTTCTTACATAATAAAATTGGATTTGCTCCCGCCCCCTTAACACCTTGACTCGGGTGCAGGTTGACCTAATGGTAGCCTAAATCCGGGTTGGGGCATTACACAATATCCCTCTTGTTGACAAAGTACACTGGAAACTTTTCGGATTGAACCCCAAATGAGCATTTGACCCTGTTGAGCTTCATTTTGTAATGCCCAAGGATCTCAAAAGTCTTCACTAAATCCTTCGATGATTGACTTTGAGCTTACTCTTGATGAGCATATTGTCAATATACACCTTTATCTTCTCTCTCAAATGTTACTTGAACATCCTTGTTGTAACGCCCTGACCCAGATTTATAGGTTAGCCACGGGTCAACCCGACTCGAGCCGACCGTTAAGTGTAAAATGCAATGAAACAACCTTAATAATATTGCTAATTTAGTTTTAATTTAGTTAACATTTCACTTGTTAGCATGCAATTCCAGTTTCAAGATAAACTACGTGTGGGCCCCACGAGGATCACCCTGAAGTCCAAGTAAACAGAGCTGCTAACGTAAAATAAATAAAGTACACTTATCCGTATAACGCCCTCGAAATACGACCCCCCACCCAACCTGCAGTAACAAATCGAGGGGTAAGCCTATGCTTGGTGGGAACATCTAAAGCAACATAGAAATAAACGACAAGAAGGAATAATCACACACTACAATCACACTCATACGAGAATATATATATATATATATATATATATATATATATATATATATACCTCTTTGAAAAATGCATGTTCCATGCATTAATCGTTTTACTTTTGAAAAACTTTACTTTCCCAGATTAATTTACCTTAATCTTCTAAAAGCTTCATTTATACACACTTCTCATTTGTCAATTTATTTGACACACTCGGTTCCACACTTAACATCCCTATAGTTGATTTTTGTTAACACCCTTAATCAGAACGCATAAGTGATTTATACAACTAACTTGAAGGTATGCCACTTGGCACTAATTTACTTGTCGTGCTAACCTTTTTGACTTCACTATCGAGGACACGAACCAAACCGCCATCAAACTAGTAAGACCGACACGATCCAATTCCAACATCAAAAGATCTAATACCGACCTCACCGCGTCACACCTGAAGGAACCTTGAACCTAGAGCTCTGATACCATTTGTAACACCCCGACCCAGATTTATGGGTTACCCATGGGTCAACCCGAGCCGAGCATTAAGTGTGAAGTGCAATGAAACAACTTAAATAGTGTTGAAAATTTAGTTTTAATTTAGTTAACATTTCAATTGTTATCATGAAATTCCAATTTCAAGATAAATTACGTGTGGGGTCCACGGGGAGCACCCCGAAGTCCAAGTAAACAAAGCTGCTAACGTAAAATAAATAAAGTACACTTACCTATATAATGCCCTCAAAATACGAACCTGCGCACAACCTGCCACAACAAAGCGAGGGGCGAACCTATGCCTAGTGGGAACATATAAAGCAATATAGAAATGAACAGCAACAAGGAATACTCACACAGTACAATCACACTCATACGAGAATATATATATATATATATATATATATATACCTTTGAAAAATACATGTTCCATTATTCCTTCTTGCAGTTCGTTTCTATACAACTTTATATGTTCCCACTGGGCATAGGCTCACCCCTCGATTTGTTATGACAAGTTGGGTGTGGGTTCGTATTTTGAGGGAGTTATACAAGTAAATGTACTTTATTTATTTTACATAGCAGCTCTGTTTACTTGGACTTTTCGTGGGCCCCACATATAGTTTATCTTGAAACTGGAATCGCATGCTAACAAGTGAAATGTTAACTAAATTAAAACTGAATTAGCAACATTATTTAGGTTGTTTTATTGCACTTCACACTTAATGCTCGGGTCGGGTCGGGCGGGTTGACCCACGGGTAACCCATAAATCCGGGTAGGGGCGTTACACTTGTAACCAACCTTTTGTATGCCGCTCTTGCATTTTAAGGTCAAAGGCATAACCTTGTAATAATGTAAGCCCAAAGTGGTTATGAATGAAGTTTTATCTTGATCGAGACCGAATAAAAGGATCTGATGATACCCTGAGTATGCATCTAGAAAACTCATATGCTCGTGACTCGTTGTTGTGTTGACCAGCTGGTCGATCTTAGGTAGAGGAAAACTATTATTAAGATTGGTGAAATTAACTCACACTCTTCATCTATCGTTACATTTTTACCACCATCGGGTTTGAGATCCATTTTGGTAATTAAACTTCACTGATTGACCTTGCCTCCAGAAGTTTCCATACTTCTGTTTTCACTACCTTTGCTTTCTTCGAAATAGTTCGACGAGACATTTATGTGATTGACGGATACGTGGGATTAGCGTGAAGTTGGTAGCACGCGACTTTAGGGTCGATCCTAGGCATATCATATGGTTACCATGAGAATACATCTTGATTCTGCTTAAGCAACGAAATTAACTCCTCCTTCTCTTTCTCAGATAATGTGATGCCGATCAAAAATTTCCTTTCCAACTGAGTCTCATCAAAAGCTCTCTTTCCAATTTCTACATAACTCTATCTACGGGGTCAACTCTCATCTCTTCCACCCTTGGTCTTCCGTACTTTAGTTGCTATTTGGACGGTGTAGCTCCGTCTTGAGACGTTAAAGGAGTGGCCTCATTTTCTTTTTTCTTTTCCTATTTAGGCTTGATGGCGGGGATAAAATACTTTCGAGCAATAGCCTGGTTGCCCCTGACTTTCTTTATTCCTCGCTTTGTGATGTACTTGATGTAATACCCCGTACTTTTGGCTATATTTATTTTTGGGATTAATTAATTAAATGTGTATTAATTGGAAATTAATCCGGGTTATAAATACTAATGAGATGCGAATTGGTATTTGATTAGGTGCATATATGATTATATATGTATTTGGTACTATGAAAATTTGTCGTGAGATTTATATACGGCATTTTAGAAATTTTGTTGAGACGCGTGGGACCGCCGCGTCACGGTATAATATTTTATTAATAAAAGTAAATTTAAAATCTATAATCCGTATGGTCGTTTTGAGTGCGCCAACGCGTCCGGAAGGGTCGAGTTAGTCAGAAAACACTAGCCGGGGGTATAGTTTGGGTCCCGGGGTATTTTTAGGCCATTCCGGCACTATAAAGGGTGTTTTAGTAATTTGGTATTTTTGGGTAATTAAAAGTGACGAAAATTGAGAGTTGTAATCTGATAAGGAATTGACCCAACCAACCCTTATTAACCCAACAAGCTACGGAGGTTTATTAAATTAGGTTTTCATAAGTTCCCCCAAAGCAAACCCTAGCCACCATAGCTTTTTGGAGAAGGAAGCTTGGAGAAGGAGAGAGAGAGAGGAATTCTGCAGAAATTCTACACCGAATCCACACCAAATTCAGAGACAAACAAGGCAAGTGACTTTATTCCATTTAAATTCTGAGAATGTCTTTTCCATGTTAGAAAATTCGGATTTATGGTTGTTCTTGATAAAATATGAAAACCCATGTAGTCTAGATCATAAAACTTGAGGAATTTGAGAAGGATTGCATGTAGAATAGTTTGGAGACAATTAATCTGATGTTAATACATGTTTGGGTGAAAGAAAAACGAATTAAATTCTGGATTTGATGTTGATATATATCTAGGGTTCATGTTCTTGATGATATTGGGGAAAAGTATAAAATCTTGGGATTTAATGATGTTTAGGATGCCTTATTGCCTTAAAAGACGTTAGTTTATAACCTAAGCATGTTTTAGTATGATTAGAGGACTTAAATCATTATTAGGACGAACTTTGGAGAAGGATTGAAGTGATAAAAATGGATGAAAAACGATTTGGGAAAAATCTGGGCCGAAACTGGTAGCTCGTTAGAAGCAGCCACCAGGTCGTTCGAACGAACTCGTTCGAACGAGCTTCTAACGAGTTGACCAATCGTTATTAACGAGTAGGGATTTTCGTTCGATATCTCGTTCGAACGAGATATCGTTAGAAGGGTCAGTTCGTTCGAACGAACTAGGATCTCGTTCGAACAGCCTCGTTCGAACGAGACTTCTAACGACCTGACAGTCCAAACTCGTTCGAAGCCTCGTTCGAACGAGACTTCTAACGAGTTGACAGTTTGACCCTTTTTGGACTGTTTTGATTTTTGGAGTCCTTTAAACTTGTTCGAGGATATAGATGACCTTCCTTTATTGATGTGAGGTTAGATTTGGGACTTTTGGATTATTGAGAGGAGTAAACTATATACGAGAGTTATATTCAATGAACCATTTGGGTTGAGACATGAGGGACTACTACGATGTGAGGATGAATTATAGCGCGTATAATTACAAACCGGAATAGTACGAATTGTGATAATTATAGTTAATACGAGAATGCGATATGTACTACGATTAAAATACGGTATTACTAAGACGTGTATTTACTTAGTATTGGTATATGGATTGTTTGTATGACATACCTACCATACTTGCTATCACGGGAGGTTGCGTTCGCTTAGGACCCTCTAATCCTTGTGTGCCTACGGGGGGGGGGGGGGGGGGGGGGATATAGACTGGTACCTCGATGAACATAGGTCATAGAAAGACTTATTGTGATATTAATAAGTCCGCTGACCATGGGAGCGTAGGTATGTGCGTGACCCATGTGATGGTGACTGTGTTCGCCTCTACTATTTGTGATTTGTGTTATCTGAACTATTCCTGAGAGATTCGGAATATGTGATCCTTATGTGCGTGATGTACCGGGATGGATAGCAGAGTATGTGTGCACCATAGCTTAGATTGCGGGGTGCTTGTATCGTATATTTATTATGTGAATAATATACATTATATTAATGGGAATCCTCATGTTAATGTTGTAAAAAAATTACGGTATTGTTTCGAGATATATAATGAGTTAGCTGATAGTTATATCAATGGCATATTTAGTAACTGAGTTTACGTTAAACCTCTATTAAATTACGAGCGTTGTTATGTTAAAGGGAACCGAGTTATATGGGTAGAACCTTTGGCAGTCTAGCTAGTTATGTTGTCAGTTAGCTAGGAGTATGGGTCGATATAGATGGGTACTTACGTTAGGAGTGCACAGTTAGACGAGAGGTGAGAATATCATGCGAGTGTACGTCCTAACATGTACTTTGCATTTAATGTTTTAAATGTTTTTAAAGCACTTGCAGGTTTTTAAAATATAACTCCACATTCGGGCTCTGACCCGTTTTCTTTTCAAATCTCTTTTTCTTTGTAAAACCATTTTAGGTGCCCAGCCACAAGGACACCAAGCATAGGATACTCATTCAGGTGACGAGCTGTAGCTGCTTGTGGAAGCTACAGGGATTTGCATGTAGACGCTCCTATCTTTTGGATTCCAGAGTCACCATCTATCAGTTGTAGGGCATGTTGCCCATTTCTATTTAGAGCATCTTTTACATTTCAGCTTTCAGACTTTAGCACGTTTTATTTCAGTTTCGGTTATCCATTTCAGTTATGGGATTGTAGTGAGGAGTTTCCTCCAGACTTTATTTACTTTATTGTGATGGTTATTCGTTTTACTTCAGTATGGTGAATGGTGTTATCTATTTCTTCATTACACTTGTTGCATGTTAATCAGACTTAAATTAAAATTTGGCAACTTGCTTTTTAAATACTAGGTGGTTAGAAATAATAAAATGTTTTCGACAGTGATGCTATTAACTGAGCCAACTTGGCATTTTGAATTAATTTTATAAAGGAGTAGCTACCCGGTATTTAATTAGTCGGGGTGTCACAGGTGGTATCAGAGCATCAGGTTCTAGTGTCCTTTAGGATCTGTACGACTATTATGTTTCCGCTACGTTTTCTTTGATATAGAGCCCTATATTTTAGGACTATTGTACTCTTTTTGTGTATGCTTCGTTCTTCAGCTATATTAAGTTTATAACCGTGAACTTATAAACTTTGTTCTTATTTCAGATGCCTCCACGACGTGCACGACGAGTTCCCAGGAATGCAACGCCCGAAACCCAGCCCGCTCCAGTTCAGGGTATGTTGAACGCCGCTGAGGTTGCTGCTATAGTAGCCCAAGCGGTAAATGCCGCGATTGCCGTGATTCAGCAGGCACCGCCTCAGGCGCCGGTTGCCGCGCCAGCACAGGTTAATGCATTCCCGTCTGCTTGGGAGCGTGTACGAGACGCCTTTCAGAAAGCGCATCCGCCAGAGTTTGCAGGTAGCTCAGACGTGGTAGTCTCGAGCCAATGGAGGAAGGACATACAGAGGCATTTGAGGATGCATGAGTGCACTGCTGTTCAGAAACAGGTGCTAGCTACTTTCAAGCTAGTGGGATCTGCACTACAGTGGTGGGAGTCTATCACCACCGCGGAGGAGAGGGATACCCTCACGATTCAGGAGTTCTGGGTGCGGTTCGACCGCAAGTACTTTCTGTCCGCAGTTCATACAGAGATGAGGAGGAAGCTGATGAGTTTGAAGCAGGAGGGCAAGACAGTGGCCGAGTATGAGGCCGAGTTCACTAACCTGTTGAATATCGTTCCAGACGAGATTCCAACAGAGAAGAAGAAGATAGAGAAGTTCACTGATGGGTTGAATTGGAGGATCCGTCAGCATCTGCTGGGGAACCTATCGTTGGCCACGTATTCTGATGTGGTTAACGCTGCATTATTACACTGCCAAGACCACCGTTTTCATATGGCCGAGGGCAAGCGGTCAGGGGAGTCTAGCCATCAGGGCAGGACTGGAGGACATGGTGCCAGCGGGGCACAAACCGGTCAGGGGCAGAGACAGACTGAGCAGGGCTCCCAGCAGGGGGATAATAAGAGGTTCCGGTCAGGGAACTACAGGCAGGGACAGGGAGGTTTCCGTCAGGGCCAGCAGGGCCCAAACGGCCATCAGGGCCAGCAGGGGCAGAATGGGCAGCAGTTCCAGCAGGGCCAAGGGAAGAACGGTAACGGCCACCAGGGCCGGGGACAGCAGGGGCAGAGGGGAGGGAACTTCCCAGGGAAGTGCTTTACTTGTGGCAAGACTGGCCATAAGAAGCAGGATTGTCCTGATAGGGGCAGGGCCCCACAGCAGCAGCAGCAGGGTGCTCGCCAGGAGCCGCAGAGACCTATGTTTCCCGCCGCTCTTCCCGCACCGCCACAGATGGCAGCTCTGCCACCCATTCCAGCAGTCCCAGCTCAGCAGGGGCAGCTACAGTATGGACGTGTCTACAACGTTCACCAGGCTGCAGTTCCACAGGCACCGCCCGCGATCGAGGGTACGTTTCCTATCCATGGCACTATGGGTCGGGTGTTATTTGATACGGGTGCTACACACTGTTTTATTGCTACACACTTCGCGAAAGCTTTAGGATTGTTAGCTACGGCAGAGAGCACAGTGACGTGTGTCGACTCACCGTTAGGGAGTGGGTCACTTATTTTCTTTATATGCCGGGGAGTAGGGGTAGAGGTTGGTGGTTTGGTATTACCTGCGGACATGTTAGTGTTAGACATGCATGTTCACGATGTGATCATCGGTATGGATTGGCTCGTAGCATATAGGGCCATGATTGATTGCTTCAGCGGGAGCATTGTTTTTGCCATTTCGGGGCAAGAGATGTTTATAGTGGCGATGCCTCGCCCAGAGGGAGGATCGACCACTCATCTGTATTACATAGAGGAGGATACCTCTAAGGAGGTTGTTATTCCTTTAGATTCGATCCCGGTTGTCAGGGAGTATTCAGATGTGTTTCAGGAGATACCAGGCTTACCACCCAGTCGGGAGATAGATTTCGTTATAGATTTGCTACCGGGTACGAGACCTATAGCACGTGCACCATACCGAATGGCTCCGGCTGAGATGCGAGAGCTACGGGATCAGATAGAGCAGCTGTTAGGGCAGGGCTTTATTCGCAGGAGTACCTCACCTTGGGGCGCTCCAGTTTTGTTTGTGAAGAAGAGGGATGGTTCACTGAGATTGTGCGTGGACTACCGAGAGTTGAATAAGGTCACGATACGGAACAAGTATCCGTTGCCTCGAATCGATGACTTATTCGACCAGTTGAGAGGAGCTTCTTTCTTCTCGAAGATTGACTTGAGGTCAGGATACCATCAGTTGCGTATCAGGGAGGAGGATGTCTCGAAGACTGCGTTCTTGTCGAGATATGGTTCTTACGAGTTTCGGGTTATGCCTTTCGGTTTGACCAACGCTCCAGCAGTGTTTATGGACTTAATGAACAGAGTGTTCAGGGATTTCTTAGACCAGTTTGTCATTGTCTTCATTGATGATATTCTGGTTTACTCTCAGACAGAGGAGGAGCACGCCGAGCATTTGAGGCAGGTTTTGCAGACACTTCGTCAGAACGAGTTGTATGCAAAATACGAGAAGTGCGGGTTTTGGCTGAAGGAAGTCCAGTTCTTGGGTCACATTATTTCCGACCAGGGAATATCTGTCGATCCGGGGAAGGTGTCAGCGGTGAGGGAGTGGGGACAGCCCACGACACCAACGGAGATTCGTAGTTTCTTGGGTCTAGCAGGATACTATAGGAGGTTTATTCGGGGTTTCTCGGAGATAGCAGGTCCTTTGACACATCTTACTCGTAAGGGTGTGCCATATATCTGGAGTGATGCCTGTCAGTTGGCATTCGATGAGTTGAAGGACAAATTGACCTCAGCACCTGTGTTAGCATTGCCGAGACCGGGAGTTGAGTATTTGGTTTACACCGATGCGTCTTTGCAAGGACTGGGAGGTGTATTGCAGCAGGAGAGACAGGCCATAGCTTATGCTTCCCGTAAGCTTAAGCCTCATGAGAAGAATTACCCCACGCATGATTTGGAGTTGGCAGCAGTGGTATTTGCCTTACGGATTTGGAGGCACTATATTTTGGGGGAGAAGTTTCAGCTGTTCACGGACCACAAGTCACTACAGTATCTGTTCACGCAGAAGGAATTGAATATGCGGCAGCGTAGGTGGCTTGAATTTGTGAAGGACTACCAGTTCGACATCCAGTACCACCCGGGCAAGGCTAACGTGGTAGCAGACGCGTTGAACCGCAGGCCAGCAGATGAGGTGACAGAGGTGTGGAAAGCTAAGTGGAAGGAATTGGGACACCAGGATGCAGTGGCCCGATCTTTCATGTCTGTGATGACCGTTACACCGCAGATTGTCACAAAGGTAGTACGGGCACAGGCTAATGACTCGTTCTGTCAGGAGCAAATAGTTCGATTGCTAGCAGAGGGAGCCGAATCCTATACCGTTAGCTCAGACGGGGGATTACGCTTCAATGGGAGATTGGTAGTTCCGGAACGGGAAGAATTGCGGCACGATGTAATGGCAGAGTCGCACGGCTCACGGTTCGCGGTACATCCCGGAGGGGACAAAATGTACCAAGACATGAGACGGCAATATTGGTGGAGCGGTATGAAGAGAGATATCGCTGAGTTTGTCTCGAAATGCGTCACTTGTCAGCTTGTAAAAGTGGATCATCAGAGACCAGCAGGGTTGCTACAGCCGTTGGAGGTTCCGGTGTGGATGTGGGAGAGCATATCCATGGATTTTATCATGGGGTTGCCTACGTCGCAGAGGGGTCACGACTCCGTTTGGGTAATTGTGGACAGGTTGTCCAAGGTCGCTCACTTCTTACCCGTAAGGACTGACTACACTACGGGACAGTATGCCCAGCTCTTCATTTCAGAGATTGTGAGACTTCACGGTGTGCCCCTAAATATCGTGTCTGACAGAGACAAGATATTTGTTTCGAGGTTTTGGGAGAGTTTCCAAGAGGCAATGGGCACGGAATTGCGGTTGAGTACGGCTTATCATCCGCAGACCGATGGGCAGACAGAGCGCACCAATCAGATGTTGGAGGACATGCTACGCATGTGCATTATTGACTTCGGGGGTGGATGGGAGCAGTACCTTCCACTGGTGGAGTTTGCTTACAACAACTCCTATCAGTTTACTATTGGCATGGCTCCGTTTGAGGCATTGTACGGTAGGCCTTGTCGTTCCCCAGCATGTTGGTTAGAAGTGGGGGACAACAAACTACTTGGGCCGGAAGTGATTCAGGATACTTCGGCAAGAATTGAGTTGATTCGAAGTCGCATTCGGGTAGCTCAAGACAGGCAGAAGAGTTATGCTGATGCGAAGAGGTTTTTCAGGGAGTTCCAAGTAGGGGACCAGGTTTTGCTCAGGGTTTCTCCGATGAAGGGGATTATGCGATTCGGGAAGAAGGGGAAGTTGGCACCGAGGTATGTGGGGCCGTTTCCTATTATTGAGCGGATCGGACCCGTTGCGTATAGACTTGGACTACCGGAGCACTTGCATCGGATTCACGATGTGTTCCATATTTCCTCGCTGAGGAAATACCTTAGAGATAATTTGGCTCATTCTCACATTGCTGTGGAGGACATCGATCTCCAGCCGGATAGCTCCTACGAGGAGGGGCCAATTGCTATTTTGGACCGAAGCGAGAGGAAACTGCGGTCAAAGATAGTCCCGTTAGTGCGTGTTCAGTGGCGACATCACAATGTTGAGGAGTCCACATGGGAGCGCGAGGATGAGATGCGCGAACGTTATCCAGAGCTATTTTTAGCAGGTACTTTCTAGTTTCGAATTTCGGGACGAAATTCAGTTATTAGGGGGGAAGTATGTAATACCCCGTACTTTTGGCTATATTTATTTTTGGGATTAATTAATTAAATGTGTATTAATTGGAAATTAATCCGGGTTATAAATACTAATGAGATGCGAATTGGTATTTGATTAGGTGCATATATGATTATATATGTATTTGGTACTATGAAAATTTGTCGTGAGATTTATATACGGCATTTTAGAAATTTTGTTGAGACGCGTGGGACCGCCGCGTCACGGTATAATATTTTGTTAATAAAAGTAAATTTAAAATCTATAATCCGTATGGTCATTTTGAGTGCGCCAACGCGTCCGGAAGGGTCGAGTTAGTCAGAAAACACTAGCCGGGGGTATAGTTTGGGTCCCGGGGTATTTTTAGGCCATTCCGGCACCATAAAGGGTATTTTAGTAATTTGGTATTTTTGGGTAATTAAAAGTGACGAAAATTGAGAGTTGTAATCTGATAAGGAATTGACCCAACCAACCCTTATTAACCCAACAAGCTACGGAGGTTTATTAAATTAGGTTTTCATAAGTTCCCCCAAAGCAAACCCTAGCCACCATAGCTTTTTGGAGAAGGAAGCTTGGAGAAGGAGAGAGAGAGAGGAATTCTGCAGAAATTCTACACCGAATCCACACCAAATTCAGAGACAAACAAGGCAAGTGACTTTATTCCATTTAAATTCTGAGAATGTCTTTTCCATGTTAGAAAATTCGGATTTATGGTTGTTCTTGATAAAATATGAAAACCCATGTAGTCTAGATCATAAAACTTGAGGAATTTGAGAAGGATTGCATGTAGAATAGTTTGGAGACAATTAATCTGATGTTAATACATGTTTGGGTGAAAGAAAAACGAATTAAATTCTGGATTTGATGTTGATATATATCTAGGGTTCATGTTCTTGATGATATTGGGGAAAAGTATAAAATCTTGGGATTTAATGATGTTTAGGATGCCTTATTGCCTTAAAAGACGTTAGTTTATAACCTAAGCATGTTTTAGTATGATTAGAGGACTTAAATCATTATTAGGACGAACTTTGGAGAAGGATTGAAGTGATAAAAATGGATGAAAAACGATTTGGGAAAAATCTGGGTCGAAACTGGTAGCTCGTTAGAAGCAGCCCCCAGGTCGTTCGAACGAACTCGTTCGAACGAGCTTCTAACGAGTTGACCAGTCGTTATTAATGAGTAGGGATTTTCGTTCGATATCTCGTTCGAACGAGATATCGTTAGAAGGGTCAGTTCGTTCGAACGAACTGGGATCTCGTTCGAACAGCCTCGTTCGAACGAGACTTCTAACGACCTGACAGTCCAAACTCGTTCGAAGCCTTGTTCGAACGAGACTTCTAACGAGTTGACAGTTTGACCCTTTTTGGACTGTTTTGATTTTTGGAGTCCTTTAAACTTGTTCGAGGATATAGATGACCTTCCTTTATTGATGTGAGGTTAGATTTGGGACTTTTGGATTATTGAGAGGAGTAAACTATATACGAGAGTTATATTCAATGAACCATTTGGGTTGAGACGTGAGGGACTACTACGATGTGAGGATGAATTATAGCGCGTATAATTACAAACCGGAATAGTACGAATTGTGATAATTATAGTTAGTACGAGAATGCGATATGTACTACGATTAAAATACGGTATTACTAAGACGTGTATTTACTTAGTATTGGTATATGGATTGTTTGTATGACATACCTACCATACTTGCTATCACGGGAGGTTGCGTTCGCTTAGGACCCTCTAATCCTTGTGTGCCTACGGGGGGGGGGGGGGATATAGACTGGTACCTCGATGAACATAGGT
The DNA here is from genome assembly GCA_949130495.1 of Sambucus nigra. Taxonomy (NCBI): domain Eukaryota; kingdom Viridiplantae; phylum Streptophyta; class Magnoliopsida; order Dipsacales; family Adoxaceae; genus Sambucus; species Sambucus nigra. The sequence goes on along the minus strand of OX422209.1, from coordinate 265,617,885 downwards.
CATAGAAAGACTTATTGTGATATTAATAAGTCCGCTGACCATGGGAGCGTAGGTATGTGCGTGACCCATGTGATGGTGACTGTGTTCGCCTCCACTATTTGTGATTTGTGTTATCTGAACTATTCCTGAGAGATTCGGAATATGTGATCCTTATGTACGTGATATACCGGGATGGATAGCAGAGTATGTGTGCACCATAGCTTAGATTGCGGGGTGCTTGTATCGTATATTTATGATGTGATTAATATACATTATATTAATGGGAATCCTCATGTTAATGTTGTAAAAATATTACGGTATTGTTTCGAGATATATAATGAGTTAGCTGATAGTTATATCAATGGCATATTTAGTAACTGAGTTTACGTTAAACCTCTATTAAATTACGAGCGTTGTTATGTTAAAGGGAACCGAGTTATATGGGTAGAACCTTTGGCAGTCTAGCTAGTTATGTTGTCAGTTAGCTAGGAGTATGGGTCGATATAGATGGGTACTTACGTTAGGAGTGCACAGTTAGACGAGAGGTGAGAATATCATGCGAGTGTACGTCCTAACATGTACTTTGCATTTAATGTTTTAAATGTTTTTAAAGCACTTGCAGGTTTTTAAAATATAACTCCACATTCGGGCTCTGACCCGTTTGCTTTTCAAATCTCTTTTTCTTTGTAAAACCATTTTAGGTGCCCATCCACAAGGACACCAAGCATAGGATACTCATTCAGGTGACGAGCTGTAGCTGCTTGTGGAAGCTACAGGGATTTGCATGTAGACGCTCCTATCTTTTGGATTCCAGAGTCACCATCTATCAGTTGTAGGGCATGTTGCCCATTTCTATTTAGAGCATCTTTTACATTTCAGCTTTCAGACTTTAGCACGTTTTATTTCAGTTTCGGTTATCCATTTCAGTTATGGGATTGTAGTGAGGAGTTTCCTCCAGACTTTATTTACTTTATTGTGATGGTTATTCGTTTTACTTCAGTATGGTGAATGGTGTTATCTATTTCTTCATTACACTTGTTGCATGTTAATCAGACTTAAATTAAAATTTGGCAACTTGCTTTTTAAATACTAGGTGGTTAGAAATAATAAAATGTTTTCGACAGTGATGCTATTAACTGAGCCAACTTGGCATTTTGAATTAATTTTATAAAGGAGTAGCTACCCGGTATTTAATTAGTCGGGGTGTCACAGGTGGTATCAGAGCATCAGGTTCTAGTGTCCTTTAGGATCTGTACGGCTATTATGTTTCCGCTACGTTTTCTTTGATATAGAGCCCTATATTTTAGGACTGTTGTACTCTTTTTGTGTATGCTTCGTTCTTCAGCTATATTAAGTTTATAACCGTGAACTTATAAACTTTGTTCTTATTTCAGATGCCTCCACGACGTGCACGACGAGTTCCCAGGAATGCAACGCCCGAACCCCAGCCCGCTCCAGTTCAGGGTATGTTGAACGCCGCTGAGGTTGCTGCTATAGTAGCCCAAGCGGTAAATGCCGCGATTGCCGTGATTCAGCAGGCACCGCCTCAGGCGCCGGTTGCCGCGCCAGCACAGGTTAATGCATTCCCGTCTGCTTGGGAGCGTGTACGAGACGCCTTTCAGAAAGCGCATCCGCCAGAGTTTGCAGGTAGCTCAGACGTGGTAGTCTCGAGCCAATGGAGGAAGGACATACAGAGGCATTTGAGGATGCATGAGTGCACTGCTGTTCAGAAACAGGTGCTAGCTACTTTCAAGCTAGTGGGATCTGCACTACAGTGGTGGGAGTCTATCACCACCGCGGAGGAGAGGGATACCCTCACGATTCAGGAGTTCTGGGTGCGGTTCGACCGCAAGTACTTTCCGTCCGCAGTTCATACAGAGATGAGGAGGAAGCTGATGAGTTTGAAGCAGGAGGGCAAGACAGTGGCCGAGTATGAGGCCGAGTTCACTAACCTATTGAATATCGTTCCAGACGAGATTCCAACAGAGAAGAAGAAGATAGAGAAGTTCACTGATGGGTTGAATTGGAGGATCCGTCAGCATCTGCTGGGGAACCTATCGTTGGCCACGTATTCTGATGTGGTTAACGCTGCATTATTACACTGCCAAGACCACCGTTTTCATATGGCCGAGGGCAAGCGGTCAGGGGAGTCTAGCCATCAGGGCAGGACTGGAGGACATGGTGCCAGCGGGGCACAAACCGGTCAGGGGCAGAGACAGACTGAGCAGGGCTCCCAGCAGGGGGATAATAAGAGGTTCCGGTCAGGGAACTACAGGCAGGGACGATCTCTTAATTTAAGTCTTCCAACTTTAGTTTGAGCTTGCGAAAAAGCTCCACGTACATGATTTCAAAGGAGCTCCCTTAATCGAGTAGTAGCTTATTCACGTCCCAGTTTGTAATCGTGAGGGTGATTACTAGTGCATCATATTTTGGGGTCCTCACTTCGATCAATTCATCTTCCGTGAAGACTATATGCTTGTTATAGTCCTCGTCTTTTGGTCACTTGCGTTTGTCGGCTGGGCTTTTCATAGGGTCAATTTGGAAGGCTTCCATAATTGTAGTTACCTTTTTGAGTTCCATCTGAAAAGCGTTGCCTTATATCTACTTGGGACTTGAAGCATCATGGATGACAACGAACTCATGTACCAAATTGTCCTCCAAAACGTTATCTAGGTTTTGGTTGGCGTTGGAGGTGTCCTTATCACCCTTTTTCTCTCCATACTCGCTTAAATTCCCTACATAGGCCAGTTCCTCCAGATGGGACTCGAGGGCCTTGTAATTATCCATTTTGTGCCCGTTTTCCTTAAAAATCGCTTACCAAGTTATTAACAAAATTTAAAAATCATGTAAAATACGATTAAACTCGTTGAAGAAACTCCTTTTGAATATAAACACAAGATGTAAAAATATTTAAAACGGGATTAAACGTAAGATTCTTGGTCACTCAGTTTTTAGAAATAATAACCTTATTAAGTCTTTAAAACCTGACCAATATAGTAAGATTTAAGAAATGAAAGCAGTAAAGTACACATGAGATTTTTACGTGGTAAAACCCTAACTTAGGGGAAATCTTCACGGTGACCTCGACACCACAGACCAAAAATCCACTAAAAATAATTAGGTTACAAGCATACAACAGAATCATAAAATCAAAAGAAAGCACGAAGTATACCCAACTCGAACAATCCCTCCAACGGTGTACTTATCTTCTTCTTTGATTTCTCTTGTCGGTTGTCATGCTTGTTCTCCTTCTTAACGATATGTCGACCCAATCAAACGAATCTCTCTCTCAATAACACATTTTGTTTAAGTGTTCAGTGTGTGAGAGTGGTGTAACAGTGTGTACCTAAACATGCAGCAATTCAACCCCCACACACTTAATTGTTACAAACCAGTCCTACAAATTACAAAGAGTTTATATGATGATTTTGTTTTAAAAGAAAGAAAATTAGACTTTAAAACTCCAAGTTTATTTTATATATGTTCGTTTTAGATCTTGACAAAAATTAAATATAAAATGTTATTTATATAAAAAGTTTTTACAAACTCTAAAATCATAAAATCAGACCAGATCTATAACATGCAAGTTGTTTTAAGTCTTTTTATTTTTAGAATGGAAGCGAGTGGGTCATAAATTTTTTAAGAATTTAAACTAAGATCCATAGAGAGATTTTTTTTTAAAAGAAATTATATGAACTAACCTAAATATAACGTGAAATGTATCATTTGGTCGAAATCTCAAATTTCCAAAAGGAAATTAATATAATCAACCTTGTGAGGTTGTTTTGAGAGGGATAGGTTTTTAGAGGAGGTTGTGTTTGAATCTTACGCTTAAGAACACTCCATCTAACAACTCATATAAACCCTAAGTTTTTCAAGAACGAATAAGGGTTTTCAGAAGTGGTTTTTGAAAAAACAGAAGGGAGATCCTTATATTATTACAAACCCTAACTCACTTCTTATCTTGAAAACATTTGACAAAGTTTTCCCTCAAAATATTTTTTCTTCTCTTCTCTCTCTCCTCTATTTTCTCTCTTTTTTCTCTAAAACTCTCAAACTGGTAAAACTTGATAATGAGGAGACGAAGTCTCATTTTATAAATGGAAAGGAAGCTTCTGGAGACTAAGGCTAAAATCGAGGGCCAAGATTACATCTGCCGTTTTGAGATTAATCTAATGATCAGGAATACGTCGCTAAAGGTTATGTGAATCGTTTATAATTGATTTTGGGTCAAGCAATCCTACTGGTTAAGATTGGTTGCACTGGGATCACTAAAGGCAACATGTATACCATAGATTACATTTGATCAAATGCAGAAAATGGCTCTCAGTTATGTGAGATAAAGAAAATACATATTGAAGCAATCCCAAAAGAGCAGGTGTGCAACACGTGTTACTCTCTTATCAGCCAACAAACGCGAGATTTAAACTCTTAAAAATTCCCATTTGCACCAGAAATATTTATGAGAATCGGTCCAAAAGGTTTTTAAGGGAAGTTTTAATAAATTAATGCAAGCCCTAAAACTTTTGAAATCAATTTTAAATGTTTAAAATTTATTTTAAAATGTTTTAAAAATTCCCAAAAATTATTAAAAAATAATTTTTAACACGCAAAATGCAATATGAGTGCAATGTGTTCCTATAGTGTGATGTTGACTACCTTTTGACTTTATAAACCATGAATGTGTTACTGAAGATGTACTTGATGCAGTCTTTGTAGTAATTTGTTGAAGGGAGGCTCAATTCAAATTATAAAATATTTTATATTTATATCCAAACTAGTTGAAAATCCTATATGTCACATACTCCTAATAAGTCAACCATATAGTGTGTTTCACTCCATGTGATAGGCGCATCTGAGTGAGTCATATCTTTTACTTGGATCTTCTCCCATCTTCTTCGGCCATTTGAGGAACTACTGGTCTTTAATTTTACCCAAGATCTTGTAGATTGGTTATTTGAAAATAGTGTTGATTGCCTGGAAAGCTTTGGATGGGTCTACTCTATCCCCGTTTTTAGATCCCCCATTCTGCTTTTTGCCCCATTCTTGGGGGTGATCTCTTTGCCTTTTCCTTTGGTCGCCTTCCCGCGGCCATTATCTCCTTAGTTGAGGGCGACCACATTTTCCACCTTGGCATACTTCTCTATGCGTGACATAAAATCATCGATAGTATCTTCCTCCTTCTTAGTAAGGGACTGGTGCAACGTGGAGTTGTGGGACTACCCTATTTTGGATGATGCTACGACAACTTGCTTCGAGTAATCTTCGACTTCATTGAAGATTTTTTAGTAGCGCCTGACATAATCATGTAAAGTCTTCTGGGGTTTCTTCTTTATGGTGATGAGATAATTCATTCTCTTTGGGTGAGAAATGATTGTAATAAAGCGAGTTGTGAAGGTCTCTTAGAGTGACTTGAATCTCTTAACCGACTTGTGAGGCAACCTATCAAACCACTTTTGTGCGATATCTCATAGGCTAAATGGAAATATACGGCACATGAGGGTGTCGTCATGATTCCATAGGCCCATCGCTTTCCTATATTGACGAACGTGGTCTATAGGATCGCTCTTCTCAAAATATATCTTGAACCTTGGGGTTACGAACTTTTTCGAGGGATTTTCCTCCTCAATTGTCCTTGAGTAGGGGACTGCATCTGGGTGATGAATGCCATCATTGTCAGTTCCTTGGTAGATCTGGCTGGCCTCGCGATAATCTGGGTGTTAATCCATCTCCCTACGAAATAGACTATTGATATCATGTCTACTATGCCCTTCGTCTTGGTTTTGCTTTACCATGTGGCTTTTTTGCTCTGAATATTACTGCTCGCGGTGCGAACTCCTTCCTTGTCTGCGAGTTTTACTTGCCCGAGGGCTAGGCGTTCGACCACGACGCTTGTGTTTATCTTAATGGAGCTCTCGCTCTATTTTTTCTAGGCGTCATTGGAGACATTATTTTCCTTCATCCGTAGGCGTGTTGCCTCCTCTTATTGATGGAGTCGTTCCTCATAAGCGTCGACCAACCGCGAGATCTGAGTTGATCTCGGTTGCTCGTTGCTCTGCTCAGAAGGCTGCTCTTGAGGACGAAATTATGGGTGGCCAACTGCCTGATTTATGTCCAAGTGATCTTAAACCTAACTCTGTGTAGTGAGAGTCCGCCTTGCTGATCGCCCGCAACATGTGCACTATGAAGGCGAGACATCGCTTAACTTGCTGGTTTTGATTTGCTTAGGAAAAAGAATTGTTTCCCACAGACGACGCCAATTGTGAGTGCAAATAATCGCAATAAATGAATCTAAGCAATTTGGAACCAAACAATGAATGAAACAATCTCACAACAAAAAGGATTTTACATGGTTCGACAATTACCTACGTCAAGGGGGTGTTTCTCTCTGTATACTAATTATTTATAATCCGTAAATAAATAATTACATGCCCCAATGCCCCTCTATTTATAGCGATTGAAGTGGTTGAGTTATGTTGGAACTCTCCTAGTTGTTGGTTGACTCGTTTACTGATCTATGTTAATCTCCTCTGAGATTATAGATAATAAGATTGAGTTCTCCATGTTTATCCCATGCGATATTAACCTCGACTTGAGTGATACACTTTATATTTTTGAGATGGATCCACTTGGGCCACTGGAATTTGGGTCATTACGGTTTGCACCCCGCATATCTTATTTTATAGGGCTCGATTAGTAAATTTGAAAAATATCAATTTCGTAAATTTTGAATTTGTATATTGAAAGTTATAGTTCTTTAAAGTTTGAAATGAAAAAAACAACTTCCAATTTAAATTTGGAGGGAATATAGAGGGAGGAATATATTAATAAGAAAAAATTAACAAATTTAAAAATATAATTTAATTAATAATTGACTAGTTAATAAAATTTAAGTAAAATACTACTTTTCAAATATGACTCATGTATAACAATCCATCTGTTGAGGAAGACTCACCTACATAATGATGTATACATCACACCTAGTTTTAGGCGTTAAGAAATCTTTTTTCCAATTTTTTTTTGAAATTAACCTTCCAACCAACCCATATTAAAAAAATTAGGTCAAAATACATTTTGTACCTATTTTTAAAAAATTCTCAAAAAACTGCTGGCGCAAACCCTTATAAATAAGGTATTTTAAGTAGTTTTTTTTGTAGATTTTTTAAAAATCGTTACAAAATGTATTTTGACCTAATTGAACATGAGTTTATTGGAAGATTAATTTCAAGAGTAAAATAAAAAACTTGAATTTTTTTTTAGGACCTACAACTAGATGTAATGTATGAATAATGTACAGAGCATGATGTAAGGATTATTATTCTCCTCCACCTAATTATGTTCCTTTTCTTTTACCCATTAGCATTCAAACTGGGCTGATGCTATACTAAGCCCAAACACATGAACCGCCTTACTCCAAAGTTTGGGCTTCAGGACATATTATATTCCCGTTGATACAAACATTACGACACCATCGGAAACTCTCTATCTCGACGGAACCTGAGCAAGCCGGCAGGAAGGCATTGCAACCCGTAAGGCCACTCCACTTCTTTATCTTCCTTTTTCGATTTCTACTCATACACATGTTTGCGTATTGGCTGTATCGATTTTACAATCTAATTCATTCTCAGATGCCTTTGATTTAATTTCAACAATCCATTGAATTTACATCCATTACTGAACCTTTAGGGTTTCATGCATTGAGATCCGATCCCAGTCTCATTCTCCTTCCTTCATTTCCCCAATCTTCCTCAATTCCAACTCTAGGGTTCGTTCCAGATCTCCCACTGATTTCAATTCCCATCTCTCTGGTTGTCCAGGAAAAAAATCGTTTAAATTGAACGTTATTTGAGTAAATGTTATCGTTAGAGATTGGCTTCACAATTTTGGCCTTACTGATTCTGTTTATTTTTTGAAGCTGCAAGAATATAAAGAGGTACAATGTCGATGGTTGATGAGCCGCTTTACCCGATTGCTGTTCTTATCGACGAGCTGAAGAATGATGACATTCAATTGAGGCTGAATTCTATACGGAGGCTATCCACAATTGCTCGTGCTCTTGGGGAGGAGCGAACGCGCAAGGAATTAATTCCGTTTTTGAGTGAAAACAATGACGACGATGATGAGGTTCTTCTTGCAATGGCGGAGGAGTTGGGGGTTTTTATTCCTTATGTTGGAGGAGCGGAGCATGCCCATGTTTTACTTCCCCCTTTGGAAACGCTTTGCACTGTTGAGGAAACCTGTGTGCGGGACAAAGCTGTGGAGTCGCTATGCAGAATCGGATCTCAGATGAGAGAGAATGATTTGGTCGATTGGTTTATACCTTTGGTGAAGGTAGGTTAATTCCTAACCAAATTCTTAAAATTTCACTTTGTGCTGTGTAACTCTCCTACTGTTTACTTTTACATTTCACTTGCATTGTGATGAAATTATGATTCATATGGGGCGCTTGAATGAATTTTTACATTTTCCCATTTAATAAGTGACATACTTATGCTCCTTACTGATATTATTATTTGGAAATTCTTGGTTAATTTTGAAAAGTGGAGCTTTTGTTTTGGACTACCTTCACATCCTCATTTTATTTTGTTTATATCTGAATATTGTTATCGATTCATGCTTCTAATTTCCTGTAATTCTTTGTAAATTTTTGATAAGTAGCAACCAGTGTTTTAAAAAGCGCATGATTGCGGGCGATGTCGCGCACAATTGCGCTTCTTATTGGGCAAAAACACGATATAATCCACTCTGATGTGTGGGGAGCACAAATAGCTCCGGGATTGATGATGTGGCGCGCGGATTTGACGCTTTTTCATGCTATTGGCGCTATTTGACGCAATTTGGACTTTTAAGGCGTTTTAGTACATCACCTACCAAAATATGTCGTATTGTAGCTGTTTTTTCCTTTTCTTTAGAAAATACAAACCGATGTCTTAAAACACTAAACCTTCCTTATCTGTTTGTCATGTCCCTAAAACCAAAACGAAAAGAAACCCTAGCCAATCCAAATAAGAAGCTCCCACAACTCAATCAAGGTCGCTGGTTTGTCGGAAGTGCTCCACGGTCATCGGAAGTGCTTCAAGTTCCAGACCCTTCTTCCGTTCTTTTGTTTTTTCCAGTTGGATTTAGTTTTTAAAAGGGTTTCGAATTTCCTGTAAAACAAAAAGAGTGTCGAATTTCTATGCTTTTGATTTCCCTGATCATTTTCTATTTTTATTTTTTTGTAGTTTCTTAAAACCATATTTTCATCTTTTTTATTTTTATGTTTTAGTGTCTTCTTTTTCCTATATATTATAACTGAGTAGTTGTGATTGTGATATAGCCTCCTTTTTTTTTTTCTCTTCCAGTTGGCATGGCTGTTAACTTGTGACAAAACAAATATGTAGAATTTTGTTTTTGTTGGAAAAATGGTGGCTTTACTTGGAATGGAGTACTTTATGAACCTATGACCGAATTTCACATGATATAGTATATTATTTGGAATGATGGTTTGAACCTATTTATTTTTTTATATTTTTTTATTATAAAAATCAAATACACGATTTGCTTGCGCGATGCATGATGCGATTTATGCGACCCGTCCCCGGAACCAAGACACGACACTTTGCACGACCGTGATTCAAAACATTGGTAACAACATGAATAAAATTGCATCCTGTGTTTTGTTATTCCTTGGCATAGAGTTTCATTTTCTTAATCATCATTATAGAGTTTCATTTCCTAATTCATCATCGCTCATTTTACTAAATTTTTTATTTTTTCTTATATGCTTTAATTTTATACCTTTAGAGACTGGCAGCTGGCGAATGGTTTACTGCTCGAGTTTCTGCTTGTGGATTATTTCATATTGCTTACCCCAGTGCTCCAGAGATGGTGAAGACAGAATTGCGGTCAATATACAATCAGTTGTGTCAAGACGACATGCCTATGGTGAGGAGGTCTGCTGCTACGAACTTGGGGAAGTTTGCGGCTACAGTTGAACCTGCTCATCTCAAGACTGACATCATGTCAATATTTGAGGATCTTACACAAGATGGTAATTTTTTTCTTTTATGCTATTGCTTTTCACTTCTTAAGTTGTGAAGTTACTGTTTGATGTACATTCAATCAATGTTTTAAATCGCAGTCGCGTAAGGTCTCGCGTTTTAATTCCAGTGGCTCATCGCGTAAATTGCATCGCTCATCGTGCAAGCAATTCATGCATTTGATTTTATAATAAAATACTAATAAATAAATAAGTTCAAACAATCATTCAAAAAATGAATACTGCATCATTTGTCAGAAATAAACTATTATTTTTAAAATGTGATTTATAGAAATTTTGAAAGTCAAAATATAATTTACAGAAAGTTTGACGCTTAAAATGTAATTTACCAAAAATTCACTAGCGAAAATTTAATTTACAGAGAGTTTAGGGGCCATAATGTATAATACATAAATTTTAGGGGCCAAAATGTAATTCACAAAAAGTTTTGGACTCGTCATTTTTTTAAATTTAGGCATAAAATGTAATTTTTAAAAATTTTAGTGGTCTAAATGTAATTTGCGAAAAAGTCAACGACCTAAATGTAATTTTCAAAGATAAATGATGTTTGAAAATTTGTTGAAAACATGTTAAAGTAGTTTTTCAATTTTTTGGAAAATTGGAAATTTAGAAAAATTATTTTCGAGTTTGTTATTTGAAAATATATTTAATTTGAACAAAATTTCCAAGTTTTCATTTCTATGGAAAATTTTTAGATATTTTTTTGGAAAACAATCTTATTTTTTACAAGTAAATAGGCCCTTAGTGTTTTAAGACATCGGTTTGTTTTTTCGGAAGGTTTAAAACACAAAAGAAAATTACAAAAAATGTACAAAACGATGTAGTTTTGTAATTGGTGTATTAAAAGAAAATGCCTTCTGTCCAAATCGCGCCCGAATAGCGCCCAAATAGCGTCAATAGCACAAAAAAAGTCCAAATCCCGTGCCACATCATCAATCGTTCACGCTATTTGTGCTCTCCGCAAATCATAGTGGGCTATGTCGCGTTTTTGCACAAAAAAGCACAATCGCGAGCTACGTCGTGCTCATTTAAAACACTGCATTCAATGGAATGCATAGATGGGTGTGGTTGCTGTAGTAATTAGGGTCTTGCGCCTCCCAGCCAATGGCAGGAAAGCTTCGATGATCACCTTGCTTATGACATAATCAGAATGTTGAATGCAGTGAGTTAGGACCTTCGTGAGTTAATTTGTCACAGTAATAGGCAAGCGGAAGACAAAGTTTGTGTTTACCTTCGTGAGTTAATTTGTTTTGTCACAATAATAGGCAAGCGGAAGACAAAGTTTGTGTTAAGAAGGCCACAAAATAATAGGTGAAGATAGAATGCGATATGATGACTATGAATATTGAAATATATTTTTTAATTGAAGTTTTATCATGGAAATAATATTTTTTTCTGCATATTATTTATTGATAAGGAATATTGGAAGGCTTAATATTTTTATCTCAAGGAAAATCAGTGTTAACATCCAAACTGTTGTTCGGTCAGGAAAGATTTACTTACTAAGAGAACAGAAAGCCCACAAAAAATTACCTGACATAGGTGGTCTTAAGCTCCATGTAAAAAATGCCTATTACATGTTTAAACTTTTTTTTTTGGATAAATTTATTACATATTTAAAATGTAAAAGGCCAATTACAAACTAACTGCCTTTTAACATTTTTTCTCATAACCTACTGCGCTCTTCCACTTCCTACTTAGCATTAATCAGATGGCCCATGACTTGTTCAAAAAAATAAAATAAATTAAGATGGTACATTGTTTAACTTTGTATGTGTTAGAACCCCCTGCATTTTGGAGCATGTGAATTGAAGGTTATTAATAAGAACATTATTGTAACTTTTGGGGGTAGGATGGATTTGAACCTGCACCACTAATGTGGGGGTGGTCCTGAACCTGTATTCTCATGTTGATGGTAAAAAATCCTGCAGGAAACTTTATCAATTAAATACACAAGTAGACGGAAATAAATAAATTCAAAACTTGCATGCATAACTAGTGTATAGTTTATACTTTTATGCAAGTGAAAGAAACATTAAAATAGTTGAGCAATGTGTTCAGCCAAAGATGAAGGGGTTTGACTGGCTTGTAACTTGCATATGGCAAATTTTATAAATTACATAAATTGAATATAATAAGGGTGATGCTACACCCTTGTGTGTGTATGGGGGTGGGGTGAGGTTAATTTTTGCGCATATTGTGACTTTCTAGTAAAGCTATGTTAGGTGAAATAATGTGATAGTGTGATAGAATGTGAATGGAGAAACTTGTTATGACGGGTGATAATTTATGTTTTCTTTGAATGAGAATAAAATGTGTTTTTACTTGTCTGGTTTTCAATAAATTGTACCAGTCAACAAAGCTCTTGTGTTTAAGTTGATGAAATATGTTCATGGTTCAAAGTAAAGGCTGAAACCGCAAACGTATGGCTGAGTTGACTAGTATCGGTACCCATTGACCCGATTCTGAGTTGAGTTTTCGACCTTTTTGGTGTGAATTGGCCCATATCGGTGATATCTCGGTAGTATCAGCTCATATCGACGTTATCCCAGCAGTATCGGCCCATATCGGTGATAGTCGTGACGGGATAAGTCGCCAAGCCTCAATCTCCCTTTCTCAACTTTTAACTCACTCAATCTAGCCTCGATTTTACATCGCTGTAATGATCAGGGCAATCTCTTTAAATTAGGAGAGGCTCGATGTAGTTTCTTTGTCGCGAATAGGACTTGTTTGTTGAATCTCTCTTTTTTTTAGTGTTACAAGGGTTATTTCCTATTTAACCCTCATTTGTACTTACTTAATTTGTATTAAAGCATATCATTGTTTATCTCTCCTTAAAATGTATCTTTATTCATCTAAAATATATTTAAAAAAAATGCACCATTGTTCTTAAAATATATTAACTGCCGTTATTTACTTAATTAATAAAAGGTACTATTATTACATTTAAGAAGAATCTATTACTTAAAATATAAAGACGAGGTATCATTATTAACTTAATAAATAGTTAGTATTCTTATTACAGTTATGAAAAATATAATATGTATCTTATTTTGTAACATTTTTCTTTGTAAAATCTTGTGTAACCAATGTTTAAAAAGGCGGAAGAGGCGTACGCCTCGAGGCGCTGAAAAAAAGCCTCGAGGCTTAAGCCTCAGGGTTGAATTTGAGGCTTACTCATCAATGCGCTTCGAGGCTTACGCCTCAGGGTTGAATTTGAGGCTTACGCCTCGATGCGCCTCACGCCTTTTTGCTGAGGCGCGGGAAAAAAAAAAAAACTTTTTTTCTTCTTTCATCACAAAGTCGGTTTTTTTAGAAGTTAAAATTTTTCATTTTTCTAAAATTGCACTTAACTTAAAAAAATGTTGTTTTAATCTACTAACTCTTATTCTTTTTTTATTTCAGTTTAGTTTTAAAGTTGCACTTAATTTGGTTTTTCTTTTCTAATTTGTTTGAAATAAGTGTATAAATTTGTTTGAAACTATATTTTGTTACAAATATATAGTTTGTTTGAAATAAATGTACTAAATTAACTTCAATATGACTTTTTTTTTAAAGTTTTTTTTTTTTTAAAAGGTTTCTATTTTTTTGTTTTCAACTTAGATTAATATGTTTTCTTTAACTTATACTAATATATTTTAAAGGTTGTTTTTTTTTTTAATAAACTTAGGTTAATATGTTTTATTATTTTTTTAATAAAGTTGCTATTTTTTTAATCTTAGCTTGAAAATCAATGTTTTTTTTTAATAAATTTGCTTGTTAAGTTGCATTGATTAATTTATTGTCATATTATAAAAGAACCAATATGTGATTGAAGCTAAAAAAATGATTTTGCCAAAACGATTTTGCATTGATTAATTTATTGTCATATTTAAAATAACCAATATGTTAAAATTGATTTTCTTTTTCTAAAAAGTTATATTGGGGGAACAAAAAAATGTCAAACTATGTGAGAAAGCCCTCAAGGATGTTTTTTTTGTAGTTTTATTTTATATTTCTTTGTTATTTTATTTTTATGGTTTCATTAGTATTTTTTTAATATTATTTTGCTCTTTTTTTTTCTTTTCGGTGAGGCATACGTCTCAAACGCCTCAAGGCTTACGCCTCGCCTCGCCGCGACTAAAACACCTCGCCTCGCCTCGCCTCGCCTTTCGCCTTTTTAAACATTGTGTGTAACTTTATGAATTTTGTGTCTAACTAAATTATTTTTCTTACTTGTTATTGAACTATAATGGAATATTGTAGCTGTCTAGTGCGACACCCGTCATTATACGCAATTAGACAATGTCTTGCATACTAAATGATGATTTTGTACTTATCTAATTGGTTCATTATTATTCTTATTTTTCTAAATTTTTTTATATTTTTTTCAAAATTTATTGTGTTCTCTAATTAGTGTCATTAATGGCGCATCACCCGATACCCGAGATCGAGTTAAAATTTGAGCATTCGAGTCATAGACTGACATGGCGACTTTGAACCATGAATATTTTTCTCTCATTTCGGTGGACTTTTCGACCACCTGACCTATGTACTTCGCTGCTTATTTATTTATTTATTTATTTTTTAAAATGAAAGTCTTTGCTTACGATCAAACAAGTAAGACGAAAGATGTAATGAATAATAGGATATATTTCTCCCGAGAAATTTCAATGATTCCCATGAAAAGATACTTCGATAAAACTTGATCAACTTGTCTGACTGAACCTTGAAGTTATCTACCTTTAATGAACACCAAAAGAGTGGAGAAATAACTGTGGAAATACTTAAATCTATACGAGGTATTGCAGTCTCACTCAAATTCATCCGAATTTATAATATCATTTTTGTTAACATAGCGTGTGATGTATGCTGTGGAAATTGAAACAAATGTTTTTATTTGAATGGTAAGGCACGGTCTGGAGCAGAAATGCCGATGCTTGTAGAAATGTACAGTTTTAGCTCTCTGTTGGATAGTTTGTGATGTGTACGTGAGGTCCCAACGGTATAATTGTAATATGTTTGCTTTTATTTTGATCTCTTTTAGGTTATTTCTTAATTTATTTTAGTGTTTTAGTTTGGGGTTAATAAACCATTGGAAAATTTTAAAGTGCCCTCTTCAGTCTTTTTGCTTTTTAGCAAGATAATTATGGCTAGAAATAAGGCCCCTTGGTCAATGATTGTAATCACTTGATTAATTTTCGCTGCATTAACATTGAATTGATATAAGAGCTTCGATCGCTCTTGATGTGGTCGCCAATATTGTTATAGGAGATATGGGTTAGGCTTGGAGGAACCGAGCACGATGAACCACTCCTTCATACCATGCCCCCACGTCGACAATCAAGTTACACCACCTCTATCTCCGCCCTTAAATCCCTCAAAAAGCTTCACAAATCACCATATTGAGAGGCCTCATCCCCTCGTTGGCGCCGAACGACCTTTGCTGACAACCGACCAGCCCCAATGACACCTCCTCAAGTCATCCTCGTCATCCTCTTGTCTAACAACCACCAGCGCACGTTGTAAACCCTCGACCCCCGAGTTTCAACCCACAAACAATCTGCACACCTCTAAATTTCAAATCGGAGGACCCCTCACCTTCACTCACCAACATTCGGGGAACCCAACCCCTCACCAACTTTCTAACTGTATCCCCCAAGCTAAAAGAGTCGGAAAGGTTTACAAACCTTAGGTACAATTGCTGTTTGGACTCACCAACCTTCACTGACCTCCGGCAGTAGTCGCCGAGGTGACATGAGGTTGGCTGGATGTCTGGCGACCCTTGTTGAGCCCTCCAAGTGACACATTAGCAAGATAAGGTCGAAAGCACTAGATTTTGGGGACTCGGCAACCCACCCTTGCTCACCTCCGACGATCATGATGGCACTTGCACCTCGTCTCTTTGACGAGGGTTTGATTAAAGAAGGATTTTTATCTTCTGAATCGAAGGGTTTGTGTCCCATTTTTTCAACTCTTAATATTTGCACCCTCATCCCCCACAGTTTCAGCAACGGGGCAACCACTTTCCCCTATCTTTAAATAACTGCACTTTGGACCCCCAAAACTTCTTTGGCACCTCATTTTAAGTTCTGCTACGTTTTCTGAAATTACAAAAAACTTGTTCTTTTGGCTTGTCTAGCTGTTTTTTTTTTAAATTTTCTTTAACGATTCAAAGCTTCAGTACTCATTTTGTTTTCCTTTTTCCCGTTTTACTGTCTCTTTTTAGTTTACTTTTTAAATGTTATTTTTGTCTTGTTAATTTTTCATCCTATTTTGTTGTTAAATTTATGATGTTTCATGTTTTTCAGACTCTTAACTGGCGATAAATGATATATTTTTTAGAGTTGGTGTGATTGACAAATTGTTTTAATGATGAATATCTACTATGCCAGTTAAGGAATAATATAACCCACATATATATATATATATATATATATATATATATATATGCCCGTGCCTGAAGGCACGGCGAAATTTTTTCAAAGTAAATAATCGCAAAACGGCAAAAAATTTCAAAGTACGTAATCGCGGAAGGGAGAAAAAACTTCAAAGTACACAATTGCAAAGCTGCAAAAAATTTGTTCCCCGACAAAACAGAGTGTAAGTATTGAATGAGTAAGAAATTTACATTAATTTTTTACAAAACAAATGTGAAAACAATTTAGAAAATTTGGCCAAATTTCATTTATTTATAGGACTATCGACCATGTATAGAAATAAAAATAGTCCACAATAAAGATTTCCAAAGAACGTATTTTCAAAACGATGAAAAATTTCACTATACGTAATTGCCAAACGAAAAAAAAATCGTTCCTCAACATATTAGATTAAACCCAAACCTTCTAAACAAATAAAATTGTAAACCATCAATTTTTCATCTAGAATAAATTAATACCCAAACAGTGGAATCACACAGCAAAACCATTCAAAATACGAACCTTGAAGATATAGAATTTTAAGTCAAAAATTAATTCTTACAAAGTGTAAATATTTTAGAAAATTTGAGCAGATTTCCCCCTATTTTTTGGACTATCCACAACCCTATTTAAGAAATAAAAATACAAATATTCCACAACAATAATTCTAAAATACATCCAGACATACACATCTTTTCTGTCTACTATTCTCATCCCCTCCACCGATTTGAAGTGCTCCCGTCAATCTTCGTCAACTTTCTTCAATTAGTTCCATGGCTCAAACAAAACAACTACAACCTCCATGTAACAACAATTTTAAAAGTTTCTTTATTCTTCATGTCAGAATTGAGTACCTGGTGAAAAAACATCCAACATAAGAATATGTTTTAATTAAATTCCAAGGCCTGCCTAATATCAACAAATAATCATTACTTGAACACTAACTTGCACACAAACGTGATATCGGGGAGAGAGAACCTGATATAGATATGCAAAAAAATGCATTACTTAGATCTACAAAAAAAAAATGCATTTTGAACTGTCAATTTGGATCTGCAAAAAAAAAAAAAATCCCGGTTTAACTCGAAACTACCCAAATTTGGAAAAAAATTGCATTAACTAAAATTAAAGAAAATCCCTAATTTTAAATAAATCCAGATAAATCTCGGTGGATTACTGGTCATTAGAGGGGAGAAGGTTGCTATATGCTTGTTTATAGTACCCAAATACTGATCCTCGAAGTCTCATTTAAAACTAAAGTGGCAGTGTGTTAGAATCAATGATTGAATGACCATTGACATAGTGTGTAGCAGCCATCACATTTCAGTGTTATCACTGAATTTTCATCAAGTGGATTATACATTTCAAGTGGATTATACATTTCAGTGTTATCACTGATTTAGATGTGAATTGTGTTTAAAAAATTTAGACTTTATTACCAAGACAAAAGAACACAATTATTGAAACACAACTAAATAAATCAAATGTGAAAATGGTCTGATATCGCATGAAGATTTTTTAAATGTAATTATATTGATATTGCTCCAAATATTATAATAGCATAAATTGATTTCGAACCTTGGAATAATGTTCCAAGATGTATCATCTCATTAGTCCAGTACTTGAGGACATCCGTTGACAGAGAACTTGAACTCAATCTCTGCATTTACAAAACAAATATTCAGTTTATTTCCTAAAACATGAACTCAACTTCTGAATTTACCAATTCAGAATTTGATATTGCAAAAAACTTTAAAACAAAGGAATACTTGAAGGAGAATGCCCCACCCAAAGCGCCGCAGCAGCAGTAGCCAAACGAATACTTTGAACCAAACTTTGAGGCTGCAGCAGCCGCAGTTGCAGCGGTGGGTCCACCTCGTGTGAAGCTGCCCTGTGAAGTTGTCCATTTTAAGGAGCTAGTGTCGGATTTCAAAAACAATAATGTGGTTCTCTTGAACTTGAAATTTGAAACGAAAGAATCTAAACTGACACCGGGAAAGCGGGTCATGGCGAAAAAATATCAGAGATAAAAAGAACTGTTATGGAACACAGAGAAAACCGAATGAAAAAAATAATCCTCAAACTAAACAATTTCAAAAGTACACGTGAACATAACTAAACTTACCAAGCTTTCAAGCAGGTCTCGAACTCCTGTGTAACTCGAAACCGGATTTGAACTCGATCTTATCCAAGATTGGAACCACATGAATGATTGAATGCAAATAGGGCAAGCAACATATGCAACTTGACCTTGAGCAGAATATGTATCATCAGGGATTATCCTTGAGCAGAATATGCAGCTTGACCTTTACCAGCATAAGAAGCAACAACATGAATCTAACTTCTCATTCTCATTCTGAAAAATAAAACTAAAATCCTATAGTGGAGGGAGTGTAAAGATAATTTTTCAAACAATTTTAAACAAAAAAATATATTGATAAAATTGATATAGATAAAAGTACTATAGTTCAACTACTTCAAACAGGTTTAAACAAAAAAGCAATGAATATGATTTATCCATTTAAACTGAGGTGCTGCCACTGTAATTGAATCCACTTGCAATTGAATCCTTCTTAAATAAGATTCAAAGCAATGGATCGTAATTAGATTTTCAATCTATAGGCAACCAAAAAATGATTGCTACAGATCTAGAAAAATACTAAAAGAAAACTGAACCAACAATGATGCAGTAACCAAATAAACCAAATGCAGCTATCAATCATTAGATTGATCCCAAAAAAAGATTTGGGATATATCAAAAGAGAGTTAAGAACAACCTTATTACACCTGATTTAAAATATGCATGAGATGAGGAAATAAAAATGTAAGGGGTTATGCACATAAATAGACATCTTTAAAGAGTTATGAATGTAAAATCAGTCCACATATAATCAGTACCTGAATTCTTAAGCATAACAGATGTGTTCAATACATGTCTATGTATTATATTAAGGAGGTTGGCAGAGATTTTACAAAGGAAAATATACAGAGTTGAATTGTTGCACAACCTTAGTCAGTTGGTGTGCATCTCTAAAGCAACTCTAAAGAAATAATAACATGTAAATCAACTCAAAACACTTTCAAAAAATTAAAATCAGATTTATGCAACTAAAAGTTCTATAGTTCTCCTTATATTGATTCCACAAAAAACAAAGCCAATTAGACAAATTATATTACATTAACATAATGCAATTCATTATATTAACACTGGATGATCACTTTCAAGCTATTGATCAAGTATTTACATTCTTATTCACACTGGATGATAACTTTATGCAGTACACTAACTCAATATGAACACTGGATGATCAATTTCAAGCTATCATAATGCAGTACAATAACTGATCATTATAACAAATTATCACTGAATGATTCATAATGTAGTACAACTGATCAATATTAACACTGGATGATTCATTATAGCTGATCAGTATAATCATATTTATAATACTGCTTTCAATATTAACACATTTAAACAATTGATGAAGCATATGGAACACAAACAGTTGATGAACACATTCCAATGTTGATTAGATATACCTCATAGTCTCAACACCAAATTTATTTGCAACGATTTGAAGGATTGAGCAAAGAAGGATGCCCGGACCGATTTACGTTCATATTGAATATTAGAATGCTCGGACTGAATTACTTTGACAGTAAACTAAACCAAGTTAATATTAGGAAAGCCTTGAGCTTGTGAGTTCATATTGAAAGGACTAATTAGGTTGGTGCTGGGCATACAACGTGGGTGTGTACCTATATGTTGATTTTCATCAATCATGGGCATGTACGGTCCTTTTTTGAGTACTGCCATCTAGTGAATCCTACTAACCCTTAATCCAGTTGACCATGCAAAGGAGGTCGATGCGAGCTGTGACAGCAAACCAAAACAACAGTGATGTGACCTGTGACAGCAAACCAAAACAGATGTCCACGAATTAAAACAAACGATGTAACCAAAACAAATCAGTGCTCCACTTACCTTCTCTTGTGACACAATAATTGTTACCACCACCACCTCGTCCATCTCATCACCAAAAATCAGATCTGAAAATGCAAAAAAATACCGTTTTTGTCTAAAAAATATAGAGTTGAGGCACGATCGTTAAACATACAAATAAAGAAGAGAGAATGGATTGGATAATCAGAGTGAGGGGATCGGGTGTGTCTGGGTGTGGTTACCATAATAGGTGAGATGTGATGCAAAATATTTGGGCGGGATATTGAATCGAGGGACCATGGCCCTTTATTTTTCAGAAAAGAATCACGGCTTTTAATGTGCTCCTACATTTTTTGGATTCAAAAACCATCCTCCCTTATTATATGAATATCCATTCCACCATAAATCCCATCCAAAGTACACTCAATTAAAAAGTACATAACATTTGGAAAATAAAATCCATATATGCAGTAGCCAAGCACCTCAAATCAATGGATCAAATACTTAAAATATTAAATTTCCAAATAAAAGAAATGGGAAAAAAGAAAATCAAGTGATATGTAATCTGTGTATGCATGAGGACAGTATCTTGGAAGATCGTGTATAATAATATCCAAAAAATCAAACCAACTATATAAAGACCGCCCAAGAAAACCTTCCTCTGTTATGCCTCTAACCCAACAAAAACTTTCATCCCTATATAAGAAGTAATCCATCTAGGCAACATGAAAAAATTCTTTGAACGGGAAAATAAAGCAGTGCTATAAGGAAGCAAGCAATGAACTTATTTGAAAGAAAGCTATAAATCATATAATACCAGATCTTCTTCATAGAGAAAACATATAAATACATATGATTCGTATAAATACCTGATTTTATTTGAACGGTTTTTGTATGTTTATATGAACTTATTTGTATAAATACCTAATTTGTATGTTTATATGAACTTATATGAAAGAAAGCTATAAATCATATAATACCTGATTGTATATGTATTTATAAAATACAAATAAATACATATGATTTATATGAACCAAATTATATAATACATGTATATCTACATATACAAAAACCGTTCAAAATGAGAAGGCAAAATCTTTAAACATACAAATAAAGAAGTTAGTACTCACTTGCACATTTTGCCAAACACCTGGTGTTCAATGTTCAACTTACCTGGAATAAAATTATTGTTACAAAGAGGTATTATAATCAAAAGAAACATTTGACAAAGAATCTATACTGTAACCCTAAATTACTAACTGAAAAAATAAAAGGAAACCCAATAGTAAACAAAACATATGAGATCTGTTGTGGGGAGGAGGTGTACATCGCTTTTCTACAAACAAAACATATGAGATCCAAAATAGAAAACTTCTCACCTAGATTACTTTTCCCGCTTGTATCTGTGGGAGAGGACCCAAATATCTGCACCCTATCTCTACACCAACTTGATCTGAACCGAATCAAAATAAGCCAAAAAATGAAAACCAAAGAACACCAGAAACCATTGTAGCGTTAATGTATTTAATGACATACAAATCTGAAAACAGAAACTCATAACTATCAAAATAATATGAACAATAACCATATACATGGCACACATCTTGACCATTAAAATGTCTAGACAATTCAAAAACTTCCCTAACTTATTATATATAACTATCAAAATAATCTTAACAATAATCATTTACATTTGAATAAGAGATGGAAAATGGTAGTGAACGGGCGTGTGAGAGGTTACCTGATGGCGTGGAAGCTTAGTGCGGTAGGGTTGATGTCGTGTGTTTTTGAGAAATGAAGCCGAGAGAGAGATAAAGAGAGAAATGGGGATTCGCGTGTGAAGTGAGAGTGTGAGGGAGAGAGTGTTACAAAAATACCCTCATTTTTGAATGAAAGTGTAATTTTGGTGAGTATAAAAGAGGGGGAAATCAAAGAATTAAGGGGTAGGTTGGTAAAAAAGAAAGGGAGGTGATCTGAACCCTTAAAATGTGTAAAAATGTGTAAGGAGGTGGCACACATATTGACCATTAAAATGTGTAGACAATTCAAAAACTTCCCTAACTTATTATATATATATATATATATATATATATATATATATATATATATATATATATATATATAACAGGATGATATTTTGCATGATATTTCATGCACGACATTTTATGGGTTGCATGCATACGTACACATGCATGCATATGCACATATATTATTATTATTATTTTTAATTTTTTTTTTGTTTTTTTTCCATGCCATCGGCACAGGCACGGGCAATACTAGTTTGCATGATATTTCATGCATGACATTTTATGGGTTGCATGCATACATGCTTGCATACGTACACATGCATGCATGCATACATACATATATTATTATGATTATTATTATTTTATTAATTTATTTATATATATTTTTTAATTTATTTTTTTCGTTTTTTTTTCTTTTTTTTCCCGTGCCATTGGCACGGGCACGGGCAATACTAGTGTGTGTGTGTGTGTGTGTATATATATATATATATATATATATTATAATATTTTCTTGCTGCACCTGCATCTTGTTTTCTGAGAATTTTCGAATCGCTACACCCACACACTGTCACACCCACACTCCGCACCCGCATCTGTTCTTAGATGAGAGAGAATCCTAATTTCTATAAAATATTGTTGTTATGATTAATTCCTGCAGTGTTTATGCGAGAATATTTTGAAGACAAGAAAAGGGAGATAGCAGCTGTTTGTTAGTTTTCCTTTTTTTTCAATGTTAATTTTGAGCTCCGATGTATAGCTTCTTTGGTTAGAGTACTTTTGTATAGGCCCTAAGGGACATCCTTTTCTTGTAATCTCTCTTTTCTGTTAAATGGAATTGTTTTGTTTCCAATTAAAAAAAAAATCTTGTGATGTTGGCTGACTGTTTTGACCCTTCATTTGGCATGGTACACCAATTATTTTGAATAAAGATCTATTTTGTCATCTCAAACGGAAGGTTATAATAGCCGATATAGATGGAAAGTTAAAGTAGTCAAAAGCGATTTTTCATTTTTACAATGGTAAGGCTGTGTATAGGATGGGGTATTTGGTGGAACTTTTTTGGATTTTCGGATAAAATAGGAGCTGACGTTTATTTTTTCCTTTTCTTTTGGGAATTGAAGTTTAGTTTTAAAGGAATTTATAGTATTTGTCCATATTCGTTCATGTTTACATCATGCACTTATTAGTTGTGTCGTTTATGTAATTTATCTTCTTTCCAGATCAAGATTCTGTGCGCTTGCTAGCTGTTGAAGGCTGTGCTGCTCTTGGGAAGTTGTTGGAGCCCCAGGATTGTGTTGCACATATTCTCCCTGTCATTGTCAACTTCTCTCAGGTGCATTTATTTATTGTACTTTTGTATTTTCAATGTTTATTTATGCTTTTGTGGTATGTGTTTGTCATTTCCAACAAAATCTTTTCATGTATACAAATAGTTGATGTTATATCATGTATTCTTCTAAATAAATATAGTCCTTGAGATAGGAGATGAATTTGTTTTTAATGTTACCCATTGTTACCCATAGTTTGTTTGTAACCACTTTTAGATTATTTTCGTTAGTAATTTGTCAGTATATAGTGTGTAAGAAACAAGAAAATGAAGTCTAATATAATTATAATTCGATATCAGGATGGGATGAGTGATGGTAGCTTCCTATTGTAAGTTCAGATATTAATGCATTATATTCCTGTGCGCGGGGTTCGGGATAAGCACAGAGAGACCAATGCTTTCCAGCAGAGCTGCACATGCCTGCCAGAAGGCCTCTTTTTTCTGGTTAACAGTAATAATATCAATTTAACCAATAAGTTATTATGTTTCCTCAAGTAATTGTATTTTTTGAATATTTTTATTCTAAGAATATAAAAACTGTTGTATTCTTTCTTAAAATAACTCGATATATATATCATATATGTACCTTTTACCATCATTTCTTGTCATCTATTGATGCAAGTTTGATCCGATGAAGGAAATGAAGGGATGCCGTATATGTAACCGTTATCTTTACTTCCAAGGCTTCACTGTGGCAGCCATGGTGATAAGTTGCTTCGATATCCTTTTTAATGAAGTTGGGCAACAAGTTGTGGAGACGATGAGTGAAAATGGCCATGCCTTTTCTAATCCAAAGGCAATGGATATTGTGTTGAAGGATCTACCTGGGCAAGAGAGGCCAAAAGGAACATGTCAAGTGGACAACTGGAGTTATATTATTTCTTGTTGTTTATTTATGTTTATTTTTTCCCTTATTAGTTTAAGATCATTCTGCGTAGTATTCATGATCGATTCATTCGTAATAAATTTAGGGCCGTTACATTTTTAGTAGCTGTTTTATTTATCGTAGGCAATGTTTAAAAAGGCGAAAGGCGAGGCGTAAGCCTCACCGAAAAGGAAAAAAAGAGCAAAATAATATTAAAAAAATACTAATAAAACCATAAAAATAAAATAACAAAGAAATATAAAATAAAACTACAAAAAAAAACATCCTTGAGGACTTTCTCACATAGTTTGACATTTTTTTGTTCCCCCGAGATAACTTTAAAAAAAAAAAATAATTTGAGAAAATCAATTTTAACATATTGGTTATTTTACAATATGACAATAAATTAATCAATGCAAAATCATATTGGCAAAATCATTTTTTTAGCTTCATTCGCATATTAGTTATTTTATAATATGACAGTAAATTAATCAATGCAACTTAACAAGCAAATTTATTAAAAAACATTGATTTTCAAGATAAGATTAAAAAAACAGCAATTTTATTTAAAAAATAATAAAACATATCAACCTAAGTTTATTAAAAAAAACAGCAACCTTTAAAATATATTAGTTTCTTAATATATATTCAGTTTAGTTAAAGATAACATATTAATCTAAGTTGAAAACCAAGAAACAGAAAACTTTAAAAAAAAGTCATATTGAAGTTAATTTCGTACATTTATTGCAAACAAAATCAAATTAACAAAATCAGTTTTTTAAGTTTCATTAACATATTGGTTATTTTTTAAAAATTTCTCTCAAGTTACAATAATAAATAGTACAAGTTAAAGTGCAGTTTAAAAAAAAAAAAAATAACAAGAGTTTTTTATTTTATTTCACGCCTTAGCAAAAAGGTGCGAGGCGCATTGAGGCGTAAGCCTCAAATTCAGAGGCATTTTTTGCCCGACTCGCCTCGAGGCGTAAGCCTCAAACGCCTTTTTAAACATTGATCGTAGGAATGTAGGATTCTGTAACTAGTACTATAAATAGAAATCTATGGTCAGCTTTGTCACCAGTTGTAGAGATAAAAACTAATGTTTAAAAGGGCGTGAGGTGGAGGCGGAGGCGGAGGCGGAGGCGGAGGCGAGGCGAGGCGTAAAGCCTCAAATTAAAAAAAAATCAATAAAATATTATAAAAACAATTCCAATAAATCTAAAAAATAATGTAACATAACAATTTTCACCAAAAAGATCCATATTAATATCACTAACCCTAAAATAGTTCTAATATGATATCACCAAGAGAAATTAGTGTATCATCATCAAATAATTAATTGTTTAGCATATGTTGTAGACTAATAATTGTGTACCAAAAAATTATTGTAAATAAATTTATTGATTAGTATGTACATATAACTAAAATATATATATTTATATAATATTAGCATATATTAAATATAATATTAATTAGTATATGCATATAAATGATAAGTAATTAAATATATTTTTGTATCATCATCAAGTAATTAATTTATTTAGTTTATATTTATTAATAATTGTGATATGAAAATATTTTTATCAATTACATAATCAGATTAGTACGTACATATATCTATATTTATTCAAAGTACAAAATGAATAGATGTAAAGGAATGACCAAAAACTAATTAATTTAGTAGCATATATGTAACAAAAATGGTACATAATCATTCATGCACATATATATTCAGAGTGTTTATATATACCAATTCTCTCTCTCTCTCTCTCTCTCTCTATATATATATATATATATATATATATATATATATATATATATATATATATATATATATATATATATATATATATATATATATCTATATCTATATCTATCTATCTATCTATCTATCTATCTATCTATCTATCTATATATATATATATATATATTAATATAACCAAAAAACAGAGTTCATAAAAGAAGATTAAAACATTTTTTTTTCCTGTGCCTGCATTAGGTGATTTTTCCCGCATCGCCTATAGTAATTTTTTGAATTTTGTTAAAACCTGAAGTTGTTTTTGTGTTCTCTGATTTTGGGGAAAGAACCATTGTGCTTGTTTGTGTTTTACGACTCCGCATTCCAATTCACATCAGATCTGGTATCAGATCAGAGTATGTAAAACTCTCTGAGATCTCTGATTGAGAAGATGGTTGATATGAGAAACAAAGCCATGATCTAATCCTTATTTGTGACTTTATTGGTGGGGAAAGTGCTGAGAGGAGATGGGCAAGCAGCCTACGCATGCACCTCTCACCCTTGTTTTTCCGTTCTCCCCATTGACTTGTTTCAAGACAAATTAGATCCTGATATCCTTTGCCTCATATTGTGTGCTGCTACATGGTCTCAATGTTTTAAATCGCGTTCGCTCAAGGTGTCACGTTTTGGTCCCGGGTGCTCGTCACGTAAATCGCGTCGCGCATCGCGGAAGCAATTCGAGCATTTCAATTTTATAATTAAAAATACAGATAAATAACTTACTAAAAGTAGTATTCCAAATCAAATACATCACTTGAAAGTCATAAGTTCATAAATTACTACATAATTCTAAACCACACCATCACATTGCCTCAAATAAAGTAAACAAATCCATACAACCAACACATGAAATCCTAACAATAAAACCGGATTTCCAGCAAAAATTATACCCTTTTCCCCCCCTCTTTTACAAAACCTAAAAAATATACAACCAACACATGAAATCCTAAAAATATGCCCTTTTCTCCCTCTTTTACAAAACTGTATTTCGAGCAAAAATCTTTTCTTGACCAATGTTTAAAAAGGCGTTTGAGGCTTACGCCTCGAGGCTCGCCTCGAGGCGAGGCGGGCAAAAAATGCCTCGAGGCTTAAGCCTCAGGGTTGTATTTTAGGCTTACGCCTCAATGCGCCTCAAGGCTTACGCCTCGGTGCGCCTCACGCCTTTTTGCTGAGGCGCGAAAAAAATAAAATAAAAAATCTTGTTCTTTTTTTTGTTTTAAAGCTGCACTTAACTTATACTATTTACTATTGTAACTTGAGAGAATTTAAAAAAAAATAACCAATATGTTAATGAAACTTAAAAAACTAATTTTGTCAATTTGATTTTGTTTGAAATGAATGTACTAAATTAACTTCAATATGACTTTTTTTTAAAAGTTTCCTGTTTTTTGGTTTTCAACTTAGATTAGTATGTTATCTTTAACTAAACTGAATATATATTAAGAAACTAATATATTTTAAAGGTTGCTGTTTTTTTTAATAAACTTAGGTTGATATGTTTTATTATTTTTTTAATAAAATTGTTTTTTTTTTAATCTTAGCTTGAAAATCAATGTTTTTTAATAAATTTGCTTGTTAAGTTGCATTGATTAATTTACTGTCATATTATAAAATAACCAATATGTGAATGAAGCTAAAAAAATGATTTTGCCAATATGATCTTGCATTGATTAATTAATTGTCATATTGTAAAATAACCAATATGTTAAAATTGATTTTCTCAAATTACTTTTTTTTTTTAAAGTTATCTCGGGGGAACAAAAAAATGTCAAACTATGTGAGAAAGTCCTCAAGAATGTTTTTTTTTTGTAGTTTTATTTTATATTTCTTTGTTATTTTATTTTTATGGTTTTATTAGTATTTTTTTAATATTATTTTGCTCTTTTTTTCCTTTTCGGTGAGGCTTACGCCTCAAACGCCTCGAGGCTTACGCCTCGCCTCTCCGCGACCAAAACGCCTCGCCTCGCCTTTCGCCTTTTTAAACATTGTTCTTGACATTGTAAACTAAATTAAATCCAACAAAAAAGAAACTAAGAAGCACTTAAAAAAACAGTTGCGATCGGTTTTGAAGTTAAAAAAGAAAAAAAAAAAGATTAGAGTTACAAAATTATACCTCGTATGTGCCGGTGGGATTTTTTCCAGCGATTTTTCAAGTCGAAGGGCTTTTTCTAGTCGGCGATGGGTAATTTTCCGGCCGCGATGGGTAATTTTCCGGTCGCGATGGGTTTTTTTGTAGAAAGGAAGGGTCTTTGTCTTGAGACGGGTTGGTTTCTCTTGGACAGGTAGTGTTTGTGTTAAGTTGAAAGTATAAAATTAATAAGTGGACTGAATGTTTTAAGTCTAATGATTTCTAACGTTTAAGAAAAAATGAAAAAAATATCAGAACTACGTAGTTTTTGATAAGTTTGTGTCAAATAAACACTAATCTATATAATATGCAAGCATTATATACATAACTATATAGTTATGTATATAATAGATGAAAGTAATTTATGTTTTATTTATACTAATCATATCCCATATTATATACATAACTACATAGTTATTTATTTGACTTAAACTTATCAAAAACTACGTAGTTCTGATATTTTTTTCATTTTTTTTAAACGTTAGAAACCATTAGACTTGAAACCTTCAGTCCACTTATTAATTTTATACTTTCAACTTAACACAAACCCAACCTGTCCAAGAGAAACCAACCCGTCTCAAGACAAAAACCCTTCCCTTCTGCAAAGGTTGTATGGATTTATTTTTAGAATTTCATGTGCTGGTTGTATATTTTTTAGTTTTTGTAAAAGAGAGGGAAATGGGTATAATTTTTGCTGGAAATACGGTTTTATTTTTAGGATTTCATATGTTGGTTATATGGATTTATTTACTTTATTTGAGACAATGTGATGGTGTGGTTTAGAATTATGTAGTAATTTATGAACTTATGACTTTCAAGTGATGTATTTGATTCGGAATACTTTTTTGAAGTTATTTATTTGTATTTCTAATTATAAAATTGAAATGCTCGAATTGCTTGCGCGATGCGATTTACGCGACGCGCACCCGGGACCAAAATGCGACACCTTGCGCGAACGCGATTTAAAACATTATTATAAATTCATATAAATTTATAGTATATACTATATTTAATCGGATCGGGTCCTTTACGGATTAGATCAGACTAGATCCATATTCAATCCATTTAATAATAATCAGATTTTTAAATATGATACAAATCCGGGTAAACAGATCGGATTCGTATCGGATGTGTCCAGACCCGATCCATTCACAACCCTAAGTAGCGGTACTGCTTCAGCTCATATGTGGAGACTAGGGCAGATCGGATTTAGACTGGATTAGGGGTGATCTGTTTTGTTAAGATGCTAACTGATTTGGATCTGATCTGATAATTCGACGGATCATCGATTTGTTTTGCCGAATCTGAATCCGAATCCGTTAAAGATCCAGGAAATCTGATCCGATCAGAAATCCGATTATCTTATTTCTTTATAGAAATTTATATGTATTTAAAATAAATATATATAACCCCAATTCATATCATGTTTACAAAGTTCACCTTAAATAATTGGGATGTTAGTTGTTGAGTCCTTAAATAGTTAAGATGTTAGTTGTTGAGTCGACAATGTTATCTTCAGTAAGCATAATGTTCATGAAGTTTTAATATTTATGTTACTCATCATGGGGAAGAAATGTTTTGCATATGAACTTTTTTCCTTCTATTGTACAGCCACAACATATTCGACTCTCTTATAGCTGCTGTCTTCTTTAACTTGTTCATATGTTACAAGGTTAGGGAATTAATTTACCATTTTCCCTTTTTTGATGATTGAGAAGATCAATTGGTGGGTTAGTATACAGACCTCAATAAAACCGTTGGTTTAGCATGATCATGATTTGTAAAAGAACGAGTTGGAACTGGAAAGTGGACGTTTGTCTTATTCTACCAATTTATTTATTTATTATCATTTAAATAGTGATATAACCCATTTTTGTTGAATTCTTTAGGGTTGTAAAATTTGCTATCTGTTCAGTGTTTGAATATAAACACGTGTGTGTATGTTTAGTGAAATTTTCAGCTTTTCTGTGAAGATTCTTAACTATTTGATGTGGGAAAAGATCTATTTAAAACAATTGCCTTACTCCTTAGTTTGATTTGTCTAAGGAAACTGAGTGAGAAAGAGAGGGGGTGGGGTGGGTGAGTTAGTGATTAGAGGAGAAAATTCTTTAGGTACTACTCAAAAGTGAGTTGATTTGTACTAGTTTAGACGTTAGAGAATTGTGCATCTTGAGGAGACCTTGGTGAGCTTTTTTCTTTCCCTTCCCCTCCCTTTGCTCTAATTCTTGATGAATGAACAGTAATGAATATTGTTGGACTTCTGCTGTTTCCCTTTTCTTTCTATTCTCCACTGAAATTTCTCGTCTTCCGCCCTATCTAGTGAAAAACCAAATGACGGTTAGCCCAATCTTGCAAAGATGTCATTATATTTGGAAGTTTACAAGTAAGGTTATGCTCTGTTGTATTTAATTTGGATCCATCCAGGGCAGGGGCGGAGGCACATGGGCATGAGGGAGGGCAAGTGCCCCACCCCAAATCTGGGTAAAACTTGAGATCTATTATTTTTAATGAAACTTCCCCACCTCTTAAAAAAAGAAAAAAACCTTTTTAAAATGCCACACTTTTACCTATCTCAATTTGTTTTAAAGCCCAAAGCCCACGAATAAACAAAACATACACACGACACGTGAATTTTCTTATAGGAACAAAACAAACATTTTCCACATCTTTTGTGAGAAGAGGAAATGCTCTAGGCGTGAGTCCGGAGCAAAGTAGAAGATAAAAAATTCAGCTTAACAAAGCAAAGGGCTAATTTTTTTAATGTTTTTCTTCTAAAATAAAACATACACACCTCTCATCTCTCTCTCTCTCAATGTTTATCTTCCATAGTTCCATTCATTCTTCCTCGTTTTTTTCTAGTTAATTAAATTGACTTGGGGTTTCACCAAATTGATTTAGGGTTTCACCAAATTTGTTTAGAATTTAGGGCTAATTTTTTTGAATTTCATCTGGAATCAATGTTATATTTCGTTGTTGACAATTGGCGAAGAAGGGGGCTTAAAAATTGTTGTTTGATTTCAAATTTCTCCATTAGGTTTGTTTCTTTTTAATTATCTACTTTGATGATTTGTTTGCTGAAATTATTCATTTTTTTTATGTGTTGAATATATATGTTTGTTTTGTTGTTTATGATTCTAAATTATTTTTAATTTCACATCTTTCAAGAAAGATTAAAACATTCACATAAGTTATATTATTTCCTATTTTCTTCTGTTATGGAAAGATTTTATAAAAGACATGTGTATTAAATATCAATATATTTCAATGGTTAAGTTTGTTCGAAGGAATTTTTTTTTGTGCCCCGCCCCTACAAAATTCCTAGCTCCGCCACTGATCTAGGGTAATTAGTTTTTCCTTCTCATGACACTATTGAGATTCACTGATTTTTTAATAGACAGCTAGATATCATTTTTGAATTTCTTAAAGCATATATGAATTGATATTTGTTCTCGGTTGTTTCACAATTTATTTGGCGCGCTTTGTTATTCTCAATCAGGATAAGTCGTGGCGTGTTCGCTACATGGTTGCAAATCAGTTGTATGAGCTATGTGAAGCAGTGGGGCCTGAACCTACTAGGTATGTGTTGAACGTAAGCTGCCACACTTGTTCCACTCTATTACTATTTCAAGCAAATATTATCTTTAATGTTTACACGGGAGCGGTAAAGAAGGGGTAAAGGGTTTTCTTGGCTTAATTAGGCAATTTAAAACAATGAATTTGGTCTATTAGGATTCTCAAGTGTCTAGGATTTTTAGTGTTTGTACGAGCGATTTACAAATATATTTTATGTTTAAAATTAGTTAATAATAGAAAGATAGAACTAGCTAGAAAATTTGGAAACTAAACAGGCTATTGGCTAGTGAAATTTTATAAACTAGCTCAACTCAACTCAACCTTTTCCCAACTATTTGGGGTCGGCTACATCGCAATTTTCTTGGTAAATTATAATATCCCACGTACAACGCATCAATATTAACTAATCACTTTCCCTCACAGAAGAACTTATTGGTTTGCTTTTGACATGTCCAAATCATTAAAGGCGTTTTACTCCTAATTTATCTCCTGTAAGAGCTATTTCTACTGATTTTCATTTCTATTACATTTTAATGAGTTTTTACCAGTCATCCATAACGTTCGCATCCCCCCCTCTTTTGCACGTTTTGTTTCTTGGTTGTCCAACAGTCTGTCCCATGTAACATGGTAAATCTAATAACCGTCATTTAAAACTTCCCCTTTAAACTTCACATGATACACCGGTAACGCTCTTCCAATTGACCCAATCTTCTTTAATCCTACGGGTAACACCATCACTTATATCCAATGTTTAAAAAGGCGGAAGAGGACGCCTCGAGGCGAGGTGCTGAAAAAAAGCCTCGAGGCTTAAGCCTCAGGGTTGAATTTGAGGCTTACGCCTCAATGCGCCTCACGCCTTTTTGCTGAGGCGCGGGAAAAAAAAAAAAACTTTTTTTCTTCTTTCATCACAAAGTCTGTTTTTTTAAAGGTTAAAATTCTTCATTTTTCTAAAATTGCACTTAACTTAAAAAAATGTTGTTTTAATCTACCAACTCTTATTCTTTTTTTAGTTTAGTTTAGTTTTAAAGTTGCACTTAATTTGGTTTTTCTTTACTAATTTGTTTGAAATAAGTGTATAAATTTGTTTGAAACTATATTTTGTTACACATATATAGTTTGTTTGAAATAATAGAGAATTAAGGTAAAGGTCATGTTCCTTCCTATATTTGGATTTTTAGGACAATGCTTTTCAAGTTTATAAATCTAGTCCCTGTGGTACAATAGCATTTATAAATCTAGTCCCTGTGGTATAATACCTTTATTTTTTTGGTCCGCGCCAGCGGCACTATTTTTCACCTTTTTCCATTGTATTTTTAGTACAGGGACTAAATTTATAAAATTATATGGAGTGTCCTATTTTTATACAATTTGAGTACTATGAGGACCTTTTCCCAAAACCCCCTTGAAATAAATGTACTAAATTAACTTCAATATGACTTTTTTTTAAAGTTTTTTTTTTAAAAAGGTTTCTGTTTTTTGGTTTTCAACTTAGATTAATATGTTTTCTTTAACTTATACTAATATATTTTAAAGTTTTTTTTTAATAAACTTAGGTTAATATGTTTTATTATTTTTTTAATAAAGTTGCTATTTTTTTAATCTTAGCTTGAAAATCAATGTTTTTTTTAATAAATTTGCTTGTTAAGTTGCATTGATTAATTTATTGTCATATTATAAAAGAACCAATATGTGAATGAAGCTAAAAAAATGATTTTGCCAATACGATTTTGCATTGATTAATTTATTGTCATATTTAAAATAACCAATATGTTAAAATTGATTTTCTTTTTCTAAAAAGTTATATTGGGGGAACAAAAAAATGTCAAACTATGTGAGAAAGCCCTCAAGGATGTTTTTTTTTTCGTAGTTTTATTTTATATTTCTTTGTTATTTTATTTTTATGGTTTTATTACTATTTTTTTAATATTATTTTGCTTTTTTTTTTTTCTTTTCGGTGACGCTTACGCCTCAAACGCCTCGAGGCTTATGCTTCGCCTCGCCGCGACTAAAACGCCTCGCCTCGCCTCTCCTTTTTAAACATTGCTAATATCTCTATTATTCTTTGGATAATCGAGCCTAAATATCGAATATAATTCCCCTCAAGTTTCACATCCCCATTTGATCTCCTACTATTATTAAACTTGCACTTTATATACCCTTTTTGAGTCCTTATTTTAAACCATGTTGTTTCCATTGCTACTCTACACACTTTCAGTCTAGCATTGATCCATTTCTTAGTTTCATCAACTAAAACAATATCATCTGCAAATAACATATACCGCAATACCTCGTTTTGTATTTGTCCAGTCATCCATAACAAGAACAAAAAGATAAGGATTTAGTACTGAATCTTGGTGCAAACCTACATTAACGGGATTTTCACTACTTTCTCATGTTAGTGTTCTTACCTATTTAGCACGGACACGGACACACGTGTACAAATCTAAGAAAACAAGGACATGACACGGCGGGGACACGACCTAATATACATATTTTTTATAATTATTTTTATATATAAAAAATATGAAATATCACATTAATACTAATCTCATACTAAGAACAACATTAAACATACAAGCATTAAAAGAGTACTAAGTCCCTTGTTTATATAAATTCTGAAATACTAATAAACATAATTTATATAAACAAGGGATAATTCAAGGCTAGTCCCATTTATTGGGTGAAGGATGCATCAAATCCCATTGACTTTTTATTAATGCCCAAGTCTTTTTTCATTATAGACTATATATATTTAGACAAATGTACCTTCACATATATCCATTTTAAACCAACTTACTCTCTCTCTCTAAAAACAAATACATAACCCCACACTCTCTCTCTCTAGCAGCCCCACCCCCACCCCCACCCCCACTTCATTGGAGACTCGTCGGAAACAGGCCACATGAAAATCTTGTCGGAGGTCTCAAGAATTCTCGCCGGAGTGTTTCTCTCTCCTCGTTTTTCTCTCTTCATCTATTTCTTTGTTTTTTCTGGTCCGCGCCAGCAGCACCATCCCGCGAGCTGGAGAAGAAGAGTTTTCGCCGGAAAAAATAGAGGTTTGATAGAAATAGTAAATTTATCTGCTTCGATTTTTGTCAAAAAATATCGAATATAGGTATTGTTTGATAGATCTTGACGAACAGATTCCAAATATATAAATTTTGTGAGTTTTGGATTTGTAGATTTGAAGTTGTGGACTTTTAAAGATTTGATTTTTTTTTTTTGTAAAAATTAAGGTAACAACTGTCAAAGATATTTTGGTGGTGTATTTGTCATTTTAATGCTCAAAGGATCTCTTGCCTCATTGACCAAGTGAATGGGACTTGCTAACTATTACCCCTATAAACAAACAGAGATTAAATAGGATTTATATAAACAAAGATTCGAAACAAAGATTAAACAAATGAGAAAACGAAAAAAAAAAGAGAAAAAAAGATTCGTAACAGAGGAAAAAAAAGCTGCTTAGTTTTTCAGTAACAAAAGCAGAAGTAATATTTTTGGTAGCAAAAGCAAAACAAAAATGAAAAAAAAAACCTTACCTGCAGATGTGTGGTGACACTGATGAGGTGAGGAGAAGATTTCCGCCGATGGATCTGAGTGAAGAAGCTGCACGAGAAGACGGGGGAGGCTGTTGGAGAAGACGGGCTATGAAGCACCGACACTCTCCTGGAGGCGACGAATCTTGTTCGACACGTGTCGGACACGAGAGCCCCAGAGTGTCCTCTTTTTTTTTTTTTAGTTGGACACGCTGCTCCCGACACGCTAGTTTATGTTTTTTTTTGCTATTTCCTCTTCATTCTTTGCTGTTTTACTTTCATGCTTTTTTCTTTGTTATTTCTCCCTCTTTATTTTATGCAACTACAGCAAAATAAGATTAGAAACAACAAAAAAATATATAAATAAAAGAAATAACAAAAAAAGTGTGTTTGAACGTTAAATGCAACTAATGTGATGGTGATTATGTTTTATTTATGATTTTTAATGTTAAAGTGTGTTTGAATATTGTTTTGTATGGTCCATTTTCTTATTTTTATTATGTTAAATGCTCTAATAATGTATTTTATGGAAAAAAAATTGTTTTATTTCTTTTATATATATAAATACATATTATATATTATACGTATCCTAGCGTGTCGTATCCTAGTTTTTAGAAAAATCACGTGTCGCGTGTCGTGTCGAAACACGTATTGCGTGTCAAGTCCGTGCTTCATAGAATACGGGAGAGGTACGTGTGGTGTGGAGAGAAAATACTATTTTAATTTTTGAGTTTGTTGATGCTTGAGATAGTCGTGGGTTTTGAGAAATAACCTATTTTAGTTGAACAAAGTTAAGTTTTTAAAACTAAAAACTTACCCCATTTTATTTTATAACTTATTATATTTTTTGCCCCTTTTTTTGAATTCTATTTTTAGTCAGCCGTGTCCCTTACAACCCATCAGTCGTGTCCATGCCTTGTCCAACCATTTTTAAATGACTTTTAAGTCCGACACGCCATGTGGCATGTCGGACACGTGTTCAAGCCGTGCCCAAAGCGTGACTGTGTCCTTTGAGCGTCCGACACTCGTACGGGCCTTCGGGGAAGTGTCCGTGCTTCATAGGTTCTTATTATAGTCATGGTCCCATCACATCCTTAATCACATCTATATCTACCGGTCACTTATTTTTTATTTAAAATCCTCCATATTATATCTCTACTCTATCATACACCTTCTTCAAATCTATGAAAACCAATCCAAAACCATTTGAAGGTCTTTCTTGTTTCCCCTGATCTCCTTGATAAATAGATACGTTACATTTTTGACCTCCAAGGCATAGACCCAAACCATATAACACAACATAAACTACATGGTCCACTATTATGACTCACCCAGAAAATATAAAACCACCAAAACATCATCGACTCGATAAGAGCAAATGTTTACAAAATTATAATAACATGAAATAAACTTAAAAGACACCCCAAAATTGGACTCTGTTTGTTATTTGAGGTCCTAATTGAGAAATTCCTTGAACTTTATCCAGTTAACAAAATGTTTCTCGCCTTAATATATAAACATCATGTTAAATCTTTATACATTTTAATGTTGCACCAATGATCATTTTTGCTATTCATTTGAAATGCTCATTTGCTGTTTATTATGTTGTGGTTTAAGGACGGATTTGGTCCCTGCATATGTGCGGCTTCTTCGAGATAATGAAGCTGAAGTACGTATAGCAGCTGCTGGCAAAGTCACCAAGTTCTGCCGGATTCTTAATCCAGAACTTGCAATTCAACACATTCTTCCCTGTGTGAAGGTGTGGCGTTTATTAAAAGACTCTTTTTCTCGTGCCCATACACATTCATAAATTTTCTGTTAGCTCCATCTGATTACAAATTTGAAAAATTGGAGGGAATTTTTTTTTTTTGAATCGCCTAATGGTGTCTACTGCATATTGTTAACACATACGTCCCTTCTGCTTTAAGTGATTCAAAACCATTTCTATTCAAAATCAATTATATTTTACCAATTTTCAAGCTTTGCATTCATACTGAACCTTAGTTGAACCACTTTTTATTCATTTGATGTATCCTTACATTCAACTATCATTTTTACTTGGCCTCAACATTTTTGTAGGAATTGTCATCGGATTCTTCTCAGCATGTTAGGTCTGCTCTGGCCTCTGTTATAATGGGCATGGCTCCTGTTTTAGGCAAGGTAAGAGTATCTTATGCTTCTCTGCTGTAACCTTCAGTTGACAGGAGTATTATTTTGTGTCCGTTCAATTCAATGAATTGGGATAGAATTTGTATGCTTTGATTTTGTTAATGTCCATACATGCAAAATATTTGTAAAGCCCCAATTAAATAAGTTCTTAACAAATAAATCAGGAAGAGAAGTTTGAACATCTTTCCAATTTACTTGATGCATGAATTTGGAGGCTGGAGCTAGTGCTTTTCTGATGATAGCACGTCAAACTATCTATGCATGTGATGCTTTTTTCCTTTCTCTTAGACCTGAATAGAATGGTGTACTGTAATCGTTAATTCACTAGTAAAAGGGTCAAACATGATGGAAGAGGATTTTACATTTTTACCCCTATTAAAGATGAAGAGCCATCTATTGACATGTGTTTCTAACTTGTACGGGTGTGTACATATGATGATCATATGGATAGATCACGTAAGATACGTTATATTGTTGTTTCATGTAATTTTGGTGTTATTCAGAAGTCTCCATACATTCATAGCAGATGGCCATATTTTATAGGTCGCTGTTTAGTTAATGTCCTATTTCCGGTGTCTAGTAGGTATTAGTATTATATTATCACTATGGGTTGCACTGCAATCATGCTTGGATTTGCATGGTTAAATCTGAAACCATAACTTGAGTTTGTGGTTGTATTTATCTTGCTACAAAAATATGATTATGCATGCTTTGATGTTATGCCTTTTACATTTCCCTACATGTTCATCAGAACCCCGTTCTATTTTTTTTTTATCTTTTACTTTACGCAAGGTTTTGCTTGTGGTTATCAAATTGTGATGTATTTGGTGTTGATCTTCAATGGATCTTATAGGTGGTTGAACTTCTGTTAAGATTTCCATGTGCGTGTTGGGATTTTAAGAGTTGTTTTGTGGTTAATGCAGGATGCAACAATTGAACAACTTCTTCCAATATTCCTCTCTCTTCTCAAGGATGAATTTCCTGATGTACGCCTTAATATAATTAGCAAGCTAGATCAAGTCAATCAGGTATGTGACAGTTTCAAGGTGGCTTCTTTCCAGTGTACTTCTATCATATATTCATATCAA
This sequence comes from Sambucus nigra, assembly GCA_949130495.1. Classification (NCBI taxonomy): domain Eukaryota; kingdom Viridiplantae; phylum Streptophyta; class Magnoliopsida; order Dipsacales; family Adoxaceae; genus Sambucus; species Sambucus nigra. The sequence goes on along the minus strand of OX422209.1, from coordinate 265,579,015 downwards.
TTTTTATAAATCTTGCATTTCTGGCTTCTCCCATCTCAAATTAATGAAATTTCTGTAAAAATTGAGCCCAAAGGCAGTTAGAAATGGACGTCTAGGGCAATTTCATTGGCAGGTTTATGTACAAAATAATTGACGTAACAGGACAAAAGGCACACAAGCCGAAATTAGAATTGAACTCCTTTCTCTATCTAAAGTGTAATGTCTACAATGAGTGAGCAATGGCCTTATTTATAGGCTAAGGAAGTCTTGCCAGCCAAAACACCCTAAAAAGGACAAATGGGCACCCTAATATATTCCAAAGGAATATTACCTACTAACTAATATACCTAAAATACTAACGAAATTAATACAAAATAAAGAAATACAATAAAAGATATGAAAATAGAAACGGTGCATTTGACAATATTACAATTAAACCCTATACTCCTATTCTCATCACTCTCCCCTTGTAAGTAAAAACTCGTCCACGAGCTTTGAAAGTTGGAGTCGAAGGCAAGAATTTCTCAAAATATGTGCCGAAGAGAAAAAAATTGGGGTCCAAAAAATAATTTTCTGAAAAAATTATGGAGGGTTCAAAATTTCTTCAAAATTGGGCCAAAAGAGAGCAGGCCCATTTCTTTGTGTTGAAGTAGCACAGGAATAGAACTCAAGTCAACCGGAGGCCCAAATCAGACCTAATTTGAACAGGCCCTAAACCCAACAGCCCAAATGTGTGTAAGGACATTTTTGTCCATTATCAATTTGTTATGTCGTACGCCGTTACACCGTTGAAGAAATTCAAGATTCATACAGTCGTCAACGGATCCGAATATCAAAAAGAAGAAGGAATCAGATTTCTGCAGAGCCGGACCGGTCCGCCCTGGAAAAAGAACCGATCCGCCTCAGACCCGGACCGGTCCGCTTGTTGAAAGCCAGGATACCCCGGATCGATAGAGAACCGAAAATGCCAAATAAAAAACGGACCGATCCGCCCCCTCGGACCGATCCGCCTCAGACCCGGACCGGTCCGCCTGGGATAATCTTTAGCAGATCGTGGTCAGATTTTCTAGGCTAAACGTTTCCTTTATAAACCCACTACGGGAAGTGGTTTTCTAAGACTTCCATACACGATTTTCAGAGTACAAAAAACTCCAAGTCTTCACCTAATGAGTACCAAGACTCTAGGTTTTTTGATTCACACAAATTTCCAAACACTTGTGAATCACTTTGCAACCCAGGAACGCACTTTTGCTGTTCATACCATTGTGGAGAAGACCGTTCTTCTTCTTCATTGCAGCCCTACTGGAAAGGGATAACTCCAGCCGCCGATTACAGAATCCGACGCCTGAGGGTAATTCTTAGTCACCTGTATTTTTCATTGTAATCCGAATTTGTATGTTACAAAGTTATAATGAAAATAAATGGTTTTGCCCCTTTGGGGGATTTTTCCTCACAAGCATGTGTTTAAATGTTCTTGCTTAGTTCATATTGTTTCAATCACACCTAGTTGCATGTTTAGGGTTTGTTTGAGTTAAAAGGTGTTTAATATATAATTTTCGCATTTGAACGCAAGCGCATACTCTCTCAAATTGGTATCAGAGCAGGTTACGCTAATCTATCGCGTATTCCTATTTTCGGCGAAATCTTTTCTAAGATATCATTTTTCTAAAAAATTGATTTTTGAAAAGTGCGTGTTCAAATGGAGAAATCGTATAATAAATTACCTGTTTTTGACGGGACAAATTATGCTTATTGGAAAGCCCGCATGAGGTCGGCGTTAAAAGCCATAGATGAAAGGGTTTGGATTTTAGTTGAAAGAGGGTGGACACCTCCCTCCGTCACTGTGGAAAACGTGACTAATTTAAAACCTGTCACCTCTTGGACTGAAGATGAATTTAGATGGTCTTCTTTTAACTCTAAAGGTTTGAGTGCTATTTCCGGTTCCATCACTCACGTTGAGTTCCGACGTATCATGACGTGCACCACGTCAAAGGAGGCATGGGATGTTTTACAACTCACCCATGAAGGAACAAATGCTGTGAAAGAGTCTAAATTGCAAAATTTGACGACTCAATTTGAAACCATCACCATGCATGAGACTGAATGTTTTGATGATTTCTATGCTAGACTTTCTGATATTGTTAATACTAGCTTTAATCTTGGTGAACATATTCCTAATGCTAGGGTTGTTAAAAAGATTCTTCGTTCTTTGCCTAAGCGTTTTATCCCTAAAGTCACTGTGCTAAATTCCATGGGCAATTTAAATACGCTAAAATTGGAAGAACTTGTAGGAGATTTGCAAACTTATGAAATTGATATGTTCCCTAAAACTGTTAGGTCTAAAGATAAGGGAATTGCTCTTAATGCCAAAGAGAAAAAGAGTGAGGGGTCGACTAGAAAGAGGGAAGAGTCATCTAGAAAGAGAGAGACCGACACGTCAGATTCTGAGTGTGATTTTGACTTAGATGATTTGACTCTTTTTGCAAAAAAATTCAAGAGGATTCTCAAATTTAAGAAAAATGGCAACTTTAAAGATAAAAAGAAATTTGAGAAAAATAGGTTTGAAAAGAAAAATGAAAAAGATTCCAAAAATCCTCCTAAGAAAGAAAGTGAGAGATGCTTTGAGTGCGATGGTAGGGGTCATAGAGCCTTTGAGTGTGCCACTCGTCTGAATAGAGAGAAAGGGACAGCTGTACTTAATGCTACTCTTAGCGACGACAGTGAGGTCGAGACGGTGGATTCAGGAGATGAGTCACCGCATGAGTGTAACTTCACCGCATTCATGGCCAGTCAAGTGAGCACTCCTAGTTCTCTTCACAACGATGAGGATGATGCTTCACAGGGACACCTCGACAGTGAGAACGATGTGAGTGAGGGGGAGGATGACTCAAGTGAGAGCGAGAGTGATATTCAACGCGCCTACGCTGAGTTGTATTCTGAGTCATTTAAAACTAAAAAGCGAAACAAAGCGTTAGTCCTTAAGATCACCGGCTTAGAGGAAGAATTAAGAAAAGCAAGAGAGAGAGAGTCCTCCACCTGCACAGCCCTGAGAGAGAGAATTTGCCTGTGTTGAGAAAGAAAGTTTGTTTAGAGAGAGAGAGAGCACCTTTGAGAAAGAGAGAGGGGACTTGACTAAACAAGTGGCTAGTCTTACGAGTCAGCTCCATTCCTCCGTGGAGACTCGGAAGAAACTTGACGCCCTTGTTGCCCAGCTGACTCATGATCTTGAGAAAGCACGGGAAGTCAAGGTACAAATCGATGACAGATCTGGGAAGATGGGAAAGATGCTCCTCGGCCCCGCTTTAGGTTTTGGTGATCGGCAGGGAATTGGTTATGATGGTGCCTCCACCTTCCAAATTGCACTTGGACCAGTTCCTGAGTTTACTACGAATCCTTATGGCCATCGTCAAAAACCTCGAATGAGAGTTCGACCAAGAAAGGCAAACCAAGGTCCGCCTTTGACTGTGTTCTTTTGTACTTATTGCAAAAGAAAAGGCCACCTTAGGGAGTTTTGCTATAGCATGGGTCGGACACGACGTACTACTGCTCCACCACGTCATACTGATGAGTTTTCTAGTCTGAGAGAGCGAGTTGAGTTCTTAGCTGCCACGTCCCAGAGTTTAATGGAAGAATTCCGACGGATGTCTTTGCCATTAGTGAATACTTCTCACATTCCAGCTAAAACCAACAACAACAAAGGCAAACAAAAGGTCACCTCTTCTTGGGTACCTAAGAAAGATAAAAAGACCTTTGTTGTTCATGTTGCTCTCAAAGCATATAATACCTCACAGTGGTATTTTGACAGTGGGTGCTCCAGACACATGACAGGTGATGCCTCATTTTTTACATCTCTTGAGGATTGTCAGGAAGGCAGAGTCACGTTTGGAGATGGGAGCAAGTCTAGCATTATAGGACGAGGTACTATCGAGTTAACAGGTTTTCCTAAGCTAGAAAATGTTTTGTACGTCAAAGGTTTGAAAGCAAACCTTCTCAGCATTAGCCAGCTGTGCGACACTGACTTTGCAGTAAAGTTTGACCGGGACGCGTGTAAAGTCTACAATCATGCCGGTAAACTTTTGATGCAAGGGGTGAGGACCAAGGATAATTGCTATGGGACTGAACCCACGTCCTCACTTGTCTGCAACAGCGCCAAGATCACTCCTATGGATCTGTGGCACCAACGTCTAGGTCACGTGAACGTTAGAGATCTCAACCGCTTAGCTAAAAAGGACCTAGTACGTGGCTTACCATCTCTTGGAAAGTCAACTTCGACCGTTTGTGGACCCTGTCAGATGGGAAAACAAATTCGTAGTCCCCATAGGAAGTTGCATTCCATTACCACCTCTCGTGTTCTTGAGTTGATTCACATGGATCTTATGGATCCCACTCGTACTGAGAGTCTAGGTGGTAAGAGGTACATCCTCGTGATGGTAGATGATTTCTCCAGGTACTCTATTGTAGGTTTTCTGAGAGAGAAATCCGATGCTGTAGAATTTTTAACGACCAAGTGCCGTGTCCTGCAAAATCAACACGGTGTCACTATTAACAGGATGCGTAGTGACAATGGCACTGAATTCACAGAAGCAAAGGTAGATCTTTACTGTGATAGCCTCGGGATCAAACATGAGTTTTCTGCTGTGAGAACTCCTCAGCAAAATGGGATTGTTGAGAGAAAGAATAGAACGATCCAAGAGATGGCTAGATCTATGCTTCTAGGTCGTAAAGTTTCTAGGAGATTTTGGGCAGAGGCAGTGTCTACTGCATGTCACACGGTGAATAGGGTTTATTTGCGTCCACACACACTTCAGACTCCTTATGAGTTGTGGACTGGCAAGCAGCCCAACCTGGCATATTTCCGTGTTTTTGGGAGTAAATGCTACAACCTACGGGATAGAGAGCAATTAGGAAAGTTCGACTCCCGGAGCGACGAGGGAATATTTCTAGGATATTCATCGAATAGTAGAGCATACCGGGTTTTTAACCTGAAGAGCTCTAAGGTTATGGAATCAATAAACGTTACCGTGTAAGATGACGAACCTCCGACGGTTATTGATCCTAACCTTCAGTGTGAGGATGAGGATTGTTCTGACTGTAATTTACCTGTTCCTCTCTCACACTCTGTGGACCCTACTCCTGTGTTAGGGGACACACCCGCTTGGGTTCGCAAGAGTCATGACCCTTCTGCCATTGTTGGTGATCCCACTCTTGGGGTCAAGACTCGTGCTCAGCTAGAGAACGTAGTTAGCCACCTTTGCTACACGTCCAAAGTCGAGCCCAAGAATCATAAAGAAGCACTCAAGGATGAACACTGGATATCTGCTATGCAGGATGAGTTGCTTCAGTTTAAAAAGAATAATGTCTGGGAACTAGTCCCCCGACCTAGTGAGACTAATGTGATAGGTACCCGGTGGATTTTTAAGAATAAAATGGATGAAAATGGTACCATAATCAGAAATAAGGCTAGGTTGGTCGCTCAAGACTACACACAGATAGAGGGTGTAGACTTTGGGGAGACATTTGCTCCTGTTGCGAGGCTTGAGTCCGTCCGTCTTCTGCTCGCCATCGCATGTCATCTGCGCTTCGAGTTATATCAGATGGATGTCAAGAGTGCCTTTCTGAATGGCATTCTACAGGAGGAGGTTTACGTGGAACAACCAAAAGGGTTTGAAGACCCACAACACCCGGAGCACGTCTACTATCTGAGGAAAGCCTTGTATGGTTTGAAGCAAGCACCCCGTGCTTGGTACAAGAGGCTTACTTCCTATCTCTTAGCCCGTGGCTTCAAGAGAGGGGGAGTTGATATGACGTTGTTCGTCAGGAGAGATGACGGTGCAATTTTGGTTGCCCAGGTCTATGTGGACGACATAGTCTTTGGATCCACATGCTCTCAACATGCTCATCACTTTGAAGAGGAGATGAAAAGTGAGTTTTAGATGAGCATGGTTGGTGAGCTTACTTTCTTCCTTGGTCTAGAGGATGGGATGTTCATCTCCCAATCCAAGTATGCTAGAGACCTAGTGAAGAAATTTGGTTTAGACTCCGCTAAGCATGCACGTACACCTATGAGTACCACTACCAAGCTTAGTAAGGACACTTCAGGCAAGGACGTAGAGCAAACCTTATATCGGAGTATGATAGGTAGTCTTCTCTACTTGACTGCCAGTCGTCCCGACATCGCCTTTAGTGTTGGAGTCTGTGCGCGATATCAGGCGTCCCCTAAAGAGTCACACTTGCTCTAAAACGTATTATTAAATACGTGAGTGGGACTCTCTCGTACGGTATTTGGTATTCCTTTGATACCGATGACCGTTTGTCCGCCTATTCGGATGCCGATTGGGTCGGGGATGTAGATGGTTGTAGGAGCACTTCTGGTGGGTGTTTCTATTTTGGTTCTGCTCTTGTCTCCTGGCTGAGCAAGAAGCAAAATTCCATCTCTTTGTCCACTGCGGAGGCTGAGTACATAGCCGCCGGGAGTTGTTGCACACAACTCTTGTGGATGAAGCAAATGTTGGAGGATTATGGGATTTCACAGGACACCATGATCATTTCTTGTGATAACACGAGCGCGATTCACATATCCCGCAATCCCGTCCAGCATTCGCGCACAAAGCACATCAGGATACGTGAACACTTTATTCGTCAGTTAGTTGAGGAGAACACTGTATCCTTGAGTTTTGTTCCCACCGACCGTCAGTTAGCCGACATTTTCACGAAACCTTTAGATGCCCTTAGATTTGAGAGTCTTAGGAAGTCTTTGGGGATTTGCACAGTTGACTGAGGAGTTAGTCTATGTCTAGAATAGGATGCTTCTTCATGTTCATATCATATGCTTCCTATTGCTAGTCTGTTTTATATGTACCATTGCTAGGTTGTACAGCTATTTATTTATTCTTTTTGCTTTTTATATTTCTTTTGAAAAATACAAAAAGATTTTCCTTTAAGAAAAATTTTAAGAAAAGCACAAAAAGATTTTATTTTGATAAAATTTTTTAAAAATCCAAAAAGATTTCTGTTTTTGCTCCGTTTATGGATGAGCATTTAAGATAGCCAAGTCACACCTTCATTCCATATATCCATGTGACTGTTTGATAGAGATTTGAGAGGCTACATCATTTCATCCATGTGCTTTACATTGTTTGGAGTCTTTGAGATGTAATTAGTGATATCTTCCTACATGTTTGACTCCTATATCCTTTATTGCACACATGCACGGCTATATTTGATTATTGCACTTGTCTATCTCATATTGGCTTGAGTGTTTCCATCTCAATCCTGTCTATACAATGTACAATATGAGATAAAACTTGACAAGATTGGAATGCATGTAAAAACCGTTTTGGTGAGACTGTGTGTCTTTGTATAACGGGGAGGGGCTGCGAAAGGTAATTATCACTTCTTTGCGCAAAAGCCACCGTTCAAAAGGACCTAAAAAATGGAGGAATTTTATTATCCGAGGTCCAAAGAGGTTAAAAGAGTCCGAAAAAATTGAAAGGCAATAAAAAGATATTCATGCCAAATATGGGCCATTTAGGTTTCACCATCAATTCTCCAAAGTTTGAGAATTTAGATTACCTCTATTCAAAATATAAATCTGAGGGAGTTTGGTTGGAGAATATAAACGGGTTTGCACTTCCTTGAAAGTCCTGAAAAAGCATGAAATAGTTTTGGACGTTATTGGTGTGGAAATCACTTTGAGCTTTGAGCTTTGATTTGTTGATTTGATTGAGTCAATGTCTTATATTTCCATTTTTTTACACCAAAGGAAGATTTTGAGTTCATTCGTTAGGAGTATCCAATATTCATCGTGCACATATGTCATGTTTGTATGCATTGATTTTCCTATCGAATTTGATCACACCACTTCATTTACGCTATCATCGACTTGGTTGTTTTTGTGATCATTCATGGTGTGTTTCCTTGTATATATTCTTGTTTATTTGAAAATTTTTGAAAAATTCAAAAATAGTTGTTTATTCCTTGTGACACCCTTGCTTTGTTTGTCTGATTTATTCTTCTCATTTGTCTATTTGGGGACATCATAAAAAGGGGGAGAAAGAATTATCATATTTTGGGGGAGTTTTGTGTTTTTGAGATTTGATACTACATGCTTTCTTCATTTGATATCTCATTTCAAACTCGATACGTCACTTGGTATTTTGCTTTTTCTCATGTGTGTAGGTACTACATGGATTATTATTGAATTGCACACCCTGATGAGAAAAGCGTTGACGATTCCTGAAGAGTTGAAGAACAAAATATGAAGTCTTATTCAATTGTATCTTTCCAGTTTTGGGTTCATGGAAGGGTAGATTTGTATAGGCATTTTTAGTTGGTTGATAATTCGGATGTTTGTTTTTATGTATGTACCGGCATAGACATAGGGGGAGATTTTTAAGGACATTTTTGTCCATTATCAATTTGTTATGTCGTACGCCGTTACACCGTTGAAGAAATTCAAGATTCATACAGTCGTCAACGGATCCGAATATCAAAAAGAAGAAGGAATCAGATTTCTGCAGAGCCGGACCGGTCCGCCCTGGAAAAAGAACCGATCCGCCTGCGAACCGGTCCGCCTCAGACCCGGACCGGTCTGCTTGTTGAAAGCCAGTATACCCCGGATCGATAGAGAACCGAAAATGCCAAATAAAAAACGGACCGATCCGCCCCCTCGGACCGATCCGCCTCAGACCCGGACCGGTCCGCCTGGGATAATCTTCAGCAGATCGTGGTCAGATTTTCTAGGCTAAACGTTTCCTTTATAAACCCACTACGGGAAGTGGCTTTCTAAGACTTCCATACACGATTTTCAGAGTACAAAAAACTCTAAGTCTTCACCTATTGAGTACCAAGACTCTAGGTTTTTTGATTCACACAAATTTCCAAACACTTGTGAATCACTTTGCAACCCAGGAACGCACTTTTGCTGTTCATACCATTGTGGAGAAGACCGTTCTTCTTCTTCATTGCAGCCCTACTGGAAAGGGATAACTCCAGCCGCCGACTACAGAATCCGACACCTGAGGGTAATTCTTAGTCACCTGTATTTTTCATTGTAATCCGAATTTGTATGTTACAAAGTTATAATGAAAATAAATGGTTTTGCCCCTTTGGGGGATTTTTCCTCGCAAGCATGTGTTTGAATGTTCTTGCTTAGTTCATATTGTTTCAATCACACCTAGTTGCATGTTTAGGGTTTGTTTGAGTTAAAAGGTGTTTAATATATAATTTTCTCATTTGAACGCAAGCGCATACTCTCTCAATGTGTCTTCTTCCAGTTCGACAGTTTATTGCGCACCACTTGAAAACCCTAGTCGCTAAGCGCAGGGGCAAGACTCTATCATAGCAATAGCCAGCTGCAAGTTTCTGATGGTGAGCCTCCGACAACCGTTAAAGAACCCACCATATCTACGCTCTCTTCTTCTCTCTGTATATGTTGTTTTCTTTCGATCTCTTCTCACTTCAACCATCTTCTTCAGATCGGTTTGGGTCAAACATCATTCTAGGGTTTCAAAACCCTAAATCAAGCCCTCCATTGTTGTCGTCGGTCAGGCGGGCTACCAACAGAGGTGGATGGTGTCCTGCTGAGAAAGCAGGACGGGGTTTACTATAGATTTATTCGTATCTTAGGTTAATTACACACATTTAAATTTTATCTTCATTAGCAATTAGGTGTATATGTGATGATGAAGTGCAAATTAAATACTAATCAATCACACAATCGAACCAAACATGCGAAGTAAGGAAAAATTCCGTTCGGGCAAAACCTAATATTCAGCACTATCTAGAGTTTCACAAATATAATTGATTTACAGACTGCTTAGCACCACTGAGTATAATTCGTAGGGTCTTCAAATCTTCTACAGAATACAACACAATCCAGCATCGTCCACATGAAGCGGTTTTTCCTCCGTATTCATCGATCAACCTTCTTCTTCAGTAGTATATAGCATCGGCTCCATGAGTAGAATTCTATAAGGGTTTGATGCAAGTGTATGAAAACTTGGATTTGAACAAACTCAACAAATCATATAGACGGATGTATGATTGAGAAAATAGAACTTTGATTTGGTAAACAAAAGTGTTTTTAATCAAACACAAAGGTAAACTTTTGGTTAAGTTATAGGAAAAGATTTTTGACCAAAGTAGAAACCCTTTTATAGAAAAACATGTTTTTTGAGGCGGCGAAGTCGTTCGAACGAAAACAGAAGGTCGTTCGACAAGATTTTAGCTTTTCATTCTAACAAAACTCCAGTACGTTCAAACGAGGCAACTTTCTCGTTCGATCATCATTTTAACGAGCTTCTAACGAGAAGTGCAATCCTTGGTAGAGGATTCTCATTCGAAGGTCGTTCGAACGAAAACTTAATTTCGTTCTAACGCATTCAATTCTCGTTCTAATGAGACGAAAAAATAAAACAAAAATTATTTTTGAAATTCAATTTATCAAAAAGCCTCGATTTAAAAAATAGACATCCCAGAATGTAATTTAACTGAGAAATAAAAACCACAAGTGATATACCTCCATTAAATTGTCGGTGACAAATCAATTGACTTACACAGACTACTTCGCACAACTAAGTATGACGCATAGCATAGGGTCTTCAAATCTTCTACAATATACGACACAATCCAGTACCATCCACAGGAAGCGGCCTTTCCCCGGTATTCACCAACCAACCTTCTTCAGTAGCAGAGTCTCGACTCCACAAGTCAGCAGTAGAATAGAACTCTACAAGTGTTTGATGTAAGTGTATAGAAACTTGGATTTGAACAAACTCAACAAATCATATAGAGGGATGTATAATTTGGGAAACAAAACCTTGATTTGGCAAATAAAAGTGTTTTAATCAAACACAAAGGTAAGAACTTTTGGTTATAGGAAAATATTTTCGCCCAAAGTTCTTAGTAAAAAGTAAAATAGGTAAGAAGAAACCTTTATATAGAAAACAGGTGTTTTGAGGCGGCGATGTTGTTCGAACGAAAACAGAAGGTCGTTCGAACGAGATTAGCTTTTCGTTATAATGAAACTCCAGTTCGTTCAAACGAGACAACGTTCTCGTTCGATCGTCCTTCTAACAAGCTTTCAACGAGAAGTGCAATCCTTGGCAAAGGATTCTTGTTCGATGGTGTTCGAATGAAAGCTTAATTTCGTTATGACGACATCAATTCTCGTTCTAACGAGATTAAAAAAAAAAAAAAAATTATTTTTGAAATTCGATTTATCAAAAAGTCTCGATTTAAAAAATAGACATCCCAGAATAAAATTTGACGGAGAAATGAAAACCACAAGTCATATACCTACATTAAAGTGTCGGTGATAAATCCGACGGCTTGAAAGTCGGAAACAATGCTCGGTCACTAACATATCTTCAAATGATCGTGGAGGTAATGCGGATGTAATGTTCGGTTTGAAACTTCGGTTTGTAACGGGATATACCAAAATACAAAATTGTCTAAGCTATGAGTAATTATAAAATTTTGCTCTTACAAATCTCCCCCTTTGGCTTCCGGTACAAAATAAAAAAATCGAAAATCAAATTACAATAGAATCCCTAAGACAATGTATCCTAATGTTCTCCCAAATCCAAGAAATGAAACGACATTTGAAACTGTCTTCAACTGAAATTGTTCTCCCCTTTGCTAACTTTATCTTCATCGAGTTTTAAAGAAAAATAAAATTCCCCCTAAATTTGTTCTCCCCCTTTTTGTCCGTGATAGCCAAAGGAGTAGAATCTAATCATGAATAATAAGCATCACATGAAGAAGCGAAGATATCATCACAAATATAATCAATACAGCAAATGCGATGAATATCCAAAGGAATAATGTGATCTCCCCCTGTTAAACAACTATTTTTGAAGTTTTTCAAAATTTTCAAGTATAAAAAGTACATATATATAGGTACAAAACACATAGTAACATATACTAATACTAAAATATTCGAATCGTGAAAGCGGAAAGTAATTGTGTGAACATTTTTCATAGGCAAATCAACATAAACATTCATAACATTGGTGCACGAAGTCATGAGATACTTTTAAAGAAAGAACTCAATTTCAATCTTAGGTCTAAAAATGTTGAACTTAATGAAATTGGTTCGACTTATGCAGTATGCCATGAATTTTAATGATTTTTAAATCAATAAAGTCAAACTATATAATGCTTTTTAAGAGAGTCCATTGTGCAAATCCATTGATCTTTTACTTTATAACTCCCTAAAAATCTCACATATATACGAATTAACTCTTAAATATTTTGAAGAAATCATAATGCTCATATGTAGCAAAGCATCAATTAATATAAAATAAATGGGCTTGGCACTTTTGTTTTTGTGTTGTTAATTGTTTTAGTCTCCTTTTGCAAATGGTGGCTTTTAACGCAAAGAGAAATTTGCCCCTTCGTAGCCCCTTTTCATTGCTTAACATCTATGAAGCACGGACTCGTAATACGCGTTTCGACACGCGATACGCGACATGTGATTCTTCCAAAAACTAGGATACGACATGCTAGGATAAGTATAATATATAATATATTTTTAAATATATATATTAATGAAATGAAAAATATTTTTCCATAAAATACATTATTAGAGCATTCTTAACATGAAATCAAGAAAATGGACCATACAAAACAAAATTCGAATACACTTTAACATTAAAAATCGTAAATAAAACAGAATCACCATCACAAAATTCAAATACGCGGTAATGCGCCGGAGGGCGCACATACTATGTGTTTCGACACGACACGTGACTCGTGGCTTCCGGAAGAGTGTCCGTGCTTCATAGCTTAACATATATTAATATTTTTCGGGAAGCGAAATCTAGGCAATGGTTCTTACATGCACAAGTTATCTCTTTTTACATTTGGTTCATTATTAAGCATGAGATGAGAACACTGTATTCGACACATGATAAACAAGTACAATGTTCACAAAGTCCTTGCATGTGTGCAATAAAGGTGACAAAAAACATGTAGAAAGTAATCATCAATGATTAACGAAATGTTATCCACACATTATTAAGCACACAAACAAAATAAAGTCATATCTCAAAGCACTGCGAAAAGTCACGTGAATGGATGGAATGTAAGCGTGATTCGAATATTTTAATTGTTCATTCATATAAGGTGAAAAACTAAAATACAAAAATCTGCCTTTTACAAATTTTTTATAAAAAATAATCTCTTTTTCAATTTTTCAAACTATTTCTTAAAAACCAAAAATCTTTTTGGATTTTTTCATTTTTTTCATAGAACCCGAAAATCTTTTTGGAATTTTTCAAATATATCAAAAAGAATAACATTATATATACAATAGAAATACAATCTAGCAATAGGGATATAACATATGAACATGATACTCAATCCTATTCTAGAAACAAGCCTCGACCTTAATCATTAGGCCCCGAGGAGTTCTCAAAAGGAGAAGACTTCCTATGAAATTCCTCCATCAAACATTGTGAGGTCCTGACTAAATACTCTACTTGCTCTCGAAAACTCCCAAAATCTCTATGGTGATGTGAAGGAGCATATGGAGCAACGTGTGTGGGAGTGCGTGCGGGAACATGTATAGGAACTCGTGTGAGAGCATAGCGGGGAACACGCGTGTGAGAAACTCTCCCTAGCTTAAATCAAAACTCTCGAAGGTGACCTCTTTGTTTGCAATGAGAACAACCATAAACGAGCTTGGGTCTACCTCGCTCAAAATGCTTAGGACGAGTTCTCCTTGGTAGGTTAGGTCTGCTATCCATCACATACTCGAGAACCGATTTAGGTGCGACTTTGGAAGTAGATGCACCGTCATAACCTATTCCTTGCCTCTTAGCGTTACATAACCCGGGATCGAGGAGCATTTTTCTAACCTTCTTAGATATATCCTCTAAAGTGACCTTGACTTTCCGGGCACGTTCGAGATGAATCTCGAGTTGAGATACACGGGCTTCAAGTTTCTCACGAGTCTCCAATGAAGCTTGAAGATTTCTCGTAAGACTAGCCACAGTGTTGGTCAAATCAGTCTTCTCTCTACTAACAACAATTAATTGCTCACACAAAGAAATTTTCATCTTCTCGAGTTGACTCAGCGACGCCTCACTCTCTTTCAAAATATTCACCTCCTCTAAATCAAACACCCTAAGAGACAAATCTTTATTATGCTTTTTCGTTTTTAAAGTCTCGGTCCCTCGCTCAAATTCTCTTCCTCACTCTCTCTCTCTCTCTCTCTCTCTCTCTATAATGATTCGAACCATCGTCGAGGCTCTCACGTTTCGAAATGTCCTCATCGGCGTGGACAAGCTAGAAGTACTCACGTGACTTGCCATGAACACACATAAATTATGTTCATGCGGTGATTCATCCCCGGAATATACCAATTCGATGTCACTAACGTTAAGAGTGGCTTTGTGTGTAACTTTCCCCTTGCACCGTCTCTTTAGCCTAGTGGCACACTCGTGGGCTTTGTGTCCCTTGCCCTCACACTCATAACATCTCGCCTCGTCTTTCTCACAAACATTCTTGCCCTCATTCCCATTTTTATTATTCTCAAAAATCTTTTCTTTGGAAGAATTTGCTTTGTTAAATTTGAGATTTTTTTTGCAAAAAGGGCTAAATCATCAAGCTCAAAATCAAACTCAGACTCATAATCAATAGCCTTTTCTTTCTTCTTTTTAGCTTGAGCTTTTAAAGCAATCCCTGTTTCCTTTTTCTTAACAATTTTAGGAAACATGTCGATTTCATAAGTTTGAAGGTCTCTTACGAGTTCTTCTAACCTAAGAGTATTTAATATTCCGTATGAATTCAGGACAGTGATTTTAGGGATAAAACGGGCTGGAAGTGATTTCAAAATCTTTTTCACGACTCATCTCAAGAATTTTCTTACCCAAATTAAAACTAGAATTGACTATGTCCGATAAACGTGCATAATACTCATCAAAAGTGTCGGACTCATTCATGGTAATAGTTTCAAATTGTGTGATGAGATTTTGAAGCTTAAAAGCTTTTACGGTGTTGGTACTCTTGTGAGTGAGTTGGAGGATATCCCACGCTTCGTTAGACGTGGTGCACGTCATGATGTGGCGGAACTCGTAAGTGATGCCGGTTCCAAAAATGGCACTTAAACTGCAAGAGTTAAAAAGTACTCCACTAAAAATCATCATCTATCCAGACAGTGACAGATTTAGGACCTATGACGTCGCCATTGGTCACAGTGGGTGGTGTCCACCGCCTTTCACGCACAAGCCAGACACGCTCGTCAATCGCTTTCAAAGCTGACCTCATTCGAGCTTTCCATTAAGTATAATTCGACCCATCGAAAACAGGTAGCCTATTATACAAATTATCCATAGCACCCAAATTTTAAAAGATCACACAAAAATTTAGTGTAAGGACGGGGTTTTCAATGGATTTATTCGTATCTTTGGCTAATTACACACAAATTCAAATTTTATCTTGGTTAACAATTAGGTGTATATGCGATGATAAAGTCTAAATTAAATACTAATCAATCACACAATCAAACCAAACATGTGAAAAAGTAAGGAAAAATCCCTTTTGGGCAAAACCCAGTATTCAGCACTATAAAGAGTTTGACGGACACAATCGATTTACAGACTACTTAGCACCACTAAGTATAACCTCTGTTGTCAGTATCGGCTGATTCATGATATGTATCGGCCGATTCATGATATGTATCGGCCGATTTGGTTCGGTATTGCCCTAAATAGATACGTATCGGGACTGTGAATCGAAAATGTCAATGTATCGTGCGTATTGGGGCTGAATCGGGAGATTCGCGATTCACTCGCGATTCAGTTCGTCCTGGTCAGGTTGGGTTATTTCGGCACCAAATCTTAAAAAACTGGAAAAAATGTTTATTTTTAAAATTTTTTTGCTCAAAAATGATTGTAATAATGTTTAAAGATTGTTAAAACCATAAAAGAAACAAATATGTTGGTATTTTTCTTGTGCTCTCCACCATTGATATTTTATCCACCTCTTTCCTTTCTTGTCTTTTTCCTCGAGTTTTTGCATAGAGAAGCTTCCACCCTATTTAATATCTTTGTTTTGGTACTTTGGTAAGTAACCTAGTTTATTTATTTATTTATTGTTTCTCACTTTCTCAACCTATTTAATGTCTTCCTACTTATTTATTAAGTTGTCTTTGTTTATTTATTTATTGTTTTGGTAGCTTTGATCTTTGGGGGGATCCTTGGCTAAAGTGTAATACAACTTGTCTGGCAGAAGACCACTCATGAGAGTTGTAATGGCTGTCTTCTCCTCATAGTCTATGACCTCCAGTTTCTCGTTGTTAAAACGAGTGATATAATCCCTAGTACTTTTTCCTGCTTTTTGTAACACCCAACAGATGTGCTACCCTTTTAACTAGCTTTGCACCGAAACATAAATTTCCTATAAAGAGCTCTGCCAGTTGATGGAAGGTCGCAATCTTTCCCCGAGGAAGGCTGTTGTACCATATCTGAGCAGATCCCGTAATTGTTCCTGAGAATGCTCTGCACCTTATTTCATCTGGGACTGCATAAATATCTGCTGCAGCTTGGTAGTGCTCTATGTGGAGAACATGATCGATTTTTTCGTCGTACTTAGGTGTGACCATAGGAGCCTTGAACTTTGATGGTGAGGGAAAATTCACAATGCTTGTACAAATGGAGATCCTTTGATCAAGGTTCTTTGGAGAGGGTTTTTAGCCTTAGCCATTTCCCCTAACCTGTCTTCCAATCTCTGAATAGATCCCTTCCATGCATCATTTCCAGCCTCTGATTTATTTATGTTTACACGAGCAACAAATCGCGCAGAATTCTCCTCTTGGGATCTTTCTATGCGAGCTGCAAACCTGGGATTTGGATGTGATTGGGCTGAGCCTTCCCTTAAATCATTTGGTCGTTGAGAGTTTCTCGACGCAATCCGAGTAGGATTTCGGTTCCTCCTAGGACCCAAACAGTCGAAGGGTGAAACTCTGCTCAACCTCTCCAGAACGCTTGTTCGTTCTGGAGTTAGAGTGACATTTTCTTGAGAAACCAAAATTCTTATAGGAGATGTCAAACCAGGGTGATTGGATGGGTCACTTGAATTCCTAGTATGACGGTGTTCAGTATGTCTGGATCGTGAAGGTGGTGGACGCATGCTCCTGTGAACGCTTCGTTGGCTTGATTGGGCAGACGCTCCATGTTGAACAGTCTGAATGAACTGTCGCATAGTTTCCTGCATAGCCGTTTGTCCCCTGGCTAAACTTGCTAAAATTCCAGTGATATCGTTGGCATTTGGTGGGAGGGAAGGGTTATGCGGATTCCCCTCATTATTCCAATTATTGGATTCTGGGAGATCAACCATTTATGATAAGTTTTTAGTGAAAAACGCTACGTGTAGTCGTTCCCACAGACGGCGACAATCTGCTGATGTAAAAAACTAGATTTGATCTAATTTATTAATCACAGATAAATATGAGTAAAGAAATAAGACGAGATTTTTAAAGTGGTTCAGCCTTAATGAAATGGCCTACGTCCATTGTCTTGTATTACTGGGTGTCTTGCCTTGATCTCAATTACATTTACTTCTGATAGCTTACCCTGCCATGAGGGTATTACAATGTATTTATAGCCCTTAGGCTGTTCGTGTGAATAGACAATATGTCGTTATTGAATGCGTACATGGTAAAGAATAATCACTGAATCTGTCTTTGTCGTTTGATCTTCCTAACAAGTTGCTCGGTATGTTGAGTAGCTCGGTACATTGAATTCGTGCCATATTGGATGACATAGGGGTGTTCACGGGTCGGTCGGTTCGGTTTTGGCCGGATTTTTTTGAGCCGAACCGACCATGTCGGTTTTTGGAGGAGAAGAATCGAATCGAACCGAATCAAAATTGTTGAAGAACCGAACCGAACCGAACAGGGTCGGTTTTTGACACGGGAGGTTTTATATAGGGCCGGTTCGGTTTTTTCATTTATTTTAATAAAAAATATTTTTTTTAATACCTAATATAAATATAAAATAAAAAAATATAATATAATATGCCAACACTAATATAAATATAATATAAAATATAAAATATAAAATTAAAAAGTATAAAAATAAATTCGGTTCGGTTTGGTTCAAAATCGGTTTTTTTATGCCAAAACCGAAAACCGAACAGACCCCTTCGGTTTTATACCTTATCAAACCGAACCGACCCAACCCTTAAAAAAACCTGTCCCGAAAATTTTCGGTTCGGCTCGGTTTTGTCGGTTTTTTTGCACACCCCTAGGATGACACGTGTCTTCATATAATTGGTCCACGTCAGCTGACTAATTTTTCTATCAACAATGACATTGGGCGAGCTTGTGGCTTTGATACCAATTTTACGTTTCATTGCAAATGGCACACGAGCAAGCGCGATATTATTAGAATTAAACTCCTTTCTCTCTATGCAATGTAATGTCTACCATGAGTGGCCAATGCCTTTATTTATAGGCTAAGGGAGTCTTCCCAGTCAAAAAAGACTAAAATGGGCAATGTACAATGTTCCAAAGGAATATTGCCCACTACCTAATATACCAAAGATACTAACTTAACTAATTAAAATAAAGAAATGCAATAAAAGCTAAATGGAAATAAAAAGGGCGCATTTGACAATATGACAATTAAACCTCCGCACTCCTATTCCTAATTTATCTTGCCTTGAAAATTGAATTTTTTGCGGCCTGACAAACTCCATATCACAAAGCATTTGGGGATCCATTGTATCCTTTATTATTATTGTTGTTGTTGTTGTTTGTGCTGCTGCTGCTGTTGTTGAGATAATAATGTCCCACATGGGAAAATCAAAGCCTTGCACCATAGTATCTAAGATCCCGAGGCCTCTCCGTTCATTGCCAATTGATTTTGGATTGGATGCTCCAATATTAAACAATTATTATTATTATTATTATTATTATTATTATTATTATTATTATTTAGGTTGCACTACTTTTATTAATTGATCTTTTAGTCTTGGTTTGGATTTATCTCTCTCTAGCATTGAAAGTAGCCATTGTTTCAGGTTATTGGAATTGATCTTTTATCTCAATCGCTATTGCCGGCTATTGTTGAACTTGCGGAGGATAGGCATTGGAGGGTTCGACTTGCTATTATAGAGTATATACCTCTCTTGGCTAGTCAGTTAGGTGTAGGATTTTTTGACGATAAGCTTGGTGCTCTCTGCATGCAGTGGTTACAGGATAAGGTTAGTTCTTTTTTATCTCGTGTTTGTAAGCAGAGTTAAACACGTGTCATTCTTTTCTGCCTCTAGTTGTACTATCCTGCAAAATGTTGATTCTTTGTTCAATCGGTAGTGGTCTCTATTTCATTATCAATCGCTTGGAATTCTGGATCAATCTTACTTTATTATCCTTTTTTCTTTATTTTTTTTTATTATTTATGGAAGTTGGTTTTGTACATGTAATTACTCTATGATGCTCATCATTTATGTATCTTAAACTCAATGTTAATGTTGCCACAAATTTTGTAAAATCACAAACCGCAAGTGTACGCATTTTCCTTCATATATGAAGTTTTTTTTTTCGGCGTGTGATGTGTTTTCATTGAAGTTCATCTGTGCTGTTTCGTTTTTGATGTCTATTGTCCAGTAATACATTGTCTAAAATAAGGAAGCTTTTTCATGGAAAAATATTTTTGTAAGTTTTGAGCTTGAGGATTTTTCGTTGCCTCATAGTTTAGTTTATGTGGTGCAACCGTGCAGGTATACTCAATTCGAGATGCTGCTGCTAATAACTTGAAGCGCCTTGCAGAGGAATTTGGTCCAGACTGGGCAATGCAGCACATCGTTCCACAGGTTTGTCGAATGACTTTGACATTTAATTGCTAATCCTTGCTTCATATGCAATTTTAGAAATTGGAAGTCCAGCAGTTTTCTACATTTTCAAAATTACCTTCTCCCCCCCCCCCCCCCCCTCTTTTGGCTCCAAGTTACCCTATTGTTAAGATGTTTTAACGACCCCTAATTGGATAACTTCTCAAGAGTCGAGATTCTCTACATGTATTTCAGTTCAATTCTTTCTAAATAATATTCCCTCCATCCTAAATTGAGAGTCCCTAGTCAGACATTTTAATGAAAAAGTTTACTCCAAATTTATCCTCATAAGAATTATGAATGCATTTAAATACAGACACGTACATTGGTAGTTGATCTTATATGGGTGCTGCTGAGATGGGTAACTACGAAATCTCACATCGTTAAATACTATTTTAAATTAGGGTATGCTGAAACGGGTAACTACGCAATTTCACATTGTTTACTTCTTTTTTAGATTAGGACCCTTATTTTTGGGACGGACCAAAAAGGAAAACACGATTCATAGTTTGGAGTGGAGGGAGTACTAAGGATGTGTTTGGAAACCCCAATTTCATTTCAAAATTTGAGCCGAATTTTTTTCAATTTCAAGGCATGAAATTGGGGCTTCCAAACACACCCTAAATATAATAAATATTCTTCTTCATCTTTGTTCCAATCACACGACCATGACCCACAGCATACATCAGTTCCATTGTGTCAATAATTATGGATTTCGTTGATCAAGAAAATGTATTGACCTAATATTTGGGCAGGTTTTGGAAAAGATTAACAACCCACACTATTTGTATCGGATGACAATCCTTCGTGCAATTTCACTGCTTGCTCCTGTCATGGGCCCAGAAATCACATGTTCTAAACTGCTTCCTGTGGTTGTTACTGTATCAAAGGACAGGTGGTTTGACTTTTTTTTTCCCTGAGTTCATTAATCTTTTGTGGTTGTACTCCCTTTTAGTTTTCTGAACTGATGTCCAAAAATTTACGTTTATTTAGTTTTCTGAACTGATGTCCTAACATTTACTCTTCGCAGAGTGCCCAACATTAAGTTTAACGTGGCAAAGGTGTTACAGTCCCTTATTCCTATTGTTGACCACCCTGTAAGTTACACTTTATTTCCCTTCTTTTTTTTCCTGTCCTTTTTATTCCCTTTTTATTTTGTCCCTGATTGGTACCTTTCAGCTACGTGAAAGGCTATGAAGCACGGACGCGTACGACATGGACACGCCGACATAGAAATTCCAAAAAAAATAGGACAAGACACGACGAGGGCACGGCCCCAAATATATATATATATATATATAAATATTAAATATCACATTAATACCAATCTCATACTAAGGATAACAAAAATTCCCCCCCAAAAACACAAACCATTAAGAGTTTTAAATCCATTCTAAACATTAAATATCACATGAATACTAAATCTCATTCTAGTTCAATCCAAATGCGAAGAAATATATAAACCATTCTTAAATTTATACCAAACATTAAACATCAAATTAATACTAAATCCCATTGAGATTTCACTGAAAGGTAATAGTAATAGTATTTTTATCTATATGGAACAAAATTTTGCATTTTTTTACACCTATTTATAATTTTGTATGAACAACAATTAACTTTGAATAACTAAAAAATACTCTACCATGCTACCCAAATAATAATATTTCACTTTGAACCCAATTGTACTTAGTTTCTTGACTAAATACTGGTATATTGGTCCTATCTATCTTTATTTGTATAAAAATTATTCTTGCAATGCAGGTGGTGGAAAAGACCATTCGGCCCTGTTTGGTTGAGCTCGCTGAGGACCCAGATGTTGACGTTCGTTTTTTTGCCAACGAAGCACTTCAGGCAATCGACCACGTCATGATGTCGAGTTAGATAAGAACAAGTTCATTTCATCTTATAATGCTCCATTAGAGCTTCTATTTGGATCGAAGACCCTCGCCCGGAGATGCTTTTAGCTTAGTTGTATCTACTTTCCTTGATGTTTCTGCGCTTGTATTACTTTTTTTTTAATTCCCCATCACGGTGGGCACTTTAGAGCTATTGAACTAATGTGGTTAAATTTTTTTTATTGGCATATCTAAAGTATGTTTTTATTTGACAAGATGTAATGTGCAATCAACAAATGATTGTGCAATTAATTAGTGTGGGGGATCAATATGGATCGTGTTTGAACAATATAAATGCATATCACAATATGCAGAGAGTCAACAGAGAAACTTGCGACTACAAGTTTTTTTTACATGGTTGGGCTTACTCGCATCTATCCCCACCATATTGATTCTTTAGGGGGGAACCACCCACCACACTCGTGCTAGCGAGAAAGTACTGTTCTACCCTCGTCATGTGTCCTTCGACACGCTACAACCCAGTGCTTAAATACACCTCCAATGATATTCCTCCTTGATTTTGTGCACGATCAATGACAATCCCTTTTGCACGTTCAAGACAAATCCTGTCATGCAATGTGTACAATAAAGGATGTGAACCAGATTGCTTTACCCATCCAAGGCTCTACAGGCCTTGCAATACAAATTGAATGATTAAGGATGTTTTTAAAGCATATTGAGCTCAAACAAACTTTGTTTGAGTGAATGGGTCATGTCTACTAGTATCTCACTCTTCAAATGAATAGATACGGCTCTTTGAGCAATGGACTTTGAGATGGGGCTGAAGAACAATGAATTTCAAGTGTTTGAAAATTTGTGTGCTCATAGTTGTTTTCTTCAAAGGTTAAAACATGCATATATAATGTTTTGTTAAAAGACTACTCGTTTGAAATTGCGAACAATTGAGGCGCCTTAGTTGGTAAGTTGGCACTTAAGTTGGTGAGTTAGGCCCACGAATGCAAGACTTAGCCACCTAAGTTGCTTGAGAATTTTGTGTACTCAATGTGGTGTCTGCATTACCTAATTTAGGCGCCTAAGTGCAATTCAATACCAAAATGATCCGAGTAAGGTGCCATAGTTGGGATTCGATTTGGTTAAAAAAGTTCCTTTGATTTTGATTTGCTGAGTTATTGTGACGAGTGCAAGTGTTTCTTTGAAGTTTCTCATAGGTGTTTGTGTGTGTATGATTCGATTTTTGTGCCAAGCGTCATTAAAAAGTGAGAGATGTACCTTGCATTGGATTCCAACACTCTCCAAATTCATATTATTTCATGCGTAGATCTTCTTGACTATATAATGAACACTTGTAGGCTATTTGTTTGGCTTGTTGAGATGTCTTGATCATGTGGAGATGCTTGTAAAATGTTTACGAACTTTGTCTTGCTTCATGCCTTTGATTTGCCTTGTTGAGATGCTCTTGATCTTATTTAGTGCTTTATTCTTTGTGGAATGCTTCAATGCTTGTGTGGGCTTTTGCTTGAATGTTCTTGGAAATGTTATTTGTGTATAGTTCTTGAACTTGTTGATGCTTGCAAGGTTCATACTTCTTGTGCATGATGAAGTTCTCATTTGTTGAATTTAGGTGTTCCTTAGATTGAATGCTCGAGAGTCTTGTCGTAATGTCATCTGGTGTTCTCTTCAAGCCTTGAGTGATTTGTTAATCTTGGTTTGCTTTAAACTCAAAACCACTTGAGAGAAGATATTAAATTCTACAAAATATAAGGAGTGATTTGTTAATCGTGCCTCATGATTGATTGATCGGTATAAGGAGCGCCTAGAGCATGGTGGGGTAAATCCAATGGTATGTTGATCAGAATGCTTGTTTAAGGAGACAATTGAACAAATGGTTAGAGGTCATGGATCCAACTCTCATGGACCAGATTGACATCAAAGAAGAAGACTTCGTTCTGCATGTCAGACATGCCTCCAGAGCTAAGAATCCACACGATGATTGACCTGGTCCATTCCATCATAAATTCCCGCTCGTGTACCCATCAGTCAACTGAATTGATGACCCAATTGAGAGGTCCCAAGCGAGTCACCGTAATGTCCCTAGAAACCTTCCTCCACCATTGACCAAGGTCCCAAACTGAAATGATCGATTATACCGGATAAAAAATGAGTTGGATGGATGATTCCCAGACAATAAAGTTTGCACCCCAAGGAACTAGACATGAGGTCTTTGGGCCTTGGATCAGCCTCACCATTCAACCTAGAAAT
Source organism: Sambucus nigra (assembly GCA_949130495.1). Lineage (NCBI taxonomy): Eukaryota > Viridiplantae > Streptophyta > Magnoliopsida > Dipsacales > Adoxaceae > Sambucus > Sambucus nigra. The sequence continues at coordinate 265,555,079 of OX422209.1, read as the reverse complement.
CGAGAGCTTGGAGCCCTCAAAGAAGTTGTTAGTTTCCAAAATCGCCATTTACGATGGTAAGACCGATGTTCATCACATCCGACACTACAAGCAATCTGTGTCCTTATGGTGCCACAACAATGAGTTAATGTGCCATGTTTTCCCTTCAACTTTGGGGGAGCATCTGTAATGCCCTGATTCGGATTTATGGGTTACCCGTGGTCAATCTGGTTCGACCCGAATGTTAGGTGGGAAGTGCAATGAGACAACCTAGGTAATGTTGTTAGTTCGATTTTATTTAATTAACATTTCACTTGTTTAACATGCAATTTCAATTTATATCAAACTACGTGTGAAATCCGTGGAAAGCGTCCTTGGAATCCAACCATACAGGGTTACGAACGTAAAATAAAAGAAGACTTACCTGTATAACGCTCTCAAAGTACGGAGTAACGCACATCCTTCTGTAACAAAGGAAGGGAATGTTCAGTGGAAAATACAACAATGCTACATAAAATCGAATGGTAGAAAAAAGGCTCTATAATGTGCCACCTACGTGCACATGCAAATACCGTATGTCTATACATATACATATACATATACTAATGCATGAATCTGTTTATTCCAAAACGTTACTTGATTTGATTAAATCACATTACTCTTATAAAAGACCATTTTTTACCCCTTTTTACTTGACTTAACATTTATCTCCCGATTTAATGCGCCCGATTAAATACTTCAACAAAATAACATTTGTGTAGGAAAAACACTTCATTTATCGAAAATTTTCATTTACTTTAATCCACTTTAGTAATTTCCTGGAAAATCACCTTTCAACACAAGCACATTTGATGTTAGAAAATACTTATTTTCCTTTTGAAAACCATTCACAAAACACACTTGTGTTAGTTATGGGTTAAAACCATCTAGGTTGCTTGATTACCCATTAACCATTTCACTTGTGTCATTAACTCAAGATTTACTTGGACTTAGTCATTTTTCATATTTCTTGTCCAAATTACCTTTTGGAAATAAGAACATTTATCAATTTCATTTCACAGAAGTTGTCTCTTCTCAATTTCTTAGCACAATCAATTTCTTTATTACGTTCCACTTTTACTCATTAACTTTTGCTCGGAACGCACCAATATCGCGTACTTTAACGATATCTACACCCTTGGCGATTTCACCATTGCCAGTGATTTTTGGTCTTTCACATTAGGGCTTCGGGCCATTCTTAATTATTTTCGATCACGCCTGAGTTCTTTTTATCACGCGCTTTAACACTTTTCCGTGTTCACATTATTCTACTTCTACCGGTTGAGGCCAAATCCGTGAACTACTTTTCCATATTTATGTTACACTTGAAAATCACAATTTCTTGTCCTTTACACATTTACATTGATTTCATCATGAAAATCACTTTTTTTTAGGACCATTCAGCGTAATATTTTTTTTAACATTTTTATTTCATAAAAATATTTCACTTTACGTAAAATTACCACTTTACCGATTTGATTCCAAACTTGCATTTTTCCTCCCTTTTCGTAAGTATTGTTTTTTTTTCAAAAAATCATTAAGTTATACTTAATAATTTCTTAAATGCTTTTATGTCATTAACACTTCTTTAACACTTCACACGCTTCTCAAGTTGAAAATCTCTTTATTTCATAACTTTCTTTATCAAATAAATCATTTGGCATTTTAAAGATTACTTTTCAATAAAAATACCATTTCCCCTTATCATCACATATAGTTTCGAGAACATGCACTTATCATATTTTTCACCCTTATTAACACACTTTAAGCGCTGAAAATTTCTATTTTCTTTATTTCATGTTAAAAGTCGTTAAAATCTTCACTAAATTTGTTTATATGCTCATCACTAAAATACTACAAGTTTATATACAAGGAAAGAGGGATTTTATGTCCAAAAATTCAAAACAATGAGTTTAACACATGATATATTCAAGAAGTTTCATAATACTTACAAGAACACGCTTTTTAAAATTAAAAGATATTTTTGTTTTTCCAACTTGAATAAATGTCTAATTTCACAAAAATCTCATTTTTTCAAGAATGCTTCAAGACTTTGTTCACAGAATATCTCAATAAACTAAATATCATTTTAAAAACATTTTATAAAAACTAAGTTTTCTTGAAAACGTATCATTTTCTCAACACTTTAAAACCATTTGTAAAATCATTTTACATAAATCAAGAGAAAATAACATTCTACAATATAATGCATATTACTCTTAAAACTCTCTATGTAAGACCAAACACTGATAAAATAGAGTTCTTAAACTTAAAGAGTTGACTTTTCCACCTTATTTAAGCTAAAAAATGGATAGATGAATGTAGAAGAAGATGACAACCTCTCACCTCCTAAGGTGACCTTAAAGAGATTGCTTAGCTCCACTAAGCCTGCTCCTTGAAAGCTCCATGAAAACCCCCTTCAAACTTTATAATTTCTTCTTCCTTTCTACTAAAAAAATCCCCAACAACATCTCCATAAATTTATATCTTACCTAACAAATTTTGTAGATGTGTGGTGGAAAAGGGTTAAAGTATGGGTTAAGAAGTGGTGGTACTAGGGTGGTTGAAGGTGGTTAGGCTCCAAGACCTAGAGAGAGAGAGAGAGAAATGCCATAGAATTGACTAAATTCTCACCTAAGTACCCCCAAACCCTTGGGGGTTAAATTCCAAAAATGACCCAGGGCTTAATCCCGAGTTGATATGTTATGTGGCATTGTGACACATGTCAAATCCAATGGTCTATATTGTGAGAGCATTTTATCGTTTGGACGAGATTTGTATCTCGTTCGAACGAGAACCACTCTCGTTCGAACGTTCTTCGAACGAGGTTCTCACAAGAATAGGTTCTCTAAACACGTGAATACCATTGAAAGGTCGTTCGAGTTTCATTCGAATGAAAGAGGCCTGTTGTTTGAACGACCCTAATTTATTCTAAAATAAATACAAGTCCATTATAAATCCAATTAGTTTCACTAAGGTCACAATATTAACCAAAATTTACCCATAATTCATCTTACAAAGTCTACAGCCCAATTCAATCACATCAAGTCACCAAATTAAACGGGTACAATCAAAATCACAGGGACGGGTGTCACATTATTCCATCCTTAGGTAATTTCATCCTCAAAATTTTCAATCCCTCAACTCCTCAAGTTCCTGCGATTATCAATTCTTATTCTAAGTCATATGGACCTCTCAAGGCTAGGTCATCGAAGTTCTCAATCACTAAGAAATCATTACACATCCTTTCAAGAGGGGTTGTCACCAAATAACTTGACATGAAACATATTCTAACGCTCACCATCAGGTTAGCTATCATAGCCACATAGTAGTCCTCAAGTCTCCACTTACCCGATGATCACACTCAATCAAAACCTAAGGCATATTTTCTAACACCCAAGTCCCACCAGCACATCTACCGGGGCAACACTCTTTAGTGATCGACTCTCACCCAAGAGCAAAGGACATACGACTAACTCCCAACCCACCATCATAAATTATTTCAATTCTTAAGACTACATATTCCGAGTCTCCTCGAAATCTCGAGTCATCATGACCACACAAACTCACTTAAACTTGATACTAAGCTCGCATAGCTAGTCACTCACTCTGAGGAGCGACATACTAATTAAGTCACAAATCGTGCGCCCGGTTAATACCTCCCACAAGATCCTTCTATCAACCTGAGATCACTCTAGGCTTCCGATTATGGAACACTCATGTGATTATTACACCAATCCACTCACGGTGGTAAAACAACACCGCATGCTATGTTTCCTCGGGTTTTAACACCCTACGATATTCTCAAATCATAATCTTGCTCTTTATAACTAGAGCCGCTAATCGCCATACCGACCAATCCATAAGGTTGCTAATCCTAAGGAAAACAGATACTACGAGCAGCCGTGCGGTAGAACGTGCAACTACACGTACACGAAACTTGTGCAGAACAAAAGGATACTTCAAACAAGGGCGCACCCAGTTTTTGAGTTGAATTGACCATGATAGGTCCAATTGCACTCTCACTGAGACAAACCTTGCCGTAATCGAAATAACAACATGATATAATCCCGGGCTATCGCAACCTAAGGAACACAATCCTCGACTACCGAAACTAAAGGAACGTAATTAACATGAATGAATGAACAACCATTCCAAGGTAATACCATCCGCATGCAACGGGCTATGGTTTATGAAAGCGAACCCACGCCATACGCTTTGAAGTCGACTCCTCCTCCTAGATGTTCTCATCAGATCCTAGCTGAACCACACGCTTTGGATCGGTTCACCAACTGAGACAAATCGAATCACGAACTGTTCATATCCACGAGATGAAAGTAACATATGAACCTATTGTCCTTTGGGAAGTCGATGCTGGGCTTCCATCCTTAGGAGTAATGCTTCCTCCCTTCATCCTAGACAAACACGAACCGCTCTAGTTCATAAATGCCAAACACTTTTGTCAATGCCGACTTTGTCCATATCTCTAGTCAACGTTACGTCATGACCAACCTAACACACCTAGGTTACTGTCTACTTTATCGTACATGTATCACAACATCTAGGCGAAACACTCACCTAATCATAACATCCAATGACACAAGGTCGTCACTGCGCCTATCCCCAAATTCTACCCAAACTGAATCTCCCTGATGACCACACCGGTCGTCATTATCACTATAAGGATAGATAGAACTATACAAGTATACACCTCCTAATCCGTATTGGTTTGGCAAGACGTGATAATAAATAATCCCTTTATCGCTAGGGTTGTTTTACTTATCTTATACCGGTGGCACATGCCGATACCCTAATCATACCTCGACATCCCATCCCGGCTGCTATTCGTAAGACCTCAATCATGAAGTCGCTAATCCAAGTCTCTAATGCATTTCCTAGTACTCATCAAAGTTAGGTACGCCACTTTCAACACTAGTTATTGAAGCACTTTATATCTTTAACTCACTTGAGTCTATATTATATAGGTGCTCATCTAGTTTGAAAATAGTGACAAAATTGAGTCATACCCCTTCAAACCAAAGAACCTTCAGACTCTTCATTTTGACTTCCTCTAATAGTCCAAAAGGTATAAGCAACAACACTTCACCTAGGATGCATTCATGTGTTGCATATGTGATTGCCTTAATTCATTATATGGTTGTGTGTGAGTTAAATCACTCTAAAATAATTTTCTATAATTTTTGGGATACTCTAAATAATTTTTATGATTTTTTAAATAATTTTTAGAAATTTAAAATTGGTTTTTAAAAAAATTGTGGGCTGTTTTGTAAATTCCATAATCTGTTAAAAACCTGCTTGGGTAGAAACCGAAAGCGCTTGAAAATTATGTGGGTAAAATTTGTATTTGTAGAAGTTCAAAAACACGCGTTTGTAGTTCCATCTCAGCCTTACACGTGTTGATTCCACAACGACTAGATTTATGTTTTTATGCTCTCACATACATGTGCATACCTGTGAACCCTTGGATCTTTTTAATCATCGACCTGCATGTTATTTGAGATGATCCTTGTAATGTTTGGATCAACCAATGAGGGTTAGCTATAAGCGGTGCATTCTTAACCCTTAGATTTGCCTTGATCATTTAAAATCAATTCTGAGCGTTGATTTGCTTTGAGGTTCCAGAGCCTTCCATCTCTTACTATAAATACAAGCCATATGTTATGCGATTAATATCTTTGGCCGACCTCACTTCTGAGAGAAAATAAAGAGAGAAGAGAGAAGAGAGAGAGAGAAAACCCAAAACCTAAACTAAACTCTGACCAAATCTTTTCAGAAAACCCTTTCTGAGAGTGAGTTAGTTTGAGATTCGAGTAGATCTATCCTCTTCTGTCCTTTATCTCTTTCTTAACTTAATCACTTTGATTCAATCTCATTTTCTTTCATAGAACTTTGAGATTTGATCTCTGTGATACATATCACTTAGATATTGCGTAGTTTTGATTTCTTCTTTCGAGAAATCTCATTTTGTTGGATGTTTTCAAACTGATATGTTATTTTCAAACCCTAAACTAACAAAATCTTTTCTGATTTCAGTTTCTTTGAATATTCAGACTTAGATCTAGTTGAGATCTTGATTGGGGATTTGCACTTTTCATATATTTCACATTTTTGTGAAATAAGTGTACATATTTTCAAATAAAAAAGTGCATAGGATCTTGGCTCGTGTATATAGCAAGATTCCCTCTTGCTCTGCGGATATTTTAAAGATAAAATGTTTGATAATTTCGATTAAACTGATTTTGGAAATTCCTTTGCATATTTGTGATCTGTTTTGCATACTGTCTGTAATTAAGTGTGTGTGAGTTGCATGCATGTTATTTAGAGCACATCAGCACTTACACCTTCACACTACTACACTGAAAAGTGTTGGTATTGAGAACGTGGACTTTTGAGTCGACTAAAGCTAAAAGGAGTGGAGTTACAAAGATGAGAGAACATCAACAACATCAGATCTTTGGGAGAAGTCAGAAAATCAAGAGGAGTTAGTATATTTCTGAACTTAGAATTAGGTCTGATTGTGTGTCTTGATTAATATATAGTTTGTAAACTGTTACTCTATTTTAGTGGATTTTTACTTTTGAGGTGTAAAGATCTCCGTAGATGTTTCCCCAATTGGGTGGGGTTTTACCACGTTAAAATTTGTTCGTGTATACTTCATCTTCCTCTCATCCCTTTCTCAAGGTTGTGCTGATTTAAGTTTTTTTTAAAAACTGGTAAACCTATCCATGAAATAACTCGTTTATACTGTTTTACACATCTTGTGTTTCAAATTTGTTTTAAGAAAAGAGTTTCTTTAACAAACTTTTCAGATCCATTTAAATAGTTTAATCTTGAATTAAACGACTTAAGTGGTAATTTTTTCAATTGGTATCAGAGCTTTGGTTTTTCAAAAATTCTTTAGATCTTGAGTTTATGAAATTGTTCTCTCAAAACAAATTATGGACGAAAAATTTGAGAGACTAGGTAACCTGTCCCAGCCCCCTCTCTTTGATGGAACTAACTTCCCTTACTGGAAGGTAAGGATCGTTGCCTTCATCAAAGGGATATTGGGAGATGATGTCTGGGAAGTTATTGAAAATGGTTACACCTATCCTACTAAACCAATGCGACACACCGCTTATTAAAATAAGAGGTGGCCAGCTCGATACTCCAATAAATACAGGAATCATAGATGGTCCATTCTTAGCATCACTGTCGTGAAAATAATAATACAAGATAACCACTAATTATTTTAGAAAACGGATGTCAATTTAATTTTGTAAGTTTAAAGAAAACCATTTAGACAAACCAATTTGAAGAGATGGTAGATATAAATAAAGATGGATAACGGTTTAACAAACATATACAACAATAATAACTGAATAAGCTTTCGGTTAACAGACCATTACAAGCGGTTACACCGAGTATTAAAATAAAGATAAATATCACAGTATATAAGCAAGTACAAAACTTGGGCAACACGCCCGAATGTTTAAACTGATCATAACTATAGTACAGCAAAGACAGAGGCGTCTATAACAAATATCTTACAACATCCGCAAAAATGTTATAGCTCCAGGACACTTGGATGGAAAGTTCAACACGGGCGTCCTTGTGGTAGAGAACCTGGGCGTAAAAGGAATCCATGCAAAACAAGGAGATATAAACGGGTTAGGTCCCGATTTGATATGATATACATGTGAATAAAATGTATGACAGTTATGAATATCTAACATCATGAACACGCTTATCTCGTTCTTCATAATAAAATAATCCTCACCTCTCATCTAAATGCACAACCTAGCGTAATGTGATTTATAGTATGAACTATGCATTAAAGCAAGAGAAATAACCCAATTTCAAATTAAGAAGATTACATTACAGTTTTCCACAATATGACTTCACAAGTTCATTCCTCATTAGGAAAATTATTCCAAACAGTTAATTTATAAAATGCTTTAGCCTTTTATAAAATACCACTTACTTGAGAATAGTTACAATCACCATATATAACGATGATAAAACAATCCTTCCGGGAGTAACCCCACTGGATGCGCCCCTAAATAGCTATCATTTTCCAGGGCCTATCACCAAGACAACCTGGGCATCCTAAATCGCGTCGCGTGGGAAGCGGCCATATACCTTCGATAGTGAGTCATAACCATACCCGTAATTACCTCACTTCGAATAAAATAATATCACAATATAACAACCGGTCCTATGGCCGAGGACTATATTCATCGTGAATTCACTAGCCAGGGGACTTCACCTCATTCTCGTACTTCCCTTATGATAGCATTTAGAGAGCTATGTGTATGCAAATCAATATTCACAAAATATGCCAATTTAAAATGTACATTACATTTTATCCGGAGCCATAAGCGTTTCATGTCATAATTTATAAACCACAACGTTTCATTTGTTTCCATATTCGTCTCCATGAATTTAACGACAACCCTAAGCCATCATGTATGATAATACCTCATCCAAATCTCTAAAAGTCTAAAACTTGGTAAACCTACTTTCCCCTAGTCCTATGCTAGTTTACTAATTAAAGAAACTACTTTAACATTCATTATATAGCCCTCGAAATGAGACCGATTACCCCCCTCCTAATCTAGGGTATCCATATTCCTAATACTAGACTCTAGTACTCTATATTACTTCATAATATAAGGTTCCTAGGCCTTAAACCTATAAGAAAATGGCTAAAAACTAAGATAGAAAAATATCCTAAAACAACAGGATTTCCGAATCGATTCGCCCTGTCCGAATCGATTCGGTCTTGATAGCGAATCGATTCATCCTAGTCGAATCGATTCGATCAAGAGGACCAATGTTTTTGCACGTTTGCCGAATCGATTCGGTCAGTTCGAATCGATTCGCCAATCACAGACCTGTAGCCAACCATTTTAGCAAATCGATTCGCTAAGGGAGAATCGATTCGCCTGGGCCAGAGTACCCAATTTCGGCTATGGGTTTTAGGAACTCTAATTTCTCCCATGTTGCCAACACCATCCATTACTAATCCCACTAAAACAATCCTACATAATTACTAACTAAAATAACCAACACAAATTCTATCTAAAACAATGTTTAAGGATTTAAACACCAAAAATTCATCAAAACCCATAATTGTTCAATTCTTGCAAATACACAACTATCACTACAATTTATCCACATTAAATCAATAGTTTGAAAGTTAGAAACTTGCCTTAAGGTTGAAATCTCGGATTGTCTTCCGGTAGAAACAATTCAAGCTCCAATTCTTCAATTCTCACTTTTTCTCTTCTTTTCTCCCAATCTCTCTTTCTCTCAAGGTGTAAGACATATAAATGAGAATAAATGTGGTTGGAAGACTTAAATGCCCATTAACACTAAATTCCATCTTTAAATGTTACTACACCATTAAAATGGCTCGTAATAACATAATTAAGCCATAACCAGTCAAAAGTATCCAGAACTCAAAAATACAATAGCGTACTTATTTTGACCAATTCGACTATTTTCGGACTAACCGCTCTAAATTGGCATCCGGGATAACCTAAATCATTTCATGTCCCAACATACTTTTAAATCATAACCGTCGCTTTAGGCACAACGACGCAATAAAACATAATATGATGCTATTTACATGCACTTAACAGGAAATATGCAGAACTCAGTAAACATTATCTCTTAAATCAATTAAAATAATATTTACTCCAACTTATTTTATTTTATATAATTAACCCACATGTCAATTTAATATAAAAACAATTACTAAAAAATATGGGGTTACATACTCCCCACCTCATAAGGGAAGTTTACCCTCAAAATTTAGGCATACCTTGTAAAAATAGGTGTGGATACATTTCTCGAATATCGTCCTCCCGCTCCCACATCGATTCCTCGGCGTTGTGATGTCCCCATTGGACCCGAACCAAGGGCACCACCTTCGACCATAGCCTACTCTCCTCGTGATCTAAGATGGCAATTGGTTGTTCCTCGTATGAAATATCGGGTTGCAATTCAATATCTTTCAAAGGAATGTGCCGGTGAGCTCTGTTACACCTTTTATACTTTCAAGGATGAAACATAAAACACATCATGAATCTGTTGTAAGCGTTCCGGCAAGGCGAGTTGATAAGCCACGGGGCCTACCCTTGTAATAATGGGAAAATGACCTACATAGCGCGGCGCAAGTTTGCCTTTCTTCCCAAATCGCTTTATAACCTTCATTGGTGACACCCGTACCAAAACTTGGTCTCCCACCTCTAATTCAACATGCCTTCTATTCGCATCGGCATAGCTCTTTTGACGGTCTTGAGCAATTCGAATGCGGTTGCGAATAAGCTCAATCTTTGAAGAAATATCTTGGATCATTTAAGGTCCAAGGAACTTATTATCCCCTACTTCCAACCAATAAGTAGGTGATCTACACGGTCGGCCATATAATGCTTCATAAGGTGCCAAACCTATAGTGAATTGGTAAGAATTATTGTAAGCAAATTTGACCAAGGGAAGATATTGTTCCCATCCTCCTTTGAAGTCAAGTACACACATTCTAAGCATGTCCTCTAACATCTGATTGACTCTCTCCATCTGCCCATCCATTTGTGGGTGGTAGGAGGTACTCAACTTCAATTCGGTTCCCATTGCTTCTTTAAAACTTCGATAAAAATGGGACACAAAATCTTGTCTCGATCGAAGACTATATTAATGGGCACCCCATGGAGTCTCACAATCTCTGCAATAAATATCCAGGCGTAACGAGTCATATTGTAATCCATACATACCGGTAAAAAATGTGTCGACTTGGTCAGATGATCGACGATAACCCAAATGGAATCATGATCGCTTTGGGACGTTGGCAATCCCATGATGAAATCCATCGATATACTTTCCCACTTCCATACCGGTATTTCTAAAGGTTGTAACAATTCCGTTGGTCGCTGATGGTCTACTTTCACCAATTGACGAGTAGTACATTGGGAAAAAAATTCAGAAATGTCCCGTTTCATACCCTCCCACCAATATTGATGGCTCATGTCTTGGTACATTTTGTCTCCATCAGGATGTACTGCAAATCTGGACCCATGAGATTCAGTCATAACGGCACGTCTCAAATCTCCTTCAACCGGGATAATGAGTCTCCCGTGGAAATGTATCCCACCGTCAGAACTGGCGTATTCGATCTTGGCAATCTTTGTCCCTTCCTTGAGCTTCCACAACTCTCATCACAATTGTAGGCGCAACGGTCAACACTGACATAAACGCCCTTGCTACAGCATCCTCCTGGCTAAGTTCTTTCCATTTAGCCTTCCATATTCTTGCTAATTCCCCATCAGGTTTCCGACTCAGCGCATCCACCACCACGTTAGCCTTGCCCGGGTGATAATGAATATCAAATTGATTATCTTTCACAAACTCTAACCATCGACGTTGTTGCATATTCAAATCCTTCTGCGAGAATAAATATTGCAACGATTTGTGGTCCGTGAAAAGACTAAACTTCTCCCCTAGGAGGTAATGTCTCCAAATCTTCAAGGCGAACACTACCGCAGCAAGCTCCATATCATGCACTGGATAATTCTTTTCATGGATTTTTAGCTTGCGAGAAGCATAAGCAATAGCCCGATGCTCTTGCTGTAACACACCTCCCAATCCTTGTAGAGACACGTCAGTAAAGACCAAGTAGTCCACCCCCAGCCTTGGTAACGTGAGTATTGGAGCAGAAGTCAACTTATGTTTCAACTCATCAAAAGCTAGTTGAAAATAATCATCCCAAACAAACTTCACTCCCTTCTGGGTCAAATTTATCAAAGGGCTAGCCATCTTGGAAAATCCCTTAATAAAATGGCGGTAATAACTAGCCAAACCCAGAAAACTACGAATCTCTGTGGGCGTCGTGGGCTGACCCCATTCCCTCACTGTGAAAACTTTACTCGAATCTACTGAAATGCCCTCAGCTGTCACAATGTGACCAAAGCTGCACTTCCTGTAACCAAAAACCACACTTCTCAAACTTAGCATATAACTGATGATCCCGTAACGTTTGCAGGACCAACCGTAATTCTTTAGCATGATTGGCTTTAGTCTGAGAATAGACTAGGATGTCATCAATAAACACGATAAAAAACTGGTCCAGGAAGTCCCGAAACACTCTATTCATAAGGTCCATAAATACAGCAGGAGCATTGGTTAGCCCAAAAGGCATGACCAAAAACTCATAGGGCCCATATCTAGTTAAGAATGCAGTTTTGGACACGTCCTGCTCTCAAATTCGTAGCTGATGATACCGAGTCCTCAAATCTATCTTAGAGAAGTACGACGCTCCCCTTAGTTGATCAAACAAATCATCAATCCAAGGTAGTGGGTATTTGTTCCTCATGGTAACCTTATTCAATTCCCGATAATCAACACACAACTGGAGGGAACCATCTCTCTTTTTCACAAACAACACAGGAGCACCCCACGGTGATGTGCTACGCCTAATAAACCCCTGCTCTAACAATTTATGAATTTGATCTCTTAACTCCTTTATTTCTACAGGAGCCATACGGTATGGATCTCTAGCAATCGACCGAGTTCCTGGTGCTAAATCAATCACAAACTTGATCTCACGACTCAGTGGTAAACCCACAATCTCCTGAAAAACATCCTCAAAGTCTCTAACAACGAGAATCGAATCTAAGGAAACAACTATATCACGAGAAGTCTCCTCCGCAATACAATATAAATACGTGCTCGAACCTCCCTCCAAAAGAGGCATAGCCACTAGAAACATTTCTTACCCCGGAATGGCAAAGACTATACTCCTCCCATAATAATTTACTATAGCAAAGTATTTCACTAACCAATCCATACCCAAAATAACATCATACCCGACTATATCCAGGTCGAGTAAGTCGGCCTCAAAACGCAAATTTTCAAGGTATATTCATACTCTTTTACAAACAAAGAATATGAGCGAACCATCACCCATGGAAGAATCCACACTAGTAAAGGTACTCTCCGCAGACTTAATCAACCCCGTTGATTGAGCAAAATTTCTAGCAATAAATGAGTGCGTTGTGCCCGTATCAGATAACACACGACCCATATACCCATGATAGGAAACTTACCCTCGATATGTGGCGACGCGGGTAGGGCTGGAGGAAGTAAAGCATCCTGAATATGATAAACACGCCCATACTGTAATTGCCCCTGCTGTAGTGGGACGGCTGGAATAAGCGCTGGTGGCGATAGATGTGCCTGCTGATGCTGTGAACCCCTAGGTATCTGTCCCCCAATCAACTATGGACAAGCTTTCCTAAAGTGGCCCGGTTCCCCACACTAAAAGCAGCGAACCGCTATATTCTCCGGATAACGGTCCCAATTATTATTGCGAAACTTCCCCATGCCTTGGCCCGGATGGCCTCGACCCCCATTATTACCTCGGCCTGCTTGGCCTTGCTGGCCCACCTGCTGCTATTGCTGGGCACCCTGATCGTGCTTAAAACTACCTCCACCAAAATTAGAGCCCCCAAAACGCTGTCGCTTGGACAAATCCCCTTGCTGGGTGTCCCTCTCCTTCTGCTTACTTCCCGACGGTTGAGATGAGGGTAGTACTCCATCGGCACCATTACCTCCTTGCTTACTAGGTTGCCCCGAAACTGAAACCTTCTTACTCCCTTGCATATGCATACGGTGATCTTGACAATGAAGCAATGCTGTATTCATTACATCACCAAATGTTTGTAAAGCTGGATTTCCCAGCAAGTGTTGTTGTATTCTCCAGTGAAAACCTCCAATAAACTTTGATATCCTCCTTTCCTCCGAAATTACTTCATCCGGCACAAAACTCGCCAGACGAGTGAATTCCTCCTCATACTCCCCAACAAAACATTCTCCTTGGACTACATCCTGGAGTTTCCTCCTCATCTCCTTTTGGACTGCGGGAGGAAAATACTTCGGGTAAAAAAACCCCCAAAAATATGATATAGTCATAGTATCCCTTTGCTCCGGTGTGGTCACCGACTACCACCAGTGTAAAGATGCTCCTACTAGCTTGAAAGTGGCAAGGATTTGTTTTCGTTCCCCGCTACATTCTACCATTCGGAGATGATGCTGCATATCCTTTTTCCATTGGTTTGCTACTATTACATCAGAACCACCCTAAAATTCTTGGGGGTGACCCTTCAAGAAAGATTCTCCTACTCTCTCCCATGGGGAATGTCCCGCATGGGCTTGCACCTCCGGGACTTTCGATTGTTGGGCTTGAGGAAACTGTTGAGCCATTGCAGTCATTGCAGCGTTGACCACTTGGGCGACAATGTTAGCCACCTCCGCGGCATTTATCGTTCCTTGCGGTGGTGGATGTTCTACATTATCTTCTGCAACTTGATTTCTCTTAGCTGGGCGACCCCTTCTAGACGGCATCTGAGACGAAGAAATAACTGAATCAGAATACAATTTAAAATAATTTATCTTTGCAGAAGATCGCAAGCATATTCAAACAAAACAGTCCTAACAATAGGGCTCTATATTAAAGAACGCTACGGTAGAATGTGATAAGTCCGCATAGATCCTAAGGACTCTAGAACCAAATGCTCCAATACCATCTGTGACACCCCGCTTATTAAAATAGGAGGTGGCCAACCCGATACTCCAATAAATACATGAATCATAGATGGCCCATTCTCAACATCACTGTCGTGAAAATAATAATACGAGATAACCACTAATTATTTTAGAAAACGGATGTCAATTTAATTTTGTAAGTTTAAAGAAAACCATTTAGACAAACCAATTTGAAGAGATGGTTGATATAAATAACGATGGATAACGGTTTAACAAACATATACAACACTAATAACTGAATAAGCTGTCGGTTAACAGACCATTACAAGCGGTTACACCGAGTATTAAAATAAAGATAAATATCACAGTATATAAGCAAGTACAAAACTTGGGCAACACGCCCGAATGTTTAAACTGATCTTAACTAGAGTACACAAAAGATATATGCGTCTATAACAAATATCCTACAACATCCGTAAAAATGTTATAGCTCCAGGATACTTGGATGGAAAGTTAAACACGGGCATCCTTGCGGCAGAGCACTTGGGCGTAAAAGGAATCCATGCAAAATAAGGAGATATAAACGGGTCAGGGCCCGGTTTGATATGATATACTTGTGAATAAAATGTATTACAGTTATGAATATCTAACATCATGAACACACTTATCTCGCTCTTCACAGTAAAATAATCCTCACCTCTCATATAAATGCACAACCTAACGTAATGTCATTTATAGTATGAACTATGCATTAAAGTAAGAAAAATAACCCAATTTCAACTTAATAAGATTACATTACAATTTTACACAATATGACTTCACAAGTTCATTCCTCATTAGGAAACTTATTCCAAACAGTTAATTTTTAAAATGCTTTAGCCTTTTATAAAATACCACTTACTTGAGAATAGTTATAATCACCATATATAACAATTCTACGACCATCCTTCCGGTAGTCACCCCACTGGGTGCGCCCCTAAATAACTATCATCTTCCAGGGCCTATCACCCAGACAACCTGGGCATCCTAAATCGTGTCGCGTGGGAAGCGGCCATATACTTTCGACAGTGAGTCATAACCATACCCGAAATTACCTCACTTCGAATAAAATAACATCACAATATAACAACCGGTCCTATGGCCGAGGACTATATTCACCCTGTATTCACTAGCCATGCGGATTCACCTCATTCGCGTACTTCCCTTATGATAGCATTTAGAGAGGTATGTATATGCAAATCAATATTCACAAAATATGTCAATTTCAAATGCACATTACATTTTATCCGGAGCCATAAGAATTTCATGTCATAATTTATAAACCACAACGTTTCATTTGTTTCCATATTCGTCTCCATGAATTTAACGACAACCCTAAGCCATCATGTATGATAATACCTCATCCAAATATCTAAAAGTCTAAAACTAGGTAAACCTACTTTCCCCTAGTCCTAGGCTAGTTTACTAATTAAAGAAACTACCTTAACATCCATTATATAGCCCCCGAAATGAGCCCGATTACCCCCCTCCTAATCTAGGGTATCCATATTCCTAATACTAGACTCTAGTACTCTATATTACTTCATAATAGAAGGTTCCTAAGACTTAAACCTAGAAGAAAATGGCTAAAAGCTAAGATAGAAAAGTATCTTAAAACAACAGGATTTCCGAATCGATTCGCTCTGTCCGAATGGATTCGGTCAGTCTGAATCGATTCGCCAATCACAGACCCGTAGCCTACCATTTTAGCGAATCGATTTGCTAAGGGCGAATCGATTCGCCCGGGCCAGAGTGCCCAATTTTGGCTATGGGTTTTAGGAACCCTAATTTCCCCCATTTTGCCAACACCATCCATCACTAATCCCACCAAAACAATCCTACATAACCACTAACTAAAATAACCAACACAAATTCTATTTAAAACAATGTTTAAGGGTTTAAACACCAAAAATTCATTAAACCCCATAATTGTTCAAATTTTCCAAATACATAACTATCACTACAATTTATCCACATTAAATCATAAGTGTGGTGAAAATTATTATGCAACACAAATAGATAAGAGAAGCGCAATCACCAAGTAAAAATAAGGAATGCAAAATGACAATCACACAACAAAGGATGTACGTGGTTCAGAAAAGATGCCTACGTCCACGGCGGTGTAGATAGTATTATTTATGTGTTCTCCGAAGAGTGGTTACAGAGAATACAATGTGTCCTTTGCCCCGGACTTAGGGTTGGTTATATACATGTTCGTTCTAGTGAGTGGGGGTGTGGGACTCCTCCATATTTCCTATCTCCTCTTAGAGTGCCCCTCAATGGGAACGTGGGAGGAGACTAAATCATAATCGGTTTAAGATATAAGAGGCCTGGACTTTGCGCCGCTATAATTGGGCTACTTGTCTAGGCCCATCATTCTATTTTCGGGTACCCACAATTGCCCCTAAGTTTGTTGGGCCAAGTTTTGGGTTCAATAAACTTAAATGATTTGTCATAATGGCTGAGTCGTATATCGTGCAACTTTTCCCAAAATTTGAGGACTGATTCTGGCGGCACCCGCTTCGTGGTTTGTGCACTATAATTAGTAACACTTCAAGGTTTTATTCAGAGAAGCCACTTTTTAATCGTCGTTTCAACCTTCTCAGCATTCTTCCATTTCCTGTGAGCTCTAGCGATTCACACTCTCTTCGTCCAGTCTTCATTCTCATCACTTTCGATCTTCTTCGTCGTTTAGGCTTGTGATTCTCCATTATTCAAGTCGAACTTTAATCTTGTAAGTCTCCTGTGCCCTCTCTTTGTGTTTTTTTCTTTGAATTTGTAGTTCCTTTAGGGTTTTCCGATGGCGAAGATTGGTAATAGGCCGATCTCTGAGTTTAGGAAGTTTTACAACATTCCTGAGTGGGTGGATCCATGTCTTGCTGCTTTCCCAAGGGGGACTTACTTTTCCTCCTAATAATCTATTCTTGCATTTCTTTGGTTATTTCAATATTGTTCCCGCACAGTGTTCGCCCAATGTATGGAAGATAATCAATGGCGTTCATAGAATAAACCAGTTATATGGTACTAAGTTAGGGCTCGTCGAGGTCTGTTTCTACTATTCTTTTTCTCGGACTAGTTCTGGTGTTCTCTATCTCAAAGCCAGGAGTCCTGATTGGGTATTGGTAGTAAACCTACCCGATTCCCATAAGGACTATTGGCAAGAGGGCTTTATTGCTCGAAATTGGCAGTTTTCTCCCCAGTTTGAGGGGTCGAGGGCTGACAGGTTCTCTGTTCCCTTTTATGAGGAAGAATACATAGGTAGACTTTGATCTGTTCTTCTAATTTTTGTTGATTTTTGATCTTTCTGATTTTTCTCTATTTTTTCCTCAACGAAGTCGAAGAACTTGGAACCTGCTCTTAGCGAGGTTCGCCTCTCTGAATTGGTCAAGGCTTGGAATATCAGGGAGCCCTTAGCTGACGGCGAGCATCCCCGATCCGCTGATTTTTTGCTCTAATATAAGAACGTTGGTTATAGTTTTATAGCGAGGCCGGTGGATAGTATACCTGAGTTTGATACTTCTGAAGAGACAGCTGCGGATCCTATTCAGTTGGACGAGGAGGAGAGCAGCTCTGAAAGCGATATCGCAGGTGGTGCTGGAGGCAATTTGGGTGAAGGGAGCTCCAGTAGTAGTAGCTCCTCTGATTCGAGGGAAGTTTATGAAGTTCGAGAATCATCAAGCACATCCAGCAGTTCAGACGAGGAGATGGTGCCTCCAAGGAAAAACCTGATTCGGGATGATGATGATGACGATCACGTGCTCCTCGCTCAGAGGTCAAAGAAGCAGAAGTCTAATACTGGGGCTGTAGCTACTGGCTCTCGGTCTTCTACTTAGGAGCAAGAGAAGAAGAGGAGAGAAAAAGAGCAGGTGAGAGAGAGAGAGAGAAAAAAGGAGGAGGAAAGAAAGAAGGTGGAGGAGAAGAAGAGGATGGAGCAGAGGAAGAGGATGGAAAAGGAGAAAGAGGAAGAGAGGAGAAATATGGAGTCAAGGATGAAGGCTGGGCAAGCCTTGGCCCCGGTGTCTGCTTTGCCCGAGGGGGCCTCAGTTGCCATTTCTCCTCAGCTGGCTCTTGCGCTGCTTGAGAGGGAAGTTCTCCCTGCAGATCGCCAGAGGGCGCTGGGGTCTGATCAATTGGCCCTACAAGCTAGCCTTGGTAAGATCCTTTCCATTTTACAATTCTTTAACAAGTTTTAGATGTTTCTCCTTCTTGATCTCTTTTTTATTTCTGGCAGTTTGTGACTGACTTCGCCGTGCTCTATCTCTCTCGCGATGAGCTGGTGAGAAGGAATGGCGAGCTGGAGCAGTAGAAGTCTGCTTTGAAAGTCAAGGGTTCTCAGCTGGAGGCTGATTTAAAGACTGCTGACGCCGCCAGGGCTTCCTCTGATCTGGCCCTTGTCAATTCTAATCTAGAGAGGGAGGCGGCGGTTGAGGAGCTGAACGAGCTGAGGCAGGCCTATGACCTGGCCTGCTCGAGCAAGCTGGCTATCATGGAGGAGAACAAGGTTCTGACCAAGCAGTTAAAGGAAAAAGAGTCCCAGGTAGCCACCATCAAGGAGGATTCATACAACTCCGGGTGGACTGCTGCTTATAAAGACGCCGAGGTTCAGATAGGCGATATCAGCAGTCTGAACTACAAGAAGGGCTAGAATAAGGCTCTCTTAGCTGCTGGTGTTGATGCTGAATCTTCTTTGTTCAACGAGCATGAGCCGGGTCCGAAGCCAACTGTGGACAAAGAAGCCCTTGCCCCAGCCATTGAGGGTGTTGATCTTGCCTCTCAGATAATTCCTGCCGGTGCTTGTCCTGCCCAGGCGACTGAGGGCATCCTTGTAGAGGGGGATGCCTCTACTGCTGCTGACAAGGGGAAGCAGCCAACCACCTCTGGGCAGCCTGAGGTTGCTAGTTAATCTACTTTTAGAACTATTTTTTTACTTCTGCTTATAATTTTCCTAATTTCTGGTTGATGTACTTTGACTTTTATTAATGAAATGAAAAGGCTTCTTTTTTGGTGCATTGATTGATTTTTCTCTCCATTGCCCTTTTATGTCTTGTAGTTGACTAATGTAGAAGAGTATATTCCCGTCACATCTCATTTGGGCAGGACTCTTGGTCCCAATGCCAGTCCTCAGGTTTTCCAGGCCTTTGTCAGGCTTTGCAAATCTCTTAGGTCAAGGAATCAAAAGTATAAGGATCAGTCTGAGCTTGTGGCCAAGTTGAAGGACAGGCTCCAGGAGATGGAAGAGGTTGGTGCTTCAGTGCAAGAAGAGGTGAATGCGTTGAGAACAAAGCTTCTCGATGCTTCTGAGATCAACCAGGTTGGTGAGATGCTTCAGCAAGAAAATGAAGCTTTAAGGAAAGAGGTCTCGCGTCTTAGGGAGCACGCGCTGAGCACCGCTCCTACAGTGTTGTGAGGCTCTTCATCAACGCAAGATAGGGCTGGCTCGAGCGACGTTCCCCCTGTGCTGTGAGGTTCTTCATCGATGCGAGCTAGGGTTGGCTCGAGCGACGTTCCCCCTGTGCTGCGAGGTTCCACTGGTTCATTCATTTCGCGAGCTGGCAGGAGCACCAGGCGTTCAGATAGTGAAATGGAGGAGCTCCGCGGTGACGTCCAACGAGCATATGTGATTGCTGCTGGGCTCCAAAGGGACGTTACTCGGTTGCGGCATCTGTTTAAAAAAGGACCTCGACGAGTATGGGCCGATGGTTATGACCAGGGTTGGCTGGATGCCCCGACGAGGCTGATAGAATTTGAGGAGCTCGCCTTCATCAGGTGGTGGTTGAGTGCTTTGAAGGAGATGCAGGTTCCAAGGAACTCTATGGTCTGGTATATCCACAAAATATCTCCTTCCACTCGGATGCCCAATCCCTTTCGGAGAGATGATTAGTGGATACCCATCGATGCTATCCC
This sequence comes from Sambucus nigra, assembly GCA_949130495.1. NCBI lineage: Eukaryota > Viridiplantae > Streptophyta > Magnoliopsida > Dipsacales > Adoxaceae > Sambucus > Sambucus nigra. The sequence continues at coordinate 265,534,574 of OX422209.1, read as the reverse complement.
TTGGCAGCTATTGGAGTCAGATGCTAACGAAGCCGAGGAAGAGTTGGTTCCTGCTCCTGATGATGGTCGAAGGGCTCAAGTGGCTGATTATCTCGTTCAGAGGCCTCATCCCCACTGAGATTTTTCCAGTAGCTACTTTATGTATTTTTTGTTGTAGTGATGTTATATCAATGTTTTGGGCGAGCTCACCGACTAAACATGTATTGTACTTATTGTAAATATGGTGGATTAATATACAATTTATGTTTTGGGCTATTTTAGCCGAATAAATAAGTGTATTATATTTTCCATATTCTCGCTCCTTTATGATCTCTAAATTTGTATTATCATACTAATGTCCTTCCAGTCCAGCACACTATCGAGGTACCATTGTGCACCACTTTACCTATTAGGTCGTGTCGTCACACTACCTTAGGCCTAAGTGTGGAAATTGGTGAGGACACACCTGGTGTTGGATGTTCTATCCGATCATGATTTCATTCAACCAAAGATGGTTTGGCGACCAACTTTAATTTGGCCATATTGCCTAAGGATCTCCTGTAGGGCTTCATATATTGCCAGGGGCAATGCTAAGAGGTCTTTCGTGTTTCATAACGAAAGTCTGAGGAGGGTGATTTCCCTACTATGGTGTAATGACCAATGTGCCTGTCATTTAGAAAAGATGCGTGATAAAGCTTATATAACTGTTATTCATTAGAACGCAGCCGTTAAACAACTTTCTTTAATGACAAGGAAAATGAACTGATAGCTCCACAACAAAAGCATAAAAGAAGAATCTAAAAATAGAATTTCTTGAGATTGGTTGCGTAAAAGCGTAAAAGAAGAGTCTAAAAATAGAATTTCTTAAGATTGGCTGCGTTCCATGCTCGGGGGATTTCTTTGCCTTCTATTATTTCTAAATGATAGGCGCCTTGTACATTATCTCTTGTTATCTTGAATGGTCCTTCCCAATTTGGCCCTAGCTTGCCGTCTGATGGTTTCACTGCACTGCCCAGGACTTTTCTTAGGACATAGTCCCCAACTCGAAATGTCCTCGGGTTGACCCTCTTGTTATAGTGCCTCGCGAGCTGTTGCTGATATCTCGCTAGTTTTACCAGGGCTAGCTCTCGACGCTCATCAGCTAGGTCGAGCTCAGCGAGCAATGCTGCATCATTATGGCCTTGGTCGACAAGGTTGGACCTCATTGTTGGCAAGCCGACTTATAGTGGGATAACTGCTTCCATCCCATATGTCAGCGAAAATGGGGTTTCTCCCGTTGCTCGTCGTGGAGTGGTTCTATAGGCCCATAGAATGTGTGGTAATTCATTTACCCATATGCCTTTGGCTCGCTCCAATCGCTTCCTTAATCCATCGATCACTGTCTTATTGGAAGCCTCGGCTTGGCCATTGCTTTGAGGGTAGGCCATCGAGCTGAAATGGTGTCTGATTCCATATTCATTACAGAAACTCTGAAAAGAGCCGCTTTCGAACTGCGTTCCATTGTCGGTGATGGTGGTTCTGGGGATGCCAAAACGGGTGATTATATTTCTCCATATGAACCTTATCATATCTGCATCTCGGATGTTCCCTAGGGGTTCTGCCTCGATCCATTTGGTGAAGTAGTCGGTCGCGACCAACAGATATTTGCGACTTCTGGTGGCGGTAGGAAGTGGTCCTACGATGTCCATCCCCCATTGGGCGAACGACTATGGGCTGGATAATGATTTTAGGTCGCTGGAAGGTTGGTGGGCCATAGGAGCATGAAGATGTCACTTCAGGCACTTGCGGACATACGCCGCAGAGTCCATGTGCATATATGGCCACCAATAACCCTCCTTCATTGCTCAAAAAGCCAGGGATATTCCTCCAATATGGCTTCCACAGATTCCTTCGTGAAGCTCATGTAGAACTTGCTTGACATCCTTTGGGTGAACACATTGTAGGTAGGGACCAAAAAACGATATCTTGTATAGCTTGCCCTTAGGAGATAAGTGAAAGCGAGCAGCTTTGACTCTTATCTGGTGAGTAATCGTCTTATCATCTGGAAGCGTGCCATCCTTCAAATAATCCTTTAGTGGGTCTATACAGCTAGGTGCTGACTCAAAATGGAGCACCTGCTCCACGCTTGGTAACTCGCCGTCACGGTTAATGCTCGGATGAGCGAGGAAATCGATGGGGATTGTTCTTTTTAAGTCGGAATCGATCACTGAGCTTAGGGATGCTAGGGCGTCAGCATGGCTGTTCTGTCCCCTGGGGAACTACTGGACATTGACTTCCTCAAAGTCAGCCAATAGCCTTTTTGCCAAGGCGAGGTAGGCTGCCATCCTTTCATCTTTTGCATTGTAGTCCCCGCTGATCTGATTGGAGACTAACTGTGAGTCGCCAAACACCTGTAATTTCTTTACTCCCAAAGCGTGTGCTTTTTAGAGGCTGGCTATCAGGGCCTCGTATTCTGCTTCGTTGTTGGAGGCTTCAAATCCAAGCCTAATTCCCTGCTCGAGGATCGTATTTTCTGGAGTGATAAGAATGATGCATACGCCTGCCCCCTTTGAATTGGAGGCTCCATCAATAAATAATTTCCAGATTCCCTCTGTCGTGTGGCTCCCTTTTTGTTTGGCTGGCTGTGGTTGGGTGCAAGGCTGCTCGCCTGTGAATTCGGCTATGAAATCAACAAGGACCTACCCCTTGATTGCGTTCCTTGGTTGAAATTGAATATCAAATTATCCGAGCTCGACTGAACATTTAGACATTCTGCCCGACAAATCTGCCTTCCTCAGGATTTCTTTAAGGGGGTGCGATGTAAGGACGATTATAGTGTGGGCTTCGAAATAGTGATTCAGCTTCCTCGAAGCCACTACCAGTGCAAAGGCGAGATTCTCCAGAGGTAGGTACCTCTTCTCGGCCTCAAGTAGTGTTTTGCTCGCGTAGTAAACGGGGTGCTGGATTCCTGCAACTTTGCACATTAATGCAGAACTGATAGTGTGGTTGGAAACAAAGAGGCACAGGTACAAGGAATCTATTTGCTGTGGTATGACGAGCAGTGGTGGAGATCTTAGGTAAGCTTTGAGCTCGACCAATGCCTGCGAGCAATCTGGGTTCCACTCTACCGTTTTATTCCCCTTTAGAAGCTGAAAGAAAGGCTTGCATTTCTCGGAGGATTTAGAGATAAAGCGATTTAAGGCAGCGAGCATGCCAGTGAGCTTCTGTACGTCCCGGATCGTTCGAGGAGGTTGTACCCTGTTAATTGCATCGATCTGGTCTGGGTTAGCCTTTATGCCTCTCTTACTGACCAAGTACCCAAGAAATTTTCCTGACTGGACACCGAAAGAACACTTGCTCGCGTTAAGTTAATTCGGTATTTCTTGAGGATTTTGAAGGTTTTTGACAGGTCTGATAGGTGGTCTTCTCTCTTCTTGCTTTTAACGAGCATGTCATCGATGTAGACCTCCATAGTGTCTCCCATCTGGTCTTTGAACATCTTGGTGACCAGCCGCTGGTAGGTTGCCCCTGCATTTTTGAGCCCAAAGGGCATGACCTTGTAGCAGTATAATCCAACTGTGGTGATGAATTCTGTTTTGTCTTGGTCTGGGGTGTAAGGACACAAATTTCCAATTGAGTCCATATATAGTTTTGGCTCAATTCCGGACAAAAATATTTATTCATAGGATAGTATTTAATTGTAATTTTCTCAAGCCTATGAAGTGTTTGTTGAAGACGTAGTGGCAAAGAGTATAAAGCTTCATCAAATATGCCGGTTTGCGTGCCTTGTTTCTACGTCATCAACCATAGTTCCATGCTCCCAAGGTATGAATGCAATATTATATATATATAGGAGCTTGGAACAAGTTTATTGGGTGTTAGGTTTTATAAAAATTGCGTTTTATTTTAAGAAAGAATTAATTAAAACTTTAAATAAATGTTTATAAAGTTTTCTCGGCTTAAACAAGAATATTTAAACTTTCTGGTTTTTCGTTCGATAGAGTCGTTCGAACGAGATTGTCATTCGAACGAAAATGTCGTTCGAACGAACCTGCCAACGAGTTCCCATATTAGGCCACTGGAATGTCGTTCGATATGTCGTTCGAACGAACCTTCTGTTCGAACGAGATATCGAACGAGATTCTAACGAGTTCAATCTGGAACGTCGTTAGAAGACTCGTTCGAACGAGATTTCGTTCGAACGAAATGTCGTTCGAATGAGATGCCAGGCGGGAACAGTTTTTGGCAGTTTTTTTGGCAGTTTTTCACCCACTTCCCCACTTAGTTTTTAACCAACTTTTTCAGACTTTAATATGTGCGGGAAGAACATTTTCCATCTTAACATTTCCATAACTTTTCCATCCTAGTTTATCTCTTAGAGAGAGTTTGAGAGCTAAAATTGTTTAAGGAAAATGTTCAAGTTTTGAGTGCTATTTTTCAAGAGAAAATATTTTATCACTCTAGTTTTACACCCATATTGTTTATCCAAGTTCACATATATACATATCAATTGCTTGGAGTTTGGCACCGGTTTATCTCTTCCGTTTCAAAGAGAAGTTTTGGTTTGCTTCTATATCCATCAAAGAAGAAGACGTTTTGTTGCGATTCTACCCACTTGGAGAAAGGCTCCATGTACGGGTGACGGTGACCATATAAAGTCCTATCGGTGGATTCCGAGACCGTGGTGGTGTTCCAAGGTTATTCGCTAGGAAGAGGTGTCTACAAGAAGAAGCGTCGAGGCTTGAGAGGGATCGAGTCGTGCGTTGTAAGTCTATCTGTCTTGTACTTGTAATTCCGTATGTAGTGGATTTGTGGCTACGGCCGTCCGAGGTTGTTTCCCGTCTTGGGTTTTTCCTCGTACATCGCGGCGTAGTGTGATTGATTTATTTTATCTTGCAAAATAACGTAGAACGCATGTTTAGAATAATTCAAGATAAAATTTGGTTTAAATTATCACACTCATTTAATTTGGTGCTAAATTAAATATTGGGTAAAGTTTATTTAATTCAAGTCATTTGCTAAAATTTGGTTTCGCCTAATTTGCTAATATTGATAAATATGACTTAGGCAAATTCTAGGATTAATGAATTAATTGGTTTACGTGAATATATTAATTGATTAATTTTACTTCACTTGGTGTAAGTTTAACTTTAAGAAAATTAAAATTTGGAATTTAGTATTTGTTTGTTTTAGTTGAACCATCACCATCGTTGTACGCTTCCGCATCATTTCGTGTTTTACAAAAGGAAATTATAAATAATTTTTAATTGTGAAAATTAAAATCCGGGGATCCATAAACTCACACCGTTTACAAATTGGTATCAGAGCCGGAGCGCTAACTTATCGCGTTAAAGATCCGTTTTTCGGCCTTTTGTATTTCCTTACCTTTTTAGGTGGTTCAATTTTTTATCACTCTCATATTCTTTTCTTCTCAATGGGACGTCTTAATGAAAATTTGTCCAATTTTAATGAAAATAAAATTTTTGATTTTCGAGAGGAATTAAATGGGCTTAACAAATGTAACGAAAATTTAAAGGAATTAAATTTGAGATTTGTAAAAAGAATTAAATTTCTTGAAAATGAAAATTCTTGTTTTAAAGCTCACATTGAGTCTTTGCAAATCTCCTTATCTCAAAAAGATATTTTTCGTGAAAAGCTCATGGACTTACATTCAAATTTTGATATTTTACAAAAGTCCAAGAAAGAGAGTGAAAATCGTGAAAAGACTCTTAGGGACAAGTTTGCTCATATTGAGGGAGAGCGTGTTAACCTTCTAGAAATTATTGAAAATTTAAAGAAGGAGTCCCATAATTTTGAGGAGTCTAATTTATTACTTGAGTCCGAAATTTTAAAAATGAAAAATAATTTTCAAGACTCTAGTAGTAGTTCTAATGGTTCTAGCACATCATGCTCAAATTCTTCCATTGCTAAAGCTAAAACCATTGTTTATTTTAGAGGGTCAACTTTGTCCAAGGTCTTTAAAAAGGGTCACACCTTAGGTAACATTCCTCGTGTTTACACATGCTTGCATTGTGGTAGGAAAGGTCACCTTAGGTCATTTTGTTTTGATCTTAAAAGAAGTCCAAGGAAATTTTTATCTAGCATTTCATTATTTCCTAATCCCCATCATGTTAAATATAAATCTATATGGGTTAGGAAATCATTATTAAATGCGCTAGATACAAGATTTGTTGATTCTCATTTACTATCACATGAAACCTCCCTTGCTAAATTTAAAGGTTGAATGTGTTAGTGTTTTATGCATACTATAGCTTTTTGTGCTTCATATTATATATCATTGCTAAATGTATGCATGTTTAGTCATTTTCTAGTCATTGCCTCATTTCATATCATATGCTAGAAATTATGACTTGTTTATCTTTTTGTATTATATTTCTTTTGTTTGAATTAACTGAATAATATAAAAAGATTTTTGTTTATCATTTGTGTTTTATCTGTTTCATTTGAGATTAATGAAAAATACAAATGATTTTTGTTTTTCCTTTTGAGTAAATATTTATTTTTGATTAAAAATGTTAAAAACTCAAAAAGATTTTTTTTTGCATGTATTTTTGGTTGACACACTTTATGTGGCATATATTTGTGTTTGAATCCCATCTTTTACGCTCCCACGTGGCTAGAACTTTTGGTTTAGATTTTCAATCCTTAAAATGTTCTTTACCATGTTTTATATGGAGTAGTTGGATTTTGTATTGTTTAAATGGATTCTATTTTTATATGCCTCTTTTCACACATGCACGAGCTCTTTTGAAATCTTAATGCCACATGTTGTATTTGAGATTTTTGAGGTGTTATCCTACCAATCTAGTCATCTACATATCTATGACCGAGGAGGACTAGTGCATGTCACAATCCGTTGCACGTGAGCTTTGTGAGATAAAAAAATTATATATCTAAATGTGCACGGGGAAGGGCTCCGAAAGGATGAATTAAATCCTTTGCGATAGTAAGCCACCGTTTATTGGATCTAAAAGAAATACGTGATCCAAAGGCCTAAAAACAGAATATTTGGCATTAAAAAGAAAACAATTGCCAAGGCCTATGTTTGTTTGATATATTCATTCAAAAACAAAAGAATATATATGCTTATTGAGGGAGAATTGGATGGTATATCAACGGTTTGCACAATGTCCATTTATCCTAGTTGCGTATTTCATGTCATGACTCTATTGGTTTGTAGAATCATCAATATGCTAGGCTTGTATGCATTGTGTATGTTTGTTCATTGAGTTCAATCTATATTGTCACATGAGGTTATATTTAAATGTGATGAAGTTTGCAATCAAATGAGAACTCCGTGAACGTTTCTTAAGTATTTGGCTCTAAATTTAATTGTTACTAGTTCACACCCCAACACTTTCGTTTCCATATGACACATTTTTGCCATACGAGTGTGCAAACTTATTGTATTTTGTGTCATGTGTGTGTTTATATCTATATTTATATGCAAGTACTCTATTGGTATATTTCTAGTATATATATATATGATATTTGTTTGTCTTTGCCTTGCTTTCTAGTCCATCCAAGCTTAAACTTCATTATTGGTATCTATCTTGGATTAGTTATGCTTTTTTTGCTCATGTGCTTTAATGTCTTAACACTTTAAGCTTCAACGTGTTTATTAGTTCTTTATCCTTTGCCTATTCCTGAACAAAAAGGGGGAAAAAATGATAGGGGGAGAAATGGTATCTAATCCTATTATTATCGTATCTTAGTTTGGGGGAGATTTATCTTAGGGGGAGACGTATTTCTAAGTAGGTCATGTGTTTGTTAAAGGGGAAGAATTAATTTAGGGGGAGTAATTTAATTAATTGCTTTTATTATTTTGATATTCCCTATGCGTTTGATAGTTTGCTTAAGTGTGCAGGAATTCTTCTAAAGCAGCATCTTTCAATGGCAAAGCGTTTGATCCTTGGGTTGAGTCAAGTTTGGGTGGGTTATGTTTTGAGTCTAGTGATCTTGACGGCCCTTTAGGATTTTTGTTTGGTTTTTGTCCCGGAATAGCCAAAGGGGGAGATTTGTAAGGACACAAATTTCCAATTGAGTCCATATATAGTTTTGGCTCAATTCCGGACAAAAACATTTATTCATAGGATAGTATTTAATTGTAATTTTCTCAAGCCTATGAAGTGTTTGTTGAAGACGTAGTGGCAAAGAGTATAAAGCTTCATCAAATATGCCGGTTTGCGTGCCTCGTTTCTATGTCATCAACCATAGTTCCATGCTCCCAAGGTATGAATGCAATATTATATATATATAGGAGCTTGGAACAAGTTTATTGGGTGTTAGGTTTTATAAAAACTGCGTTTTATTTTAAGAAAGAATTAATTAAAACTTTAAATAAATGTTTATAAAGTTTTCTGGGCTTAAACAAGAATATTTAAACTTTCTGGTTTTTCGTTCGATAGAGTCGTTCGAACGAAAATGTCGTTCGAACGAACCTGCCAACGAGTTCCCATATTAGGCCACTGGAATGTCGTTCGATATGTCGTTCGAACGAACCTTCTGTTCGAACGAGATATCGAACGAGATTCTAACGAGTTCAATCTGGAATGTCGTTAGAAGACTCGTTCGAACGAGATTTCGTTCGAACGAAATGTCGTTCGAACGAGATGCCAGGCGGGAATAGTTTTTGGCAGTTTTTCACCCACTTCCCCACTTAGTTTTTAACCAACTTTTTCAGACTTTAATATGTGCGGGAAGAACATTTTCCATCTTAACATTTCCATAACTTTTCCATCCTAGTTTATCTCTTAGAGAGAGTTTGAGAGCTAAAATTGTTTAAGGAAAATGTTCAAGTTTTGAGTGCTATTTTTCAAGAGAAAATATTTTATCACTATAGTTTTACACCCATATTGTTTATCCAAGTTCACATATATACATATCAATTGCTTAAAGTTTGGCACCGGTTTATCTCTTCCATTTCAAAGAGAAGTTTTGGTTTGCTTCTATATCCATCAAAGAAGAAGACGTTTTGTTGCGATTCTACCCACTTGGAGAAAGGCTCCATGTACGGGTGACGGTGACCATATAAAGTCCTATCGGTGGATTCCGAGACCGTGGTGGTGTTCCAAGGTTATTCGCTAGGAAGAGGTGTCTACAAGAAGAAGCGTCGAGGCTTGAGAGGGATCGAGTCGTGCGTTGTAAGTCTATCTGTCTTGTACTTGTAATTCCGTATTTAGTGGATTTGTGACTAGGGCCGTCCGAGGTTGTTTCCCGTCTTGAGTTTTTCCTCGTACATCGCGGCGTAGTGTGATTGATTTATTTTATCTTGCAAAATAACGTAGAACGCATGTTTCGAATAATTCAAGATAAAATTTGGTTTAAATTATCACACTCATTTAATTTGGTGCTAAATTAAATATTGGGTAAAGTTTATTTAATTCAAGTCATTTGCTAAAATTTGGTTTCGCCTAATTTGCTAATATTGATAAATATGACTTAGGCAAATTCTAGGATTAATGAATTAATTGGTTTAAGTGAATATATTAATTGATTAATTTTACTTCACTTGGTGTATGTTTAACTTTAAGAAAATTAAAATTTGGAATTTAGTATTTGTTTGTTTTAGTTGAACCATCACCACCGTTGTACGCTTCCGCATCATTTCGTGTTTTACAAAAGGAAATTATAAATAATTTTTAATTGTGAAAATTAAAATCCGGGGATCCATAAACTCACACCATTTACATGGGGCATATAAAGGGATATGATGATACCCTGAGTATACGCCCAAAAAACTCATTCGCTCGTGAGCTGCAGTGGCGTCTACCAGTTGGTCAATTTTTGGGGGTGGGGGGGAAACTGTCTTTAGGGCACACTCTATTGAGGTCGATGAAGTCGATGCAAACTCTCCACTTCTCGTTGCTTTTTGGAACTACTACTGGGTTGGATAACCACTCGGGGAATTATACTTCTCGTATGGATCCTGCATCCATCAGTTTTTCTACTTCTTTTTCTACGGCTTTTGCCTTCTCGGGTGCAGTTCGTCGTGCCTTCTGTGTGATTGGTTTGAAGGTGGGATTGACGTGCAACTGATGACAAACCATACTAGGATCAATTCCAGGCAGCTCGTATGGTTCCCATGCGAAAACATCTACGTTGCGTCTCAGTAGAGTTGTCAATTCCTTCTGTTCCTGGTTAGTGAGAGAAGCTCCAATCAAGAAAACTCTATTACTGTCGCTATCATCAGCTGTAACCTCTACCAGGTCTTCGACGACCCTTTAAGAGGGGAGGAGCCTGGTCTCCTCTACTCCAGGTCTTCCATACTTTAATTGCTATTTAGAAGGAGTCAGACCCTCTTGTTCTTTAACTTTCTCGCTGGGCTGATCGACCTTCTTCTTTGGCCTCGGTCGGATGGATGCTATGAAGCACCTTCTTGCCATCGCTTGATCGCCGTGGATCTCCATTATTCCTCGCTCGGTTACATGCTTGAGTTTCTGATGGTAGGTCGAGGAGACTTCTTTCATCGCATGGATCCATCCTCTGTCGAGGATGGCTTGGTATGGCGAGTTGATGTCAACCACCAAAAACTCAATCATCTTGGAGACGTTTCCCGCGCGTACCGATAGTACAATTTTTCCCAGGAGCATAGTTATTTTTCCAGCGAAGCCAACTAAAGGGACAGTAGCTTCCTTTATGTCGACGACGCTTAATTTCAATTTTCTGAATAAGTCGAGATACATTACCTCGGATGAGCTTCCTTGGTCGACGAGCAACTTATCGACGTCAAAGTTAGCTATCCCGAGGGTAATGATCAAAGCATCGTGATGTGGGGTTCTCACTCCCACCAGATCTTCATCTGTGAAAATAATATGCTTATTATAGTTGACGTCCTCTGCTCGTCGACGCTTTCCTGACTGTGACTTTGCTGAATCGATCTGAAAAGCTTGCATCACCGCTGTAAGTTTCTTCATCTCCATTCGAGCTGAATTTCCCTGGATCTGTCTGGCATCGGAGGCCCCATGAATTATTGCGAACTCATGTCCTGCATCATCGTCGAGCATGTTGTCGGGTCTCGCCTCTCTATTGGCAAACGCTTTCTCTGCCTTCTTCTCCACGAATTCGTTCAAATGCCCGGATTGGGCTAGCTCTTCGAGGTGGGACTTAAGAGCTTTGCAAAGCTCAGTCTTATGTCCTCCCTCTTTGTGAAAGGCGCATCTCAGCGCATTATTCCTCTTCGAGGGAACTCCTCCCATCTTCCTGGGCCACTTGATGAATGGCCCGTCTTTGATTTTTGCGAGAATTTTGTAAATTGGTTCTTTGAAGACGATGTTGACTGCCTGAAATGCTTTCGACGCGTCATTGTTGCCTCCATTTTTGGATCCATTTTTGCCTCCATTCTTTACTCCTTTCTTCTGGTTCTCAGTTTTGTCACTGCCCTTGGTAGTGAGTTTAGCTCGACCGTTTTCCCCTGTGTTGAGGCGGGTGACATCTTACACCTTAGCGTACTTCTCGATGCGAGCCATTAGGTCGTCAATAGTAATAGCCTCTATCTTTGTCAGGGACTGGTATAGAAGGGAGGAGCTGGGTAGCCCAATCTTAAAAGAGGCCACTACCACTTGCTCCGAGCAATCCTCGACCTCATTGAATAACTCCCAGTACCTCTTCGCGTAGTCTCGGAGGGTCTCTTGAGGTGTTTTCTTCATTATCAGCAAAGCATCCATCCTTTTGGGATGGGAGCTACTAGTAATGAATCGGTCCGTAAAGAGCTCGGCCAGGGATTTAAAACTACTGATAGACCGGTGGGGGAACCTTTCGAACCATTTTTACGCCACGTCATGCAGGCTCGAGGGGAAAATTCGGCACATTAATACGTCCCAGTGGTTCCAGAGGGTCATGGCCTGTCGGTACTGCCTGACATGATAAATGGGATCAGTCTTTTCGTCATAAATTTTGAACCTTGGAATGGCAAACTTCTTGGGGGCTTCATCGTCTTCAATTTCCCTCGAGAAAGGTGACTTCATTTGGGTTTTAAGAGCTCGCCTAGCGAGTTCTCGGGTCAATCTGGTACCATGATGGGCAGGATGCTGGTCCATCTCCCTTCTGACTAGACTTCGTATGTTCTCGTTGCTGCGAGTAGGGCTCTGGTAACGGCGAGCTTTTCGCAGCTGCTCGCGTAGGTCGTCCTCTGACTCGTCTCCCTCAATCTTTTGGGATCCTCGCCTGGGGCTCCTTCCTTGGCTGATAGACTTGCTCGCCTGAGGGCTAGGAGTGCGGTACAGACATCTCCTGGTATCATGATGGAGCTCTTTCTCCAGTCTCTCTAATATTCTTTTCAGGTGAGAATTCTCGGCCTCATGTCTGCGAGAAGACTCTCTCTGCTCGTGGAGTCTTGCCTCATACTCATCAATCAGTCTGGATATCTGCGTGGGCCTTGCTGGTCCTTGGCTTTCTTCTAAGCGAGCCCTCTGATTTGAACGCCGAATTTCAGATCTAATCCTGTGAGGAACAGGTGGTTCTTGAATATCCCCTGCCTGGGGAGCATTGCTACTGTGACCGGACATTTTAAACCCCTTTTTTGGTGTGAGCTTTCTTAGGGAAGATAAACGTTCCCACAGACGGCGCCAATTGTGGTGACAATTATTATGCAGCACAAATAGATAAGAGAAGCGCAATCACTAAGTAAAAATAAGGAATGCAAAATGACAATCACACAACAAAGGATGTACGTGGTTCAGCAAAGATGCCTACGTCCACGGCAGTGTAGATAGTATTATTTTTGTGTTCTCCGAAGAGTGGTTACAGAGAATACAATGTGTCCTTTGCCCCGGACCTAGGGTTGGTTATATACATGTTCGTTATAGTGAGTGGGGGTGTGGGACTCCTCCATATTTCCCATCTCCTCTTAGAGTGCCCCTCAATGGGAACATGGGAGGAGACTAAATCATAATCGGTTTAAGATATAAGAGGCCTGGACTTTGGGCCGCTATAATTGGGCTACTCGTCCAGGCCCATCATTCTAATTTCGGGTACCCACATCTAAGACACAAAAATGAGAATAAATGTGGTTGGAAGACTTAAATGCCCATTAACACTAAATTCCATCTTTAAATGTTACTACACCATTAAAATGACTCATAACAACATAATTAAGCCATAACCGGTCAAAAGTACCCGAAACTCAAAAATACAACATGGTACTTATTTTGAATAATTCGACTATTTTTGGACTAACCGCGCCCTCTAAATTGGCATCCGGGATAACCTAAATTATTTCATGTCCCAACATCATTTTAAATCATAACCGTCGCTTTAGGCACAACGACGCAATAAAACATAATATGATGCTATTTACGTGCACTTAACAGTAAATATGCAGAACTCAGTAAACATTATCTCTTAAATCACTTAAAATAATATTTACTCCAACTTGTTTTATTTTATTTGATTAACCCGCATGGAAATTTAATATAAAAACAATTACTAAAAAATATGGGTTATTACAACCAGCCGCTGAAGGTAGTACCGTGAGGATTAGAAAATTACTTAGTGAATTCACTAAAGAAGAGAAACAAATTTCCCTTAACAACAACAGAGGAAAAAATGCCATATTCATGTCTATTAATGAACACGAATTTAAGAGGATATCATTATGTTCTACCTTTAAAGAAGAATGGGACACCCTAGTGACTGCACATAAGGGTGATACCAGAGTTAAAGTTGCTAAAACACAAATGTTAATTCAGCAGTACAACTCCTTGATCATGACTGAGACTGAGTCATTTGATGATTCTATATTAAACTAACAGACATTATGACCAAATTGCATGCTAATGGGACTATTTATGATAGAAAGGTAATTGTCTTTAAAATACTAAGATCACTTCCAAAAAAAATTGATAATAATAAATATGCAATTGAGGAGATGGATGATCAAAATCTCACACCTGGACTCCTCAGTAGCAAGTTAAGAACTGTGAAAATGGAATTAGAATTTAAGAAATAATTAAGCCAGTCCCAAAAGAAACAGTCTGCCTCCAATCTTGTTTTCTCATCTAAGTTGACCACACCTGAACTTAGCATACCTAACATTGACTTAGACTCTGATGAGGACCTTAATTTAGATACTTTGGATAATCAGATTGACTTAATGTCTAAACAGTTTAAGAAAATTATGAACTTTCGAAATAAAATAGCAAAAAGACATGGAAAACCTACTTATCCAAATCAATCTAACAACATGCCTCATGAGAGAAGACAAGACAAACACCGGACTGACAATCACAAGAGACCTGAGAAAAAACATAAAAATGTTGAATGCTATAGATGTGGAAAGTTAGGACACATGATTAATGACTGTAGAGTTAACTTAGAAAAAAATCACAAACATAATAGGGCTCATGATGAGTCACGTGACTCTGAAAATGATGAACCCGAGTTATCTAACAGTTTTGACCCTTATATGTCATTATTTGCTAATATAATCTACAATGATGATGAGGAATCTGATCATGATATGCTAACTAATACTATGCCTACTGGTTTATCTGCCTTATTTCTTGAGAATATTGATAATATTTCAAATGCTGTGTGTGTGAGTCCAAGGGAACGCTCTATTGTTGATGTCAATGGGTGTGTGAGTGCTAAAAATGAACCGCTAGGGGACACTGCACACTTAGTGACTCCGAAAATGATGACCTTCCTGACATTCACACACTGTACACAAAAACTCTCAAGAAAAGCACTAGCTTGAAAAGATTGTCAAGGATCTTACCCAGAAGATAGAAACCCTAAGTCTGATGATTAAACATAATGCTGAAGAGTACACTAATCAATGTCTAACTCATGAGAATGAAACCAAAAATTTTGAACAAAAACTGAAAGAGTTGTCAACTCTAATGAAATTCTGGAAAAGAAATACAAAGGAACGTTGTTGGAATTATAACAAACAAAAGAAAAGACATCCACAGTCTTCAAAAAGTTCACAAAATTTGAAAATAACTTTAAATGTTTTGAAGATTGTGTTATTGAAAGTAAAACCAATTCTTATGACAAAATTGGAATAGGATTTTTGTCCCAACTCTAAGACCCAAACTAAAAATGTTGAAACTATAAAATTTGTGTCTGGTGATAAAAGACCTATTGAAACTTGTCCAGATTTTTAAGGTTTGAAAAATGAGTTTGATAAAAAACAACTGAAGTTAGACATTGGTGAATCAAACAACTCTAAGCATAATGTTGAACAAAGGGCAAAATACGCCTGCCCCCTAATCGACAAGCAGATTTGACGTTTCATCCTTTGCCACCTAGGAACAAGACTAGATATCAAAACCTAGACAAACCTTTGAATAATAATTTTCTTAAGGTTGTGAGTTCTACGTGCCATCTTTACTGCTCCTATTGTGATGTTTATGGACATTCCCTTGATGGTTGCTATTCCAAACGTCTATGTAATCCAGTCTATAACTCTTTTGTTTACCATAACTTCAACTATTCTAGGAGAAGTCGAAACAGCTTTGTCCTTCCTAGACAGCCAGACAAGAATTCTAACTATCGTAGCAGAAGAAAAATGACTAATACTAAAAGAGCATCAATAAGAAGGAATCCTAGATTCTTTTCTAGACCAATTGCTCAAACTGTTTATAAAAACGATAAAAATGCGCAAAAATATTTTAAGGAAAAGACAGAAGTTCGCAAGTTTTATCAAATATGAGCTAATAACCGCAAATTAAAAACTAGAGCAATTTGGGTTAGAAAAGATGATCTATTACCCCAGCTAAAATGCAACATTGTAATCAGTGCTTTTAGAGCTGAACATACAACAACTGGATGGTATTTAGACTGTGGTTGTTCCAAACATACGACCGGGGATGATTCTAAACTTTCAAACAAAACCAACTTCTTTGGTGGAAAAGTCTTGTTTGGAGATGGTGTATTAACCCAGATCATTGGTAAAGGAACACTCCGTAAAGAAGGATTATCCATTCTTGAAGATGTTCTCTTGGTAAAAGGACTTAAAGATAATTTACTAAGTATATCACAGTTTTGTGACTCAAACCATACTGTCACTTTTTTAAAGAACAATTGCAAAATTTTAAATGAAAAAGGTGATTGCATTATTACAGGACTCCGTACTCCAGATAATTGTTACACAGTCAATCCAAATACAGAGGTTTGTAACATTTCCAAAATGGATGACAATGAGATATGGTATAATAGGTTGGGTCACATTGATTATGATAGTATTGGAAAATTGTGCTCCCAAGAGATAGTTAGAGGTCTTCCCAAGATCAAACCAATTTCAAACATTGTTTGTGGTCCATGTCAAGAAGGGAAGATTGTTAAGGCCCCCCACAAGAAAGTTAAGAAAGTTCTATCCACTAAACCTATAGAACTCATCCATATGGACCTACTGGGTCCTTCTCGTACTGTTAGTCTTTGTGGCAATAGTTACAACCTTATTATGGTTGATGACTTCACTCGATTTACCTAGGTTTATTTTTTAAAACATAAATCAGAAACCTTCCATAAGTTTTTGAAAATCTTAGTTCGTATAGAAAACGAAAAGGACTCCCAAGTAGATAGAATTCGTAGTGATAGAGGAGGAGAATTCATAGATTCAGGCGTCATAGAATATTGTGAATATAATGGTTACAAACATGAATTTAGTGCTCCAAAGACACCTCAACAAAATGGAATTTCTAAGCATAAAAATCTCACTCTTCAAGAAATGGCCCGTGTGATGATTCATGCGAAGAACCTACCAAAATATTTTTGGGTAGAATCCATTCGAACCGCTTGTTATATAATCAATCGAGTCTACTTAAGGAAAAATACCAAACAAACATCCTATGAGCTTTGGTATGGGAAGAAACCTAACCTAAAATACTTTAGAACCTTTGGTAGCACATGTTATGTCTGTAAGGACAGAGAAAATCTGTCTAAATTCGAAATCAGAGGAGATAAAGCCATCTTCTTAGGATATTCTCCAAATAGTAGAGCCTACCTTGTCTACAATCTTCGTACCAAAACCATGATGGAATCCATTAATATGGTTATAAGTGACACTAATGTAGAAAGTAAGACCAAAGAATCAATTATTGTGGATGAGTTTGAAAACATTTTAAATTATGACTCTTCAGAAATAGTTGAATCTTTACCAACTGAGACCCATAAAGTAACTAACTGGGTTTCCAAAGATCATTCTTTAGATAGTGTAGTTGGTAATCCTACTGAGCGTGTTCGCACAAGATCTTAACTTCGTAACATTGCTCATTTGACATGTTTGTGTCTCTTATTGAGCTAAAATCTGTAAATGAAGCCTTGAATGACACTTTATGGATAAGTGCTATGCAGGAGGAACTTCTTCAATTTGTCATTCATGATGTTTGGTATCTTGTACGCAGGCCTGAAAATAAAAGGGTTATTGGCACACGTTGGATTTTTAAAAATAAGACTGATGAATATGAGATGATTATTCAGAATAAAGCTAGATTAGTTGTCCAGGGCTACTCTCAGATTGAAGGAATATATTTCGATGAAACTTTTGCTTCTGTCACTCGCCTTGAATCTGTTCGCTTACTCTTTGCCATAGGTTATCATTTGCATTTCACACTATATGAAATGGATGTTAAGTGAGCCTTCCTTAATGAAATTTTAACTCAGGAGACCTATGTAGAACAACCTAAAGAGTTTATTAACCCACATCACCCAAATTATGTCTATCGTCTTAAAAAGGCTATTTATGGGCTAAAACAAGCTCCTAGAGCTTGGTATGAGCGTCTATCCACCTTTATTTTAGACAAAGGATTTAGGAGAGGAGGGAATGACCAAACCTTATTTGTCAAACATTTTGACAACAACATTACTATTGCTCAAGTTTATGTTGACTATATCATTTTTGGATCCACCTCCCCTTTAGAAGTTAAGACCTTCTCGGACATTATGCACAAAGAATTTCAAATGTCACTTATGGGGGAGTTATAATTATTCTTAGGGCCCCAAGTTAAACAAAATTCAGATGGATTATTCCTATCGCAATCCAAATACGCTTTAGAGATTATCAAGAAGTTTGGCCTAGAAATATCTAAAGAATCTAGGACTCCTATGAGTACTTTGGTCAAACTTTCTAAAGATGAGAATGGGAAATCTATTGATTCTACCTTGTACCGTAGTATGATAGGAAGCTTAATTTACCTTGCTGCCTCCCGTCTTGATATCATGTACTCTGTCTGCGTGTGTGCCCGATATCAAAACAATCCTAAAGAGAGTCACCTATTGTGCGTTAAAAGAATTATCAAATACATTAAAGGTTCTCTAAACTTAGGACTTTGGTACACTAAAGACACTTCTAGTACTATAGTAGTTTACATCGATGCTGATTGGGACGGTTGTATCGATGATAGTAAGAGTACTTCATGAGCGTGTTACTACATTGGTAATAATTTGGTAGGATGGAGTATTAAGAAAAAAAACTGCACTTCCTTGTCTACTGCCGAATCCGAATATATTGCAGCAGGAAGCTGTTGTGCTCAATTACTTTGGCTGAAACAAATACTGAAAGATTACGGGATAACTGAAGATAAGTTACATCTCTATTGTGAAAATCAAAGCGCGATTAATATTTTTAAGAATCCAGTTCAGCACTCTCCTACCAAACATATTAAAATCACATAGCATTTCATACGCGAGTTAGTTGAATCTAAGGAGTGAGAAATAAATTACCTTCCTACTGAATTGCAATTGGCTGACTTTTTTTACCAAACCTTTAGACTTTCTTCATTTTGAATCTTTATGCAAATCTATTTGTATGGTTATAGCAGAACAATGATTTATTATTTCATACTTGTTTACTTTCCCCTTGTCCATTTGAGACAAAATGGAGGAGAAATTTGAGAGCTCTAGAACATTTTGTGTATTCTCAACTAAAAAGCTTACTCTTAGTTATCTTATTTTCAGGAATTAGTACCTTTATTTGCAACATAATTTTGTTAGGGTATTGGTCTGTATCTAGTTGAGTTATGTAATTTTCTCTTTCTAGGATATTAGGTAGATATAATTTTTTAATAGGAATATGATTTGCTTATTTCTTATGTATCCCTACGAGTCCTAGACGACTCAAAGGAGATTTTGTCTCATATTTCCAAAGGGAGATATTGAATCACTCTATATCTTTGACTCACTTGAGTTTATATTATATAGGTGCTCATCTATTTTGGAAATAGTGACAAAATTGAGTCATACCCTTTCAAACCAAAGAACCTTTAGACTCTTCATTTTGACTTCCTCTAATAGTCTAAAAGGTATAAACGACCACACTTCACCTATGACGCATTCATGTGTTGCATATGTGTTTGCCTAAATTCATTATATGGTTGTGTGTGAGTTAAATCCCTTTAAAATAATTGTCTACAATTTTTGGGATACTTTAAATAATTTCTATGATTTTTTAAACAATTTTTAGGAGTTTAAAATTGGTTTTTAAAAAAAATTGTGGGCTCTTTTGTAAATTCCATAAGCTGTTAAAAACCTGCTTGGGTAGAAACCGAAAGCACTTGAAAATTATATGGGTGTAATTTATATTTGTAGAAGTTCAAAAACACGCATTTGTAGTTCCATATCAGCCTTACATGTGTTAATTCCACAACGGCTAGATTTATGTTTTTATGCTTTCACATACCTATAAACCCTTGGATCTTTTTAATCAACGACCTGCATGTTATATGAGATGATCCTTGTAAAGTTTGGATAAACCAATGAGGGTTAGCTTATAAGCAGTGCATTCTTAACCCTTAGATTTGCTTCGATCATTTAAAATTAATCGTGAGCGTTGATTTGCTTCGAGGTTCCAGAGCCTTCCATCTCTTACTATAAATACAAGCCATATGTTATGCGATTACAATCTTCGTCCAACCTCACTTCTCGGAGAAAATAAAGAGAGAAGAGATAAGAGAGAGAGAGAGAGAAGAGAGAGAGAAACCAAACCCTAAACTAAACTTCGGTAAAATCTTTCCAGAAAACCCTTTCTGAGAGTGAGTGAGTTTATGATTCGATTAGATCTATCCTCTTCTGTCCTTCATCTCTTTCCCAACTTATTCACATTGATTCAATCTCATTTTCTTCCATAGAACTTTGAGATTTGATCTCTGTGATACATATCACTTAGATATTGCGTAGTTTTGATTTATCTTTCAAGAAATCTCATTTTGTTGGATGTTTTCAAACTGATATGTTATTTTCAAACCCTAAACCAACAAAATCAATCCTGATTTCTATTTATTTGAATATTCAGACTTAGATCTATTGAGATCTTGATTGGGGATTTGCACTTTTCATATATTTAACATTTTATGAAATAAGTGTACATATTTTCAAATAAAAAATTGCATAGGATCTTGGCTCGTGTATATAGCAAGATTCCCTCTTGCTCTGCAGATATTTTAAAGATCCAAAGTCTGATAATTTCGATTAAACTAATTTTGGAAATTCCTTTGCATATTTGTGATATGTTTTGCATACTGTCTGTAATTAAGTGTATGTGAGTTGCATGCATGTGATTTAAAGCACATCACCACTTATAGCTTCACACTACTACACTGAAAAGTGTTGTTATTGAGATCTTGGACTTTTGAGTCGACGTAAATCTAAAAGGGGTGGAGTTACAAAGCTGAGAGAACATCAACAACATCAGAGCCTTAGGAGAAGTCAGAAAATTCAGAGGAGTTGGTATATTTCTGAACTTAGAATTAGGTCTGATTGTGTGTCTTGATTGTTATATAGTTTGCAAACTATTACTCTATTTTAGTGGATTTTTACTTTTGAGGTGTAGAGACCTCTGTGGATGTTTTCCCAAATGGGAGGGGTTTACCACGTTAAAATTGTCCGTGTATGCTTCCTCTTCCTCTCATCCCTTTCTCAAGGCTGTGTTGATTTAAGTTTTTTTTTAAACTCGTAAACCTATAGCTGAAATAACTCGTTCATACTGTTTTACATATCTTGTTTTTAAAATTTATTTTAAGAAAAGAGTTTCTTCAACAAACTGTTCGGAGCCATTTAGATAGTTTAATCTTTAATTAAACGACTAAAGTGGTAATTTTTTCAGTTATCTTATGACAATTGAGCATCATGTCCAATCATGACACTAATCTCCAATTTCCCTTAGAAGGTTGCATCATCTATTTATACCAAATTGGATGACCTCACCAAGGACTACACGATTCGATTAATTTAAACTTGACCAATTGTAAGATATGGGTTCGTAGAATAGGATTGGTATTAAGCGAGGCATAACCCCTTATCATGACCATGATTAATGCCAAAGATTGATATAAAATGACAATAAATATGAGTCAAGGAGATAACCATATTCAATACTCAAACTTGCATTAAATGGGATCTTTTACAACATAAATGCATTTAGAGTATAATAAATGAGTGGAACCAACAGGAAACCTGATCGGAGGGAGAAAGCACAAGCACTCTTGTCACAACAAAGGCAAGGTAGGAACCTAAGGCCTAATAAATTCTCAATGATAATGGTATCAACGGAAGAAAAGGGAATGTTCAAGCAATAAATGTTCCCACATCCAACACTCGTGTATAGAGGAAAACCAACAACAATTCCAGGTTCGAATTGTTGTCCTTGTAAACTGTGTTGTTAGGG
This sequence comes from Sambucus nigra, assembly GCA_949130495.1. NCBI lineage: Eukaryota > Viridiplantae > Streptophyta > Magnoliopsida > Dipsacales > Adoxaceae > Sambucus > Sambucus nigra. The sequence goes on along the minus strand of OX422209.1, from coordinate 265,512,991 downwards.
TATTTATATGGGAGCAAGGTCACTCGAGTGACCTTGCCGGCATTAAATGCGATTAGACTTCATTAAATGCTAATGTAACATCTCATTAATGCTAAATATATTGCATTAAATGCGTGGGATATGGTGTTTTAGTGGGAAACTTCCCCACTAATCAGAATCTTGGTGGCATTAATTAGGATGTGACATGACAATCCAAATATTTATCTCAAACGACTAGGAGATACGAATTCATTAAATGAACTTACTATCCTAGGAATAAACCCACTTGAGTGCTATTACTTCGAGTTCCTAAATGTCAGATGCTATGACGTCTTAAAGTTGGTCAATAGTGACTTACATATCTTGTGTTATCACATCTATCAAAATGGTAGTTCATCGAGTCAAGATTGCTCAACTGGAGGTCGCTCGAATATCTTATGAATTATTTGTGTTGACTCAGAGGTCGTCTCTGGATGATTGTCTAATTGGGGTCCCTCGAGGAGGTTACCCAAGATACGGTAACTCGAGCAACTGTGTTTACTAATCGAGTTTTTACCTAAGTGTGCCAAGAGGGTTGGTTATTACTTTCCCAATATTGCCTTGCTCCCAATCCTCCGAACCAAATCCCTGCGGGGTTCTCAAAGTTAGGTTGTTCCATAGATCATGTAAGCTCTCCCATGCCCTGCCAGGAATGGTCCCTCGAGGGTAACTAACGTCCTTATAAAATACTACAAAGTTAACTTTTACTAGTAAGAATCAAACATAAGATTAAGTACAAGTACATCGTAATTTTTATTACAAATGTCGTCTTTCGAACGGGCTTGATCTTCATGGGAAGTCTTTCGAATAACCTCAGTCTTCACTATGTTATTAGCCTTTCACTAAGTACAAGATTGTCTCAGCTAATCAATCGTGATTCTGAACTTCCCCTTACATTTTCCCCTTCGTAGAGATATTTATTTACTTCGTGAAGAAATATTATAGAAAATACTTTTAACGGTCTTCGAACCACCTGTAAAAAGGAGTTATTTCGAACAAACAAATAACACATTATATTCGTAATGAAATTTAATTAGTGTAAAGAAATGTAAGTGAAGGACCTTCTTACTTTTCTGTTTGAGCTATCGAGTCATCGAACAACCTGTGACACCCAGTAGAAGGAACTATTCATTAATAGCATATAGGGGTTGCGTGTGAGATAATTTACTTGGGGAGTGAATAATTTTCTTTTTAAATTTCCCCCCAAATGATTCATCTCCACAGACTGGGGATTTCTTTTATGCTTCTTGATTTCCCTGCATGCACCATCATTGATGTTTCCACTTTGTATTTAATGCGCTGAAATACATTCCCCCCATTTTACACGTGGCAACCAGGGGCTAGTGCGTGCCTCCCATGAGATACACCTTATGCGTTGCCGCTTTATTATCATCATTGTCGCCTTTGGGTCTGTGCCCTTACGCACCCGTGTAAGCCACGCTAGGTAGTTCAAACGTCGCCACATCAGCTTTGAAATGCCATTATTCACTTTTCTTCTACGCCTTTCAGCCCCTGTAAAATAGCATACTTAGCCCCCCAAATCTTCACCTTTGGGTGTTTCTAGAGAGAGAGAGAGCATAACCATTCATCCTCCGTTCTTTTACAACTAAAATATGTCCTTCCTTTTTTACTTTGCATGCATGGCCCCCATTGTTAAGAAAACTCCCCTTTCCAGGAGTGTATCCCCTAGGACTCGCGCTCGTCAAACCCAAGCGCTACCGTCGTCCACCTTATTTGGGTGAGTCCGATCATTTTTGGGATGTTGTCAAACACTTTCCGGGGGCACTCATCCCTAAGATAGAGGTGAATTTACTTATGGAGGAGAGAAATGATATTGATGACTTCACTTATATTCCTATTGGCACAGTGCCCCGTTTTAGGATTGAGAGGGGATATTATCCATACTCCAAGGTGGAGTTCTAATCAATTGGTGGCTCATGTGATGGTTTAGGAGCCTGGACAGACTACATCCACAACAAATACGTCGTGAAGTTAGCTTTAGTGGGCTTGTCTTACACTTATTGGTTGGGTGATCTCACCCTTGCTAAGAACAACCACAACTTGCCAAATCTGGTCTCTAGTTGGAGTCACAGAACCCATACTTTTGTAGATGCTTGGGGAGAGTTTACAATTACTCTGGAGGATGTTTGTGAGCTTCTAGGTTTGGAGGCTACTAATTTTGACACCTTCTTCGAAGAAGCCATTTCTAATGCTGAGTAGGCTTCTCGGGTAGCGCTAGAGGTTGTTCTAAAGGATTGCATGGTCACTTGCAATAAGTGTACTTTTTTGTAGGTAATTCGATATTGCTTTTACATTAAGGACAAAGCGAGTGCGAAGGCTCACGAGGATGCTTAAAATAGTTCTAAGGGAAAATAGGTGGTTAAGACGCCTCATATAGGCAGTAGATATGGTACAGATACTGGGCTTGCAAGGTACACATGGTTTATAATTTCTCACATTTTACTTCCAGTAAAACCCCATAACTTTCCTAGGAAGGACTTCATAAATATGGTTGTTCGAATGGCCTAGGCATCAAACTCCCTCTGGATGCCATAACTCTAGGCTCACTATACACTTGGCTTGTTCGAGTCAGGATGATTCTGCATGCATCCTTGGCAAAATTTGATGTTTCCAACTATGCCAACCACATCCTCCTGACAACTTTTATTTATGCCTATTTTCCAGAGTATGCTCCCTTGGGAAGCTATCCCCAGTCACATGATATCAGAGTGCCTCGCATATGTTGATGGAACCATAATCAGTCTAAGAAGCCTTTCCAGCCCTTGATTGGTGATGTTAAAAGTTTGTCTGCCGCCCATATGTGGGTACTGATCAATTTTTTATCAACTCCTTTTTCGAGGAGGTATTGAGGCCAGTCATCCTAGTCGAAGAGGCATATGCAAAGAATTTCCTAGCGAGCAATGTCCCCTTAGTTCTTGTCCTATCATATCTACCATCTTATACGGAATGGTCATCCTTATACTCAGTTTACTCCCCTAATTGTGTGGCTATGCAATTTGGGTATGATCAAGGTACCCCCATGGGCAACCACTTCACCCATGAGAAGCCCTCAAACTTTTCTTTTACTTGCAGAAATTTCCTAACTTCTATTATTATGAACCTTCTTGCCAATTATAATGCTAACCTTGTGATCCCTAGGCAGTTCAGCATTTTACCTATCTGTGTTTTGGACTAACTAGCTGGGCAAATTCCAAAGCAACATTCTCTGGCAGCCTCACTATCCCGATGTTGAGAGATTTCCCCCCACTTTGGGTTTGAGAACATGATCCATTGCCAACTATCAATTCCTTCTGAGCACCATCAACGATACCGTTTTGGATGAGCTGTCCCCCTTGGCTCCCTTAGATGAGGCGGTGGCTAAAAAGAATAAGGGTGCTCAGACTTTGCATCTGGGCAAGGAAGCTGCTGTTGATGTAGTACATCGAGGGCGGTTGAAGAGGAGGAAACTCCACAGGCTGCTTCTACTAGGGTAGCAGTGAGGTCAACTAGGAAGCTTCCCTAAAAAAAGTCAAAGGGAACTCAAGAGGTTCTCGCTATGGAGTCTCTTGACCCCGAGTTAGCCAAAAAGGTTGACTAAATGTTTGAGCACTTGCAGCCAACCTGGGATAATTTCTTGGCTGAAGATAGGGCTTTCATGTCAGTTCACATGGCTACTCGAGGTTTCTCTTATACGCCCATCATGTCCAATTACGACACTAATATCCAATTTACCTTAGAAGGTTGTATCATATATTTATACCAAATTGGATGACCTCACCAAGGACTACACGATTCGATTCCTTTGAACTTGACCAATAACCCGAGATCATATATGACCCTCAATACAACCATCATTAGAACACTTGTACTCTATAACACCGAACTTGATTGGCTCCCTAAGGACACCCATCATACCTCAACGTAATTGTCATCATAGACGTTATAATATTTCATTACTTATGATCCTTTTATAGTCGGTACGCTCTACCAATTTCCCAATATCCATCCCACAACTATTAGATACTCAAAAGGATTCTAATACCGTATCTCTATTCATAAGGAAGTTGGTTTAAAAATGATAAACATTAGAGATTCAGATTAGATCTAATCAGAAATAATTGTTTGCACGCTCGTTCGAACGACCATATTTCTCGTTCGAACAACGTTTCGTTCGAACCAACTTCTAACCATATTCTCGAGAAGGACAAAAATCGACTCGTTCAATCGTGGGAACTTCGTTCTAATGACCCCGTGTATCTCGTTCGAACGACCTCTATATCTTTTTCAAACGATTAGCTTATAAGTCTCTACACATGGCAAACTATAACCATTGAACACCTCAAGGCGTCACAACAAGTCGACTCCTATTCCCAAGGACGCCATGTGCAGTAAGTCCCAAGGGTACTCCAAGCACTTCCTTTCCAACAACTAATGCCATATACTACGTATTAAACCACAAGATGATGCTACTGTCAATTCTGGTGGGATATAAGACGTTGTGTATAACCTATAAGCCTCTAAGTCCACACTACCGACATCATAAGGGATCCTATTCCTTAAATGTCACACTATATTCTCCAAAACCACATCATAGAAGGCTAGATAGGGTTTACTCCTATGTCACTTAAATCACGATCGTTGTACGTATAACACACTTACCGCCAATGGCTCCTAACTCTCATTATATCTTATGGTACACACCCATTAATTGACAATTGCTAAGGCACACTCATCTACAATGATAGTATCCTATAACCTAAGGCCTGGGGTACACATCCTCAAGTAATGCCCCAAACACGGGTCTACATGCCTACAGAATTGTCAAATACTCACGATATGACAATACCCCAAAGATTAAGTTCACTTAACCACATCATCACTATTAACCACCCACGTGTTCCTAACTAAGGAACCTAATGCGTCCTTATCATAAAATCAACACTACTTAGACATGCCACTCTAATCACCTAGCTCCACAGTTGGATCTAAACAACTCACATCTTTAATTCAATGGATGCTATTTACCTTTATTAGCATCTTAACAGACGTCTCACATCATTAAGGGTTGACACAAAATCACCTCACACTAGAGAATGAGGTGTCGCCACTTATGGCCTACACAGACACTCACAAATTACTAAAACGTCTACATCCGAAGCTCCAAGAACTATTAATGGCAACTAACTTGGTCACTTGCTACTTGATAACGAATTGTCCGTCGTGATAATCTACTTGACTCCATCGTTGAGAACATGAATCGAAACCGTCATCTGTCTAGCATGATCGACCCAAAACTAATACCGACGTCAAAGATCCACTACCGACTTCACAACGTCACTCCTGAAAGGAACCTTAAATCTAGTGATCTGATATCATTTGTAACGTCCGAGATCGAATTTATGAATTATACGTGGTCAACCTGGTCCGACCCGGACGTTAGGTGTGCAATGCAATGAGACAACCTTAATAATGTTTCTAGTCCAATTTTATTTAATTAATATTTCACTTATTTAGCATGAAATTCCAATTTATATCAAACTACATGTAGGACCTGTGGAAAGCGTCCTCGGAATCCAAGCATACAGGGCTACTAATGTAAAATAAAAAAATACTTACCTTTATAATGCTCTTAAAGTACGGAGTCGCACACAACCTACCGTAACAGAGGAAGGGAATGAGTCAAATGCCCAATGGGAAATACAACAATGCAACATAGAATCGAACGACAGAAAAAAGACTCTATAACGTGCCACCTACATGCACATGAAAATACTGTATGTCTATACATATACATATAATAATGCACGAATCCGTTTATTTCAAAATGTTATTTGATTTGATTAAATCACATTATTCTTTTAAAAGGCCCCCTTTTTTTACCCCCTTTTACTTGACTTAACATTTATTTGTCAATTTAGAGCACCCGGTTAAATACTTGAACAAAATAGCATATGTTTAGGAAACACTTCATTTACCAAAATTTTTCATTTACTCGCACCGAATCCACTTTAGTATTTTCCTTGAAAACCACTTTTCAACACACACACACACACACACACACACACACACACACTTGGTGTTAGAAAATGCTTGCTTTTCTTTTCAAAACTATTCACGACACACACTTGTATTAATTATGGGTTAAAACCACATTAGGTTGCTTGATTACCCATTAACCACTTCACTTGTGTCATTAGCTCACGCTTTACTTGAACTTAGTCATGTTTCATATTTCTTGTCAAAAATACCTTTTCCAAACAATAACATTTATCAATTTTATTTCACAAAGGTTGTCTTTTCTCAATTTCCTAGCACAACCAATTTTTTTATTACGTTCCACTTTTACTCATTATCTTTTGCTCGGAACGCACTAATCCCGCGTACTTTAATGGGCTCCACACCATCGACGTTGCCACCATATGCTCTTGTCAGTGATATTTAATCTTTCAACCTAGGGCTTAGAGCCCTTCTTAATTATTCACGGTCACATCCAAGCCCTTTTTATCATGCATTTTAACATTTTTCCGTGTCCAAATTATTTCACTTTTATCGACTGAGGCCAAACTCGGGGACTACTTCCCCATATTTGTGTTACACTTGAAAATCACCATTTCTTATCATTTACACATTTATGTTAATTTCATCCCCCAATTAACGTTCTTTTAGGACCATTTAGTGTAAAATATTTTTCAACATTTTTATTTTATAAAAATGTTCCACTTTACGTAAAATTTCCATTTTATCCATTTAATTCCAAACTTGCATTTTTCCTACCTTTTCACAGGTGTTATTTTTTTTCAAAAACATCATTAAGTTATACATGCCAATTTATTAAATATTTTTAAGTCATTAATACTTTAACACTTTGGAGTAACACACTTCTCAAGTTAAAAATCTCTTTATCTCATCACTTTCTTTATCAAATAAATCAGTTGGCATTTTAAATATTACTTTACAAGGAAAACACAATTTTTTTCTTATCATCACATATTGTCTTGAAAACACACACTTATCACATTTTTCACACTTATTAACACACTTTAAGGGTTAAAAATATTTTCTATATTTCATGTTAAAACTCATTAAAACCTTCACTAAACTTGTTCATCACCAAAATATTACCAGTTATATATATGAAAAGAGGGATTTTAAGCCCAAAATAAAAAATAATGAGTTTAACATGATTTAATCAAGAAATTTCATAATACTTACGTAAACATGCTTTTCAAGATTAAAAGACATTTTTGTCCTTCAAACTTGAATAAATGTATAATTTCAGAGGCCGAATAGACCCGTAAACTCCATCACCAAAGCAAAGCAACGCGTCAACCCGAGTGAGTTCAATTCAAACACAACCTAATTTAAGTTACCTAGAAAGCATGTTAAAAACGCGATAAATGGAAAGTGGTAAATAAACGCGGTAAATTTACACCACAAAGCAAGTAAATCAAAGCATGTAAATAAAGCAAGAAAACCTAATTTAGAAAGCTTGTAAATTAACTAGAAAGCAAGAAATGAAGAAATACAAACTATATTAATGGAGAGGATGATGAATAGTCAACATTAAAGCCCAGAAGTGTGTCAATCCAAGAGGAAATGAAGAAGAACCAAGAAAATCACCCAAACCCTAAGCTAAACTAACCTAAAATCGTGTATCTACTGCTATATCTTCTTATTACAACAAAAATTGTATTTATAGTAAGTTGGATTAAAAGAAAAGAAGAAAGAAAAGAAATGAAAATATCTGCTGAAAAACAGGGGATCGATCGATCGACCCCTTTGGTCGATCGATCGATCAAGGCCAAAAATCGACAATTTAGAATGGTCGATCGATCGACCAAAGGGGTCGATCGATCGATCAAGCAGGTCTTGGCCAGGCAGCAGCACACTGCATTCTTCCCTTCTCCTCTTTTGCTTTCCTTATTTTTCCTCCGCTGAAATCGCCGTAACTTCTTCGTTATGAATCGGAATCGCGCACCGTTCATGGCCACGCGAAGCTAGCGAGGAGGGATACAACTTCTGTGAGCTGTCAGGCTAGGTACCCAAGCTGTAAAAAGACTAAAATGCCCTTGAACGTGCGATTACGTACGGAACTTCACCGAAATGCGTCCGAACTTCATACTTAGTACCTAAATACCTACAAAAGCCCAATTATATCTCATATAGCATGTTAACAATATAAACCGAGGTTGTCTGGTTAACGGGCTTAAATATAGAGATTAAGGCACCCGAGGGGGCTAAAATGCGTAGGTTCGGAGGATGAAGTACGCGATATTTGCGTATTATCAGTAACCTTACGGAATATAGTAATAAAAATAAGTCAAAGACAGTAGTACGAGTAATATCCAGAAGAAATATGAGGAGGAGTTGCTGCCATCAGGATTTGTAATCTGCATTAACGGATACACTGGTCCTTCTTAATGCATCTCAAAAAAGTTTTGAGAAAAAATAAAAATCACAACTAGCATTTAGGAAAACTTCTATGTGGATGTATCCAAACCAGTACTCAGTAAGAGAGAGTTCAAGGATATTGATCTTGGCCGAGTAATCATTTTTTTTTATGACGTGGTTGCAGTAAATCTGCTCCATAAGGATTCCCTGATCCTCACTTTGAGGGTCTCTAACTTTGATGTGAAGAGAATCTTAATGGATCAGGACAATTCCCTAGAGATTATTGATGCATGTTTTTTATACAAACTTGGACACAATATTTAGGACCTAGATACCAAGGTCAAACCTTTAACCGATTTCAACAGTAATGTGGAGGACTTTTTTTGGGATTTTCAAGCTACTAATCAAGGTTGGACAGATCAATACAAATATTGAGTCCCATGTGGTTAGCTCCATTATCATTATCATTATAATTCTATCCTAAGAATATGGTGGCTTCACACCATCAGATCTATTATGCCCTCATCTATGCACTAAAAGCTAAAGTTCGTGACCATTCAAGGCATAGTGGATATCAGAGTCAACCATATGTCGTCTATGAGTTATTTTGTCATTGCTATAAAGAAAAAGCAAGAATTGTTAAAGAAAGGTTAACATAATGATGATTCAGAGGCCGAATAGGCCAGATAGTAGAGAAGGGGAGATTGACCAAGGGTGAAAGAGACCATCGTGGCCCCTACTAACCGAGCGATGGAGGAACTAAGAACAGTTCCTCTTTACTCATCACAACTGAAGAAATTCTTCCTCATAAGTTAAAAGTTGCTGGAGGAGTAAGAAGATTAGTTTGTGGTGTTCTTTAAGCAAAATATTGATGTCTTTTCCACACAGTCTTATGATTTTCTGTGCATAGACCCATAAATTTCTTGCCACAGGTTGCACGTGGACCCTACAAGTTGACCGATCTATAAAAATAAAGGATAACAACCTCAGAAAAGTTAAAGTGGTGGAATATGAAGTTGATAAGATACTTCATGCGAATTCCGTTAGGAAGGTCTAATTCCCAAACAGTATCCCCATACAATGATCATGTGAAAGAAGAATGACAAGTGGAGAGTCTGTCTAGACTTCATTGATCTTGACAAAGCATGTCCCAAAGATAACTCCCATTTACCCATAATCGACCAGCTTATGGATTCAACTGCGAGGCATCGAGGGATGAGTTTCTTGGGTGCCTACTTCGAGTGTAAAAGGGTAGTTTAGATAAGACGGAGGCGTAACCCCTGTTTGAGTATGGTAATGATAAGCTAATTGGCCAAAGCTTTAGATTAATGATAGGGCATGCAAACACAAACTTAATGAAGATAAGACTCAGTTTAAACTCACAAATCTCTCGTGTATAACTCAAAAAGTAGTAATGAAACTTAGAAGTAACTTAGCTAGAGGGAGAGATAAGTAAGCTCCCTAGATACACCTCGGTAGGCAGGTAAAAACACACCAAACACCCTCAAGAATCTCTATCAAGCAGTAAAAGCTTTTTAATAAATAACAATGGTGAGTGAGTAAACCCTCTGGTTTGTAATAACTCTCTCTGATGTATATTCTCTCAAGCAATAACTTCTGAACTCTCAAAAAAAAAATCCTCCCCTCAAAGGTGGTTGGGGTCCTTAAATATCCCCCCACACCACCCCCGATGCAACTCAGTCATTAAAGACTATGAAATATATCTCTCATACTTTATGTCACAACATTAAATGCCCGATGCACCAGTTGTCTCCACGTCATAAACATTAAATGCCAAGACATGCCTTTTGCCTAACCACTGTGTGTCAGGGGGCTGTTGTCGCAGAGGTGGCTCACCAACTGCCTGACAGCCCCAAATACCATGGTGGTTTAATCAAGTGTAGGTCTGACATTGTTTAGCTAGCTACTGATATCACCTATAGTAGATGTGGCATTAAGTAGAGGGCTGTTTGGCTCTCAACTCAACGCCCGATGTAACTCCAAGCTGCTACGCCCGAGGTTCCACGGTCAGGGTCTTTCTGTGTTTTACCAGGTGTATCTAAGATGTTCAGGACAAGACCCAACGGTGCCTCACTTCTCAATCCTCCAAACCAAGTCCCTCTAAAATTCCCATGGTGAGGTCATTCGATAGAGCATGAAAGCTCTCCCAGGCCCTGCCAAGCCTGGTCTCTCGCGAGTACCGTTTGACCTCACACTAAAACTCGTTATTATTCTCGTTATAATATTACAACCGTTATAACTTACAGTCAATATAAACAAAGATACAATATGTCTAACACAACAAGCCAAAATACAAGTTGCTATGCCAGAGCTGCCACGATGAGCTGCCTCGCTTGAGTTGCCTCGGTTTCTCAATTCCAAACACTGTTGCTTATTGAGGAATTATCCCTAATCTCAGGATTACCTTTAATCCCCCTCTACATTTGCCCCTTCGTGGAAAGATTTGTTGGAACAAGAAATGTCTACACGAAACTTCTCAATTCGATGAGCCCTCTCTTTGTGAAAAAATTCTGGCCTCCTTTCTTTCGTTAGAACCACATCGTTAAAATCTCCAGGAAAAAGTAAAATTCTCCCCGATGTACCTGAGCCGAAGCGCCATGACTTATTGGTGCTTGGGCGAAGGGACATCGCCACTTTTTCCTCACGCTGAGCCTCAACCGTTCTAGCTTTAGTATTTGAAATTCTCCCAAAAGGCCTACTACCCTTCTCAAATACTCAGTTTAATTCTTGGTAAGTGAAATTCTCCCTTGTAATACTTCGCTATGCTCAAAAAAGCAAAAATTCTCCCCGATGTAGCCGAGTCATCATTTAAACAACGTTTAGACTTGTGGGGAGGGGACATCGTAGCTTTTTTGAATCGTTGGGGCACTGCCTTCGTTGAGGGTCATTGGATATGTCTGATAAAAATTCTAGTGCCAAAACTCAAACTTACCGAAGAAGGCAACTCCCTTCTTTTCCCCAAGTGTCAGTTCATTAATGATGTGGCGCTGTCTTTTCAATTATTGAGACCCTTCCCTAAGTGCCATGTGTTCATTTGAAATGATTATGGGCGGCCCTTGCAAGTGCGATGGTGGGAAACTTAAAATTCAGGTTTAAAAAACCTTTAAACATCTCTTTTATTTCAAAACCCTTCTCTTTTCTTCATCTTCTTAAAGCTCCCGCATTTCCTTAGAGAGATAAACTCTGTGCGACCTCCATTGTTGCCCCATTCTTTACTTAGTCTCCTCCTTGTCTCATCTTTTGCGCCACCACTTGCGGTCGGTCTCCTCCACCTTCATTCCCAAACCTTCTTTTACCCAGCTTTTTCCTACTTCTGTTGTCTGCGATGGCTTCTTCAAGAAACCCCACTACACCTACCACCAATGCTCCATCCGCCGCCCCCATTGTCGCGCCTCCTCTGTCGCCTTATTGACTGCTGCTTGTCAAGAACAGTTGCATTTCTACCACTGGGTTTTGTAAGAGTTGCGTTTTTAATGCTAAGTATGATGCCATGACGTTTGGTGATGAAGATGAGAATTCTGATGACTGGGGCTTTCTTCCTCCCGAGGGGACTCTCAGATTTCGCCTTGAGCGAGGGGACTTCCCATGGTCCCACATCGACTTTGAAGGTCCTGGGGGCTCTCCTGCTCATTTTTCTTCTTGGAACTCCTATATGCAGAGTTCTCATGCTGATACCCTCACTAAGATTGGCTTTATCGGACCAAGTGGTTTGGTGAGTTCACCCTTTCTAAAATTAATGTTGCCCTCCCCATTCTGGTATCTCGCTGGAACGTTACCACTCATACATTCATTGCTACATGGGGAGAATTTATAATAATATTGGAGGACGTGTGCGAGCTCCTAGGCCTTGAGGCAACAAGCCATGAGCCCTACTCCGATGAAGCCCTGGATGCACAAGAGACTGCTGACCGTTTGGAGTTGGACCGTATATGCCGAAGGTGTATCAGTACTTCAAATAAGGCTACCTTCACTCCTCTTATCAACTACTTCTTCAAGGATCTTTCTGAAGGTGATTCCTCTGAGGTTACCCCTAGATAAGGTACATTGCAGGAATTTCCTGCCTATATCCTTGTCATTCTTTCTTGCTTCTTTTTAACGGGAAAGCCCAATGACCATCCCGAAGGGATTTCATCAATATATCTCTTCGTTTAGCCCAGGGTATCAAGCTTCCCCTGTCTTCAATCGCTTTGGGATCCCTCTACACATGGCTTGATATAGTCCCTATTGACATAGAGCAATCATTGGGATGCTACAACCTGGAAAACTTTGCCAACTGCATCCTCCTAATGGGCTTCCTCTATGTACATTTCCCGGCCGTAGCAACCAAGACCAATCGACCTCCTTCGGGGGAAACAATCCTGCCCCCTCGCTCCTTTGTTTACCACAAGAGGTAAAGCCGAAAGGAGTTGACCTCCTTTATCGATGACTTTTTAAGTTTTGTGATGAGGCCCTATGGAGAGGATATTTTCCTCTACACTTTTTATTTTTTCAAGCATGGGTCAAGAGTGGTCCAGGAAACTACTGTAGACCTTATTACTGAAGACCCCTCACTAGTCGTGGTCCTTCTATTTTTGCGGATATCTGCCCTCTTACACCAAATGGGGATACACCAGCGAGCACTACAATCCCAACCGATGCAACCGTCAATTTGGCTTTGATCAAGAAGCTCCTCGCTCGGTGTTTCAATTATCCAACCCCCAGGTCTCCTTTAGCGAGGCATGTTCTCTTTTCTCTTCAACTGCTGCGTGGGGAGTAACTTCTACACTGACTGGGCGAGTCACTATCCCCAGTATCACCAAGAAAGGGGACATGACCCCTCTATTTGTGACAAAGTATTGGCCAAGGCAACTGTCCCAAATTTCTGAATTCATCGAGGGGGATCCTGTGTATCCTCCGATTCTTTCGTTTTTTGCCCTGGAGTTGGGGTTAAAGGGCAATTCCATTCTCGAGGTTGAGTTCCCTCTAAGCTAGACCCCCAAAGAACCTCCCATTGAACTTACTCCATATTGACCCATGATCCCTGTTGCCATGCCCAAACCCAAGGCTGTTGCAACCCCTAAACCATATGCCCCCTTGGCCGAAGCTTCCATAGGCGAAGGGCCTTCTGAGCCACCTGCCAAGAAGGCCAAGAAGTCTAAGTCCTCAAAGTCTAAGCCTCAGGTTCAAGCACAAACTCCCTTGGAGGCATTTCCTATTGCCTCTGTTCCTCCTCCCATGTCTTCAGAGATGGATGAAGAGTTGAGGAGGTAGGTGCAAGCTGAAGTCGACAGAATACATACTAAGTTTCAACGGCGCGCTGTCACCGTTCCTCCTCCGGGTGCATTTCTCGCGATCGTGGTTGATCCTACGGAGCCAATGGTAAAAAGGAGAAGAAGGAAGAGGGTACCTGAAGCTGGTGGTGCAATGAGCTCCAGGAAGAAAACGCTGGGTACCAAGACCTAGAAGTGACAAACACTTGAGAAACCTCCATCACCAGTTCCTATTGCTGCTGCCTCCTCGCCACCTTCACCAGTAATTATACGTTCTTGTTCTCCTTCTGGATCAGAGGTATGTGTGCATTCTTTATTTTGTTTTATTCCCCTTCTCTTAAGGTGTGTTCCATCTGTTCATTTCTTAATAAGAAAATGTTTTGGTGCAGGGAGTTGAAGAATAAAGGCCCTGTCCCCCCAGTCCCCCTGTAAGCCGCTTCGTGGGGGGGGGGGGGGGGGGGGGGGCATTATGGTGTTTCTCCAGCAGACACTACTCTTCCCCGTTCCCCCTTGATAAGTGTGACTTACTCTCGTCGTTCATGCTCGCAACGGGCCAAAGAAGCTGCGATGGAGGCTGCCACCATTGAGTCTGCTGAAGTGCCTGGGCAACCAGAGGGAACTACTGATGCCTCCTCTGAGTTGCCATCGGAACAAGAGGTGTCTCTGCCCCTCGTTGTGGTCGAAGAGAGTGCCCCGTAGGTAAATTTCTTACCAACTCTTACATCTTTTATTTATTTTCTTATTTTATTTATCATCTCTAACATGTTGGGCCATTTTAGGTGGAAGTGGCATCACTGATAGCTAACATTCTCCTTCCTCCTGCATTGTCAAGACCCCTTACTGCAGTTCCTCTTTTCGGTGCCATAACGGGGGTAAGTTAGGTGCATTTCTGTCTCTTATTCTTTTGTGTTTTCCCCTTGCATATAACACTTGGTTTTATATTTACATCTTTCTCCAAGTCTCTCTCCACCCTTTGCTCTGAGTGGCCTTTTCATTTCCCAGCCCAGGTTGGTGCTACTGCTCTCATTGGGGCATCTCTTGAAGGTCCAACATCTTCTTCCGATGATGCGCCCATGTTGGCTTTAGTACCTTATATCATTGAGGGAAGTTTGCCTACCACCCTTGAGGCTTCTTCAACCAAGGACCCCGTTGAGGCTTCTGAGTCAATGAGCCCATCTCTAATGGTTTCTACTATTATGGCTCCCGTGGTGACTCCCGTTCCCACTCCTACTGCTGCTGAGGTACTTCGCTAGTTTTATCTATATTTCTCAGTTTCTCAAACTTCACCTATGTGGGTGACTTAACAATGAAAACACTTGTTAAGGTTTTTCCGAAAACTCCACCTATATCGGTGACTTAACAACGAAAACACTTGTTAAGGTTTTTCCAAAAACTCCACCTATAGCGGTGACTTAACAACGAAAACACTTGTTAAGGTTTTTCTATGAACTCCACCTATATCGGTGACTTAACAACGAAAACACTTGTTAAGGTTTTTCTATAAACTCCACCTATATCGGTGACTTAACAACGAAAACACTTATTAAGTTTTTTTTAAAAAACTCCACCTATATCGGTGACTTAACAACTAAAACACTTGTTAAGGTTTTTCCAAAAACTCCACCTATATCGGTGACTTAACAACGAAAATAGTTGTTAAAATTTTTCTATAAACTCCACCTATATCGGTGACTTAACAACGAAAACACTTGTTAAGGTTTTTCTATAAACTCCACCTATATCGGTGACTTAACAACGAAAACACTTGTTAAGGTTTTTTCAAAAACTCCACTTATATCGGTGACTTAACAACGAAAACACTTGTTAAGGTTTTTCAAAAACTCCACCTATATCGGTGACTTAACAACGAAAACACTTGTTAAGGATTTTCTATACACTCCACCTATATCGGTGACTTAACCACGAAACACTTGTTAAGAATTTTTTCAAAAACTCCTTATTTCTTCTAACTGTTTTTAGGTTGCTCGGGAGGATTCTCCACCAGTTCCTTCGCCTATTGCCTTGCCACATCTTGAACATGTCGCCTCCGAAGAATCTAGCCATAATGATCAAGGCTCCACGACAGGTGCTGCTGCAGAGAGCGAATCTGGGTGCGAGCTTCCTTTGCCCGACTTGGCTCCTCACGCCTTCTACCTGATGGTACTCCAATGTTCTCCCTAAATGCCTTCCAACCACCATTTGGTGATTGAGCAACTTGTGAGCTATTATCCTAAAACCTTTACGGTGGACTGCCTATGTTCAAACATCTCAGTTATGATCTACAGGCTTCAAGGCATGGCTATCGTCGTTGCTGAAATTGCTAATAATCCAATTGCAAACGTAACCAGACCCCTCCTCAACCAATTATTGGGTTATCTGAGGGAGCTGGGTCATGACGAGTTCCGTTTTGACTGGCTCATCGCGCATTTGAAGACCTTAAAGAGCCAGCGGTAAGCCAATTTGGTTGAGCTAGAACCTCTTCTTGAAACCATTGACAAAGAGGTGGGGGACCTCGAAGAAGCTCTACGCGCGACGAAGTCGAAACGAAAGAAACTGCTGATTGAGCGTACACAGACGCAGATAAGGCTGGAGGTTTCTATCAACGCTCAACGGTCTTTCCAAGCAGCTTCTTTGGGTCTCCTTGGAGATTTTTTCTCTTCTCCAGATCGGTGGTTCCTTCTTGGCGAATGAACTTGTATATATATTTTTCTTTTCTTCTCATGTAATTCTTGGGCAATAGCTCCCAATTTTGTAATGCCCCCAAAGTTTATGAATGGAAAAAGATACTTATTTCCTTATGCCATCTCTTTGTGTTACAACTATTTGCTTATATTGTGAAGTTTGAAATTTTATAATTCTTTAATCTCTTCTTGAGCCATAATAAAAAGAACTTGTACACTCATCATAATAAAAACAAAGAACTTGTGTATTCATAACAACCAACTACATCAATGGTCAAACGTAACTGCCTACACATGATAAACTTTTAACCATATATTGTTAATCTTGAATGGTTTATCTTCTTCCATTTTTGAAATTAAGCAATAACCTGAGTCATGAGCCTCCTTTATGATGAAAGCTCCCTCCCAATTCGCTACAAACTTAGGTAGAGGAAGCCCCTAATATGTTTCACTGCTGCCTTCAATACAAGGTCTCCCTCCACGAACTTCCTTGGTCCCACTAAGTTATCATATGCCCTGGAGAGTTATCTCGTATACATTTGAAAGTGTTGCATCGCATTATCTTTGTGTTCATCCAACGCTTCCAACTACACATGTCTACTTTGAGGGAGCATACTACTTCGCAGAGCATATCGAGCAGATGGAACTTCCAACTCTACTGGGAGAATCTCCTCGGCCCCGTAAATAAGAGAGAACGGTGTATACCATGTGGGCTTCCTCTTAGTTGTCCGATAGGCCCATAAAACGGCTGGTATCTTGTCATCCCACGATCCTGGGAAAACTTCCATCGTTTTATCCAAGATATTGACCAAAGTTTTGTTAGTTGCTTCGGCTTGCCCATTTCCCTTTGGGTATGCCACCGTCGAAGTGTGATGGACAATGGAGTATTTTTCTGTGAGCATCGTTACCTCTGAATTGATGAAAGGGGTTCCATTATATGAAAGGATAACCTTTGGGATCCCGAAACGACAAATGATGTATTCTCTGATGAAGTTGCTCACCACTCCCACTGTTGCCCTTTTCAGTGGTATCGTCTCAGCCCACTTTTTGAAGCACTCCGTTGCCACTAAAATCCATATCTTCCCCCTCGAAGAAGGGTGTATTGCCCCTAGCAGGTCGAACGCCCAAGTGTGAAAAGGATAAGGCGTTGCCAGGGAGTGTAAGTTCACTGACGGGGCATGGATCATATTTCCATGAAGTTGGCAAGCCTTGCACTTTTGAACGAACTCAGCCGAATCTTTCTCCATCATTGGTCAATAGTATCCCAAAGTCATCAACTGATCATATAACTTGGCCCCCTTATATGAGCTGGATCGTGCACCTATTTAAGGACCTCGGTTGCTTCTTCCTTTGTGATGCAACACAACAGCCTGTTGAAGTATCCCCTTTGATAAAGTTGTCCCTCCTGAACGTAGAATCTCGAGGCCCTTTGCCTGAGTCCCATCACATCAATTTTCTCCGTTGGGATAACTCCATCTTTAATGAAGTTGATATAAGGCTGTCTCCAATCAGGTTGAGCCTCCACGAAATGACATTCAGCTACCTCTAAGAATAATTGGCATTTGTCGCACTTCCGTTGTAACTCGGCTACATCCTGCTTCATGCTAGGCCAGAAATATCCCTCCCTTTGAATTCTTCTATAAAGGAGGATCTCAGTCATTTCGTAATGCTCTTCGTGCGTCTTCTTCAACCTCTGCCCTACTTCTTCTGGGTTGATACATCTTGACAGCCATCCTCCTGCGTTTCTGAAGTCAAGGTTTCCCTGGTTTGTAAAGTAATGGGCCAATTTTATGAGACCCATCGTTCCTTCACCAGCCTCCAGTTACCTCTTAATCTCTCCCCTCCAGTCCTCATCTTCTTCCATTGGTAGAATTAACTGTACCATCGAAGGAGATATTCTTCATTGAATCACAACAATAGTTGTATCGCTCCTCATGACCATTTTCTGGGGAATAGTGGCATAGGCATCTGGGTGGCGGTTCATCGTTCTGGGATGCCTCCTGATCTTAGTCTGATGGAACTGGCAAAGAATTCTCTGGATGATTGTTCTGTATGGTGCCAGACTCATGTGTTTCAACGCGTATTCTCCATTCACCTGCTGAATCACCAAGTTAGAATCCCCTTTGATGCACAGTGAATGGATCCCCCTTCGAAGAGCCTCTAGTAATCCTAACACAAATGCTTCGTATTTTTCCTCGTTGTTAGAACAAGGTAAATCTAGTTTGTAGGAAAGGCAAATCTCCTCCATTCCTTTCGAGATAATAACCCCTGCCCCTCCTTTCTTTTTCGCCGAAGATCCATCGAACTGCATTTCCCATTCCTACTCCGTTGCGTCTAGGTGATTGGCCTGTAAGTCATCTCCTGGGATACTTTCTTTGGGTGGCTCAAACGTTCCTAAAGGGAAAATATCCAACAGATCGGCGTACGCCTGGCTTTTGATTGCACGAGGAACCACGCACTTCAAGTCATATTCAGATAGGATGAGGAACCACCTAGCTGCCCTACCAATAAAAATCGTTCTAGCTAGAAAATACTTAATATGATCACATCTAGTTATAATATGAATTGTAAAAGACAACATATAATGCCTAAGTTTTTGCGCTACAAAGACTAAGGCTAAACAATGCCTTTCCAAGCTACTATATCTGGCTTCTGGCCCATGGATCATCCCGCTGAGGTAGTAAACTGACCGTTTTTTCCCGTCAATCTCTTGTGCCAGCAAAACTCCCACGGACCTCGTGGTGGACGTGAGGTACAGCTATAACGGTATTCCTGCCTTTGGGGGAACCATGGTCTGTGATGAAACGAGCAGTTTCTTCAGCCCGTCAAGAGACTCCTGGTGAACCTCCTCCCATTTGAACTTTGTGTTTTTTCGCAACAGCTACATCAACGGATGTGTTATTTCGGCCAATCCAGGCATAAATCTCCTAAGGTAGGAGACTTTGCCGAGGAAACTCTTCAGCTCCTTCGTCGTTTTTGGGCATGGCATTTCCAAGATCGCCCACTGTTTGTCCTGATCCATCTGCACCCCCTGTCTATCAACCACAAAGCCTAGGAATTTCCCACTTGTCACTCTAAAAATACACTTCAGTGGATTCATCTTCAATTTATACTTCCTGCAACGGGAGAACACCTTCCTCAAATTGCTTAGATGAGACTCCTCATTCCTTGACTTGATGACCAAATCATTCACATAAAACTCCACAAATTTGTGAAAGAAGTCATGGAAAATGGCCATCATTGTTCTTTGGTAAGTCACCCCAGCGTTCTTGAGTCCAAACGGCATCACCCTGTACATGAAGTTGCCCAATGGGGTTCTGAACGCTGTTTTCTCTGCATCCATGGGGTCCATCTTGATCTGGTTGTACCCTACATACCCATCCATGAAGCTATACATCTCATGACCTTTCGTTGCATCTATCAGGCTATCGATGGAGGGCAGAGGGAACTCATCTTTGGGGCAAGCTCTATTCAAATCTCTGAAGTCCACGCAGATCAATATTTAATTTTTATCTTTCTTCCCCTCTGGGATAATACTGGATAGCTAGAGTGCGTGCTGTATCGGGTGATGAACCCTACCATTAGTAAGCGTTGAACCTCTTCCTTGATCTTTAAAACTAGCTCAGGCTTATACGTTCTCGTCGCTTGTTTCACTGGAATGGATGAAGGCATTACATTCAACTTGTGATTGCTTACTTCCTCGTCTAGTCCCTCCATCTCTGTGTATTTCCACGTGAAGACGTCTATAAACTCCTGAATCAACTCAACCAAGGTCTCTCGTTTCTCCTTACTGAGATCCTTCGAGATGAAGATGGGCCTTGGATCTTCGCCTCCTTTAGCCAGGTTCAACTGCTCCAACTCTTGTACCTGTGGCTTTGGCTGATCTGTTATATAGTTTGGCTCTTCGGCGATATCCTCTATAAACTCCTGTATATTGGAGTTATCTATCACCATACATTATCCCCGTTGATCCACCAGAAAGCATTCATATATCGGGTCAACCTCATCATCAGCTTCCTTGACCGCCCGTTCACACCATTATAATCGATACACCACCTTCCCTTCCTCGGTAATGACCTTCTTGTATTGTCTACTAGTAGTGGTGACTGCCTTCCTCTTTTTCTCTCTAGAAGGCTTAGACACTCTTTCTCTTGAGAATCGGCTCATCACGCTTTGTCGTTGGACCTCATGGTCCATTGGGTCCACTCTAGGACTCATTCTGTCTTTAAGCTGCTTCGAGATGCCTTGGGGCTGAGGGACCACCTGGTGAGCTTCTTCGGCCATTTACCTTGTGCTAGTTGCAACCTCCTTCTTCTGCTCGTTTAAGGGCCCCATCCTTTCTCTGATCGAGGGAACCCATGCGCCCTTTATTCTTCTCGTTAGGACCCGAACATCTTCCTCTAACTCCATGTAAAATGCTGCATCCACCAAGTGAGCCTCCTCAACAACGAAGGGCCTCTTTATAGCCCTAATGGTCACCTCTGTTCCTTTGACATTTGCTTTGGCACATTAGTGGTATGTAGAAGGAATAAGCCCTTAGTTGTGCATCCACACCCTTCCTATTAGCAGATGATAGGAGGTTGCACTCTCTGTTATATGGAAATTGATATGGGAACTAATATTTCCCATTACAATCCCAACATTGACGTACCCAATGGATTTGGAAGATTGATTATCATACCCCAAAATTACCAAAGGCATGGGGACCAGCCTTTTTTCTGGAATATTGGCTGCGTGGAAATAGTTGATTGGCATGATATTGATGGAAGCTCCCCCATCCATAAGAGTCCTTGCAAAGCTAACTCCGTTGACACTGGGGGTCACATACAATGACCTGTTGTAAGGGAACCTTACAGCTCTATCTGCATCGCTGAAGGTTACCTCTAATAGAAACCTTCTCACCAACCTGGCCATGGGTCCCTTCCCTCTCAGGGAAGGGACTGCGTTCTTCCTTACAATATCGAGTATTGCCTGGGTTATCTCCAACCTACTCTCTTTCGGGACTCTCACCTGATCGAAGAACCAGGTGAACTTTGGGGATTTC
The DNA here is from genome assembly GCA_949130495.1 of Sambucus nigra. Lineage (NCBI taxonomy): Eukaryota > Viridiplantae > Streptophyta > Magnoliopsida > Dipsacales > Adoxaceae > Sambucus > Sambucus nigra. The sequence goes on along the minus strand of OX422209.1, from coordinate 265,491,587 downwards.
AAAACTACACAGTATTCTAGAACTGGGTCTACTTCTTCACCTTCAATGCCGTATACCTCCTCCACATCCTTGGCGATTGCTTCGTCATAAGCTAACACTACATTAGCCATTCCCCTGATACAATCTTCCAGAGCCTCTTCGTACTCTTCTTGCTTCGTTATTGACTCTCTTTCCCCTCTCTCAGCCTCTTCATCATAGGCCACCACGAGATTGGCCCCATGTGCTGGCAAGGGGTTGTTGTTGACGTTCTGTGGAGGGATTTGCAACGTCCCTACCTTCACGTACTTATCAATGATTCTTCTCAGCGTAAAGCAACTCTCGGTTGGATGCTGGATCCTTCGATGAACCTGAAAATACTTTGGATCCGCCTTCATTGCCACATCGGACTCCCCAACGGGAACGCCCTTTGGCTCATAGATCGTTCCCCCTTGGAGCATCGCATTGTAACAGCTGACAACTTCTTCCACTGTACAAGGAAATGGTGGTGGGTCTCCCTATCTCTTTTAAACTTCCTATTATTGTCCTTCTTTGGTGCTTTGCCCCTATCTCCCCCTTCGGTGTACCCTACCCGTGGGGGTTGAGACCTCCCCCCATGGGTTGCATCGGTCTCCTAAACATCACGGGCACCACCACCGGATTGGGACGCACCACCAAGGATATATTTCTCGCTGCTTTTAAGAATGCCACAAAAGTCCCCTCGTGCGTCTCATTGATAAGATGGCAGATGTACTCAGGAAGCAGCCCCTCAGTGCAGATCTGCAATAACTTAGATTATTTTGCCTCCTCCCTCATGTCAAGGGATCTTTCTTTGAATCTTTAAACATAGGCCACCACTTCTTCCCCAGGTCATTGCTTCTCCCTACCCAGGTGGGTCAAAGTAAACTCATCTTCTTCCAGAAAGAACTTCTGGACAAATAACACGTGCATCTCTTCCCCTGTAGAAACACGGTAGGGAGCCAAATGGGAATACCAGGTATATCCTTTATCGGTCAAGGACTTAGAAAACTCCCTCAACCTAAGCCTTTTATTATTACAATGCGCCCCCAAATGTTTAACAAAGCGCTTAATATGCTCCTTCGGGTTCCCACCCTTTCCTGTGTATTTTTCGAAAATAGGAGGAATATAGTCCTTTGGGTAGGGCTCATCATTGTACTCCTGGGGATAAGGCGTTCGAAAGTTATCATAAACCGAAGCTACCTCACCAGCAGATTATGAGGAAGCTTGCATAAACTTTAGCATCTGCTTCTGCACTTCCTTTCTCATTTCCTCCATGGGTGATGCTACTGGGGCAACAACCAATGGCACCATGGGCTGGGTGCCCATTGCAGCTGGAACAAATATCACAACAGGGGCCGTTGAAACTCCTGAGGTTCCCACTGCTGGATTCACAATAGAGGGTATGCTTGCTGGGACCGTTCCTGCAACACCTGCACCTGGTGGGGTCGTTGGAGCTACCCCTGGTGTTACGAAGGCATTAGCCTGCAATCCTCCCAGCATAGTTGAAGCTACTGGAGTTTGTAAAAACTCATAAAACTTGCTCATGAGGAGCGCGACCCGAGTGGGTCCCAACCCCGCACTTGTGGAAGGTTGTGTCACCCCCGAAATGCCTGATGTCGCCGGAACCAGAGGTACCTCTACTCGAGGAGCCCCATCCCTTAGGGCCTCTAGTTCTCTCGCAGCTTGTTCTTCATTATGTTGGATGTCATCAAAGTTGAGCCTGCGATTAGCATTATCTTGCGCCATACTCCTTACTTAGAAGAATGCCTTCCCAGTAGAGTCGCCAAGTGTAAGAGGGTAGTTTAGATAAGACGAAGGCGTAACCCCTGTTTGAGTATGGTAATGATAAGCTAATTGGCCAAAGCTTTGGATTAATGATAGAACATGCAAACACAAACTTAATGAAGATAAAACTCAATTTAAACTCACAAATCTCTCGTGTATAACTCAGAAAGTAGTAATGAAACTTAGAAGTAACTTAGATAGAGGGAGAGAGAAGTAAGCACCCTAGATACACCTCGGTAGGCAGGTAAAAACACACCAAACACCCTCAAGAATCTCTATCAAGCAGTAAAAGCTTTGTAATAAATAACAATGGTGAGTGAGTAAACCCTCTGGTTTGTAATAATTCTCTCTGATGTATATTCTTTCCAGCAATAACTTATGAACTCTCAAAAGATCATCCTCCCCTCAAAGGTGGTTGGGGTCCTTAAATAGCCCCCCACACCACCCCCGATGCAACTCAGTCAATAAAGACTATGAAATATATCCCTCATACTTTATGTCACAACATTACATGCCTGATGCACCAGTTATCTCCACGTCATAAACATTAAATGCCAAGACATGCCTTTTGCCTAACCACTGTGTGTTAGGGGGATGTTGTCGCAGAGGTGGCTCACCAACTGCCTGAAAGCCCCAAATACCACGGTGGTTTACTCAAGTGCAGGTCTGACAATGTTTAGCTGGCTAGTGACATCACCTGTAGTAGATATGACATTAAGTAGAGGGATGTTTGGCTCTCAACTCAACGCCTGATGAAACTCCAAGATGCTTCGCCTGAGGTTCCACGGTCAGGGTCTTTCGGTGTTTTACTAGGTGTATCTAAGATGTCCAGGACAAGCCCCAACGGTGCCTCACTTCTCAATCCTCCAAACCAAGTCCCTCTAAAGTTCCCACGGCGAGGTCATTCGATAGAGCATGAAAGATCTCCCAGGCCTTGCCAAGCCTGATCTCTCGCGAGTACCGTTTGACCTCACACTAAAACTCGTTATTATTCTTGTTATAATATTACAACCATTATAACTTACAGTCAATATAAACAAAGATACAATATGTCTAACACAACAAGCCAAAATACAAGTTGCTACGCCAGAGCTGCCACGATGAGCTGCCTCGATTTCTCAATTCTAAACACTGTTGCTTATTGGGGAATTATCCCTAATCTCAGGATTACCTTTAACCCCCCTCTACATCGGGTATCACCAGATTCCTTTACTTATCCCGGACCAACAGAAGACTTCGTTCATTACAACCTTTAGGTTGTAAAACTACAAAGTCATGCCATTTGACCTAAAGAATGTCGAGGCTACCTATTAGCTATTGGTCACCAAATGTTCAAAAAGCAGACTATTTAGGTCTACATTGATGATGTAATTTTAAAGAAAAAGCTTGCTTCCAACCACATTAAGGACCTCTCAAGAATCTTCAAGACCCTTAAGAGCTACACGATGAAGCTAACGAAAGAGTGAAATAAGGACTTAGAGCAGATCAAGAAGTACCTTGGATCCCCACCTTTGCTATAAATGCCGATTAGTGGTAAGAAGACCCACTTGTACTTGGTTGTCTCTCAGCACACAACCAGTGGGGCATTGATTCGATCAGAATAAAGAGAGATACAACCGGTATATTACATCACCCATATCCTACTTGACGCGAAAAGAATTTATATGCTTATAGATTATCTTGCCTTAGCTTTTGTAAAGCATCCAAAAATAATAACCACTACTTTGATTCCCATTTAATAGTCGTCACCTCCTTCCCCCTAAAGGAGTTCCTCAAAAAGCCTATTTCATCAACATAATGACTAAATGGTTCGTGGAGTTGGCCTAATTCAACATCAGTTATGAGCCCTAAGAAACCATCAAGGGGAAAGTCTTGGCCAATTTCATTACTGAGTTTTTAAACATCCCAAGAGAGGAAGATATTCATCGTAGTTCCATCTTAGATATGTTCAACGTTAACCTCGGGGTAAGCTTTATTTAATCCCATCGTTCAGTTGTTCAAGTGGAGATATTATTTGTGGACATATTGAACAAGTATGGAACACGCATCGTTATTGTCTTCATCACACCCCAATGGTCCATAATCGAGAAAACAATTTGACTACGATTTAAGGGATTCAACAATGAAGCTAAGTATGATGCCATGGTAATTGAAATCAAAAGAGCAGCTGTAATGAGGGAAAAATACATTCTAATCCATTGAGAATCCTGCTTGATTCCCAACTAGTTAAACATAAAATATGAAGAAAGAGACCCAAGGAGGATAACCTATCAAAATAAATATAGAAGTCTTCTTAAGGCCTTCAGGATGACGTTGATTGAATAATTTCTAAGGAATTTTAATAATTATATTGATGCCTTAACTAGCTTAGCCTCTGCCATTGATACCTAATTGAAGAGGATTATCAAAATAGAGTTCATTAAAATACCAAGCATAGAATATAAAGACCCAAATCTATAGAGGTTGATTCGATCGTCGCCTATATAAAAACGATGATATCCCAATAAATAAAGAGGATTCTCACTCGCTAAAGGTGAAGTCAGCCATGGTTTAACTAAACTTAAAAGGTCTCATTTACTAACAATAATTCATCCACCCTCTCCATAAATGTGTGCACACGGAACAAGTGGATCGAATACTCAAAGAAATTCATAAAGACAATTGTCGGGACCATGCTAATGGACGATCATTAGCATGCCGAGCAATTTTGTAGGGGATATTGGAGGCTTTCATGCAAATGGATGCCATGAGGTTTGTTCATAAGTGTCTAATTTGACAAGAGTTCACACTAATTATTAGACAACCATTAGGGGACTTGAATCCTCTAATAAGCCCTTGGGCATTTACCTATGGGGCGTGGACATACTTAACTCACTCTTAAAGGCTCAAGCGATTGCAAGTTCCTCATCACAATGATTCACTACTTCACTGAATAGATAGGGACCAATCCACTTACTCACATCATAGAAGTAAACACCAAGAGATTCATATGGAGGACTATTATTACTAGAGTTAGGATCCAAGAGCATTTGTGTTAGACAATGATACCCAATTTGATAATGATTAGTTCAAATATTTCTACACTTAGTACGGTCCGCAACCACTATGCCTAATCGGTCTTCCCTTAGAGCAATAGGTATCCCGAGATCTCCAACAAGACCATCCTTGTTGGAATCAAGCGCCAACTAGAGAAAGCCAAGGGAAAGTGGGTCGACGAACTCCCTTATGTCCTTTGGGCTTGCCAAATAACTCTAAGAAGATTGACCGAATATACTCCTTATGCACCGGCGTACAACATGGAGGTTGTCATCCCTTTAGAGATCGTCATACCTACACTAAGGTCCAAAATCTATAAGGACGACTATAATGAAGATCGAGTACCCCGTAGTTTGATTTAATATAGGAAAAGAGAGAGCAAGCTCTCATGCACTTAGCAGCTTATCAACAAGAGCTTGAAAATAAGTACAATAAGAAAGTCGGAGACCACCAATTTGTAGGTAGGGAATTAGTGCTCATAATTGCTGTCAGGGGCAAGGAAATCCTTCGATGGCAAGTTGGCTCCTAAGTGGGAAGGTCCATACTGGATAGCCTCATCTGAAATGATGGGGTCTGACCAGGGGAAATTCATTCATTAGAAGTTTAAGTATCCTTAGAGCATCTCCAATACAATAAACAAAATTATAGACCTCATTAAATTTTGATTATTTATGCTCAAAACCGACTCTAATATAATATTCAAATCTTAATAACCTCTTAATTAATAATCAAAATTAATAATCTTTTCTTACTAATCAAAATAATAATCCTCCACTTTTTGCTAATCTCGCCCACCCAACAAACTCACGTCACTCGTTTCTTCCTTCCACTACGCCATTTCACCCTCTTGATTCTTCCATTTGCAACAATCAGATGTCATTGTAAACATTTACTTCACAACCAATTTTCCTTTAGTATTTTTTCTCTCCTCCTTATCTTTCAAATGAAATCCATGTACCTTATTTATAAATTTGAAGTATTTTAACTCATAGTCACTGAATACCCAAATAAAATGAAGTGAATGAAAGTTTATTGATGGAGCAACTATTGCGAAAGTTAATACTATCATATCCATTCTTGATCATGATAATTTTATAAAATCATGTTTCTCCTGACATCCGACACTTCTACTGATTAAAGTTTTCGAGAGAGATGGTATGAGTTGTTGCCAATATTAAATGTTTTATAGAAACATTTTGATGTTTTATATATATATATATATATATATATCATTTATTAAATATGTACTTGGGGTAGTTGAGGGAGGCTTATATTAATTTTATTTATTTAAAATAAATAACCACTTTGAGGTTAACATTGTTAACTTTAGGAAGTTACAAAATCAATAATCAAATGATGATATATCAACTTTTGATTTTTCACCATCAATTAGACCATTGAAGATACTCTTAGCTTAGTTATTAGACGAACAATTATGTTTAAGATAGTTTAGCAATAAAATGTTATAATCCTGATTTTAGTTTCATCGGTGCACTAGTTTTCTACAAAGCTTTTATAACGACGACCTACATTTTATAATAAAGAACACCCACGGTGTACGAACCTGCTTAGAATATGCAGGTTCGATCTATAACGGAAAAATCGTTTAGAATAAGCATGATTGATCTAGAAATATCAAATTGACCTAATGAGGGCCAAACCTATCAAATTGACTTAAAGAGGGCCAAACTTGCTTAAAATATGCATGATTGATCTAAAATAGATCAAGTCAGCCTAAAGAGGTCCAAACATGCTTAAAATAGGCACGATTGATCTAAAACATATCAAATAAGCGTAAAGAGGGCTAAGTATATGTCTAGAATAGGCTAGACAGAGCTAGGGAGGGTCACTCAAATAAGGCAAGACCACCTAAAACAAGCTAAAGAAACTTGGAAATAATTAGAACCGTCGAAGTGTATTAAGTCGGCCCTTAAATATTTCAACGAGTCAGGCTCAAATCACGCCACATGTGGGGACATTTTGAGAGTATAAAGTCACACATCGAAAAATTAAAGCCTTACACCTCAATATATAAGATCGTGGGTCCTTTTTATCCTTCATCAATTGTTTTTTGGTTGAATGCTCCAATATTTTACAACCTTTATGTAAAGCATATAAGTAACCAAATATACGAGGAAAATGAGGTTTAGGTTAAAATTAATTTGAAACCATGTTGAAGAATTTGTGGCCTTATTTGGGATAGTCTGTAGTGTTAAATGAGGGACAGTCCGCACAAATAATGCTCTTGTGTGGACCAGTCTACATTTTAAGAGTGCGGACTGGACATGTGTAACCTGGCGGTGAGCCAACAAATTATCGGCTAAATTATAGGCACACACTTTCTCTTTTTTGGGATCACCGCCAAGTGACACATGTCCGGTTCACACTCTTAAAATGCGGACTGGTCCGCACGATATTGACCAATAATGGTCTCGTGCGAACCACTCCGCATTTTAAGAATGTGGACCAGACATGTATCACCTGGCGGTGAGCTTAGAAGTTATCGGCTAAATTATAGACACTCTCTCTCTTTTCTGGGATCACCGCCAGGTGCACATGTCCGGTCCGCACTCTTAAAATGCAGACTGGTCAATATTGCTCTTGTGCGGACCAGTCCTATTTTAACAGTGCGAACTGAACATGTGTTACCAGGCGATGAGCCCAAAAAAGAGAAAGAGGGAATGCCTATAATTTATGTGATAATTTCTTGGCTCACTGCCAGGTGACACATGTTCGATTCGCACTCTTAAAATGCGGACCGGTCAGCACAAGAGCAGTATATATATATATATATATATATATTAGAGGGAGAGTGTTGATGTTGGCGAGGAGAGAGAAAGTGAGCGAGGGTGTGGGAGATGCATGAGAGCTATTGGGTGATGAAATTGAAAGCCATATAATAAAGAGCCTTTGGGGTGAGCAAGGGCGGAGTCAGGATTCGTTTAAGGGATGGGCTAAATTTTTTGACGTAGTATACTTTCGGATTAGGCACCTACCCCTCTCGCCTTCTCTAAGGTGTCAGTAGAGTGTTTTAGAGTGGTCAAAATGAATAAACGTCAAATTGATATTGATAATATTACCAATGATAAATTCATATACACTAGAACTATAAACACACTTGATGCCTGTGTAATATATGTTAAATATTTTTTAATTATATTATAATTATTTTTATGTAATTACCAAAAATAACTAAATTCGTATCCTAATTTTTTTAAATATATTGTGGGTTCTTTGTGAAATTAGAAATATATATATAGTTATTGGTTAATAATATAATTTTGTTTCAATAATGATCGTGTGAGGATTTAAAGTCTTTTGAAGTGTTGAGAGAAAATATAACTTCCACTTTTTGGACTTTGTTTAAAGTATATAATTTTTTTTAAATTATAAGATAATAAATTTATTTCTTATTTTATAACTCTTACACATAAATAGATGAGTATTAATTGTACTGTTAATTTTAAAAGTGTGGTACCAAGTTGCTTGGGAAATAATTTTTTGTTTCTTAATTTTGTCGGTAGCCTAATAGAATGAACACCTCAATGACATTATGGTTTACAGATAGTCCCAAACGGATTGCATGAAAAACTGAGAAACAAGATGTAAAAAAAAGGAACATCACTTTCACCTAGTAGTGGCAAAATGTGACCAAATAATAAAACAATCCATATTACCCGGTCATCTAAATATGAGGTCTATATTTAAAAGGTATGAGTTAAATATGGAGTCCATATTTAAAAGTTACGAGTCAAATATAGAGCCCACATTTGAAAGATAGGAATCAAATATGGAGTCCAATTTTAAAAGTTACGAATCAAATATAATATTCATTTTTAAAAGTTGTGAGTAAAATATGAGTTTTTTTTTATATATACCTCGAATTGTAATATGTACTTTAGTAGAAAAATAATGGGTTGACCCATATTTGACCCAATCCACATTTAGTCCAACCCATATTTGACAATATATAACTGATACAACATGATTTGAAGATGTAATTTACCCTGGGCTATATGATTTTTTGTTTTATTTTGTCGTAGGTGGGTATAATGTGTGCTAATAGAGAAGAAAGATACACTGCTTGACATCAGGGCCGGCGCTGGCCATGTGCCAGGTGGGCAGTGGCACATGACCCATTTTATAATAAGTACCAGTATATGTGTATTTTAGGGATCCAAAAATATTTTATATATATTAAAAAATATTTTTTAAAAATGAGTTTAGTTTTTTAGGGGCCTATTTTTTCAACTATTCAAAAATGGGTTCATAGATGCGATAAATACCGCTAAAAAAATTTGTATTGAAATGGAAATTGATCATATTTTTAGTGTAACACGTCAAATTCATAAGAAGAGACATTTTGATGAGACTGCAAATAAGGAGAATACACAATCACCCGAAGACTCTTTTAGAATTAATTATTTTCTACGTATAGTAGATGAAGCTATTGGGTCATTAGAAATGAGGTTTGATCAATTCAAAGAATATGAAAAAAATTTGAATTTTTATTTTGTTCTGAGAAGTTAAATTCCATAGATGATACCAAATTGAAAAAATATTATGATAATCTCGAAACAATTTTAAAACATGAAACTTATTCTAATCTTGATGAGAAAGATTTCTTTGAAGAACTTAAAGTATTGCGAGATATATTACCAAAAGAAACAAAACCGGCAATTGAGATACTAAATTTCTTAAAAAAATTTAATTGTTTTCCAAATTCATTTATTACTTATAAAATTCTATGGACCATACCTGTTACAGTCGCATCTGCAGAAAGAAGTTTTTCAAAATTAAAATTATTAAAAAATTACTTACGATCAACTATGTCACAAGAAAGGTTAAAGAACTTAGCCTAGTTATCTATTGAACATGAATTGCTAGATAAACTTGATTGTAAAACTTTAATTAGTGATTTTGCAAGTCGAAATGCTAGAAGAACAATTTTTCAATGAGTTTTTAGGTATTTAATACTTTTGTACAATATTTTTTTGGAAGGCCCTAAATTGAGTATCGCACAGAGTACTACAAATCTGAGGACCGGCATTGCTTGACATGTGTCTTATTAAAGTACCCTCTCAATTTTTGTTGCCTGTTTTAATGACATGAGGACGGAGGTTAAAATTTCACAACTAACTGTACATCAAGGTTAAGATCACTAATTGTACATCAGGGTTAGGATTGCAATTAATAAAATAATTGATTTGGAATTCAAAATAACCTCAAATCTCAGGTTTAATTATGCATTTTCTGCTCTTTTTGTTTTTAAAACCTTTGTGAAGGAAATTTTTGTAATTTATCACATGACACACTCAAAATCAGTTATCTAACATTTTCGTAAAAAATATGGGGATCCATTATGAATTAGTTTTTTTTTTTTTTATTAATCCTCAAACAAGTAAAAATCCAAATATTTAATTTAGTAATCTTTATCATATTTGACCATTGATAATACTAAAAGCGACTCTCAAAAGCTCTTCATTAGCAAGATTTTGGTTCATAAATCAATGCATTATGAGTTGAGTAAAATAATATAGCAAGCAGTGACTTACAAAAGCGGGAAAAAGAAGTGGTCACATGCTCAAGAGGGACAAAAAAATTGACCAATCTTTTGAGTAAAGACTGTCATCTACTGTTAGTTGCAACGACCATGAGCTACCCAACCACGTGAAGTTGGGTTTGTTGGGCTTTTGAAATGGGGTTCAGTCTTCCTCATTTCTTGGAATCAAACATCCATAGCACGGTGAGAGGTCCTTTTCTCTTTTTGAACAAACTATTATCGTACGTTTTGCCACTAATGAGTCACATAACAAGAAGAGTTGGTAAGAAAGAAGGGACAAATAGAAGGCGAAGAGTTGGTAAAAAAGGTAAAAATGTAAATATATTTATTTATGATGAAATTTTTGCTGCATTAAAATCTATGGGTGGCATCCAAAGCTCGGATCTCATGGCCTCCACGCAGTCGGTCTTCTTTGGCGAATATAATTTTCCATCGAGACTACGATAGATGTAGCACAAATATCACTTTAATATAAACACAAATATCTACTAAACTTTCATTAACTAGCATGTAACCTGCCCGATGCGCAGGTGTAATATAATATTTATTAAAAATATAATAAAAAAAAGATCAAATATCAAAAAATATTTCAAATATTTTTTGATACACATTTAATCCAAACTTTTTATTTTGTACAAAAAAATCCCTTATTCTCTTATCTTTAAATCGCCACGCCAGCGGTATGATAAAGCATTTTTGGCATGGTGAAGAACTTTTTGGAGCAAAATAAAAATGCTTGGACTATACATGTATTAAAAGAAGTTCAAGGGACTATTTGGTATATACCCCATAAAAAAATTAAAATACTCAAATAAATAACTAATGAAAAAAAAGAGGTAGTTTCATAAAAGACACCTGTAGGAAAAAAAATATTTTCAAAATTTGAAAATTATAGAAAACTATTTTTTAAATTTGAAAATCACAAATTTTTTTTTATAAAAATTGAAAAAAACAACAAAAATATTGAAAATTACAGAATATTAAATATATTAAAAAATTAGAAATAAAAAAAATGAAAATTTCAATATATTAAAAGACTGAAAATTACATAAAATTAAAAAACTAGAGAAGAACATTAAAAATTCTTAACTTTATGAAAAATAATGAAAAAACTTAAAAATGATAGAAAATACTGAAATTTTTTTAAAAAAATTCTGAAAATAATATAAAAAACATTTTAAAAGTTTGAAAAAAATGGAAGGGTATTAAAATCGGAAAATATTGAAAAAAATTTAAAAAATAAAAAATATTGAAAGAAAACATGTCGCCACAAAGAAACAGTGCTCCTCGAGGAGAACACCACTGACTTTTCCAGTTCTGGGTTGCGTCCAAAAAAGAACACTAGTAACATGGAGAACACCACTGACTTTTCCAGATATTTGTAGCTTCCAAATCCATTAGCTGTTGGAAAAGTCAAGTCTACAATCGGTAGCATCTAACTCCCCATTCGAAATGTTTCGAATCTGCAAATGTGGATGCCGTTCCACCGCCACTGTTATTTGCTTGTTCGTATGCCGCCATCGGCAGAAACGTTAAGAAATGTTCATAAACCCTTCGAAGTATGGTAGAGAGTCAGCATATCTGAAGATACTTGCAGATTCGGGGGCTTGGAATCTCCATATATAATGTGGGGAAATATGTATGGCTAAAGAAAGTTGAAGAGTTGATGGAATTTGAAGGGTCTATATAACCGTTTGCCCTTTCAATATGAAATGAAGTGGGGATATAGATAGACATATTTATACTAAATCTCTATCATAAATGGGAATTTATACATATGATACTACTCTTTTAGATGTATAATATAGACATTGAAAACTAGAGTCCTAATTGGCATAAATCATGTTTATGTGGCGAACCATGTAAACTTGGCAAGCTTGTATGTATTTTCTCTCTTTCATCCTTGCTATTTTTTTTTTTGGAGAATATGAAGTTACACGTAGTAAAATTAAAGCCTTGCACTACAACTAATAAGATCCCGGGCCTCTCCAACCATTTCCAATTGGTTTTGAGTTGATGCTCTAATATTTAAAATGGTATCAGAGTATGTTGTACACGACTTAATGTAATACACTGTATTTTTCTATTAAATAATTAACGATAAAATATTAGTTTGAAATAAATAATTAATTTTGGAAATTGGACCTAAATAAATATTTTTCATTCGAAAATGTCAAGTGAAAATTTATTATTTAGCATACTTGTGTGTGACTCCTTTTTATGTGCATGATTATGATATTTGCATATAATAAAAGAAAATACATAATTTATGTGTGACACAAATTAAAAGTGACTATTACTGTCATAAATTATTCGAAACATATTTTGGTACTCATATGGACTCGTTTAGATGAATTAAGCCTTTAAAAATGGTCTCGGGTCAATAGTATTTAGGTTGGGTAACTTTTGGGCTTATTGGGTTATGGATTTGGGTCCGTTTGGGGGTCCAAAAGTTGGGCTTTTTACCCAACTTGGGATTAATATTAATTGAGAGGTTAAGTGGGAGTAAACCACTCCCCCCATTATCACAAATCAAAACCTAAAATAGCAGCCACGGGAGAGAAAAGAGAGAAATACCAAGAGAATGAAAAAGGGCAAGAACAAAGGGGAATCTAAAGCTTTCAAGGGTTTCTCCTCTACAAAAATTAAAGGCAAGAATTTTCTTGCATAATCTATGTTTCTAATTTATTTCTAAATGCATAATTTTATCCCCTTTAGATCTCTGGAAATTAAGGTTTATAATGTTTCAGATTTATTATGTTTGATGTGATGATAAAAACTCACATGTAGATGAATGATTCACATGTAGAATTTATTTCCAGAAATTACGAATCAAAAATCTGAATATTGGGGTTAGATTCCTTTAAGTTTTGGTAGCTATTTGGACTTTAATATATAACCATCGTAGAGGTTGTTGATGATAAATAGTTGACTGGAATTTATATAAACTCCTTGATAAATAAATTCAGTTATGGGGATTAACTAATGGGTGTAAACTGGAAAAAGACATCCAATTCATTAAGCCCGAATCATATGTACGTTTTGGACTTAAAAATGGAGGTGTATGTGTATGAAATTTGGGCTGCTAAAAGTCGATTTCTGGGTTTATCAACTGTTCTAAGCGGACTGTTTTTCAACGTTGGAAAAAGGAGGAAGAAGCATGGGGTCGCTCAAACGACATCGTGGGTCGTTCGAGCGACGCATCATATCGCGCGAATGAGAGCCATGGTCGTTCGAGCGATGTAGTGGTTTTTCTCTCTCCTCATCCTCCTTTATGCTTTGATCTCACTACACCAAATCCTGTGAATGGTCACGCCCAGTTGGTCATGGCCCAAGTCCACGACCAACTGGTCGCGGACTGGGTCCGAGACCAAATCAATTTTTGGCATGACCATATTCATTACCACACTGAGTGATGGATGCTCTGGAAGTGATCACGGACCAAATCCCTGACCACTATGGGTCACAGACTTGGGCCGTGACCTTGGCGTGACCATGTTGGCGCCAAATTCGCGCCAAAATTCCCTCCATGCTTGGTCGCGGATGGGTCACGGACTTTGACCATGATCGTAGGCATGACGAAGCACAAAACACACACATATGGGGTCACCGCCGTGTGCCGTGACCATTTCTTGGTGTGGGTCACGGCTATGGGTCTTGACCATCCTTCAATTGAAGGTCTGCTGTTGGTGGCGCATGGGGGTCACGGATGTAGGCCATGACCATTCATCATTCATGTCGAAAGTATAAGGAACTAATGGGGTCACGGCTAGGGGACATGACCATCCCTCAATTGAAGGTCTTCTGTTGCCACGTATGGGGGTCACGGCTGTAGGCCGTGACCATTTGTCAATCTGCTGCTGCTATCGCACAAAAAACTAATGGGTCACGATGGTGGGTCACGGCTCTTGGCTGTGACCAGGTTCAACCATTAAAAAAACTGTGCTTTTCTCAGACCGTAGTTTCTATTTGGTCATTTGCGATTTTGGCTAAGGAGGTTTGGGCGATTTTTGCGATTCGATTTCTGCTAAGGGGTTTCTGCGATTTCAGCTCTTAGATTTGTGAAAGGTATGTGTGTATATGTGTGTGTACATTTCAATTTGTTGATTTGTGGATGATATGTGTGTCTATGTATAGATTTCTATTTGTATATATGTGTGTGTATAAATTTCTATTTGTGTGTGTGTATGTATAGATTTATGTTTATATGTGTGTGTATGCATAGATTTATGTGTATATGTGTGTTTATATGTGTAACTATGAACAAATAATTTTTTTTATGTCAATAAACCCTAGATTGTATGTGTGTGTATGTATAGATTTATGTCAAAAAAATATTAGGGTTTAGTAAACCCTAGACATTATATTTTTTTTGACAAAATATTATTTAATGGATTTTTAACAAGTAAAAAAAATTACATCCACCTTGTTGTGAGTTATATGCACGCCATCATATTATATTGGGGATTATTTGGGCCTTCTTTAAGGATTGAAGATTTCAAGGTGAGTGTTGGGATTTTCTTTACGATTTATTGTTAACTATATTTGATGCATTTACTAATTTAATTTTTTGTGTGTTATAGGTACTTATTTATACTATTGCACAAACTATCAGGTACAACTAATTAATTCTATAAATTATTTTGCATGTTTGTTGGGTAATGTTACTTACATTAATGTGTATTGCTATTTTTTATTGAATTTTTAGTTTTCAAATGGTTCTGATTGTGCTTTGTACACCGGTAGATCTTGTCGCAATCGGGTGCTTTGTCGTTGGCGCAAGCTAAATGTTGAGTTCAGTTCCACAAGGGTATGTTTTTTTCCATTCGTTGTAACTTGTATATATGTATGTTTCATGTTTATATTATATATTTCTATGCAAATTGTTCAATAGGGTGTCAAGTTTTTGACACAATAGCACAACAGGTTTTAGCAACACACATGGTGTCATGGTCACAAGATTTTTTAAAAATACTTTTTTAGATTTGTTAGTACTTGAAATCCAAAGTAACACAACTAAATATATCCATTCTAATGTATTTTTTTGTTATAGATTGATGAAAATGTTGCAAGAGAGATCATAAATCATAGATCGCTTCGGCATCCAAACATAATTCGATTTAAGGAGGCACCTACTTATTTTTACCCCCTTATTTACAGTTTGTGTTTAATATGAGTTCATATAATTTTAATAATTTCAATCATTTGCTTCTATTATGAGTTCAGATAGATCAATTTTAATAATTTTTTCTCTTTTGGTTGCAGATAATTGAGGGGAAATGTGAAAAACATTTCAATCTGGTATGCTTTATTCATCTTATATGTATGTGTGTTTTAGTAACATTTTCAGTTTTCAACATAGCTACCCCATAGACACAGTCTCCTAAAGGTTGTGTAGAAATTAATAATTATTTTCCCAATTAACATACCAAAGTTCTGGGTGGGGGAAGGGGAGTGGATAACTGTAATACCCCGTACTTTTATGGATATTTATTTATGGGATTAATTAAATTAAATGTGAATTAATTGAGAATTAATCCGGATAAAATACTAACGAGATGTGAGTTGGTATTTGATTATAATGTGTATACATATGATGTGATATGAACATTGAAAATATTAAAATTGTCGCGAGACTGAAATACGGCAATTTGGGAAATTTTGTTAGGACGCGTGTGACAGTCGCGTCAGGAATATAATTATTTTAATTAAAAAGTGAATTTTATTTTTATCAACCGTATGGTCATTTTGAGTGCGCCAACGTGTACGGAAGGGTTGAAATAGTCAGAAAGCACTAGCCGGGGGTTTAGTTTGGGTCCCGGGGCATTTTCGGGCCATACCAGCAACTTAAAAGGGTATTTTGGTAATTTTGAAATTTTGGGAATAATAACCAACGAATTTTGGGACTTAATATTAGGTTATTTTGTAACCCACTAGGCCATTACCAGTACTTAACTAATTTGAGGGCTACGGGAGTTATAGGAAGAAGTGGGAGAGAAGTTAGAAGAGGTTCCCAAAGAGAAAACCACCATCTTCAACCTTGGGAGGAAATCCATAGAGAAAGGGGAGAATCAACCCATTCGCCAACACAAAATTCAGAGAACTATCTAAGGCAAGTGGTTTAATTACGTTAATTTCAAGCGAATGTTTCTTCCATGATTAAAAAATTATATAATCGCATTGTATTGGAAGATTTATAAAAACCCATGAAATTGGAGTTATAAATTCAGATTTGGATATAGGTTTTCATGTAGAATTGTTATTGGGTGATTAGACTAAAAGAATTACTATTTTTAAGTTACAAAAACGGATTTATTTATGGAAATTGATGACTTTAAATTTCTAGGGTTCATGTTCATAAGGTTTGGGAAAAATTGGGGAGTTATGATAATTACATGATATGTAGGAAGATTTGTCCTTATATAAATGTTGTGTTATGACCTATGAATGCTTAGTGATGATTAGAAACCTTAAAATACTGTTGGGGCGACTTTTAGATGAGATTATAGGTGAAGAAAATTGAGAAAAACGAGATAGGAAAATTCTGGGCTCGAAATTGTCACCTCGTTAGAAGACCTGCCCAGGTCGTTCGAACGAGCTTCTAACGAGTTGACAGTTTGACTTCTAACGAGTTGGATGTTCGTTCGATGCCTTTCGTTCGAACGAGATCTCGTTAGATGCCCACTTCGTTCGAACGAACTCTCGTTCGAACGACCTCGTTCGAACGAGACTTCTAACGAGTTGACAGATTGACCTTTTTGGCCCGATTTGATTTCTAATGTCCCGTAACCTGGTTTAATTGTAGAGATAACATTCCCTTGATGACTAATTGATATAGTTGGGATATTTGGGATATATTGAGGAGTAAAACATAGAAGTGTGATTTATGAAAATTGTGGATTAGGACGTGAGTGACTAATTACGATGTGAGAGTAATTGACGATTTAAATGTTAATATTAACCGACGATATGTGAATTGCGTAACATTATAAGTTGGTATAAGAATGAGAAGTATACCACTAATAAATTGTAGTAATTACTAAGGTGTGTGCATGCTTAGTATATGTATATGATTTTATGTGTATGACATACCTACCATACTTGCTATCACGGGAGGTTTATGTTCGCTTAGGGCCATCTAATCTTTGTGTGCCCGGATTTAGATTGGTACCTCGAGGACATAGTTCAAGAGAACGACTTATTTGTGAGTTAATAAGTCAGCTTACTATGGAGCGTAAGTATGTACGTGACCCATGGATATGTTGAATTATGTTCGCCTCCATTTTTGTGTGTTGTGCTTATTCTAACAATACCTGAGAGATTCGGAATTTGTAATCCTTATGTACGTGATGTACCGGGATGAGATAGCAGAGTATGTGTGCACCGCAGCATAGCCTCGGGGTGCTTGTATTGTATATTTATGATGTGAAATATATATGGTTAAATGAAAAGGAATTGTTATGTTTAATTGCGAGAATAATTGTAGTAACGTCTTGATAAAGATAAAAAGGGAAAACCTGCTGTGAATTGTTTTACTAACGATTGAGAATCCGAGTTTAAGTAAAGCCTTCTATTAAATTGACGATGCTGGGAATTTATATTGTGAATCGAGTAGAAAGGTTAGAACTTATGACGGTTTAGATAGTTACGAATACCACTTGGATGGGTACTGTACGTTAGGAGTGCACGATTAGACGAGAGGTGAGTATTTCATGTGAGAGCACGTCCTAACATGTATTTTGCATTCTTTATTTTAATGTTATTAAAGCACTTGCTGTTTTTAAAATACTCTCCACTTTCGGGCTCTGACCTGTTTGCTTTCAAATCTACTTTTTGTAAAAACCTTTTTAGGTGCCCAGCCACAAGGACACCATGCATAGGAATTCTATTCAGGTGACGAGCTGTAGCTGTTGTGGAAGTTACAGGGCCTTGATATTAGATGCCTCATTTTCTAGTCTTGACTCCATATTCAGTTCCATCATTTGTAGGGCATGTCGCCCATTTCTATTAGAGTTATTTTATATTTCAGTTATTCAGATTGTGGATTGTAATTAATTCAGGATTCAGACTTGTTTTATTATTTCAGTTGTGGGATTGTTGTGAGGAGTATTTCCTCCAGACTTATTATTATTTGTTGGTGATTATATTTCTTCTTTATGGTGAATGGTTACGTTACTCTTTCATAATTCTTTTATTGCATGTTAATCAGATTTAATTTAAAATTTGACAACTTACTTTTTAAATACTCGGTGGTTAGTAATTATTAAATGTTTTCGACAGTGATGCTATTAACTGAACCAAATTGGCATTTTGAATTAATTTAATAAAGGAGTAGCTACCCGGTATTTAATTAGTCGGGGTGTCACAGGTGGTATCAGAGCATCAGGTTCTAGTGTCCTTTAGGATCTGTGCGGCCTATTATGCTTCCAGCGTAACTTTCTTTGATATAGAGCCCTATGTTTAGGATTGTTGATTCCTTTAGTAAAATTTCGTTCTCCTGCTATGATGTATATGATAGCGAATCGTATTGCGATCGGGTGTATTCGTGTGCCGAACAATGTAGTACGTCAGGCGAAGACAGTTGGGTGAACAGCAGGAGGCAAATATATATTCAGGTTAATTGATTTATTTAAAGAAGGATGACCGTAGTTGAAGTCACCAATATTATGGCACGAAAGTCCTGGATGATATAGAAGGCTAAGGCGCGACTTGAGACTTCCGGGTACAGCTATAGTAGGAATGGGGTCAAATTAGACACATCCAACAAGGTTGGAATGGGAGAGAAAGAGTTAGGTGTAACATTGAAGAGAACCATCAGTATCAATACTCGAAAGGCGAAGACGGCATGTGCTAGCCAAACGAACGCAATGTATCCAAAGGCTTGGACATATGTCAGGATATGACCAATTGAGAGTGGTGAGAAACAAGCAACCCACTTAAAAGTGGAATGTGATGGTGAGAGGGTGTACACGTATGGTTTGACCATAAGTTCCTTCATCAGATGTTCAGGTTGAAAGGCGAATGTTATTCTGAACTCACATAAGAGGGCCAAACAGGGGTCAACTTGTGAGGAGAAATTTAATGTTGTAGCGAACCTTACACCGGGTGGAGAAGGTGGTATGGAGAAGAGGATGTTAAAGGGAGAATCTACATACAAGAAGAATTGTTAGCTCTTATGGGGAATTCTGCTTGGATGATAAATACAGATAGTAATTATATCGCGTGGTGTAAATTTGGAGGTAAATGTTCCCTTGGGTAGGGAGATACAAAAATCGAAGAATTTTTATAAAGAAAGACTGGAGCAAATGGTGTTGGAGAAACACCACAAGGAGGAAGACCCAACGGAGAAACCGTTAAAATAATTCGATAGCGGAATTACTACCGAGCGATGGTAATTTCAGTAAGAAAGGTGGAAAACTAGTAGTGTGTTCCTTAGGTACATCAAGCTAAGGGAACAATGGAGATAGTCTTCAGAGTTGAGACTACCAACGTCCGAGGAAAGGACCACTTTAACATGGTCAGGGTGGACGGAAATAAGTGGAGTATGTATAGAGGTACTTTGTGGGAGTGAAAACCCGTGCGTTATAAAAATTGTCCCGATACAAGAGAAGAGATCAAGGTATTGTGCCTGGCGAGGGCAACAGTTATTGAAATATCCGGTTTGGGACAGACTTGTGTGGTAAGTCCAGGGACCATTTGAGCAACCGGGACGATTATTAGGATAGAAGTATGAGTTATATCCTCAGATGAGGATGCATGTTATTTGTGGCATGAATGAGTTACTACATTTGTTGCAATTGTATATTCACTTGAGAGTCGAGTTTAGTGAGTATATCAGTAAGTTTATTATATATAAGAACATTTTCCCTGATAGTGTGGGGGTTACTTTTTATTGTCATCCGCGGAGGATGAATGGGTATATTAATAGCGGTTTATGCTTTATCGAAATTACTCGTTTTAATGCTGTGTTATACGAGTATGATATGATCTTAATTATTGTTTTGTATATATGATTATACCGATAGTGTGCTGGTATTGCAAGTTTATTGGGATTACTACCTTGGGGTAGAATGTTTTGGTTCTGGAGAGGCCCCATTTGTGAGAGGGTCGGGCTCAAAATTGTACTATTGTATGTATGTATATATATATAAATATTGCTGTGATTTCAAAGGCATAATGGTCTCGGATATTTAATCCCAGTATGCGTAGGGATTTCATTATTATGAGTCGTATGTAATTGATTTACTAGTCAACAAAGAGTTAGTTGGTTTTCATAATTAACGATAGAGAGGTCGTAACAAAAAGAGTGCATTGTTTTATCACCCGTTAGAGATTTGGAAGTTTATACTCATAGTTGTGTGTCTGGGGACGGGAATGTAAGGACACAAATTTCCAATTGAGTCCATATATAGTTTTGGCTCAATTCCGGACAAAAACATTTATTCATAGGTTAGTGATTTATTGTAATACTCTCAAGCCTATGAAGTGTGTGTTGAAGACGTAGCGGCAAAGAATATAAAGCTTCATCAAAATGCCGGTTTGCGTGCCTCGTTTCTACGTCATCATCTAAGGTTCCATGCTCCCAAGGTATGAATGTAATTATATTTATATAGGAGCTTGGAACAATATTTATTGGGTGTTAGGTTTAATAAAAACCATGTTTTACTTTCAGAATAATTTAATTGAAACTTTAAAATAAAGTACATAAAGTTTCTGGGCCAAAAATTGAATTTATCAAAAAATTTCTGGAAGTCGTTCGAAGTCTCGTTCGAACCAGGTTTTCGTTCGAACGAGTTTTTTCGTTCGAACCAGGTTTCGTTCGAACGAGTTTGCCAACGAACCTAAACTGGTCAGTCGTTCGATATGTCGTTCGAACGAGTTTGGTCGTTCTAACGAGATATCTAACGAGTTTCTAACGAGCCCAGTCTGGTCGCTCGTTAGAAGTCTCGTTCGAACGAGAGTCAAGTTCGTTCGAACGAGATGCCAGGCGGGAACAGTTTTGAGCAGTTTTTTGGCAGTTTTCACCCATGTTCCCCACTTGTTTTTTAACCAACTTTTTCCAAAACACATTTTTCCAATTAACTTTTTCATTCCATATCCATCTCATAGAGAGAGTTTGAGAGCTAATTCATTTAGGGAAAAAGTTCAAGTTTTTGAGTGTTAGTTCTTAAAGAAAAAATTCATACACACTCTAGTTTACACCCAATAGTTGTTTATTCCAAGTTTCTATATTCATATTCTTTACTTGGAGTTTTGGCACCGGTGTTTCTCTACCGAAGTGAAAAAGAGACGTTTCGGGTTTACTTCTACATCCCACCACAAAGAAGAAGACATTTTGCGGCGATTTTACTCACTTGGAGAAAGGCTCCAAGCTTGGGTGACGGTGACCATACAAAGTCCTATCGGTGGATTCCGAGATCGCGGTGGAGCTCCGTGGTTGTCCGCTAGGAAGAGGTTTCTACAAGAAGGAGCGACAAGGCTTGAGAGGGTTCGAGTCGAGGATGTAAGTCTTTTGTCTTGTAATTGTAATTCTGTATCTAGTGGACTTGTGGCTAGGGCCGTCCGAGGTTTTTTCCCGTCTTGGGTTTTTTCCTCGTACATCGCGGCGTAGTGTGACATTGTTTATTTTATCTTGTACAATAATTTAGAATCCATGCTTAGGATAATTTCAAGATAAAATTTGGTTTAATTTATCACACTAATTTAATTTGGGACTAAATTAAATATTGGGTAAATTTGGTTTATTCAAGTCTTTTGCTAAAATTGGTTTCGCCTAACTTTGGATAATTTATAATTATGACTTAGGCATATTCTAGGACTTGAGTTGGATTAATTATTTATGAAAATTAAAACTTGTTGTTTTGAAAGTTGAACCATCACCTTTATAACGCTTCCGCATCATCTCTTGTGTTTTATACTTAAAAAGGAAATTAAGTTTTTAATTGAGATAATTATTAAGAAATCCGGGGATTCCACGTCTTCAGGGAATTTGAGGGTCTCAAAATATCTCGCATGTTGTATATGAAATGTGATTTCCATCACTGTAAAGAGAAAAGTGTCTTTCGGAAAGAGTTCCTTGTTTAAGTTAAATTGAGAAAGGAGATGTAACTTTGTGGTTAAGAGACGGGAACATAGGGGTACGTATTATGGACTGAGGGCTTAATAAATCTCGATGACCGACAATGTTAGGTAGTAGTGTATCGGGGGGGTTCCTTATTTGGATTTCTCTTTGCGAGACACCCCACGCATGAAACTTAACGTAAGGTTGGTAGTAAGGAAATGTGTGGCCCTTCGTTCATGATTTGGATACCTCTATCGTTAGGGGAGTACGTAGTTATAACGGGAAGTTACAAGGAGTAAATTATGATGTACGGCCATTAGAGCCAGTTATTAGTAAACTACGATATAAATACTAATAATGTTGGTTTTGTCACGGCGTGTTGAAGGACGCATTGAGGATAAGGAGGATTTAGGATTTCTAATTCAGAAGCGATTGAGAACGCCCAAGTGGTATAGCACCATTGTATTTACAGTGACAATAAAGAGTTTGGGATTTGTATGAACCGTATATAATGTTTAAATACCATATGGTTGGGTTATAAGGGGCGTAGACATCTTGATTTGCTAAAGTGTAAATCAAAGGAAGAGGGAACATAGACGGGTGAGATTATTACTTATGGGATTAAACGTCATAAGAAAAGGTGTTAATGAGTATACTCGTGTGTAGTCAGTGTAGCACGTTCAAATTTGGAGGAAAGGCAGTAGAAAGCCATTTAATAAAAGGATATCTCTTGAGAAGGCGAATAAATTATTATGAGCAATTTGGAGTAGAGTTACGATCAATCGAATGTTGAGGGTGACTCAAGAGTAAATAGAGTGAGAATGTTAATAAGGTATAAGGAGTCCGGATTTTCACAAAGAGGTGAGAAAGTGTAAGGGTCAAAACTTTGGCATACGCCAAGAGAAGCAGAGGATCGTTAAGTATCACTTAAAGGGAAGGAACATTTACAAGAAAGTCAGCATTTAAAGGGGTGTAGTAAGTAGTAGAACGGTTGAGTGTTAGATGATTAACCAATTAATTTTGTATCCAACCGATGATACCAGGGACGGAAGAGTCAAGTTAGTAAATTCCTTGAGGGGTAACAAATTCCTTTAAATACGCGAGTCATGTTGTTCAGAAGGAGACAAATTCTTATATACTTGAATGATTTACACTATTAGATAGTGAACACGCCGGTACGTGGTTCGACGTAGTATTATTTAGAACTGGGATGAAATCCCCGAAATCCACATTTAGGTGGGGTGACAATAAGTAGTGGGAAATAACGATTCAAACTGAGGGTTGTATCACCTATAACCCGAGGTGCAGGCGCAAGGTGACTAACGACTGATGGATTGTATGAAAGAAATTTTGGATTCATTGCGATATTTTCAATTCCAAATCGGGTATAACTAGTGAGGTATATTGTAGTCATGAGGAGGAGATATTACCTAATGGTAGAGTTGGGGGAAGAGCACCCGTATCTATTTATGGTGGACAAGGTGCTTACAAAGGTTTGTGTGACACCAACAGGCTGAAGTGGTTTTCCCTTGTGTAAAAGTCACAATGTCGGGATATTTCAAGGAATGGACAAGCGTAGTCAGATGTGTTATTGATTCATCCCAGGATGGGAGTTTGGAGTTTTGATAAACGCGAGAGTTAGTAGTGAGGTGCGGACTCACAATACTAACAAAAATAATATGGCTAATGATGTATAGGCTATTTTTATTCGAATGTTGTTTAATAAGAGCACAACATGAGGTGCATTTATCGAAGATTATTCTGATAAGGTATCAAGTATGTTAAACAAGCTTATTGTGAAGCGAGGGTTTTAGTGATTTGGGCTGTTCTTTATAATTGTTTTAAATACTGGAGGATACCAAATTTTTCCAGGTGTGCCTTACTTATCCAAATTTCGGGACGAAATTCTGTTATTAGGGGGGAAGTATGTAATACCCCGTACTTTTATGGATATTTATTTATGGGATTAATTAAATTAAATGTGAATTAATTGAGAATTAATCCGGATAAAATACTAACGAGATGTGAGTTGGTATTTGATTATAATGTGTATACATATGATGTGATATGAATATTTAAAATATTAAAATTGTCGCGAGACTGAAATACGGCAATTTGGGAAATTGTGTTGGGATGCGTGTGACAGTCGCGTCAGGAATATAATTATTTTAATTAAAAAGTGAATTTTATTTTTATCAACCGTATGGTCATTTTGAGTGCGCCAACGTGTACGGAAGGGTCGAAATAGTCAGAAAACACTAGCCGGGGGTTTAGTTTGGGTCCCGGGGCATTTTCGGGCCATACCGACAACTTAAAAGGGTATTTTGATAATTTTGAAATTTTCGGAATAATAACCAACGAATTTTGGGACTTAATATTAGGTTATTTTGTAACCCACTAGGCCATTACCAGCACTTAACTAATTTGAGGCCTACGGGAGTTATAGGAAGAAGTGGGAGAGAAGTTAGAAGAGGTTCCCAAAGAGAAAACCACCATCTTCAACCTTGGGAGGAAATCCATAGAGAAAGGGGAGAATCAACCCATTCACCAACACCAAATTCAGAGAACTATCTAAGGCAAGTGGTTTAATTACGTTAATTTCAAGCGAATGTTTCTTCCATGATTAGAAAATTATATAATCGCATTGTATTGGAAGATTTATAAAAATCCATGAAATTGGAGTTATAAATTCAGATTTGGATATAGGTTTTCATGTAGAATTGTTATTGGGTGATTAGACTAAAAGAATTACTATTTTTAAGTTACAAAAACGGATTTATTTATGGAAATTGATGACTTTAAATTTCTAGGGTTCATGTTCATAAGGTTTGGGAAAAATTGGGGAGTTATGATAATTACATGATGTGTAGGAAGATTTGTCCTTATATAAATGTTGTGTTATGACCTATAAATGTTTAGTGATGATTAGAAACCTTAAAATACTGTTGGGGCGACTTTTAGATGAGATTAGAGGTGAAGAAAATTGAGAAAAACGAGATAGGAAAATTCTGGGCTCGAAACTGTCACCTCGTTAGAAGACCTGCCCAGGTCGTTCGAACGAGCTTCTAACGAGTTGAAAGTTTGACTTCTAATGAGTTGGATGTTCATTCGAACGAGATCTCGTTAGATGCCCACTTCGTTCGAACGAACTCTCGTTCGAACGACCTCGTTCGAACGAGACTTCTAACGAGTTGACAGATTGGCCTTTTTGGCCCGATTTGATTTCTAATGTCCCGTAACCTGGTTTAATTGTAGAGATAACATTCCCTTGATGACTAATTGATATAGTTGGGATATTTGGGATATATTGAGGAGTAAAACATAGAAGTGTGATTTATGAAAATTGTGGATTAGGACGTGAGTGACTAATTACGATGTGAGAGTAATTGACGATTTAAATGTTAATATTAACCGGGGATATGTGAATTGCGTAACAGTATAAGTTGGTATAAGAATGAGAAGTATACCACTAGTAAATTGTAGTAATTACTAAGGTGTGTTCATGCTTAGTATATGTATATGATTTTATGTGTATGACATACCTACCATACTTGCTATCACGGGAGGTTTACATTCGCTTAGGGCCATCTAATCTTTGTGTGCTCGGATTTAGATTGGTACCTAGAGGACATAGTTCAAGAGAACGACTTATTTGTGAGTTAATAAGTCAGCTGACTATGGAGCGTAGGTATGTACGTGACCCATGTATATGTTGAATTATGTTCGCCTCCATTTTTGTGTGTTGTGCTTATTCTAACAATTCCTGAGAGATTCAGAATTTGTAATCCTTATGTACGTGATGTACCGGGATGAGATAGCAGAGTATGTGTGCACCGCAGCATAGCCTCGGGGTGCTTGTATTGTATATTTATGATGTGAAATATATATGGTTAAATGAAAAGGAATTGTTATGTTTAATTGCGAGAATAATTGTAGTAACGTCTTGATAAAGATAAAAAGGGAAAACCTGCTGTGAATTGTTTTACTAACGATTGAGAATCCGAGTTTAAGTAAAGCCTTCTATTAAATTGACGATGCTGGGAATTTATATTGTGAATCGAGTAGAAAGGTTAGAACTTATGACGGTTTAGATAGTTACGAATACCACTTGGATGGGTACTGTACGTTAGGAGTGCACGATTAGACGAGAGGTGAGTATTTCACGTGAGAGTACGTCCTAACATGTATTTTGCATTCTTTGTTTTAATGTTATTAAAGCACTGGCTATTTTTAAAATACTCTCCACTTTCGGGCTCTGACCCGTTTGCTTTCAAATCTACTTTTTGTAAAAACCTTTTTAGGTGCCCAGCCACAAGGACACCATGCATAGGAATTCTATTCAGGTGACGAGATGTAGCTGTTGTGGAAGTTACAGGGCCTTGATATTAGACGCCTCATTTTCTAGTCTTGACTCCATATTCAGTTCCATCATTTGTAGGGCATGTCGCCCATTTCTATTAGAGTTATTTTATATTTCAGTTATTCAGATTGTGGATTGTAATTAATTCAGGATTCAGACTTGTTTTATTATTTCAGTTGTGGGATTGTTGTGAGGAGTATTTCCTCCAGACTTATTATTATTTGTTGGTGATTATATTTCTTCTTTATGGTGAATGGTTACGTTACTCTTTCATAATTCTTTTATTGCATGTTAATCAGATTTAATTTAAAATTTGACAACTTACTTTTTAAATACTAGGTGGTTAGTAATTATTAAATGTTTTCGACAATGATGCTATTAACTGAACCAACTTGGCATTTTGAATTAATTTAATAAAGGAGTAGCTACCCGGTATTTAATTAGTCGGGGTGTCACAATAACATACTAATAGTAAAAAAAATTGTGTTGTCATTTTATGTGAGATATATGGGACGATTGTTCAAGCTGATTTTGTAAATAAATGGTAAAAGAACTATAATACTGTTGTCGTGTTGTGTTTGCATGGCAATCAAGACTCGCGTCAATTGTCTTATCGTGTCTTGTCGTCGTGTTATTCATGTTTTACTTGTATTTTCGTGTTATTTATGTCTTTAATTCTCTACTTTAAATATGAATCGCAACCACGTGTTCACATTAATAACAATGTCATTTATGTATTTATCATGTATAAAATGAGAAATGACCTTACTACAGTGAAATATTGTGATTATGGGTATGTCTTTTATCACGTAGATGATAGAAGGAGTACGAGATAATTATTGGTTATTGGGTTGGTTGTTGAATACAATGTTGGATTTCTTGGATTGATAATACAAATATATTTTTAAACTCTATAAACCCTAACAACGCATAGCAACCAGACGGGTAGTCACGTAGCAACATGCCGTTAGAGGGTGAAACCCCAAAACATTCCCCAAACGGCCTCATGCGAGGCACGACCATCTAGAAAGGAACCAATGTAACTCGTAGGAACTGACCGCATGGCCAGGAGACTCTCGGTTTGAGAATATGACGTTAATTTGAAAATATATAGACTTAGGCTTAAAAACATGTCGTTAGAATGCAAAAACTCGAAACAGCACACGAACAGTCCCGTGAGAGGCACCAACACCTCGCACGGGACCAATGTAACTCGTAGGAACTAACTGCACGATCATGGGACTCCGAGTTTGAGAATATGATGATAATTTAAAATTATTAGAACTTAGGCTTAAAAACATGGTGTTAGAGGGTAAAAACATGAAACAACCTCCAAATGGCCCCGTAAGAGGCACCAGTACCTCGCATGAGACCAATGTAACTTGTAAAAAGTAACCACGCGATCACAGGACTCATGGTTTGATAATGCGACGCTAATTTGAAAATTTATATACTTAAGCTTAAAAATATGGCGTGAGAAGGAGGAAACCCGAAACAGCTCTCGAACGTCCTCGTGAGAGGCACCAACACCTCGCACGGGACTAATGTAACTCGTAGGAACTAACTTTGTGATCATGGGACTACCGGTTTGAGAATACGATGATAATTTACAAATTTCTAAACTTAGGCTTAAAAACACGGCGTTTGAAGTCAAAAACTCGAAACAGCCCCAAAACGGCCCCGTGAGAGGCACTAACACCTCACACGGGACCAATATAACTCGTCAGAATTGACCGCGCAGTCACAGGACTCTCGATTTGAGAATATGATGATAATTTGAAAATATCGTGACTTAGGCTTAAAAACATGGAATTAGAGGGCAAAAACTTAAAATAACTCTCAAACGGCCCCGTGAAAGGCACCAACACCTCCCATGGCCTCGTTATATAATAGTTTATATAGCTGTTATATAACAGATTTTAAAGCCTTGATTTATCAAAATGATTGCTCAAAGAGTCGATCACTAAACCCTTACATAACCATAACATAGGTGGCTTAATAACCTTTACATAGAGAAAGGGGAAAGGGGTTCGTATTTCTTTCTGGTAAGTTGCGATGGCGGCACGGAAACATTCGTTCAAAGAAAATTACATGGATAACTAGGGAAGCACTACAATAGGAAATAACATTCACTTAAGTTGAAAAAGATGCTTCATGGATATCTACCTAGGGAAGGTCTTAATCTGAAGGAAGTATAAAAGAAATAAGATCATGCTTCGTCTTCGTTTACTACACCGACAATAGGATTGTCTTATCGAGTATGAAATGAATAGAAGCAACCAATGGTGTGAAAATGTCCGTTAACTAATAGGTAAAGGTAGGTGTAAGATGTTATAGCTGGCAGCTCCAGAGCTGTAATAAAATGCTTATTTCTTATCAAATAAAGTGATTGAACTATCTTACTTGGGAAAATGGATAGAAAGAGGCGACTTACGACACCTCTGTTAAGGGAGAAACTTTCCTATGCATATGTTGCACATGAGAAGAATTCGAGCGCTTTCTAGTAGTTTAATTGGCACGTTTTAGACATCAGAACAAGAAATCTCGTGATTGATGGTTGGTTTTTCTCTCGATAAAAGGCAATGCATAGACTATGTTACTAGTCTAGCATGGAAATCGCAATCGTTATATAGTGGCTCTGAACGATTCAGATTGTGTTGACCGTATAAGGAATAATAATGTCAAGCAAGTAGACTAAGCTAGTCCACTTGAGTATGTTTTTGTCAGTCCCTTGATCTATCATGAATCGATAATGAAGATGCGGAAGAGCCGCTATAACTATTATATAACAGTTTATGTTATATAACTGTTATACAATATATTAAAGCTTATATAAACTGTGTTTATATAATAGTTATATAACAACAATTATATAACTGTTATTATAACAGTTATATAACTGTCGTTATATAACTGTCGTTATATAACTGTTGTTATATAAGGCTGCGACTTTCTTCATTTGATGCTTGCTCCTTCTGGCTTTACTTAAAATTAGGAGTCCGTTGTAGTCCACATGTATCGTGCTAAAGCTTAAACTTGTGTGATTGTGTCGAGTCGCATTGTGTGTCCGTGCTTCCATAGTCTGAAAATCTCTCATAAAACTTTAGAACTTGTCAAATTTTCTTTCATTGTTGAAAGTTGATATAAACCTATCCGGATTTATGAATAATTCATATATTGGAAGTTCTATTTGCATATTTGGTTGGGACTCATTTTACTATCAGTGCGCTGCAACTCCAATTTATATTTTAAAAAATATCCTGTGCTATGCATACTAGACGGACAGTAAAAAACATTCCCAAGTATGCTCCATCACAGATCTACATTGACAATGTGTTGCCTCAGATCAAGGAGAAAAATATTCCCTGTAGTAACTCGAGACTCCCGATCACTAACACCTCTCACGGGACCAATGTAACTCATAAGGACTGACCGCTCGATCACGCGACTCCCAGTTTACGAATACGACGATAATTTGTAAATTTCTAGACTTAGGTTTAAATACATGGCGTTAGAAGGAAAAAACCCGAGACACCCCCGAACGGCCCCGTGAGAGTCACTAACACCTCGTGCGGACCCAATGTAATTCATAGGAACTGATAGCGCGATCACGGGACTCCCGGTTTGAGAATACAACGATAATTCGCAAATTTCTTGACTTAGGTTTAAAAACATGGCGTTAGAAGGCAAAAACTCGAGACAGCCCCTGAACGGCCCCGTGAGAGGCACCCACACCTCGCACGGGACCAATGTAACTCGTAGGAACTGATGACGCGATCACGGGACTCTCGGTTTGAGAATATGACAATAATTTGCAAATTTTTAAACTTAGGCTTAAAAACATGGCGTTAGAAGGCAAAAATTCGAAACAACCCCCGAACGGCCCTATGAGAGGCACCAACACCTCGCATGAGAACGTTGTAACTCGTAGGAACTCACTGTGCGATAACGGGAATCCTGATTTGAGAATACAACGATAATTTGTAAATATCAGGACTTAGGCTTAAAAACATGGTGTTAGAGGGTGAAAAATCAAGGCGGCCCCCAAACGGCCCTGTGAGAGGCACCAACACCTCGTACGAGACCAATGTAACTCGTAGAAACTGACCGCATGATCACTGGACTCCCGATTTTAGAATACGATAACAATTTGCAAATTTCTAGACTTAGACTTAAAAACATGGTGTTAGAAGGCAAAAACTTGAGACAACCCCTGAACGGCCCCGTGAGAGGCACTAAAACCTCTCACGGGACTAATATAACTCGTAGGAACTGACCGCACGATCACGGGACTCCCAGTTTGAGACTACGATGATAATTTATAAATTTTTAAACTTAAGCTTAAAAACAAGGCGTTAGAAGGCAAAATCCCAAAACAACCCCTAAGCCGTCCCGTGAGAGGCTCCGAAACCTCGCACGGGACTAATGTAACTCGTAAGAATTGACCACGCAATCACGGGACTCCCGATTTGAGAATACAATGATAATTTGCAAATTTCTAGACTTAGACTTAAAAATAAGGCGTTTGAAGGCAAAACTCAAAACAGCCCCCGAACGGTCTAGTGATAGGCGCCGACACCTTGAATGGGATGAATGTAACTCATAGGAACTGACCACATGATCACAAGACTTTCGGTTTGAGAATACGATGATAAATTGCAAATTTATGAACTTAGGCTTAAAAACATGGCGTTAGAAGGCAAAAATTTGAAAAAGCCCCCGAATGACCCTGTGAGAGGCACCGACACCTCGTACGAGACCAATGTAACTCGTAGGAACTGACCGCGCGATCATGAGACTCTCGGTTTGAGAATATGATGATAATTTTCAAATTGCTAGACTTAGTCTTAGAAACATGGCGTTAGAAGGCAAAAACCCAAAATAGCCCCGAACGGCGTCGTGAGAGGCACCAACACCTCGCACGGGACAAATGTAACTCGTAGGAACTGATCGCCCGATCACAGGACTCCCAGTTTCAGAATATGACGATAATTTGTAAATTTTTAAAATTTATCTTAAAAACATGGCGTTAGAAGGCAAAACCCAAGACAA
This sequence comes from Sambucus nigra, assembly GCA_949130495.1. Lineage (NCBI taxonomy): Eukaryota > Viridiplantae > Streptophyta > Magnoliopsida > Dipsacales > Adoxaceae > Sambucus > Sambucus nigra. Next base: position 265,459,733 of record OX422209.1, on the reverse strand, counting down.
CCCCCGAACGGCCCGTGAGAGGCACTAACACCTCGCACGTGACCAATGTAACTCTTAAGAACTGACCATGACATCACGGGACTCCCGGTTTGAGAGTACGACAATAATTTGCAAATTTCTATCTATAGGCTTAAAAATATCGCGTTAAAAGGAAAAAATTCGAAATAGCCCCCGAATGACCCCATAAGAGGCACCAACACCTCGTATGGGACCAATGTAACTTGTAGAAACTGACCACCCGATCACGGAACTCTTAGTTTGAGAATATGACAATAATAAGTGAATTTTTAGACTTAGTCTTAAAAACACGGTGTTAGAAGGTAAAAACCCAAAACATCCCCCGAACGTCCTCGTGAGAGGCACCAACACCTCGCACGGGAATAATGTAACTTATTGGAACTGATATCCCGATCACGGGACTCTTGATTTGAGAATATGACAATAATTTTCAAATTTCTAGACTTAGGCTTAAAAACATGGCGTTAGAAGGCAAAAACCCGAAATAACCCCCGAACAGCCCTGTGAGAAGCACCAACACCTCATACGAGACCAATGTAAGGAACTCACCGCATGATAACGAAACTCCCGGTTTGAGAATACATTGATAATTTGTAAATATCAGGACTTAGGCTTAAAAACACGACGTTAGAGGGAGAAAACCCGATACAGCCCCCGAATGGCCCCATGAGAGGCACTAACACCTTGTACGAGACCAATGTAACTTGTAAGAACTGACCGCACGATCACGGGACTCCCGATTTGAGAATATGGTGATAATTTGAAAATTTCTAGACTTAGGCTTAAAAACATGGCATTATAAGGCAAAAACCTGAGACAGTCCCCGAACGGCCCCGTGAGAGGAACGAACACCTCACACGGAACCAATGTAAGTTGTAGGAACTGCCTTTAATATCACGGGACTCCCGATTTGAGACTACAATGATAATTTACAAATTTATAGACTTGGTCTTAAAAACATAGTGTTAGAAGGAAAAAACTCGAAACAACCCCCGAACGGTCTTATGAGAGGCACCGACATCTCGCACGGGACCAATGTCACTCATGGGAATGGACCGCAAGATCACGTCGCTTCCGATTTTAGAATACGATGAGAATTTGCAAATCTCTAGACTTAGACTTAAAAACATAGCGTTTTAAGGTAACAACCCGAAACAGCCCCGAACAGCCCTCGTGAGAGGCACTAACACCTCACACGAGACTAATGTAACTTGTAGGAATTTACCACCCGATCACGGGACTCCCGATTTTGAGAATACAACGACAATTTGTAAATTTCTAGACTTAGGCTTAAATACATGGCATTGGAGGGCAAAAAACTGAAACCGCCTACGAACGGCCCCGTGAGAGGCACCAACACCTCGCACGAAACCAATTTAACTTATAGGAACTGACCGTGCAATCACGGGACTCCCGGTTTAAGAATACAATGATAATTTCCAAATTTTTAGACTTGGTCTTAAAAACATGTCGTTAGAAGGCAAAAATCCAAAATAGTCCCCGAACCACCTCGTGAGAGGCACCAACACCTCGTACGAGACCAATGTAACTTGTAGGAACTGACCGCACGATCATGGGACTCTCAGTTTGATAATACGATGATAATTTGCAATTTTTTAGACTCAGGCTTAAAACATGGCGTTAGAAGGCAAAAACTCGAAACAACCACCGAACGGCCCTGTCAGAGGCACCAACACATCGCACGGGACCAATGTAACTCGTAAAAACTGACTGCGCAGTCACGGACTCCCGATTTGAGAATACGATGATAATTTGAATATTTCTAAACCTAGGCTTAAAAACATGGCATTTAAAGGTAAAAACTCAAAATAGCCACCTGAACGGTCCCATGAGAGGCACCAACACCTGACACGGGACCAATGTAAGTCGTAGGAACTGATCGGGCACTCACGAGACACCCAGTTTGAGAATACAAAGATAATTTGAATATTTCTAGACATAGGCTTTAAAACATGGCGTTAGAAGGAAAAAACTCGAAACAGCCCCGAACGGCCCCGTAAGAGGCACCAACATCTCACATGGGGCCAATGCAACTCATAAAAATTGACCGCGTATTTACGAGACTCTCAGTTCTGGTTTGCAAAGACGACGATAATTTACAAATATCTAGACTTAGGCTTAAATACATGGCGTTAGAGGGCAAAACCCCGAAACAGTCCCTGAACGGCCTCGTGAGAGGCACCAACACCTTGCACGGGACCCATTTAACTCGTAGGAATTGACCGCGTGATCACGGGACTCCAGTTTGAGAATATAATTATAATTTTTAAATTTCTAGACCCAGTCCTAAAAACATGATGTTAGAAGGCGAAAACTCGAAATAACCCTCGAACCACCACGTGAGAGGCACCAACACCTCGTACGAGCCCAATGTAACTCGTAGGAACTGACCGCACGATCATGCGACTCCCGATTTGAGAATATAATGATAATTTTCTAATTTTAGACTTAGGTTTAAAAACACAGAGTTAAAAGGCAAAAACCCGAAACAACCCCCAAACGGCCTCGTAAGAGGTACCAACACCTCGCACGGGACCAATGTAACTCGTTGGAACTAACCGCCCTATCACGGGACTCCCGGCTTCAACATACGATGATAATTTGCAAATTTCTAGACTTGGGCTTAAAAACATGGCGTTTAAAGGGAAAAACCCGAAACAGCCCCCAAACGGCCCCATGAGAGGCACCAACACCTCACACGGGACTAATGTAACTCGTAGGAAATGATCGCACAGTCACAAGACTCCCCATTTTAAGAATATGATGATAATTTGAATATTTCTAGACTTATGCTTAAAAACATGGCGTTATAAGGCAAAAATTCAAAACAGCCCTCAAACGGCCCTGTGAGAGGCACCAACGTATTACACGGGACCAATGTAACTCGTAGGAACTCACCACGTAGTCGCGGGACTCCTAATTTGAGAATACAATGATAATTTGAATATTTCTAGATTTGGGCTTAAAAACATGGCGTTAGAAGGCAAAAACCCGAAATAACCCTTGAACGGCCCCGTGAGAGACAACAAAACCTCACATGGGATCAATGGAACTCCTAGGAACTGACGGCGTAGTCACGGGACTCCAGGTTTGAAAATACGATGATAATTTGAATATTTCTATACTTAGGCTTAAAAACATGGCGTTAGAAGGCAAAAACCCGAAACAGCCCCCAAACGACCCCGTGAGAGGCACCAACACCTCGCACGGGACCAATGTAACTCGTAGGAACTGATCGTACGATTACGGGACTCTTGGTTCCAGTCTGAGAATATGATGATAATTTACAAATTTCTAGACTTAGGCTTAAAAATATGGCGTTAGAGGGTGAAGACCCGAAACAGCCCCGTGAGGGGCATCAACACCTCGCACGGGACCAATTTAACTCGTAGGAACTGACATGATGATAATTATAACTCGTATATGCAATTTTCCATCTTGAATATAATTTTTTTTAAACTACTTGGTTACTGATATCATTTCTTTTTTGTATGCTATTTTTTGCAGGATAACATTGTATTATTTGCTTTTATCCACGTGGAACACATGAAGAAGACAATGGTTTACGATTGGAAGATTGCTTATATAATGTTGTTGACATTCAGGGTTATGCTTATTATGTGTTATGACCGTGCATGCTTGTATTATTTTATTATTTAGTTTTATGGTCGTGCGGGCTTTTATGACTTGATTGTTCAATTTTATGGCCGTGCGGGCTTTATATTAAGCAGGTTTTATATTAACAGGGTTTAGAATGTCCAAAAAATAGAGGGAACTCTGCCTATTTTTTTTTGGTTCTGTGAACTATTATGACTTGTAATATTTTGCAGTTTGAATGTACATTTTTTATTAATAACATTCCTGATTCGGATTTTATGATTTTTTATTGTTTTGCTAATAATAAATATTTGTAATACCTCGTGCGCGTCCAACGTAACATGTTGCAACCTGTCGCGCAGTCACAGGACCCCCAATTTTAGGATTGGACAAAAAAAATCAATTTTTTTTATTATAATGAAATATAACCATTTTTATTTTTTCCGTCGCGCATGAAAATGTTCGCAGCCAAAGTCCGTTACCCACACCGCAATGAAAAAAATTGAAAAAATGGTCGCGGACTTTGGCCGCAACCATTTTTTTCATTTCCTTTTGTTTTTTTTCTCGCGACGCGGGTCACGAACTTTGGTCGCGACCATTTTTTTTCATTTTTTTCCGTCGCAGTGTGGGTCACGAACTTTGGGAGAGACCATTTTTTCCCCGTCGCGGTGTGAGTCACGGCCCAACTCTGCGACCATCTGTCTTGACCTCTCAGGGCTGTGACCCTCGATTGGTCACAGACTTGGGCCGCGACCCACAAAAATGGTCGCGCCCAAAATGGTTGCGAACTTGGGCCGCGACCATATGTCTTGGTCAGGGATTTTGGCCGTGACCATTCTCCAGTTTTGGTGTAGTGCCTGATTCTGAGAATTTGTTTATATGAACTCCTTTACCTCTTGTACAGTAGGTAGATGATGGTTAAGGAAAATAAGGGTTAAGGGTTAATCACTATACCCACTTTTAAATTTATAATTACAGACAACGAGGTAGTTAAGTAATTATTTATGGAACGAAGTTAATAATTTATTAGATTATAAATTATTAATAAAATAGAAATGTTGTGGATTTTTGAATGGGAGATCATAAACCCCTATTACTTGTCGGATGAAGTTAAGAATTTATTAGGTTATAAATTATTAATGAATGTAAAATATTATGAATTTTAATTGGGAAGCTTGAAGGTAATTATAGAGAAATTACATGTTCATATTATAGAGATAAATAATATGTATTATTATGTGATTATGTGGACATACCATATTCGTGGACTGTCCTATTGGCTCGGGGATTCGCGCATTCAGGTCGCGTACCACACGTCGGCATAGGTTGGCTTGACGATGTGTAGGCCATATAGGTACTACGTGGAGGCCCCACCCACTAGAGGTAGGTGTTGGCGATGACCGTTCCTGTATCACCGGTGGCTATGAGCCGTATATGTAATACCTCGTACTTTTATGGATATTTAAATTACATAAGTGGAAGTAATTTAATAAATTGAGAATTTAAAGTAAATGAGATGGACTAATTGTATTTCATGTCGCAGGTGAATAAAAGTGACAGGTGATGTTATTCAATTCGAAAAACATGTGCATAGATGTGTTGGGTTTAAGACGTGAATTTTCGATAAGTGACTCAGATGGGAATCCCGAGTGCACGGTTGGTCTAAGAAGGGCTTAGATAGTCAGAATAGAGTACACGAGGGTAGTGTTTGGATTTCGAAGACTTTTTGGACCAGTAGGGACTCAAATTTGTGTATACGAGTCAATTTTTGGTTTAGCAAGTGGATAACCCTTATTTCTCTCTTACAAGTCATGAGAAAAAGAGAGAAAGTAAAGAAAGAAGAGAAAAGAAGAAAGAAGAAAGAAGAGAAAGAAATGAAGAAAAGGGAGGAGAAGAGGAGATTTTCAGTCAAGCTCCGGCGGATTTCGGCACGAAGTCGTTAGATTTATCCAATCAGGTAAGTGTTTAACTTGCTTTAACTATTAAATGTGTTCATTTTTCATATTATAGTTGGTGTGAAAAACAATAAGATTTTGGGTTTGGGATTCTTGTACAAAAATGGGTTTTGGGGAGGTGATTTCATATGATTTTGATATGATAATAGACCTACATGAAATCTAAGTTAAAAACCCATGCTAATGGTGTAATAATTAGTGAGAAATTGGAAGTGGGGAATAATTAAGAATTAAGGTTTAATTCTTGGATAAATTGGGGAATCCCATAAATTAATAATTGTGTTGGGTAGATTTTAGTGTGTTGACGAGTATACAGATGATTGATGATGTTGGAGACCGTAAATATTGGGTTGGATGAGTGTGGGAGTGATTTTTGGAGTTGTAGAAGAAGATGGACTCGTAGGGAACAAAATTGAGCAATTTGAACTGATCCAAATGCGATTCGATTCATTTTGTTGGAACCGAAACGATTTATTTTTGGTGTCTTCGGTTCGGTTTGTTATTTCAGAACCGAATTGGTTTGTTTTTGGGGCCATGGGTTCTGTTTGGTTTTGGTAGAAAAAATTGAGAGGTTTTTCTTGGCCTAAAAAGGATTGAAAAAGAATTCCTTTTGGAGATAAATAATATGGGGTCCTATATAGACTGTGAGGGCCTCAAAAATATTAATTGAGTAATGTATAAATCTCGGGTTAATGTGAATAGAATTCGGGGAATAAATTGGATGAGTGTTTCGGGTGAGCGACACTTGGGGAAAGTTATTTCGGCGGATATATATATATATATATATATATATATATATATAATATTTATTTATGCGTGTAGAATATGTATATGTATGCCAAATATATGTGAGTAAATCCGAATGTGCAAGTAGGATGAAATTAGAATATTAGTTAGACGTGGTGAGCTAATATTCAGAAGAAATAAAAATGATATTTGTATCATAAGTGAGTGAATGATATATTTATGAGAAGCATACCCCTCTAGTGCTATCATGGGAAGTTGTGCGATTTGGTTGAGGCCCCTGGCTTAAGGAGCAGGGAGCATATAGTTCCCCGGTTATAACGTCCATTTTTATTTGTGTGGCATTTATCAGGGGTGAGACGAGGTGGGTATGTTTTGTTCTCATTTTCGGTGAGGAACAATGACCACTTCCCATACATTGTGATTTGTTTTTGGGTTCGGTGGTGAGATTTAGGCCTGGTTGCCCAGGTGGATGTGTGAGAAATTCCCTGGAGGATGATAACATTCTAGAGACTGCATTCATTGAGTTATAGCTCTGAAGGATGGTTGTTATACTTATATAGTGTGTGATATATAGTTATGGATAGACTCGATATGTATAGTATATTGTATATATATACAAGATGTGAAAAGATATAAATATATATATAGGACAAAATAAAGAATGAAATGTGGAGTAAATTCTAGATCCTTCAGGAGTATAAAATTTGTTATAAGATATGTGATATACGAATATAAAGATGAGAGTATCATATACGAGATAATTAACACTAAAGTCTGATTAGTGTAATAACTAGTGAAAGTTATTTATAAAGAAGGAATAAATAATAAGTGAGAGATTATGATGTATAAGCTTGGGCGATAGCTTAGAATATTTATATTACGCGGGATGCGAGATGGTGTATGGTGACTTGGAAGTTTTGCGAGTTGCTAATTAGGATGGGTAGCGTAACTAGGATGTTTAAAATCCATGCATTAAGTGTGCACTGTTAGATGAGAGGTGAGGGGTATCTCATATGAGTGCGACACCAATTTAAATATGGAGAATATCATGTTTTAAAAATTAAAGTAAATTAAGTACTTACTAAAAACGTTTTCAAAACCCGGGCTCTAACCCGTTTCTATTTTTCTTTTTCTTTTTCTTCTCCTTGTTATACTTTTAGGTGTCCAGACACAGGGATGCCTGGATGATTATTCATTCGAGTCAGACATTGCTGCCACAACTGTGGATGTTGGCAGGAAATTATATAGACGCTTCTATCCTTGTGATCTAGATAGGAGATACTGTTGTAATATTCGGGCATGTGGCCCAACTGATGCCTTTTATTTTATTTGCGGCATTTTTCAATTACGTCTATTCATTTTTGTTGTAATAATTTTTTTACCGGGAGTTATCGGTTATTTATTTATTTATTTATTCATTTCAATTGTGTATATTAATTGTATGGATGGATTTTAATTGTGCACTTAAGTTAAAAAGATTATAAAGTTTAAAATTTAACACCAGGCCTAATAGGTAATAAGTAATTAAATGGTTTTCGACAGTGATGCTGAGAATGGAACCATTTGAGATTCTTGTTTAATTTGATATAGGACTGATTACCAAGTATTTTATTAGGCGGGGTGTCACAGGTGGTATTAGAGCATCAGGGTCTAGTGTCCTTAGGAATCTGTGCGGACGTGATACGTTTCTAGCATTGCTTTCTATTTGGTATAGAGCCCTATGTTTAGGATTGTTGATTCCAATTGTGAGATTTCATTCTCTTGCAATAGTGTATGGAGATTAGTGAATCTTATAAGCGTTCGGGTGTGCTCTGTATTAAGAACAATGAAGGACAATAGGCTAGGGCCATTAGGAAGACAGCAGGAGATGGGGCTCAATTGAAATTGAAGAATATTTTCGGGACGATGACCGTAGTTGAGGTCACCCCTATTTTTGCCCTGGAAGTTGGGGTTGTAAGGACTGCTAGGGTGCAACGTATATTTTTAAGTACCGCTATAGCAGAAAGTCGTGCCAAATTATACTCACCCAACGTTGTTAGAGTGGGAGGAGTCAGAGGGGTCTTTGAAGATGACCACCCGATGGAATGCTAGTGTATGCGAAGGTTGTGCGTGTTAGCCAATGGACGTGAGATACCCAAAGGCTTTGGCATATAGTAGAGTGTAGTTTACCTATAAGTCAAAGATTATTCTAATGGAAGGATCTTAGGCACGGTTTGACCGCAAGTTCCTTCATCTTATGTTTAGAAAAAGATGTGGATGAAAATCTGAATTTGTTATAAGAGGGCTGGACAGAGGCCTTGTCTAGTGAACTTTATACCCGATGAAGTAGGTACAATGGAGAAAAGAGTCCTTAAGTAGGTGATGGACTCACAAAAGGAGTTACCAGCACTTAAGGGAAATTCTTTTTGGAATTTCGAAGTAGATGATGACAGTTTCATGTTGTGATAATGAAGGTATAAATGCTTTTTTGTGAAGGGAGCTAAAAGCGTTGGAGAATTTAGTCAGAGAGTAAGACTAGATGAAACGGTGCTAGCGAAACACCGTAAGGGGGAGACCCATTAGGGGACCCATTTAAAGGATTCAGATAGCTGAATTACTATCGAGTGATGATGGATTCAGTTGGAACTGGTAAGTCCAGTAGTATGTTCCTTAGGGCCAGTGGAGCTAAGGGAACAATGAGGGTGGCTGTCAGGGTTAAGGCTACCAGCGTCCAAGAGGAGGACAAGCTTAAAACGGCCAACGCGGCTGGAGATAAGTGGAATATATGAAGAGGTAATTATTTATATGGGGAGTAGGACCACGGTGCCTAGCTGGGGAAATAATTAAGATAGTTTTTGGTTTGGTTCGGATAGGCTTGTCATGTTCGGGAACCATTGGAGCAGCCAGGGAGATTGGCAAGATAGAGAAATGAGTTTTAACCTCGGGTGAATGAGGCATGCTTTATGTGACACGAGCGAGTCACGGTATTTTGATTAGCACTAGATTCATGTGTGAGACGAGTTTAGTGTGTATATCGATAACCTTACTATGTTTATATATTTTCCATGGTATAGCGGGGCTATTTTTGATTTCATCCGTGAGGAAGCGGGTGTAGGAATAGTGGTATATATTTTATTGGAACTACTCATTTTAGTGATGTGTTATACGAGTATGATATTATTTCGAGTATGGAATGGTTAGAACAATAGTTGGCTGATATTTAAAGGCTATCTTGTTTACTGCTCTAGGGCAGGATTTGTGGTTTTGGCGATGTCTCACCTGAAAGAGGGTCGAGCTTGAATTTATATTATATTATGATAGAGACTTGGGAGAGTATAGTTGTCTTGAGATATTTGATCCCGGTATGTAGGGACTTTATTGATGTGATTTAAGGTATATTGGATTTATTATCGAGCGGAGAGATTGAGCTCGTTATTGTATTTAGCGCTCAGAACTTGGTGATAGGATGAGCGCATTATTATATCACTCCTTTAGAAATGTGGGAGTTTAGATTTATATTTATATGTCAGGGGACAGGGTTTTTGAGAGTCCCGGGTATCTGTGAGAGTTTATGGAATTTGATTATTGCAAATACTGAGAGATAGAGTATTGGGGAAAATCCCATTATTTGAATGTTATTGCGTGATGAGATACGCATGAAACTGGATGAACGTCATGAGTAGAGAGACGTTGATGGATGCTAGGGCATTAGTTTTGAATGTTGATCAATGGAAGTGTGGATAAAACACTCTGAGCTGAGAGAGCTATTATTCGTTATAAGGCCAGTGGAGCTGGTAGTGCCATGAGAAAGCACTAAAAATTTCTTTTCTCACCGCGAGTTGAAGGGTGGGACAATGTCGAGAAGGATTAAATTTTGATTTATGGGGTGATTGAGAATACCCATGTATTATAGCCACGTCGAGAATGCGAGGCCAGTTTTGAGGAAAGTGTGTGACGTTTCTATTGTTATGCAAATATGCACGGATTATAGGGTGTGTGGGCGCCCTAGTTAGCTGATTTCGAATCGTTTGAAATGGGGGGATGTGGGAATAGATGTGTGAAATATATGCTTGTGGGGCAGTTATAAACAAAACTGGAATGGTATGATGGATTGAACATCATGTGAGAAGGGCCATAATCCAATTATATGTGTGCATTGAGAGTTGGCACACCCGAGATGGGTTGAAAGGCTGTGGGAAGCCATTTATTCGGATATCTCTTGAGAACAGGAAAAATCCAATTATTGTGTGAAAGTTGAGCAGAGTCGTACTCAATTGAATGTTGAGAGTGGATTGCATGTAAATAGAATGTAAATGCCTATAAGGAAAATGACCCAGAAGTGCGCATTGTGACGAGAGTGCGCGGGTTGAGACTTTCGATACCCCTACCACCTAATGTGAGATATTATAAGTGGAAGTCGGTGTTGAACGGGACATAGTGAAATTGTCTCCAAGTGCACCACTCATAGATGGAAATAGGTTGGCGTGCTTAAACCTTTCTTTGAAAAGAAGGATTGCATAAGTTCAGGGTACCATCCAATATGGTTGTGAATTAGAATGATGTAAGGACATAATTTTATAAATGTTCGGGATAGAATCTAGGAATTTTCTATTTGTCCTAGATCACAGTATGTATGTCGAATACCGCTACATTCGGCACGCCAACACGATCATCCACGATGGCCTCGATCCGAATCCATGCATCCACCATCTTCACACGTGCATCATGCTTCATGCGACGTGCTGCTCAACCGTTCCCACTACTCCACGATGCGTTATTGGTAAAATAGTTTATTGGAGTTGTTAATATTCGCAGAAATATTTGGGAATTTAAAAAAAAATGTTTTTCAAAGTCTGATTTAATTTTATCACAAAAGCAGAAATTTTTCTAAGTGTAGAAGGGAACTTTTCTTGGTCGTCGAGCTCATTCGAACGACATCGCTATGTCGTTCAAACGACATGAGGATGTCACATGATCTCGTTCGAGCGACATGTGGCATCGTTCGAGCGACATGCCCATGTCGTTCGAGTGACGTCGTCGCCTCAATTTTCATATAAATATCTGTAGATATTCTACATATTTTTCCAAGTCTTTTTTGTACACGTTTCTGCGAATTAAAGCCCAGAAAATAGACTTCGAGTTTTTAAGGTTTCATGCCTTTTTGATTCACAAAACCATTCCCATATATGTATGTGAATCTTTAAACCTTCAAAGGATCATTTTTACTCATCTGGAGTAACTTGTGGAGAAGCGGATTCTTTTCCATTGCTGCCCATCTGGAGTTCTTGCGGGAGAGTCCAGTCGACGACATCGAAACCGACACCTGAGGGTATTTCGTATGTCACTTATCTTTTCAGTATAATCCGTGTAAACCGTTCTTTACAAATTATATTGAAAATAAAAAAAGTTTTGCCCCTATGAGGGATTTTTCCTCATTTGTGTGTTTATTTGTGATTGAATATTCTTGCGTGATCATATTGTTTTCAATCACTCCTAGATGCATGTTTTAGGATTTAATTGAAAAAACTGAGTTTAATTAAATAATTCCTTTATTTGAACCAAGGCGCACTCTCAAATTGGTATCAGAACCAATTACACAATTATACCGCGTACATTTTTGCAAATTTTTTCTAAAGATATCAATTTTTTGAAAATTTGATTTTTGAAAAAGGGCGTGTTCTAAATGGAGAAATTATATAATAAAATGCCAATTTTTGATGGGACAGATTATACTTACTGGAAAGATCGTATGAAATATACTCTAAAACCCATAGATGAAAGAGTTTGGGTTTTGGTTGAAAGAGGGTGGACACCTCCCTCCGTCACTGTTGACAACGTGATAAATTTAAAATCTGTGACCGAATGGACCGAAGAAGAATTTAAATGGTCAGCTTTTAACTCTAAGGGTCTTATTGCTATTTCTGAATCCATCACTCCTGACGAATTCCGACGAATAATGATATGTACCACGTCAAAAGAGGCATGGGATGTTTTACAGCTTACCCATGAAAGAACTAATGTGAAAGACTCAAAATTTCAAAACTTAACAACTCAATTTTAAACTATCACCATGCTTGAATGTGAATGTTTTGATGAATTCTATGCAAGATTATCTGATATCGTAAATACTAGCTTTAATCTTGGTGAACACATTCCTAATGCTAGAGTTGTTAAAAAGATTCTAAGATCACTGCCTAAGCATTTTATCCCTAAAGTCACTCTCCTAAATTCTATGTGTAATTTAAACACGCTTAATTTAAAGGAATTAATAGGAAACTTACAAACGTATGAAATTGATATGTTTCCTAAATCTGCCAAGCCTAAAGATAAGGGAATTGCACTTAATGCCCATGATAGGAAGAGTGAGGGGTTGGAAAGAAAGAGAGTAGAGTCATCTAGAAAAAGGGAGATAGAAACGTCTGATTCCGAGTGTGACCTTGATTTAGATGATTTGGCCTTGTTTGCAAAAAAATTCAAAAAAATTCTCAAATTCAAGAAAAATGGAAATTTCAAAGATAAAAAGAATTTGGAGAAAAATAAGTTTGAAAAGAAAAATGAAAAAGATTTAAAAGACCCTCCTAAGAAAGACGGTGAGAGATGTTATGAGTGTGATGGTAAGGGTCATAGAGCTTTTGAGTGTGCTACTAGGCTAAACAAACTTGCCAAAGAAAAGGGCAAAGTTGTCCTTAATGCTACCTTTAGTGACGACAGTGAGGTCGAGTCGATGGACTCTGGAGCTGAGTCATCTCATGAGTGTAACTTCACCACATTCATGGCTAGTTGTGTGAGTACCTTTAGTGCTCCTCACGACGATGAGGATGCTAGTTCACAGGGACACCTCGACAGTGAGAACGAAGTGAGTGAGGGGCAGGATACTGCAAGTGAGAGCGAGAGTAATCTCCAACGTGCCTACGCCGAGTTATATACTGAGTCATTTAAAACCAAAAAAACGTAACAAAGCGTTAGTTCTTAGGATCACCTCAATGATCCACGTGACTCTGAAACACTCCGATCGGCTGACAGACATTATGGAATGGAAGTTCGTCTTGGGCTCTCTAAAGGACTAATTTGTCCAACTTTTATGTAAAATATTCTTGAGAAAGGAGTTTGACTCCCCCTCCTCCTCTTTTTTGTCATTTTATTGCTATCCTGATGCATTGATATTTAGGGTGCGTTTGATTGACATGAAAATTTTCTCATGAAAAATATTTATTTTGACTCATATTTTGCCTTTGCGGTGTTTTGATTATGAATACTTCATATAAGAAAAATACTCGTTCACATGACAAGTGCTCCATCTCAAACCTCAATTTTAGTGAAAAGAATTTCTTATCCACCCACCAAAGAATTGGTTTCCCTGGAAAATACAAAAGTAAGACAAAAAATTCATATATTTTTCCACTCATTTTTCAACTTCTCATCTAAATGAACTATTTTTCACACATTTTTTATGTTTTCAATCAAACACACTGTAAGGACACAAATTTTCAATTGAGTCTTAATGTAGTGTTGGCTCAATTTTGGAAAAAAAGTTTGAGTCATAGGATATAGTTCTTGACCATCCATCAAGCCTATGACAAGTTAAAGTTGAAGACGTTGCAGCCTACTTATCAAGAGAATATCATTATCGGTTTATATGTGCCTCCTTTCACGTCATCAACTTAGTTTCAATCTCTCCTAAGGTGTGAATGCATTACATATATATATAGGAGCTTGGAACATTTTTTAATGGGTGTAATTTTATTTTAAAATGAATTTTATTTTCAGAAGGTTACTTTAGAACTTTGAATAAAAAGTTTTTAGGCTTAAAATGTTATTTAACCATTCTGACATTTCGTTCGATTTCATCGTTCGAACAAGTTTGCCAATGACTTTTCCCTTTTGGCCACTGGAACTTCGTTAGAAGGTCGTTCGAACGAGACTCCGTTCGAACGAAAATCTTGTTCGAACGAGATTTCCGGTGGAAAAATATTTTGGCAGTTTTCTCTATGTTCCCACTTCTTTTCTTCCCACTAACTTTTTCATAATTAATATGTGCGGGAAGCAACATTGGAAAACCAACTTTTGACATTTTCTAAACACATTTTGAGAGAACATTTTTATAAAAAAAACTTCCACCCATTAGTTTAAGTCTAATCCAAGTTTCTATTGTTATATACTTGCTTGGAGAGTGTTGGGCCCCGAGTTTTACTCTACCGAATTGAAGAGTTTGTTTGAGTTTACTTTTATATCCCATAAAGAAGAAGCTCATTATTTTGGTGCGGCATACTCACACGGTGAAAGGCATTATGCGAGGGTTAACGGTTGTCTAAAAGCTTCATTGGTGGATTCTGAGATTGTTGACAAAGCAGAGGTTGGTACAAGAAGATGCGTCAGGGGCTTGAAGGGAGTCCAGTCGAGTTGAGTAAGTCATTTTTCTTGTACTTGTAAAATTTCGTACTTAGTGGACTTAAGTATAGGGTCGTCCGAGGGTTTTTCCCGTTGTGGGTTTTTCCTCGTACATCGCGGCGTAGTGGTTGTGAATTTATTTTATCTTGCAAATCACCTAGAACGCATGCTTAGGATTCAAAGATAAAATATGGTTTAATTCACTCCTCTAGTTTAATTTGGTGCTAAAATAAGTTTGGGTGAAACATAAGTTGATTTAAGTTACGTCAGTAATTTATATTTGCTAAAATTTGGTTTGGCCTAATTTGGTAATATTAAAAATATTGTGTAGGCAAATTTTAGGATTTTTGTTAAATTAATTTTGGGCTAAAAGTAAATTTCTCATAGTTAACTTCATGTGTTAGTTTTGTTTGTGAGAAAATCCTAATACTAGTTTGTGCGAATTTTGTGTGGGTATGTATTCACCATAATTCACAAATTTAAGTTTAATTTAAACTTTGTTTGTAGAAATTAAAATATGTGTTTAAGTGAATTTTCATCTTTAAGAAAAGATAATAAAATTAAATTTGAAAAATTAAATTATTGTGTTGAACCATCTTTATTTCGCATTTAAAAGGAAATTAAAGTGAAAGATTTTAAAATTGGGGGCCCTCGTGTTCCAACACACACCCTTAGTGATGTTGTTAAATTTGATTGCAATGACTGAATATTAGACATGTGAAGATAAAAACTTAAGGCTATTTTAATACTCACTCTTTTCACAATATCGAAAAAATTGAAAAAAAAATGACATCTTTAATTAGTCATGGATTTAGGGACTCCTGGATATTATTCTTAATGGACGATAAAAATTAAGATATTATTGGAGATTTGAGTCATCTCCCCATTTATAAATATACAGTTGACTTTCATAATTTAGACACACAAAAAAAACATAATTAAATTACAGAATAAGGAAGAGGAACACCAAATTAACACCATATTTCCCATGTGTGAATTAAAGATTGGGGATGGAGGCTCTTTTGTACCGATTCACAAGTGTGAGTTTCAGATTAGAGACAAGTGGTCTTTTACAGTTTCAATTCACATTTAATATGGACCAAGGTACACTTTCTTGTTCCTTTATTTAGGCATATATTTGTGTTAATCATGTTGATCAAAGGTCCTAAAATTGATTATCTATAACATAAGATTTGCATTATAAATAACATTAACGTGAATATTTGCGAATCCTATGTGTAGATACCTGCTTAATTGTTAATTGTGTGTTATTAATTTCAATTATTTATAATTGATCCAATTCAAACAATATGAGAATGCAAAATAATTGCAACAAGTGATTTCAACAAAAAATTGCAATACCAATTTTAAATGTGGAAGCGAATTTTAAATTGATTTTATATTTTATCCTACACATGCATCTGTGGTGATAAAACAGATAAATCAAACCATGCAAATATGACAAGGTCAAGTTTTAGAGAAAAAAATCTTTCGGGTAAATCCTTTATTTAATAATATAACGTAAATCGCAAATTACAAATACATTGAAATCTGCGATGAATCTTCCACAAAAAACTTACATAGACTGCAACCTAAAATCAATAATGATTCCCTCGACAACCATAATAGATTGCAACCCTCCGTCAACCTCAGCCTTCGTCTTTAGCAGTGAATCCCCACAGTTATCACAAGTCATCAATGGAGTTTCACTCCACCAAGGTGTATGCAATAGATATAAAACTTTCTACTAATTCACAAGAACAATATTCAAGCATGCTTTGTTGTGAATTAAAACAATGTTTTGACACACAAAACTAGAAGAACTTTTGTTGCCGATATGGAGAAATGTAATTGGCAAAACTCTTAAACAAACTTATCCAAGAAATAGGTATTTATAACAACAAAGCATATATAAAATGTAAAACATACAAATACAATACACATGCCATATATAAAATATGCAAAATATATTAAAGAAAATTCAGCACACATAGATAGGTATAAACGACCACAAAACATGACACAAAATACATAATCTTTGCACACTAGCATAGTATCGATGTATCCAAATGTGTGGAATGGAACGAATGGGCATGAACTAGAAACAAAAGAATTATATTCCAAACACTCAAATATATTCAAGAAGTTCTAATTGACCGCAAAACTTTATCAAACTAAGCTTTAGCCTCAAGTGACAAATAAAGTTAAACTTAATGAACAAAACAAGCACAAGACACATAAGCATATAATTTTAATGATTCTACAAAGCAATAGCATCATGACAAAATAAGCTTAACTGGGATACATTGTCATTGTGCAAACCTGTTGATATTTCCATCCAAATACCCTCAAAATATTTATTTTCTTTTCTTTTGAATGAATATATCAACCTAAACATATTTGTCCCCTATTTGGCATATTAGTCTTTCTATTGCCTTAATTTTTGCTTGGGCCCTTTTAAAACGGTGGCTTTCACGACGAGTTCATTATACTCTCGCACCCCTTTCCTGTGCACACATCATTTTTTCAATATTAAATAAATCCTCACGGGAAATGGTTCTTACATTCACAAATCCTCCATAGTTAAATAAACATGTAGATGAGAACATTGATAGGGAAACATATCACTAATCTCAAATGTACATCATAAAGTTAAAATCCAATAAGCCCGTGCATGTGTGTGTGGAGGCATAAATAAAGTCGAATTCATAAAGGAAGTTAACTTCGAAATAACTCCATAAACATGGTTAAGATGAATCTAAGCATCTAAAGTCCTAGCCACGTGAAAATAACGAAATGAGTTATATTCAAACACACAAATATGCCACACCAAATGTATAAAACTAAAATACGCAAGAACCGAAAATCTTTTTAAAATTTTCAAAATATTTTTCAGAAAATAAAATCTTTTTGTACTATAAAATAAACGTAAAACCAAAAATCTTTTTGTATCTTTCAATTATGATTCAATAAAGAAAAATATAATACAGAAAGTACACACGTCATAACACTAGCAAATATATATCATGAAGCACAACTAGCGTATGACAAACAAATCATGCAAGCAATCAACGATATGATATGGCAAGAGAATAATCATGTGCAACCATGTGAGAATCAACTAGTTTACCATCTAGCGCCACTAAAAGTGATTTCCTAACCCAAATAGATGTGAAATGCCGAATAGGGGTTTTGGGAACCAACGGGACAATATCCTTAAACTTCCTAGGACCTCTTCCAAGATCAAAACAAAAACCCGTAAGGTGACTTGTCCGACCACAATGTCAACATGTGTAAACGGGAGGAATGTTACCTATTGGTTGACATTTTCTAACGTCCTTAGTTTTGGTTGAACCTTTAAATCGAACAATGGTTTTGGCTTTAACATTCAAAGCATGAGAACAAGACGAGCCATTACCATCACTACTCAAACTACTCAAGTTTTTTAAAACATTTTTCAACTCCAAAATTTTTTACTCAAGCAAAAAATTAGACTCTTCCAATTTTTGGGATGCTTTTTTCAATTTTTCTAACAATTCCTAATAGGTTATCACGCTCACCCTCAATAAAAGAAAAACTTTCCCTAAAAGTCTTCTCTATAGCCTCAAAATCGTTAATTACAATATTTTTATTCTCTTTGGCACAAACACAAACCCTAGAATTTTTTGAGTCCTCCAAATATTTTTTCAAAAATAGAACTCTATCATCACTCTCCTTTTTGGAAAATTATAATTTTTTAAATTCACAGTTCATGTCCACAAGTCTCTTGCGAATTAAATATCTTTGATCTTGAACTGTTTGCAAAAGTTCCAAAACGCTTTTAAAGCGTGAATTCTCTTTTTCAAGAATTTCAATTATTTTAGCAAACTTCAAGTTCAAACAATTTAAGTTGTCAAAACTTTGAGAATTCATCGAGAGAGGAGAAGCAAAACAAAACACCTAAAAAGCACACTTTTTGAAAAATTAGGATCACGCGATAATTTAACATTACCCCATCTGATACCAATTTAACAACATGAGTAGTCAAAATGTATCAGACAAAAAAAATTAGGAGCAAACAAAATAACTTTGTGCAACAGGCTCTGAAACCAATTTGAGAATGCAAAATATTTGCAATGGATGATTTTAATAAAAAAAATTACAATACCAATTTTAAATTCTAAAGTGAATTTTAAATTGATTTTATCTTTTTATCCTATGCATGCATCTATGGTGATGAAACGGATAAATCAAACCATGCAAATAAGACAAGGCCAAGTTTCAGGAAAAAAAAAATTTAGGTAAAACCTTTATTTCACTATATAACGTAAATCGCAACTTACAAATACAATAAAATCTTCAATGAGTCTTCCATAGAAAACTCACATAGACCACAACCTAAAATCAGTAATGATTCCTTCGAGAACCATAATGGACCGCTACCCTCCGTCAGCCTCAGCCTTCTTCTTCAGCACTGAATCCCCGCAGGTATCACAAGTCAACAATGAAGTGCCTCTCCACCAAAGTGTATGCAATAGATACAAAACTTTCTAAGGTTGTAAACTAATTCACAAAAACAGTATTCTAGGTTGCTTTGTTGTGAATTATAAAAGTGTTTCGACACATAAAACTACAACAACTTCTGATGCTGATATGCAGAAATGTAATTGCCAAAAGTCTTGAAAAAATTAATCCATGAAACATGTATTAATAACAACCATAAGTCGGCGGGTCTTTCGAGCGAATTTTGCATGTCGTTTGAACGATAGCAACATGTCGTTTAAACGACTTTACAATTTCGTTTGAACAACTGAAACGTTAAAAATACTTTTTCATAAAACTCCGCCTACAGTTCTTTCAAAAATAAATTTTCACAAAGTAAAACACTCATGTTCGTCTTTTTGATAAAAATTAAACATCCCAAATATGATTCTATGAATTAATTTGAATCTTAAATCATTTTATACCTTTTGGGATGTCGGGAAGTCTTCAAACTTGGAGATGCTTGAGTTTGGTTCGTCCTGACGGTGCGTTACGATTTGTAACGGGATACGCCAAACTAGCCTAAAGTTATGCTATGAACAATGATAAAAAAATGTTCATACAAATCCTCCCCCCCCCCCCCCCCTTGGCTATTCTGGTAAAAAATAAACAAAATGACCGAACACAAAATGAAAATTAAAAAAACTCCTATTACAAAGATACAAAAATCCTTCTGAACTCTAGAACGGAATGGCATAAGATTCTTTGTCTTTAAACTTCACATTATTTCCTTTATCCAAACTTTGTCTTCATCCGTGTGTATATGAATTACTCTTTAAGTATCTACACACATTAGAAAACAAACAAATACCCTCGTGACGCATCGAGTTTGAAACAAATTAAACATAAAAAAATACTCTCCCATAATTCAAACTCATCAAAACTCCATTTTAATTTTCTCTCCACCTTCGTTTTTATCAAAATAGACAAATATAGAAAGACGTGGAAACAAAAAACATTAAGTGAAAAGTATCATGATGACGAAAAGATATCATCACAAATGATGTAAATTAAGCATATGCAATGATCATCTCAAAGGAGGCTACACCAACTATTTTTGAAAATTTTCAATTTTTCAAAAAAATATGTAAAACATACAAATACAACACACATACCATATATAATATATTAGAACTATATATCAAAGAAAATTCGTCACACGTATATAGGTATAAACGACCACAAAACATGTCACGAAATACATAAGCTTTACAGACTAGCATAGTATCAATGTGTCCAAATGTGTGGAATAGAATGAATGGGCGTGAACTAGAAAAAAAAATTACAACCCAAACACCCAAATATGTTCAAAAAGTTCTAATTGACCGCAAAACTTTATCAAACTAAGCTTTAGCCTCAAGTGACAAATAAAGTTGAACTTAATTAACAAAACAAGCACAATGCACATAAGAATATAATTTTAATGATTCTACAAATCAATAGCGTCATGACAAAATAAGCTTAACTAGGATACATTGTCATTGTGCAAACCCATTGATGTTTCCATCCAAACTCCCTCAAAATATTTCTTTTCTTTTCTTTTGAATGAATATATCAAACTAAACAAGTTTAGCCCTTTTTTAGCATATTATTCTTTTTATTGCCTTATCTTGGGCTTTTTTCAAATGGTGTCTTTCACGACGATTTCATTATACTCTCACAACCCTTTCCCGTGTACTCATCATTTTTTTAATATTAAATAAATCCTCACGGGCTACGGTTCTAACATACACGAATCCTCCATAGTCGAATAAACATGTAGATGTCAAGATTGATAGGAGAATATCTCACAAAGATAAAATGTTCATCATAAAGTCAGAAACCCAATAAGCTCATGCATGTGTGTGGAGGCATAAACAAAGTCGAATCCATAAATCAAGTCAAGTTCGAAACAACTCCACAAACATGGTTAAGATTAATCAATGTCCTATTCACATGGATGTTGTGGAATGAATTGGATTCAAACGTTCTATGATGTCACAAAAAATGTGTAAAACTAAAATACACAAGAATCGAAAATCTTTTTAAATTTTCCAAGAACAAAATCTTTATGTATTTTAACAAAATATATAAAATCAAAAATCTTTTTATAATTTTCAATAATGACTCAATAAAGAAAAATATAATACAAAAAGTACACATGTCATAACACTAGCAAACATATATCATGAAGCACAACTAGCGTATGACAAACAAATCATGCAAGCAATCAACGATATGATATGGCAAGAGAAGAATCATGTACAAGCATGTCGGAATCAACTAGTTTACCATATAGCGCCACTAAAAGTGATTTTCTAACCCAAAAAGATGTGAAACGTCGAATAGGGGTTTTGGGAACCAACGGGACACTATCCTTAAACTTCTTAGGACCTCTTACAATATCAAAATAAAAACGCCTAAGGTGACATTTCCTACCACAATGTGAATATGTGTAAATGGGAGGAATGTTACCTATGGGTTGACATTTTATAACGTCCTTAGTTTTGGTTGAATCTCTAAAACAAACAATGGTTTTGGCTTTAACATTCGAAGTATGAGAACAAGACGAGACATTACCATCACTACTCAAATACTCGTGTCTTTTAAATCATTTTTCAACTCCAAACTTTTTTATTTAAGAAAAGAATTAAACTCTTCCAATTTTAGGGATGCCTTTTTCAAATTTTTAACAATTCCTAAAAGGTTATCATGCTCACCCTCAATAAAAGCAAACTCTTCCCTAAGAGTCTTCTCATGTGCCTCAAAATCATAACTTAAAATATTTTTATCCTCTTTGGCACAAACACATCTATAATTTTTCAAGTCCTCCAACGCTTTTTTCAAATATAGGACTCTATCATCACTCTCCTTTTTGGACAATTATAATTTTTTAAATTCACAGTTCATGTCCACAAGTCTCTTGAGAATTAAATCTCTTTGATCTTAAGCTGTTTGCAGAAGTTTCAAAACGGTTCTAAAACCTGAATTCTCTTCTTCAAGAATTTAAATTCTTTTAGCAAGCATGAAGTTCAAACGATTTAAGTCGTCAAAACTATGAGAATCCATCGAGAGAGGAGAAACAAAACGAAAACACCTAAAAAGCACACTTGATAATTTAGCGTAACCCGCTCTGATACCAATTTGACAACGTGAGTAGTTAAAAGGTTTCTGTCAGCATCACAATATATCGCATTCCCTCACTCTCTTCTCGGGTGGGGAAAAAGGAAAAAGCGGGGAGAAAGGTCTCGCACTCGCTTTACACTAGGAGAGCTTTGGTCGTCGTCGGTGTGGGGTGAATGTAAAGAGATGGAGTCGCCAGCCTATTTTGTACAAAGCAGGCAAAAGAACATGTCGCTGCCTTGAGAGAGCGGAATCAAAGACAAACTGATGCTTACAAAACCAATAGTTCAAAGGTTCGGGGGCTATGTTAAGGAATGGAAAGGTGTTAGGGCCTTTCGGTCTCTCATGGGATTGTGTTACTGTTTTGCTTTATTTCTCCGTGAAGTGTGTATGCGTATATATATAATGGAGATCGAAATTGCCCAACTCGTACCATGAAAAAGAAAGAGTGAGGTCATCCATAGAAACGTTCCCAAAATAATATTTTAGAAAATACGATTTATGCGTTTATTAAATTATTGATCGTTATGATGAAACAATAATATATGTAGGATAAAACGCGAATAAAGATAACAAACATAATATGTATTAAAATAATGTATCGATGAAAAGGATGAAAATGCGAAGATAGGAAAATTGGTAAATTGGGCTTGAGTCTCTAATTTTAACCTGAAATGCCTACGTAGCCTATAAAGGCATCAAAGTTCACGTAGTTCGTATGTGGCATAAGGGTGGGGTTTATCCCATAGATTTGAACGGTAATATATTTGTGTGCAGAAAATGTGTTTTAGTTTTGAGAACTTCGGATGGATAATCCAATTGGAATTTATAGGCATAACCCTCTTTTCATTTGTCTTTTATAGAAAATAATGTATGTACAATATAACTAATAAAAAAATGTGAGATGTTAATTTGTATGAACTAAAGTAAAAGCTATATTATGACTTTAATATAATTAATGCGAAAACAAGATATTTAAAGAGATGGAAGGATTCTGGACCTTCTTTGAAGGATTGAAGCTTGATCTTGATCTTTGATGAGCTCCCTCCCTTGGATGTTGACATGAATGTTGGAGGAAAGAGTGAGATTTTTCCAAATTGGGTATGAAAAGGATGTGAATGTAAGATGGAAAGGAATTTAACATAAGGAAACTTTGCTGATTATAAGAGAATGTTACAGAGATCCCTGATGCTGAGAGATCTGAGGTGTGCTTTGGGAGTGAGGTCATGCCCTCTATTAATAGGGTAAGGGGGTGCCGATGGCAGGGAATGGACTTGCCAATCGGCAGTCTCATGCAGATTTTTCTCAAAAAATGATCGTAGAACATAATTAATTGATCCAAATTGTACACGGATCATACCGTTATAAAGGTAATTTAGAGACCTTCAAGACTCCTTTGGGCCTCTCCCTGGTTCAGGAGTTGACTTTGGGTCAAATATGGCTCGAAAGTGCTCGTCGGTCCTTTGGACGAGAGATCGTGGGATGGAAATGAATCGTTCGTCCGAATGGTAAGTTAGAATCTCGCACAAGGCCGACCGTCGGAAAGTTTATGCGAGGTACTTATACATTTTAAAGAGCTTTGTTCGGTTCAAAAAGTTAACCTTGGGCAATCGGGGCTCGAAAGTGCCAGGTGACCTTTCGGAGTAAAACAGATCGTTTGTCCGTACCATAAGGTTGATTCTCATACAAGGCAGACCGTTGAAAATGGGATTCAGTTCTCTTCAAAGATTCATTTTGTCTCATTCGTGATTAAGAGTTGGCCTTGGTCAAATGAAGCTTGGGAGCGCCCGTGGCCTTTGGATCAGTTTTGAGGGAACATGGATTGTTCATCTAAACGGTTATGTTATTTTGCACACGAGATAAACCGTTGAAAAGGGGTTTTAGTGCCCTTCGAAGATTCAAAAATCTTTCACTCTGATGATGAAATTGACTGGGGTCAAATCGGGGTACGAGAGCACCCGGTGGCCTCCAGATCTATTTTTGGTGGTAAAATGGTCCTTTATGTCGATTAACACATGGGGCGAACTATTGAAAAGGGAATATAGAGTCCTTCAAAGATTTATTGAGCTTTCACTTTGACAATAGAGGTGACCTGAGTCAAACATGGCCTTGGAGCGATCGATGGCCTCTAGATCCGTACTCGGAGTATGACCTAGGTTTTGTAGTGAAATGAGGAGGTGATAAGGACCTAAGGAGAGATTTAGGGGGTCCTATAATGTGGTGTTTATAAATCCCCTTGATGGGTGAGCTTGGAATAAGTGAAAGTCGTCGAATAGACACCACATGATGTTTAGAAAAGAGGTCGATTCTGTGGACCTAAGTGACGAGGATGATCGATTCAGAGGGTCGAGCCCGATTTTGAGGACCTAAGGAATTATTAGGGATGGTCGATTCTCTAAGACGATGTCGATTCTAAGGACCTACGATAGGGAGTGACCAATTTTGAGGGTCAAAGCCAATTCTAAGGGCTTAAGATGGGAGCGACTAATTATGCGGGTCGAGGTCAATTATGAGGGCCTAAGTTGAAGCGACCAATTCTGAGGCTCGAGGTCAATTATGAGGTCTTAGGGTAGGGAGTGGCCAATTATGAGGGTCGAAGCCAATTCTGAGGGCTTAAGATGGGAGCGACCAATTCTAAGGGTCAAAGCCAATTCTAAGGGCTTAAGATGGGAGAGACCAATTCTACGGGCCGAGGCCAATTCTGAGGGCTTAAGTAGAATATGACCAATTATGCGGGTTGGATCCAATTCTAAGGGCTTAAGTATAGGTGACCAATTATGTGGGTCGAAGCCAATTCTGAGGTCTTAAGTAGGGGTGACCAATTCCTAAGGTCGAAGCCAATTCTGAGGGCTTAAGTAGGGGTGACCAATTTTAAAGGTTGAAGGCAATTCTGAGGGCTTAAGTAGAAGATGACCAATTTTGCGGGTCAAAGCCAATTCTGTGGGCTTAAGTAGAAGCGACCAATTCAAAATGTCGAAGCTAATTCTGAGGGCTTAAGTAGAGGTGACCAATTTTGAGGGTCAAAGCCAATTCCGAGGGCTTAAGTAGAAGATGACTAATTCTGCGGGTCAAAGCCAATTATGAGGGCTTAAGTTCTAGTTTTCTTGGGGAAATTTAGAGACTCCAGTGGGGAAAAGGTATTAATCTGATGATTTGGTGTAGGCTTGCTAGAGAATATTTCGATTTCTGTGGTGTCCTTTAAAGACTTTTCTGGGGAGATATCCAATTAATTTTTGTAATTAGAGTTCCACTCAAGAAGTAAGTGTTCCATTGGGGAAATAAGTGTGGTATAAAAAAAGTTTCTAAAATTCATTTAGGAATTTTCTAGGGATTTTTTAGGACTTTTCAGCATTTTTAGGAATTATTGTACAAAATTTCAAGGAGGTGCCGATCGATATGTTGTTGGGAGTTTCCGATTGGCATGCCCCTCAGTCTCCTATAAAAATAAGGTCACATTTCCTCATTTTTCACAACTACTAGATTTTATCTCTTCTTTTTCTTTCTGTAAACTGTTCTAGCATTCGTATCTTCTCTAAAGCTAATAAATAGCGGATTTTCAAGTAGTGTAGTCCACATGGAGTGGTTGAATGTTTATGACTGGGTGCACTTGGAGTGACGGGCCTGGATACCTCTAGTGCTAGGTAGTGAGAATGCTTTCGACTCATTCGATCCAGTTGCGGATGAGTGGAGTCTTTTGCGTGAGCCAGCGTGCCATCGATCTTCTAGGGTGGTGAAGCCTAGTGGCTATGTAAGTGTTAATGTCCTTTGGTATTCCTTTCTTCTTTCTTCATGATATTTATTTATGTTTTGAATTTTAACAAGGGTTTTTCCTTTTGAATTTGGCAGACTTATATCTTTACGTTGAATCGGCGTTCTCAAGGGACGACGGGTTTTAAGGATGCCTGGGAGCACCTTCCAACAGTGGTGCTTTGGGTGGTATCATCGGACGACTTTGGTATTTTGGCATTTTCCTTGGACGAGATGCCTCGCTCAATGGTCGTCCTTTGCGCATTGGGCGAGAGGTGGTGGGACACCCCCGCACCATGCGTTTTGACTTTAGGGAGATGATGGTGACTCCCATTGATGTGCAATAACTGTTGGGGTTGGATTATGATGGAGACCAGATAGAGGTGGATCAGACATTACGGATGACGCCGGCGGTGGTAGAGGTGTATTTAGGTGATGTAGATAGGATATTCTCTGGGGACTCCATTCCTATGTCTCTTTTGAAGGAGGTTTTGCTGAGTCAACGGATCGACGAGACTAGCAGGATGTGGTGAGGCAGATGGCCCGTGTATTTATTCTGCTGTTGTTGGGAGGGTTTTTAGTGGCGACGAATGGCGATGTCGTACACTTTTGGTTTTTGCCATATTTTAGGGTATTTTCGAATATCCTACTTTTTGACTACGGCGACCTGACTTTGGTGACCCTTTATTCTTTTTTGGACGCATTCTGTCAATGCTGCCGATAGACCTTTACTGGCGCCACATATATTTTGGAGGTATTCTTTATTTTGTGCATTTTCCTTTATGCATTTGCATTTTCTCTTATGCATTTTATTCTTTTGATTACTTGATTGTTTTCTTCTGATTGTTGACCCTTGTCCTTTGTAGACGTGGTTTCATAAGGTGATTAGGCTTAATGCCCAATTGATAGCTTTAAAGGATGAGTCTGTTGGGGCGCTTATGTCGAATGTACCTGTGGCGGAAGTCCAACCGACAGTCTAGGCAATCTCTCTATTTAGGGGCGGTTCCCTTTGAGACCATTTTTCCTTGATGATCTTTTCAAGTATTAATTTTTCGCTGGGAATTTTATAGGTGATTGTCTATCCCTAAGGGATGACCATCCAGCACACAGGAGTGATAGGGGGAATGCACAGTTGCGTCGTCTGCTGGTGCATGAGTTAGGCTACACCTGGTATCTGAGGGAGAGGGTAGTTCGACAGGTGGTTGAGGACGAGGTGATGGTCACACCTGCAATGCCCTTGATGTACATGAGGCAAGAGCGGTAGATGTCAGAGAAGGAGAGGGTGGCAATGATAGTCAACGAGCCTTATCCGTCGTATATCGACACGGAGGTGACCAATGATTACTTGAATTTCATGTCGATTTGGCTCATGCCGACCAGCATATATGACGTTATGCCTCTTCCCCCCTCGGGCTCTGGTAGGGGAACAAGTTGGCCACTGGTGTCTACCCACAGTGCGGGTGGTGCATCGACATCGACATCGGTGACGACATCAGAGGTTCCATTTGTGCGATTGGCTCCTTCTTCCTATAACATCCGACAGTCTGATAGAGGGTCGGTGCATATGATGTATCATCCCAATGTGATGCACCCGGAGGAGATGGGGCTGACAGAGGACGTCCTTCAGTCGACGGTATACCTTTTATTTATTTGCCTTTTGATTTTATGATTTCTTTCTTTGCCTTAGACTGATTGATTTGCTCTTTTCTATTTTTCTTGTAGCACATTCAGGTATCGACCACCTGGATGAGAGATATTCGGGATTGGATGGCTTTTATAACTGATCATATTCGGGAATCAATTCCACTTACTCTTGCTTGCCACCTAGCCCCCTATTTGGGTGAAAATGTCACCTTCGTAGAGGGTTTATAGAAATTTGAGGAAGAATTCGTGGCCAAGGTAAGTGAGCAATCCTTCTTGGGTTTTACTGAATCTGTTAATCCCCCCATTATTTTGGCTGACAGTATTTTGATAATGCGAGTGGGTAGGGGTGATTTCCCTGATTCCAACACAAATATGGATGTCATTGGGGGTGACCCTGACGAGTGGGACCTTTGGGTAAACTATATTCTAACTGGGCCTACTTAAAAGGATATCATAGAGCAACTAGGATTGACGAGAACCATTGACACCTTAAAGGCTTGTACTATTGGCAAACACTCCACCACTCTCAACCTCCTTGCCACTCGAGGGAGTATTGATTCACACACTTTCATCACTAGCTGGGGTGAATGTTCTATCGCCTTGGAAGATATTTACGAGTTAACTATCCTTACCCTCTTAGGAAATCATGTGTTCACAAATGGATACGGAGACGGTGTGGAGAAAAAAATGCGTGAGGATCTCAACCAAACATTATTTGACTGCCCTCGCTATGTTGCCATCAACAAAATAGGATCCACTAAACATTACTTCGCTGAGTGGAAAAAATATTGGTTTATGGACTTTGATCTTACTCCAAAAGAAGGTTGTTCGAACAGTGCCCCTTCAGGCCAAGATGGTCCGAATACCATGTCTCCCTCTCATTTAACAGCCTTCTTTGTTACGTTCTTGAGTAAATTTTTATTTTAAGGTAGGCCAAACGACTCCTCTCGCGAGTTGTTATTTCACCTAGCTGCCAGGCTTGCTCGAGGGATGGTTGTTCCCCTCGAAGCGCTTATATTGAGTTCTCTCTATACTTGGTCAGATCATCTCCATGTGGGTATGGAACCATCTCATGGCCTTTATGATGTGACCAACTTTGCAAATTCCTTCATTTTGATGCCCTTTTTATTCGAGAGGTTCCCTAACTTTGCCCCATAAGCTCGTCAGTTACATTGTAGCGTTGCTCGCATCACCGTGTGGCACAAGAAATATCCTAAGCAATCTTTGGGTCCCCTAATTGATAATATCAATGAATTTTCATTTATCCCTTACTGCAAGCGAGTGGGGGTGTATTTTCGTGGTGCTTCTTCATAGCTTCTCCTGGAACCTTTTATCGTCCCGCAGATTTGAAGTCAGTGGCAGTCTGTCCTCACATTTCTGTTATGGGTATGGTTCTTCCTTGCTTGCTCCCCTCACTTACTGAACTTGGGCATGGAATTAAATTTTATCATTCATAGAGAGTAAGAACATAACTGGAGTATGACTAAGGAGTTTATGCCCCAACTTACCCCTCGAGCACTGAGCCTACTGAACTATATTTGGAGGTATATTTCAATTTCATTTTTGAGGGAATGCTCCAAAGGACTGACAACTTTAGTGGATAATTTATACCTTTTGTGACTATCTCCCCTCGTTCACTCACTCTTGGTTTTCTCTGTGGAAACGTCAAATTTCACTTACTAAAAATTGCATCAAAGATATTCCCCATGAAACCATCCGATCCAAAATTCCAAGCAATGATAAATACTTGAATAAAAGGACCAAAAAGAGTTATGGTTTTATAGTATAGTTACAAAGACTCCCCTCGAATAGGTCACTCATGTCCAATCGAGGCCTTTGTGTGAGGAATATATTTATGCAAAGCACCTTAAGCCCCCAACCATCCCAGGCTAAAAGAAAGAGGAAGGTCAAGTCTAAGTCCCCCTCAAAGAGAAAACGCACAGACACTAATGTGTCAAATTTTATTCCTGCGCCAGTTAATACTCCTGCTCCTCCTCCTTCTCCCAGCAGTACTAGGGCCAGCAAAAAGAAGAAGAAAAATACTACTAAGCCTGATGATCCTTTTTTATTCCAGATCAAGAGTTAGACATTAATACCCTTGGTATTTAGGAGACCTGTCAAATCATTCGTGGGCAAGGCTATGAGGCCTTGGGTATTCTGACTCGGGAACCATTACTCTCATCTACCCCCCCTGCAGAAGGTACTCTAGCTAATTCCCTTTTACTTAGTGAAAGTAGCAGTCAATAAGTTTTGAATGCTTGTTCCTCTTCTTGCTCACTTGAAGAGGAAGTAGTTGATTATGGAAGCACCCATTCCTGTGATGATAACAGTTCTTCTTCAATTAACATTGGTGTCATTGATCCACACCATGATCATTGGTCTAACACTTGTGCTTTATTTTTAGCTTTGAAAGGTTTAGATAGCGAGTAGCAAGACGTTATGATCTACTCTCCTTCTGCTTTTAGTCCCAATAGTGGGAAGATTCATTATGGGCAAGCCCATCTCCCTTCCACCGTAAGCCCTTTTTATCATTTCCTTTATTCTTTCTAGCTTGAATTTTTCACTAAGTTTTCTAACTTTTAACTTTTTTTATCCCTTTGAACGGATTGCTTCTATAGTAATGAGGGGACCCTCATAGGTGAGGACCACATCCTCGTCTTCACCTATTTTTATTCGACGATCTCCCTTCCTACTCGAGAGGAACTCCATGGTTGTTTCCTCCTTACGTCTTGCTCGGGAGGTTTGTTCTCAAATTTTAAGGCTCATATCTATTTTTATTCGTCAAATGTCTTTGATATTTTTTGTCTGTATTTATTATGTATCTTTCTACTATATTACCAACTTATGGGAGAGGGACTTATATTGCCTCTCGTACTGCGCAGGTACTCACCTAATTTTTCTAATACTTCTCTTTTTTAAGTTTCTTCATTTATTATCTCATGACTTCTATTGTTAGCTTATTTGTACATTTATCTGCCTAACACGTGACTAGAGTTCCCAGTCTACCTTCCAGGCTTCCTCCTTTTTCTTTATTGGGCATTTCAATTATTGGGCCTTCTGTTACCCTACCTACATAGTTACTCCTTAATGTTTTCTTTTGCATGTGTTCAAGCTCTTACTTGCTACCATTTTCACTCTAACTTTGCTATAATTGAA
The DNA here is from genome assembly GCA_949130495.1 of Sambucus nigra. Classification (NCBI taxonomy): domain Eukaryota; kingdom Viridiplantae; phylum Streptophyta; class Magnoliopsida; order Dipsacales; family Adoxaceae; genus Sambucus; species Sambucus nigra. Next base: position 265,428,858 of record OX422209.1, on the reverse strand, counting down.
ATTTATGTTGTAGGGATCCCTTTTAGACGTCCATATCACTAGTGGGAGAATAATCCTACCCATAGAAGTTGTTATTCCTATGTTTCCCCCTTTTGGGAGAATATCTATTCCAACAGTTTGTCTTCCCATGGGCAACAAGTCGCTAATTCAGCCTCTTCCCAACCAGCCTATTTATAGTATGTCTATAGGTGAACCTATTTCACAGGTTTCTTCTTTAGCACGAATATTTATCTATCGCTCTTTGTTATATATATATATATATATATATGACAAGTTAGTACGAACTCCCCTGTGGTCTCGAAAGTTGATTTGAGCCCCTCTACCCCTCTTAGGGTTCAGGTATATAAACTTTCTTATTTATGTTCTCTAGCATCTCATTATTCTATACTTTACTTGAGTTGTAACCCTCTTCTTGTTTGTTTATGTTTCAACCCAGGGTTAGCATCTCGCCACCAGTTATTTCTACAGCGGGGGTATAGGTGAGAAGCTCAATCGCCCCTCCACCTCAGGTACTTACTTTCTTCTCCTAAACTTTTTATACTTGCAGTTCTTTCTTTCTTTGAGAGTATCTTGGATCATGGCCTTTCCTACTTTTCAGGTGATCCCCTTGCAGGTCCTTGTTATGGCGGATCCTCCTTTGAGCTTACCTACGATCTCCACCTCATTAGAGGTCTCTTGGGTACACTATTATACTTGGTACTTCACCCTTCTTACTTTTTTACTATGTAAAAAATATTGATGACTCGTTCACTATTTTTTATTCTTTAGGATGGCATTATTTCTAAGGTCCCTTTATCTGCGAGACATGTCACTAGCACTGTGGAGTTGACTTCACTGGTACTCATTTTGACAACTCCGTTTTCTAGAATTTCTTTTTCTTTGCAAGTAGTTTACTAACACCTCTTTGTTTTCTTGACTTTGGGCTAATGTGGCTGAGGTGCCTATGTTTGTGGGACACCTAGCTAGTACTGTAGAGGAGGTTCGTTAGGTAGTTATTTAAATATGCTTTTTCATTGTGACTTTCTTTTTATGTGCAAATATTCGCTAACGCTTTCCTATTTTTTTGTGTTCAGGTCAGCGTTGCGAGTGTTCCTATGACTATGGAATGGCTTGGGCAAGTCGCTGTGAGTGATGTATTATACTTTTATACCTTATTCACTCTTTTCTATTTCCCCTAGTGTCTTTTCATTCTTACTTTTATTGTGTAAGCTTCTTACCATCACATCCTGTTTCCTTATTTTCAGGTTAGTGGGGCAAGTGTTTCTATACTTGTGGAACAGGATATGATTGTTGTAGTGAGCACTCATCAGGTATTATACTTTCATACCTGATTTATCCTTAATGTTTCTTACAATTTTACTTTCTAATGATCAACTGCTCTATGAATGTTATGCTTTTTTGTCTTTACTAGGTTGGAACAACACATCTAGAAGGGCCCTCCCGATTTGCAGGCAACATGCTCACCCTTTTGGGCATGGGGTAAACACTTCACCTTATGTTTCTTTTCTAAGTGAACTTCTTTGACTATTCTTATACCTTTCCTTAAATATTCTTTTTTCTCCTTATTTTTAGGATCCTATGAGTGAGACTGTTGAGGCAGCTAATAATGAGGGGCCTAGCTCTGAGGCCACTCATTCTAATTTTGGTGAGGCTTCTGGTAAGGAGTCCTCTTTTCTCCATTCTGAGCTTGATTACAGGAACACATGCTATGATGACATTGAGGTGTAGGCTCGTGAGATCTTCATGAGTGATCTATAGCACGAGGAAAAATTTAAGAGGTTTAGGAGCCATGAGTGGGAGGTGTTGGTGATGGTCCTGAAGCATCATCCTAAGACTTTTACATCTCAAAGTGTTCTCAACATTAACTGCCTTACTCTATTCAATAAAAAGGCCCTTGCCAACCATATTCATGACTTCTTATCTACTTCACTTGTCGAGATGACTAGTTTGAGGACTTCATTATTTTTCACAGGATCTCTATGATCTTCAAAGGTTTTATCATTTTCATATAGATTAGTTTGACACTACAGTTCACCACTTCTTGATCATTCATTTTAGAAATATGATAAAACTTCATATGTCTAGGAAGTCTAGAACCCTAGAATGCCAGGCTTAGGCCACTTAAATTCGAGGTCAGATTCAAATGCTCGAGGCCAAGTTGGCCAAACTTGAGGCTGGTGACACTGATGATAAGGCTAAGATGGCCAGGCTGTAGGAGAAGTTTATTTAGGAGGCAGGTCCCTCTTTTATTAACATGCGTTCACAAGAGAATCTCTTATTTTTTTTATTTAGTTGACATGTTTTGAGATGTGGACCCTTTCTTTCTATATACTCTGAATATTTTCTTGTATATGTAAAGGTTGTTCCATATTAATGAAAATAAACATTTTTCTTCCATTAATTTATTCTTGTCTTGTTTGTGTATTATTTGGCATCTGTTTACTATGGGCTACTCCTTTTTTCTATGAGAGTATTTACACATAATCTTAGTAAATTAAATTTTTAGAACTGTCCCTTAGTCTGTGGCGTACTTGTTCCACATTTCATTTGGAACCTTTTTACTTTTAAGAAAATAACTTAGAGGAGGGATAGACCCTCTCTCTGTATTCTAAAATAATCAAGTAAATAATTTTTAAAACATAAGCAAAGACATCACTTCACTTTTCAAAACATATTCTCATAATAAAATAAAGAATATATTAATGTTTTAGACCTTCCCCTTAATCTCAGAGTATTTAAATTGTTATGCCTAGAGTGACTTTGCTCACTATACTTTTTCTTTGGGATGGATATACCTCCCAAGTATAATGAGCAAAGTTCCTTATGTTCTGGACCCTCTTGTAAGATTTGTGGCTCAAAACCAATTTAATTTATTTTGTATTTAAGAAAAAATGAAAAATTGGTTATTCTGAACATACCCCCTTCGTAACTTATTAGAGAGTGGGTACTCATAATATTTTAAAAGTATAGTGAGAAAATGCAAATAATTAAAGGAAGAGAATTTTGAGCGTTTATGGTCAAAATAGCTGATATTCGTTCGCTTCTATGTCTGTACTATTTACATAAATTATGCTCAAAGTTTCCTTTACAAAAAAAAGAGTGTATGTGATAGAGCAAACTTTTTAAAATCAGCAAAAGAAAATATCTTAAAAAGATTCGGGCGTAAAATTTCTTTAGCCACTTATAATTGATAGATTAGAGGCATTCGCTCTCTGGCTCAGATATCTGACAATATCCTGACTTCCCAAGTCCTCGTACCACAAAGGGGCCTTCCCAGTTTGGCTTGAACTTGGATGCTGACATGCCTCCTTAAGTGGTGAGTGGATGCTCGTAAGACCAAGTCCCCTACTTGAAACTCTTTAGGCTTAACCAAATTCTCATAAGGTCTAGATAGTTGCTAGGTATAGACTTTAAAATTTTCTTAGCCTTATCTTTGTGTTCATTTAGTGCCTCTAATTGTACATACCTGGAGTCTGGTATAATACCATTATTTAGAGCCACTCTAGCTGAGGGTACTACTAATTCTATTGATAGGATAACTTCACTCCCATAGACCAGTGAGAAAGGAGTAAACCATGTTGGCTATCTTTTTTAGGTTCTGTAGGCACATAATACCATTGGTAATTTTTCGTCCCAATCCCCGGTATATCTTGAAGCATTTTTTTCAACATGTTGATCAGAATTTTATATGTAGCCTCTGCTTGTCCATTCCTTTTGTGATATGAGATGGTTGAACTATTATGCAGGATATTTTACTTGTCTGTTAGGAGCCCCATCTCCTTGCATATGAATTGTTACCCGTTTTATGTGAGAATAAGTTTTGGAATACCAAACCTCCATATTATGTATTCCCTAATAAATTTGGTCACCATTTGAGCAGTCACTCTCCTCAAGGTGATCGCTTATGCCCACTTGGTGTACATTTTAATAAAAAGTATGATGAAGGCTTTGCCATGAGAGGTTGGGATGATCTTACCTACTAGATCCAATGCCCTGGTATGAAAGGGGTAGGGACTGCTAGGCTTTTTAAGATGACTAAGGGTACATGAACCATGCTGTCGTGTACCTGGCATGCCCCATAATTTTTTACAAAGTGGATTGAATCAACCTCAATCGTCGAACAATAATACCCCAGTGTCATTAGTTGAACATATAATTTAGCACCTCCCATATGAGAAGGCTCATGATCCTCCTTCAGCACTCTATTTGTATCCCCCTTTGCTACATATCTCAGTGCCCTCTCATTATAACCTTTTTTATAGATCTCTCCATCTACCAAGTAGAAATGGGTTGCTCTCTTCTTCAGGTAAATTTCATATGCCCTCTCTGCTGGAAGCTCTCCATTTTTTAGGTTAGATATGCAGGGTTGTCTCCAACCTTTAAAATTTTCTATAAAGTTGGCCTTAGCGGGTTAGTCAAATTGGGTTTGGCACTTTAAACAGCGTTATTGCAGATAAGAAACATTCATTCTCATGGTGGTCCAACAGTATCCCCCCGTTGTAATCATAGATAAATAAAAATAGAAGTATCCCCACAATGCTTCTCATTCATGGCCACCAGACTTTCTTTCGCTTCTTCTTTCCCTACAAACCTTGATAGGAACCCTCCCGGTCTCTTAAAGGAGAGAATCCCCTTGAGAAGATGATAATTTACTAACTCTGATATCTTCATGCTCCCTTCTCTCATATCTTGTTGTTTAACTATAGGACACCTCCAGTCCTCTGTCTTCTCACTTGGAAATAATGACTTCATCGAGGTTGGCATTTTTCTTCCTTGTACTGTAACGGTAGTTTTTTACACCCTCATCTCTTATTTTTAAGCTATCGTGGCCAATGCGTCTAGATGTTTGTTCATCGCTCGATCATGTCCCACTATTGTCACCTTAAAAAATTGGTTAAGTAATCTTTGAATGATTGATCTGTATAGGGCTAGGTTGGCATGCTTGAGAGAAAACTCTCCATTAACTTATTTCACCACCAAGTTAGAGTCCCCCCGTATGCATAGCACTCTGATTCCTACTCTCAATGCCTCTGTCAACCTAGGATGAGGGCCTCATACTCAGTTACATTATTTAGGAATTTAAAATCCAACTTAAAGGAGAGAGTAACCTTATCCTTTCCATTTCAGAGGGTAATTCCATCCCCACATGTCCCTTGGTCACAAGAGCCATCAAACTCCATCTTCCACTCCTTCATCTCCTCTGTCAGGCAAGCTTTAAAAAAATTTCCTTCCAATTCCTCACTACGAGGCTCAAAGTTATTACTAGGGAAGTGGACCAATAAATCTTCTATGGCTTGACTCTTGATAGCCCTTAGGACCCCAAACGGTCCCGTAAGACGCACGAAAACCTCGCACGGGACCAATGTAACTTGTAGGAACTGACTGTGTACTCATAGGTCTCTCAATTTGATATTATGATGATAATTTAAAAATATTGAGATTATTCTTAAAAACATGTCGTTCGAGGGTGAAAACTTAAACTAGCCTCCAAACGGTCCCATAAGATGCACTACACCTCACACGAGGTGAACATAACTCATAGGAACTGACCGCATAGTCACGGAAAATGTGATTTTAAAATACTATTAGAATTTCAAAATATTTAGACTTTGGCTTAAAAACATGACGTTAGTGGGTGAAAACCCAAAATAGACACCAAATGACTCCGTAAGAGGCATGAACACCTTGCACGGAGCCAATGTAACTCGCAGAAATTGACCGCCTAGTCGCGGGTCTATCGGTTTTAGAATATGATTATAATTTGAAAATATCTAAATTAGGATTAAAAACAAGTCGTTAAAGGGTGAAAACCCAAATCAGACCCCAAACGGCCCCGTAAGAGACACAAACACCTCGCACGGGACCAATGTAATTTGTAGAAATTGATCATGTAGTCACGGATCTCTTAATTTGAGAATAGGACGATAATTTAAAAATATTTAGATTACTCTTAAAAACATGTCGTTTGAGGGTGAACACTCAAACCAGACCCCAAACGGCCCCATAAGAGGCACGATCAACTCGCACAGGACCAATGTAATTTGTAGGAACTGATCATGTAGTCACGGGTCTCCCGGTTTGATAATATAAAAGAAAATTTAAAAATACTTATATTATTCTTAATAACATATCGTTTGAGGGTGGACACTCAAACCAGCCCCCAAACGACCCCGTATAAGGCACTAACACCTCGTACGGGGCCAATGTAACTTGTAGGAACTGACCGTGTAGTCACGGGACATACGGTTTGAGAATACGATGATAATTTGAAAATATCTAGACTTTGGCTTAAAAATATTCCATTAGTGGGTGAAAACCTAAACTAGACCCCAAATAGCACCGTAAGAGGCACGAACATCTCGTACGGGGTAAATGTAACTCATAAGAATTAACTGTGTAGTCATGGGTATCTCGGTTTGAGAATAAGATGATAATTTTAAAATATGCAGATTAGCCTTAAAAATAAGTCGTTGAAGGGTGAAAACCCAAACCAGCCCCCAAACGGCCCTGTAAATGGCATGAACACCTCGCACATGCCCAATGTAAGTCGTAGGAATTGACTACGTAGTCACTGGTCTCTCAGTTGCAGAATATGACAATAATTTAAAAATATCTCGATTAGGCTCAAAAACAAGACGTTAAAGGGCAAAAACTCAAACCAGTCCTCAAACAGTCCCGTATGAGGCACTAGCACCTCTCATGGGACTAATGTAACTCGTAGGAGCTGACCACGTAGTCACAAGAATTTCGATTTGAGAATACAATAATAATTTTAATTCGTATATGCAAATTTTCAGCTTGAATAAGAATTTTTTTTTAAATTACTCGGTAACTAATATCATCTCCTTTTTGTGTCTTATTTTTTTGAAGGATAACATTTTATCGTTAGCTTTTATCCACGTGAAACACACAAAGTCAATGGTTTACAACAAGTGGATTATATACTTGATGTCGTTAATATTCAGGATTCTATTTTTTGTGTTATGGTCGTGCGGGAATTTGTAGATTTATTGTTAGCTTTTATGTTCGTGCGGGCTTTTGTAATTTTATTATTATATTTTATGGTCGTGCGGGGTTTACATTACTCAGGTATTATATTAGGAGGTTTTAGAATGTCCATAAAATAGAGAAAACTCAGCCCAATTTTTTTGGTCTGTGAACTATTAATATTTGTAATATTTTGAACTTTGTATGTACATTAGTTTATCAACAACTTTCGAGATTCGCAATTTGTGAATTTTCTTGTTTTCAAATAATTAAATTTTTTTTCTTTGATCTAAAAAATTTGGCACAGCTCAAAACCGTGCCAAAAGTGTATCAAATTTTGGCATAGTTTTGAATTGTGCTAAAGAGTACCAAAATGTACTCAATCTGGCACAGTTATAAAGTGTGCCAAAAGTGTGCCAGAAATATCAAATTGTGACACAGTTTTAAAGTGTGCCAGAAGTGTTTCTATTTGGTCAAATCTGGCACACTTTTAAACTCTGCCAGAAAAAAATGGCCGATTTGGACTACTTGATTTTGGCACAGTTCAAAATCGTGCTAGATTTTATCTGGCACAGTTTTAGACCGTGCCAAATTGTTATTTTTGGTGTAGTGAATTTTCAATTTCGCAATGCAAAATGATATATCTCTCACTGAGAAATAATCCATTTCTCACTGAAAAATGATAAAATTCGCAATGCAAATTTATTCAATCACGTATTTTGGGCTTATGTGTAACTTCAACTTATTAGTTGTCTCTCCGCCAATTCCACACAATTTAATCGCATATTGAAAGTAGCATAAAACAACTTAAATAATGAACTGTGTAAACTACATAAACTAGTAATGTTTAACAAGAATAAAATTGGATGTCATTTTGAAGATCTAAACAACACGAAGTTATTCACCATAATTGTTAAGCATGCAAATGGAGACACTATTGAATTTCCTGTTCAACTCAATTATAATGCTCAGAAACAATTATATTTTTACTACTTGTACAAAGATATCAGGTGCTCATTCGATCCTAATATCATTGATACATGAAATGCTAAAGTGGTCGCAAAAAGAATTGAGCAAATCTAGATTGTTGGACTAAACAATTATGGTGTGTTTAGCATGAAATTGATGTATCATTTCTTCTGTGAATACATCTGTATGAACCACAAATGATTCCTATCTGATGTAACAACAAAATACATATATTTCCACTCTGAAGATAGATGGGAACAGGAAATCCTACTAGGTTATACAATAGCTTCATCATTGGACAACAATATAAATTCCTCTAGTGAGAACTTCAACAGCAAAAAAGATTCATTTGTTACAACATTTGTTATATTTGTACTTAAATCAATTACATATTGCAAAAAAGTATTATTTTTTGCACGTCACATTTACTTTGATGTTTCTTAGTTTTATTTCTCAATGATATATTTCAAATTTGTATTTCTTCTTTGAAGTTCAAATTTAACATTTCATGTTTCAACTTCGTAATGCATCTCGCATCTAATAATCTTAAGCGCTAATATTCCTCACTGAAATTTCTTATAACTTACCATTGCAATGCGAAAATTTATCAATATGGAATTCAAAAACGTTACATTTATCATAACTTGGTTTCCATTCTTTCTAGTAGAGGCAAGCAAATTATCTTTGTATTTACTTTTCAAAAATATACCATCTAGAAATATCATTAGTCGACAAAATTTGAAACCACTAATGCATGCACCAAAAGATACAAAAAAAAACTTTGAACCTCTTTGTTGACGAATTCCAACTCAAGTCAATAACTCTTTCAGGATTTGTTATCCTCACTTTATCAACGTGCTACCTAAGTTGATCAAACAAACATCACCAGATAACTGTGCCCTTCCCATTTTAACACCAAACCAAGAAAAATGATATGGCATTTGTATACCATAATTTGAATATAATTTTTGAATTACATCGCAAGGTTTATATAAAGGTTTGGAACGTATCTCATCCATAATCAACTCTGAAACTAGCTCCGATGTAACCCTACGATTCTTTCAAGTGCTCACAACATAACCACAAGTATGATTGCTATTGAAAGTCCTTGTGATAAAAAAAAAATCATTACATTATTCAACTGAAGTGTGAATTCGTCAATTATAATTGGTTTCAGCTTTCATTGAACACAATGCAGTTAATCTACTATGTTCATTCTTTAAATAATCAAATTCAAAATCAACTTCAATATCGTACTTGCACAAATCCATTTTGTATTGCCATGCACCACCTTTAAATATCTTACCAACACCTACAAGTAAACGAGTCCATCCAGCTGAAATTATTATCTTATTCGACAACGCTTTACAGTTGGATTCAATTTATCAATCAATTTCAACATAGTGTAATTCATTGTCAGAGGAGTAATATACTTCCTCGGATTAAAAATCAGAGTTGTGCCATTCAAGTCTCACTGTTATATCAACCCTATCCAAACCATTAGGATATATATCCAAGCATATTCTCCATATCAATTTCATCATCTGCCATACAATATGGATTACCTGAGACTTTATAACTCATATAAAATGATGTCGATCTCAACTTTTTCCATTTCACACGGATTTTTTCAATCAAATCCTCATATGACACACTGCCATGCTTGACAAAACATGTTGCAAAATTATTTTTCATAATTAAGTTGTTAAATAAGACCAAATTATCAAGATTCAAATGATGAAAGCATAATAGAACCGTAAGATTGGAAAATGAATAGGAGTTAGATATATAAGAAAATCTATTATAACATATAACTAGCCTCAAATTGCGGAGATAATCTTTTAGATATCATAGTTTAGATGATCATTGGATTCAAAATTGTATTAGATACATGACTTATCATTGACCACATGCATTTTGCAACTTGTTATTAACCGGTTACCATGAAAATTATATTTTTAGAAACTCAATTACTATAAACACGTAAAAATAGGGGTAGAGCCATGCCTTGGGTATGGTGGGCACTTTCCCACCTTAATTTGAGAAAAAATTATACATTACTACTATGAAGTTTGAAAATTTTAGAGAAAAATGTAGCAAAATTTGAAAATTATAACATATTCTCCATATTAATATTTGAAAAATTATTTATATTACTCTCTACGTTAATTGAAGTTCTCAATCCGCCCATGAGTACAAAGAATATTATAGACTAAACATGTTTTCAATCGGAACCAATACTTGTACACATTTACTTAGAGGGAATCGGTGCTAACTAACAAACTTATAAACATGAATAAAAGCACCCATCACCCAAAAAATGAGGAGAAAGATATAAATGTAAACATAAATTAAAGAACAAGTAATTAATAGTTTTAAATGAATATATAATTTTAACGTATGAATATCCAATTCTATAAGTTTTTTGTTATTTAATAATACAAACGTTATGTATTCTACATTTAACGTTAGGACCTTAGATCAACATGATTATCACATACAATTATTATAAGGAACACAAAATGATATTATAATGACATACCTCCATCATGTCACAATTGGAAAGATTGACAAAGCAGTCAATCTTAGCGATGTCTAATCGAACTGAATTTCAAATCATGGATCTTGTATACGGCAAGAACATACTCCACTTTCAGCACGCTCCAACAGTTGGATTTTATTTTATAGCCAAAATAATATTCCGAAAATAAACATAAATTTGAATCTTTGGATTTCTCTCCCTTATCCTATGATTTCATTATCTTATTTTTTCTTGTGTCTAAATGATGGATAAAACTTATTTATAGGTAGAGGTAGGACCCAAATCTCAAACAATCACCTGATCTTAACCATCCATCAAGGTAGATAACCAAGAGTCATTTTGACTCTTAGTATTTGGAGTACCCTTTCATTAACCAAAGTGACTTTTAGTATTAATCTAATTATGGATCATATTCTGTATAATTATTCTTTAAAATAATTCTAACAATCTTCCACTTGGTCCATAATTATCATAAGGCGCGCAATGATCTCTGAGTCATCCTTAAATGATTTTATATAATTACCTTAATCAAACAAACCACTAATGTGATTCATGGAACTCACATACTAATTCAAGATCATGATTGTTTCAATGTACCACAATATTAACAATTCTTCCAACAAGGTCTATAATCGGGTTATTCAATAATGGTCCAATAATGTCTTATATAAAAGACTATTTCTATCACATTCATCAATTCACGTGCATGTAAACTTATATTGCGAGACAGAAATTGAAATGTTCAGAATACAGTTTAATTGATAATAAATATAGTGTCAAAATTCAAGCACCAAACAATACATAACACTTATACTTAATTGGCTATACGCAAGACTCACATCTTAAACATGTTTCATGAATGTCCTTTGGTGATAGTCCGTTTATTAGTGGTATGAATGTCCTTTGGTGATAGTTCGTTTATTAGTGGTATTTTAAATAAACCCCTTTCTTTATTTGTAATGAAAACTTTGACTTTAAGTCTAGCTTTATATCGTTGATTATCAAAATCGAATATTTTCTTACTCGTCTATAAAATTCGCATTCTTGGGATAAATCTCACAATCATTCAGAATAGCAAACTCATTTAAGAGCTTCTTAAAACTAATTATATCCATTTATCAAAAGAACAACCACTTTGGATGTTAAAGGAATAACACGAGTATCTTAACTTCTTTTATAACCACATTAGGTGATTTGATACTCCCACTAGTTTTACCATTCTTTAAAGAATTAAACATTTGACATTTTAGATTTAGATTTCGATTTCGAAAGTAATTAGTGTACCCTCTTTCAAGTGTAGATATAATTGTAAATTCTAATTCTTTTAGTGAATTATAAATCCATGCACGTACTAAACATTCCCAATTATGTGGGCTTGTCAAATTAGGTAAGTAAAGTGGAACGTATATATCACACTTCTAAATTTCAAAATGAAATTTTTTGTGAATAAATGTTGTGGTGATATCGACTTATTGTGTTTGACTTGTTATTTTTTATAATAACATAATCTATGTAGGTCCACTATCTATGGACTATAATCTCCCACTTGAGCTACATAGATCATTCTAAAATCATAAAATCTTAAGAACAAACATGAGTGTCAGGATTCATAAGTGACAACCCAAAGACAACCTAGACTATTAAGTCATCAGAATAAATCTAGAGTTAAAAGAATGTGATATTCAATCCACAAGATTGAAAAGCTACTTTGAAGTTCAACATTATGATATAGGATCACAAGCATTTCTCTTGTAAAAGTTTTATCAAAAACATAATTATACAAACCACCAAAGAGAACACTGTAAATAAGAAAATATATTCTCATATAAACTAAAAATAAAGAAAAATATTTTGAAAGATCATTGAGGAGTTTTTTGAAATGATTCCAAGAAAACGTAAGAAAAGGAATCCAAGAGTTTATTTTGTTTTATGGTTTGTCTTGTAAGGATCCTCGTATCAATTATTGAATTATGTTACGTATCACTTTAGTTTTAAAAACGAAATAAATTATTTCATTCATATCGAATAACACATGATAAGGATGTCCAATCAGGCTGAATTTCGGATCACGGCTTCCTCTTGTATACAGTAAGAACATATTTAAGTTTCAGCACATTCCAACTGTTGGATCTTCTTTTATACCCAAAATAATAATTCAAAAATTAACATAAACTTGAGTCTTTGGATTTCTCTCCCTTATCCTATTATTTCATTATGTTGTCTTTTTGTTTCTAAATGATGGAAAGTCCGACACTTATTTATAGGCAGGGATAATACCCAAATCTCACAACAGTCAAGTAATCTTAACCGTCCATCAAAGTAGATAACCAAAAGTTATTTTGACTCTTGGTATTTGGAGTACCCTTTCATTAACCAAAGAACTCTTAGTATTAATCTAATTATGGATCATATTTTGCAGAATTATTATTTAAAATAATTCTAACATTCTCCCACTTGATCCATAATTATCATAAGGGGCGCAATATTCTTTGAGTCATCTTTACATCGTTTTTCATAAACGTCTTAATCTAACAACCCATTAATGTGGGTCATAGCGCTCACATACTTATTCAAAAGCATGATCGCTTCCATATACCTCAACATTAAAAATTCATCCAACAAGTTGTTATTCAATAATGGTCCAATAATGTCTTATATAAAAGGTTATTTCAACCACATTCATCAATTCACATGCTTGTAAACTTATAATGCAAGACAGAAATTGAAATGTTCAAAATACACTTTAATTGATATCAAGTATAGTGCCAAAATATAAGGTCCAAATAATCCACTAACACTTATATTTAATTAGCTACACGTAAGACTTCTATCTTAAGCATTATTTCATGAATGATCATTGGTGATAGCCCGTTTATTAGTGGAAATGCTTTGTTAACACTTATATTAATGTCAACTAACACTTGTTGTTTCTGAACTTCTTCGTTCATATATAGGTATTATATCCTAATGTGTCTAGGCTCTTTAAAATACCTATCAGTTCTTCATAATGAAGATTGCAGCGGCATTATCATAATATTTCAGCAACTTGGTAATAGCGTCGACAACTCCAAGTCACAAAATAATTTTTTTGCAGACATAATCAAAAATTGTATCCCCAAAGCACACTATATACAATATTTAATTGTTTCTCACTCTTTCATATTATTGGCCACGAGGCCAAAACAAACCAACTTAATCAAGAGAGAACAATTATCATAAGTGTGAGCATATAATATTTTAAGCATCTCATTACTTCATACTCTTAAACTATTTTATTTCTCAAAAAGAAATTCAAGAAAGATATAAATTTAGTCCCACTCACTTCAAGGTATATATACTTAATCAAAATACATAATGTATTCATAAAATACCATTAATGAAAAACTAACATAAGTTTACATAGTGATTTCTCAACGTATAGAGTTATTTTCTTAAACTCTCATAATTTTTCACACTAATTATAATGTAATACCCTGTATTTTTACGTATTTGAAATTTAAATTAATTGGAAATTAATTGGGAAAATACGTTTTAATTAAATTACGCGAGTTGACTAATTAATAAATGTGACTATTAGATATTAATCTAGAGATAGATACTGATTAATATTATGGAATGAATTTACTAAGATGTAAATAGTAACTAGTAAATAATTGATGATTATTGACTTACGTCATAGCGAGTGATATGGGCGTATTTGATTATATCTCAATCGGGAGTCACGTGTAGACTAAATTGAGGTTGAGATAGTAAATATATTTTAGTGACTCGAATGATAATTTGGAGGTCACTAACGATTCCGAAAGAGTCGACATAGTCAGAATAGTATATCCGGGGGTATAGTCTGAGTCCCGGGTCAATTTTAAGCCAAATCGACACCTATGGAGGGCATTTTAGTCATTTGAAACATAGAGGTTAAGGGACCTACGAAATTTAGAGTCCTATATCTAATTATTAGAGATTGGAGTTAGGGTTAATAACACAAAAAGCTTAAGAGATGCAATTAGAGAGAGGAGATAAACCTTTCTCAAAGCTTAAGGGGGTGTTCTTGAAGAATTAGACTTTGTTCTTGCATCCTAATCATCTAAGGAGGGTGAATTTGAAGAGAAGATAAACAACCCATCATCACCAATTATGAAATCATACCCCCTCTGTTAAGATAAGTGTTTATATACAATGTTCTTTAAAGTTATAATACCCATGTGTAGGGTTTAAATGTCTAGATTTGATTAAATCAATGTTCTTGGAAGAAAAAATTGGATTTTTATGCATGATTGGGTAGAACTTGCATGTAGCATGATTTTATATATGTAGAGTGTTAATAATCAAAGGATACATGATCATTAATACGAATTAAATATAGGATCTGAATGAATACATGGGAAGAACATGATAACCTAGGGCTTTTGATGATGTAATCTATTCTTGATCGTGAATTGTAATGTGTTGATGTGAGATTTACGTTAGAAATCTTCCTAAGACATGTAGAAAAGGTTTGGTATAGTGGGTTTTAATTTTGGTGAAGAATTATGTAGGACACGTATGTGAAAATGGTGAAAAATGCAGTTGCGTATCTGGAGAAGACGAGTTACAAAAGAACGGACCGGTCCAGTCCAAAGGGCGGATCGGTTTGATCCTGTGAAAAATGTGAATTTCCTTTTAACCTTAGAACCCCTAAATCGTTCTGGGAGAAATTTTGGGACATCGTTAACAATAATAAGGGATTTATTATAGTACAGTAGGCCATGACGGAGTTATGAGTTTTAATGTTAGTGAGAGGGATAAGACAAGAATTATATGGGATGAAAGGATGTCGTAAATTGTCGGAGAGAAAGATAACGAATTATGGAAATACTAAATGAATTAATAAGTGGACCAGTAGGGTAAATATTGATTTAACTACTGAAATTAACGAAGGGATAACTAGAACCCTTAGAGTTGTGTGAATACTCAAATAAATACGATAAGTGTGATAATTCTTAAAGTAGTTAATATGGTGAGTATGCGAGAGAAAGATACTACGTACAAGCATGAATAATTGGGTGGTGTGTATACCTACTGATTTATATGGATACTTAAGTTGTATGAGTACCTATTGTATACCGTTTGTTATGTGAACATACCGCTACTTGCTATCTCGGGGGTTAGGTAATGATAGGGGCCATCCCACATTAGCAATTCCAGCGAGGTTTGGATAAGTACCCTAGGGAATGGAACTTTAGGAGTATTATTATTTTGAGAGATAATAGTGATATCAGCAGGTCGTTTGGGTACGTTGGTGTAATACCCCGTACTTTTGGCTATATTTACTTTTGGGATTAATTAATTAAATGTGAATTAATTGGGAATTAATCCGGGTAAAATACTAGCGAGTTGTGAGTTGGTATTTGACTATATTGAGTATATATGATGTTATATGAATATTGAATTATGAAATTTGTCGTGAGATTGATATACGGCAATTTGGTTATTTTATTGGGACGCGTGTGACAGTCGCGTCGGGATATAAATATTTTAATTATAAAAGTGAATTTAAATTCTATTAACCGTATGGTCGTTTTGAGTGCGCCAACGCGTCCGGAAGGGTCGAAATAGTCAGAAAACACTAGCCGGGGGTGTAGTTTGGGTCCCGGGGTAATTTTAGGCCATACCGGCAATATAAAGGGTATTTTGGTAATTTCGTATTTTTAGGAATTAAAAATGACGAAAATTTAGAGTTTTAATCTGATTGGGAATTGACCCACTAAGCCACTAACCAACCCATATTAACCTAATAAGCTACGGGAGTTATCAATTTAGGTTTCCAACTTTCCCAAAGAAAACCCTAGCCACCATAGCCACCTTTGGAGAAGAAAGCTTGGAGAGGGAGAGAAAGAGAAGGAATTCTGCAGAAATCTTTACAAAAATCAACACCAAATTCAGAGACAATCAAGGCAAGTGATTTAATTACATTTAAATTCAGAGAATGTCCTTTCCATGTTAGAAAATTGAAGAATTCCAATTGTTCTTGAAAGATGAATGAAAACCCATGTTAATTGGATTTAGAACTTGAATATTGAGGATAAATTGCATGTAGAACCATATAGAGATGATTATTCTGGTATTAGGATACGTGGGATGTAACAAAAACGGATCTAGAATGGACTAATTGATTATTACAAATTCTAGGGTTTATGTTCTTGAATAATTGGGGAAAAAGTATAGAGATTTGTATATTGATTGATGTTAGGGTGATTTAATCCTTTAAAACGTGTTAGAGGTGACTATAATATGTTTAGGATTGATTAGAGACCTTAAAAAAATCATTGGGACTAATTTTAGAGGAGATTTGAGGAGTAAAATTGATGAAAAACGAAGAAGGAAAAATCTGGGCTCGAACTGGTCGTTCGTTAGAAGAGCCTTCCCAGGTCGTTCGAACGAGCTCGTTCGAACGAGCTTCTAACGAGTTGACCAGTCGCTTCTAACGAGGGGAGACTTCGTACGATGCCTTCGTTCGAACGAACTGTATTTCGTTCGATACATTCGTTCGAACGAGATGTCGTTAGAAGGTACAGTTCGTTCGAACGAACTGGAATCTCGTTCGAACAGCCTCGTTCGAACGAGACTTCTAACGAACTGGCAGTTTAGGCCTTTTTGGCCTGTTTTGATTTTGGGAGTCCCGTAAACTTGTTCGAGGATAGAGGTAGCATTCCTTTGATGATATATGGATAGATTTGGGACTTTTGGGTTATTATGAGGAGTAAATTATATACGAGTGATTTAAATCAATGAACCGTTTGGGTTGAGACGTGAGTGTCTACTACGACGTGAGAATAAATTATGGCGCATATGATTATAAACCGGAATCGTATAAAGAGTGTAAATTATATATTGGTACTAGAATGAGAATAGTACTACAATTAAACTACGGGATTACTAAGACGTGTGTTTACTTAGTATTGGTATATGAATTGTGTGTATGACATACCTACCATACTTGCTATCACGGGAGGTTTGCGTTCGCTTAGGGCCCTCTAATCCTTGTGTTGCCCGGATTTAGATTGGTTACCTTGATGAACATAGGTCATAGAAATACTTATTGGGATATTAATAAGTCCGCTGATCGTGGGAGCGTAGGTATGTGCGTGACCCATGTGATGTGACCGTGTTCGCCTCCACTATTTGTGATGTTGTTATTTGTGAACTATTCCTGAGAGATTCGGAATATGTAATCCTTATGTACGTGATGTACCGGGATGGATAGCAGAGTATGTGTGCACCGCAGCTTAGTTCTCGGGGTGCTTGTATTGTATATTTATGATATGAATAATATACACTTAATTTATGGGAACCTTCATATTAATGTTGTGAATATAATTACGGTACTATTTCGAGAAAAACATAACGGGTTAGCTTATAATGATATACATTGCCTGTTGAGCATATGAGTTTACGTTAAACCCCTATTTAATTACAAGTGTTATAATGTTAATAGAACCGAGTAATAAGGGTAGGACCTATGACAGTCTAGCTAGATATGATGTCACTTAGCTAGTGGTTTGTGTCGTTGTAGATGGGTATTTACGTTAGGAGTGCACAGTTAGACGAGAGGGGAGAATATCATGTGAGTGCACGTCCTAACATGTACTTTGCATTTAATGTTTTAAATGTTTTTAAAGCACTTGCAGGTTTTTAAAATATCTCCACATTCGGGCTCTGACCCGTTTGCTTTCAAATCTATTTTTCTTGTAAAACCATTTTAGGTGCCCAGCCACAAGGACACCATGCATAGGATACTCATTCAGGTGACGAGTTGTAGCTGTTTGTGGAAGCTACAGGGATTTGCTTGTAGACGCTTCTATCATTTGGATTCCAGAGTCATTATCTATCAGTTGTAGGGCATGTTGCCCATTTCTATTAGAGACATCTTTCCATTATAGTTTTCAGACTTTGTCATGTATTGATTCAGTATTCAGTTTGATTATTTCAGTTGTGGGATTTGTTGTGAGGAGTTTTTCCTCCAGACTTTATTTACATTATGTGATGGTTATTCTATTTACTTCCTTATGGTGAATGGTGTTATTATTCTTCATTACACTTGTTGCATGTTAATCAGACTTAATTTAAAATTTGGCAACTTACTTTTTAAATACTAGGTGGTTAGTAATCATTAAAATGTTTTCGACAGTGATGTTATTAACTGGACCAACTTGGCATTTTGAATTAATTTAATAAAGGAGTAGCTACCCGGTATTTAATTAGTCGGGGTGTCACAGGTGGTATCAGAGCATCAGGTTCTAGTGTCCTTTAGGATCTGACGGCTTATTATGTTTCCGCTAAGTTCTTTGATATAGAGCCCTATATTTTAGGACTGTTGTACTCTTTTTGTGTATGCTACGTTCTTCAGCTATATTAAGTTTATAACTGCGAACTTATAAACTTCATTCTTATTTCAGATGCCTCCACGACGTGCACGACGAGTTCCTAGGGATGCAACGCCCGAAACCCAGCCCGCTCCAGTTCAGGGCATGATGAACGCCGCTGAGGTTGCAGCTATAGTAGCCCAAGCGGTAAATGCCACAATTGCCGTTGTCCAGCAGGCACCACCTCAGGCGTCGATTGCCGCGCCAGTACAGGCGAATGCATTCCCGTCTGCTTGGGAGCATGTACGTGACACTTTTCAGAAAGCGCATCCGCCAGAGTTTGCAGGTAGCTCAGATGTGGTAGTCTCGAGCCAGTGGAGGAAGGATATGCATAGGCACTTAAGGATGTATGAGTGCATGGATGTTCAGAAGCAGGTGCTAGCTACTTTCAAGCTAGTTGGATCTGCACTGCAGTGGTGGGAGTCTATTACCACCGTAGAGGAGAGGGATACTCTCACTATTCAGGACTTCTGGGTGCGATTTGACCACAAGTACTTTCCGTCAGCTGTTCACACGGAAATGAGGAGGAAATTGATGAGTCTGAAGCAGGAGGGTAAGACTGTGGCCGAGTATGAGGCCGAGTTCACAAATCTGTTGAATATCGTTCCGGATGAGATACCGACAGAGAAGAAGAAGATTGAGAAGTTCACGGACGGGTTGACATGGAGGATCCGTCAACATCTGTTAGGGAACCTTTCGTTGGCCACGTATTCTGATGTGGTTAACGCTGCTTTGTTACACTTCCAGGACCACCGCTTTCATATGGCTGAGGGCAAGAGGTCGGGGGAGTCTAGCCATCAGGGCAGGACTGGAGGACAAGGTGCCGGTGGGGCACAATCTGTTCAGGGGCAGAGACAGGGTGAGCAGGGTTCGCAGCAGGGGGATCAGAAGAGGTTCCGATCAGGGAACTACAGACAGGGACAAGGAGGTTTCCGTCGGGCCATCAGGGTCCAAACGGCCATCAGGGCCAACAAGGGCAGAATGGGCAGCAGTTTCACCAGGGCCAGCAGGGCCAAGGGAGGAACGGTAACGGCCACCAGGGCCGGGGATCACAGGGGCAGAGAGGAGGGAACTTCCCAGGGAAGTGTTTTATTTGTGGCAAGACTGGCCATAAACGACAGGATTGTCCTGATAGGGGCAGGGCCCCACAGCAGCAGCAGCAGGGTGCTCGCCAGGAGCCACAGAGGCCTATGTTTCCCGCCGCTCTCCCCGCACCGCCGCAGATGGCAGCATTGCCACCCATTCGAGCAGTCCCAGCTCAGCAGGGGAAGCTACAGTATGGACGTGTCTATAACGTCCACCAGGCTACAGTTCCACAGGCACCGCCTGCGATTGAGGGTACGTTTCCTATCCATGGCACTATGGGTCGGGTATTATTTGATACGGGTGCTACACATTGTTTTATAGCTACACACTTCGCGAAAGCTTTAGGATTGTTAGCTACGACAGAGAGCACAGTGACGTGTGTCGACTCACCATTGGGGAGTGGGTCACTTATATTCTTTATATGCCGGGGAGTGGGGGTATAGATTGGTGGTTTGGTATTACCTGCAGATATGTTGGTATTAGATATGCATGTTCACGATGTGATTATCGGTATGGATTGGCTCGTAGCTTATAGGGCCATGATTGATTGCTTCAGCGGGAGCATTGTTTTTGCCATTCCGGGGCAAGAGATGTTCGTAGTGGCGATGCCTCGCCCAGAGGGAGGCTCGACCGCTCATTTGTATTACCTAGAGGAGGATACCTCTAAGGAGGTTGTGATTCCTTTAGATTCGATCCCGGTTGTCAGGGAGTATTCGGATGTGTTTCAGGAGATACCAGGCTTACCCCCCAGTCGAGAGATAGACTTTGTTATAGACCTATTGCCAGATACGAGGCCTATAGCACGTGCACCGTACCATATGGCTCCGGCAGAGATGCGAGAGCTACGAGATCAGATAGAGCAGCTGTTAGGTCAGGGCTTTATTTGCAGGAGTACCTCACCTTGGGGCGCTCCAGTTTTGTTTATGAAGAAAAGGGATGGTTCACTGAGATTGTGTGTGGACTACCGGGAATTGAATAAGGTCACGATACGGAATAAGTATCCGTTGCCTCGAATCAATGACTTATTCGACCAGTTGAGAGGATCTTCTTTCTTCTCAAAGATTGATTTGAGATCGGGATACCATCAGTTGCGTATCAGGGAGGAGGATGTCTCGAAGACTGCGTTCTTGTCGAGATATGGTTCTTACGAGTTTTGGGTTATGCCTTTTGGTTTGACCAACGCTCCAGCTGTGTTTATGGACTTGATGAACAGAGTGTTCAGGGATTTCCTAGATCAGTTTGTCATTGTCTTCATCGATGATATTCTGGTTTACTCCCAGACAGAGGAGGAGCACGCCGAACATTTGAGGTAAGTTTTGCAGACACTTCGTCAGAACGAGTTGTATGCAAAATATGAGAAGTGCGGGTTTTGGTTGAAGGAGGTTCAGTTTTGGGGACATATTATTTCCGACCGGGGAATATCTGTTGATCCGGGGAAAGTATCAGCGGTGAGGGAGTGGGGACAGCCCAGGACACCGACGGAGATTTGTAGTTTCTTGGGTCTAGCAGGATACTACAGGAGGTTTATTCGGGGTTTCTCTGAGATAGCAGGTCCTTTGACACATCTGACTCGTAAGGGTGTACCTTACATCTGGAGTGATGCCTGTCAGTTGGCATTCGATGAATTGAAGGATAAATTGACCTCAGCACCTGTGTTAGCATTGCCGAGACCGGGAGTTGAGTATTTGGTTTACACCGACGCGTCTTTGCAAGGACTTGGAGGTGTATTACAGCAGGAGAGACAGGCCATAGCTTATGCTTCCCGTAAGCTTAAGACTCATGAGAAGAATTACCCCACGCATGATTTGGAGTTGGCGGCAGTGGTATTTGCCCTACGGATTTGGAGGCACTATCTTTTGGGGGAGAAGTTCCAACTGTTCACGGACCACAAGTCCCTACAGTACCTGTTCACGCAGAAGGAGTTGAATATGCGGCAGCGTAGGTGGCTTGAGTTTGTGAAAGACTACCAGTTCGATATCCAGTATCACCCAGGTAAGGCTAACGTGGTAGCAGACGCGTTGAGCCGTAGGCCAGCAGATGAGGTGGCAGAGGTGTGGAAGGCAAAGTGGAAGGAATTGGGACACCAGGATGCAGTGGCCCGATCTTTCATGTCTATGATGACCGTTACACCGCAGATTGTCACGAAGGTAGTACGGGCACAGGCTAATGACTCGTTCTGTCAGGAGCAGATAGTTCGATTACTAGCAGAGGGAGCCGAGTCCTATACCGTCAGCTCAGACGGGGGATTACGCTTCAATGGGAGGTTGGTAGTTCCGGAAGGGGAGGAATTGCGACACGGTGTGATGGCAGAGTCGCACGGCTCACGGTTCGCGGTACATCCCGGAGGGGATAAAATGTACCAAGACATGAGACGCCAATATTGGTGGAGCGGTATGAAGAGAGATATCGCTGAATTTGTTTCGAAATGCGCCACTTGTCAGCTTGTAAAAGTGGATCATCAGAGACCGTCAGGACTTCTACAGCCGTTGGAGGTCCCGGTGTGGATGTGTGAGAGCATATCCATGGACTTTATCACGGGGTTGCCTACGTCACAGAGGGGTCACGACTCTGTTTGGGTAATTGTGGACAGGTTGTCCAAGGTCGCTCACTTTTTACCCGTAAGAACTGACTACACTACGGGACAGTATGCCCAGCTCTTCATTTCAGAGGTTGTGAGACTTCACGGTGTGCCCCTAAATATCGTGTCTGACAAAGACAAGATATTTGTTTCGCGGTTTTGGGAGAGTTTCCAGGAGGCAATGGGCACGGAATTGCGATTGAGTACAGCTTATCATCCGCAGACCGATGGGCAGACAGAGCGCACAAATCAGATGTTGGAGGACATGCTACGCATGTGCATTATTGACTTTGGGGGTGGATGGGAGCAGTACCTTCCACTGGTGGAGTTTGCTTACAACAACTCCTATCAGTTCACTATTGGCATGGCTCCATTTGAGGCATTGTACAGTAGGCCTTGTCGTTCCCCAGCATGTTGGTTAGAGGTGGGGGACAACAAACTACTTGGACCGGAAGTGATTCAGGATACTTCGGCAAGGATTGAGTTGATTCGAAGTCGCATTCGGGTAGCTCAAGACAGGCAGAAGAGTTATGCTGATGCGAAGAGGTTTTTCAGGGAGTTCCAAGTAGGGGACCAGGTTTTGCTCAGAGTATCTCCTATGAAGGGGATTATGCATTTCGGGAAAAAGGGGAAGTTGGCACCAAGGTATGTGGGGCCGTTTCCTATTATTGAGCGGATCGGACCGGTTGCGTATAGACTTGGGTTACCGGAGCATTTGCATCGGATTCACGATGTGTTCCATATTTCCTCACTGAGGAAATACCTTAGAGATAATTTGGCTCATTCTCACATTGCTGTGGAGGACATCGATCTCCAGCCGGATAGCTCCTACGAGGAGGGGCCGATTGCTATTTTGGACCGAAGCGAGAAGAAACTGCGGTCAAAGATAGTCCCGTTAGTGCGTGTTCAGTGGCGACATCACAATGTCGAGGAGTCCACATGGGAGCGTGAGGATGAGATGCGCGAACGTTATCCAGAGTTATTTTTAGCAGGTACTTTCTAGTTTCGAATTTCGGGACGAAATTCAGTTATTAGGGGGGGAGTATGTAATACCCCGTACTTTTGGCTATATTTATTTTTGGGATTAATTAATTAAATGTGAATTAATTGGGAATTAATTCGGGTAAAATACTAGCGAGTTGTGAGTTGGTATTTGACTATATTGAGTATATATGATGTTATATGAATATTGAATTATGAAATTTGTCGTGAGATTGATATACGGCAATTTGGTCATTTTATTGGGACGCGTGTGACAGTCGCGTCGGGATATAAATATTTTAATTATAAAAGTGAATTTAAATTCTATTAACCGTATGGTCGTTTTGAGTGCGCCAACGCGTCCGGAAGGGTCGAAATAGTCAGAAAACACTAGCCGGGGGTGTAGTTTGGGTCCCGGGGTAATTTTAGGCCATACCGGCAATATAAAGGGTATTTTGGTAATTTCGTATTTTTAGGAATTAAAAAATGACGAAAATTTAGAGTTTTAATCTGATTGGGAATTGACCCACTAAGCCACTAACCAACCCATATTAACCCAATAAGCTACGGGAGTTATCAATTTAGGTTTCCAACTTTCCCAAAGAAAACCCTAGCCACCATAGCCACCTTTGGAGAAGAAAGCTTGGAGAGGGAGAGAAAGAGAAGGAATTTTGCAGAAATCTTTACAAAAATCAACACCAAATTCAGAGACAATCAAGGCAGGTGATTTAATTACATTTAAATTCAGAGAATGTCCTTTCCATGTTAGAAAATTGAAGAATTCCAATTGTTCTTGAAAGATGAATGAAAACCCATGTTAATTGGATTTAGAACTTGAATATTGAGGATAAATTGCATGTAGAACCATATAGAGATGATTATTCTGGTATTAGGATACGTGGGATGTAACAAAAACGGATCTAGAATGGACTAATTGATGATTACAAATTCTAGGGTTTATGTTCTTGAATAATTGGGGAAAAAGTATAGAGATTTGTATATTGATTGATGTTAGGGTGATTTAATCCTTTAAAACGTGTTAGGAGGTGACTATAATATGTTTAGGATTGATTAGAGACCTTAAAACAATCATTGGGACTAATTTTAGAGGAGATTTGAGGAGTAAAATTGATAAAAAACGAAAAAGGAAAAATCTGGGCTCGAACTGGTCGTTCGTTAGAAGAGCCTTCCCAGGTCGTTCGAACGAGCTCGTTCGAACGAGCTTCTAACGAGTTGACCAGTCGCTTCTAACGAGGGGAGACTTCGTTCGATACCTTCGTTCGAACGAACTGTATTTCGTTCGATACATTCGTTCGAACGAGATGTCGTTAGAAGGTACAGTTCGTTCGAACGAACTGGAATCTCGTTCGAACAGCCTCGTTCGAACGAGACTTCTAACGAACTGGCAGTTTAGGCCTTTTTGGCCTGTTTTGATTTTGGGAGTCCCGTAAACTTGTTCGAGGATAGAGGTAGCATTCCTTTGATGATATATGGATAGATTTGGGACTTTTGGGTTATTATGAGGAGTAAATTATATACGAGTGATTTAAATCAATGAACCGTTTGGGTTGAGACGTGAGTGTCTACTACGACGTGAGAATAAATTATGGCGCATATGATTATAAACCGGAATCGTATAAAGAGTGTAAATTATATATTGGTACTAGAATGAGAATAGTACTACAATTAAACTACGGGATTACTAAGACGTGTGTTTACTTAGTATTGGTATATGAATTGTGTGTATGACATACCTACCATACTTGCTATCACGGGAGGTTTGTGTTCGCTTAGGGCCCTCTAATCCTTGTGTTGCCCGGATTTAGACTGGTTACCTTGATGAACATAGGTCATGGAAAGACTTATTGGGATATTAATAAGTCCGCTGATCGTGGGAGCGTAGGTATGTGCGTGACCCATGTGATGTGACTGTGTTCGCCTCCACTATTTGTGATGTTGTTATTTGTGAACTATTCCTGAGAGATTCGGAATATGTAATCCTTATGTACGTGATGTACCGGGATGGATAGCAGAGTATGTGTGCACCGCAGCTTAGTTCTCGGGGTGCTTGTATTGTATATTTATGATGTGAATAATATACACTTAATTTATGGGAACCTTCATATTAATGTTGTGAATATAATTACGGTACTATTTCGAGAAAAACATAACGGGTTAGCTGATAATGATATACATTGCCTGTTGAGCATCTGAGTTTACGTTAAACCCCTATTTAATTACAAGCGTTATAATGTTAATAGAACCGAGTAATAAGGGTAGGACCTATGACAGTCTAGCTAGATATGATGTCACTTAGCTAGTGGTTTGTGTCGTTGTAGATGGGTATTTACGTTAGGAGTGCACAGTTAGACGAGAGGGGAGAATATCATGTGAGTGCACGTCCTAACATGTACTTTGCATTTAATGTTTTAAATGTTTTTAAAGCACTTGCAGGTTTTTAAAATATCTCCACATTCGGGCTCTGACCCGTTTGCTTTCAAATCTATTTTTCTTGTAAAACCATTTTAGGTGCCCAGCCACAAGGACACCATGCATAGGATACTCATTCGGGTGACGAGCTGTAGCTGTTTGTGGAAGCTACAGGGATTTGCTTGTAGACGCTTCTATCATTTGGATTCCAGAGTCATTATCTATCAGTTGTAGGGCATGTTGCCCATTTCTATTAGAGACATCTTTCCATTACAGTTTTCAGACTTTGTCATGTATTGATTCAGTATTCAGTTTGATTATTTCAGTTGTGGGATTTGTTGTGAGGAGTTTTTCCTCCAGACTTTATTTACATTATGTGATGGTTATTCTATTTACTTCCTTATGGTGAATGGTGTTATTATTCTTCATTACACTTGTTGCATGTTAATCAGACTTAATTTAAAATTTGGCAACTTACTTTTTAAATACTAGGTGGTTAGTAATCATTAAAATGTTTTTGACAGTGATGCTATTAACTGGACCAACTTGGCATTTTGAATTAATTTAATAAGGGAGTAGCTACCCGGTATTTAATTAGTCGGGGTGTCACAGTTGGGTATGTGCGTAGCCCCAAAGACTGGGAACCTTATCCTCCCCCTTAGTATGATAATTATTTTAGGTTCGAGAGTGCTCACCGAACCATAAGTCCTTGATGTACGAGATGTACAGGGATTCCTTGATGTACGTGATGTACGGGAATATGATAGCAAAGTATGCATGCATCAAGATTATCTTTCCGAGGGATACCTTAGATATTGTATATATATAGGTAGTGGTACATATATATATATATATGAATGAAAAACTTCTACTTGTGTGAAATAGTAGATAGTAAATTGTGTATATCAAATAAAGTAAATTAAATAGTGAAAATTAATTATAAAGGTTGAAAGATAAAATGTGTGAAATGTTGTATGAATTAAGTGGAGAAACTTAATTATAAAGATTGAAAAATGACATATGAGAATTGTTAATAACATAGCGTACTGTATGGGCAGTATGGGAACTTAGATGCGTAGATAAGTTCAACTGGATACTTTAGTCTAGTTAGCTTGTGTAGTATAGCTAGGTGGGCTAAGTATAGAACGTTAGGCGTGCACTATAGATGAAAGGTGATGAAACTCAAGGGAGTGTACGTCAACCAAACATGTGTAATAAGTAACTGATTTTAAATTGTATTAAATGCTTTCTAAATATTTTCAAAATGTTTTGAGTACTAACTTTTGTTATAAAAACAGTTTTAAAAATATTTTAGGTGTCCAGCCACATGGCCGCCAGACTTGATATTCTGTTCCAGGGAGACGCAGCTGCGACACAGGTGGATGTTCGCAGGATGTTTCCCAGACGCTTCCATTTTTTCATTCTGACCTGTTATAGGATTTTAGTTTAGTATTTCATTATGGACATATTTTCTTTCAGTACTAATTCAGTTTCAGTTCAGATATAAGTTCGTTTTCATCTTTGGATTAACAGTTGGTTTGGGATTTTTTTTATAGTCGATGATTATATCGACCTGGCATTTATTTATGACATCTTATTATGGTTTGGATTCTATCTGTTCTGGATGGTTTAAGTTCTTTTGTTTACATTTATTAACTGTAGTATTTAATGCAAGATAAAATTTGACACCGACTTAATTAATTGATAGGTGATTAGTAATTAATTTGACTTTCGACGGTGATGCTAAGAATGGACCATTTTGTAAATCATGTTTTAATTTAATAAAGTCATGATCATCGGGTATTTAATTAGGTGGGGTGTCACAAGTAACTCTTACTCAAAAGGATCTACTAAAGCTATAAAATTTTAACATTCTAAGATATAAGTGAAAATATTTATTTACACGTATTTCTCTATTCATAATGAAAACTTTGACCATAAGTCTAGCTTTATATCATTGATTATCAGAACCGAATATTTTTTTACTCATCTATAAAATTCGCATTCTTTGGGATAAATCTCACAATCATTCAAAATATCAAACTCATTTAAGAGATTCTTAAAACTATTCATATCCATTGACCAAAAGAACAATCATTTGGATGTTAAAGGAATGACATTATTATCTTAACTTCTTTTATAACCACATTAGGTGATTTGATACTCCCACTAATTTTACCATTATTTAAAGAATTTGACATTTGACATTTTCGATTTCGAAAGTAATTAGTGTGGCCCCTGTCAAGTGTAGATATAATTGTAAATTCTAATTCTTTTAATGGATTATAAATCTATGCATGTACTAGACATTCCCCATTATGCGGGCTTGTTAAATTGGGTAAGTAAAGTGGAATTCATATATTACACTTTTAAAATTTAAAATGGAATTTTGTGTGAATAAATGTTATGACGATATCGACTTATTGCGTCTGACGTATTATTTTTTAACGGCATGATCTATATAGGTCCACTATCCAAGAGTATAATCTCCCACTTGGTCCACATAGATCGTTCTAAATTCGTAAAATTTTAAGAGCAAACATGATTTTCATGATTCATAAGTGACAACCCAAAGACAACCTAGACTATTAAGTCATCAGAATAAATCTAGAGTTAAAAGAATGTGATATTCAATCCACAAGATCGAAAAACTACTTGAAGTTCAACATTATGACATAGGATCACAATCATTTTTTTTGTAAAAGTTTTATCAAAAATATAAATATATAAACCACCAATGATCACATTATAATTAAGAAGATATATTCTCATATAAACTAAAAAAATCTCTTGTTACTAAAGAAAAATATTTAGAAAGGTCATGAAGGGGTTTTTTGAAATGATTCCAAAGGAATCCATGAGGTTATGGTTTGTTTTATAGTTTGTCTTGTAAGTATCCTCATATCGATTTAGAACTATGTTTTATAGTACTTTAGTTTTTGAAAAATAAAATAAACCATTTCATTCATATCGAATGACACGTTATAATTCACACAATGTATTTTACACAATGGGTACTCATATTTTAATCTCTAACATTATGAGATTTTGCATAAACTTTATGCTTAATCCATTTCATAATTCTTCAATTGTTTTTAAAAGAGTGTCACACACTAATCGATTAATAGTGGGTTTCTCAAGTAACATTGAACTATAATAATTTAGGGTTTTTTAAGGTGAAACTTAGCTTCTTTATTTCTTTCTAGGAAGTCAATCTCGAGAACATTAAAACGTATAAAACATGAAATTTTAGATAAATAAAGTAATATGAATTAATGAGATAAATAGCTCACTAATTTAATGATATGAGTTGACAACGTGTACATTAATAACATTTTGTAAACGTGGGCTTTCTTTTGTAATAACTTTAAATATTTATATATTACTTTATTGGGTACTAATTTATGTAATTTAGATGAACATGTTATCTAGGAAAACATTTTATCAACTAATTGCATAATTCCTTAATATTTATTTCAGTTACTAAAAATAAATTTCCTTCGAAACATTATCTCGCTTGACGAAATAAATCAAATGTGCCCCATTTATGTCTTTGCTATAATAAGTTATTACTACCACTTTTAGCTCTAAATTTATTGTTCACAAGCATTCTAACTGGGTCACTTTGTGACTACCAAATTATCCATTATATGAATATTACATTATTTTATGGATTGTATAATAATTTCAGCAAACATTAATATTTTTCAAAGGCATAAATGGACAGTGTACAAGTGTTTGTCGAGCAACATCGACTACAAGCAATTCACAAAGTGCAATAATATCGATACATGCCAAGACTGAATATGAAAGTACAAACTCAATAATACAACTGGATAAGTCCATATCTAAAGATAGAATGAGTAAAGCGTCTAAACAAATAACCCGCGGCAATCCACATAAGCTGCAGTTGCACTCCCTATAGTAAGGAACAAGACTGGTGCCCTTGTGGTAGGACACCTAAAAGGTTTTTAAAAATATTTTATAGCATGGGTTGGAACCCAAAACATTTTAAAATATTTAACAAGTGTACTTAAATGCACGAAATTAAAATGCAAATGCTCTTCATATTTAAATTAGTGTCGCACACTCCCTTGAGAACACATCACCCCTCAACTAATGTGCACGCCTATCGAAACTATAAATGACACATCCAGCTAACCCTCCGTAACTAGTCTTGTCTCATATATCTCACTATTTCCCACTATCCCAACTCAAGTGAGTATCGTATAGATTTTATGGATTATTAATCACATTAACCTATTTAAATCATTTCCTATTTAAAGCCATATAACATTCTCACGAGTTATATCCTTTATACCATTCACATCATGTATACGAGTTATATGTTATATTTCACACTAACTTATTTACATCCATATCTGACTTGATACCATATAACCATTTCAGAAGTTATATTATTTATACATTTCACACCATGCATACATATCCATACATAATTCTGCACTATATATACTTATCCATAACTCAATATTCATACTAACTTATTTAAGTTATTTCTTATTCAATTCCATATAACCGTTTCACAAGTTATATCATTTATACATTTCACACCATGAATATTCCCGTATATAATTATGCACTATATATACGTATAACTATATCTCAACATCCACACACATGTCGGATATAAAATGCTATCACCAAACGCATAGGAGGCGGCTATAGTTCCGATCGAAAGTGTCCGATCCATACCATAATGGTCCCACCCCTCTAAGTCACAGACGATGTGGCCCAGGGAATATACTCACCCTGCATTCACTAGCCAGGGGGTTCACCCACATCGCGCAACCTCCTATGATAGCATTAATAATGGTATGGCTTTACTATATATATATTATTCACATAAATATTTATATAAATTATATATGTACTACACATCGACATATATATAGGAATCCAGGCTAATGGTGTATTATGCCCATACCCAAGCCTAAAACATTTTAGTATACGGTCTGATTCATTTTAATTATTTCCACCTTAACTATTCCCATTATCGTGGCGTAACCCCTTTAAAGTATACCCGAAGTTTCTATCTCTCGGTCCGAAATTCAATATTCTCAATTCAATGTTCAATTTCTTCCAATCAAGTTTCCCCCACTTAATTAACAAGGTTTCAATCACTCAATCATAAACCTTAATCTCTCCAATTTAATTAATCCTTTAATTAATCCAAGGGTAATTAGTCACACCTATCAATCTAGGAAATTTCCAACGGAATAACAATTAAAAAAATTATTTCTTAAAATTTGCACCACGAATGTGCCCAGATTTTTAAAATGCCATTTTGGGACATTTTGGAGCCATTTTTGGAGAACGTATCAGATAACAAAAGTTAGAAAACAGCATTTTCTACAAGGCAACGCGGACAGAATTGTAACTAGAGAAGTAAATACCACAATTCTGTACATATTTCTTCATCAAAACTTTTCAAGATTTATTCTAAATCCATTCTTTCGTTATCACAAATCTAGCCCTAACAATTTCATCAATTCTCAAAACCCCTACAAATTTATAACTCTCATGAAAAAGAAAACCCTAATTTACTCAATAACAAACCCTAGAATTCAATTGGATTACACCTCTTTTAATATAAAAATGTAGATGCAATTTAATAATCACAATTTAAACCACTTGCCTCAAATGAAGATCTAAAGCTTTGAGTGAAGGAGTTGAATTGAAATTGAAGCAATCTCTCCAAGATCCCCAAGTTACTCTTCTCTTTGGCTCTCCCCTTAAGCTTTTTCCGTCTTTAGTCTTCTAATGTGATTTGATGTTGCCTATCCCTTACCCATTTGGGGTTAAAAACCTTATTCACGTTTTTGGGCCTAGGGGCCTTATAAAAAGGGTCCATATTCTCTATATGGAAACATGTCTAATTAGGCCCCGACATCCAATATATGTATATAACCGCTCCTTTCGATATATTTCGACCCTAACGGACTCAACCGCGCTCTCAAAATCACCATCCGGAATAAATTTCTAAAATTAACTCTCACTCGTTAACTTATTTAAATATATTCACTTTTAAATATTCCCATTAATTAATTCACATTAATTCACGACACACGTGAATTACTAGTTATTGAATTAATTAAATAAAAATAATAACCCAGAAATTACGAGGTGTTACATACTCCCCCCCCCCCCCCACTACAACGGAATTTCGTCCTCGATATTCGGATAAGCCTAGTACTCCCGGTCTCAACTAGCCCTGCGATCAATTACCCTTAGCATTGCTACATAAAGTTATTGAGCGAAAGTAATTAACCAGAGCGCCCATCCACCCTGGACCCGTGCTTAACCGCACTAAATGAAGCACAACATTTACAAGCCCTTAATTTGTAATATAACTTCGATCCCACAGTTATAACATTCCTAATACCCTCCTCTCGGCATGAAAGTATACATAATCACGCTTATGTAAAAAGACAATACCTACTACCGCGCCCTTACTATCACTAGTTTTCTTGCGCGAAAGTTAAACCCGAGTTGTATCTTCCCGCTTGACAATAAGTCCAACCACTCTGAATCACATCAGAAATGTTCCTACTTCCCTTGATTTCAATTTAACAATATTAGTACATTAACATGCAACACATTTTAACATACATTACCGAATATATACGCTAGACCCTATCTCAGGTAAAACTTAGCAACGATAATTCATACTCTGGCACCGCTAACACCCAGTCTTACTATAGCTATCCACTATAGCCCCAAACTATATCTACACAATTGAAACTTGGAAAACATCCACACTACTCCCATAATCCTCAAAAGTAAAAACCTCTCGTATAATGCAACCATCCTCTTAGTGTAACCTCCTACTCTCACGTTGTTAACACCAAAGAATTCCGCTATTCCACGTTACTTAATTATATACACTATGTCTATTTCAGCCAACACATCCACTAATATCCATCTCACTCATGAATCCTAGTGATATCACACCATAGGTTGTGACTCACCCACTGTCACTTCTAAACACACTCTTGCTTAATTATTTCATAAATCGACGAACCACTTATTCCCATTCCTCCGGAGTATACCCAACACCATCGCCTTTGTGTCTTATCCCCGAATCTGCTAAGTATCTGCCCGTAGAAGCTCTGACTCCTTCCAGGGTTCCCATACACCCTCTAACTCGAGCCTAATTGTACAAACCTCCGATCATCAATTATGTAACCATATTTGTCTCAATTTTGCACCACCACCACCACCCCCCTTATCGGCGTGGTAATATCCTCCAAATATTTTCGATGACTTTTCTCATCACTTATTCAATTTTTCTTGGCATTACCCCACCTTTATTATCGATGTGAGATCCTCAAAATACCCATTTAGTCTCATACCTAAGGGTCTATGTGATGGAAAAAGCGACAAAAATAAATCACCCCACAAAGGAGCTAGTCCCCAATAATACATCGTCTCAATGTACCCCACCCATTCCTCTTAGGTGGAACTGAATAGTACCCCCTTACTCTATGATAAAAATACATATTCTAGTGACATTAACGATACTTCCACTAAATCCAATTCTCACGTAAATCTAATACTAATATATTATTGTGACCCGCTTGCATCACATAAAACATACCCCAATCATCTTGCAATAAGACTTATAGTTTCAGTTACTCACAATATTGTTGGCTCAATGATTAATAGACATAACACCCGCGTCTTAACGAAACCAAAAACTTCTCCAACACATGCCCTTACTAGGTATCTAGCTCCTGTCCCCTGACTCTCTACGGACAAAATCCACGCATGTGTTTCCACTCTTTTACAACTACGACATCTTTCTGTGTCATTCCCCATTTTTCTGGTTCCAACGGCCCTGCCGGGGTTGTCCTTCTCACGGACCTGGTAGTCTTGACCCTAATTGTTTACCCAAATGTCCCTTTGGATCTGCTGATTCAATAACTGGTTACTAGCATTGATGGCCCTAACTAAACCCACCGTTACTCGATAGAGGTTTCATGGACCTCGATCATTAATCTGGGTCCCCTACTGAGTAATTCTTCCCTTGGAACCTTACTAGCACTAAAAATCCAAACTTACTCTTCGATAGAACTTCCAACTCTCTTAGCTCCCCTCTCTCGAGATCATTGCTACCAATTCTAATTGTACAACTTTGACGACAACGACACCAACCATCCTAGCCAGATCTCCTATCCATGCTTGTACACTCTACCCAACGGGTCTAATCTCAACTTACAAACCCTATTTGATTCTTTATATCCCTCTCATCGGTTATGAAGTTTGCGAATTTTGTCAACTTTCTTTCCCATCCGGCCACTGTGCGACCCTTTTTGAAAAATTTCTAAAATTTTCCTTGCCTATCTATTTAACCACTAGTAAGAGATTTCGTAATAATCTGCATCCCTAGTTCCTCGTTATTAGCAGTATCTCCCATGAATGTGGTGATTGGCTCCCATCACCCTATAGTGCTTCTAAAATCCAACTTCCTTGCCCAAAATTTTGACTTGAGTGACACCACACTCCCCCCACATTTCATCCCAATTGGATGTTCTCTACCCACTGTCAAATCACTCTTCAGCACCTCCCTCGAATCCTAGCGGATTGTTCTTCTGAAATAAAATTTTCTTCGACCCTCACCCCTTGTTGGCTACAGTTGGGTTTTAACTTTGCACCATTTTCCTTCCCAACAGTTCTTAGGTCAACTACTATGCCCCAGCGGTTTCTCCAACTTCAATTATTCGAATAATTATTATGGTGACTCTTATCGCGTCACTATTTCTAGAATGTCCCATGCCTTCTGTTGCGTCCTCCCTCCTGCAATCCTTCCACCGTCACACACTTGTTGTTCTATAATGTTCGTTCTACCATGTTCGACCAAAATCGTATATGAATCACATTAACTATACCCTATAGCAGGAGAACGTAAATTGCATACGTGAAGGAATGCAACAATCCTATAATAAGGCTTTATATCAAAGAACACTGCGCGAAAACGTGAAAAGCCGCACAGATCCTAAGGACACTAGAACCTGATGCTCTGATACCACCTGTGACTCCCTGCTTAATAAAATACCGGGTGATCAGTCCTATACCAAATTAAACAAGAATCTCATCTGGTTCATTCTTAACATCACTGTCAAAAAACTTTTTAATTACTAATCACCTAGTCTTAAATTAAGCTGATGTCAAATTTTATCTTATGAATTAAATCAAACTCAACCAACATACTAGGAAACCAAATTAACTATTACAAGAAAGAAACTAAACATGCCACAAAATAAGTACAAGTGTTTGTGGAGCAACATCGACTACAAGCAATCCACAAAGTGCAAGAATATCGATACATGCCAAGACTGAATATGAAAGTACAAACTTAATAATACAACTAGAAATGTCCCTATCTAAAGATATAATAAAAAAAAGCGTCTAAACAAATAACCCGCGGCAATCCACATAAGCTGCAGCTACACACCCTATAGGAAGGAACAAGATTGGTGACCCTGTGATAGGACACCTAAAAGGTTTTTAAAAATATTTTATAGCAAGGGTTAGAACCCAATACATTTGAAAATATTGGGCAAGTTTACTTAAATGCACGAAATTAAAATACAAATGCTCTTCATATTTAAATTAGTACCGCAGTCACTTGAGTACACCACACCTCTCAACTAATGTGCACGCCTATCGAAACTATAAATGACCCATCTAGCTAACCCTCCGTAAATAGTCTTGTCTCGTATATTTCACTATTTCCCACTATCCCAACTCGAGTGAGTATCATATACATTTTATGGATTATTAATCACATTAGCATATTTAAATCATTTCCTATTTAAAGCCATATTGAAGCACCTTATACTCTTGACTCACTTGAGTCTACATTGTATAAGTGCTCATCTAGTTTGAAAATAGTGAGAAAAATGAGTCCATTCCCTAGATTCTAAAAAGCCTCAGACTCTACTCTTTATTCCTCTTAATTGATTATTTAAAGGTATATTCTCAATCACCCACACACACATTAGGATTGCATTCATATCATATATATTGCATAAAATGATTGTGTGAGAGTTGTGTGTGTTTAGTCCCATTTAAAATTGGTTTTATTAATTGTTTGGGAATTTTTAAGAATTTTTAAATGATTTTTTAGAAATTAAAATGTGGATTAAAAAGCTTTTGGGTTTATTTTGTACTTACTGTTTTTATACTTTCATCCCTAAAAGTTGGTTTGGGTAGGATCCGAAAGCGCTTGAGACTTCGGGGGAGCTGTGTAATTATTTTTAGACGCACGTGTGTAAGCCAATATTGTCCCCACACCTGTCAACCGGATATCGGTTCGATTTGTGTTTGTTGGTAGACTCAGTTGCTTACTTACATCTCAGCCCTTGGATTATTTTGATCAGCGCTCTGCATGCGTCCAATCCCAATCTCTGTGAACCTCTTTAAACCAATCAGAAAGCGTTTAACTCACCGCCTCTTCTAAACCGTTGGATGGAACTCAACAGGCCAAGACTAAATCTCAGCCTTTAGATTCACCTCATCCTTCTCGATCCTTCCTTGATCCCTATAAAAGGAGGCTTACCCTCAGTCTTTAGAAGACTTCTGGCATTTCGTCTAAAGAGAGAGAAACCAGAGAGAGAAAGAAACCCTAAATCGTCCTAACCCTGTTTCAAACCCTAAGTCATATTTTCTTAAACAATTTACACCAAACACCAACCCTGAGAGTGACGCTTGTAGTAGTTTGAAAGTTGTTCATGGTTCAAATCCTCTTGAGTTTGAGATCTTGTGTCCAACTTAAGCATTTCGGTTAGATCTGTATTTCTTTTTTATAGAAATTATATATTTTGTCTTTTTGTGTTATATTACACATAGATCTGCACATTTTAGTTTCTCATCTTGAGAAGTCGTATTTGTTGATTAAAGTTTTTTTGTAAATGTTTTTATCTACTCTAGAATCAACAAAATTATTTTATGTTTCTAGTTCATTTGAAACAGGATTTTTGACCTAGTTGGAATCGCAATTGGTGGTTTCCAATTTCAAAATCATTTTCAAAACCCTATGAAATTGGATATGAGCTTGGCAGTCTTACGAGCAAGGTAACCATGGATTCCGGGATTAATTAAAAGGTCAAACAAAGTTCTTTTGTTTCCTAAGAAGAGAGAAACTGAAAATCACAGCATATAGATCTGATTTGTAATTTGATAGGACTGTTTGTATAAAATAAGTGTGTGTGTGTGTGTGTGTGTGTGTGTGTGTGTGTGTGTGTGTGTGTGTGTGCATGTGTTAGAACATCATCACAAACACTTTACACACAACAACACATAAGTGTTGGTTATAAGATCATGAATCTTCGAGAGTCGACGTAAAGACTGGAACAAAGTGGAGAAGTTAGCAAACTGGGAAAGTCACATCAACATCAGAACTGCAGAGAAGTTAGAATCAAACCAGTAGTTACATTTTGTTGTCAAGTTTTATTTGTTATAAAACTACCACAAGTGCACGGGCTATTGATATATAGCGGGTGTAAGTACGGGTCGAACCCACAGAGATTTCGTCAATTTTTATAAAGTATTGATTGTCCAACTAGACGTATGAGTATATAAGAGTGATTAAGTTTCTAAAATAAAAATAAAAAATAAAAAACAAACGAACGAACAAGTACAATAGATCATATTAAATGAGGAAGAAACTAGGACGTCGAATCCGTTTGTCAATTTTAATTAAATTAACACATCAATTTAATTTCGTAGTTCCGAATTTATAACACAAAATATACCGACTCTCGTCACGTACATTTCGGAGAATATAACATTACATGCGCTCAAAATATTTTAACGTCTCTTAAATTAGACACCATAAATCCCTATTCCCTCGAAAATATCACGTTCTAAATTTTTAATGTGTATTTAAGCATGGGATATCAAAACATCTAAGTGCAAGCATAACCCATCAAAAATGACAACTATAAATTTTTAAAGCATGAATTTCTAATTAATTCTTGAGGTTTAAAAATACACTCTCGTGTATTTTTAAGCGAATACCGAATTTTTTTATTTCAAATTAAAACATGTCGGAATATGTACGAAATTAAATTAACATGCGTGGTTTAATTAGTCATGACAAACATCACCTAAGTCCTAGTAAATAAACTACTCACACAACATATTTGACACACAAATATTGCAAGATGAAAAAATAATTTTCATTAATAAATATCAACTTACAAAATTTTGTGGCAAGACTTGAATTACAATACACAATATGCTCCTCCAAGGTGTGCCTCAATAATACTTCTTACACAGATTTTTTCTATCTCTCAAAGTGTGTCTCTTTTTTTTTTCTCCAAAAGTAAAGTCCCCAAGTGTGTCTCTCACACACACTACCTGTGTATCAAAAGTTTTCCTCCCCCCTAAAAAATATCTTCGTACCTCTTCATTTATGGTGAGAAAAAGATGATGGAGTAGTGGGTTTTTTTTTTTTTTTGTAGTGGGCAGGTGGGGGTAGAAATCGGTTTTGGCTTGTGGAAATGGGCTTGTGGCTTTATTCCTTATTTTGGGGAGATAATGGCAAGTGGTGTTTTTTTCTTTTTCTTTTTTTAATTTAAGGCTTTGGCTTTTTGTTTTGGTTTGGTAGGAGAAAATCGTGGGTTTCATTCAAATGGGTTTGGAAGGGACAAATGGGTATGGGTTTGTTTGGGTGTTGTGAGGGTGTAGGGTATATTGGGTGTGAGTGAGTTAGGATGAGTGTGTTTGTTTATGACCCTAAAAAAAATGACACTATCTAAAAAAAAATAATAATAAAACTAGAACTAAAATAAAAAAAAATTAAAATCTAAAAATAAAATTCTAATTTATAAAAAGAATAAAAATAAATAAAACTCTATAAAAAGTAAAAGAAAAATCCTAACTAAATAAAATTAAAATAAAATCTTATAAAAATAAATTCCTAAAAACTAATCCTAAGAAAAATAATAAAACAAAATAAATATTAAAAACTAATACAAATCAAAATCAAAATAAAGAAAAATAAGAATGGAAATTAAATCCTAGAAAATTCTAAATAAATTTAAAATAAATCCTAAAAATAAAATGACTCAAAATAAAAATCTAAAAATTAATAAAGGTACAAACTCAACACACATGGGTTCGGGGTAGGTTTAGGCTCGGTTTAGGTTACGAGATTAGGTTTAACTTCGGGATTGACTTTTGACTTTCTTTCGAATCCGAACTTTGCATGGCCATAAATTCTTCGTTTCAACTCCGATTGATATGCCGTTTGAACCCAGGCGTCCCTTGATTCAAGACCTTCAATTTCCATGTTTTGTCCGAGTCCGAAATAAATCTTTTGAATTTACACTTTTGCCCCTGAAGTTGCGTAGGTTCCCTTTTTCATGTTCAATTTGCGTCTGAACTTCACCGCTTTCTTTTTAAACCTGTCAATACTCAAAAACAACTTGAACAAGAGATTAGCAATGAATATAAGATGTGAGATTGAAGTTCCCAAAATTGCATTATTAACCTCATTTATTCTTAAATTTGTATTTTTCTCTAAAATAATAAAAATATCTATAAAAGCTCTTTATTTATGATAAAATGGGAATAACAACACTTAGATTTGAGTGTAAATAATACAAAATAATGCACTCATCAAATACTCCCAAACCTAAACTTTGCTAGTCCTCGAGCAAAACTAAAATTTTAAAATCTAACTCACTTTCGTAGGAATCACGGTTGCACTTAGCATGTGCAACAAGCCGTTAAACCCCTAGGTTGTCCTAGTGGACGAGTTTTGTCTCGTGAGGGTTTGTAGTGAATATACCCACAAAATTCAAAAACTTGACTCTATTTACAAAAGACTCAAAAGTAATATAACCAAGTTTGAATGCAAACTTCATAAATATAGCAGAATTTCATTTTTCAATCTCAACTTATCGTGTGTGTGTGCATGACCAATATAACCGTTCATTTCAAAAGATTTGATCGTTACATTTCTTATCCGAAAGTTTGTTTTGATTTCAAAGTCTCTCAGAATGCACTCACAATCGAACACTCGGAAATGGGTTATTTTCTCTCGGTATATGTGAATAAAAGAGTAAATTTATATGAACAAATTTCACATTTACATGATCAAGAACGAACTTTTTATAATGGATGAATATGATCTCATGAACGGAAAATCGATTACTTTTTGAAAACATTGAATCACACCATAGATCCTATTCATCTTCTCTCCACACTTTAACTAACTTCACTTGAGATCGATTAGGACTTTCTTTGATTTTATTGTAGGCTCGAATTTCGGCTAGAAAGAATGGCTTTTCGAGTTCAAAATTTCTGAGAATATAGAGATTTTACGATATTTTGACTTTTAGGCACTTTTTCTCACCTCCAATTTTCTTTTCTCTTTCCTTTTTTTTTTCTTTTCAAACTCACATTTTTTTTTCTTTCTTTTTTTTTCATATATTATTCTTGCAACCTCATTTTCTTTTGGCCTTTTTCCAACCGTAATTTTACCCTAGTATTCTCAGAAAATGGGCATGGCTTCTTTTTATGGGTTTTAAACTCCTAGTTGGAGTTGGGTAGGATAGTGGGCTTTCAACAAAAGACTTATCTTCTTTTTGGCTCAAATGGGCTTGCAATGTAATAATGTAAAAAAATGTTGGAGTTTGGGTTTAATTTTTGGGTTTTCAAACGAGGGCCTAATCTCATTTCTCAAGTCTCATTAAGTTGATTTGTGTCTCAAGACAACTTACTAAGACTTCTAGTGCGTAAGATTCTGATTTTGACCTTTTGTTTTCAGTAATCGAACAAAACAATGAATTTGAGATCATCAACGAATTTATCACTGAAGGAAAGTTTGAGTTATTTTAACTCGGATTGATTTAAATCTCTCGAAAACGACGAATGGCACAATATCTCACCGGGCTAAAATCTCCACATGTATTCTTTAAGCATATTAACTTTCGCCTCAATATCCATTTTCGGTCATATTATATGGCTAAGTGTAATATATTATAAGTTGAGAGATTTGTGAATGAATTCTATATTAAGAAATTGTTTCAAAACTCATTTATATTGAAAATCTTTTTGGATTTTTGAATTTTTTTTTTTTTCAAAAATACTATCCTTACCCCCAAACCTAAATTTTACATTGTCCTCAATGTATACAAAAATCAAAATATGGACAAATAAAATAAAGTAGAGAAGTAAAATGAGGATATTACCTGTGAATTTCCACTTGTATCACCTACTTACAAACTATACAAGTGTATGTTAGCCATAAAATAAAGCTAAACAACCTAAAAAAATCTAAGAAGGAGGGACAAAAAAAAATATATATATATATATACAAAGTTGTGACAATTATCACCATCACCATAAATTAATAATCGAAATAGTTGTGGGTCATTCCAATTAATAATCTTTATAGTACTAAGTAAAAAAAGTAGTATAAACTAGTGAATTTGACCGCACAACATAAATCCAAAAATTAAAGTTACGGTCATAATGGTGATCACCGACATCATCACAAATAAAGAATTTCAAAGCACGTGAATCATGTGTCGATGCATCACATTAGGGTAACAAATCACAATAAGGATCCACATATTTACTATCCATATTCTTAAAATAGTCATGTAAAATTGGAGATGCATACTCCAATCCTAAATGTGAGACTTTACAAAAAATACGGGACGAAGATGTATCACACGGGAATGTATTCTCTTCGTCAAAAATGGGAGGACCATCATAATCACTAGAATTATCGAGAAAATCGGGTAACAAATCCTCCACTAGATTTTCCCACAGATAAGGTGAAGTAGCAATTTTATCAATTGAATTATAAGAAGAAACTTGACAAAAGTCAACATCTAAATAATCACAATTATTACTTGTGTAAAGTTTGTCAATTTTCTTCAGACAAAATTGATTATCTTCAATTATTTCATGACTATTTTTAGAAATCTCGTCATTACAACGTTGGTTCACTTCTTCCCAGTTGATACACTTTGATGGACAAATAGTAATCAAAGGAATTGGACTCTCATCCATGCCATCTTTAATTTCTTTAAAAATTATTACTGATCCATCCGACCCAAATCGAAATATGTAGTCATCCGGATTTTCAATAGTTTCTAGCCACACATCCAAATGATCAATAAAGGAATCCGAAAAATATGATGGGATAACAATATTGGGATCACCCATTGTAGTTTATTACGTCAATCTCTTTTCTTTTTTCTTTTTTTGCATTTATTTAGTGTGCTATTGAAAAATAACACAAAAATAAATACACCAATTGTAAAGTGCGACACACACAAAAAAAAAATAATGACAAGGAAAGAAAAAAAAAATTAACACGACACGCGCACTTATGGTGTATTTAACACACAAACAAAAATGACCAAGCACACTTATGAAACTATTTTTTTTATTGCTGTTATTCTGAAAAATACTATTCATTTGTTTTATTTTTGGATTATTTTTTTTTTGTAAAGTTTTTTTTTTTTTTTGGGTCCACTAATTAAAAAAACGAATCTGGAAATTTACATAAAAAATAATAATTTTTTTTTCAAGTTTTTTCAATTTTTTAATGTATTTTTGTGATAAACTAGTACTAAAAGTGCTATTTATAAAAAAAAAATTAATTCAGAATTATTTTATTTTTTGCTTTAATTTTTTTATTTTTATAGCAGCAATAAATTCTGAATATTTCCGGAAAAAAAAATTAATATCTATTTTTTTTTTTTTAAATTTAGATAGTTAATTACAAAAATAGTGTCAAAACAACTATTTATTCACAAAAAGAATTAAATCTAATATTTTGATTTTTTTTTTTTAAATAAAAAACAAGGCAGTTGGATTTTATTTTATTTTTTTGGTTCATTTATTTATTTATTTTTTTAGGATTTTTCGATTTTTTTTTTTTTTTTGTATTTTTGAGTACTTTTATGACAAAACTAGTGTTAAAAACAACTAGTTATTCATAAAAGACATTAATTCTTTTTTTTTTTTTTTTGTTTATACAAACTCGAAAATCTGGAAGTTTTCAAAAAAAAAAATTATTATTTTCAAAATTTCCAAAATTCTAAGTACTTTTGTGACAAACTAGTGTAAAAAACAACTAGTTTCTCATAAAACACTTAAAGATTTTTTTTTTTTTTTTTTTTATAAATTACAGCAGTTTTGAAATAAATTCCACGAAAAAAAAATAATTACGAATTTTTACAAATATTTAGGTAATTTATGACAAAATTAGTGTCAAAAACACTATTTAATCACAAAAGACTTAACTTTGTTTTTTTTTCTATATTCTGAAAATAAATAAATAAAAAATTGCTGCTGGAATTTTGAACTTGTCGGATATTTCATTTTTTTTTATTTTTTTTTAATAAAACTAGTCCGAAAATCAATATTCTTAAAATCGACCGAAATCCCCGGCAACGGCGCCAAAAACTGGTTGTCAAGTTTTATTTGTTATAAAACTACCGCAAGTGCACGGGGTATTGAAATATAGCGGGTGTAAGTACGGGTCGAACCCACAGAGATTTCGTCAATTTTTATAAAGTATTGATTGTCCAACTAGACATATGAGTATATAAGAGTGATTAAGTTTCTAAAATAAAAATAAAAAATAAAAAATAAACGAACAAGTACAATAGATAATATTAAATGAGGAAGAAACTAGGACGTCGGATCCGTTTGTCAATTTTAATTAAATTAACACATCAATTTAATTTCGTAGTTCCGAATTTATAACACAAAATATACCGACTATCGTCGCGTACATTTCGGAGAATATAACATTACATGCGCTCAAAATATTTTAACGTCTCTTAAATTAGACACCATAAATCCCTATTCCCTCGAAAATATCACGTTCTAAATTTTTAATGTGTATTTAAGCATGGGATATCAAAACATCTAAGTGCAAGCATAACCCATCAAAAATGACAACTATAAATTTTTAAAGCATGAATTTCTAATTAATTCTTGAGGTTTAAAAATACACTCTCGTGTATTTTTAAGCGAATACCGAATTTTTTTATTTCAAATTAAAACATGTCGGAATATGTACGAAATTAAATTAACATGCGTGGTTTAATTAGTCAGGACAAACATCACCTAAGTCCTAGTAAATAAACTACTCACACAACATATTTGACACACAAATATTGCAAGATGAAAAAATAATTTTCATTAATAAATATCAACTTACAAAATTTTGTGGCAAGACTTGAATTACAATACACAATATGCTCCTCCAAGGTGTGCCTCAATAATACTTCTTACACAGATTTTTTCTATCTCTCAAAGTGTGTCTCTTTTTTTTTTCTCCAAAAGTAAAGTCCCCAAGTGTGTCTCTCACCCACACTAACTGTGTATCAAAAGTTTTCCTCCCCCCTAAAAAATATCTCCGTACCTCTTCATTTATGGGTGAGAAAAAGATGATGGAGCAGTGGGTTTTTTTTTTGTTTTGTAGTGGGAGGTGGGGGTAGAAATCGGTTTTGGCTTGTGGAAATGGGC
The DNA here is from genome assembly GCA_949130495.1 of Sambucus nigra. NCBI lineage: Eukaryota > Viridiplantae > Streptophyta > Magnoliopsida > Dipsacales > Adoxaceae > Sambucus > Sambucus nigra. Next base: position 265,384,352 of record OX422209.1, on the reverse strand, counting down.
TTGTGGTTTTATTCCTTATTTTGGGGAGATAATGGCAAGTGGTGTTTTTTTCTTTTTCTTTTTTTAATTTAAGGCTTTGGCTTTTTGTTTTGGTTTGGTAGGAGAAAATCGTGGGTTTCATTCAAATGGGTTTGGAAGGGACAAATGGGTATGGGTTTGTTTGGGTGTTGTGAGGGTGTAGGGTATATTGGGTGTGAGTGAGTTAGGATGAGTGTGTTTGTTTGTGACCCTAAAAAAAATGACACTATCTAAAAAAAATAATAATAAAACTAGAACTAAAATAAATAAAAAATTAAAATCTAAAAATAAAATTCTAATTTATAAAAAGAATAAAAATAAATAAAACTCTATAAAAAGTAAAAGAAAAATCCTAACTAAATAAAATTAAAATAAAATCTTATAAAAATAAATTCCTAAAAACTAATCCTAAGAAAAATAATAAAATAAAATAAATATTAAAAACTAATACAAATCAAAATCAAAATAAAGAAAAATAAGAATGGAAATTAAATCCTAGAAAATTCTAAATAAATTTAAAATAAATCCTAAAAATAAAATAACTCAAAATAAAATTCTAAAAATTAATAAAGGTACAAACTCAACACACATGGGTTCGGGGTAGGTTTAGGCTCGGTTTAGGTTACGAGATTAGGTTTAACTTCGGGATTGACTTTTGACTTTCTTTCGAATCCGAATTTTGCATGACCATAAATTCTTCGTTTCAACTCCGATTGATATGCCGTTTGAACCCAGGCGTCCCTTGATTCAAGACCTTCAATTTCCATGTTTTGTCCGAGCCTGAAATAAATCTTTTGAATTTACACTTTTGCCCCTGAAGTTGCGTAGGTTCCCTTTTTCATGTTCAATTTGCGTCTGAACTTCACCGCTTTCTTTTTAAACCTGTCAATACTCAAAAACAACTTGAACAAGAGATTAGCAATGAATATAAGATGTGAGATTGAAGTTCCCAAAATTGCATTATTAACCCCATTTATTCTTAAATTTGTATTTTTCTCTAAAATAATAAAAATATCTATAAAAGCTCTTTATTTATGATAAAATGGGAATAACAACACTTAGATTTGAGTGTAAATAATACAAAATAATGCACTCATCACATTTCTAAACTTGTATAGGTCTGATTTGTGTGCATGTGTGTTAAATAATTTGTAACTTGTATATTTTATTTTAGTGGATTTTTGGTTTGTGACTTAAAAGTCACCGTGGATGTTTCCTCAGTTGGGTGAGGTTTTACCACGTTAAAAACGTCTTGTCCTTAATCTTTCTACATCTCCTCATCTCATTCTTGCTAGTGTGCTGATTTAAACATTTTCGTTTTGTTTTTCAAAACTAGTTAACTAATCTTGAACAAATCTCGTGCATGTTTTATTAAACACATCTTATGTTAATATGTTTTGTTTTCAAAAAAATAGTTTCCTCAAAAAACAGTTCGAAGTTACTTCAATAATCTTGTATTAAATAGCCTAAGTAACAGATTTTTCACATATAACATTCTCACGAGTTATATCCTTTATACCATTCACATCATGTATACGAGTTATAAGTTATATTTCACGGTAACTTATTTACATCCCTATCCAACTTGATACCATCTAACCATTTCACAAGTTATATTATTTATACATTTCACACCATGTATACATATCCGTATATAATTATGCACTATATATACGTATCTATAACTCAACATTCATATAAACTTATTTAAGCTATTTCTCATTTAATTCCATATAACCGTTTCACAAGTTATATCATTTATACATTTCACACCATGTATATTCTCGTATATAATTTTGCACTATATATACGTATAATTATATATCAACATTCACACACATGTCGGATATAAAAGACTATCACCGAACGCATAAGGGGCGGCCATAGTTCCAGCCGAAAGTGTCCGGTCCATACCATAACGGTCCCACCCCTCTAAGTCATAGACGCTATGGCCTGGGGAATATACTCACCCTGCATTCGCTAGCCAGGGGGTTCACCCATATCGCGCAACCTCCTATGATAACACTAATATATATATATATATATATATATATATATATATATATATATATATATATACTACACATCGACATATATATAGGAATCCGGACTAATTGAGTATTATGCCCATACCCAAGCCTAAAACATTTGAGTATACGGTCCGATTTTATTTTAATTAATTTCACATTAATTAATTCTCATTATCGTGGTGTAACCCCTTTCAAGTATACTCGAACTTTCTATCTCTCGGCCCGAAATTCAATATTCCCAATTCAATGTTCAATTTCATCCAATTAAGTTTACTCTACTTAATTAACAAGGTTTCAATCACTCAATCATAAACCTTAATCTTTCCAATCTAATTAATCCAAGGGTAATTCACCTATCAATCTAGGCAATCTCCAACGGAATAACAACAAAAAAAATATTTCTTAAAATTTGCCCCACGAATTTGCCCAGATTTTTAAAATGCCATTTTTGGACATTTTGGAGCCGTTTTTGGAGAAAACTTATCAGAGCACAAAAGTTAGAAAACGCCATTTTCTAGAGGGCTACGCGGACAGAATCTCCATTAGAGCAGTAAACACCTCGACTCTGTACAGATTTCTTCATCAAAACTTTTCAAGATTTATCCTAAAACCATTCTTTTGTTATCACAAATCTAGCCCTATCAATTTCATCAATTCAATCATCAATTTCATCAATTCTCAAAACCACTATAGATTTATAACTCTCATTAAAAGGAAATCCCCAATTTACTCAATAACAAACCCTAGAATTCAATTGGATTCCACCTCTTAATATGAAAATGTAGATACAATTTAAATCACTTGCCTCAAATGAAGATCTAAAGCTTTGAGTGAAGGAGTTGAATTGAAATTGAAGCGATCTCTCCAAAATCCCCAAGTTCCTCTTCTCTTTGGCTCTCCCTTAAGTTTTTTCCCACTTTAGTCTTCTAATGTGATTTAATGTTGCCTACCCCTTACCCATTTAGGGTTAAAAACCCTATTTACGTTTTTGAGCCTATGGGCGTTATAAAAAGTGTTCATATTCTCTATATGGAGCTCAAACATGTCCAATTAGGTCCCGACATCCAATATATTCAATATATGCATATTTCGACCCTAACAGACTCAATCGCGCACTCAAAATCACCATCCGGAATAAATTTCTAAAATTAACTCGCACCCATTAACTTATTTAAATATATTCACTGTTAAATATTTTCATTAATTAATTCTCATTAATTCACGACACAAGTGAATTACTAATTACGTAATTAATTAAATTAAAATAATAACCCAGAAATTATGAGGTATTACAATTAGAGGCAAGACTCACATTAATTAAATAAAAAGTAAGAAAATTGTTACTCAAAATATTTAGATTTACAGTTTATAAAATAAGGGATTTTAAACACATAATTAAAATTTGTCACAAAATAGAATCACCATAAAGGATTGAAACTAATTTTAATTTGGTCATAAAAATTTTGGTGCACAAAATCTCATTTTACGAAAATTTTCTTTTTTGTGATTTTATAGATACACCAACAAATTCATTTAGTTGCATTCACAGATATCCTAAATTAATTTGTCCTTAATTGCGCTTAAATATGTAATTCATAGAGTGTGCAAAATAATTTACTTCCAAGAAATATACATGCACGCACATATTACGTAATCTATATAAAAATTAATACCCTAGAAAATTATTTTATGAATAATTTGAAGTCTAAATATATATGCATACACAATAATCTAATATTTATAACTATAAATTAAGACACTTTATTCCTAATCTAACATCATATACATATTAGTGTCGAAACATCATTTCGTAATTATTTTAGGACCTTATGCAACCAAATAGATTATACACAATAATCTAATAAATAAAAAATGTTGTTGTCAAACCCTTAAAAAATAACTCTAATATTCAAAACTTTATATTAAACCTTTTAGTCAATGCAAAACATGAATATTAGAATAATCATTTAATGATAAAAATATATGCAATGATTTATATATTTTTTCAATTTCTCTTAGTAGTGAATAATAGATTAGAGAAATAAAATAGTTTAAGAGTATGAAGTAATAAAATGCTCAGAGTTATGATAATTGTTCTATCTTGATTAAGTAGATTTATTTTGCCCTAGTGACCAATATTATGAAAGAGTGAGAAACAATTAAATATTGTATGTAGTGTGCTTTGGAGGGACAATTTATGGATTATGGCCGCGAAAAATTTATTTTCTGACTTGGAGTTGTCGACACTATTACCAAGTCACTGAAATATTATGATAATGTCGATGCAATCTTCGTAATGAAGAATTGATAGGTATTTTAAAGAACTTAGACACATTAGGATATAATACATATATGTGAACGAAGAAGTTTAGACACAACAAGTGTGAGTTGAACACATTAGTATAAGTGTTAACATAACATATTCACTAATAAATGGACAATCACCAAAGGACATTCATGAAACATGCTTAAAATGTGAGTCTTGCGTGTAACCAATTAAGTATAAATGTTATGTATTTTCTGGTGCTTAATTTTTGACACTATTTTTTATATCAATTAAACTGTATTCTGAACATTTCAATTTATGTCTTGCAATATAAGTTTATATGCATGTGAATTGATGAATATGGGAGACATAGTCCTTTATATAAGATATTATTTGACCATTATTGAATAACCCGATTATAAACCTTGTTGGATGAATTGTTAATATTATTGTATATGGAAGCGATCATACTCTTGAATTAGTATGTTCATGACCCACATTAATGGTTTGGTTGATTAAGGTATTTATTAAAAACCATTTAAGAATGACTCAAAATTTATTGTGCGCCTTATGATAATTATGGACCAAGTGGGAGAATGTTAAAATTATTTTTAATGAAACCATGTAAAGATAAATTAAAGAACGCGTAATTAACAGTTTTATATGGATATATAAATTTAACGTATGAATATCCAATTCTATATGTTATTTGTTCTTTAATAATACAAACTTTATGTATTATACATTTAACTTTAGCATCTGAGAGCAACATAATTATCACATACAATTATTATGAGGAATAAAAAATGATATTATAATGATATACCTCTATGATGTCTCAAATGGAAAGATTGACAGAGCAATCGATCTTAAAGATGTCTGATCAGACTGAATTTCAAACCACGGCTTTCTCTAATATACGGCAAGAACATACTTCAATTTCAGCACGCTCCAATGGGTTAATCTTCTTTTATAGTCAAAATCATATTCCAAAAATAAACATAAATTTGAGTCTTTGAATTTCTCTCCCTTATCCTATGATTTCATTTTGTTATCTTTTCATGTGTCTAAATGATGAATAGTCAGAGACTTATTTATAAACAGAGATTGGACTCAAATCTCCAACAGTCACGTAATCTTAATTGTCTATCAAGATAGATTATTATTTCATTGAACGAAATGACTCTTAATATTAATCTAATTATTGATTATATTTTATAAATAATTCTAACAATAGACCGTTTTTATTCCATTAATCGTCACCAAGATTTTTTAATATTTCGCCTTTCGTGAAAATCATCGAAACCAATTGAGAACGTGACCTGATTAAACAAGACACAAGGAAGTCAAAAGAGGTGTAAAACCTTTGACAAAAGTAATGTAAAACCATGATATATTATGCTCATTGACAAACAAAATGATGGCTTCAAAAAAGAGAGCAGGAAACAACCTAAGTTCAGAAGATTGCTTAGCTGTGCATCGATGGCTTCACATTCTCACCCTCCAAACAGTGGCACTAAGCTTAATGGATTCTTACGTTCCCACAGCCGACACAATTTATGTTTATTTTATAATATCTAAAATAACGCTTCACTCTGACGGCCCAATGTATCAGTCAACTCGAAGAAACCTCACCAACTTAACATTGACCACATGACCCTCCTTATAATCCCACACCGCATACCATATCATACAACTTACCAAATTATCCACTATTTTTTCAAAGCCCTCTCATCTCATGGACTTTAACTGTAGTCTTCAACCAGACATGGACTTTATACACGAACACATAGACGACGAGGATGATATTTTCTACCATGAACTTAAAAGGCAGATTTTGTTTTTGACGTCAGACAGTGATGATGAAGAGTTTGAACAACATAATCATTCGAGTTCGGCTAAAGCCGCAGATCAGTGGCGGATCAGTAGCAGAGCTGCTGCGGTCCCACCCGGAAGCTATTTCACGTGGCCGGAGAACAAGACCGAAGATTTAGTACCCACCTGGCTCTCAATCTTGTGGAGAACTGGAAATGGAACTGGGGTTTTTATACCTCATGCAGTCAAGTCCACAAGAAGACATAAGACGAGTATGTAATTTTTTATGTTTCTTGCCTCTAATTCCTGATTTGCAGCTATACACACGACCCAACAAAGGGCAATTTCGTTTGCTTGTGAAAAATTTATTCTCTTAAAGAAAAATTTATGTTAAAATCTTACTCCTTATCTTAATATTTATGTAGTGTTCACCCCAGTATTATTTATTCTGTCAATAAATTATCTTTTAAGGGTAGACGAATTAACACATTAACTCATTAATTCATTAACATTACATCAATTTTCATTTAATAAAATTTGTTTTGTATGTAGTGAATTTTGTAATCTTCAAATGACCAAAAAGCCTTTGACAGTCTCAAATTAATGAAGCTAAATGTTTTATTAAAACAGGTCAATAATAAATTCATTTGTTAACTGTTGAATTTTATTGAGTTCATATCCAAACGAGTAATTTTTTTATCCGGTAGAAAAATCATATTCAAACTTAACAGGTTACTACTTATTGTGCCGTGATCAAATAAATCATTTTGATTGGCACACGAGTTTAACACATAAGCCCAAATTTAAACTTAATTAGACTCATTTATCCATTAACATTATTAAGGTTGCGTTTGTTTTTTAAATTTAAATTTGAAGTATGAATCTAAAGTCTAAAATCTTACTATAAAAAAATATGTTTATTTTTATACCTAAGTAAACCCCAGAATGAATGTAATTTAGACTTATTTAAACTTCAAATTCAAAAATTCATTTAATTGAATAATTTAAATTCAGACTTGAGATATAAAAAAACACCAAGGTATATAATCTCTTTAGAATATCCGATTTTTTCATCTTAATCAAGGGTCTTAATGATTTTTAATTGGTGAAGGTATAACACCAAACTAAACCTACTAACTATTGTGTATCATTTAGCACTAATATGCCCAATATCATCATTAAGAGTGGATCATTAAACCAATGACTTCATGTTAGTTCATGTGGCTCCTATCGTGACAAGTTTCATTTTGTCAATCAGAGTTACCGTATGTTACGAGTTTGATAATGATATGAATCGTCTATTAATATTAAAAGACCCACATATTATCTGCCATATCTTGTGAAAATGATCAAAATTACATAATTTCTTTTGTAATTGCAAGAGCTAATCTCGGGAAGGAAAAAAAGGAACCCATAAGTCAAGGTGGCAAAGTAACATGAGACATCAAAATCTAGTCCAAAATAACTTTAATATGAGTTCGAGAAATACCTAACATATATTGACCAAAAGTCCCGAGGTAGCTTCTTCAAATGGGCAAAAATGGGTTGGGCTTAGAGATGGTATTATGAAGATTTTGACACCTAACACAAGTTATTTTGTTTTCGAGGCCAATTTGAAATAAAATATAGTCGAAAGGCCATTGTACAACCAGAGGAATAGTTTGCGTATTTGTGAAGTATTGGAGTGATTTGCTCTCTTTTTGTCCTCTATGATTAACTGGTTGTCTCTTTCTATTGTGAACTGCAGGCAGAAACAAAAACAAGAACCAGAAATATCGGGCTTGCAGGAAAGGGACAATGACAGAGGAGGACCGTGTACGCTAGATGCAATGAGTAATGGTTGATAATAAATGTTACTGATAATTACCCTAGAACCCTCTGTGGCTTGAGTGTATTAGACAATCGATCCCCGTGTTCTAATATATTACAGCAACTTAACCAAACATTGACCTCCCTGCAGTAGCTGTGAATTCATTATTCATAATTCATTTTTCAATTTTACATCTTCAAATAAACTTATTAATATGTTGGACTGGTTCCATGGGGAAATAAAATCAGAACTAAAAGAAATTACAAATGTCAGCCGACTTCGCAATTTGCATTTTTTTTAAATGTAACAAACCCAAAACACAGTAATACGACTGCAATTGTCCCTATTTATTACATTTCGTCAAAACAAGTAAAAATAATACACCTCATATTTTCAGTGCTGATACATGACTTTAATAATACAGACAGATGAGTCATTTCGGAACTGGGTTTTGAGAACATTACACAAGTTTTATGGTTTTTAGAGCGGATAGCAGCAGCAAAATCATTCAGGCTAAGAATTGCAATTTCACAACCACAAAGAAATGTCAGTAGGCTATACCATTAAAAAAAAATGTGATATCACCCCAAATTCCAAGTGCAGCAAAAAGGCGGAAAAAGGCGGCATTTAAAATGATTGAATATCCAGATCTGTTAATATATAATGCATTAGGCATTAAAGGGTTAAATCAAACATCAGTGAGCTTCGGGCATGCCTTACTTAACTAAGCCAGTATACAAGTACCTATTCAGATGAAATAACTTACCTATACCCATTGGCCAACTACAATATTAGGGTTAAGAGAGGGGAAGTGTTGGCACTGTGTCCATGCTGGTTCACCAACCCCTCAGCAATCAGTGGTTATCAACTTTGAAATTGAAATGCTGATCAAATTCAGTCAAGATGCAGATCAAACTCAATCTTTTGGGCGAGCTAACCATAATGAACTGAGCGCCCGGAGTCGCGACATGTAATCGCTGATAACAAGAAGGGCACGAGCAGCTTGACGAGTGGTCAATATTCGATGCATCTGCTGTAATGTTTGCTGCCTCAGAAGGTCCGCCTGACAAGATAAAGCGTGTTCAGCTGGAAACATTTATCTTGGTCTTTTCTTTGGCAGATTTTATTACTTATGATCAATAATACGAGTGTTGAGATACCATGTATTTTCATATTCGTTTGACGTAATCCCCTGTTGTCTAATCATAATTGAAGATAACAATACTATACATCCCAAATTTATAGCCATGCTTTCCTTTTTCAGTCCGTCCTAATTTAATAATATTGTTTCAAAAAATGGTATATAAAACTAGGTGAAATTACAAAGTTACACATCCAAACAATACCGGAATGAGTAAACAATGATAAAAATGCAAGTCTTCAAATTTGCCATCCTTAGTGAAAAAATTTGTTGAGTAAAAGTTTTTCCTAATATGTTCGCCTTTCAATGCAACTATTATTTGGCATGAAGGGAGTATATTTAAAGACATCCCTCGTAATCGGGATTAAGTCAAATGATTATGAAAAGGAGGTATCTCAAATTTTGCAAACAGCGTGCAAGTAAATCAGAGGAGGTGAAGGAAAAAAATACCTGATGAAGAAAGTTCTCGAGAGTAGCGAGTTTACCCATTGCGATGGCCATTTGTCCCATGTAATCGGCCACATTTCCCGAACCAGCAGGGCCAAGAGAATTGGAGGAAAGTGTCTCTACAAGGGACTGTTGCAAAGCCTCCATCCCTTGAGATAAGGCATCCTCGGCCTGTTGAGAGGACTGTTGCAGATTACATATACCCAATAACTGTTGATCTGTTAAGGGTTCAAGTTGGTTCCCAAGTATCTGAAATTCCAAAGTAAACTATTTCATTATTACAAAACAATAAAAATATAGAAGGATGGCCAAAACTATGAAATAAGGAATTACCTTTAGAAGCTCGGATGAACGAAATCCACCCAACCACATGAAACATCTTTCAGCTGGGGTTTTCCACATGCCAGAGAGCATGTGGAAGACATCTGATTTTGCACCTATACTCTTGAGCCTGAATATTTCATCATAATGTGCCATTACCCCATCAACAAGAAGGTGAAGTTCATTATCGCCACCGTGAGAATTTACTGCTGATCTCAGATCATTGATCAGCCGTTGATGTTCATCTAGCCAGCGTGCATAATCCATGTCAAACGCCAAGGCCCCTGTGAACATTTGATATAGGGAAAATTTTTTATATGGATACATGTTCCCATTTAGCACAAGAGAAGTCAATGTGAACAAACAAAAAATTGAGCGGAGAGAAGATACTAAAATTCCAAAAAAATGATGGCTATATGCATAGAACTTGTGGGCATGTTTGTCTATTGTTCTTGATGACCAAACATATTTAAATCTCCCAATAAACTGACAGGATAATGTCAGGCATTTTAAGTCTCGAGGGTATCATCCAGAACCAAACCAAAGGGACTTTTGGGCTTGCAATCATTGATGTCAAGATGAAGACTTGGGGGGATATTGTAAAAAAGGAATGATATCATATGGTTTAACCGACAACAGAATGGAAAAATAAGATACATGCAGCCGACCCCGAATATTAGGAAAGGCTTTGTTGAGTTGAATTGGCTTAGGTGATGCATCCCATCAACTGTTATTAGGGGGGGTAAATTGTTTTCATAGCCATACTTTCTTCAGCCTGCTGTGCTTGGACAACCCTTCTCCCCTAATAACTTTGACCTTCAGAGATCCTATCCCAATAAATAATATTTTCTACCAATTGATTATTCAACATCATTCTAGTTTCTCATAGGTGAGACCATAAGCTCCAAGTGCTTACCTTTTCGATTTTATAACCAATAAAAAACAACCTTATTTGAATGCCCTTATAAGCTGAATACATCCCCCAAGACAGCCTGGCGAACTGGTGGTACAGTCGTTGATGAGCTAAACCGGATAGTTGAAAGAAACGGCTTCTAAATTTGCAGTAAAAAGATTAGTCTGATTTCCTTGTTCTCTTTCGGTACAAATGACAATTCTTGTATCACCTTTGTAACTAATTACTAGAGTTCACCAAATTTGAGAATGAAGCAAAAGTTTCCTTACCGTTTCCACCTAGTGAATGACTCTGATCCCCAGAAAGCCCAGTAGCAACAAACATACCCTGCACCAAAATGATAAGAATAAGTAGTTGTCCTGCACATGGTCTCATATATACAAAATAAAATGTTTGAACAGAGAAGAGATTGTAACAAATTATACACCGCAACGATCGAATAAGCAAATGCATTTGTTTACAACAAAACACACTTATTTGACAACGATAAATAAATAAATAGTTCCTAAAACATGCTCAGATGATCCAGAAAATTTAGAGGAGCTGCAATCAGATTGCTAATTGGTAAAATACTGCACGAGCATGGAAGATAACAACTTCTGCTTCAGTCTATTTTTTCAGTTGTAAAAAATTCAAAGATAAATATTGATGAGAAACAAAGAGAAAAAATACCTGCTGACGTGCTCGTTTAAGCTCCTGCTCTAGTTGTGAAAGCCTGAGCCGACTATTCTCCAGCTGCTGCACATAAGCCTATCCAAAACCAAAGCATATAAATGGTCCAGATATAATTGGTATATTATCTACACATTTTTAATCACAACACCAAATAACACAGAAAAGCTATGAATACAAATTACAACAGTTTCCTAGCATGTCTCATAGCATAGTATGTCAATTCCACCCAAACTATGAAATGAAGGCTGTATAGATTATTTTTTGTTGTTAAGATCAGAATACTGTAACAAAAAAAGCATTTGGTCAAACAAACAATGAAAACGCTGAAGTCAAAGAAGCAATGGAAATTCTAATTGCATCAACAGGATGACCAAATGTGTAGAATGCTTTATTGCACAATGGAATACCGACAAAAACTGGTTTGCGAGTTTGTCCAGTGAATTCCTAGTATCAATCAATATATTGAGGGATGGAAGATGCAATATGATTGTGCGTCCATGGGCAACTCTTATTACCAATTATTTATGTAGGTCAGCCGAAAACATTCCGAGATTAACCCTAAGATCCATTAAGCGGCAATTGTAAATGATATTCTTTGTGATGATTAACTCGAGATGAGAATCACATATGAATTAGTTGATCAATTCTAGTCACGTGATTTCTCCCAAACATATTGTGGTGTGAATTTACAACTACAAGACTTGCAATGCAAAGCAGAAGTTTACCTGTAATAGACTCCAACACGAGTTAAAGAAGCACCACCTTCTTAGACACTTCACAGGCGTGCTTACATTCCCATAATATAACTATAAACTCTTTATTTTGCACAAGTGTACATATGTATTCGTTGCCAAACATGGCGTGTCCGGAACTTCTTGAATGACAAACATGACCACCAAAATGCTGAATGTTTTTACTTTCATTTTTCAATGAAAAAATAATTATTATATACGTTTCTCATATTAATATACTAGATGGGTAGGAGTGCATGGATGCATAACTATGTTACAATACACGTATACATTTTTATATATTTACTTACCTACAAACTATTATGTATATTTTTCTTACAATATATAAATAGAAATTGTTTAGTTCGATTTATTACTAATATATTCATCTGTTACGTACTTGTGATTTTCTAGTCAGTCAAATAGGCTGAATTGTTGTTCATAATGAAATGAATCGAGATTGATTAAAAGTTGGTTAATGAATGCTCAAACATGTACTTGTTTAGAGTGCTTAATTATTCTCTGTCAGTCTTCATGGATTGATCTTGCGTTGAAATATGGAAAGGGCCTATGTTCACATACTGATTGTTGATTTCTATTATTCATAAATTATAGATTTCACATAGTAGCCATACAATATAATAGTCACTCGTCATTAAAATAATGCTGTCTGTATTTTAATTTGTGAATAAAAATATTTAATGTTGACATCTCTTCAACCTGATCATATCATACTTTCTAAGAAATTTCTATGTTTATGTACCCGTATGATATTTGTGTCCCGTGTCCTTGTCCATACTTCATAGAATGCATGTTGAGCTTGATTAGCTCCGTTCATCCCACAACCCTACTCTTTTAAGCAATTGTTTTCTTTCTTTTCTCTTTCATTAAAAAATGTTACTCAACCACTTTAAATAAATTGCCAAGCCTCCAACAAAAACATAAAATTATTCTAAACAAAATGTTAACAATGGGCACCTCGTTATAACAGCATAGTATAGACTAATCAAGCAACAGCTAGCATGACCAAGATTTGGGCTTCATTCCCAGAACAAAGAAAATCAGATAATACTATTTTCTGCCATAGGAAATTAATTTAGATCCACATGCAGCACATATGTCCACTTAACACAGTAAAATAATACTAGCCCGCACTGTTCTTAGCACCGAAGGTAATGTTTAGAAATGTAAGGATTAGCCAAATAAAATCAAAAATTTATGAAAAGTCGGAGATATATAAGCACAAAATATTTACTTTCTTCCTTAAACGACTCTTCCGTGCAGCTTCCCGATTTTGGGCCAACCTACGGAGAGTCTGCAAGAAGATGGCAGAAAGTCACAATTTTGACCATATGATTTATAAATAAAGTAGTGAAAATAATAATTTCACCAACCTTCTGGTCTCCATTTTTGTCCTTGCACTGATCATTTGAATCTACAACTACAAGTGCTCCATGCTGCATCCCAGGAAACTACAACACAAAAATAAAAATTGTAAATATTCCCAAGTTCCAGCCCATTTAAAACTGTTCCCTAATATCAGTTGATGCATATTCAATAAACATATAAGGGCCTGTTTGGTTATCCCTAAAATTGTAAAATAGCCCATTTAAAATGGATTCATTCATGAATTGCCTTATTATTGGTGTCTGATTACAAAAATGAACAAATTCAAAAATGGACCAATTCATGTTGATTCACAAAAACTTAATCCATTTCACCAAAAGCTTCAAATTGCACAATTTATAATTATAACATGAATCTTAAATGCACGACTCTCATAGATTACTCTCACCATACCATACTACTCTCTGGGTATATCAAAAGTAAATAACTCCATTTTTCTTTTCCAAACACACCAAAATTTATTTTTAAACCCATTCAAAATGAAAACATCGACAATCTATTCATTCCAAAATGATCAATTTATAAAATTAAAATTTATAAAATGAAACAATTTATGCAACCAAACGAGCCCTAAGTTAATGCCAACAAATTTAAATATAATTATTAACCAACAAATTAGATATTCTGATCAGGTCACGTATTTAGTGACGCACAAGATTACAATAGGGTGCAAGTGAAAACGAATCTTGTAAGGGTGTCATGTAATAAACAGGACAGATAGAAGTACAAACAAGGCCTAAAAGAAACAAAATTTTACGCAACACAGTAATAATAGTTAGTGTGATATCCAGGTAAGAGACCTGGTTTTTATCATCAGTGTCGACATCTGTTGACGTGTCAGTCTGCTGGCTGTTTTCTACCATGGCAGAATCCCCCCAGTTCTCAAAATGCCCATTTCCCAAAGACCCGCCATTGCCCACCATCCCCTTCTGCAACATCATATGCCCTGTATCCACCCCTGTTCCTGATGAACCCATCTCTGTTGAACTAAAGTTCTACAAAAACAAAACACCCACAAAATAATAATAATAACTCAATAAAATCTCATGTACATTGAGAGAGAGGTAGGTAGGTAGGTGGAGATATTACCGTATGGTGTCCTCCAAACTGTAAGTGAGAAGAAACAACCGCAAAATTGCCTGTCTTTATATCGTTATATATGGAGCCTAACATAAATATATAAAAATATATCAGTATCAAAGTTGGTTAGAATATATATATATATATATATATATATATATATATATAGAGAGAGAGAGAGAGAGAGAGAGAGAGAGGGGATACTTGGGCTTAAATCAACAGCATCATCTTGGTGAAACCCGGCTGCTTGCTCAAGCTCTCCAAGATCCGCAAAACGCGGTTGGCTCCTGCCACTATCATCATCTCTGCATCACAACATAAACAGAGACGTTTGCTAAACATCACAACTACCCACAAAAACATATGTAAGAAGAGAAAAGAGCAAGAGAGAAAGAAGGGTGGGTACCGAAGATAGAAGGGAGAATGGCAATACATATCAGAGTTGATAAGTGATGTTGCTGCGACTGTTGCTCTAAAGCTCTGCATTTTCTATCTCTCGCTGTGTATATATAGATATAGATATAGATATAGATATAGGAGAGAGCATTGAAGCGACACAAACACAACAATAAATCCTTGGAGAAGATGAAGAGTGAGGAAGGGAGGCGAGGAGAGAAGTGTTGAGCAAATCTTGCAAGCTATCTCTTTCAGCAGAAGATAGCGTATCAGTACGGCACCTTTTTAATTTACAAAACGTCAGACACTCAACTTTTCCATTATTGCTTTCTGACCCTTCTTTGGGCATTTTAGTCCCCCAATACCACCTCCACACTGCTCCTCCCCCACCACCATCGCTGACATAACGAGTGAAAGCCACGCGCCAACCATGTGGGTACGTGCGCTAAAGAGTTAGAGTGGGGGCGAGTCCATAAGAATCCTCTCTTCAAGGCATGCACCAACCACCTATCTTTCTCTCTATGGTGTCCTTGCTAGTTTCGTAGCTTTCATAGATGCTCTCTTTGTTTGTCTCTCCAAGTGCATATATACATGGGTATTTAGCTGGGGGTTAAAATCTTTGTTTAATATACTTTCTCGCTCTAGGACTGGGTCTTTTTTAATGTGTTAATGTATGAATAGGTTTTCTTTCCATTGCAAGTTGCAACAACAAAAAAAAAATAGTATCATGGGGAGTGGAGCTACTCTTTAAGGGGTGGGAAAGATGATGGGATGGTGATGAGATGTGGATGAAAAGGGTCAGATAGCAGGAATAAATTTGTTTATTACGACTCATTGGGGGCTTAATAGATTTTAAACAGGGATTCTTCCATACAGCTGGTTGATGGAAGATCCTCATGTCACGCTTTAAGGAGTTCATGATTTCATATTGTTTTTCTCCTAAAATCTGAAATTTAATCACGATAATTAATAACAATTTTGATAATATCTGTCCTAAAATATATATTTAAAATTTAAAAATAATAGAAATAAAATTTTAATATATAATTAAAAGGGCATAAATATTTATGTGAAATTTTTATATTTATTATTTTGACGCTCAAAACGTGTACACTTATAACACATATTAACATTTTCCAATTAATTATTCAGATACAAATGGTCTTTAACTATTTTAAGAATCCAACCAAAAAAGAACTATTTATGACAAGGTTACTTTGTGTGTTTGTGAAGTTTGGGCACTTTTAATGAAGTAAACAAATAAAATGTCAATAAAAAATTAATTTTATAAATTCAGCATAAATAAAAAATAATAAGGCAAAATAAACGTTTGACATAAAAAAAAAAGATATATAAAAAGGAGAAAAAAATGAAGGGAGATTTTTATAAGTGAGAATACTAAAGTGGGAGAGAGATAAATGAAGTAAGAGAAAATGAAATATATAAATGAAGGAATAGAGATGGATGAAAGTAATTAGGAATGGCAATTTAATACGACTCGTCGGGTTTTCGTTCCGACCCTAATGGGTGGTTTAAAAACTCATTTAAAATAATAGGGACGGATTTAATGGATCAATTATCGAAAATTTCATCAAATATTTTTTAATACACATTTAGTGCAAGTATTTTTATTTTGTTTCAAAAAGTTCTTCAAACACCCATTTTATATTTTCTTATTTTTAAAGGTTCGCGCTAGCGCCATTCCCGCCTCACCTCCCCCCCCCCCCCCCTTGGAGCTCTAGCGACCCCCATACCCGACTCGTTGTCATCCCTAAGAGTAATAAAAGGGGTAAAAACTTCAATTGTTGGCATATGACACAATGAGAGAATCCAAAAGTACTCAATGCATTCTAATTCGATTCTTTTATTTAATGGACCGATACACTTTAGTGTTTCATCGTACTCTAAACCCTTATATTCACAACTAATTAAAATAAGCATTTAGTTCCCTCACACCTACAAATATGCGCAACCATGATTTTTGGAACCAGAATCTCTAATTAATGATTATTTGTCTTCGCCCTTTGTCTCCTCAAAAACAAAATCATAAAAAATCTCCAAAAACTACTTAAATATACTTTCTTTACTCTGATTTTCAATACAAAAATTGGATACAAAGACGTATATCATTTATAAAAGATCGAATTCAATTCACAATCAATTCAAATGAATCTGACTTCAAGCATCTAATTTTCGAATCAATATATTTCTGGATTCAAACCAAAATGCATTCGAACTCGACATAAAACTATTTACTTCTATATAATGATCAATAGTAAGAATTCATCTACGTTTAAAAATTATTGTCGGGTACTTATTAATTATTCACTTATTAGTCACTAAGAATTATTTTGTCTAGATATCTTAGCAAATTATATGCCTTGATTAATTGATTTAGATGATCGTATTAAAGTAATATATAAGTACATGCATAAATAAACAAAGTACATGGATATGATAAACTACATGTGTAAATCATCTAAGTACGCGCATAAATTAACAAAGTAAACACAAAATCAAGAGAGTATAATTTTTTTGGGTGACTAATCATGAGGGTGTATGCATAAAACATCAAAACACACATAAGTTTGAACTTAATATCAAGGAAAATGATGTGTCTCACTCAAGATGTTCTCCAATGATATGCGAAAACGCATCCCATTTCACAAAATTAAGTCTCAAAATCATGACTCCCTTATAATACCCTAATATCAATATTACAAAATGCATGTACTTTGTAAAGTACGCACGTAGTTTAATCAAAAAACAAGTACAAGTATATTTAATCCCTCCCCCCCCCCCCCCACACACACGACTTTACCATCATTTTTACTTCATTGTCCAAAATTTATTCGTTGAATTTAACTCTTTAAACTTTCAAAACGGCTTCAATTAACCTTCAACACTAATATCGTTAATTTTCTGGACAAAAAAATGGATCATGTGCATGGCACATGATCCCAACAGAATTTCTTTGAAAATTTAAAAAAAGACAAAAAAGATATTTAAGATATAAGAAAACAAATATTAAAAATAATTTTTCAAATCATAAAATATTATTTCAAAATATGAAAATTAAAAAAAAACTATTTAAAACATTTGGAAATTATAAAATATATATATTTAAAAAATTCAAAAATATTTTAAAAGTTTGGAGAATATTAAAACATACATTTAAAAATCAGGAAATCAGTCAAAACTTTTTCAAAAACTAAAAATGATAAATAAATAAAAAATCGCATTTAACAAAAAAAATATGTAAAAATATTAAAAATTATAGAAAAAATATTGAAAAAACTAATAAGAATTTAAAAGTCTTGGGAAAATGAAAAAAAGGAAAAGACAAAAAAACATTTGACAAAAAGTATGTTTACTAAAAATTAAAAAAAAAAAATCAATCATTGAGAAATACTAAAATCTTTATGAAATTTTGGGGAAAATAAAAAAAACTATTAAAAATTGGAAATGATAATAAAATAAAAACATTTGACAAAAAACATATTTGAAAATATTGAAAATTCTAAAAAATTAAAAATAAAAAAATATTATATCTTTTTTAAAATTTTGAAAATTATAAAATTAATATTCAAAACATTTAAGTAAAAATATATTTAAAATTGTAAGGGAAAATATTTTAGCTTAGGCTTTTTATTTTTATTTATTTGCACTTTGGCACATTTGGCGTATCCCGATACAAACCGTCGTGCATCGACACGTCGAATCGAACTCCAATATCACCAAGTTCAAGACTCCTCTACATCTCATGAAGGTATAAATCTTTTCAGGGTTCATAATTTTTCATAATTAAATTTGGGATGTGTTTTTAGAAAAATCAAGGCTGGTTTTTTAAAAGATTTTAAAAGCAATTTTTTTTCTTGGCCTCGTTCAAACGAGATGGAATCTCATTCGAATGAAAATGGGATTTCATTAGAACGCCCTTCTAACGAACTTCAAACGAGGCAAGAATGTTTTACAGTGACAACTCGTTAGAACCTTGTTAGATGTAGACTTCAAACGAATTGCGTGTTTCGTTTGAACGACATAGTTTTTTAGTTCGAACGAAATGACATTCTCGTTTGAACAATTTCAGTTTCCATTCGAATGAGCCACTGTCTCGAAATTCATATTGTTTTGACTCCAATTTTCATAAAACTTTTAAAAAAACGTTTCCTGCATATCTGTTGCAAAAGTTTCAAGTTTTTGTGTTTTGCAAGCATTTTTTATTCATAACTTTACATCTCCAAATAGTTTTGTGAATCGTTTTGAAACCCTAGATGTTTCGCATCTTGCATACATTTTGTGGAGAGGATTCTCTACGGTTCATCTTGTGACCCGAGGCAACACGACTGAAGAAGAAGGAAGAAACACTGATCGGTGGATACCGAGGGTGGACCGCCACCTGGGGACGACTCTGGATTGAGTTGTTTTCTTTAGAAGGTTTTGAAGACACTGTGTGTTATACTTAGTCGGTCTAAATAGTCTATAAATCGATAGTCTTGTAAAACATTCTAAAGTGTTTAATATAGGTTTTGCCATGAAAACAGATTTTTCCTCATCTCTGTGGGATTGCATGTTTGGTTTGATATTTGTAATTATATATTTAGAACACATATTTGCATGCACACATAATTTAGTCAAAGATTAAAATTTGACTAAATTGGATTTGTGTGTACTAGGATTTATATTGAAAAAATACAAAAACAATTTTTTTTATTATAACCATCCTTGTCGGACGTGTTTCAATGCGCTTACAAAGTGGTATCAGAGCATCCATTCTTACAAGTGGCATCAGAAAGGGTTGCACTAATTTATTGTGTAGATCCTAGTCTAGTGTTATTTATGGTGGTTATTTATCCTTCTCTCTTGGGTTTGTTTTTTTCTCGATGGATTCCCATGGTGATAAGTTGTCTGATGTGTTTAGTGAAGACAAGTTTCATATTAGAGGGGAGTATAATGAGCTTCACAACCGTGCTAAAAAATAAAATCATTTGAATTTGATGTTTGCTAAAAGAATTAAAATTCTTGAAAAGGAAATTTTTCATTTTAAAGATGTTATGGAACTTTTGCAAATTGTTCAAACTCAAAGAAATTTATTTCGTAAGAAGCTTGTAGACATGGGTTGTGATTTTAAAATTTTAGAAGTGTCTAAGAAAGAGAGTGAGGAAAGAGTCCGGATTTTAGAGAAGGAATTAGAGAACTCAAAAAATTCTATGATGTGCTAATGAGGATAATGATAAATTGATTTTAGATTTGAAGGCATGTGAGAAGACTCTTAGGGATAAATTAGCTTGAATTGAGGGAAAGCAAGATAACCTTCTACGAATAATTAAAAATTTAGAAGAAGTCCCTAAAATTTGAAGAGTCTAATTCTTTGCTTGAGTCGAGAATTTTGAAGTTAAAATATTATCTAAAAGACTCGAGTAGTGTTGATACTCATGGTACTGGATCCCATAATTCTAATGTTCTCGTTGCTAAAGCCAATACCATTATTTATTTTAGAGGGTCAATCATATCCAAGGACGTTAGAAAAGGTCAACCTTTAGGTAAGATTCCTCGCATTTACACATGTTCGCATTGTGGTAGAAAATGTCACCATAGGGCATTTTGCTATGATCATGGAAGAGGTCCTAGAAAGTTAAAGTATAGTGTCCATTTGGTTCCTAAAGCCTGACGCGTTAAGTATACATCTATTTGGGTTAGGAAATACATTTTAAAGGAGATAAATATTTAATTGCTTGATTCTCGCATGCTTGCACATTACTCTTCACATGCTATATCTTATGAGTGATTGCTTACATGTTTTCATTTATCATACTCTAGTTGTGCTTCATGATATTTGTCTGCTAACATTATGACATGTGTAACTTTTGTATTATAATTTTCTTTTATTTAGTCATAATGAAAATACAAAAAGATTTTATTTTGATATTTTTTTTTAAATAATTTTTTTTTTTTTTGTCTAATTTAGTTTCAAATATTTAGTGTGGCATATTGGTGTGTTTGAATCTAATTCACTCCGCAATTTTCATGTGACTATAACATTTTATTATAGTTGAAGATAGTTAAATTGTTCTTAATCATGTTTGTATGGAGATGTTTTGAATTTGATTGGCTTAATGGATACGACTTAGTATATGACTCCGCACACACATGAACGAGCTTTTTGAACGTTATCTTCACATGTATTTTTTAGCTTTGTGAGATGTTCTCCCATAAATTTTGTCATCTACGTGTTTTTGTGACTATGGGGGATTTGTGCACGTAAGAAACGTTGCCCGTGAGCTTTCTTTTGATTAGTATTAAAAAAAGATGAGAGTGCATGGGAAAGGACTACAAAAGGAGAAAATCTCCTTCGCGAAAAGCCACCATTGGCAAGAGCCTAATAAAGATTAAAGGCAATAAAAACAAAAAAAAATCCAAAGGCCAACATAGTTTAGTATGGTTGATCTTTCAAAAAAAAATTGCTTAAAAAGAATTGAAAAAAAATATGATATATGTTTATCCTTTGAGGGTGTTTAGTTGAAGATCAACGGGTTTGCATAATGAATCATAGTTATACTTATTTTGTCATGACACTATTGATTTATAGAATCATCAATATTCTAGGCTTGTGTGCATTATGCTTGTTTATTCATTAAGTTCAATTTATCTTATCACTTTGAGGCAAATTCTTAATTTGGTAAAGTTTTGTGGTCAATTAGAACTTCTTGAACATATTTGAGTATTTGGGTAATAATTCATTTGTATCTAGTTCACGCCCTTTCATTCCATCCCATATGTTTAGACACATCGATACTATACTAATGTGTAAAGCTTTATGTTTTATGTTGAGTTTTGTGATCGTTTATACCCATATATGTGTGACAAGTTTTCTTTGGTATATTTTGCATATATTATATATGGTATCGTATTTTTGACTCTTTGCGGTTAAAATTCAGCCCATGGTTGTCACATACTTGATCATAGTTTGGATTATTTATGCTTGAGTTGTTGTGTTATATTTGTAAACTTTAAATTTTGTGAAAAATTAAAAACTTTCAAAAATAGTTGGTTGAGAGTAGACTTTGAGATTATCATTATACATGCGTTGTTTACATCTCTTTGTGTTGATATCTTATTTCTTATATTTGATGCTTTATACTTCATATTTAGATTCTACTCCTTTTGTCTATTTTAGACAAAAAAGGGGAGAGCAAATTAAGGGAGAGATTTGATGATGAGTTTGATTTATGGGGAGAACGCATTATGAGTTTTATTTTTTATTTCGAACTCTATGCATCACATGTATTTTTCTTTATTTCATATGTGTAGGTATCTAAGAAGAAGCAACACATATTACACCGGATGAAGACAAAGTTGCCTAAGAGAAGAACAAGATGATATAGAAAATAATGTTTCACTATGTCATTCCATTTCTAGGGTTCGGGAGGGTATTAGGATTTTTTTTATAGAGAGGTTTTTAATGTAATTTGGATTTCGGTTTAGTTTTGTACAGTATTGTACTGGAATAGCCAAAGGGGAAACTTTGTAAGGAAAAATATTATAGCTTAAGATTTTTATTTGTATATATTTGCACTTTGGCATATTTGGCGTATCCCGTTACAAACCGTCACGTATTGACACGTCGAACCGAACTACAACATCTCAAAGTTTAAGACTCCTCGCATCTCATGAAGGTATAAAACTTTAAGGAGTTCATAATTATTCATTATTATATTTGGGATGTGTTTTTAGAAAAACTGAGGCTGGATTTTCAAAAGATTTTAAAAGTATTTTTTTTTCTTTTTGCCCTCGTTCTAACGAAATGAAATCTCATTCGAATGAAGAGGGGATTTCGTTAGAATGCCCTTCTAACGAACTTCAAACGTGCCAGGACTACCTTACAGTAACAATGCGTTAGAAGCTTGTTGAATATAGACTTCAAACGAAATGTTTGTTTCGTTTGAACGACATATCTTTCTAGTTCGAACGAAATAACACTCTCGTTCGAACGACTTCAGTTTTTGTTTGAACGAGCCGTCGCCTTGAAATTCGTGTCAGACTTATAAATACCTATTTTGAGTTCAATTTTCATAAGACTTTAAAAAAACATTTCCTGCGTATACATTGCAAAAGTTTTCAAGTTTTGTGTTTTGCAAACACTTTTGATTCACAACTTTACATCTCGAAATAGTTTTGTGAATCATTTTGAAACCCTAGAAGTTTCGTATCTTTCATAAACTTTGTGGAGAGGATTCTCTACGGTTGATCTTGTGATCCGAGGGATCACGGTTGAAGAAGAAGAAATAAAGGTTGATTGGTGGATACCAAGAGTGGACCGCCACCCGTGGACGACTCTGGACTGAGCCATTTTCCTTAGAAGGTTTGAAGACACTATGTGTTATACTTAGTCGGTCTAAGTAGTTTGTAAGTCGATAGTCTTTTAAAATATTCTAAAGTGCTGAATATAAGTTTTGCCCTGAAAAGGAATTTTTCCCCATCTCTATGTGATTCAATGTTTGGTTTGATATTCGCAATTATATATTTAGAACCCATATTTGCATGCACACATAATTTAATCAAAGATTAAAATTTGACTAAAATTGGATTTGCGTGCGTTGGGATTTATATTGAAAAAATATAAAAAATGAATTTTTGATTGTAACCATCCTTGTCAGGCGTGTTTCAATGCGCTTACAAAGTGGTATCAGAGCACCCACTCTTACAAGTGGTATCGGAGCGGGTTGCTCTAATTTATTGTGTAGATCCTAGTTTAGTGCTATTGGGGTGGTTGTTTATCATTCTCTATTAGGTTCGTTTTTTTTTTCTCGATGGATTCCCATAGTGATAAGTTGTCCGATGTGTTTGGTGATGACAAGTTTGATATTTGAGGGGAGTTTAATGAGCTTCATAACCGTGCTGAAATATTAAATCATTTGAATTTGAAGTTTGCTAAAAAAAAGAAAATTTTAATTTTAAAGATGCTATGGAACTTTTGCAAATTGTTCAAACTCAAAGATATTTATTTCATGAGAAACTCGTGGACATGGACCGTAATTTTAAAATTTTAGAAGTGTCTAAAAAAAAGAGTGGGAAAAGAGTCCGGGTTTTAGAGAAAGAATTAGAGGACTCAAAAAAATTCTAGGTTGTGCTTACGTGCCAATGAGGATAATGATAAATTGATTTTAGATTTGAAGCCACGCGAGAAGACATTTAGAAATAAATTCCCTTGCATTAAGGGGGAGTGAAATAACCTTTAGTAATAATTAAAAATTTAAATAAGGAGTCCCTAAAACTTGAAGAGCCTAATTATTTTCTTGAGTCGAGAATTTTGGAGTTAAAAGATGATCTAAGAGACTCGAGTAGTGTTCGTAGTGATGGTATTAGCTCCCTTAATTTTAATACTCCCGTTGTGGCCATCCCGGGTCGGGCGCCTTGAAGGAGGAGAGAGGAGAGAGGAGAGAGATAAATATGTCTCCCCCTCGGGAAGGCTGCGCCGTGATCTCGCACCCCTCTTGGGAAGATTGCTTCGGCCATCGTCGGTGTGGGGGTGAATATGAAGAGATAGAGTCACCAACATATTTTACACAAAATAGGCAAAAGAAATGTTGCCACTTCGAGAGAGCGGCATCAAGAACAAACTGATGCATACAAAACCAATAGTTCAAAAGTTCGGGGGCTAAGTTACGTAATGGGAAGGTGTTAGGAACCCATCCCACCCTTTCGATCTCTCATGGGCTAGTGTTATTATCTTCCTTTTATATCCTTGTGAAGTGTGTGAGCGTGTTTATATAACGGAGATTGGATTTATTAAACTCATACCTTGGAGAAAGAAGAATGAGTTCATCCATAGGAATGCTCCCAAAATATCATATGTAGAAAGTATGATTTGTGTGTTCATCATGATATTGGTCGTTATTAGGAAACGATAGTATGTGCTGGATGAAACACATACGAGTATGATATATATATATATATATATATATATATATATATATATATATGAAATGGGAGGTTTTAGAAAATTAGGGAATTTAAGAAATTGAAAAATTGGACTCGAGTCTCAGATTTTAAACCGGAATGCCTACGTAGCCTATAAAGGCATCAAAGTCAACGTAGTTCGGATGTAACATAGGGGTGGGGTTTATCCCATAGATCTAAAAGGAATTTTATTATATGTGTATGTGTCAAAAGTGTGTTGTTTTGATTTTGGAAAAAGTGTGATGGATAATTTCGTTCGGGATTTACGGATGTAACCCTCTTTTATTTGTTTTTGGGATTTTTGTAGAAAAAAAATTATGTGAAATATACTAAAAAAAGTCTAGATATTAATGTGAATGAACTAAAGTAAGAACTAGATTATGAATCAGATGTTTATTATGCAAAAATAAGGAATTTAAAGAGAGATGAAAGGAATTGGACCTTCTTTGAAGCTTTATCTTTGATCTTGGATGAATTCCCTTGAGTGTTGATGAATGTAGATGAGAGATACGGATATTTTGACAAATTGGGTATGAAAAGGATAAGAATGTAAGCTTGGACGGAACTTCACACGAGGAAATTTCGAGGGAATATTGCTGAGATCACTGATGCTGATGGATCTGTTGTGTTGTCCCTCGGAGTGAAGTCATGGCCCCCATTTATAGGGTCAAGGGGGTACCGATTAGCCTACCCAGGGAGTGCCTATCGGCATGTTCCCCCAGACACAATGTCGATTGGCAGGGCTCAGGACCTGCCAATTGGCAGTCCCGTGCAGATTTTCTTGGAAAAATGGTAGTAGAACACAAACCGTTGATCTGAATCGCGCATGGGGCATACCATTAGAAATTTATTGCAGATACCTTCAAGAGTCCGTTGGAGTTCTCCCGAGTCCGAGAGTTGACTTTGGGTCAAATGTGGCTTGGAAGCGCACGTCGGTCCTTTGGATGGGAGATCGTCGGAAGCAAACGAATTGTTAGTCCGCATGGTAAGTCAGAATCATGCACGGGGAGGACCATTGGAAAGGTTATGAGATGCACTTAGACATTCCAAAGAGTTGCTCGGTTAGGAAAGTTGACTTTGGTCAACCGGGGCTCGAAAGTGCACGGGGACCTCTCGGAGTAAAATGAATCGTTCATTCGTACCGTAAGTCAGAATCACGCACGGGGTGGACTGTTAGAAAGGGATTTCAGTGCCCTTTAGAGATTTATTTAGTCTCGTTCGAGCTAAAGAGTTAACTTTGGTCAAACAAATCCCGGGAGCTCCCGGTGGCCTCCGGATCAATTTTTAGGGGAAAACTTATCATTCGTCTAAACGGTTATGCCAATTCGCGCACAGAGTGGGCTATTGGAAAGGGGTTTCAGTGACCTTTAAAGATTTATAGATCTTTCGCTCTGACGGTGAAGTTAATTGGGGTCAAATAGGGGCTTGGGAGTGCCCGAGGGCCTCCGAATAGATCTTCGGTAGCAAAATGGTCCATTCGTCAGAACCGCTATGCCGATTCGTGCACGAGGTGGAATGTTGGAAAGGGCATTAAGAGCCCTTCAAAGATTCAAAGAGCTTTTTCTCTGACAATAGAGTTAACTGGGGTCAAATGGGGCTCGGGAGCCCCCGATGGGGTCTAAATCGGTACTCGGAGTGCGACCTAGGGTTTATAGTGAGATAGGGAGGTGATAGGGACCTATGGGGAGACCTAGGGAGTCCTAGAATGTGGTGTCTATAGAGCCCCTCGACGTGTGAGCTTGGAACAAGTGATAGCTATCGAATAGACACCACATGATAGAGGTCGGTTATGTGGACCTAAGGGATGAGGATGATTGATTCATAGGGTCAAGGCCGATGCTAAGGACCTAAGGTGATGTTGGGGCGGCCGATTCTGAGGACCTAAAGGAGGTTAGGAGTAAGGAGGTGACCAATTCCGTGGGCAGGGGTTGGTTCTGAGGATCTAAGTTGTAGCGACCAATTCTGCGGGTCGAAGCCAATTCTAAGGGCTTAAGTAAAAGCGAACAATTCTGAAGGTCGAGGTTAATTCTGAGGGATTAAGATAAGGATGACCAATTCTGTGGGTCGAAGACACTTTTGAGGGCTTAAGTAGAAGCGACCAATTCTGAGAGTCGAAGCCAATTCTGCGGGCTTAAGATAGAGACGACTAATTTTGGGGATCGAAGCCAATTCTGAGGGCTTAAATAGAAGTGACCAATTCTGAGGGTCAAAGCCAATTATGCAGGCTTAAGATAGAGACAACCAATTTTACGGGTCGAAGCCAATTCTGAGGGCTTAAGTAGAAGCGACCAATTCTGAGGATCGAAGCCAAGTCTTCGGGCTTAAGATAGAGACGACCAATTATGCGAGTTATTTAGGGGTGACCAATTCTGCAAGCTTAAGATAGAGACGACCAATTCTGAGGGTCGAAGCCAATTATGCGGTCTTATATAGAAATGATCGATTCTGAGGATCCAAGCCAATTATACGGGCTTATTTAAGGGTGACCAATTCTGCGAGTCGAAGCTAATTCTGAGGGCTTAAGTAGAAGCGACCAATTCTGAGGGTCGAAGCCAATTCTACAAGCTTAAGATAGAGACGACCAATTTTGCAGGTTGAAGCCAATTCTGAGTGCTTAAGATAGGGGTGACCAATTCTGCGGGTCGAAGCCAATTTTGAGGGCTTAAGTAGAAACGACCAATTCTGCGGGTCGAAGATAATTCTGAGGGCTTATTTAGGGGCGACCAATTCCGTGGGTCGAATTCAATTCTAAGGGCTTAAGTAGAAGCGACCAATTCTGCGGGTTTATGTAGAAGCGACCAATTATGAGGGTCGAAGCCAATTCTACGGGCTTAATTAGGGGTGACCAATTCTACAGTTCAAAGCCAATTTCGTGGGATTATTTTTTCTTTGGGAAGTTTGGGGGCTCCACTGGGGATGTGTAATCTTTCTCTGGGGATTTGGGGAAGCATTTGGTTTTAAGTTCCGCTGGGGAAGAGGGAATGATCTGAGGATTTTTAGTTGGGGAATTTTTTGAAATTTTGGAGCATCCTTTTGAGACGTTGCTGGGGAGGATTGTTTTTTGGAATTCCACTGGGGATGTAAAAAAATGTTTTTTCTTGGTGAAAAAGGTTCCAAAGTTTATCTGGCAATTTTAGGAAATTTTCAGGATTTTATTGTATTTGTTTGAAGTTTTTGTACAAAATTTTAAAGGGAGTGCCGATCGGCATAGATGGGGGTTGCCAAATGGCAGTGGCACGATATTTTGGGGTGCCTCGAGCAGGTGGGGGGACATTGCCAATCGGTGATGGCAGGGAGATGCCGATCGAAATGCTCCTTAGGCTCCTATAAAAAGGGGGCGGGTTCTCCTCATTTTTCGTAGTTTTTTTACTTGCCTTCTTCTGCAAATCATTTCAACGTTCCAAAGTCAGGAGATGGCTGAGTTTTCAAGCAGCTCTACTCACATAGCATGGCTTAATACCAACGATTGGGCAGGGTTGGAGTGGAGGGCTAAGGTGCCCCTTGCACTGGGCAGCGAGAACTCATTTTAACGCATTCGAGCCGGTGGTGGATGATCGAATTCTTCTATGTGAGCCCTCGTGTCATCATTTTTCTAAGGTGGTGAACCCTAGTGGCTATGTAAGTATCTAATGACCTTTGATATTCCTTTCCTTTTTTCTTGACGAGATTGCTGTATTTCTAGATTTTGGCAATGATTTTCTTTGTTTCTTCGACAGTATGACGTCTCCATGTGGAATATACGGGCCCGAGGGACGACTCTTTGGGAGCACCTTCCATCTGTGGTGCACTGGATGGTGTCATCAGCCGACTTTGGGAGATTGACGTCTGCTCTGGATGAGACACCTTGGTCTACAGCTGTTCTGTGTGCTCTGGGGGAGAGGTGGTGGGACACTACCCACACATTCCATTTAGTCTTTGGGGAAATAACAGTGACTCCCATTGATGTGCATCA
Source organism: Sambucus nigra (assembly GCA_949130495.1). Classification (NCBI taxonomy): domain Eukaryota; kingdom Viridiplantae; phylum Streptophyta; class Magnoliopsida; order Dipsacales; family Adoxaceae; genus Sambucus; species Sambucus nigra. Next base: position 265,355,390 of record OX422209.1, on the reverse strand, counting down.
GGTGTTTGGGCTGGACTGCAATAGTACTCAGATTGAGGTGGACAGGACGCTGAGGGTGACGCTGTAGGCGGTGACGACGGCCTTAGGTGATGTGGAGAGGGTGGACTCTAGGGGTTCTCTCCATTTATCTCTACTGAGGGATCTATTGTTGAGGAGGAGGAGGATTGATGAGATCAATGGGAATCAGATGCGTCAGATGGACCGCTTATTTATTCTGCTTGTGTTGGGAGGTTTTCTGGTGTAGACAACTGACGACGTCATGCACTTATAATTTTTGCCATTCTTGAGGGTGTTCTTGGACATCCGCCTTCATAATTGGGGGAGCCTAACCTTGGCGACCCTTTATTATTCTCTTAATGCATTCATCCGGTGCTGTCGACAGTCTTTTACTGGAGCCACGTATCTTCTGGAGGTATTATTTATTTTTTGGCATTTTTCCTTGATGCATTCGCATTTTCCTTCATGCATTTTTTCTTGATTTCTTAAATGCTGGCCTTTTCCCTTTGCAGACGTGGTTTTATGAGGTGATTGGGTTAAAAACCCAATTAATATCTTTGAAGGATGACTCTGTTGAGGACTTATGCCGTATGTATCGGTGGCGAAGGTCCAACCGTCAGTCGAAGAAGTCTCTCTCTCTCTCGGCGGTGCGTCAGGTCTTGAATGGCCTGACGAGCGATAGGGTAAGCCTTCTTTTATCTCGGGAATGTCCTTTCCTTTTATGATCTCTTATTAAAATTGATCTTTTGCTCTTGCTGGGGATTCGCAGGTGACCTTTTATCCCCGGGGGTAGCCATTCAGCACACTGGGGTGACTGGGGAACATGCGCAGATGTGGCGTCTATTGGCGCATGAGTTTGGATATTCTTGGTACCTCGGGGTGAGAGTAGTCCGATAAATTATGGAGGGAGAGGTTGCGGTGCTGCTGGCAAAGCCCCCTATGTTCATGAGGCGAGTGCGGGAGATATCAGAGTATGCTCAGGTGGCAACGATGATGGGAAATCCATACTCGGTGTATACTGACACCACGGTGATGTACGATTACATGGATTTTATGTCAAGCTGGTTTATGCCTCCCAGTTTATACGATGTGATGCCTCTTCCTCGTGCGGGTTCGAGTCGGCAGGTGGGTTCCTCCCACAGTGCGGGCGGTGCGACGACATCAGCGGCGATGACGACTTCGGAGGCTCCCTTTGTACGGCTATTCTTGCCTGGTTACAACATTCGATGACCTGATGGAGGTTCGGTGCATTTACAGCATCGTCCCAATGCGATGGGCCCAGAGGAGTTGGGCTTGACAGAGGAGGTCATTCGACCTGAGGTACACTTTGTGTTTCCTTGTCTTTTGATTTCCTGATTCCTTTCTTCTTTTTACAGACTTGACTAATTTGATTTTTCTATTTTCTTTTCCAGCACATCCGTGTCTCCACCACTTGTCTAAGGGATATAAGGGATTGGGTATCTTCGGTGACTGCCCACATTAAGGATGTGATTCCGATCCCTTCTTTCTTGGTGTCGTCTGCCTCGTCTGGGGAAGGGTCGAGTTCTGGAAGTGGTAGCACGTCATCTTGCCGCAGAGGGAAGAGGGTGTGCCGTAGGGATGGAGGCTCTTAGAGAGAGAAAAAGAAGAGAGAAAGTGTAGGTGAGGGAGGGTGAAAGAAAAAGGGTTCGGGTTGAGTCCCATTATTTTGTTCTTTTATTTTCCGTACAAGACATCAATGCAACACAGAAAGATATATGCAAATAAAGATAAAGTTTTTATTAATTCTTGCTTCAGTGATTAATGCACATTTTCTTTTTTTACTTTGGTGCTGAGACCGTAAAAATAATTTGAAAATTTATTTGAGTGGAATTTTATTTTAAAATGGGATAAATAAAAGTATGAGGAAATTCGAGAATTCCCTTAAGATGAAATTTATTTTTATTGGGTTTTTTTATTGTGATAAAAAGAGGAAAAATGGAATTTTCCCAAAATAGAGGGTTGCAGATCATCATGCCCCCTGTCCTGCCTATCGTCACATCAGTCCGGTCCAATCAACCTAAGGCTTTGACTACACTTTCTTCAATTGCTTGGTACTTGGTGGGGCAAGTTTTACTCCGATTTATGTAGTGTTTCTTATCTTTGCTTGAGATTTTTTAAGTATAAATAGGGGTGTGAATGGTCCTTTTATCCTCACACTTTCATTTCCTTTCTTTCTCACATTCTTACTTGCTTGTTATCTGTTTACTTTGCAAGATGTCTCTCCCTGGTAGCATTGAGTTAGCCAACTACCTCGAAGACTTGTAAGCAATGTGTTCTTACAATATTGATTATGACGCCTTCCACATGCAACGAGTCTCTTTGTGGCGTAACCGACCCATTGAGTGGAATATGCTGATGGCGACAGTTGAGTTCTGGTACCCCGAGGATCACGTCTTTCACTTCGGGTTGGATGAAATTTGTCCTACCTATGAGAAATTTTCTGCCACGCGGGGGATAAATCCCAGCGTTATTGTGGCTTGGCCTGAGTTTCCCGCTCTCCTAGGGAATTATTGGTTGGACTTCTTCATATCTCGCCTTCGGCAGCAAGGCTGTTGGTTACAGGAGAAATGATTTCTCTTTCGACGGTGCTGCGATCTTTGCATTTGTAGGATGTGGGTGATATCGGCTATGTTGGGGCCATTATTCTGGGCCTGGTTTCAAAAGTGTTGTTGGTGACTGGGGAAATATCGATGGACCCTTAACTTATGGCTATCATTTCCTGGATGTTGTACCATCGCAATCCTGCGACGGTGTTACTAACGGAGACTTTGAATGGAATAGATGCCTGGCAGAAAGGTCGTTTTGCCTTTCTGAGGGGTAGCCCTGTAATGTTGTTTATATGGTTATCGGAGAGGTTCTGTATGGCGGTCCAACATGAGTATCCTTTATCGGCGATGCCAAACTTCTTCTCGCGCTATTTTATTAGCATAGTCTTAGACATCGAGAGTTGGGGTAACTGGCTTGTAAATCACGGGGCTCGGGGTTTGCGTTGGTCAGTGCATTGGTGGGGAGAGCTTCTACTCATTCCGAAACTCGAGGAATACTAATATGTCCAATTAATAAGCCTCAGGCAAACCTCTTTCTACTTTACCTGGCAGTTGTTGGGCCAATTTGGTTGGGAGAAAATTGTGCTACCATGAACACCAAACTTCTTTCCTGTGGAGGACCTAATAGAGCGTATGTGCATGTGGCTTGGATCTCTATGGGAGTATCACCGTCCATCGACCCGTCCCTCCCAATCTGTGGGTAGAGTCTGGCACGTCTCTAGGGACTACATAAAGTGGTTGTGGAAGAAGGGAGTGTCCAGGATGCTGGTTGTGGAGACTGGGAAAAGGTTATTTACCATATCTGACACCATAGAGGGAGGTGTTATAATTTTTTTGAGGTTGATTCGGGCTTATCGCTCTATAGAATGTCTATGATATTCCATTCAGGCAGGGGAGGTTTGGGGACCCTAGGATGCAGGTGATGATGGGGCTAGTTCCTCTGGCAGCTGCGGGTAGGGCTTTGGAAAGATTTTTATAATGGGTGTAGTTTGGTGTTTTGTGGGAGCAATTGGAGGAGTTGTTCTAGTAATAATGGGGCTTGGTTTTAGGAAGGTAGGAGTAGGCTGACAAGGGAAGTTGTTTGGCTCCTTATACTGATGTAATCGTACTGAAATTTCAGATAATGAAATAAATAAGTTTTTGATCATCTAGTTATGCCTCTTGATGACTTTTGCATTTTGAATTATCCATACCAATCGCTAAGGCATACATAATCATTTTGTTTGTGTATATGTTAAAATGAACTGTCGTTATCGGGGATGAGAAAAGAATAGCATTTTGTGAAAAAGAAGGGGGTCGTGCTCATGTAAGGCGTATGATATGCTTGCGTACCTCTGAGGGTTTTGAAAATTTTCTTAAATTCATTTTTTTGCAAGAAAAAAAGGTTTTTAGGGGATCAGGCCCCACGTAGTTCTGATTTAGGGGGAAATGATTTTTTTTAAGAATAGAAAAAAATAAGATGAGAAGAGTCGTAGCGTGCCGAAATTTTAGACTTGGGGTATAATTCTTCTCCATCAAGGTCGGTGAGCATAGCAGCGCCGTCAGATAAGATCTTCTTCACAATGTAGGGGTCGCTCCAATTGGGCTTAAATTTCCCTCTGGGGTCCCAGATGGGCTCTACTATGTCTTTGAGGGCTAAGTCCCCTTCTCGGACACCGCGGTCCTTGACTCTCTTATTGAATGATCGCGCTATGCAGCGATGGTACCCTTGTATGTGGTATAGAGCTTTTAGCCTTCTTTCGTCCAAGAGGGGCAGCTCGTCAAGACGGCTTTGGTGCCAGTCTTCCTCACTAACCTTGATTTCAAGCATGACACGGAGCGAAGGGATTTCCAGCTCCATAGACTGCTTCCATATCATAGACTAGAGTAGAGAGTAAGGGGTAGCCCCAATAGAGGTTCGAATTAAAGTGCAATAGCCCTAGAGGGCGTAAGGTATCCTGTAGGCCAAATCTCAATAACTCTCGATCATCTTGCTGATAATGGCTTTTAGGTTCTTATTAGATGCCTCGACTACGCTATTGGGTTGAGGTCGGTATGAAGAAGATTTGTATCTTTAAACTCCATACTCGTCGACCACCTCGGTAACTTTTACCTCTAAGTGTAGCCCGTTGTCTGATACCAACTCATGCGGGACCCCATATCGACAGATGATGTTTTTCTTGATGAACTTGACCACTTTCTTGGCATTCAGAACTGTGAATGACTCAGCTTTAACCCATTTAGTGAAATAGTCAATGGAGACTAGGATGAACTCATGCCTCTTGAATGCCTTTGGTGTAACTTTCCATATGACGTCAATGCCCTATGTGGAGAACGGTCAGGGAGAAGTTATGTTGTATAATTCCCACGGGGGTAAGTGCTATAGGATTGAAAATTGCTGGCATTTGAGGCATTTTCGAACGTAGGTTATGCAATCCTGAACCATGGTAGTCTGGTAGTAACCATGTCGAATGATATTTTTGGCAAGCATATGGTCGTTCATGTGGTGTCCGTATTCCCCGCTGTGGATTTTCTGAATCATTTCTTCAATGTCATCCCCTGTGATGCAGTGCAAATGGGTTACATCAAAGTTTCTCTTAAATAATATTTTATCACAGATAATGTACTGGACAACCAGTCTGTGGAGAGTTGCTCGATCTTTCTTATCAGATCCTTGGGGATACCTACCATGTTTGAGGAGGCGCTAAATATCATAGTACCAGCAGTAGGATATCTCAGTACTTCCTCCGTGCCAAGCTCAATGTGGTTGCAGTAGGTCGATTTGTCTTATTTTTGGATAAGAAAAGGGGCCATGATTATTCCCTCGGGTATGTCGATCATGGAGGGCTCGTAAGTGAGGGTAATATTATCCTCCCATTGTTGCTCGGATATGGGGGGGAAGTTCTTCTTTATAATACTGACATGTTCTTCTTCGGAAGGCCGCCGATTGGTCATGGTAACTGCTTTTTCTCCCCACCTTGCTATGAAGGTGTTGGCTGGTTCCCCGGGATTTTGCTTAAGTAGCTCTAAGTCACGGATGGTAACTTCTAACTCTTTGTCATAGTTGTATTATGACATGAACTCGCGGGCAACATCTTCCCAACTATGGATTCTGGATTCCTCAAGCGATAAGAACCAATAAAGAGCGCTATATTTCAAAGTCTGCTGGAACATCTGGGCCATTATTTCTTCAGAAGCCCTTAGGAGAGTCATGGCTCAGTGATAGATACGAAGATGAACGATCGGGGGTCTACTGCCTCCGAATTTCTCGATATTGGGCATCTTGAATTTTTTCGATAACCTAGCTTTAGAGTAGGGAGACATGTGGGTGTAGTTCATGTAATTCCTAGAGAGTCTGATTTGATTGAATTTCTTGGTCAACATTTTGAGGTCTTCCTTGACCTTATTTAATTCTTCATCTTTAAGGTCAATTGTCACGGGTAAATTAGCCCCTGGCTGAGTAAGGTTTGGCATGGGCAGATGGGCCGACGGTGGCCCATTAGCAGGAGGAGCACGAGGAGTGTGCTGGTATTCCTCGGGAACCTAAATAGGCTCGGGTGAAGGCGGACACATAGAGCGAGGGAAAAGGATCTCGGGCTCTTCGGGGACATGGACCCAATTTCGTTGCATCTCAAAAATTCAATTTAAAGGTTGGCAATTTTGGCAGTGAGCTGAGATAGAACTGTCAACAAATTCGTCAGTGCATTCCGCACTTGAACGAGTGCGGAATGTTCTCCATGGAAGGCGGGTGAATCTTGAACTCAGAAGAAGTAAGGGGACTGACAGAAATTTGGGGCGATTCGACTGAAGACCAAAGCAAATAGGGAGCCAGGCCAAGGGTATGCGATCGACCTGATAAGGAGAAAAATTAGGACTTATTTTTTAAAAAGAAAAAAAGGGGAATTTGTTATTTCTAGATAAGGAGGATCACATTTTTGACATTTTTTTGTTGGAAAACATGAGGATAATTTTTTTTATGCACTTTTTGTAAGGGAGAGAAAAAGACTAGAGACAAGTCTCATCATGATTATTATGTTTATTAGGTTCTCACTCATATTAAGTTTTCTTAGATGCAAAAAAAGAAATGTTGGACAGTATCCGAGCCTAGAAAAATTGGGTGTGCAATATATGTAAAAAATAGGATTGTACTTGTTACCAAGCCCACGGGTAGGAACCCATTTTAAAAATTGCGTAAAACTTTGGGCGGCAAGCCGATCCGGAATTTTGATGGAGTTTCGAGTCGAAATCGGCAATCTAACGTATGTGTCCTAGGCTTGACACCTATATGTGGGTATGCAGTTGGTTGGGTTAATTGGAAGGTGTTCCTCCCTTTGGCGTGACTTCCATAATATACGTCTTGCTTTTTAGGGCAATTGGTACGTGTGGACAAGCCATTTGATATACCTAGGTATACGTGAATTGCCTCACTATATACCTCGTGGGAACGGTGCGTATGAGGGAAAATTCGATATACTCGACGTAAGTGAACGAGTTCCTTATGATATACCTCCCTTCATGACTTCAGTCAAGCGGTACGAAGCGGAAGAACCATTCGATATACGTCGAAGGTACTTGGCCAATAGAAGGTGAGAGTCATATCTCTTAGGATAACTGCGACCTGCTGGACCAGCGCCCATCACGAGGTGACTCCCCAGTTACAGAACAAAATTTGGTCAATAGCAATGCCCTTTGGTGATGTTGTGTGTACCATATATAATTCTTTGATTAGTATCTTGTGGAGAGAGTTTCTTTATTGATCATGCCCAGCTCAGTAAGTGGTACGAGTATAAATAGTGGAACAGGGATAACAAGTGTGTGATAAGTGTAAGTGAGCATGGATATATACAAGTGGAGGTGTGTGTTAATGACACCTAAGCATGGATTTCTACGTGGTGTGTGCAACATGTGGATATACCTGATCTTAGGGGCACGTGGTGTGAAGTTTACATGAAAAATTTCTACAAGTGCATGAACAGTGGCATAAGCATAAGGTACATATGTACAGGGAATGATATACAAGAAAGTAAAACACCCATGCAAACAGAGTATCGCCCTCTTAAAAATATCCCCCAACCGAGTCGCCCCTGTGGCCATCCTGGGTCAGGAGCCTTGAGGGAGGAGAGAGGAGAGATATAAATACGTCTCCCCCTCGGGAAGGCTGCGCCGCGATCTCGCACCCCTCTTGGGAAGATTGCTTCGGCCATCGTCGCTGTGGGGGTGAATATGAAGAGATAGAGTCGCTAACCTATTTTACACAAAACAGGCAAAAGAAATGTTGCCACTTCGAGAGAGCGGCATCAAGTACAAACTGATGCATACAAAACCAATAGTTCGAAGGTTCGGGGGCTAAATTACGGGATGGGAAGGTGTTAGGCACCCATCCCGTCCTTTCGATCTCTCATGGGCTAGTGTTATTATCTTCCTTTTTATATCCCTGTGAAGTGTGTGAGCATGTTTATAAAATGGATATTGGATTTATTCAACTCATACCATGGATATAGTAGAGTGAGGTCATCCATAGGAATGTTCCCAAAATTTCATATGTAGAAAGTATGATTTGTGCGTTCATCATGATATTGGTCGTTATTAGGAAACGATAATATATGTTGGATGAAACGTAAACAAGCATGATATATATATATATATATATATATATATATACATGTGTGTGTGTGTGTGTGTGTGTGAAATGGGAGGTTTTAAAAAATTAGGGAATTTGAGAAATTGGGAAATTGGACTCGAGTCTCGGATTTTAAATCGGGATGCCTACGTAGCCTATAAAAGCATCAAATTACACGTGGTTCGGATGTAACATGGGGGTGGGGCTTACCCCATAGATCATAACAAAATTTTATTATATGTGTATGTGTAGAAAGTGTGTTGTGTTGATTTTAGAAAAAGTGTGATGGATAATTCCGTTAGAAATTTACGGGTGTACCCTCTTTTATTTGTTTTGGGGATTTTTATCGAAAATAAAGTATGTGCAATATACTAATAAAAGTTTAAATATTGATGTATATGAAGTAAAGTAAAAACTAGATTGTGAATATATGTTTATTATGTAAAAACAAGGAATTTAAAGAGAGAGTGAAGGATTTGGACCTTCTTTGAAGCTTGATCTTTGATTTTGAATGAATCCCCTTGAGTGTTGATGAATGTTGATGAAAAGAAGGATATTTTTCCAAATTGCGTATGAAAAGGATGGTAATGTAAGCTTGGATGGAACTTCACATGAGGAACTTCGCTGATTTCGAGGGAATGTTGCTAAGATCATTGATGTTGATGGATCTGTTTTGTTGTCCCTTCGAGTGAGGTCATGGCCCCTATTTATAGGGTCATGGGGGTGCCGATCATCCTACCTCACGGGGTGCCTATCAGCATGTGCCCCCAGACACAATGTCGATTGGCAGGGCTCAGGACCTTCCAATTGGCAGTCCCGTATAGATTTTCCTGAAAAAATGATCATAGAACACAAAATGTTGATCTAAATTGTGCACGGGGAATACCTTTAGAAAGGTATTTTAGATACCTTCAATATTCCTTTGGACTTCTCCCGGGTTAGGGAGTTAACTTTGGGTCAAATGTGGCTCTGAAGCGTATGTTGGTCCTTTGGACGGGAGATCATCGAACGTAAATGTATCGTTCGTTCGCATGGTAAGTCAGAATGATGCACGAGGTTGACCGTTGGAAATTTTAAGAGATTTACTTCGACATTCCCAAGAGTTTCTCTCAGTTAGGAAAGTCGATCTTAGTTAACCGGGGCTCGGAAGTGCCCGGAGACCTCTCGAAATAAAACTGATCATTCGTCCGTACCTTAGGTTAAAATCGCGCACGAGGTAGACCGCTAGAAAGGGTATTCATTTCCCTTCGAAGATTCATTCAGTCTCGTTCAAGATGAAGAGTTGACTTTGGTCAAACGAAGCCCGGGAGCGCCCGCTGGCCTCCAGATTGATTTTTGGAGGAAAATTGATCGTTCGTCCGAACAGTTATGCTGATTCATGCATGAGGAAAAATGTTAGAAATGGCTTTTAGTGCCCTTCGAAGATTCAAAGAGCTTTCGCTCTGACGGTGAAGTTTATTGGAGTCAAATCGGGTCTCAGGAGTGCTCGGTGGCCTCCAAATCGATCTTCGATAGCAAAATGGTCCATTCATTAGAATCGCTATGCCGATTCGCGCATGGGGTGAACCATTGAAAAGAGTATTCAGATCCTTTCAATATTCAAAGATCTTTTGCTCTGAAGATAAAGTTGACCGGGGTCAAATGGGGCCCGGGGGCACTCAGTGGTCTCTAGATCGGTAATCGGAGTGCGACCTAGGGTTTATAGTAAGATGGGGAGGTGATAGGGACCTATGGGGTCCTAGAATGTGGTGTCTACTCCCGTTGCTAAAGCCAAGAACCTTGTTTATTTTAGAGGGTCAACCACATCTAAGGACGTTCAAAAAGGTCAACGTTTAGGTAACATTCATTGGGTTTACACATATTCGAATTATGGTAGGAAAGGTTATCTTAGGGCATTTTGTTATGATCTTGGAAGAGGTCCTAGGAAGTTGAAGTATAGTTTCCCTTTAGTTCCCCAAACCCGACAAGTTAACTATATATCTATTTAGGTTAGGAAATCTATTTTAAAGGTGCTAAATGTTTGACTGTTTGACTCTCACATGCTTGCACATGACTTTTCACATGTTATATCTTATGGGTGATTGATTGCGTGTTTTTATTTGTCATATTCTAGTTGTGCTTCATGATATATGTTTGCTAGTGTTATGACATGTTCATCTTTTGTAATATATTTTTCTTTTATTGAGTCATAATGAAAAATATAAAAAGATTTTATTTTGATAATATATTTTGAAAGATACAAAAAGATTTTTGGCTTTTGTGTATTTTAGTTTTACACATTTGGTGTGGTATATTGGTGTGTTTGAATTCAATTCACTAAGTAATTTTTATGTGGCTAGGATATTTATTTATAACTGTAGATACTGAAACTGTTCTTAATCATGCTTGCGTGGAGATGTTTCAAACTTGATTGGCTTAATGGATTCGACTTAGTATATGCCTTTACACACACATGCACGAGATTTTTGAACGTTAACTTCACATGTATATTTGAGCTTTGTGAGATGTTTTCCCATCAATTTTGCCATCTATGTATTTTATGACCGTGGGGGATTTATGCATGTAAGAACCGTTGTCTATGAGCTTTATGTTGATTAGTATTGAAAAATATGAGAGTGCACAGGAAAGGGCTATGAAAGGATGAAATCTCCTTTGCGGAAAAACCACTATTGGCAAGAGCCTAGTAAAGATTAAAGGCAATAAAAATAAAAAATTGTGAAAGGACAACATAGTTTAATGTGTTTGATCTTTCAAAATAAATGCTTCAAAAGAATTGAGAAATGAGAAATGAAAATATGATATATGTTTATCTTTTGAGGGTGCTTAGTTGAAGATCAACGGGTTTGCACAATGAATCCTAGTTTTGCTTATTTTGTCACGAAGATATTGATTTATAGAATCATAAATATTCTAGACTTGTGTACATTGTGCTTGTTTGTTCATTAGGTTCAATTTATCTTATCACTTGAAGCTAAATCTTAATTTGGTAATGTTTTGGGGTCAATTAGAACTTCTTGAACATATTTGAGTGTTGGGTCATAATTCATCTGTATCTAGTTCAAGCCCATTCATTCCATAGCATATGTTTAGACATATCGATATTATACTAATGTGTAAAGCTTATGTGTTTATGTCGACTTTTGTGGTCGTTTATACCTATGTATGTGTGACATATTTTCTTTGGTATATTTTGCATATTTTATATATGGTATCGTGTTTTTTAATCTTTGCGGTTTAAATTTAGTCCATGATTATCACATACTTGACCATAGTTTGGATTATCTATGCTTGAGCTGTTGTGTTGTATTTGTAAAATTTACATTTTTTTGAAAAAATAAAAATTTTCAAAAATAGTTGTTTGAGATTTTCCTTTGAGATTATCATTACAGGTGCATTGTTTACATCCCTTTGTGATTATATCTTACTTCGTATATGTGATGTTTTTTGCTTCATATTTAGATTTTACCCCTTTATCTATTTCGGACAAAAGGGAGATAATAAATTAAGGGGAAGATTTAATGATAAGTTTGATTTATGGGGAGAACGCATTACGAGCTTTATTTTCTATTTCAAATTCTATGCATCACGTGTATTTTTCTTTGATTTATGTGTGTAGGTATCTAAGAAGAAGCAACACATATCACTTCGAATGAAGATAAAGTTGCCCAAAGGAAGGGCAAGATGATATTGAAGACAATGTTTCGCTATGACATTCCATTTGTAGCGTTTGGGAGGGTATAATGATTTTTGTTATAGAGGTTTTTTTTAATGTAAATTGGATTTCGATTAGTTTTGTATAATTTTCTACCGGAATAGCTAAAGGGAGAAATTTGTAAGGGCAAATATATTAGCTTACGCTTTTTATTTGTATTTATTTGCACTTTGACATATTTGGTGTATTCCGTTACAAACAATTACACATCGACGCGTCAAACTGAACTCCAACATCTCCGAGTTCAAGGCTCCTCTACATTAAATGAAAGTATAAACTTTTAGGAGTTCATAATTATTCATAATTATATTTGGGATGTGTTTTTAGAAAAACTGAGGCTGTATTTTAAAGGATTTTAAAAGTAAAAAATTTATTTTTTTGGCCTTGTTCTAACGAGATGAAATCTCGTTTGAACGAAAAGAGAATTTCAATAGAACGCCCTTCTAATGAATTTCAAATGAGGAAGGACTGCTTTACAATGAAAACTCCTTAGAAGCTCGTTAGATGTCGACTTCAAACGAATTGCTATTTCGTTTGAGCGACATAGGTTTCCGGTTCGAACAAAATGAACATTATTATTCTAACGACTTCAGTTTTCGTTCGAATGTTCTGCCACCTTGAAATTCATGTTATACTTATAAATAACTGTTTTGACTCCAATTTTCACAAGATTTTGAAAAAAATTATTTTCTGCATATCTGTTGCAAAAGTTTTCAAGTTTTGTTTTTTGTAAATACTTTTGATTCACAACTTTACATCCCTAAATAGTTTTGTGAATCGGTTTGAAACCTTGGAAGTTTCTCATCTTGCATACACTTTATGTAGAGGATTCTCTACGACTGATCTTGTGACCCGACGGGTCACGAGTGAAGAAAAAGAAAGAAAGGTTGATCGGTGGATACCGAGGGTGGACCACAATCTGTGGACGACTCTGGACTAAGTCATTTTCCTTAGAAGGTTCTGAAGACACTGCGCGTTATACTTAGTCATTCTAAGTAGTCTGTAAGTCAATAGTCTTGTAAAACATTCTAAAGTTTTGAATATAGTTTTCGCCCTGAAAAATATTTTTTCTCATCTCTGTGTGATTGCATATTTGGTTTGATACTTGCAATTATATATTTAGAATACATATTTACATGCACACCTAATTTAATCAAAGATTAAAATTTGACTAAAATTGAATTTGTGTGCGTTGAGATTTATATTGAAACAATACAAAAATATAATTTTTTTATTGTAACCATCCTTTGCGGGCATGTTTCAACGCGCTTACAAAGTGGTATAAGAGCATCCACTCTTACAAAAATTTGGATTTTTTGAATTTTTTGGTGAATGTTTTCCAAGACGAATGCACAAATGGTATAAAAAGATAAAGAAAATAAAGATAAAGTTCAAGGGTATAAATAACCCAATACACAACGTATGTGCATAAGTACACGTACAAATAAATAAACTATATGCATAAATCAACAAAGTACATGTATATATAATATACTACATGCGTAAATCATTAAAGTATGGGCATAAATCAATAAAATATACTCAAAAATCAATGTAGAGTGTGCATAAAACACTGAAGTGCATGTAAAATTGTACATAAAAAATAATTGTATTTTCATAGAAAATGTCCATATTTAAAAATGCATGTATTATCACGATAGATCTCGTCAAGCGTTTTTCAGGAAAAAATTGCGTAAATCTAAATTTTTGTTTAAGAGATATTTTATTACAAAGTGTATAGAACAAAATGTTGGTGTGAAAATAAATTTTGTAAACTTTAAAAATATATTTCCTTCATGATCTCTTTTGTAAGGCATGATTGAGAGCAATCTCCGTATATTAATTTCGTATAAATAAGACTTATATTTCAAGAGAGATCTAGTTTTATTGTTTCAGCACAAAAAGATAAAAAATGACATAATAACCTTAATGTTAAAACAAAAGGAACTTCGTGTTTAAAAAATATAACTAATCTTACATGATCATATTTTTTTTAAATATTCTCTTATAACTAATCATACTCTTTATAGCTTCTTAAAACTAAAATTTCATTGAATTCAATTAATGGCAATAAATAAGTAAAAAAATCCTTTAATTATGTAAGATTTTTTTAATCATAGATGAGGATATAAAAATATTCATTTTATACTATATAAACATCAAAATGGGTATAGCCATGTCAATTTATTCTTTTTTATGATAACTTGGCTCCATTTATTAATCGTGCTAACAAGTCCCATCATTTTTAAGTTCGTGTGAAAAAAATGGTCAATCTTAACCCACTAACTTCGTATGAGGTTTGAATCGTGTTATCGTGTCATGTTAAAACCTGGCACTTGTATTTTAAGGTAAAATTATTTGTTTACTTTTTAATAATTTAAAAATATTATTTAATACTATTTTATTGGAATCCACTAAAACTTTCAAAGTCATTCAGAATTAAAAAATTAATACGATAATGCATGGACAGATAATTATAAACTTGAGTTTTTTTATTAAAATATCTTTAGATAAGGAGCCAAGACTAAATTTCCAAAACATGATCTAATTTTGCATTTTTTAAAATAATATTTGACCCAATATTGACATTACATATCAAAATAATACCGCAATTTATAGTTAGTATCAAACATTGCAATCTCACGTTATCATAGACTCGTAATTGTGAAAACTTAGTTGTGTCACGTTAGTTTTTTCTGATAAGTTTTTTAATGTCATCAACATAAAATATTGTCATAATATTTTATTATATTATTGATATTGATGCAACACATGTGTAACTATCATTAAAAATAGGCTTATTTAGTAGTTAAAATAAAAAGAATGAATTATATTATTTTAATAAAGAAATGCCTAATTTGTATTTAAATAAAAATTGTATAAATGGAATTTGTTAAAAGCCCCATCATATTATCCATTTTGTTTTGGTACAAGGAACTTCGTTTTTTAGAAATAGTAGTTATTGTTTTTATTTTGTCTAGTTATTTTTTTATATAATTTTTATGACTATCTTTAAATTTATCTTTTAGTACATTTTATTTTTGATTGAATATGTCATATCACCCTTCACCTTATAATATAGTAGATTCACTCGTTGGAGTTTCGCAAGTCAATTGTAGAACAACAAAATATAATTTGCAATGCGAAAAAGATATTATCAATTTTTTTTCTTATTCCAACTGCAAATGCATCACAACACCCGTATCACAATAACTTTGATGTCAATCGTGCTGGAAATTTGGGGTCTAAAAGAGAGAACCTACGAAAAATTGAGGTTTATTAACAAATTTTTAAGATTTGGAATTCACTTCTTTCAGATAATAAATTTCCTTGTTCAATAATAACGGTGAGTAAACAGAATGGGTACGAGAACATTCCTATTAGGATTTATTCAAGCCTAAATTAACTTGTTTATTAGTGTCAACCATAATGACCGTTGGAAAACCATTTTGAACTTATAAGTTTGAACCTCCCGCATTAACTATCATTTCTCTTTGTGTTTCTCGATGGTCACAATCATGTTTAAATGTTATCACCTTTTAATAAACGCATAATAATAGTAGTTAGATCTAACAATTAAAATATGAGAAGTCTTTCTGGCCTAAAAATATACCCAAGAGGGGGAGGGTGAATTGGGTATTTTAAATTAAATGACAATATAAAACTTTTCAAACTTCTATTCTAAAAGATTTATTGTAATGTGATGATTCAATTAATAGTAAAGAATTTTATCAAATGATAAATAATAACGATAAACAATTAATAGAAATATTAAAGACAGAGTTTAAAGATACTTTGCAAACCCAGATTTTAACGTAGTTCGGCCTCGCCTATGTTCATGCTCGAAATGGTACTAGAGAAACTTCACTATCTCCAGTTCACTACGGTAGAACCAACAACCTCACAAGTATTTATCACAGCCTCCAAATCGCTACCAACAAGATGTTAAACTCATCTTGCCCAAGCGAAACACACGCAAGTGCCCAAGGTCTAATCCCACCTTGACTCCCCCCAACCACGGTCCTGCTGATCGAGTGGAAAAACCGAGCGTCCGTGTAAATACGCTAATCATTGCTATCGGCTTTCGACCACAATACTAAAAACCTAAACTTTAACCATACTCTTATGGAGTATAGCGGCGAGTCTAGGTATCGAATCCACAGGGAATGTTTGATAGATTTTAATTGATTTATTACTTCAAAAATAAAGTGTAAAAGATGATGATAGGGTGAGAAACAAAAATGGGGTAAAATAAAGAAGTTAACTAAAACTAATTGGAAAATTAAGGTAGGGACACAATCCTCCAACTCCTAGTGTGTTTCCCAGTACAAAACTAGTCGTAAATTAATTAATTTATCAAACCCGATCTTTAGTACTCCCAAGCATTACATATATGAGGGATCGTAGCCCGCACCATATATAATCAAGATATGAGTAAGGCAGTGCAGTATTAGTTATACGCGCGTTGCACTCTTAAGCATCCCGGTTACCTAGGGCAAACGAGATCAAAAGTCCTACAACGGTTGTGATCACTATACTACACGATATAATCAATTATTAAATTTAGAGAACTAATTTTATACCCATGCAAATTACATAGGGTGGGGTTTATGCATCCCAACCCTTAAAAATCTAGCCTAACATGGTGAAATTAGTGAAAACTACGTTATCTACGTTGCATGAACTCATAATTGTGTGGAAAGAGAGATTAAACATGAGAAATAATAATAAAAGTGCTGGAAATAAAGGTTACCAAGATTGAAGAACAAGACCATGCAAGGAGAAATCAAAGGTTAAAGAAAAACTAGAAAAGCTCTTGAATTAAAGGTGCAAAATATATAAATTCTTCTCGTAGATGTTCCTACTTATTATGGATCTCTTACATGAATGAAATCTGAATAAAAAGAGTCCTAATGACTAAATATATAGGCTAGAGGTCATTTAGAAGAGTCCCCAAAACATAAAACTCTTTTGGCTAAAAGATAAGGACAAAATAAAAATCCCGTATTTGCCAATTTGTCACACTTAGAAATCATGACTAATTTTGTAACGGATCTGGAGCGTGACAAATGACCGGATCGGTCTATTTTTCATTTAAATCGGATCAGTCCGCTATACAAATTTAGGCAGAATCTCTGCTGGATTTCTTCTCAACTCAAATGACCATAACTTCTTCATTGTAGCTCGGATTGAGGTGCCATTTTTTCCAGTGTTCTTGTAATTGAAAGCTCTACAACTTTCTAGTTTGCCCCACCTCCGGACTAAATTTGTAAAATTTTGAAAATGCCCTTGAACTCCCCATTTCTTGCTTTCTTTCACTGTTTTGCGTTCTCTTTCGTACTAATTTGCATGAAATACCTGTAAAATATATAAGAGATACACAAAATATGAAATAATTGCCAAAAAGGGTTAGTATCATAAATATGAGACATATTCAAGCTATTTACACCTCACGGAATCATAAAAAAACCAAAATTAAGGTGATAAATGTGAAGAATTTATGCCTAATCAACTACCGGTCATGAAAATACATTAAAGTTCAACCGTAGTAACGATAATAAGATTTGTATCATGTAAAAGCAAAATAATCCCAGGTGGTTCCAAATAAAAATTGCAACACCAATTTTAAATCCGAAAGTCAATTTTAAATCGATTTTATCTTTTTCTCCTAAACATGCATCTTTGGTGATAAACACAGATAAATCAAACAAGAAAATATAACAAGGCTAAGTTTCATGAAAAATCCTTAAGGGAAAAACCTTTTATTCACTTAGAAATTTACAAGAGAGTCGACTTACAAACTACTTGATAGACGCCACAAGTATAATGTGCTATTCTTCAAAAATCTCTAAGAAACAACAATGATCCTAGAAAGAATCACATGGCCGCAGTCCTCCGTAAGTCTGAGCCTTCATCTTCAACTGTGAATCCCCACAGGTATCACAAGTCGACAATGTAAATCCTATCCCCTAAGGTATATACAATAGATACAAAACATTATAGGGTTCTAAGCCAAGTCATAAGAACAATATTTAAGGATGTTTTGTGGCGAATTAAACTATGTTTTCAAACACTAAAACATGAAGAAATTTTGCATAAGTCATGCAGAAATGAAGTTGGCAAAATTCTTAAATGTTCTAAGTACGAAACATGTATTTATACAAAACTTAAGACGACGGGTCGTTCGAACGATTTCGTGATGTTGTTAGAATGAGATAGCGATCTCATCAGAAAAGACATTAAACGACCTGTAATGTCATTAGAACAACATGAGGATGTTGTTTGAACGACATGGGGATGTCGTTTTAACGGCTGGGATGAACTTTTAAAGTTTTAAAAACTCCTTCTAAAGTAAACTCACAAATCATATTTTCGAAAACAAAAGCCCTGTTCATCTTTTGATAAAAATTAAACATCCTAAACATAATTCTATGAATTAATTCAAACTCTAAATCGTTTTATACCTTTATGGGACGTCGAAAAGTCTTTAAACTTGGAGATGCTTGAGTTCATTTCGTCTTCTCGGTGCGTGGCGATTTGTAATAGGATACACCAAACTAGCCTAAAGAAATGTTATGAGTAATCCTAGAAACATTATTCTTACAAATCTTCCCCTTTGGCTATTCCGATACAAGACAAATAAACATGACCGAACACCAAATTAAAATTAAAATGTCCATGACAAGAATACTAATACCTTTCCCAACCCTAGAATGGAATGACATAAATCTCTTTGTCTTCAAAAATATCTTCTTCTTCTTCTTCTTCTTCCCTTTGTCAAACTTTGTCTTCATCCGTGTGTCTTGAATTCCTCTTTAAGTACCTACATACATGAGACAATAAACATATACCTTTGAGTTTGAAACAAAGTAAAACTCATAAATAAATAAATTATCTCCCATAATTCAAACTCATTTTAATTTTCTCTCCCCCTTTGTTTTTATTGAAATAGACAAATAGACAAAGAAGTAGAAATATAAACATGAAATACCAAGCATCACGAATACGAAGATATGATATCATCACAAAAATATATAAATCAAGCATGTGTAATGATCATCTCAAAGGCAAACGAACACCAATTATTTTGAAAATTTTCCATTTTTCCAAAAAATGTGAAGCTTTTAAAAATACAACACAATACTCAATATAATATATGCAAAATGTATCCAAGTAAATCCGACACACATATATAGGTATAAACGACCCCAAAACATGACACAAAACACATAAGCTTTACACACTAGCATAGTATCGATGTGTCCAAACATGTGGGATGGAATGAATGGGTGTGAACTAGTAATAAAATAATTACAACCCAAACGCTCAAATATGTTCAAGAAGTTCTAATTGATAAAAAAAAACTTATCAAACTAAACTTTAGCCTCAAGTGACAAATAAAGTTGAACTTAATGAACAAAACAAGTACAATGCACACAAGATTATAATAATGATGATTCTACAAGTCAATAGCATCATGACAAAATAAGCATAACTAGGATTCATTGTCATTGTGCAAACCCGTTGATTATTTCCATCCAAAACACCCTCAAAATGTAAACATGATCATATTTTTCTATTATATTCTTTTCTTTTGAATGATCATATCAAACTAAACTATTTGGCCCCTTTTAGCATATTATTCTTTTTATTGCCTCTTTTCAAACGGTGACTTTCACGACGAGTTCATTATACTCTTGCAGCCCTTTTCCGTGCATACTCATAATTTTTTCAATAATAAACAAATCCTCAGGGGTAACGGTTCTTATATGCATAAATCCTCTATAGTCAAATAAACATGTAAATGACAAAATAGATAGGAGAACATCTCACCAACCTCAAATATACAGCATGAAGTCAAAATCCACTAATCTCGTCCATATGTGTGTGGAGGAATAAATAATGTCGAATCCATAAAGCAAGTCAAGTTCGAAACAACTCCATAAGCATGGTTAAGATCAATCTAAGCATTTAAAGTCATAACCAAATGTCCTAGCCACATGGAAATTGCTAAATGAATTGGATTCAAACTCACCAATATGCCATACTAAATGTGTAAAACTAAAATACACAAAGAACCGAAAAACTTTTTTAAATTTTTAGAAATATTTTTCAAAAATAAAATCTTTTTTGTATTTTTTAAAAATTATAGAAAACCAAAAATATTTTTGTATTTTTCAAATATGACTTAATAAAAAAACGTAATACAAATAGTACATATGTCATAACACTAGCAAACATAAATCATTAAGCAAAACTAGCGTATGACAAACAAAATTGTGCAAGCAATCATCAGTAAGAAATAACAAGTGAAGCATCATGTGAGAATGAACCAACCTAACATTTAGCGTCTCCAAAATGGATTTTCTAACCCAATCAGGTGTGTACCTAACTCGAAGGGTTATAGGAATCGACAAGACACTATCCTTAAACTTCCTAGTACCTCTTCCAAGATCAAAATAAAAACGCCTAAGGTGACCTTTCCTACCACGATGTGAACATGTGTAAATGGGAAGAATGTTACCTATGGGTCAACATTTTATAATGTCCTTAGTCCCTCTAAAACAAACAATGGTTTTGTCTTTAACACTCATAGCATTAGACATATGTGAGCCATTACCATCACTACTCAAACTACCTGAGTCTTTTAAATCAACTTTTAACTTCAAAATTTTAGACTCGAGAAAAGAATTTGACTCTTTCAATTTTAGGGACTCCTTTTTCATATTTTCAATCATACCTAGAAGGTTATCTCTCCGTCCCTCAATAAAATCAAGCTTATCTTTAAGAGTCTTCTCACGTGCCTTAAAATCATTAATCAAAATATTTTCCTCATCGACACAAACCCTTGAATTTTTAAAGTCCTCTAATTCTTTTTCTAAAACAAGTACTCTATCATCACGTTCCTTTTTTGACACTTTTAGAATCTAAACTCATCATACAAAGCACCAAAATTCTCACAAAATATATATCTTTAAGTATGAAGAGTTTGTAAAAGTTCTAAACTATTTTAAAAATGATTTTCAAGAAATTCAATTCTTTCGGCATACTTTAAATTCAAATAAAAATCCATCGAGAGAAAAAAAACAAGCACAGGGGAGAAAAATAAATATCCACCCCAAAAGCAGGTAAATAAGATCAAACAAAATAACTTAGTGCAACTTGCTCTGATACCAATTTGTGAAAGAAAAATAATCCCAGGTGGTTTCAAACAAAAATTGCAATACCAATTTTATATGTGAAAGCCAATATTAAATCAATTTTATCTTTTTATCCTAAATATACATCTATGGTGACAAAACTGATAAACCAAACAAGTAAATACGATAAAACCAAGTTTCAGGAAAAATCCCCAAAGGGAAAGCCCTTTTATTCACTTAAAAATTTACAAGAGAGTCGACTTACAAACTGATGATATGAGAAATCGTCCATCGTGTTGCTCTCATATCAGCAAATCATGAGTAAAGTGCGTAATAAACAAGTAAAGGAAGTAAGGTGACATGAACATAAGATGTAGAGTGGTTCAGCCCCTAAAATAGGCCTACGTCCACTATATTACTCCATTCTCATTATATTCGGTGTATTGTATAGTATAATCATGCCTAAAGAGGCGTACAAGGACGAGAATAAAGGAGAGTACATGATGATTGATGATTTTGGTGTGTCGGAGAGGTGGATTCGATGCGGATGAACAATCCCCAAGTTGTATGCTGAGGCTGCGTAGAGAGAATAGGCACAGTAGAACCTACCCCGGATGTGTATGGAATCGATCCCCCCCATTTTTGAGGTGTGGTCCTCTATTTATAGGAGATATATCCACGTGCAATGATCACGTGACGTTCATAAAGTCGGGAGTTGTAATGGCGCCTGTAAGGCAAACGTGAGTGTCGCATCCTACAAGGCTAGAGACAAAAGGTGTCGCGCCTTGTACTGGGCAATTCTGTGGCATGCTGATGAGGGCCGCGCCCTTTGATGAGGAGGGCCGCGCCCTTTGATGAGGAGGGCCGCACACTGTATTCGGTAGGGCCGCACACCGAGCTCAGTAGGGGTTGCGCCCTATGTTGATAGGGGCCGTGACATGTAAGCATATGCAGTGCAGTATACTTTCCGCGGTAGGGTGCTATATTTGTACTATCAATAAGCCCCCAAGTCGTAGTGCCAAGAGAATTCGATTGGGGCTGCGACTTAGTTCAATTTTCTTAGGTGTCGCGGTATTTCCAAGGCGACGATTCATCTTTCGCGCTCTCTTATATAAATTGTTTCTGGCCGTGGACTTCATTACGTTTCCAAAACTTTGAGAGAAAATCAAGAGAGAATTCTATTCTTCCTTTCTCTTGAATTTTTCGGCACCCTTCCAAGGCTGTGTGTGGTTATGCAAGGCGATTTGGAGCTGAGCATTGCAAGTTTCTTCATTTTCCAGGTAATTTTTCAACCAATCATCTTTTTAAATAGCTTTCGAAGTTCGTAATTCTTCTTTAAGTACACGAACACATGAATTCTGCCCTTTTGATCTTCAACACTTGTATTTTTCTGGATTGCCTGATAGGAATCTAGGGTTTTGTTTGAACAATTTTCTAATTTCCAAGAATCGAACATGTATCCATAATAGATAATTGTAATTGCTGCCAGAATTCTTTGAATCGACTGAGCTTGTATCAAATAATTATTCTTTGATGTTCTTGATGTTTTAAGCACACACTTCACATTCTAGGCTTTCGATCTTTAAACGAATATACATTAGGTACAACACTGTTTGTGTGAGTAGCCGCGGCGTGGTAGAATATACCTGTAGTAATTTTAGAGACGGCTGTGGCCTGTAGACTATAATCCCTCATTTTAGTAAGATGTCGCGGCACTATAAGCTCCCTTGCTGATATAGGAGATGGTTGCGGCTAGTAGGGTCAGGGAAATACCTTAGGTTTAATGAATAGGGTAAGCAGCGTTCTAGCCCATTAGCAACTCTAGTAGGGAAATAACCCCCAATTAATATTTAGCCAGTCTTGTTGATCACTTCTATTCACTATTCATATAACTAATCTTACCGCGGCTTCTTAAATTCTTTTTTGAACCATACTGGCTGCGGCGCCTAACTGCGGACTCTGCTTTTCAGGTACTGCTGCAACCATATGAGATTTGACCCAGACGAATTTTTGAGAGGCTTTTGCGAAAGAATTTTAGAACCTCTCCTCCTGAACTCTCTTTCGTGCCCCCTCTGAGATCAATAGGGCCTTGCCAACTTAGAGATTGCCCCAACTGCGTGATACTAGATTCAGACTCCGCGGATTCTGTTTCTAGGAAGGATTTTGAGTCCCCACTAATGGAAGAGGAAGCCAATTCAAGTAACCACCCATTGGGTATAGGAGATGATGTCGTGAAAGTTAGGGATAACCCAACTGGTCCATCTAGGAGGACTGAGAGACCCCGAACTGTGCTTGACATTCGCAGCATCATGACCCAAGACTGGGCTGATCAGGTAGCTGAGGCCTTCAAATTTCCAGAAAATTTGATGTGCTCAGCACCTGCCGCGAACCAAAGACCTTGTACAGCTCTAGCTGATGATGGATTTTGCTTACCACTTCATGCCTTTGTTTACGGGTTGTGGCTGTTAGTTCCTGTACCCGTTAGACATATTTTTCAAACCATGAAACTAGCCCCATCCCAGTTAGATCCCAATGGCTGGAGAGCTATTCTTGTCGCGGTCGTTCTTTGGGAGAATCGATTCAAAAAGGACATTACTCCCGCGGAGTTCTTTCATTTCTACCTCCCAAAGAAAAACTCCATGAAATTCGCTGGGTACTATTACTTCTCTGTCCGCGGTAGGGATGAGACCCTTTAATCTGGGAGGCCGACCAATGTAAAGAATTGGAAGGGTAAGTATTTCTACATCTCCGAAGAAGGCTGGGAGATTCATCCTGATGAGAATGAGAGGGACAATCGTATAAACTACCATGACAATGGGGGTCTCCCTCTAAGCTAGGTAGTCAGATTATAGTTGCGTCCTTTATTCATAGTTGATGTTAATCTCTACTGACCTTTGAATTATTTTTTTGCACTTCTTGACAACTTGCACTTAAGCAAGAAGTATGAGAAGAGGGTTGTTGAGGCCGCGACAGTTCCTGCTGAGCATAAGAGGTTCAGCACACTTGTTTCATCTGTAAGTGTGTTTGAAGCAGGGTTTTTTCCCAATAAATCCATTCCAAAAGATATGGCCGCAGGCGGTAATAATCTGATCGTCAGTATCCTTCTGCAGAAGTTTTTGTTGACTTCGAATATTTATTGTTTGTATTCCCTTTTCAGGTGAGGAGGTTGATAGGGAACTGTTGGCCGCGTAGCTGGCGAAGATAGACGGGGATGAAGTCGTTCTAAATAACACTACGAGGAGCAGGAAAAGGAAGAGGTCCAAGACCAAAACACCAACTGCGGTCCCTTCAGGCGACCAAAATCCACCTGCCGCGACCCCAACTCAAGTAGCGGAGAAAATAAAAATTGCAGGGACTCAACCACAAGTTGATTTTGATGATGACATTGGAGCCAACCTGACCGCGACAGGTTTGATGCCAACTGATGATTCTCCTCTCCATATAGATTCTCCACCATCGCCACCTATCATTACAGTAAATACAAATTTGGCACCCCCTCAGTGCCGTGGCGGAGTTGGTACTGACGGTCGTCCACGGCCTCAGTTAAGACAACCTGACCCTGAGTCATCATGGGACACTACAACGAAAGCTGCGTGAAGAATGAATAGGGCACTCGACGCCGCGGACCTTGACAGGTTGGTGGGGGAAGACCATGACGATCTGGAGGACTGCGACCTCCATAGTCTTCTGAGGGTAAGTTCTAGTGCTTTTTTTGTTTTTCTTTTGCATTCCATATATTGCTACTAACTTTTTAATTTCAGGATGCGGACGTCATGGTGGCCCAAAAAAGGAAGTACGAGGCCCTGTACACACCGAAAGAGGATGAGAAGAGGGTTCATGCTTTAGATTTGGAGGCTGCACGGACTACGTCTTTTGAGGCTGGGAAGTAGTCTGCTGACGCGGCGCTTCAGGCGGCCCAAATGAACTTTGCCTCTGCAAACAATACAAGGGAAGAGGCTGAGGAGAACTTCAAACAGGAAACAAAATCCCTAAAGGCCTCCCAGGCTCAGACCGTGGAAGCTTCACGGAACGCAAAGATTTTTAGTAATAAGCTTGTACTTCTTCAAAAGAAGTATGAAGAGTTGGAGGCCACCCAAGATGCCCTAGAGCATGCCGCGACAATAAAAAAAAATTGAGGCAGATCATGGCAACGCACTTCAGCTGGCCATTGACCATACCGTGGAGTCATTCAAGGGCTTCAGGAACTTCTTCCTTATTAATAATAGGGCCTATCTCTGCGGCTACGAGGAGTTGAGGCAAAGGATAATAAAGACCTTCCTCGACATGAAGGAGAAGGTTCTCGCCTGGAGACTCAGTGATGCCGATCATCAAGAATGCATTGTTGAGCTCAAGGCCACGGAGGTGGAGAAAGCCAAATTGAAGGCCGAGGCTGAGGCAGCTGCCGAGGATGAAGAGACAATGACAGCCGCGAAGGGGGAAGAAGGGGATGATGCCGAATCTTAGGGTTGTGCCCCTCTAGAAATTTTGTGAACTCTTTATAGTGGTTATTTTTCCTTTTGTAGTGGCTGCGGCCCATTTACTTTTATTCTTAACTGATAATAACAAGGTTGCGGCCACCTTTTCTACATTAATTATTTTAGCCTCATTTTCTTGTAGCTTTTGCATCTCCTTCTTTGCTTGCTTCAATGCTTTTAATGAATGCTTTATATACGTCTCTGATGGCTTGAATACAACTGCCTTGTGTAATTAAAATGCCTTATTGATTGAATGAACTTATAAAAATAATAGATTAAGTCCGTGACACTACATCATACTTATTTCTTCGATGGCCATAATCTTATTGAATTACCGTGGCACCCTCGAGTAATGCTAAGGCACCTTCACAAGTATGGGTCATAGGCTGCGGCTGCAATTTGTATGGATTATGTACACGGTCTGCGGCCCTTTCTGCCTTGAAATGACTGGAATGGCAGCCCTATAATAGAGCCGTGGTAGTCTAACAATCCTGCTTTTACTGTTTCTGAATGAATTTACTTAATGGTTGCATCCATATTTGAAAGTGGTAACCCCTTCCTGAATTGGAGTTGTTTTTTTATCATCCCATAACCTGTATGGAACATATAGAGAAGGCTAAGGCCTTTCCCTCTAATGCTTCAATTTCCTTTCACGGAATATGGCCTTTATCTTCCTTAACATCGCCCTTCTGTATGTAAATGGGATATTATCAAGCCTCCCCAGGCTGGGTTATGTTATTAAGCCACCCACAGCTAATATACAGGATATTTTCAAGCCTCCCCAGGCTGGGTTATGTTATTAAGCCACCCACAACTAATATACAGGATATTTTCAAGCCTTCCCAGGCTGGGTTATGTTATTAAGCCACCTACAGCTAATATACAGGATAATTTCAAGCCTCCCCAGGTTAGGTTATGTTATTAAGCCACCCACAGCTAATATGCGGGATATTTTCAAGCCTCCCCAGGCTAGGTTATGTTATTAAGCCACCCACAGCTACTATACAGGATATTTTCAAGCCTCCCCAGGCTAGATATTACAAGTCTCTCAACTTAATGATGAATTCCGAAAGCTAAGAACGGGCATTGGAAGCCCTTGCGAGTGGTGTTGCGGTCCAATTTGGATAACTGCTTCCAATATCTGCTTTCGCCACTTTTAATTATTATCAACTTTTGAACAATCAAGTGTCTTCTCGGGGATGGTGTCCCATACAGATATTATCATTCCTGATATAACATGTTGTCTCGGATCGGGATCTGTTTTAAGACAAAAATGGTCTTTATAAGATAACATTTTATGGAAATGAGAATCAACATATGACACTATAAAAGTGAACTTGATTTTATAACTATTCATATATATATATATATATATATATATGACTTTGTAAGGATAACACAAAGTTTAGTTTAAAACAACATAAGAGGAGTTGTCACTATAAAGTAGAGACAGATGGAATATAAGAGATAAGAATGAAAGATGAGCATGTGGTATGTGAGATTAGGCTGCATCCCCTAAACATCCTTGAGGAACCTCCGCAACATCCCTTACCCAATTAGCCTTTCAATTTCATCCTTTATAGCATATCATTGCTCAGTGTCATGGTCATGGTCTTGATGGAATCTGCACCAAGTAGACTTGTTCCTCTTGTGAGGTGGAGCTCTTAGCTTTTCTGGCCACCTCAACAGCTTGTCTTCTTTGATGAACTCAAATGTCTCTTTAATCGGGAAGGCCAACGGAGTGTAGGCCCCAGATTTCTTTTCTTCCTTCTCCATTCTTTATTTTTGGCACCTGCTGCCCGATTCCACGACTGGATCCTCTTGAACTGTCGCGGTAGTAAAGGCTGCTGAAGTAATGAACTTGGGTTTCGCACCCATATTGGGTGAGGCCGCGGCCTCTAGCATTAGTACCCTCTGAGTCAGATAGTTGACCTGGGTCTGGAGTGAGGCATGACTATCGTAGAGGTGGTTGTACATCTTCACAATCTCATATTTGATTTATGTGCTCTCGTTGGATTCTCCTTCCATTTTCTACTTTCGTTAGTCTTTACAAAGATATATAATCTGAGATAAAACTAGCATAAGTGAGTAATCACATAAACATTGGAGTGACCAAGTAGGAAATGGGGATGCATCGTTTGCGCTGCTACACAGTATAGCTGTTGAGGCCATGACCAGTATGGCACATAGGTGCACTGCCGTGGCCTTTGAATGGTATTCACCAAGTTTATGCTGGAGACCACCTGAGTTCATTCCTTGATGTTCTGAACCTTATGTAACACCTGCCCCCAGTAGAGGCCACGGCATGAAGGTATTTAAACTATCTGTCGCACCCACTTCTAAGCAGGGGGGAGCAATCCCAAAATTGAAACCTAGAAGCTGAGTTCATCTCCCAAAACACGGGGAAAGTATGACTACTACGGTCTATCCATGAGAGAATAACCTCTCGGTGCGCAGAATGGCACAATTATAATGATAAACCCTAGATTCTAGGCAAAGAACAGCAAAAAGGGAGTAAACATAATTCTTCCCTAATCATTCACCTTTTGGGGGCTTAAAGTCCATCATGCCTTTCAACACTATCTAGATGGGATGATATCACAGGGGTATGTATAATAGATCTGAGGTCATAAAATGGAGATTCGAGAATATATCTGAGTATGTGAAATACCTATTTAAGGGTGTAAATAAAAATAGAGTTTAATAACCAACATTTACCCGTGAGATGACGATCCATAGGATCCTCAAGGATCGAATAAGGTGTTTAAGAACTCAAATATATAGAAAAATAAGATTGAAATATCTCGTTCCCACAGACGGCGCCAAATTGATGATATGAGAAATCGTCCACTGTGTTGCTCTCGTATCAGCAAATCACGAGTAAAGTGCGTAATAAACAAGTAAAGCAAGTAAGGTGACATGAACACAAGATGTAGAGTGGTTCAACCCCTAAAATAGGCCTACTTCACTGTGTTGCTCCATTCTCATTATATTCGGTGTATTGTACAGTATAATCATGCCTAAAGAGGTGTACATGAATGAGAATAAAGGAGAGTACATGATGATTGATGATTCTGGTGTGTCGGAGAGGTGGCTTCGATGCGGATGAACAACCCCCAAGTTATATGCTGAGGCTGCGTAGAGAGAATAGGTATAGTAGAACCTCCCCCGAATGTGTATCGAATCGATCCCCCCATTTTTGAGGTGTGGTTCTCTATTAATAGTAGATATATCCACGTGCAATGAGCACGTGACGTTCATAAAGTCGGGAGTTGTAATGGAGGGGGATGCAGCACGTAAAGCAAACGTGAGTGCCGCATCCTGCAAAGCTAGAGACGAAAGGTACCGCGCCCTGTACTGGGCAATTTCGCGGCATGCTGATGAGGGTCGCGCCCTTTGATGAGGAGGGACGCACACTGTATTCGATAGGGCCACACACCGAGTTCAGTAGGGGCTGCGCCCTATATTAATAGGGGCCGCGGCATATAAGCATATGTAGTGCAGTATACTTTTCGTGGTAGGGTGCTATATTTGTACTATCATAAACTATTAATATCCGCCACAAGTATAATGTGCTATTCCTTGAAAATCTCTAAAGAACAACTATGATCCTCGTAATAATCACATGACCGCAGTCCTCTATATGCCTCAGCCTTCATCATGAGTAGTGACTCCCCGCAGGTATCACAAATCAGCAATGAAGATCCTTTGCACCAAGGTGTATGCAATGGATACAAACTTTCTAGGGTTATAAAATAATTCATAAGAATAATATTCAAGGCTTTTTTTATTTAAACTGTGTTTTCAAACACTAAAACATGAAGAAACTTTGCAAAAGTTTTGCAAAAATGGAGTTGGAAAAATTCTTAAACGTTCTAAGTACGAAACATGTATTTATACAAAACTTAAGGCGGAGGGTCATTTAAAGGATTTTGTGATGTCGTTAGAACGAGATAGCAATCTCGTTAGAAGGGACATCGAACGACCTGTAATGTCGTTAGAACAACATGAGGATGTCGTTTGAATGACTGAAACAAACTTTTAAAGTTTTAAAAACTCCACCTATAGTAAACTCAGAAATCACATTTTCAAAAACAAAATCCCTGCTCATCTTTTGATAAAAATTAAACATCCCAAACACAATTCCACGAATAAATTAAAAATCTAAATCGTTTTATACTTTTACAAGATGTCGGGAAGTCTTCAAACTTGGAGATGCTTGACTTTTGTTCGTCTTTTCGGTGCGTGACGATTTGTAATGGGATGCACCAAAGTAGTTTAAAGCTATGCTATGAACAATCCTAGAAAAGTTTTCTTACATAACCAAAGTGTAAAACAAACTTTGCTTCAATAAGCAACAACAGTAAAGTGGATTTTTACTTTTTTTCTCTAGGAAAGTAAACGTTCATACAATCATAAGTACAATGTTTTAAGGGTTAGGCTTTTAGATCTTTAGCACAAGTGGGTAAGGGATTAGGATCTTTTCTAAAGGGGTTTTGGATTTAAACATAGCTCGAGTGGGTTTTCTTGAAGATTTGGCGTTAATGATGTTTTCGAGTCTAATACTCCAAATGTGTTTAAGACTTGGTTTCTCTTTTAGAAACTTACAGATAAATGACACATGATTGATAATGGGACTCTCAATCTTAGAATGGTGTTGTAATATATTTTGTGATTGAAATAAAATCCAAATAGGTCTTTTTGATAGGTTATTCAAACATTTATCATTAAAGGGTAGTTTGATAAATTAAAGAACTTTAGAAATTTGAATTTCCAAACAAAGTTGTTGAAAACATTAACCAAATTACCTTTGTAGTCGACTCTATATGTATGGGGTCGACTCTATGTGTATGCAAACCACTTTAAAAACTTATTCTTTTGTATATTTATGGAGTCGACTCTATGTGTATGCAAACCACTTTAAAAACTTGTTCTTTTGATTTTTGGCCCAAGTAAAAATTAGTCCTTTTTGGCCTAAAATACCTGGATATGGAGTCAAATTTGGAGTTGACTCTATCTCTTATGGAGTCGAATCTAAACTGGGTAATTTGGGTAAAAATGATATTAATCTTTTGAATAAGGTTTAGGGTGGGTTTGGGAGGCTAGTTTGAGGTTTGTACTTGCTTTTATGAGATTATTTACTTCTTTACAAACTCAACTAAACCTTTGAATTTTTGGAATAACTTTTATTTATTCTCTTTATCATTTGACTTTGAGTGATGCTTCTTGAAATGAGACTTGAACTTCCTTTGGGTTGATCATGGTCTTGTTGCTCGGTTGACTTTCTTCTTTGGATTATGAAACTCTTTGCTTGTTCTTGCATGGATTAGGAAGGTTGGTTGATCTTGATATTAACATCTTTTTATTTACTTTGTTTATGAACTCATGTTATTGTGTTTGGCTTGACTTAACATGTATGACTTGAGATGGGATGATCTTGATTGCATGCTTCATTCTTTGGTCACTTGTCTGAACATCGCGACTAGAATCTTCTTTGTAATGTTTGTGATCTTAATGTATTAGTTGCAATATGATATGATCCTTGTGTTTGATCTCATTATGTATTGAGTGAATACTTGTATCACAAGTAAATTTGAGATAAGATAGTGATGCACGGTCGTAAATTAATTGTAATGTTATCATGCAAAATTAGTTTTCTTTGAAACACTTTAGGTTTCATAATCTCTCACTTTTTTATGATAACAATACAATTTATATGGTTTGATAAGATGGTTTTAATAAGAACCCCTCCCCCTTGTTTTAAACTCCCTCCTCTTGTGGTTGTCATTGATTCTCCCCCTTAATTTTAGCTTTTCGTTTTCTCAAATATCATCTTTTTTCTCCCCCTTTGTCATTAACAAAAATGTTGGGTTATGGAAAGTGTATTGTAACAACCCGCGTAATTTTGGGGTATTTTCAAAATAAAGAGGAAAATTAAATTTTGAGATAAAATTATTTTTATTGCTCAAATATGTTGGTTATTATTTTTAAAGATGAGAATTTCAAACGGTTTCGGAATTGGAATTAAAATGGAGATTTAATTGAATTTTTATTATTTAGAAGAGTCCTCAAAATATAAAACTCTCTAAGAGTCCTCAAAACATGAAACTCTCTAGTAAAAATAATATTTTTAGAAAACCGATCGTCCGATCAAGCTGAATTTTTGTCAGCAGTCCTGTCTCGCCGTTCGCTACAACATACTAAAATTTCAAGTAATTCCAATGGTTCGATCATCCGAAATAAAAATTTTAGTGTTTGTATCTGATTAGAACTCTTTTCTTAATCAAACTCTTAATCCTTTATATATCAACTAATTCGTGGCTTGTCTTTTCAAATCACTTTTTCTCAAACTTTTCAACTAGAAGACCTCTCCAAAATTACTCCCTTTCATCTACAAACCATAGCCCAAAACTTATTCAAGATTTCAACCTTAGATTAGAAGGCTTATTTGGTGTTTTGTCGAGTTTGGGCTAGAACGAGATTTGATTATTTTCGCGAGAGGAACGTGATGGTGTGATTAGATTTTGAGGCTGAATTATGTGATGATTTTAAGGTATGGGGTTTTACACAATATGCTCCTTAATCTCGCGAGTGTTATTCCCTTTATTTTCTTGTGATCATTGACTCATATTTGAATTGCTAAATTCAATTGGAATCTGGAAATTATTGTTGGAATCTAATTTTGATTCATGTGGTATTATATTTGTGTTGAGCATGTTGTCATGAGATTTTAATATGGCACTGAAGTTGGGCACCTGCCAATATTCCTTTTTCCGGATATGCTAGAAAAATGCATAGGCGCGGTACGGTGGTGAGGCCTGGTGACCCGGTTAATGTGTTGTTGAGAAATTATATTGATATAATTGCTTATGAGATCCACATTTGATTTGAATATTCGTACTCGTATTGTTACGCTTTATTCACCGCTAATATTTGTTGAGCATCTTTCCTGTCGTATTGTGTACTTCCCCATATTTTCTTTTAGTGGCAGGTTAGCGCGAATTTTTGGACGTTTTGGATTTATTGGAGATGGATTTTAGCGTGGATTATTATTTGGGGAGAATTTTTAATACAAGAGATGAGAAGACTTGTATTTATTTTGATGTATAGAGCATTTGGAGATTTATTTTATTTTCGAGATAGTTAGATTGTTGTAATTATTTCGAGAGATTTGTTGTATTAATTTGAAGATGAGAATGGTGGTTTCTTGTTTTATTGTGGGATTTAAATGCTCTATACCTTGTTATTTGTGGATTAGTTTAGTTTTATCGATAGTAGCGCTCCGTTCGCTCTCCCCGGGCGGGCGGGGTGTTACATGTATTTTGAAGACATCATGGGTAGTTGGTATGTGCAGAAGTGTACTTTCTAAAAAGATGGTTAGTACAATGTATATAGGAATAGATAAATCATAGGCATATAATGTAGTGATATATTTAATTCAAACAATATGGTGTAGTTCTGTCATGCCAAGTTCAAGACGGATGGTACAAAATCTATCAAGAGAGGTTTGGTGAAAATATCCACAGGTTGATTTTCGGGAGAAATAAATTGGAGTACCACATCTCCCTTTTGTATATGGTCTCATAAAAAGTTGTGTTAGATGTCAATATGTTTTGTTCGAGAGTGTTGTTCCGGGTTTTTGGTGATGGAAATAACACTTGTACTATCACATAAAATTGGTATTTTGGTGAAAATGTTTAAAAGTCCCATAATTATTGTTTGATGTATAATTTTTTAACATAATAATTTTTTACGGCAATACATTCGTCTCATGTTATGGATAGGTCAGTTGATTGTTGTTTTTTTCTTAGCCACAAAACTAGTGATTGTCCAAGAAAGTGACATGCTCCACTATTTCCTTTTCGACTAACCTTACATCCTTCCCAATCGGCATCAGAGTAGCTTGTAGCATCAAAACTTAAATTTTTAGGATACTAAATACCTAACTCTATGGTTCCTATAAGGTAGCAAAAAATTATTTTAATGACAATGAGATGAGATCCTTTTGGTTAGTATTGAAAAAGAGCACTTAGACAAATATTAAACAAGATATAGGGATGGCTTGCGGTTAGTTATAGTATACTTCCTATCATTCCTTGATATAATTTTCTATGAACTTCCTTTATGTTTTTGTCAACTTCTAATTTTATAGATATTCTCATAGGGGTGTCAATGGGTTTTGAGGTGGATAATATGAATTTGTGAATTAGGTAATTATTGTACTTTGATTGATTAATAAAAAAATTAATTTTTGTTTTGCTTAACTTAAAGACCTAAGAAAAAGTTTAGTTCTCCCATAAGACTCATTTCAAACTCGGTTTGCATACATTTTGCAAAATCTTCACATATTTTGTCATTGGTGAATACAACAATGATACCATCCACATAGACTTCAATATGGAAGATATCTTGGCCTTGTATCTTGATAAAGAGAGCTGTGTCGACTAATCCTTACACAAAATTAAATAATATGAGAAAACCACCCAGTCTTTCATATTATACTCTTGTGTCTTGTTTGATTCCATATAAAGCTTTTGTTAGTTTGAAAACATGATTTGGATATGTATGATTTTCAAAATCGGGGAATTATTTTACATAAACTCCCTAATTTATGAAAACATTTTAAAGGGTGCTTTTGACATCCATTTAAAAAGGTTTAAATTCTTTAAACCATGTGAAAACTAGTAACATACGAATAGCCTTTACCCTTGCAATGGGGGTGAATATTTATTCGTAATGAATTCCTTCATCTTGGTTGAATCCTTAAACCACAAGGTTGTCCCGATTTTATATATCATACTTTTGATGCTCTATTTAGTGCATATGATATATTTGTTCTTGGGTGGTGCTACAAGGTTTTAAACTTAATTTCTTTCGAATTATACGCGTTCCTTTTGCATTACAAGTTGCCATGATTAATCTATCACGTCTTCGTTAATGGTTTTGGGTTCTATTTGGGATACAAATGAAAATTTGTTATTAACATCTCTTAACTTAGATCTAGTGGCCACTCCTTTTGATTTTCTTTGATAATTTGGTTTTTGGGATGATCACTAACAAACTTCCAACTTTGTTAGAGTATTCATACACTCATTTGTGCCCTCATAGGTAGTTGTCTTGTTCCAATTTTCCAAAACACTTTGGGTGCCTAATTTAACTCTCCGAAAAGCTTCATTAAAATTTTAGAATATTGAAGCTGATTTTGATCATCCTCATTATCTCAAGTATCATATTATTGGATGGAAGATATATTGGAGAATTCCTATACCCAGGTCACCTGTCTTTAAAAACCTATTTAAAACCACATTGGTAAAAAAATTTGCGTACGTAAATCTTTTGGTTTTTTACTATCATGATCTTGATTGCATACAAATGTTTAAAAATCTAAAACAAGCAATACTGAGCGAATATGACCAGTTTTGTTGCAGCGATAATATGTGTCGCTGAAGAGAAAATGAAACAAGTTCTTTTCACTAAAATTATGGAATTTAGCGCCAGCACCTTGTCGCTGAAACATCACTGCATCGACATATTAGCTACAAAAATAATTCTCTTGCTGACCACCAAGTTCTTTGAAGGTCTCTAAAAAAGTATCTGGATAGATTCCCAACTTACATCGTGGCAGGTCCGCTCCAGTGACGGTCATCTTCGCTTGATTGACACCTCTAGCGACATGTACAAATCTGCAAATCTATTATAAGGATCTTAGGAAATCTTCTAGATTTACAAAAAAATACATTTTTGGTAACTGATTGGACTGGATAGCCACCACCACTCTCTCACACATGCTTTGTGTAAGAGATGTGTCTTTTGGCTTGTCTTGGTATTTGGGAAACCCATTTTTGTGATTTTCCTTATTTAAACCATCAATGCTCCTCATTTCAAAATAACTCTCATATCTTTCAAGAGAAAAATACCAAGAAAGTCTTTTATTGTGTATTCTTTTCTTCTTTCTTTGTAAAGAGATAAGAACACACTTTTGAAAAGAATGAACCCATTTTTAAAAGCTAGTTCATCTTTTCCACCTTTTCTTCTTTGCAATTAATCACCTCTATTTTTAAAGTTTGATCAATATCAAAGAAGACGATGTTTTTTTATCAATCATTTTCATAAAATAAACATTCTATACGCTTTGGGTCTTTCTCCCAACAAGAAGTATTGTGATATTTGAGGTTCTCTTTTGGGGTTCATGTCATATGTGATATCCAAAGTTTGAATACAAAGGCTTGTGCAATATTAATGACATGCGTCATGACATCGAGATGTTGAGATTGTTCATCGATGGATCGGAGTCTCTGGCTTGCTACAATCTTGTGGAAAAAGTTTGAAGGTCTTGCTACAATCTTGTGGAAAAAGTTTGAAGGTATGAATTAGTGCGGATAGGAGTGCAAGTCATTAGTCCCCTCTGTA
This sequence comes from Sambucus nigra, assembly GCA_949130495.1. Lineage (NCBI taxonomy): Eukaryota > Viridiplantae > Streptophyta > Magnoliopsida > Dipsacales > Adoxaceae > Sambucus > Sambucus nigra. Next base: position 265,319,490 of record OX422209.1, on the reverse strand, counting down.
AGTATTTACCCAGTTTAGTTAGATTATTTTATTGGCCCGAGGATTTTACCATTAGTGGGTGTTTGTACTCGTACATCTGTTGTTGTGATCTTATTTACCTCTTCCATGTGTTTTGTCATCCACATATTTAAACACGATAAAACTTGAAATTGGTTGATTAAAATTTGGGTAAATATTTTAAAATGATATTTTGGTGTGTAAAATAAATTTTTGGTGGGTCTCCATTTCGGTACGCAATATGCCCTCCCAAGTGGTGTCACAGTTTAGTTCTCTTTTCTCTGGGTTGAAAAATATCTAGAGGTAGATCGTGCATTTTTGTGTTAATGTGAAGGATATTGACACGTACTTAGATGTAGATCATTTTAAAGACATTGTTCAACCTGCCTATAGTTTTGGCTCTTTAGATGGTAATTCATCAAATGATAAAGATTTGTGTCAATCATCACCCATTCATGATAAATTCTCATCTAAGATTGACACTTTATCTTTTTCTGGCTATGCTAGTAAGATTCATTAGATGAAGAAGATAGTGACCTTTAATAAGCCTATGATATACTTTTTTGCTAGACTTAAGAAGATCTTGTTAAAAACTTCCATTTAACAAAAAGTGTGAAAATGAAAATGCTTCTCTAAAAATGAAGGGGTCTCAAATAAAAAATTTTGAAGCTCAACTTGTATCTCTTAGTTCTATTCTCCCTTTGATGGAGAATGAGAATAAATATTTCCAAGAAAGGTTGAAATATTTACAACATGAGTTGGAAGAATGTAAAAGTTCTAATGGCTCTTTGAACAAGAAAATAACCTCTATTGAAATGTTTAGTCTTGACTAAGGATATAGAGATTAACATCGAAGATAGATCCAAGAGGATGCGAAAATTTCTTTTAGCCCATATGTGGTGACAATTATTATGCAACACAAATAAATATGAAAGAGGTAACAATCAAGAAAAGATAAATAAAATGCCAATCACACAACAACGGGTATACGTGGTTCAACAAAGATGTGCCTACGTCCACGGTGGTTCAGTCAGTGTTATTTCTCTATATTCTGAAGAATAAGTACAGAGAATACAACTTGTCCTTTGCCCCGGACTTAGGGTTTAATTTATACATGTATACGTTGGAGTAGTGGGGGTGATGGGTTCCTCCTTATTATCCATCTCCCCTACATGGGATCGCGTTCCCCCACAACTTCTCTTCACGGGATCGTGGGGTAATCGGATCAATATAAAAGGTGATGGGCCTGGGCTTTGGGCCGCTAAGGAGAGGCTACTCGTCCAGGCCTATGATGCTAAATTCAGGGTACCCACAATTGTCCCTAAATTTGTTGGGCCATTTTTACAGGTCCAATGAATTTAAATAATCAGCTATTATGGTTGATTTCTTTGAAAACTGTGAAGTTGCTTTGGTGGCACCCGCTTCGCTATCCGTGCGCTATGATTAGACTTGAAGGCTCGTTGGAATAAGGCACATTTCTTTTCGTCGCTTCAGTCTTTTCCAGCAATCTTCTATCTTCTGAGAACTCTTGCGCTTTGTACCTTCTATTTTCGATCTCTACTTTCGTTGCTTCTTCGCCATTTGACCTGATCTTCTGTCTTGTAAGTCTCTCATGCTCTTTGCATTTTCTCTTTGGTTTGTAGTTTTTCTTGTATTTTTCCAATGGCGAAGATTGGAAATAGGTCAGTAACTGAGTTTAGAAAATTCTATAGTATTCTTGAGTGGGTAGAGATTGAGTGTTGTGCCTCGCCTCCTAGGAACGTTAGGGATATCGAGGATGCACATTGGATTCACGTCCTGTTGCTCTCCCAGGGGGGACTTACCTTACCCCCTAATGATCTGTTTCTGTTCTTCTTTAGCTATTTTAGTATTGTGCCTGCACAATGTTCACCCAACGTATGGAAAATAGTGAACGGCGTGCATAGGATAAATCAATTGTATGGCACAAAGTTAGGGCTTGCCGAGGTCTGCTTTTGTTACTCCTTTTCTCGAACGAGTTCATGTGTTCTGTACCTTAAGGCTAGAAGCCCTGATAGGCTATTGGTAGTAAATCTACCTGATTCCCATAAGGACTACTGGCAAGAAGGTTTTCTTGTCAGGAATTGGCAACTTTCCCCCCAATTTGAAGGGTCGAGGTCTGAGAGGTTCACCGTTCCCTTTTATGAGGAAGAATATATAGGTAGATGTCAGATTATTGTTTCAACCTTTGCTGACTTGTGATTTTTCTAACCTCTCCTTGCTTTTTCTTTTACAGCGAGGACAAAGAACTTGGAGCCTGCTCTCAGCGAGGTTCATATCTCGGAACTGGTGAAAGCTTGGAACATCAGGGAACCTTTGGGAGACGGCGAGCATCCTAGGTCTGCTGCTTTTCTGCTTGAATATAAGAACACAGGATCCAACTTCATAGCCCGACCTGTGGATAGTGTTCCGGATTTTGACTCTTCCGAAGAGATTTCTGCTGAGCCCATCCAATTGGACGAAGAAGAGAGCAGCTCAGAGAGTGAGCCTGCAGGTGTTGTGAGTAACTTGGGTGCAGGCAGTGCTGACAGTAGCAGTTCTTCGAGCACTACCAGCAGTTCTGGTGAAGAGATGCCTCCCAGGAAGAATTTAATCAGAGATGATGATGATGATGATGATGTTCTTCTTGCACAGAGGTCCAAGAAATCGAAGACTGCCTCCGGAGCCATAGCTACTGGTTCTCGGCCTTCTTCTCAGGAGCAAGAGAAGAAGAAGAGAGAGGAGGAGCAGGCGAGAGAGAGAGAGAAGAAAAAGGAGGAGGAGAGGAAAAAGTGGAAGAGAGAAAGAGAAGGGAGAGAGAAAAAGAGGAGGAGAGGAGGAAGATGGAATTGAGGACCAAAACTGGTTAAGCCCTGGTCCCAGTATCTGCCTTGCCTGAGGGGGCGTCGGTGGCCACCTCTCCTCAGCTTGCCCCTGCGCTGCTCGAGAGAGCAGTCCTTCCTGCAGATCGTGAGAGGGCGTTGGGGTCCGATCAACTGGCTTTCCAATCTAGCCAGAGGCTTACCTTGGTAAGGTTCCCTTCTAATTCTCAATTTCTTTTGACAAATTTTGATGGTTTGTTCTTCCTGATCCTTTCCTTGTTTTTTGCAATTTGTGACCGACTTCGCTGTGCTCTATCTCTCTCTCGATGAGCTCGTGAGAAGGAACGGTGAGATGGAGCAGCAGAAGTCTACTCTGGTAGCCAGGGGTTCTCAGCTGGAGGCCGATCTGAAGGATGCTGATGCATCTCGAGCTTCATCTGCCTCGGCCCTTGCTAATTCTGCTCATGAGAGAGATGATGCTGTCAGGGAGCTTGGCGAGCTGAGGAAGTCGTATGACCTGGTATGCTCGAGCAAGCTAGATTTTACGGAGAAGAACAGGGTTCTTGCCGAGCAACTGGAGGCGGAGAAAGCCCAGGCAGCCACTCTTAAGGAAGATTCGTACAACTCTGGCTGGGCTGCTGCGTATGAGGACGCCGAGGTTCAGATAGGCTATATCAGCCGTCTGAACTTCAAGAAAGGGTGGAACAAGGCCCTCGTGGCTGCTGGGGTGGACGTTGCATCCCCACTCTTTGACGAGCATGATCCAGGGCCAAAGCCAGTCGTGTATGAGGACCCAGCCCCAACTGCTGAAGGCACCAATCCTGTTTCTCAGGCGACTCCTACTGATGCTCCCTTGGTCGAGGGGGCAGTGGACACCCCTGCAGAGGGTAATGCCCCTGCTGATGCTGATAAGGACAAGGGTCCATCCACCGAGGTTGCTAATTGATAGGGCTTCTTTGTAACTTTTTTCTTTTTTGATCTGATGTAACCTCGCTCATTATCAATGAAAAGACTTCATTTTCATTTATGCTGATCTATTTCTTTTCTCTTTCTTTTACTTATAGTTGGTTGATGTGGATGACTATATTCCTGTTACCTCCCAACTAGGTAGGACTCTTGGTCCTAATGCAAGCCCTGCAGTTCGCCAGGCCTTTGCTAGGCTTTACAGGTTTGCTAAGTCAAGGAATCAGAAATATAAGGATCAGTCCGGGCTAGTTGCCAAGTTGAAGGACAGGCTCCAGGAAATGGAAGAGATCGGTGCTTCAGTCCAAGAAGAAGTTAGCGAGCTGAGAGCGAAGTTACTGGAGGCCACCGAGATCAACCAAGTCGTGGAGTTTCTACAGCGGGAGAACGAAGACCTGAGGCGGGAGGTCTCGAAGCTTAAGGAGCATTCGCCGAGCACCGCTTCGGCAGTCCTACAAGGATCTTCTTCATCGCGAGCTGCTCGGCCTTCCCTCCCGCATGCTGGTAGGAGTACCAGGGGTAGGAATAGGGAAGTCGAGGAACAGCGTGAGAGGGAAATGGAGGAGCTGCGCGACGATGTTCGGCGAGCTTATATGACTGCTGCTGGGCACCAGAGGGACATTACCCGACTGCGGCATCTATTCAAGAAGGGCCCTCGCCAAGTGTGGACTGATGGCTATGATCAGGGCTGGCTGGATGCTCCCACAAGATTATCAGAGTTCGAGGAGCTCTCCTTCATCAGGGGGTGGTTGAGTGCTCTCAAAGAGCTGCAGGTCCCGAGGAACTCGATGTTGTGGTATCGGCACGAGATGTCCTCCTCTACTCTGATGCCCAATCCATTCAGGCGAGATGATCGATGGATCCCCATTGATGTTACTCCCCGGAGACTATTGGAGTTGGACGCAAATGAGGTCGTGGAGGAGTTCGATCCTGCTCCTGATGATGGGAGGAGAGCTAAAGTTGCTGACTACCTTGCTCGGAGGCTTCCACCTTGATATTTTGTTTTTTAATAATTGTAAATGCTTTGGGCGAGCTTCGTCCACTAAACATGTACTATTATTGTTTGTAAATATAAAAGATTAATGGAAAGTTCGAGTTTTGGGCGATTTTGCCGACTAAACGTGTTTATCCAATCTTTTTATATTTTTGTAGCTTCACAATCCTTTTTATCTTGTCATGTGAGTGTCCGCCCAGTCCAGTATTAAGAATACCATTGTGCCCTTCCTTTACCTTTTAGGTCGTGTCGTCACACTCCCTTAGGCATAAGTAGGGCAATTGGCGAGGACACACCTGTTATTGGATGTCTTTATCCGGTCAGGGTTTTGTTTAACCAAAGTAGGTTTGATGCCTAAGAATACTCTGTAGGGCTTCATATATTTCCATGGACAATGCTAAGAGGTCTGTCGTGCTTCATGACGATGACCTGAGGAGGGGTGTTCCCCCGCTCTGCCAACCATTATACTTATGATTTGAAAAGGATGTGCAATAAGATATAATTGTTACTTTTTAGAGAGTGATCAACTGAGAGATTTTCATTGGTGAATTGAGAAATAAACTGTCTTTTCCCATAATGAGTACAATAAAAGATCTAACAATAGAACTCCTAAAAATAGAATTTCTTGAGATTAGCTGCGTTTTATGCTCGTGGTATCTCTCTGCCCTCCATCGTTTTCAAATGATAGGCACCTTGCAGATTGTCTCTAATTATCTCATAAGGTCCTTCCCAATTCGGGCCCAGTTTACCGTCTGATGGCTTTACTGTGTTGCCCAGGACCTTTCTTAGAACATAGTCCCCAACTTTGAATTTCCTCGAATTGACCCTTTTGCTGTAGTGCTTTGCGAGCTGTTGCTGATAGCTCGCTAGTTTTACTAAGGCAAGCTCCCTGCGCTCGTCGGCCAAATCGAGTTCAGCGAGCAAAGCCTGATCGTTCTGACCCTGCTCGACAAGGTCGGATCTCATTGTAGGCAATCCTGCTTCTAGTGGGATGACTGCCTCCATACCATATGCTAGTGAGAATGGCGTTTCTCCTGTGGCTCGCCTAGGAGTCTTTCTGTACGCCCATAGGATATGCGGTAGCTCGGTTTCCTACGCGCCTTTGGCTTGTTCTAACCGCTTCTTCAATCCAGCGATCACTGTCTTGTTGGAAGCCTCAGCTTGTCCGTTGCTTTGAGGGTAAGCCACCGAGCTGAAGTGGTGCCTGATCCCATGTTGGTCGCAGAAGTCCTGAAAAGGGCCACTCTCGAGCTGTGTTCCGTTGTCAGTGATGATGGTTCTGGGGATCCCGAATCGAGTGATTATATTTCTCCATATGAACCTCATCATGTCAGCATCTCGGATGTTTGCCAGTGGTTCTGCCTCGATCCACTTGGTAAAGTAATCAGTTGCGACCAACAGGTATTTGCGATTGCCGAGAGCGGTGGGCAGTGGTCCCACGATGTCCATTCCCCACTGAGCGAAAGGCCAGGGGCTGGTCAGGGATTTTAACTCGCTGGCGGGCTGGTGGACCATGGGGGAGTGAAGCTGGCATTTTAGGCATCTGCGGACATATACTGCGGAGTCCTTTTGCATATATGGCCACCAATAACCTTCCTTCATTGCTCGGAAGGCTAGAGACCTTCCTCCGACGTGACTCCCGCAGATTCCTTCGTGAAGCTCGTGAAGCACTGTCTTGACATCGCCTGGGTGGACGCATCTAAGGTAGGGGCCGGAGAAAGATCTTTTATACAAGTCGCCTCCCGTGGATAAGTGAAAGCGAGCAGCTTTGACTCTTATCTGGTGGGCAGTCCTCTTATCCTCTGGGAGCGTTCCGTTATTCAAATAGTCTCTCAAGGGATCCATCCAGCTGGGGGCTGGTTCCAATTGGAGTATTGGTTTCGCTTTGGTCAGCTCGCAGTTGGGGCAAATGCTCGGGCAGCTGAGAAAATCGATAGGGATGATCCTTTTAAGGCTGGAATCAACTACCGAGCTAAGGGCTGCTAAGGCGTCAGCGTGGCTGTTCTGCCCCCTGGGAAACTGTTGGATGTTGATTTCTTCAAAGTTCGTCATTAAGTTTTTTACCAAGGAGAGGTAGGCTGCCATCCTCTCATCCTTCGCGTTATAGTCTCCATTTATCTGATTGGAAACTAGTTGCGTGTCTCCGAATACCTGTAAATGCTTTGCTCCCAGAGTTTGCGCCCTTTGGAGACCTGCTATCAAGGCTTCGTATTCTGCTTCGTTGTTAGAGGCTGCAAATCCCAACCTGATTCCTTGCTCGAGGACTGTATTTTCTGGAGTGATGAGAACAATTCCTACTCCTGCCCCCTTTGAGTTGGAGGCTCCATCAACGAATAGTTTCCAGCTCCCCCTGTAGCCTGGTTGTTTTGTTCTGTTGGCTTAGGCTGGTCGAAGGGTTCTTCGCCTGTGAATTCAGCTATGAAGTCAGCAAGGATTTGACCCTTGATAGCTGTGCTTGGTTGAAATTGGATGTCAAATCGGCCGAGCTCGACTGACCATTTAGACAGTCTTCCCGACAAATCCGCCTTCCTTAGACAGCCTTGAGGGGGTGTGATGTAAGGACGATGATCGTATGAGCTTCGAAGTAATGCTTCAGTTTCCTCGAGGACATTACTAGGGCGAATACGAGCTTTTCCAATGGCAGGTAGCGCTGCTCGGCGTCTAGTAAGGTTTTGCTCGCGTAATAGACTGGATGTTGGATCCCTGTAACTTCACACATTAGCGCTGAGCTGACAGTATGGCTGGATACAGAGAGGTAGAGGTAAAAAGAGTCCATTTGCTATGGTATGACAAGCAGTGGTGGGGAGCTTAGGTAGGACTTGAGCTCGTCTAATGCTTGTGAGCAACCTGGAGTCCATTCTACCGTTTTGCTGCCTTTTAAGAGTTGGAAGAAGGGCTTGCATCTCTCGGAGGATTTATAAGTGAAATGATTTAGAGCAGCGAGCATTCCAGTGAGCTTCTGTACATCGCGGATTGTGGGAGGAGGTTTCACTCTTTTGATTGCATTAATCTGGTCCGGATTAGCCTCTATGCCTCGCTCGCTGACCAAATACCCAAGAAACTTTCCTGACTGGACACCGAAGGAACACTTGCTCGCGTTGAGTTTCATTCGGTACTTACTGAGGATTTCGAAGGTAATTGACAAGTCCGAGAGGTGATTTTCCTTCTCCTTGCTCTTGACGAGCATGTCGTCGATGTAGACCTCCATTGTGTCTCCCATTTGATTCTTGAACATTTTAGTAACCAGCCGCTGATAGGTTGCCCCTGTATTTTTTAGCCCAAAAGGCATGACCTTGTAACAGTATAAACCAACCGTCGTAATAAATGCCGTTTTGTCCTGATCTGGGGCATACAGGGGAATCTGGTGATAGCCTGAGTATGCGTCCAAGAAACTCATTCGTTCATGAGCTGCAGTGGCGTCTACTAGTTGGTCTATTTTCGGAAGAGGGAAGCTATCCTTGGGGCAGGCTTTGTTGAGGTCAGTGAAGTCTATGCAAACTCTCCACTTCCCGTTGCTTTTTGGAACTACCACTGGGTTGGATAACCATTTGTGGAATTGTACTTCCCGTATGGACCCTGCATCCAGCAGTTTTAGACTTCTTTTTCTATTGCCCTGGCCTTCTCGGGATCAGTTCGTCGTGCCTTCTGTGCTATCGGCTTGAATGTGGGATTGACGTGCAACCGATGGCAGAACATATTGGGATCGATTCCTGGTAGCTCATAGGGTTCCCAAGCAAAAACGTCTATGTTGCTTCTGAGTACGGTTAATAAATCCTTTTGCTCTTGGTCAGTGAGTGAGGTCCCGATCAGGAAGACTCTGCTGTTGTCGCCTTCTTTAGCAATTACTTCTACCAGGTCCTCTACAACACGCTCGGAGGGGAGGAGCCTGGTCTCTTCCACTCCGGGCCTTCCATATTTTAATTGCTATTTGGAAGGGATTGCACCTTCCTCCACTTTCTCGCTGGTTTGAACGACTTTTTTCTCTGGCTTTGGTCGGATGGTCGCTATGAAGCACTTTCTCGCCATCGCCTGGTCGCCATGTATCTCCATCACTCCCCGCTCGGTGACATATTTGAGTTTCTGGTGGTAGGTCGAGGAGACTGCCTTCATTGCATGAAGCCATCCCCTGCCGAGGATGGCTTGATACGGTGAATCGATGTCGACCACCGAAGCCGACCAGAGGAACAATGGTTCCCTTTTGGTCGACAATGTTCAACTTCAATTTTCTGAACATGTCAATGTACATTACTTCAGATGAGCTCCCTTAATCGACGAGCAGCCTGTCGATATCAAAGTTGGCTATCCTGAGTGTAATGACTAAGGCATCGTGATGTGGGGTCCTCAGTCCTACAAGATCTTCATCCATGAAAACAGTATGCTTGTTGTAGTTGATGTCCTCTGCTCGCCGACGTTTTCCTGCCTGTGATTTTGCTGGATCAATCTGAAAAGCTTGCATTACCGCTGTCAGCTTTTTTACCTCCATTCGAGCTGAGTTACCCTGGATTTGCTTAACATCGGATACTCCATGGATTACTGCGAATTCGTGTCCGGCGTCGTCTTCCAATACGTTGTCGGATTTTTCCTCCTTGTGGACAGTCACTCTCTCTACCTTCCTTTCCATAAAGTCATTCAAATGTCTGGATTGGGCCAACTCCTCGAGGTGGGACTTAAGAGCCTTGTAGTGCTCGGTCTTATGCCCTCCCTCTTTGTGGAAGGTGAATCTCAGTGCATTCTTTCTTTTCGATGGGTCTCCTCCCATTTTTCGGGGCCATTTGATGAACGGATCATCCTTGATCTTCGCAAGAATTTTGTAAATTGGTTCTTTGAAGACGGTGTTGACCGCCTGGAACGACTTTGCAACGTCAGGGTTCCCTCCGTTCTTGGATTCATTCTTGCTCCCATTCTTTCCTCCTTTTTTCTGGTTATCAACTTTCTCACTTCCCTTGGTAGCGAGCTTGGCTCGACCGTTTTCTCCTACGTTAAGGCAGGTGACATCTTCCACTTTTGCGTATTTCTCAATCCGGGCCATCAGGTCATCAATGGTGGTTGCTTCCTTCTTTGTCAAGGACTGGTAAAGGAGGGAAGAGCTAGGTAGCCCAATTTTGAATGAAGCCACTGCCACCTCTTCCGCGCAGTCCTCGACTTCGTTGAATAACTCCCAGTACCTCTTCGCGTAGTCTCGGAGTGTCTCCTGAGGCATTTTCTTCATTGTTAATAGAGAATCCATCCTTTTGGGATGGGAGCTGCTGGTGATGAACCGGGCCGTAAAGAGCTCGGCCAGGGATTTGAAGTTTCTGATGGATCGGTGAGGGAGTTTCTCGAACCATTTCTGGGCCACGTCATGAAGGCTCGAGGGAAAAATACGGCACATCAGTGCATCTCGGTGATTCCAGAGGGTCATAGCCTGCCGGTACTGCCTGACATGATCAATGGGATCAGTCTTCCCGTCGTAAATCTTGAACCTTGGAATAGCAAACTTTTTGGGAGCTTCTTCTTCTTCTTCTTCAATTTCCCTCGTGAAGGGCGATTTCATCTGGGTCTTGAGGGCTCTCCTGGCGAGTTCTCTGGCCGACCTGGTGCCGCGGTGAGCTGGATGTTGGTCCATTTCTCTGCGGACTAGGTTCCGTATGTTGTCGTCGCTGCGAGCAGGGCTCTGATAGCGGCGAGCTTTTCTCAGTTGCTCGCGGAGGTCGTCGTTTGAGTCGCCACCTTCAAACCCTTGATATTGCCGCCTAGGGCTCCTTCCTTGGCTGCGAGATTTGCTCGCCTGAGGGCTAGGAGTGCGATATGGGCGTCTTCTGGTATCAGGACGTAGTTCTTTCTCCAGTTTTTCCAGTCTTCTTTTCAAGCGAGCATTCTCAACCTCATATCTGCGAGAAGACTCCCTCTGCTCGTGGAGCCTTGCTTCGTATGCATCGATCAATCTGGATATCTGAGTGGACCTTGCTGGTCCTTGACTTTCTTCTGAGGCTGGCCTTTCTAAGCGATCCCCTTGATCTGAACGTCAGACTTCAGACCTAATCCTGCGAGGAGCGAGTGGCTCCTGAATATCTCCTGCTTGAGGAGCGTTGCTGCTGTGACCAGACATCTTAGATTTTTTCTCGGCATGGGCTCTTCTCAGGGAAAGATAAACGTTTCCCACAGACGGCGCCAATTGTGGTGACAATTATTATGCAACACAAATAAATATGAAAGAGGTAACAATCAAGAAAAGATAAATAAAATGCCAATTACACAACAACGGGTATACTTGGTTCAGCAAAGATGTGCCTATGTCCACGGTGGTTCCGTCAGTGTTATTTCTCTATATTCTGAAGAATAAGTACAGAGAATACAACTTGTTCTTTGCCCCGGACTTAGGGTTTAATTTATACATGTATACGTTGGAGTAGTGGGGGTGATGGGTTCCTCCTTATTAGCCATCTCCCCTACATGGGATCGCGTTCCCCCACAACTTCTCTTCATGGGATCGTGGGGTAATCGGATCAATATAAAAGGTGATGGGCCTGGGCTTTGGGCCGCTAAGGAGAGGCTACTCGTCCAGGCCTATGATGCTAAATTCAGGGTACCCACACCATACTACATCTTTGATTAGTAATTATGGAATTGGTTTTGACAATCCACCCGGTAAATCTAAATCAGAGGACATAAATATTTTTGTGAAAGCTACTCAAAAGATTCATGTGCTTAAATAGCCTTCATCATTGCTTGAGAAGAAAGTTATTTCAAAACCTTCAAAGAAAATCGAACATCATTTTGTGCATCATTGCACTTTTTGAAAAATTCCAAGATGAATAAGAAACTTTACTTTGATGAAGTCTCCACCTTGAAACGTGATTTTAAATCCCTTTTTGATAAATTTAGAACTATTTTGTCTAATTTTGGGAAAATCTCAAAATCTAAACACATTAACAACAGTTTGAAGTATTTAAGGAAGAATAACAAGATCAAAGTTACCTAGATTAAGAAAGAAAAATGTCTTATTATTAATACCATCTTAGTTGATCAAAATGATTCACAATGGTATTTTGATAGTGGATGCTCTAGGCATATTTTCGAAAATCAAGCTTTATTTTCCAAACTTGTTAGAAAGGAATCTGGGTCAATTACATTTGGAGATGGGAATAATCTAATATCGTTGGGAAGGGTACCATAGAAATTGATAGTTTTTCTAGGTTAGATAATGTTCTTTTGGTGGATGGATTAAATGCTAATTTTCTTCACATAATTCAAATGTACGACGATCGTCACAATGTGATTTTTACTAAAAAATAATGGAAGGATATATGAATTTTGAAGGGTACTATAACCACGGAGAATTACTACATAATCATTGTTGTTCCGAGTATTATTTGCGATAGCATTAAGGGAGATGTGGAGGATCTTTGGTATAAGAGGTGAACTATAGAGATCTTAGTAGAATTGCTAGGAATGAACTTGTTCGAGATTTACCTCCTTTAGAATGAACTTCTTTTCATGTGTGTGATACCTATCAAATGGGCAAAAAAATTCATGGTCCACATAAGAAGTTAAATTTTATGGCTACCTCACATGTGCTCGAACTTTTATATATAGATCTTATGGGTCCAATACATATGGAGAGAATATGTGGTAGACGTTACATTCTTGCGATTATAGATGACTTCTCTAGATTCCATTTTGTGTAATTTTTTTGGAGCAAGTCCGATGCTAAGGACAATTTTATTCCCAAGTGTAAATAACTTCAAATGAAAGGACATTCATTATCATGAGATTTCGTAGTGACCATGGCAAGGAATTTAAAAGAGTGTGTGTACCAGAATGCCATATTGAAGCTGGAATACACCATGAAGTTTCGGCCCCCAAATTTCCTCAATAAAATGGAATAGTCAAAAGGAAAAACTGAATTATCCAAGAAATGGCTAGGTCTATGCTAATTGGAAAGAATGTTTTGAAAATATTTTGGGCGAAGTCACTTCACCAACTGGGTCTATATGAGGTATGGTACCAACCCAAACCCTTATGATATTTGTAAAGGAAAGAAACCCGCACTCAAACATTTTAGAATCTTTGGAAGCAAGTGATGATACCGAAGATATCACCACCTTAAGTCAGTTAGCAACTCAAGCCTCTAGAAATGTATATCAATGGTGGAATAAGAGCAGCAATATAAGAAAAATATAACTAACAGAAGAGATGAAAGACAAAATGAGAGATAAATTTTTAAGTGGTTCAGCCTTCGCCTACATCCACTGTGCAAACAGGTAATAATTCCACTATAAATGGTGGCTGGAAGCCAATAATGAGGTTTATAAGTTTTCTCACTCTACAAAGAGATTTTAACATAGTTTGGGAATTACTATCCTTTATAAAGATGATGAAGTAGCCTTTTATAGTGTTGGGGGTGCGCAGTATCAAGCCCAAGCATGTAGCTTGTATGCGTGAGATAAGTGAGCAAATAAGAGAGGTCCATGTGTCATTTGCATGCGTATGTAATGGTGAGCAAATATTCCCCTCATGTGGGCCTGATTTATTATAACGATTTTATCCACGTGTCTTATTTATGCCCAGATCTCATCTTCTACATGAGTTGCTGATGTCGGCTATGTCAGGTCTCAGTTGGACGAGACTCATGAGGTGGTCTTACTTATGGATGAGGCTGAGAGTGGTGTCTGTTCTCTAAATTTTGACTAGTCTTGTTTAAAGATATTGTATTGGGCCGATACATGGCAGGGTTGAGACTTGGAAATGCCATGTTATGAGCACAGCGGTAGCCTTCATTTACTGCCGTAAATGCTCTCTTGATTGAATCTCGAAGGCCGAGACTATTTGACCCGGACCATTGTGATGTGGGCCTATATGAGAATGAGTATGAGTTACACTGAGAGGGGTAATGCTACTGGGCTGAGTCTCATCAAGACGAGGTCACACTTATGCATATTAATCACCCCTAGACCTTAGCCTTCTATACATATAGGAGGAGGATGTATTAAGTCATCTTTCATCCTGCAATAAGATGTTCCTTCAGTATCAGAGAGAATCTTGGTGATGTGAGTGGGCTCGAGAAGTGTTAGAGACATCATTTTAGTGTTCTGAAAGAAGTGTCACTTTGATATCCCGAAGTGGACAACTGTTAGTCCATTGGGGTATGGCGTGCTGCCCAAGAAGCGGTGGCAGCGTGCGTCATAGGGACTTGCTCCCTAATGATTTCACATGGGAAATAGTGCAAAATCATTTCCTGGTTTTGTAAGGACAATTTGTCCATCTTTATGTATATGTTATGTCATACGCCGTTACAAGATTGATGGTTGAAAATATCACATCGACATCAACGAAATCCGAAATCCGAAGATCAAAAGAAGAAGGAATCTGAAAACAGTCAGCCGGACCGGTCCGCCCCAAAATAAAAAGAACCGATCCGACTGCGGACCGATCCGCCCAGGACCGGACCGGACCGCCTTGCAAAAAGAGTCCAGAGAGCACCGAACCGATTGCGAACCGAATCGGCTTCAAATTAAAAGAACCGATCCGCCTGAGGCCCGGACCGATCCGCCCTGGATAAACTCTGCCAGATCGTGTAGCAGATTTTTTAGGGTTTTGACTCCTTATTTAAACCACGATCAGTAGTTGGTTTCTATAAGACTTTCCCACATTTTTCAGAGCATATCAACTCTAAAGTCTTCACCTATTGAGTCCTATGATTCTAGGTTTTTAGATTCACACATCTTCCATATCTATGTGAATCAAGTTTGGTAACCCAAGAACACCATTGCTGTTGTTCAACCCTTGTGAAGTGGACCGCTTCTTCCTCTTCATTGCAGCCCTACTGGAAAGGGATAATTCCAGCCGCGACTACAGATTCCGATACCTGAGGGTAATTCTAAGTCAACTTGTCTTTTCATTGTAATCCGATTGTAAGCCGTTTTCTTACAAATTATAGTGAAAATAAATGGTTTTGCCCCTGTGGGGGATTTTTCCTCAATTATGTGTGTTTGAATAACTTGTGCATGATTTCATATTGTTTCATTCACACCTAGTTGCATGTTTAGGGTTTGTTTGGGTTAAAATGTGTTTAAATATAATTTGATCTTAATTGAACGCAAGCGCCAACTCTTTCAGGTTTAAAACACAAAAATCTTAATTTTCTTCTTCTTCCTTAGTTTCTCTCTTAAGCTAAGCAAGGCAAACCAGAGTTTCGTTTATCCCTCTCTCATCCGTTCTCTAGTTTTAATCGACCATCTCTCCTCTTTCTTCATTCCAAGCGCTTTTCTTCCCCAAATAACATTCTTTCCTTCCCTTTTAATCTTCATTTTCCCCATTTCTATAGGTGATTTCCATTTTTCTTTAATTTTGACGAAGTTTGCATTTTTTGGCTACCATCTCTAGGGGTATTTGGGTTGTTTTGGAGGTTTTTGGGTAGTATTTAGGTTGTCGGGGGTTGTGTGGTTAGTATTTTGGAGAGAGTGTCTAATTTTTGGTGCTGGATCATTTTTTCGATGAGCTTTATGATGATCTTCTCCGGTGACATTCATGGTTGTTCTTAATTGGTTTCATAGTGAAAACAATTAAGTTCCTTTTGCTAGATCTTTAAGTCAACACAATTCAAACACCACTTGTGTTTTTTCATGTACCGCAGATTGTACGAGTTAAGAAAGCAATTCCCCCACTGTAAAGAGCGCATACTTAAAGATATTCATAAGGCCGAGGCCGAGGCTAAGGCTGAGGCTAGGAGTAGAGCTGAGACCGAATCCAAACTTCCCATCAGCCATGTTCCTTTATCTGTAGTTCATATTTACTTGCTCATAACTTAACCAACTCCAGCCGAGCCTAGAGTTATGATTACCATTAGTGATTCTATGTCATTAGCTTTTTCTAGGGGTTCCTAATCTTCCCCCTTATCCAAGGGTTACAAGCCTTCACATATAAAGCGTTCACATATCGATCTTAAGAGAGATGACTCCAATAAGGAAGCTATGCGAGTCCCCAACTCTCACCTGGACGAGAGTGGGACCATTGAGTCTAGTAACTGGGGTCACCCCTAAACACTAACTAGTGAGGCGAAGGGCACCGAGCCTGATGTCCTCAAAATCTTAGACAACGATGAGTCGAGGGTTGAGGTGGAATTCCATGAGCCACCCATGGCTATTCTAATTTTAGCTATGACCGGGGTCGAGTTTGTGAGTGGGGATCCCTGTGGTCAAGCTCTAGTAAATGATGAGGATAAGGATGAACTTGACACTTTATATGCTTTAACTATCCTAATTGATGCTCAGGAATTGGACATAATTTTATGGAGACACCTTTATGGTGTTAAATATTCGATTTAGATAAGAGTACCCTAAGAGGAATAGAGAGCGTTCAACAGTCGAGTGGAGGGCGAGGCTGCAAGTTATGAGTAAATATTCAAGGTCGGCTTTCGCTTGCCAATTCATCCTAATGTTCGAATCGTCCTAGCAAGTATCGGCCTCTCCCGTGCGCAGTTAACCTCTAATTCATGGAGGAATTTTCTAGGGGATTTAATTATGGAAGTTAGCGTATAAGTCCGACCTCCCATTAGAAGTCTTCAGGGCATGTTACAAAGTTTCCACACAGAAGTTTGTGTCGTGCTACTTTCATTAACTAGCTCGAAATTTTGACAAGAAATTTATCCAAATCAATCAGACTTCTGACCATGATTGGAGATCTCGATATTTCTTCGTATCTGGTGATTGGGAGTTTGACAATAATATCCATTCTGGCATCCATGATCCGAGAGTTCCCCATAAATGGGGTAAGGTAATTATGGTTACCAAGCTTGATTCCGACTTGAGTTTAGATGCCTAGGAGAACATCGACTTTCTCCGTACATCTGGGAAAGACGGTGGGATGATAGTCTTTGAGGATCTTATAAATCCATATATGTTAGCCGAGATTGGATTGGGGGTTATCCCCCTAACTGAGTTATGTAATTTCATTTTGTAAAATCTTATAACTTCACTGTCGTCTTTTCCCAGTTTAATTTAGTCGACACTTATTATTTACTTTGTTTGTAGATCATTCAGCAGAAGTCAGTGACGAAGTTTAGAGAATGACAACCCTCATTACTGGAAAACTGCTTTCCAATCTTGTAGGGAGGAACACTGCGTCGTATCATCCATGGTAAAAGATAATCGCTTGGCGTCCTTCTACAGCCGAGGGATTAAAAAATAAGAAGCAAGTGTTTGAGGGTATTGGGGTCAACCCTCCTCAGGCACCCAAAAAGAAGAATGATGCATCGTTTAAATCTGGTAGGGACACAACCTTCCATATATCTGAGGATACTGTGGTCGCAGCTTATTTGACACGGATTAGCATGATGACTGATTCTCTACTGAACAACCAACATAGGGCCCGTGAGGCCACGACGTTGATTAACCCCGAGTGTGATAATCGATACTTCAATTCTCAGGAACCATCTCGGGTTATTGACTTTATTCTCCAATGGACTAATCAGGTAACAATTCTTTTCACTAAATATTTTATTAAGTGTTGTATCATCTCATACTAAGTTACGTTCTTTTTTGTCTTGTAGTCAATGATTGCACTCCAAAATTTGCAATTGTGGGCAAAAGAGTCCAGCAAAAAGATCAAGCAGGACGAGTCTGCCATCACAGAGAATGGTGAGTTGAACCAGAAACTTCAAGATATTCAGGTAGCTCATTAGAGTTTGATAGCGAGCTAGGTACAAAGCACAAGGAAACTCTAAAAACTCAGAAGTTGGACCATAAAGCTAAAATGGATTTACTGGTCAAGGATAAGGATGCCAAAATCAAAGAGGCACTAGATAAGGCAATCTCTGCCTTTAAAGAATCTGAAGAATTCTTAGACTATGCAATATGTATCTAGAGAATGGCGCAAAAATTGCCTATCGTCGGGTGCTGAATATGCGCCCTGATCTTGTATCGATCGTCCCCCAGCTCGGCGAGGTCCTGAAGTCATCTGACTTAGGGGAATTTAATAGAATCATTTTCATGAACAAAGTCCAGGTTGAGGTTGAGGCACAAGCTACTACCACTAGGACCACATTAATAACCCAAGCCGTGGCCGATGGAGCTATCAATTATCAAAAGGGGAATACTGCCAATCCTCCTGTTACATCTCATATGCCAGTCGAGAATTCCACCGTCGAGAATTGACTTTTTATCTCTTTTAAAGGTTGACCGCCTGTGGTCTTTATCCCCAATTTTACTGTATAACCTCGTCATTTAAACAATCTCGTCTTCAAACATTATTTATCAGTCAAGCCTTTTTTTGTTGTGAACAACTTTAACATCGTTTAACTGAATTGAATGAATGGAATATTGAATGTTGATTCGTCTTTGTATCAACTGTTGTGCTAGCTTTTATCACCAATTGTTGATGTTTGGGTATGATATTTAAGTTATTCCTTGGGGATGTTTATTACCATTTAACATAAATACTTTTAATTTTTGCCTTCACCACTAAGAGTGATGTTCGAGGGGTGACCCCCCCTCGGCGTTATTAGAGGGTATGAGGAAGCCGAGAATCCTCAATCACTCTCGTATCATCTAGAGAGAGTTATAAGTCAATTCACCATAATAAATGATGTTGCACAATCATTATTAAATGGTTTTGAATTTTTACCTTCACCACTAAGAGTGATGTTTCTGGGGTGACCCCCCCCCCCCCCCCCCTCTTGGAGTTATTGGAGGGTATGAGGGAGCCGAGGTCCATCCATCACTCTCGTATCCCCGTGAGAGAGTTATAAGTCAATTCACCATAATTAATGATGTTCAAATTAACCATGATAAATGATGTTCTCTAATTAGGTTTCGTACAAACCACGCAGGAATTGATGATAAAGTAGAATAAGTACGAAATAACAGTTGAAATTTTTCATTGTATTTAGCGTTTTTGTATAACTCCTTGACACATCAATAAAATTGACATGATAACAGTACACTGAATCAAGCAATACATTCGCCTTTTACATAAATTACATTAGTAGAACTATTGATAATATCTATTCAGATGGTCTGCATTTCATGGGTTTCAGAAGGGTTCACCTTCAAGATTTTCAAGTCTGAGTGTCCCTGGCACAACCTCTTCATTTACTCTATAAGCCCCTGCTAATTTGGGTGTAGCTTGTTAGGATTTTTGCCAAACCTTCTTTAGGACCAAGTCTTCGACGGCTATAGGCTGAGACTTCACTTTCTTGTTATAAAATCTTTCTGCTCTCTGTTGGTAGGTCGACTGTCTAACTGTAACATCCTCTCACCTTCTTCTATTAGATCTAAATCTAACCTCATATCTTCCATGTTGGCCTATGGGTCGTAAGTTTGGACTCTGTTGCTAGGGAGTTCGAGCTCTGTCATAATGACCACCTCAGACCCATAAGCTAATATAAATGGCATTTCTCCCTAGACGTTGTTTTCGTAGTACTATATGCCCATATGACTCCATGCAGCTCATCGGTCCACTTCCTTTTTACTTCCTATAGGTTCTTCTTTATCCCATCAAGTATGGTCCTGTTGATGACCTCGGTTTGACCATTGAATTGTGGTTGGCCGGGCACAAAAAAGAACTATTTAATGTCGACCCTGGTGCAATAGACTTCCAACGACTTATTTTTTAACTACTTGCCATTATTAGATATCATAGTATGTGGAAAGACGTATCAGTGTATGATATTTCTCCATATAAACTTGAATTACTGCACCTCATGATAGTTATCGTTGCCTCAGCCTTCACCCATTATGAAAAATAATAAATTGCCACAATCAAATATCTACAGTTTCTTGTCGCTTTAGAAAGAGGTTCGACCAGGTCTATTACCCATACAGCAAAATGCTAAGGTTTCTTTATGGATGAGAGAGGCTGATGAGGTTGGTGAGGAATACTTACAAATACTTAGAAGTTGTGGCATTTATCAACGTACTCTACTGAGTCTTTGGGGAGCGTAAGCCCAAAATATCCCTGCATGACGATCCTCTCAGCAAAAGATCGACCACTAATATGGATTACATATGACCCTTCGTGCACATCTTGGAGACATACTTGATCTCTGAGGTATGAACGCATCGGAGCAGTAAGAGCATTAAGACTCTTTTGTAAAGAACGTCACCTATGATGGTGATCTTGGCTACCCGATATCTTATTTTCTTCCTCTCGGCCTTCGATTCTGGAAGTTTTTCGTCTCTGATGTACTCAATTATGGGGTCCATACACGATTCCCTAAGATTCAAGTTTAAACAAAAATTTATGAAATTCTCGTCCTCTTCGATGCTCAGCCTCACTAATATTTTAACAGGCACAGATCGCCTAATCTCAATTCTGGTTGCCAACACGAGTCTTGTTAAGGAATCGACTCGATTGTTCTCTAACCTCAAAATCCTATTCACTTTGAGTTCCCCCAATTTCTCCAATATTTTTCTTACTCTAGCCAAGTATTTTCCCATTTTCTCATATTTAGCCTCGTAGATCCCCATTATTTGATTAATAACTAGTTGCGAATCATTATGGGATACCATGTGGTCGACATTTAGAGTTTTGACAAGGGAGAGACCTATCAGCAGGGCCTCATACTCTGACTTATTTTTTGATGCCTTGAATCTGAACCACAAAGCATATTCAATGTCTTCTTCGTTTGGGGCCGACAGTATCAACCCTGTACCGATGCCGCTCTTGCAAGATGAGCTATCTACAAATAAGCTCCAAAGAGGTCATACTTTGAGAAGGGACCTTCACCCAATATTCCATCCTTGAATAAAAAATCTTTATCTGTAATATCGTCTGGGAGATTCTTGACCACTACTTTCTTGTGGGCACACTTTGGCCAAAAGCCCAGGTGATCTTGGCAACGAAATCTACCAGCGCTTACCCTCTTAATCACGTTTCTCGAATGATAATTGATGTCAGACTACCCTAGCACTATTGACCAAGCCATTAGCCTAACTAATTTCTCGAGTTTATGATGGCTTGCCTCAGTGGAGTGTCGGTGAGCACTATCATTGTATGCGTCTAAAAATAGGGCTTCATTTTTCTCGAGGCATATATTAGTGCATATGCTAACTTCTCCAGCTTCGAATAATTAAACGCTACTCCTTGTAATGCTTTACTATTAAATTAAATTAGCTTTTGAACCCTATTATCATCTCAGACGATGGCCACACTGATGGCTGACTCTGAGACAACTAAGTGTAAAAGTAATTTTTTTCATCGAACTGGCCGAGAGAGTAGAATTGGAGATCTCAAATACACCGTATACTCTTAAAAAGATTTTTCACAATCTTTGTACCAGACGAAGGCTTTCCTCAATATCTTAAAGAAGGACAAACACTTGTCAATCGCCCGGGAGACAAAACGGTTAAGGTCTGTAACTCATCCAGTCAACCTCTATACGTCTTTGATTATCTTTGGTGTCTTCATAGCCATCAAAGCTTTAATCTTCACGGGGGTTGCCTCGATCCCCCTCTGGTTCACAATAAACCCCAGAGATTTACCTTCACTGACCCCGAAAATGCACTTTGTTGGGTTCAACTTCATCTTATACTTATCTATAGTCTCAAGGTGTGTTCTAGGTCGGCTAAATGAGTTTTAGCCTTCAAACTCTTTGTCATAATTTCATCTATATACACTTCTATGGTCTTCCCAATCTGATCTTCGAACATCTTATTGATCGACCTCTAGTAGGTTTCCCCCACATTATTTAAGCCAAAAGGGCATTACTTTATGGTAATATGTTCTTTTATCAGTGATAAAGAAAGTCCTCTCAGTGTCTTTTTCATACATGAAGATCTAATTGTACCTAAAATATGCGTCCATAAAACTCATAAGCTCATGCTCGACTGTGGCTTCCACCATTTGATCGATCCGAGGTAGAGGAAAAATGTATTTTAGGAAGTTTTTATGAAGGTCCGTGAAGTCCACACACATTCTCCACCTCCCATTCTGCTTCGGTATAATGACGACATTAGAGAGCCAATTAAGATACTGGACTTCTCTAATGAAGTAGATTGCCTATAACTTCTTTACCTCATCTTATTTATTTCATACCGATCTCTAGCAAAGGTTTTGTGCCC
This sequence comes from Sambucus nigra, assembly GCA_949130495.1. Taxonomy (NCBI): domain Eukaryota; kingdom Viridiplantae; phylum Streptophyta; class Magnoliopsida; order Dipsacales; family Adoxaceae; genus Sambucus; species Sambucus nigra. The sequence goes on along the minus strand of OX422209.1, from coordinate 265,297,678 downwards.
CTGCTTATCTGGATTCACAGTCTTATCAATATTTAGCCGATGACTAAAAATTTCGGGGTCAATCCCCGACATATCTCCATGGATCCAATAAAAAATACTTTGTCTTTTTCTTCAAAAGTTTCACTAGCTCCTTTTTCACCTCTGCTTTTAGGGATGAACCGATTTGGATGATTTTTTTAACTTATCCTTATTGAGGACGATGAATTCTAACTCCTCAGCGTGTTCACCCTTTTTAAACTTCCTCTCGTTCCTTGGGTCGAGAGTGTCAATGTTGTATAATTTTATCTTTATTTTGTGGGCCTCCCTTTCCTTGGCCAATGTAAAGTAGCATTATGGAGCTTGCACTTAGTCACCCTGTACTTCCCCTACTCCGTAAGGAGTCGAGAATTTCATCACCTGGTGAATGGTGAATAGTGGATGGCATGATCTCAAATTCCTTAAGGGCCACTCTACCAAAGATAATATTGTAGTTTGAGAAAACATGCTCATCCATTATAAACAAATCGAATTTCTTGGTGAGGCACTTTGGACAAGTTCCCATGTAAACGTCCACGTCCTATATCCCCCAACGGGTGAACTTTCTCTCCGCTAAAGCCAATCAGCGACTGGTGATATAGTACGAACCTCTTTTGTCTCAGCTTCAGACCTTTGAAATAATCCTAGAACATAATGTCGATCGATCTCCCCCCGTCGATGAGAGTGCGAGACACGTCGTAGCCGTGAACTCGCGTGCTAATGACCAGAGGGTCGCCATGCGAAGCCAATATTCCTTTAAAATCCAATCTTGAAAAACTTACAACAAGAGTATCTATGTCCACCTTTTTCAACTTTCTCGAATTTTGCCTTAATCTTTACAGAGTTTACTCTAACCTATTTGGTGCTGCCTTTGATTCAACCATGTGAGCCTTTTTATTTGCTGGATTAGTGCCTCTACCTGTCAACCCATCACATGTCATTTTGACGTCAAAGGAAATTATGTGCAAAGCTCCTTTAGCTTTCAGTATTTTTACTGGAAGGACATGATCATTGTCCCCGTTATTATCAGATCCTTTTTCATTCTTGTCTGCTTGCACTTCCATTTTCGACTTGTTATTCTTACTTCCATTAAATTTATTTCTGCCCTTATCCTGTCCACTACTCTTATCCACATACTTTATGAGCTTCCCTTGCTTTAATAGTTTTTCTATATTGTCTTTAAGGATGAATCACTTATCATTCGTATGGCCGTGGTCCTGGTGTAACTCAGACCACTTGCTTTTATCCCTTTTATGATGATGGGACTTAAGCTTTTCAGTCCATTTGAGTTCTTTATCATCTTTAATCTCATTAATTATCAAACCTGGGCTTTCAGTGAGTAGAATGTACCTGGAAAATTTGTCACCATTCGATAATTTCTCCTTCTCTTTATCCTTTTTCTGGACAAACTTTCCATTAGCAGTGTCATATGTGTCCCTTATCTTGGACGCCATGGCCTCCTCTGCGTTCATAATCCTCCCGCCCATGTCCAGGAGTTCTTTCATGGTCTTTGGAGGATCCTTAGAGATGTTCCATAAAAGTTTCCCTCATTACAACCCAGTGATGAGGGTTGTCATCGTATTGTTGTCATCGTAATCTTCTACCTCTAACTTCTCTTTATTGAAACGAGAGATGTAATATCTCAGAGGTTCATTCTTCCCCTATTTAATGTGTAAGAGGCGAGTCACATGACTCGGGGATTCATGCTAAAGTAGAAGTTGTGGATAAATTTCTCTGCTAACTTCTTAAAATTCTCTATAGAGCCTCTCGATAAGCTAGTGTATCAAACATGCGTTGCGCCTGTAAGGGTGATTGAGAGGGCTCGTCATCTCATCTCGTTAGACATTGAATAAATATCGACTATTGCCTGATATATATAAATTTGATGCACGGGATTTGTGCTCCCATCCTACCTCGGTGTTACATTCAACGATTTGAACTTAGCTAGGTTATGATAGCTAACAATCCTTGGTACAAATGGTGACCCCTCCATATAATCTCGACGATTGGGGTATCGGCTTTTAATCAAGTTACCAATATTTTCCTCTAACTTTTTAATGGAACTGTTCCATGTCTTTTCTTACGCCATTGCGTTGTATCCACCCCATTCAATCTCAACTACCACAGGTATTGGCTCTCGATCGGTTGTCTTCTGTCAATAGTTGATTTTTCTCTAGTCCTCCCTTTCATGATCTCGTATTGACCTCCTGAATTCACAACGACCATTTCCCTTAACACCACCTATACTTGGAGATCGAGAATTTCAGTCTTGACCTGCTTCATCTACTGGGCCAAGACGATCGAAGGCCGATCCTTCACTGATAGGATCAAAGTTTGATCATCAGCTCAACTTAACAAACATCGAGATTGTCTGTCGGCTCTTGGTAGTATGCAAAATTTTATTACCTTGGTAAGTTTGTACAAATTTTGCTCTAAGGTAGTAGGTGCTGCTAGAAATTTTGTATCTCTCCTAACAATCTCCCTCATCACAGTCTTGGTCATCTAGGAACCCTTGAACTTGCTTTCCAAGGCGGAGATTCCATGGACCAATAACGTCCCTCCGCTTTTAATGGTGTTGTGCTTCCTTAACTAGGGACGAGGGTTATCTTCCCTCCGCCGTGTCCACCCCTTCTCTGGACGTCGACGTTATGATATTCGTCATTGGATCCTTATGAATCCTAACCATTATGCTTTGACTGAAGGCCATAAACTGCTATTGCATTTATTATTGGCTGACCACAAAGGATCTCGATGTCGCTGCCACATCAGCCATTTCGGACTGAGGAGGCAGATGGCTGGAGCTAGCTCCATCATTACACAGTGGGTTAGTAACCATTCCAGAAGGGTTTAATCCTGAAACAAAGAGAGAGGAGATGGATCTTGACAAAAAACACCCTAACTATATTAATGGTGATCCAGGACTAGTGACGGTGGATCTGGATCACTACCAGAGGCAAAGAGGAATGTTCAAGAGAAAAAGGAAAAGGATAAGAGAATATCTTCCCACGTACGATGCCAAAAATGATGATTATGGAGATATCACCACCTCAAGTTGGTGATCAACTCAAACCTCTAGCACTGCATAATAATGGTGGAATAAGAGAAACAATATAAGGAGAATATAGCTAACATAAGTGATAAGGGACAAACGTTTAAGTGGTTCGTCCTTGGCCTACATCCACTGTTTAAATAGGTAGTAATTCCACTATAAATGGTGGTTTTAAGCCATTAATGAGGCTTACAAGCTATCTTTATCTCCATAAAGATATTTTAATGAGTAACAATATGGTTTTGGAATTTCCATCCTTTGTGAAGATGATGAATGTTGATGTAAAAAATTAGATCGCTCTAATTATTTAATCACAGATAAATAAAATGAGACAAAGATTTTTAAAGTGGTTCAGCCTTATAAGAATGGCCTGCGTCCACTATTATGTTATTGCTGAGTGTTTGGGAATTCTCGATTACAAGTTCAGTCCAGAAATTCCCCTCCCCTTGAATGAGGATGATACAAGGTATTTATAGCCTTGAGGCTGTACATGAAAGGGTCGATACATTAAATGATATACACATGAAAGGGTAATATATTTAGTGCAGCGTGTGTGTCAAGATTATAAACATTCAATGAATAGTTGAACTGTTGACTATCTGGTAATTAATGATACGGCCGAGATGCAGCTCGGACCGCCTTCGTTGCTCGTTGATCAAGAGTTCCTCGGAGCGCTTGAGTACCTCGGAGTGCTGGAGTTCCTCGGGGTATCTTCGCTGCTCGGAGAGAACATGAATTGGTCGGGGAAATGAACTTCCTCGTTATTATTGTGCCACATATATTGACACATGTCTTCGTATTATTCGTCCACATCAGCGTATTAATTTTGGTATCAACAGAAGCCCCCAATGTTTCGTATTTCGAACTTTGAGGAATATGGAACATTCTTTCTCGGTATATGGCAATATCGAGTGATCTTCCTGGGTTTTAGGAGCATCGTATTTGAATTTATTTCCAAATTCACAGAATCCGCCTTTTTTCGAATTTTTAAGAGTGCTTCGATCTTTGTGTCCTTTTTGTCCTTTTAGCCGCCGGAAGCTCAATAGTTTCTTTTGTGTAATCATTTCCTTCGCCGCTTCGCTAGGCAAAGTATTTTAACTTCTTAGGTAACCATACCGTCTTCTTCTTTTTCTAATTTTCTGCATTCAAGCTTTCTATTCTCTCTTTCTCTCTTGTGCGTTCATCTTTTCCTTCGCTAGTTGTCAGCAGATCTCCTTCCTTCCTGTAAGATTTTATTCCTTCTTCTTTTATTCATCATTATTTACATTATTGAATCTCTTGAAAAATTCCGTTCTGACTTTTCCATCCCATCTTGGGTAATTTTGGAGGAGCTTTCTGAACCTCAAAATTACTTTCGTTTGGCTGAGGGACATTGGTTCCCCAGTCTTTTTATTCCTGAATGTGGTTTTTCCTTTCCACCAAACCCATTGTGTCTTGAGTTTTGTCAGTATTTTGATCTTGTCCCTGCAAAAATAGCCCCCAATTCATGGAGAATAATTAATGGGGTGTATAAATTAAATCTAACTCATAGGACTTGTATAGGGATCCCTGAAATTATGTACTGCTATAGATGGGCCGTTTTAGATAATATTTATTACTTAAAAACTAGGTTTTTGAATAGGTCTCTTGTAGTTAACCTCCCTGATGCAAATAGAGATTATTTTGAACATGGGGTGGTTATTGAAAATTGGCAATATGCCCTTTTAGTTGGAGACGGAGTATACAACGGTCCCAGATGTCCTCCATATGGCAATGGGATAGGTTTATTTTTCATTTTATTTATTTTCTGAATTTACAAATTCATTATGTTTGATAAAATGTATGACTGATATTTTAATATGTGTTTGTTTGCAGTTGAGAGTAAAAGAAAAACTCCAAAAGAATCAGAGGTTAATATTAAGCATCTGAAACTTATCTGGGGTTTGCATAAGAACGTTACAGACGAGCACATCAGGTCTGCATCATATTTGCTACAGTATAAGAGCTATACAACCTCTTATATTGCTCGTCCTGTTGAACCAGCTTCAACTCCAGAGGATTCTTCTTCAGATTCTCACATCCTTTTAAGTCAGAGAATGGGCAAGAAAAGAGCTCCTCATGCTCTATTTGATGACATTTCATCTGCTGCTGAGGCCAAGAAAAGTAAAATTTATGTCCCAGAGGGGACTAAGAAGGTGGATGTTGCGCCTTCAAAAGCTACCGAGAAGCCCCCAGTGGCTCCGAGCAAGAAAGTTGCTCCTGTGGAAGTGATTACTATCTCTCCGACCAAGAGTTCTTCCTTGGTTGAAACTGCTGAAGTCCCTTTGAGAAGATTGAGGAAATCATCCTCAGTCAATTTGGCTGAAACTGTCTCCTCTCTACCAGCTGGTGGTGTTGGTGTTCCAACCATCATTCCTCCGAGCTCTGCAATGAGCTCGGTAAAAACTTGGATCATACCCGAGGTCCAAGGAATTGATGAAAAAATTTCTAGGGATATGCTGACATCCCTAGCTACTCGTCATCTTGCTTCAGTAAATTTCTCACACTCCGAGTTTTCTTTCTTTCTCTGAATGCTTGCATTTTTGTATTGACTTTACTGTTTTTCTCATCTTTCAGCTGGTGAACTGTTTCAATAACATCGTGAAGAAGGACGAGGCAATTAAAGCTTCCAGCTCCTCGTCTGGTGTAGAGGATGCTCTGCTGGGTTTAACCCAATCTTTGAAGGATTCTCGTCAGCAGTATGACGAGGACAAAGCCGAATGGGAGAAAAAGTTATCTACAGTTGAGGCCGAGAAGGTGAAGATGGTTGAGATCTCCAAAAATTTGGAGAATAAAGTGAAAAGTTTAGAGGTCGAGCATAAGAAATATGACGACAAGCTCAAGAATTTTGGAGAGCTTGAGGATAAGCTGAGGAAGGCAGAGGAAGAATTGTCCGCCCTGCGAGATATCAAGGGCCAAAAAGAAGAATTGGATGCGAAGCTCTCCTCGGAGAAACTGAAAAGAAAGCTCGCAGTTAAAAAATCCTTCAGCGCTGGCTGGGATAAAGGATGGGACAAGGGGATTGCTGCGATGACATCCCAAGTTCAATATGGGAAGTTGAAATATTTTCGAGATGGCTGGGTAGCTGCCCTGCAGGAATTGAAGATCAAAGAAGATTCTGGGCTATTCCAGCTACACCTCCCTGGTCCTCCCCCACCAATTGTGGAAGAAGAAGAAGATGAACCTATCTCTGATGAATCTTCCATAGCTATAGGTGATCAAGTCCCTGCTTCTCTTCCTTCTGCCAACGAGGACATTTCTTCAATGCCTCCTCCTTCTGAGCAAATTTCAACTCATGCTGATCAAGTTGCCGTTACCACCGAGCAACCAAGCTCCTCGTCCCAACCTCCCGAGAAAGTCTTGGGAGACAAGGAAAAGGTGTGAAGTTGTTCGGTATCATTTCTATCTTTCATTATTTGTAATCAAACAATGTAATCCTTTTGTGATCTAATAAAATACATCTTTGTTCATCTCTGTTGTTGATGATTTATTTTTGTTGATTGTTGTCTTTTTCTCATCCTTAGTTTGTTGCTAGAATGGAACTGATATCTGCACATGATACAAAGCTGATGCAGCAATGTCGTGAGTATTATAAAGCTGGTCATACAAATTTGAGTGGATCAGAAATTGCTGACATCCTTGGTCATGATGCCTCAGAACAAGCAATTGAGGCTTATCGGTACTTGAAAGATTTACTTGACCGAGCTGTGGCCAACAGTGTGGCCTACTATGAATTGATCGAGGAACTTCATTGTACCTTAGAAGATCTACAACATCAACACAATGAATTAACTGCTTTGCTGCACAAGGAGTATGAAAATAGATATCAGCAGCTTTCTTCTGAAACAGGCCATAAAAAGATCCTTGCTGGATACGATGTTAGGGAAAGAACTCTAAAAGGTGAAGTTGAGGCCTACAGGCAGATTGCTGAGTTGCTGGAACAAGAGAACAATAATTTGCAGAAAAAGCTGGCACAGTATGAATCTGCAGCGTCATCTTCCACTGCTTTAGTACAAGTTATCGATGAAGGTTTCTCGTTCTTAGAGGTTGAGAATGCCAAATTAAGGCAAGAACTGGATAACTTAAGAAGATCTGTTATTCCTGTGACTGCTCGGGGACGAGGAAGAGGTTCTCGTGGGCGAGGAAGAACTGTTCAAAATGTTGCCGAGGAGCAAAGTTCTCCAGTCGCTGCTCGGAGTCGATCAAGAGTTCTTAGCCGTAATGTTGAAGAGGCTCGCACTCAGTCTACTTTGGAAACTCAAGCATACCAATTAAACGCCAAAGATCGGGCTTTATCTGAATTGTCCAAGAGAAATCTATCTTTGGAAGATCAACTTACTGCAACGAAGTCTGCTTTGAATGATAAAGACGTTTTTGCCAGGAACCTTCACGAACAATTGGATAGATTAACCTTCCAATTCCATAAACAACCCAGGGAATTTTGGATGGCAGGATACAATGAAGCCCTTGTTCATTTAGATGCTCATATTGAATATGCCAATAATGAAGGTTATAAGAGGGGTGGTTGAACGCCCTAGGTGTACTGAAATTGGAGCAAGGGCATTTTTTATGGGATTATCATGCTCCAGGGTTACTAGATTTGCCTGTGCCACCTTTCAAATTGGACATGGAATGGATCCCAGCTCGTTCCATTCCTCGGAGTTTAATTTCAAAATATCTCGGCGATTATAGTCTTCATTCTCAGACTAAATTATCTCGTCCCGAGCATCTCTTGGATACACCTTCTGTGATGAACGTCAGAATGCTCAGAGATATTAATTTCATCAATTCTCCTCTTTGCTTAGAAGATCCTCCTGCCGGCGAGGAACCTGTTTCAAAAGATAAAGGAAAGAAACCAATAGAATAGGTTTTTCAATGTAATAATTAGCACATATGTATAACTTGTAATATATTTTGATCTTAATGAAAGAATTTCATTTTCTGTTTGCAAATTTGTATTGCGATTGTCTTGTGTTTATCAAACATTTTTACGTATCTGTTAAAAAGATAACAATATGGTGCTGTTCATTAACCAACTTTAGCAATCAAAATTACAAGTATCAGTGTTGCTCAATCACTTAATAATAAAGTAATGAGTATAAAATGTTTAAACTGTTTCCAACCAACCAAGGTTGTTAAATTGTGTTTGTCGACCAACTACAGTTGATGGGTTTTTATCCCCGATCAACTATACTTGGTAAACTTTTTCATAAAATATTATCGACCAACCATGGTCGATAATTTATCCTCGTCGACCAAGTATAGTTGATCACCGACCAACTATACTTGGTTCAGTTTGGAATTCTTTGTATTTTCTGGAATGATTTTACCTTCCGACCAACTTGTTGGCCTATTTTCAAATCAAATGATATTGTTCTTCCCTCAACCGTAGTTGATTATTGAATTATCTCCACTAGTTATCTTACCAACCTTAGTTGGTCACACTAGTGTATGCCTCCTAACTAAAGGAGTATATTTTTTTGTTCTTTCGAACTATCTGTCCACTAGTTATCTTACCAACCTTAGTTGGTCACGCTAGTGTACGCCTCCTAACCAAAGGAGTATATTTTTTGGTTCTTTCGAACTATCTGTCCACTAGTTATCTTACCAACCTTAGTTGGTCACGCTATTGTACGCCTCCTAACCAAAGGAGTATATTTTTTGGTTCTCGCCCTTTTACCAACCGGAGTTGGTCGTGTGTTTGAACTATCGTCTTCTTTTTGCTGTCGAGCAGCGCATCGTAGTGTACAACACTAGTATTCCCTGAAAAACTTTCAAACAAAGGAGAGGAAAATGGTGAAAACATCATTGTTTTATTCATATTGATGAAACCGTTGTACATTTTACATCATTGATAATACTTGCGAAGGTGTTCAGCATTCCAAGCATTCTTGAATTCTTTTCCTTCTAGAGTTGCTATTCGGTAAGTTCCTGGTCGAACAACTTCTGTAACTCGGTAAGGCCCATGCCAGTTTGCCTCCAATTTATTGTGTTTCTGAATTACTTTCTTTAGCACATAATCTCCCTCTTTTAAGTCACATTTCCTCACCCTTTTATTGTAGAACAGAGCTGTGCGTTGTTGGTAAGCAGCATTCCTAATGGCTGCCTCTTCTCTGACTTCCTCGAGCATATCCAAATCCAGTCTTCTCATCAAGTCGCTGACTGGGGAATTGAAATTCAGCACTCTGTGTGTTGGGAGACCTAACTCGGCAGGTATTACAGCCTCACTTCCAAATGCCAGCATATATGGTGATTCTCCAGTCGCTGCTCGGGGAGTTGTTCGGTAAGCCCACAATACTGATTGTAGCTCGTTAATCCAGTTAGCTTTAGCTTCACTTAGCCTTTTCTTCTAACCATTTAGCAGTGTTCTATTCGTCACTTCAGTCTGTCCATTGCTTTGAGGATGGCCTGGTGCTGAATGAACCTTCAAAATGTTCGACTGATGACAATAAGCAGCAAATTCCTCGTTATCAAATTGGGTTCCATGGTCTGTGATGAAGGCATGAGGGAGACCATATCGACAGATGATATTCTTCCAAACGAACTGGTATACCTTCTCGTACGTCATGTCGATGAGGGGTTCAGCTTCTACCCACTTAGTAAAATTGTCTACTGCGACGACGAGGTACTTGAATCTTCCTCGGGTGGTCGGCAATGGTCCCACCAAATCAATTCCCCACGTGGCGAATGGCCAAGGGGAAGTTATGGGTGTCAACAATGCTTGTGGAGTTCGTCGGATAGAGGAAAAACGTTGGCACTTGTCACATTTCTTAGCATAGGCTATACAATCAGCCCTCATCGTCGGCCAATAGTATCCTTGAATCATTACCCTTTGTAAAAGTGTTCGACCTGCTACATGAGATCCACAAGACCCTTCATGGATTTCTTCAATCAATTCTTTCACCTCGGAGGGATGTACACATCTCTGCAAACCTGCCATAATTCCTCGTCTATATAAAATACCATTAGTTAATACATACCGAGCAGCTTATACTTCAATTTTTTAGCAGCGAGCTTATCCTCTAGCAATCCTCCCTCTTCAATATATATCCTGATGGGATCCATCCAAGATGGTCCTAAATCAAGGGTAATAACATTCATCGTCAAGTTTTCATCTATGCTCCGACTTTCCAATACTTCAATTGGTATCGTTCTTCGCAGCTCGGTACGAGTAGCTGATGCTAGTCGGGCCAGTGCGTCTGCTTGTACATTCTCCATCCTCGGTATTCTCACCAATTGAATGGCATCAAATTCTGTCAGTAACTCCATCACCTTTGCATGATACTTTGCCATTAAATCTCCTTTAACTGCATATGTTCCTGTCATCTGATTTACAATTAATTGAGAATCACTGAATACAATTACTTGACGTGCTTCCATAACTTTTGCTAAGTTTAAACCTGCTATCATGGCCTCATACTCAGCTTCATTATTAGAGGCTTTGAATTGGAATCGTAAAGCATATTCCATGTCAATCTCGTCTGGGGTGTTCAAAACAATTCCTGCGCCGCAACCTGCTGTGCAAGATGAGCCATCTACATATAATCTCCATATGGGTAACCTTTCTTCAAATTCCTTATCTGACAGGGTTCCTCGGTGAAATATTTGTTGCTTCTTTTCATCCTCCCTTGACACTTTTCGCTCCTCGTCGACCATCTCTCCTCGCTCTTTTACCAACCGGAGCTGGTCTGAGTTTGAAATTGACGATCTGTCTTCATCCATAAGCCCTTTTACCAACCGGAGTTGGTCTGGGTTTATGCCTGCTGATCCTGTAACATCCACAGGTTGGTCAACGAGCACCCTTTGCTCCTCGGGGTTATCAGGGTATGTAAACTCTGCTATAAAATCTGCTACAGCTTGCCCTTTTAATGATGATCTAGGTTCATACACAATATCATATTCACCGAGTTCTATTGCCCAGTACATCAGTCTTCCTGATTTTTCTGGCTTGTGAAGGGCTTGTCTTAATGGCATATCGGTATATACGACGATTGTATGGGCCTGGAAATATGGCCTCATTCTTCTACTTGCTTCAATTAATGCCAATGCCAATTTTTCTAACTTTGGATATCTGATTTCTGCACCTCGAGAAGCCTTACTTGTGTAATAGATGGGTTTCTGAACTCCATTCTCCAATCTAATCAATGCTGAGCTAACTGCATTCTCTGATACAGCCAGATACAAGTACAACTTCTCTCCTGTTATTGGCCTGGACAACAATGGAGGTGCTCCCAAATACTTTTTCAAGTCTTGAAAGGCCTTCTCACATTCATTAGTCCACTCAAAAGTTTTTCGAAGTGTTTTGAAGAATGGGAGGCATTTGTCAGTTGCTCGGGACACAAATCTGTTGAGTGCTGCAACTCGTCCTGTAAGACTCTGCACTTCTTTCTTTGTTGTTGGAGATCGCAACCCTAAAAGAGCTTTGATCTTATCTGGATTTGCTTCAATGCCTCGCTGGTTGACAATGTATCCGAGAAACATTCCTTCTCGTACTCCAAATGTGCACTTCGTCGGGTTGAGGTTCATCTGGTATTTATCCAGTTGATCAAATGTCTGAGCTAAGCCAACTAAATGATTTGCAGCTTTCTTGCTTTTTGTCAGCATATCATCGACATAGACTTCCATGTTGCAACTGATTTGTTCGGTGAAAACCTTGTTCATCAGCCGCTGGTATGTCGCTCCTGCATTTTTCAAACCAAAAGGCATAACATTATAGCAATAAGTTCCCCTAGGGGTAATAAAAGAAGTACTTTCCCTGTCTTCAGGTTTCATTTTGATCTGGTTGTAACCAGAATACGCATCCATGAAGCTGAGCAGCTCATGTACCGAGGTAGCATCCACTAGTTGGTCAATTCTGGGCAATGGAAAATGATCTTTTGGGCATGCCTTGTTGAGATCAGTGAAATCAACACACATTCTCCATTTATTGTTCTTCTTCTTTACCATCCCCACATTTGCCAGCCAGTATGGATATTTCACATCTTCAATGAATCGGGCTTTTTGGAGCTTCCCATGATGATGTTGTAGGCTGACTACACATTCTTATCCATCACAAAGAAGCGTATTCTTTCTGTTCGACAAGCAGGCCAAGTTCTAATGAATATGTCCAACTTGATCGTCCCAAGTGGAAAAACTTTCTCGCCAGCAAAACCCAGAAGGGGTCTGTGATAAGGTTCCAGTTGAGATAATTTCAAATTCAAGCTATCAAAACATGAATAGTACATGATGTCTGCTGAACTACCATTGTCCACCAACACCCTTGAAATCACCACATCTTTCATCCTCATTTTGATCACCAAGGGATCGTCGTGAGGGTAAAGAACACCTGCCAAATCGTTTTTTGAAAAACCAATAACTAGCTTCTCTTTATTTACCTTCCTCGGACGATCATCCTCGGCAAGATTTATTCGTTGAATATATGAGCAGGCTTGAGCCTCTCCGAGATAGGCCTTTCTTTCTGCAGTAAGGTCTCCCCCTCCAGTATCTCCTCCTGTAATAACATTACAATCAAATGACCCCAAACGTATGGAAAATACCTCTCGTTCAGGCTGTCTTGGCTTCTTTGGAAGATCGGGGTCTTCATCTGGATCATCTTCATGATCTCTTTTCTTTTTCTCCTCCGTCCGACGAGGAGATCTGGAACGATCTCTAGTTCTATCATCATTCTTCCTTTCACCTTTGCGATCTACATACTTTGACAACTTTCCTCTTCGGATGAGCGTTTCAATCTCGTTCTGAAGGACTATGCAATTTTTGGTCGTATGGACATGATCTTTATGGAACTCGCAATATTTGGCCCTATTTCTCAGTTCAGGATTGGTCCTCAGTTTATCTGGCCACTTGATTTCTTCGTTATTCTTGATTTCTTCTAAAACATGATTAATACCCATCTTCAATGGAGTATAATTATCATATTTCTTCAGGACTTCCCATGACGTCCTATTATTCTTGGAGTGCTTGTCACCACCATTACCTTTTTGCTCTTTCTTCTTAGATTTGTCAACCTCCACCTTGGTTTCTTTATCCATATTCTTCTTCGCAGCCATAGCCTCCTCGGCATTCATGATTTTGGCAGCTTTTACCATCAACTCCGACATAGTTTTAGGTGTATCTTTGGCCAAAGTATAATATAACTTGTTAGGCAGCAATCCACTCATCAAAGCAGTGATCGCTGTCTTTTCTTCATAATCTATGACTTCCAACTTCTCGTTATTGAAACGAGTTATGTAATCTCTATTACTCTCACCTGATTTTTGTCTAACACTTAACAAGTGCGCTACTCGCTTTACCGGCTTTGCTCCAAAACAGAAATTACCAATGAACAACTCGGCTAACTGAATAAAAGTCGAAATCTTACCCCGAGGAAGATTGTTGTACCATATCTGTGCAGATCCGGTAAGAGTTCCCGAAAATGCTCTACACCTCATCTCGTCGGGCAGAGTATATATTGGCAGCAACTTGGTATTGTACTATATGAAGAACAGGATCTGTCTTTCCATCATATTTAGGGGTCACTACAGGTGCTTTAAATTTCGATGGTGTAGGAAAATTCACAATGGCCTGCACAAAAGGTGTCCCTTGAACAAAAGTTCTCTGTAAGGGATTCCTTTCTTTAACCATTTCTCCAAGTCTATCCTCCAATCGCTGAATGGAACCCTTCCATGCTTCATTTCCTTCCTCGGGCTGCTTAGTCCGAGAAATTGATTGTTCTGACGTAGCTTCCTGAGATCTATCTCGACGAGTAGCTGGTCTTGATTGTGCTGATCCTTCTCTCAAACCTGATGGTGGTCGAAAGCTTCTCGATGGGGCTCTATGTGGACTCATATTTCTCCTTGGTCCTAACCGACTGAAAGGAGATGCCATGCTTAATCTTTCCAGGGCGCTAGTTCTCTCCGGAGAGAGGGTGATATGTTGATCTGTATCCGTAGCCCGTATCGATGAAGTTCGTCCAGGTTGATAAGAAAAATCATTAGATTCTTCATTACGATATGACCCAGTACGCCTGGATCGCGATTGCCCACGATCACTCCTTTGCCTTGAATGGGTAGGTGCACCGCCGTGAAGAGTTTGAATGAGTTGCCTCATTGTTTCTTGCATGGCGGTTTGTCCTTCAGCCAGATTCGTCATAATTCCAGCCAGATCTGGAGGTGCAGATGGGTTTGGAGGATTTCCAGTATTTCCAGCATTTCGATTACTGGATTCTGGATTATCTTCCATTGATGATAAATGATTTTTGGTGAAAAACGATAGCAACAGTCGTTTCCCACAGACGGCGCCAATCTGTTGATGTAAAAAATTAGATCGCTCTAATTATTTAATCACAGATAAATAAATTGAGACAAAGATTTTTAAAGTGGTTCAGCCTTATAAGAATGGCCTACGTCCACTATTATGTTATTGCTGAGTGTTTGGGAATTCTCGATTACAAGTTCAGTCCAGAAATTCCCCTCCCCTTGAATGAGGATGATACAAGGTATTTATAGCCTTGAGGCTGTACATGAAAGGGTCGATACATTAAATGATATACACATGAAAGGGTAATACATTTAGTGCAGCGTGTGTGTCAAGATTATAAACATTCAATGAATAGTTGAACTGTTGACTATCTGGTAATTAATGATACGGCCGAGATGCAGCTCGGACCACCTTAGTTGCTCGTTGATCAAGAGTTCCTCAGAGCGCTTGAGTACCTCGGAGTGCTGGAGTTCCTCGGGGTATCTTCGCTGCTCGGAGAGAACATGAATTGGTCGGGGAAATGAACTTCCTCTTTATTATTGTGCCACATATATTGACACATGTCTTCGTATTATTCGTCCACATCAGCGTATTAATTTTGTTATCAACAATGAAGTACCCATTTATAGTGTTGGTGGTGCAGAGTATCAACCCCAAAGCATGCAACTCGTGTGCATGAGATAAGTGAGTAAATAAGAGAGTGTCAATTGTACTGTGCATGTGTATGTCATGATGAGATAACATTCCCCTCACATGGGGCTGATTTGCTATAATGGTTTTGTCCACATGTCCCATTGATGTCCATATCACATGTTCCACGCGGGTTGCTGGTGCCGGCTTGATGAGGTCTCGGATGGTTGAGACTGATGTGGTGGTCTTACTTATATATAAGGCCGGGAGTGATGTATGTTCTCCAAATGTTGACTAATCTCATCATAATAACATTGTATGGGGCAGACACATGACTGGGTCGAGACATGGAAATGCCGTGTTATGAGCATAGCGATAGCCTTCATGTATGATCGTAGATGTTCTCTTGATTGGGTCTCGAAGCTCTAGACTGTTTGGCCTATACCATTATGATGTGGGCCCATATGAGGATGAGTCTGATTCGCACTGAGAGGGGGCATGATGTTAGGCTAAGTCTGGTTTATATGAGGTCACACTTATGTATATCAGCAAGTCAAGGATAAACAATATCTAACAAGTCAGAACTCTAGGAGTGAGGTAGGAATTTTTCTTGGCTAGTCCATTAGTAGTCACGCCTATTGTGATTTTAATTATGTCTCTTTAAAAATTATGGAAACCAATAACGTCATTATTGATGATAATGATTCCTTTGACATCAAAGAGAACGATTGTGAAGACATGTCTTTCATTTTCCCACATATTGAAGAAGAAGGATAAGATAAAATAGATGAGTGTGAAGAGATAGCCCCACCACCTAGTGAGGCTGTGAATTTTGGAGATGCACCTACTTGGGTTAGGAAATACCATGATGCTTCTAAGATCATTGGCAGTCCTAATATTAGATTTAAGACAAGATCTCAACTCAAAAAGGAAGTTAACTTTCTTTGTCTTAAAAAAATATTGTCATAAGCCAAATATGTAAGTAATTTAAAGATAAAAAATACATCTTGTACAACATACAATATATAAAAAATTATCTTACCAAGACTCTATTTATACTCAAGTAAATCAGACAAAGAAATTTATCAGTAAGAATATAAAAAGTTAACAAGAATAACATGTCGAAAAAAATAGTATGATGTTATAATAATCATGTACAACAAAATATAGGACAAGTGGGTAAATAAATATATAAGTTTTGGAAACAGATTATTTAACAAAATAACATCGTATATGCATCATTCAACTGCAAGTGGGAAGACAATAATATATAACACATAAATAAAATGTTAAAATTGCCCAATAACTTAAACACGGGGCCCATGAGAAGTCTTATTTGGGTTAAGCTCGGATGCAGGTATATGACACATAACACGTAATAAAGACAATTGAATATATAACAAGTAAGAACAAGGTATAGCACTCTAACATCTCCCACTGGGTAATACAAAAAAGAAGGTCTATGCGGACCAAGCATATATATATATATATATATATATATATATATATATATAAGTTACATGATAGAGTATAATAATTTGTGATAGAATCAAAACATTGTTGTTTCAAATAACATTATCAATTAAGTTCTAAATTTATAGTAGAGCCACTTAAAATCAATGTGCCTTGGTAAACAAAATAATTAAAAAACAAAGACATTAAAGCTCAATGCACTAGTCAACTAATTTCTCCTCGTGATCAGCATCTTTAAATAAAGAGATCTTTTAAATAAAGAGATCTGCACAGATCATTTTTACTAATCTATCAAAAGATGCATAACTTACAGTTATTATCTACACAAAATTGAACATAACATGATCTTAGGAAAAATAAAGCCGTCAAAGCTCAATAATTTGATTATCGGTGTTTCAACACAAAAATAGATATTTCATTATATACTCTCTCATCGCATGTATTTGAATTCCTTAGATAGACATGAACATAATCAAATAACATACAAGTCACAAACAATGATAAATGATCAACTTTTTAAGTGTATAATGGTGAATATATCACAACTCAATGTTTTTCAAATGATTTGAATAAAGCACACAGCATGAGTTAAAATATAGCGGCATATATATATATATATATATATATATAGCGATAAGAATTTGTCACTATGTGCATGCTTTGCTGTTTTCGAGATACGAACATTAAATTTTCGAAATAATTAACTATATTGTGATATTCATAATAAAGCATTAAAAATCATGATCAAGCATTTTTCTAATAAATAACTTTCAATAATCATTTTATCTCCCCCAAGGGATACCAATAAAGGCATATATGCATATAACAAACGTGGTGCATCTTTCTCATTAGATAAAATATTTTTAACATATGCTTCCATAAAATAATTTCTACAAATCTCAATGTATTCACAAATAATAACAATTTCAATAATCGTATGATTTTTTTTAAATAAGCACAAATAGCACAAGTTATATTTAATGAGACTCAATAATATTCAATCAAAGGGGCTAATCATGCAGCATGCCATAAATCTAGCTACAAAAGGATTAATATATTCATATCATCAAAATTAATGAATGCATATCATATATTAACTTGTTTCACATATAACTAGAAATTTTCAAATGACATTTTCGTTTCAAATTAATTTACAATAAAGTCATGAATTAACCCAATATCAATAATCAACAAATATATGTCAAGGTGTAATATATATAAAATTATGAATTTTCATCTTAAAAAATAATTATCATTCAAATCATCAAAATCAAGTGCATATAACATAAAATCATCAAGAATAATAAATGTATAAATTTACATGTGAAGACTAAATCATCAAACTCATACGCTTTAACAAATAATCTAAGCATAAATGAATAATTATCAATTGTGATCATAAAAAAAATAAACAAAAAAACATAAGATATGAAATTCATTAAATGTGTTCCTTACCACCTTACCAATAGCAATGATAATTTTCTTCAAGTGTGACATTTTTAACTTTTGGTGACGATGTATATAATGTCAACTTTGCTTCCTTACCAAGTCAGAAGCTTTGAAAATCCACAACTTATCTCAAAAGGCAACCTACACAACTTTGAAGATTTTTCTTTAATACCAAGAATGTGTATGACCCATAAAGCAATAAAAAAAATTCAAAATGCCTTATCTTAAAATTTCAAGCATAGAAATAATTAATGATAACCATCAAGATCAATAATGACATACTAATATAATCATAAAAATCAATTTTATCATTTAAAAAAAATTATTCATCAAAACATATTTAACAAAGTTATGAGTCATATTCTTTTACTTAACGCAAAAAGAGACTTATATACAAATTTAAACATTAAACATATTAAAAATATATAAATGTAATCATATTATTAATCATTAGTAAGCACATAAAATATGAAAACAACATACCAAAATTTTCAACAATTCATAAAAAATAGTAACACTAATTCTATTCTCACGAATTTGTGTTCAAGTGCCAATACCGGTTTTGCACCTAAAAACTTTATCTTTTATAACCCAATATGAGTATGGTTGATTAGTGTTAGCATACATAATAGTTCATTTGGGAACCCAAGCTAATTTTCTCATATGAAATTTATATGGATAAGAATTTGAAAAATATGTATGTCTGCCACAAAATGTACACAAAGAGTTATGTTTATAGTTGAAATAGTTTTGAAATCTTTTCTCATTTTCATTCATGTTGCAACTGATTCCAGCTTAAAATTTCAGTTTATTATTTGTAGACTCAAGTTTTTCAAGAGACATTCTACTAGTATTTTTAATTTTCAAAGTATCAACATTATCATTATCACCATCACTAGAAGAATCAAGGTCAGAGTGTACTCCATCTTCCATAGCCATTAAACAAGAGTTTATAGTATAATCATCTTGGCTTGAATATTCATCAACAAACTCATTCTCATTTGGATTCTCCACTTCTTCATGCTCATCTACACCCATCTTATAAATAACTTGTAATTTGTCCCAAATATCTTTTGCATATTGACAAGAAGAAATTTTGTTATACACATCAATATGTAATGAACAATATAAAATATTTATAATTTTAGCATTTAATTAAATTTTTTAATGTCTAATTCACTTAAATTATTTTCATTTTAAGAAATATGTGACTCATTAATAATTAATTTCCAAATTTCATAATCATAAGATTGAATAAAAATATTTAATTCTATTTTTCCAATTAATATAATCATTTTCAGAAAATATAGGAGGTTTATAAATACACTGGCCTTCACCAAGGGATGTAAAAAAGTTTGTCATATATCATTTTAACTCTAAGATGGTTAAATTTGAAAATAATTAGAGCACAAACTCTCATACCAATTATTGCCCAGATTATTCTCAAGAAGGGGGAGGGTGAATTGAGTTTTGCAGTTTTTTTGGGGCAGATCAAAATTTTAGAAAATATTTAATTTAAAACCCTTAATCCAAATTTCAGATTAACAAATCTTAGATGATTAAACCAAAGAAGATAAGATAAATACAACCAATTAATTTAAACAAGTTAAAATATAGATTTTAACACCCAATATAAAAATTAATATTTACTTCAAAAATAATTATTTTAATCTTAAAATAAATTTACCAAATTTCAGAATTAATTAATTTGCAACCATAAGTGCTGAAAATATAAATTCAAGCAAGCACAGATAATATATGCAAATAAAATGCGAAATTAAATGACACCGTAATTTTAACGTGGTTCGGCCAAATCCCGACCAGCGTCCACGTGCCAAGAGCTTCTGACTCCTTTGCGCTTCACTATTTCTGTTCCACTTGAACGATAGGATCAAGCCACCACTTTACACTCGAGTAGCAAAACTGGCTACCGGTACAACTTCCTAAGCTAAAAATCCAAGCTTCAAATCTTTATAACAAATGGAGTAGCTTTTGATGTACAATGTATGAAACTCTTTACAAATACAAATGAGTCCGAGTTTCTTCTTCAAAGATTTCTTCTTGTAGTAGAATAATATTTCTCGTGCTCTTATTTTCTTCATCGAAAAATAGTTGAATGAGTGTTTGTTGCAATCTCAAAACTTGAGTAGAGCTGAATGAAGCTCTCTTAAGTAAGTGTATGAGCTGAATATAAAAATCCAGTTGCTCTCTTGAATGTATTTCAGTTCTTATATTTCCATATCATGTTTGTTTTGTGTTGAATTGGTTGCTTTAACTGAACTTGGTCTTCTGTATTTGTAGCTTCAAATATAATGACCGTTTTAGAATAATATGGATTGCGAATATGAATGTTGGAGAGCATCTTCAACTTGAAGTGATCTGAGTTGTAGCATTAAATGCTCACGATCATTGAAAAATAAATAGTATCTATTGAACCATCTTTTACTGTCTAAGAAAAAAATTGTAAGTTGATAGATAGAGGTTAGTTGCAAAGAAGGAAGAGAAATATACAATTAATCTTAAAAAAACATTAAATAAATAAACAATAATATGGGCTCTTTATCAAATTATTCAACACTTCAGAGAAAAAGTGTGTACAAAAGATAAGGATACTATCTCTGAAAGATAGAGACAATAGACGTATATTAATGAGGGGCAAAAGAGTTAATAATGTAGATCACTTGTGAACTTTGAAGATCAAACCACATACATAAAATAATCGTGCTGTGTTAGACCAAGAGAAAGGATGCGTGGCATCGTGGTGGGGCCAGATTATCTTTTACGAAAACATTTGACATATTTACCCAAGGTAGTTAGAAAGTTTAGAAAAACAAAAGGAATTACATATCCAATGAAGGAAAACAAATCTTCCATCTCTCTATATATAATAATAATTTAAGCATCTAATAAAACATCAGATAATGAAAATACTGTTCGAGACAGTTGATGACGCAGGGCCCAAGGCCTGCTGACAGCGTCTACTTGAACCATTAGAAACCTTTAAAAAACAAGGTAATACAATTTTTACAATTTAAAATGACAAAAGCTAATTACCACTTATCCAAGATATATGAAAATGATAACAAGTAGGGTACCTATAATGACTAGGCAGCTAGGCATCACTATCGGGTAACAGGACAAATGTAAAAACCAAAACTAAGGTACATACCTATAGCTATAAGGATAATGAAAGAGTGACACTTTTTAAGAACAATTTCCTTCACAAACTAAAGGCCAAAGCGTAAATCCAAAGCCACATGCTTCTAACTTATAAGCTAGAACGTGTAGCCCATCACATTAGCAACATGTCTAAAGATGTTATATACAATATAATGAATATATGAAGCTGACGAATGGGTTGGCATGCGATTGTAGAAAGATAAAACTGTCAAGAGTGATAATATCTTTAAGTGGGTTTATCTTCTGACTTTTCAAACAACTGACTCACTCACGGCTCAAAGTTGGAAAGAGGATACAAAAAGTCATCTTGAAAACACTTTCAATAAAGCAACATAACCTATTGTACAAACATGTCAGTCCATGTTGAACAAAACAGGATTAGTTATAACTTATGTACAAAATTATGTAGATGAATATAATTATAAATAACGTATGTATAATTATACATACATACATATATATCTATATAATAAGTTACAATGGTGTTTTCACTATTCATAAGATGGGGAGACACTTCACGGTTCAGATCGAAGCCAACAAGACACGAAATGAAGGGTTGAGATTAATTTATCTCCTGCAATACCCTTTTTACCCCACAATTTTTTGGTTCCCCCACTTTTATTACTTCCCAAACTTACAAATTAATTCAAAATGGGGGGTATTTTGGTGAAAATGAAAATGCTTCTCTACTTCTCTCACAACACACCCCCTCACAACACGCGTTTATCCCATTCTCACATAGCCCTCACAACACAAACCCTAACAAATTCACTCTCAGCTTCATGCCGGCGCCTCCCTCAGCTACACGTTGCCTCCCTCTCTTTCACCACCATCCGAGCTCCAAGGCTTCACATCTGATCTATGCTGTCACCCTAACCTCCTATTGAGTTCACCACACCACCACGATCTCTCACTGCCACCCAATATCTCACTTACGCCATCAGGTATATTGTTTATCCCTCTCAAAGGCTTTATTCTCTCACAAACTCTACTTTATCACCCCTCTTATGTTTAACCTAAAATTGCTCGGGTATACGGTTGATTTATGATGAGTATTTATTTTGTTGATGATTTTTTGTTAATCATCTCAGGTATACGGTTTCGCCTCTTGCCATTGAGAGTATTTTCCAAGGTAATTTTGAGACTTCAAAGCCCTATTTATGTGTAAATCAATTTTTTTCACTTCAAAGCCCTATTTAGGTGCAATTTTCTCCGGATCTGTTGTTGATTTTAATTTTTTGTTGATTTATGATGAGTAGGTTGATGATTTTTTGTTAATCATTTCATGTCTGAAGTTACATAATAGGGGTTGGGGTGGTGCGATTTTCACTTCTATTTTTGCATGATGCAACTAATATTTGTAAATATTTTTATTGCAGATTCGTAATGTGAAATTGGCACGATGTTGATAGGGTTGAGAATTGATACCATTGATGTGAGTTTTTCAAGTAGTATATTATGTAATCAAGCTATGATTATGATCAATTTTGGATGCATTTTAATTTGTTTATGGCTTCTTCAGATGTCGAGAAAGGCGGAGTCCGTTAGACATACATTATTATGGGGTTCAACTTTGGAGATGATATACATTAAGGCTATTAGTGATTATCTGGAAATCTTACATTAGTAGAAATAACAATGGTATATATTCTGAACTCTAATTATTTTTAGATTTAATCAGTATACATTATTAGAAATAAAAAAAGCTATATTTTGATTGCTATTATGTTATATGTTACTGATTTTATTTTGAACTTCGTTTCAATAAAATAAAAAAGAATGGTGTAAAGTCCAGAAACTTGCTTTATAACACTGACTTTAGTAAGGAATTTCGTCTCTCTAATATAATTAACAATTTCATCTATTTAATAAATGCATAATGTGGCATGTTGTGTGATCCGATGAAATATAGTGACCAAAACAAAAATAAATGAGTAATCAACACCCCTGATATATTTTGCAGTTGACCGCATTAGGGCATAAATGAGTAATGACATTGTGTTTGGTTTGATTTGGTAGTTTCCTGTGTTTTTTTATTAGTTTTTGTTATAATGAAGTTTTGCGGTATTTGGTATGTACGTTTTCTTAGAGTTTGTAATTATAAGAGAGGGAGAAGATGGTAGGAAAATAGTATATTGGATGGGTGTGTTATGGGGATTTTTCCTGAGTTGTTGCGAAAATTGGACGTCACTGGTTTGGTTTGTTGATTTTCATTTTTGGTATTGGAATTAGCTATTCGAGGTTTTTTTTAGAATTGGGTGATAGGTCTTTGAAATGGATGTGATGATTTTTACATATATTTGAGAATAGAGTAATAGGTCTTTAAAAACTCGCAAGCACAGCGGTGTCAATCTAAAATCCATCTCTGGAGGCATTCTGGTTGCATCCATTTCTTCTATCCCATCCATATTCTTATCAAAAGAACAAGTCATTCCATCTAGCACTCTGTTATTATAAATTATATGGGTTAAAAGTTAATATGAAAAGATCATTTAACAATTAACGCAAGATAAGTTCAACATTCATTATTTTTCTCCATTATTTGTTCCACGTGCAGTAAGAAAATCAAAGTTAGATAGGCAATGATCGTGCAAAGTCAAGAAATGAACAAATAGACACCGATGACCAAATTGGTAAGGTATGTTACCATCTCTTATAAGGTATCTATGAGAAACGTCAAATGTTAAGTGATCCAATGCAATCCTCTACCATGACGTGAGATGCAATACACAGTACAAGTAAATCCAAATCCTATGAAGGCCTAATTATTTCTGACAATTGGAATATAAAATCAAACTGAGGATGGCAAAATAGAGAATAGGGGGGATACATTATTTTGTTTGAATCTTAGAAATTAAGGATGAAAACGAGAAAATAAGGGAAAATGTGTTATAAGTTGTTCTACACATTTTTCCATTATTTCATGTTATATAATTGTTTATTAGTGCTTAGTAGTGACGTAATATGTTTGACAATACAAGTATTTGAATTTTGAATATGATTGTGTTTATAATTTGATTCACTCACGGTTAGTTTTGTGTTTGGCAGCTTAACCAGCGAGTTTGGTGTTATTTGCAGTGTTGAGAAATGCTTTGAGTAGTCTAAATAAGGATATATTGAGTAAACTAAACGCTGAATTAAGGTAATCTACATTGTGTTATTCTATTGATATAACTCAATTTGAGTGTTCATAATACATTTTGTGGTTTTCATTTGATGGAATTTGTCATAGTTCTTTCTTAATATCGATAGAATTTATCATAGAATTTGATAAAATTTGTCATAGAATTTGTCATAGTTCTACTTACAAGTTTTTCTACCTTATCTAAAATATATATTTTGTTATTGCAGTCTTACAAGTGACACTTGGTTTGGGGACATCAATGAGGCACGGGTGTTGTTCGATGAAATGGAGGAGAGAGATATTGTTTGATGAAATGAGGCACGATTATTTTATCCCTCTCACACGGTGATGAGGGTGGTGATCCTTCAGGGGGATAGACTGCGTATTCACGATTGCCAATCAACTTCTGGAAATTCTTGGTGTTTTTGGTATAATGAAGACATTTTTATCCCTGGATTGATCCCAACAAAACTTCAAGTGTCGAAGTGAGAGAGAGTCATTTTCTTCGGTTGTGAGAGAGTGAACTAGAATAAAACTCATCTCAATAGTTGTGGACATAACTGGGTCATAATAGGCATCAGATGGGTCATAGCAGGCCTCTTAACTCCATTTTTAGGTAAATTCCTCTACAAATGTATTACTTTAATTGGAAAACTTTTCATAGTTGGATTCAAGTGTCATATGAATGGAATGTACCTTCTAATGCATATCTGAAATATTTTCGAACTCTGTTTTTGTGTTCATGAAAAAAGCATTATCACTTGCTTTAGGCTTTAGTCAGTTGTGTGTAATTTTCATTCTGTGTTCAACTTAATAGTAGGCAACATTCAAGCAGTAAAAATATTGTTGTTAATAGTAGGGTGAAAAGGTTCAGTACCAATATTTATTTGGTAATGAACCTTGCATCATCAACAAGAAATTCAAATTTTCTTTAATCTTTTCTTACATGTGTTATGTGTATGGATTTTAAGTGAATTGTTAGTCTCACATAAAACATAATATGCTCAGGAATTGTTAGTGATCCTTTACCTTTAATGTCCTTCCTGTTTTAGGTTTTTCTGTTTGATTCACGCAGATGCATTAATATTATTTATATGGGTGGAGGGGCTTATTGATTTATTTGTAGTATGGAAAAATTTTGTGGGCTGAAAATGAATCTTGGTCACTATGGATGGATGAAAAACGTTTTTGTTTTGGTTGCAAATTGTTTTTGGTTGCATTGGAATAAATCATAACTACTTTCTATTTCATCATACATTTCCACGAGGCTCCCTCATAAAATATAGGGGTCGACTGGTGGAACCTGCTGATCATCGGGTATAATCTGATGACCCACCCTCCCACCCAGTTATCAGCATAGCCTGAACTCTTGCATCATCAAATGATACATCTGGGCTCGCTCAACCATCTCCCCCATATGCAACTCACAGAAAACAGTAAGACTGTAGCTATTGTGTGTGTTTGTGCGTCATTATAACATTATCCAGATGGAAAAAAATGTTATACAACCAAGAAGTCCAAGAAACAAAAGCCTCAAAAACCAAGCATTACTATTTAATAGAATGAGATTTTGTTAATCGTTTCTTATAATGTTTGTTCATTCAACTAATCAGTGTTTGAAAACTCATCTACTTACATAATATAAGTAGACCAAAAATATTCATTGCGTATTTACTTCGTTTTAGGTCTCTAAGACACGTGCTCAGTGAATGAATGAGCAGTAGTTGGTTTTTGAATTTTGAATACACTGCCTAAACCATTTGCTTTATGCAGGGCACCTAATTGAACAAAAGAGTAGAGCATAAATCAATAGAGTTCTGAACTCACAAAATCCAGTGGAAAATTTTCATTATACTCAGTCAAATAACACGATCTGATTATGGTTCTGAACTCACCTAATTTGACTATGGTTCTTACTGTTACTTTACTTTTATATGCATATGAATCCAACTACTATATGGGCACGATTCTTATGTTTTCATATTGGTTCAAGTTCTTTCTTTTATAGATGTCTTATTTTATAGTTTTTTTATTTTCATGATACATGAACTTTAAGAATAACAAAATGGATTGAATTATATGTCCTTTTAGCAACTGACTGATGCCTCAACTAACTGATGCTTTAAACAGATTGGGAAGTTTGGGTTATCTAAGGAATTTATTACAGCTTTTGTTCATGTGATTGAGGGATGCTTAATTGGCACGTACTGATAGTGGTGAATTTTAATGTAAGTCCAGCTTGGGATCTTATTCGGTCTAGAAATCCTAGGAAACTTTCATACGAATTCTTTTGGCATAGGTGGAAACTTTTAAAAATAATTTTTTTCCAAATTTATGTTTATTTTCTTATACGAAAACAGGAATAAAGTAAGGTTATTTTTTCATCTCTCATTGTATTGTTGTTTTTATTATTTCTTTGTAAGGATAAGGCTCTCTCAAGCCTCAGAAGTATTTTTGTTGTATAACCGTGGTATATGCTCATATATGCATCGTGGTCAATGTGCTAGCATCATTGTTTCTGTGCTATGTGGATTCATAACTGTACTGTCAGGTGCTATGGTTTTGAAAATACACTTCGCTTATACTGTACACACTATTTTGTTTCAGCTACTAAGGTTCTTCAACGACTAGGAATCCTTAAGCAAGTGTAGATCTCCGTGGGTAATTTCTATTCGGTGCTATATTTTTAACACGATTTTTCACTTGGGAGTTCGAATAAAGTATCCAATCCAACTATTATATGGGCATGGAGTATATGCATATGAATGCAAATTACTTTACTATTATATGTTATATTCAAGTAATAAAAGAATCTTTTGTTTAATTATGGTTCTTACTATTACTTTACTATTATATGCATATGAATACAAGTATTATATGGGTACGATTCTAATGTTTTCATATTGGTTCAAGTTCTTTCATTTTATAGATGTTTTATTTCATAGTTTTTTTTTTTATTTTCATGATACATGAACTTCAATAATAACAAAACATATTGAAATATATGACCCTTTAACAACTGACTGATGCTTCAAACAAATTGGGAAGTTTGTACAGATATTGCAGCTTTTGTTCATGTGCAGCTTATTACAACTTAGTCATGTGCTTGATGGAGTCAGTTGTGTGCTTGAGGGAGTAATGTGCTTGGACAGATATTTATCCAGTGCCACTGATAAAAATTCTCAAATCCGACTTCTCGGATCACAGACAACTGCTCCTTCAATTAAACTCCGCTAGCGAAAAGTTCAAAAATTCTGTAAATAGAATGGAAGGCAGATTTTATTTTGAGCAAACTTGGTCCTTTAAGGAAGAATGTTCAGAAATTATTAAAGAGGGTTGGGGATCTGCTACATGACCTAATATTACCACAAAGATCTCGAATGCGACTATGAATTTCAAGGATACTTAGGAAGATTAGGCGAAAGGGTCCAATATATGAATTATAAAAAGAATATTGTTGCTTCCTGAAAAGGCGAAATCAAGTTTTGTCATTAAGGTGCTATATTCATAATTTTTTGGGTATTTTCAACAATATTTGATGTTAACTCTATTAATTATAAGTTCTTTTTTTTCCTGTTACAATTTGATTTGTTGGATTTGATCCAAGACTTCCACACATGTTAATTTCTAACTCTTTCTCTTTTTCTGTGGTTGGATTTAAAAGAATAATATAATGTTTTCCATATTCTGTTTCAGATGGAAATATTCTTGCAATTTGTCACACCTATGATATTGCACGTTATTTGGATGTGTGCGCAAGATAAGGTACTTCTTGATCGGGAAGGAGGTCTCCAAAAGAAAACCCAATGAGGTTGTTGTCTATAGAGCTGTTGTTGAAGTTTCTATATTGAGTGGTGAGGGAACGAGAATCTCCGTTACATTCTTCTTTTGGATGTGATACAGCATTACCTTTGTCTTGAAATTGCGGATGGTGTCATGACTGCCACTTACTTTTTATTTTGTTTTTGCATTCTAAAATTAGTATAGGAACTATAATAGATTTAACTTGGACAGTTCGACACATGACATATGATCTTTTGCTCTATTTCATTGATTTAATTTTTATGGTGTTGATTGAATCTATATTGGTGTGTACTTATGGTGATTTCGATATACACCTTGATTTGTATATAAGGGTATCAATTTGGTTCATGTTTCGAGCCGACACGACACGACAAAGTTTTTTCGGACATGAACACGACACGACACGAATACATTTTTTTTAGTTGACACGAACACAAACCAAATAAAAAACAACACGACATGACACGAATACAAGAATTTCTTCAATTTCACGCTTTAAAAACACGATAACATGACACGACACAACTCATAATTCCGACACGAACACGACGTGACTTCGTGTAATAAAAGCACGACACGAACACGACTAATCGTGTCAATTTCGGGTCAATTTCGTGTCGTTTCGTGTCATTTTTACATGTCGTTTCTATAATTTTCACCCCTATTTATATATGAATATACACCATTCTTTTGATTTGCAATGCATTTAATAGGATTTCATAATACACCTTGCTTTTGAAGATTTTCTTTTGTTCTTCCTTCAGCGCAAATACAGGTCCGGTCTTTAGAAGGGTACTTTAGTGGTTCTCTGTCAATAGTTAATTATCAGTAATGTGTTCCAAGATAAATTTTAGTATTATGTGATTTGATACACATTATTATTGTTTTCGGACTCTGTTTATGATCAAATATCGATCCAAGAAGAGTTGATTTCACCTTGATGCAACTGATTTACTAATCTAAATTCCTTGGTTTGGATTTGGTAATAGTTCGTCTGTTTTTATTTTTTATGGAACTTACTTTCCTGTTCATATTAGTTTTGATAAAGATTTTTTATTTTTGATTCACATTTGGGTTCATTTTAGTTATATACTCCTATATCTGTTTTGGATTTGTAATAACTTGAGGATCTTGATAACTAGGGGAATCTCGGAGGTATGAATTTACCTTATGACAACTTTGTTTTGTTTACATTGTTTTTAGAAATTCTTTTGGTACCGGTTTGAACGCACCGGATTCTTACACCAGCAGAGGTGGCTTTTAACTTTTGGGTTTTAGTTTAAGTTTTTAGCCAATGCAATTCTAAATTTCATTTTAATTTTAAACAAATGATCTTAAAATTTACTAAACTCATTTCTAAATATGAACAATGCCCAATTAAAATGCGACACGATGCGATATTTATTTTATTTATCTAACATGGACACAAACTAATTCAAACCGAAAATGTCCTTTACATTATTTTTATCTAAGACGAAAATGACTAATTAAAAATGACACAAGACAACAAGAATTTCTTTTTTTTAAACATGCGCACGAATCAATTAAAATGCGACACGATATGATTTTTATTTTATTTATCTAACACGCACACAAACCATTTCAAACCGAACGTGACCTTCATATTTTTTCACCTAACAAGAACAAAACTAATTAAAAATGAAACGAGCCAACACGAAATGTTTTGATATCTCGACTTGAGTTGGAATTAAAACTAATACTCCAAAGTGAATTTACCGCTATGCCTACATTTTACGGGCTTGGTACTTTTGTGAATTATGCCTAAATGTTTTAGATTATTTACACTTACACTGTATAAAAAATTTATTATTTACATTATACACGACTTTATACTTTTAAAATTTATCGACGTGCCTTTATACGGGCATACTTTTCAAAAAACTTATCGTTTTGTAATTACGCACTTCGAAATTTTTTGTCGTTTCGCGATTACGTATTTTGGAAAAAATTTGCCGTTTTACGATTACGTACATTGGAAACTTTTCGTCGTGAATACCCCTATAAATAAAGGAGATTATGACCATTTTCTTAAAACTACATTTTGTTTTGTTGCGGAATGAAATTTTTTCCTTTTTACAATTACGCACTTTGAAAATTTTTGTCGTTTTGCGATTATCAGCGTGCCTTCAGGCACGGGCATACCCTAGTGTATATATATATATATATATATATATATATATATATATATAGCATAAAAACGTGAATAATAAACTTATGCAAGAGCAAATATAGACACTGCTAAAAAATATATGTGGGGCCCAAGGAGATTTGACAATACATATATGATAAGAAAACTTGACATATAAACTCATTAAAATGAAGCTATTATATTTTTAGGAATCGACCTTAGCTTTGGGGTCTATGACAGTGTCCACTTAACTGTGAAAAAAAACTTCTAAAGCTTTGATGACATTATCCAGGACAAAGAAAACGTGTATGATAATATATTTTTATGTATATACAACTAAAAATGTATTTATATGAAATGTATGCATATATATATATAAAGTATATATGTTATTAATAGTTACATTAGTACATATATACTAATATAAATAACGAATATATATTGAATATATATAAAGACAATAAGTATAAATAATATATAATATCTACATACTAAATAAATATATAAAGTATATATTAATAAGATGTATAACAATGATATAAATGTATAAATATATAGCTATAAAACTAACTAAATATATATATAACACAACTAAGTGAATATTATGATGTAATAAAATAAATATATAAAATTATAACTACACTAAAAGTTGCCTAATCAATAAATAGTATATAAATATAAAAACATTATATATATATAATATAAATAGAGAAATATTTACTTAATATTTAATAAATATATGATTGGAATCATTAAAATCAATACATTACATTTAACTAAAATTAACATTAATTGCAATTAATAGAATTGAACATTAATCAAAGGGTTAATTAAATTTTCGTTTAACATATAAAACAAGTAAAATTGGGCAAATCTAACCAGTTTCGCTGCAACGACAATTTGTGTCACTGAAAATAAAATAAAACATGTTCTTTTGGCGAAAAATCTTGAATTTGGTGTGAGTATCTTATCGTTGAACCATCATCACAATGACATCTTCACTACAATGATACTTCCCTCATTGGCCGCCAAGTCCTTTGACGGTCTCTTAAAAAATCTTTGGATAGAAACGCGACTTGCATCTTAAAAGGTTATCTCTAGTGACACTCGTCTTCACTGCATTGACAACTCTGATGATGCGTACAGATCCGAGAATGTCATAAAGATCATTGGAGATCTTTTAGATTTTTGTTCAAAAAGCACCTTTTTGGTAGCTAATTAGACAAGCACATACTTTGTGTAAGAGATGTGTCAATTGGCTCGTGTTGGTATTTGGAAAACCCATTTGTGTTGTTTTCCTTATTTAAACAATAAGTGCTCTTCATTTCAAAATAAATCTCATATATTTCAAGATCAAAATACTAAGAGAGTTTTTTTGCTTTTTATTCTTTTCTTTATTTTATAAGGAGATAAGAACACACTTGTGAAAAAAGAGTGAACCCATTTTCAACCCCTATTTAATCTTTTTCACCTCTTTTTCTTTGTATTTAATCAACTCTATTTTTACAGGTTGATTAATATCCAAGAAGACAAAGATTTTTATTAAGAACTCGTTTTTATAAAACAATCTTTTTATACACTTTGGGTCTTTCTCCCAACAAGAAGTATTATGATATTTGAGGTTCTCTTCCGAGGTTCATATCACGCGTGATCTCTAAAGTTTGAAACATTATTGACGCGTGTCATGATATCAAAATGTTGAGATTGTCCATCGATGGATACAGATCTCCTTCTTGCTTCAATTTTGTGGAAAAATGTGACGGCGTGAGTTAGCATGGATAGGAGTGTAAGTCATTAGTCTCCTCTGCAATTCTTTACCAAGTTTAGTGAGATTGTTGCATTGGCCCGAATTTTTTTCTCCCGTTAGTGGGTTTTTATCCTCTTACATCTGTTGTTGTGATCTTATTTACCTATTCCATATCTTGTGTCATCCATATGGTTAAACAAGATAAAACTTGAAATTGGTTGATTAAAATTTGGATAAATTTTTTAACTTGATATTTAGGTGTGCAAAATAAAAATTTTACGGGTCTCCATTTCGGTACGTAATACGAACTATCAAACTTCTAGTTAGGTCTTGGTGGATTTCTTTTGTAACTTGATGTTCTTCCTCGTGTGATTTTTTGGTGGATATTATGGAAAGGGTTTCTATTTTTTTTCTTACTAGGTTGAACTCCTCCTCCTCCTCCTTATTTTATCGTTAGGGGGGCATAAGGGTTATTTTCATCAAATGTGACATGCATGGATTCTTCGATAACATGGTTTTTTCAATTGAAAATCCTATAGGCTTTTCTATTAGTAAAATATCCCAAAACATATCCTTCACTAGATTTGGGATAATTTTTTCTCAAATTTTTCCCATCGTTTAAAATAAAATATTTGCATCCAAATACTTTGAAAGACCCAATGTGAGGTTTTGTGCCTCTCCAAATTTCATTAGGGTTTGATTGATTTCCTTCAAAATTATAACTTTATTTATCACATAACAAGAGGTGTTTACGTCTTCGACCCTAAAATATTCCGGTAACTTCTGTTCATTAAGCATTGTACGAAAGATTTCCTGAATTGACTGGTTCTTTTTTTTCTAGCGATCAATTTTGTTGTGGGGTTCTAGGAGATAAGAAGTTGTGATTAAAACCTTGTTTATAACAATATTACCCTATATCTTTGTTAATGTATTCTCTTTTTCTATCAATTTGCTCGTGTTTTATATTGATATTTTTTTTTTCATTTTGAACTCTCTTAAAAAACTTCCCAAAGATGCTACACGTTTCACTTTTGTTAGCCAAGAATAATACATAACAATATCGAGAAAATTATCAACAATTACAAATTCATATATTTTATTATTTATGCTAGCAACGACGTTAAGTTCAACTAAGTAAACATATTTGAGTTCAAGAGGTCTTAATGAGGTTAAATCCATTTTTTTCCTTTTAAAAGATGTTTTATGTCTCAATCTGCATTGCCATGCATCACAAATTTTGTCTTTTAGGCATTTTATTTTGGAAGACCTCTAACAAGATCTTTGCTACATAATTTGTAAGAAAGTTCCATATGAGCGTGCCCTAATTGTCAATGTCATAGCCAAGAACACTAATTTATAGCGGTGAGACTTTTTTATTTTTAATGGGAGAGGTCATTTATATCCAAGGTATAAACATTTTGGGTTCTTTATGAAACAAAGCATACCTTATTTTTTAGGTCATTTTTTTACTAAACAATGTTTTGAATCAAAGATTATTTGATATCCTTTATCGCATAACTGAATAATGCTAATTAGTTTATGTTTTAGTCCAAAAACAAGTAAGACATTATCAATGCAGTGAGATTTTGGAATACCAATTTTACCTTCAACAATGATGCTACCTTTTGTATAATCCCCAAACATTACTTTTCCTCCTTTCTTTTGGGTTAAGATTGAAAATGTTGATTTATCTCCAATCATGTGTCGAGAACATACGATGTCTAAGTACCGCTTTCCTTATTTTGTGAATGACTTCATGCAAATCATTGATATAACTTTGTTTTCAGTACCCGTGGAATGTTGGGTCCATATAGGTTAGCTTGAGTTGATAAACCATGATGATTCCACGGGGATACCTTTTCATTTAGGTTATGTGAGCATGTCTCCCAGTAATTATGAGGTTTGTATCTTATCTTAGGATGGTTACAAAACTCATGTTTCTTTTGTTTAGGGAAACCTATTCCACTTTTGTCATGTGAGAGTTTTTACTTCCTAGGAGTAGATTCTATCATTTGTTACTGATTTTATATTTTTGAAAGGATTCTTTTATGATTTTTAACTCTTTTCTTAGTTTTACATTTTCTTTTTCTAGAAAACAAGCCTTCCTATCCTTTTTCTCAAAGTGAGTGACTTTTCTTTTTAAAAAACCATTGTCATTTTTGATCTTGTGAGTTTCATTTAAGTTTGTTCCATGTTTTACAAAAGAGTAATGATTACTTAGTTTTAGTTGAGCAATTTTCCTTTTAAAAACTTCAAATTTTTATAAGAGTGATTGAAAATTCTTTTCTAAGTTCTGATATAGATGTTGAAATTCACAAGAAATCACCTTGTCTTCTAGTCCTATGAGCACAGATTTTCTTCTTCGGAGTCACTTGATTAGTCACTAGAATTGGTGTCTTTAGAATCACTCCATGTGGCCTTGATCGCCTTCTTTCCATGTTCCTCATAGTGTTGTCTTCTTCCTTTCCTTATTTCCATCTTGCATTTAGGACAATCCACTAAAAAGTGTCCATCCTCATTGCACCCAAAGAATTTTTATTTTTTGAGTTGATTTTCATTATATTTGTGTCTTTTGAATTTTAATCGTTTGGGTCCCCTTTTTCGTTTATTTTTTTCCATTAAAAGTGCTACCAATTCTTGAGTAGCATTATCACCTTTATCCAAGTTTCCAAACAGTGTCAAGTTTCTCTTTTGATCAGTTTTGTCTCTTTCATCTCTTTTTTTAAGTTCGATCTCATTGATTATGAGTGATCCCACTAGTTCTTCCAATGATACATATTCTGGGAGGATTAGTGCTTAAAGGACGATCTTCTTTGAATCCGACTTCTTTGGCATGGACCTGAGAATTTGTCTAGCCATTTCATTTATAGAAAATAACTTTTAAGTTTATGAAGTTTGTTAATAATAGAGTTGAATCTACCACACATATTAGAAATGGATTCTTCATCTTTTATTTGTAATAAATCATAGTTGTGCATAAGCATACTAATTGTATCCTCTGTTACTTGGGATATGCCTTCGTGTGTGATTTTAAGAATATCCCATATTTGTTTAGCGAAGGAACACTAATATACTCTTTGATATTCATTATAAGTGTTGATTGCTTTAACGTTCACTTGCATTCTCCTAAGAGCATCTTCGTTAGGTTCGGTTTCAAGTTTTGGTGTGGAAGCATCATCATCTATATTTCGTGGGTGTATAAGGATCACTAATAATAACTCTCCATGTTTTATAGTCATAATATCGAATGGACCATTGCATTCAATTTTTCCAAAAGTTATAGTTAGATCCAAAAAATGGGGGTTAGTTTGTAGATTGTACTTCGACAATGTTAGCATTGGAAAACTGCTATTTAGATATTTAGACTCAAAAATATTTTTTCAAAATGAGTATCTATGAGTTAGGCTCTGATACCAATTGTTAGCCCAAAAATATAGCTAGGGGTGAATTGGTTATTTATAAATTAAATGCCAATTTAAAACTTTTCAAACTTCTCATCTAAACGATTAATTACAATAGAATGATTCAATTAATAGTAAAGAAATTAATCAAATAATGAGTAATAAAGTTAAACAGTTAATAGAAATATAAATAGAGAGTTTAAAGATACTTTGCAAATCCAAATTTTAATATGGTTCGGCCTTTCTTACGTCCACGCTCAAGACGGTACTTGAAAAACCTCACTATCTCCGGTTCACCAAGGTAGAACCAACAACCTAACAATGATTTATGACACCTTGCAAACTGAAACCAACAAGACTCTAAACTAATCTTTTCCCAAGCGGAACACACGCAGGAGCCAAAGGTCTAATCCCGCTTTGACTTCTCGGAACTATGTCAGTACCAACCGTGAAGATACATTTTAGTTAAACCACAGTAACAACAGTAATATTTGTAACTAGTGATTAATAAACTTCACTTCAATAAGTAACAATGAAAAAATGAGTTTGTACTTTCTCTTTCTAGAAAAGTAAACTTTCTAACAATCACAAGCACAATATTTAAGGATTAGGCTTTTGGATCTTTAGCACAAGTGGGTAAGGGATTGGTAAAATTACTAAAGGTGTCTTCGTTTAAAATTTAACTCAAGTGGATTTTCTTGAAGCTTTGACTTTAATGGAGTTTTGGGGTCTAAAACATCCAAATGGGTTTGAGAGTTGGTTTATCTCTTTAGAAACTTAAAGATTGTAATGCCCCGACCTGGATATGTGGGTTACTTTTAATCAACCCGGTCCGACCCGAGCATTAAGTGTGAAGTGCAATGAACAACCTATATGATGTAGCTACTCTAGTTTTATTTTAATTAACGTTTCACTTGTTCATCATGGGAATTACACCTTCAAATCAAACTACGTGAGGGATCGTGGGGAGCACCCTAAAGTCTAAGCATATAGAGCTACTAACGTAAATAAAAGAGAATACTTACTAGTATAACGCTTTCAAAATACGAAACTGCGCCCAACCTACCGTAACAAAGTGAGTGAGTGAGCCAAATGCTCAGTGGGAAATATACAAAATGCACTATAAAATCGAACAGTAGAAAGAAGACTTTATCACGTTGTACCTACATGAACATGTAACTATATAGATATGTACTTAATGAATGAAACCGTCTTACTTTCGAAAATCTTGTTTATCCAGATTAATTTACCTTAATCTTGTAAAAGACTTCCTTTTACCTATTTTGACATTTTCTCCTTTATTTAAACACATGTTTAAATATGTGAAATAACTACACTTAGTCCGGCTAAAATCCATTTCTTTACCCGAATTGCACTTTTCATTTGAATCATTCCACATTAGTATTTTCATTGAAAATCTCCATTTCAACACACGCGAATTCCGTGTTAGAAAATTCTTATTTAGCCTTTGGAATAACCTTTCACAACACAAACATGCATTAATTATGGGTTAAACCTCTTAGGTTTCTTGACCACCCATTTACTCACTTACTTTACCCTTTTTCTTTACCTTATGGACATTAAACAATTGCACATTTACTTTTCCATTTTACGTTTATCGTAACATTGATTAATTCATTCAAGTTAGGTTGTCTTAACACATTTTCACCACATAACCCTTTCTTTGACATGTTCCTTATTCATTTATCTTTTTTTTGAAATCTTCCAATAACCGCTTACCTTAACGGGCTCCACACCGCCGACAATGCAACCATATGCTCTGGCCAATGTATTGGGTCTTCCACCACAGGGCTTCGAGCCTTAATTTTTTCGGTGTCATCCGAGTTCATTTTTAATATGATTTAATATTTTACAAATTTCCACATTATATCACTTTTTTTGTTTACCCGGTCAAAGCCAAACCCGGGGTTACACCCCAACTTGTGTTACACTTTGAAAATCATCATTTTAAGTACCTTACACGTTAACCTTGATTTTATTACAAAAATCATATTCATTAGGACTATCATCTGTAACTCCCCTTTCTAAAATTTTTTTATTTCGTAAAAAATGTTCCCCTTTACGTAAAATTATCATTTTACCCATTTATTTTCAAACTCATCTTTTACTCCATTTTCACGAGTGTTAATTTTCTAAATACTATTAAGTTACCCACACTAACTTCTTAAGTGTTTTTAACACCTTTTTAACCTTGGAGTATCAGTCTTCTCTAGTTGGAAACATCTTTATTCCATTGTTTCCTTTCCAAACTCATAAATGTTAATCTTTCATGCATTACTAAGTCACACACACTAACTTCCCAATGTTTAACCATTAACACTTATCCAACACCTTTACTAACTATATTTTCAGATTAGATATTTCTTTACTTTCCATATTCAAGAAATCTAGATACACTTGACGACTAATTTTATAAGAAAATACCGTTTCATTTTTATCAATACATGTAGTCTTACAACCTTATATTCATCGCACCTTTAACCCCCTTTTTCACACACTTTGAAGAGTAAAATTTTTACTTTTCTTATTTCTTGTCTAAACCCACTAGAACCTTGTTTAAACTTGTCTATATGTTCATTATCAAAATACTACAAGTCTACACCCACGAGGAGATGGATTTTACTTCAAAAATCCTATTAAATGGGTTAAACATATATTTCATTCTATAAATTCATAATACTTTCAAAAATGCACTTTCAAGTCATAAAATATATTTTTATGTAAGGGCATCATTTCCATCGTCCTACATTTATATTTTTTATGTCATATACCATTACAACCGTCGAAGTAAGTTCACGTTCATATGTTCAAGAAGGTAGATTCGAATATCAAGTTTCTTCAACAACAGTCTTCTACGGGATTGATTTTGGTAAGGAATGCGTTCAAGTTTTAAAAATATTTTATGATAGTATTGGGATATTTTTCTAAACTGTATTTTATAAAAATGAAGCATTTTTCAAAGTAAAAATATTTTTTGGAAGACCTGTAGGCGTACCTTAAAAAATAATAATTTTTCGCTTAGGTCGTTCAAACGATATTGACGAGTCGTTCAAACGATCACATCTAACGACATCCCATGTCATTTCTTAGGTCGTGAGATAGGTAATTTCTTATTTGCATCAAACGACCCTACACTGTTTTGCATATTAACATGTCATTTTTAGAGTCGTTCAAATGACATCTAATGTCATTCAAACGAGATGCCTCGCCTCAAGAATTTTGTGTTGCTATAAATACCTGTTTAGTGAGAGCTTTTCATTTAGACTTTTGCTCACGAAAACTACAGATCTACCGAATTTTAGGCTTCACCTTTTATGGAAATTTTTTATTTTAGATTCACACAAAACATCCCATATACTTTTGTGAATCGTTTTGGAACCCAAAACACTTTTTTGTTTAAGTTCCTTTTGTAGAGAATATTTTTCTACTCCTGGATTGGTAGTTCTTGCGGGAGCTATTGCTAATGACTACAATCATTGGAGATATTCGAGGGTATTCACTGCTGAAGGAGCAACTGCAGTTCTTCAGGTTCTCGAGAGAATATTTGATGGTTCTAAGCTGCGGTCTATGTGGATTTTTTGTGAGAAATTCATTATAAATTTCTCTATGTAATTGTAAGTTTCGATTACATTTAATAGAGAAATTAAGGTTTTTATCCGAAAGTTTTTTTTTCTTTCGAAATTGTATTTTTTTCCCTGCATGCTTTATCTCCTTAATTCTTTTAATCACTTAGATGCATGTTTTAGGGTTCAAAAGATAAAATTGGTTTAAATAAATTGGTTCTCATATTTAGTTCATAATAAATTTGAGAAATTATGAAAAAAGTTGTCTTTACCTAAGGCACACACAAAAGGGACTTCTTAAATTGATATCAGAACTCGAAACCCTATTTTATTATGTAAGTGATCCCATGTCTTTAGGTATGCATTTCAAAGGGTTTGATGATTTTAGAACACATTTGTCGGATGGGTCTAATTGGAAGACATGTATGAAGTGTGTACTTATGACTTTAGTTAAAAGGGATGACTCTGAGAGCTGTCTTGATTGTGAGGGGGTATGGTCATAAGTTAGCTGAGTGTACCACTAATCTAAGGAAGGATATTAATAAACCGATTAAACATGTTTCTACCCATGGTGATAGTGACCCGTAAGAAAAAAATTTATGCCAGTAAGCGAGTCCTTACCACCTTTGTGGCTAATCATGTGAGTGATGACGACATATCTTCTCATGAAGATATTTATTGGTATGATTCTTCCATATCCATAGGGAGTGAAGCCCAAGATAGTGAAGGTTATGTGAGTGAGGATGAAGAGGTGGATAAGAGAGACTTGCAAGTTGCCTTAAATGAATTTTATGCGAAAAATTTGAAGGTAAAGGAGGCAAACTTGAAGTTAGAAGCTAAGTTAGAAGAACGTGCCATAGATAATAACAATACCAATGTTTTGATTGCGAATCATAGGGCACGTGATAAGACTCTTAGGGAGAATCTAGAATACATTAAGTGTGAGATAGATAGTCTTCGAGGTTTAATGGAGGCTATAAAAAAGAATCTTCTAGAGTTTGAGGAGCCTAGCCATTTGCTCGAGTCTAGGATTGATGAGCTTGAGGAGATATTGAGATATTCGAGTAAGGTTAAGTTTGATTTGGAGTCTAGGTTGAAAAAGTTAGATAAAATGTTAAGCACCGTCCAAATAAAGGATGATAGGTTTGGTATTGTCTTCGATGATCATGTTGCACCCATTTCCAAAGCCAAAACTATGCATGCGAGAGAGCCACCTATGAATATTAGGAGAGAGCCACCTAGGAAGGTTAGGAGAGGACCACCTTTAGCAAATGTTCACCGCCATATGTACACTCGCACTCATTACGTAGGCAAGGTCACCTTAAGCGTTTCTTTTACAAACTTATGAATGCTCCTAGGAAGTTTAATAATGGTCACTACGGTTCCCAAAACCCCCATGCATCATTACATACGTATTTGGGTTAGAAAATCGGACTTAGAGGATTTAGGAATTATCCTTCATGACTCTCATATGCTTTCACACAATTCTCCCCATGTTAGACCTTTCGGTTGATCGTGTTGGACTTTTGTCATACACTAGTTGTACTTCATGATATTTATTTTTTGCTAGTGTCATGAGGTGTATCTTTTGTATTTAGTTTTTTTATCCATTTTGATATATATTTTGAGAAACCCAAAATGATTTTTGTTTTAGAAATTTTTTGAAAAAATACAAAAAGATTTTTTATTTTTTTGAGAAAAATTTGAAAAAGCCAAAAAGATTTTATTTTGATAATGTTTTTGAAAAACACAAAAAGATTTTTATAGTTTGTTTTAGACCGTATATGGATGGATATTTAGGATGACCAAGTCACAACATCATTCCTTATCCATGTGACTATTTTATAGTATTTGGAGACGATACATCATTTCATCCATGTGCTTTATAATGTTTGGAGCCATTAAGATAAAATTTACGATTACTTTCCACATGTTTGACTCTTAGTCTCCTTTAATGCACACTTGAACGGATTTACTTGATTATTTTACTTGTTTATGACATGTTGGT
Organism: Sambucus nigra; assembly: GCA_949130495.1. Classification (NCBI taxonomy): domain Eukaryota; kingdom Viridiplantae; phylum Streptophyta; class Magnoliopsida; order Dipsacales; family Adoxaceae; genus Sambucus; species Sambucus nigra. Next base: position 265,256,812 of record OX422209.1, on the reverse strand, counting down.
CGAAATATTTTCATCTCAATCTTGTCTTTAAAATGAATTAACCAAATGCGATACAACTTGACATTGAAAGTAGTGCGTGTAAGAACCGTTGCCCGTGAGGAATTTGTTTAATATGAAAAAATAATGAGTGTACACCGAAAAGGGTTGCGAGAGGCATGTGAAGTCGTCGTGAAAGCCACCGTTTAATACGAGCCCAAGAAAAAATTAAGTCAATAAAAAGAATCATATGCCACAAAGAGGCCAATAGGAAATCTCTTAAAAAGAGAATTTGGAACCTCATTTTTAATATAATAAGAATTATTCCTGACAAAGTCTTGAAAAAGCGTTACATAGTTTTAAATGTTATTGGTGTGAAAATCATTTTAGCCTTTGATTTGTTGATTAGATTGAGCCGATATCATTTGAATTCAACATTTTTTCACCTAAAGAAGATTTTGAGTTCATTCGTTAGGAGTATCCATATTCATCGTGCACATATGTTATGTATGTTTGAGTTAATTTTTCTATCGAATATGTTCACACCCATTCATTCCGTTTCCATGATTTGGTTATCTTGTGTGTTTTTTTTGCAAATTATTTTTGCTTCAAAAATATCTTGAAATATCGAAAAGAGATTGTGGATCCTTTTGATTTTATCCTTGCATGAGTAATTGATATATATTTGCTATGCTTGTCGTGACACTTCGTATTTATTTTATTTATTCTTTTCCATGTCTATTTCGGACAAATAAAAAGGGGGAGAACAAATTATGAATTATGGAGGAGTGAGAGTTTGAATTATGGGGGAGATTTGAGATTTGACTTGATTGATATGTGATGTTTGATTTATGCTTATCGCGTTTCAAACTTGATACGTCACTAAGATATTTTTTTTTTATTGTGTGTAGGACTTTAATGATCATTTGAAAAGCACACAAAAGAAAGAGCAAGGAAAACAAAGAGATTTGAAGGCAGTTTAAAGTTGTAGAATTTATGAAGACTTACATTTTTTGTATCTTTCCACTTTTGGGTTCATGGGAGGGTATTAGACTTGTATAGGACATGTACTGATAATTTAAATTATTTTTATTTTTACCGGCATAGACATAGGTGGATATTTGTAAGTACATAATTTCCATTATCTTATGTTTACATTGGGTATGTCGTATATCGTTACAACTATCGAAGGAAGTTAACATTCATATGTTCAAGATGGCGGATCTGAATATCAAGTTTCTTCAACAACAATCATTTACGAGATTGATTTTGGTAAGGAATGCATTTAAATTTCAAACATATTTTACGATAGTATTGGGATATTTTTCTAAATTGTTTTTTAATCAAAATGAGGCATTTTTCAAAATAAAAATATTTTTTGGAAGACTTGTAGGCGTTCATTAAAGAATAATATGTTTTTTGGTTAGGTCATTCCAATGACAAGGCCATGTCGTTCAAACTATAATGACAAGTCGTTCAAACAACCACATCTAACGATATCCCATGTTGTTTCTTAGGTTGCGAGATAGGTTGTTCCTTATTTGCATCAAATGACCCTACACTATTTTGCATCTTAATAGGTACTTTTTAGAGTCGTTCAAATGACATCTAATGTCATTCAAACGAGATGCATCGCCTCAAGAAATTTATTTTGCTATAAATACCCGTTTTGTGACTTTTTCATTAAGACTTTTGCTACACGAAAACTGTAAATTTGCAGAATTTTAGTCTTCACTTTTTAGAGAAAATTTATGTTTAGATTCAGATAAAACATCACATATACTTTTGTGAATCGTTTTGTAACCCAAAACACTTCTTTGTTGAAGTTTCTCTTGTGGAGAAGATTTCTCTACAGCTGGATTGGTAGTTCTTGCGGGTGTTATTACTGACGACTGCGGTCATTGTGGATACTCGAGGGTATTTATTGCTGAAGGAGGAGTAGTGATTCTTGAGGTTCTCGAGGGACTCTTTGCTGGTTCTAGGCTGCGGTCTATGTGAATTTTCAGCGGTAAATTCATTGCATATTTCTCTATGTAATTGTATGTTGCGATTTACATTTAACAGTGAAGTAAAGGTTTTTAGCCGAAAGTTTTTTTTCTTCTTGAAATTGTGTTTTTTCCCTGAATGCTTTATCTACTTAATTCTTTGAATCACTTAGATGTATGCTTTATGGTTAAGAAGATAAAATTGGTTTAAATAAATTGGTTCTCATAGTTAATGCATAATAAATTTGAGAAATTCTGAAAAAGTTTGTCTTTACCTAAAGCACACACAAAAGGGCCTTCTCATTTTACTTTTATGAAATCTACATTTTTTGCAAGAAACTTGGAAACATTATTTCACCAATGTTTAGCAAAATCGGTCATCATTTTCAAACTTTTTATATCATAAAATGTTTTGACATCAATTTTTTAGAAATTATACCATTTTCATAAAAATACCAATCTTCATTTCAAGAAACTACCATTATTAGATATTGTTCCTCATGTAACAAAACTTTATTTCTAAATTTCTAAATTGTATTTAGAAATACATTTTTATGAAAATGTCAAAGAATTTCTAAATTTCTAAATTTAACAAAACTACCATAAAGAACTACCATAAAGAATTTCATAAAAATACAATTTCTAAATACAATTTCATAAAAATACAATTTCTAAATACAATTTCATAAAAATACATTTAACAAAACTACCATAAAGAATTTCTAAATTTCTAAATACATTTTCAAGAAACTTTATTTCATATCCATCATTATTTTTTAACAAAATAATATTTTTGCAACATTTTTATTTCATAAAAATGTTCGTTACTTACTATACATGATTTCACCATTTAATCAAATGCATCCACTCATGTAACCTAACAACAAGACTACGAATACACAAAATAGAGTCTTCATACTAAGAGTAAGATTTCTCACCTCAAATGGAGCTCTAACAATGGTAGGCATGAAAGGTTTGAAAAGATGGCAACCTCCCACCTCCTAGGGTGGCCTCAAGGAGGTTGGCCCACTCCAAAAGCATGCTCCATCAAGTTTTCAAGCAAGAAACCCCTTCATTAATCTTCCATTTCCATCTTCAAGAACCCCAAACAATAACTCTAAAAATTCGTAGCTCTCTTCATCCTTGGTGGAAATGAGTATTTATGGTGGAATACATAACATACATAGTTTATGGTGGTGGAAGGCCAACAGTGGTGGAAGACTACTCCACCCTCTCTCCCCCTCTTCCATTTTCTTATCTCTTCAAAATTCCCCAAATGGGCCAAACAAACCTTTATAAAATCCTTCCAAATCCTAAACTTCCCAGTTGCCCAATCTGGGTTTGCCAGAGTTCGACAGCTCATCAAATAAAAGGTCCAGAATGTGATAGCGCAACAAGGGTAATCGATAAATACAATTTCTAAATTCTTCGTTCGAACGACATTGTTCCTCGTTCGGATGACTTTGACAACTTATTAGATAGGTGGCTTCTAGGGACCTTTGTGTGACCTGAAACTGTTAGGCATTGGGATCTCACTTGAAACTCACTTGATCCCCTTTTTCAAGTGACCTTGTATCTCGTTTGAAGCGACGTTCATTTCGTTTAAACGACATATTTTCCATTTTCTCCGCTTCTATCAATTTTGACCGACAACTTCCAATAATTATCATCAAGCCTCCAGATAGATAAATCATAATAGATTCCCACTCATAAATCTCTAAGTTCCAAGGTTCTCACTCCATTTCAACTTATGCAGGTAAATTAAATGAAACATTAGGGTGGGGTATCCCAAACTTCCCTCCTTGGGGAATTTCGTCCTCAAAATTCTCGACTTGTCAATACGTAAGCTTATGGGGTTCACCAACTTGTATTTTAATCCATAGAAATACTCCAAGATAAAATCATCAAAGTCCTTAATACTAAGGTTACACCACATGCCCTCACACGGGGTTGGTCACCAGAGGCTTAACATATGACATGCTATAACGCTCACCACTTTGCTAACCCTGAAGGTCACATAACTGGCTCTGAGCCTCCATTCACTTGATGATCATGCTCAATCGAGTCCTAGGGATACTTTAGCTAACATCCAAAGCATATCGGTGCCTCTATGACATTCCTTTCTAGAGATTAAACCATGTAAAAGCAATGTGTGATACTTGATTAAACCGAATTCGCAAATTTTCAAGTTAACCGTATTTAATCGGTGTCAATTTTTAAATGAATTTAATTCAGCCTCTAAATATACAATTGCATGTGTGTGTGTCAAATGATCATAAATAAAATTTCTAGCTTACAGATTTCAAAAAAAAAAAATCTTTCGGGTAAAACCTTTTATTTCATTATAATACTTACAATGATTACAATGAAATCTGTAATGGATTAACCTCAGAAAACCCTCATAGGCCCCAACCTAAATCAACAATGGAATTACGCAGAACTCCACATGAACCGCAGTTCAGTCAGCCCAGAAATACCCACGAGTAATCCTTATTGATGCGCAGTCAGTCAGCCCAGTACCTCCCTCAAGTGGCACCTAAACAGGAGTAGAGATGTCACACCACAAAGCTAAAGTTCAACAAGGTTGAATCTAGGGTTCCCAAAAGATTCATAAAATTAATTAGAATGTTTGGTGTGAATCAAAAAGGTGTTTTAGGACTTAAAAATATGAACACTTGATGTATTAAGACTCTAAAAACGTTCTTCCAAAGTCTTGAACAAATGCACTATCGAAATAGGTATTTATAGAATCTTAAAAGATTTGAGGCAGTGGAAAAATCTGATTTCGACAAACCAAACCAGTCCGATAAAAAACCATGGGTTCAGTTAGGTCATGGCAGTAAGGGGAACCGATTGGTCTAAAAGGGTATCGGTTCGGTTCGATGTTACCAAAAAAATTCTTCTCTTCAAAAACTCATTTTGATAAAAATAAATTTTTTGAAAATTATCCTAAAACTTTTAAATGAAACATTTACAGAACTTGAAACTCAACCTTACCAAAGTTAATCTCGCGGAGGCATGAATGTTAAAGAACTTTGATATTTAGATCTGTCTCTATGTTTGCATGATCTTGAATATTTCTTCGACGGTTATAGCAGTATACAACATACTCAATTGTGAACGGACAATGTAAAATAATGTCCTTACAAATCCCCCCTATGTCTATGCCGGTACAAAATAAAAATATCTGAATTATCAAATCAAAATGCCTATACAAATCTAATACCCTCACATGAACCCAAAACTAAAAAGGTACTAAACATGTAGGTCTAAACTTTTTTTCAAAAAATTTCAAACCTTTAAGCTTTTCTCATCAAGGTGCGCAACATGATTTCAAACGTTGTACCTACACACATGAGACAAAGCAATTAGCTTCGTGATGAATCGAGTTTGAAATGATATAAGCATAAATCAATAAATATAATCAAATCTCCCCCCCCCCCCCCCCCCCAATGAAGAAACTCCCCCATAATTTGTTCTCCCCCTCTTTTATTTGACCGAAATAGACAAGGAAACGAATAAACAAAAACAAACATGGAGTTGTCACGACAAATATGCATATCAAATATGAATCAAACTACACTCATGCAAATGAATAACTCAAAAGCTTCCTTAAATTATGTTTTATTTATATATTTTTTCATACATTTTTTTTTATAAAAGTCACACATCATGGATTTACACTTAGACAACCAAATCATGGAAACAAAATGAATGGGGGTGAACATATTCGATAGGAAAATCTATGCAATCAAACATAACATATGTGCACAACGAATACGGATACTCCTAATGAATGAACTCAAAATTGTCCTTAGGTGTCAAAAATATTGAATTTAAATGACATCGACTGAATCCATCAACATATCAAAGTCAAGAATGATTCCCACACAAATAACGTCTAAAACTATGTAACGCTTTTTCATGACGCTGTCAGGATGTGCAAACCCGTTTTTTTTATTACTTTCCATCCAAACTCTCTCATAAATAATAATGCTTTATATTTTCTTTTGAGGTGGTCTAAACTAAATGTTCCCCTTTTGGCATATTTATCTTTTTATTGCCTTTCAATTTTTTTGGGCTCTTTGAAATGGTGGCTTTCACGACGAGTTAATTTTGTACCCTCCCAACCCTTTTCCATGAATACACATCATATTTTGTTACAATTAAATACTCACGGTAAACGGTTCTTACATGCATTACTTCCATTGTCAAGTTTTATCACATATGGTTCGTTTTAAAGACAGAATTGTGAACAACACTCCTAACAATATGTGATAAATAGGTACGATAATCAATCAAATCCGTGCAAGTGTGCATTGAAGGAACTCATGAGTCACACATGTAGGTAGTAATCACAAATTACATCTCAATGACTCTAAACATTGTAAAGCACATAAATGAAATGATGACGCATATCAAACGACTATCAAATTTTCACATGGATGTGTAATGAAGTTGTGACTCAATCATCCTAATTTGTCCAATTACGGTGCAAAAAATAATACAAAACTCTTTTTGTCTTTTTTAAATTTTTATAAAAATAATTTTTTTTTTGGCTTTTTTCAAAATTTTCTAAAAAAATGAAAATCTTTTTGTATTTTTCCAAAAATTTTCAAAAGAAAAAATCTAAATAGGCAAAAAAATCAACGTGCAAATCATCCTATGCTAGCAAACAACTCTAAACCTCGACTGTTAGGTGCGGTGAAGTTTTCCAAAGGTGGCGACATCCTATGAAAAACCTGCATCAAATCATGTGAAGTCTTGACCAAAAACTTTGCCTACTCCCTAATATGTGCAAACTCTCTCGTGTAATCATCCGGAGCATCAGGTGTGTGTGTGTGTGTGTCTGTGAACACGTGTAGTAGCAAAACGTGACGCATAACCAAACTTAAATAAAAACTCCCTAAGGTGTCCTCTCTTCTTGTAGTATGCGCAAACATAAACAGGCCTAGGTATACGTCTCTCAAAACGTCTCCTACGCACTCTCCTATTAGGTATGGGATTACTAGGTGGGTTGGGTTGAGAGCCATATGGATTAATCACAAACTCGGTAACCGACTCGGGTGCAACATGTGAAGTGGATGCACCATCATAACCTATTCCTAATCTCTTAACATTACCCAAAGCAGGACCGAGGAGCATCTTTCATACCTTCTTAGATGTGTCCTCTATACTGACCTTTACTTCCCGATCACATTGAAGATCGCACTCTAATTGTGACACACGGGCTATAAGTTCACTCATTTCCCGATCTAAAGTAATCAACTGTTCACTCAAAGAAATCTTCACCTTCTCGAGTTAGCTTGCTTTCGCCTGAACACCCTCAAACTCTCTAACTCTCTTTCCAAATCTCTCACCCTAAGACCTAACTCCTTATTCAATTTCTTAGTCTTTAAGGTCTTGGCATATTATCTAAACACAATTTGGAGTTCACTTTCATCTCCACTTTCACACTCACTATCATCCTCCTCATGGGTCTCATGTGCATAAATATCCTCATCATCGTGGGACAAACTAGGTGCGCTCGCGTGTCTAGCTAAAAAGGCAACAAACTTTCCATGTGAAGACTCATCCCCGGAATCATTCACCTCATCCTCACTATCGCTAAGAGTGGTTGGCATGGCAATTTTCTTGCCTTTTCTCCTAAGCCTAGTGGGACACTCAAAAGCTCTATCCCCTAACCTCAAACTTAAAACACTTATCTTCTTGCTCTTTCTCACCTTATTTCTAACCACCCTCTTTGGCCTCATTTTTATTTTTCTCAAAAAATCTTTTATTTGAAGAATTTTGTTTTGAAAACGTGATAAACTTTTTAAATTTTTTCGCAACCATGGACATATCAATATCAACATCACCCTCAGAGTTGAACTCACAAACTTTCACTTTCGTTTTCTTCTCTCTCGTGGATACTTCCTCTGCCATCCTAGACAGGGCTCTAAGTGCTATCCCTCCATCCTTAGACTTGAGAGTGTTAGGAAATATGTCAATTTCATACGTCAGGAGGTCTTCTACCATCTTTTCTAATTTTAAATTGCCCAAATTACCAAAGGTATTCAAAATAGTCACTTTTGGGATAAAACATTTAGGCAACAATCTTAAAATATTTTTAACCACTTTAGCATCATGTATGGGCTCACCAAGATTGAAACTAATGTTGTCAATGTCAGATAAACGTGTGTAAAAATCATCAAAACACTCATATTCAATCATGGTAATCGTTTCAAATTGAGTAGTTAAATTTTAAATTTTAGACTCTTTGATTGCATTTGTGACTTTGTGGGTAAGTTTTAAGATGTCCCACGCTTCTTTTGATGTGGTTCACGTCATAATACATCGGTACTCCTCAGGGGTGACGACACCGGAAATTGCACTCAGCCCACTTGAATTAAAAGTGCTCCATTTAAATTCGTCTTCCGTCCAGGTAGTCACGGGTTTTAAAGATGTGAAGATATCTATAGTGAAAGTGGGAGGCGTACACCCTCTTTCACAAACAACCCAAACGCGCTCATTAGTGGCCTTTAACTTGATTTCATACGTGCTTTTCAGTAGGCATAATTAGACCTGTATAAAATGGGCATCCGATTATATAAGTTCTCTATTAAAAAATTATAATTTTTTAAAAAATCGATTTTATAAAAAAAATCAATATCACACAATTTAAAAAAAAATAGGAATACTTAATAAATTAGTGTAACTTGCTCTGATACCAATTTGTAAAAGTTATGTGTGATACTTGATTAAACCGAATTCGTAAATTTCCAAGTTAACCTTATTTAATCGGCGTCAATTCTTAAACCAGTTTAATTCAACCCATAAACATGCAACTACGTGTGTGCGTGTGAAACCATCACAAATAAAATTGCTAAGTCACAGATTTCAGGAACAAAACCTTTTCGGGTAAAGCCTTTTTTTTCACTATAATACTTACAATGATTACAATGAAATCTGCAATCGATTAACCTCAGAAAACCCACATTGGCGGCAACCTAAATCAACAATGGAATTCCTCTGCAGCTCCACACAAACCGTAGTTCAGTCAGCTCAAGGACACCCACAAGTACTCCCTATTGACGCGCAGTCAGTCATCCCAGTACCTCCCTCAACTGGCACCTAAACAGCAGTAGAGGCGACACTCCATAAAGCTAAAGTTCAACAAGGTTGAATCTATGGTTCCCAAAAGATTCACAAAAGTAATTAGGATGTTTGTTGTGAATCAAAAAGGTGTTTTGGAACTTAAAAAATATGAAGACTTGTTGTATTAGGACTCTAAAAATGTTCTTCCGAAATTCTTGAATAAATGTAACACCGAAATAGGTATTTATAGAATCTTAAAAGATTTTAGGCGGTGGAAAATTTTAATTTTGGCAAACCAAACCGGTTCGGTAAAAAACCATGGGTTCGGTTCGGTCATAGAAGTAAGGGGAATCGGTCCGACCAATTTTTAGAAAATTATCCCTACACTTTTAAATGAAACATTTAAAGAACTTTAAACTTAACCTTACCAAATTTAATCTCGTAGAGGCTTGAATGCTGAAGAACTTTGATATTCGAATCTTTCTCGATGTTTGGATGATCTTGAATATTTATTCAACGGTTGTAGCGGTATACAACATACTCAATTGTGAATGGAAAATGTAAAATATTTTTCTTACAAAACACAATACAACTTGTCAGCAAATTCCTCATCAAGAACCTTTTCCATTCTTAGGACTAAGCATCCCGCGTCCCCAAAATTTCCAGGTTATCCTGATAACACAACTCGCGCGAGCTTGCCAAAAATCATACAATGGTAATTTCTCACTCCCATGAGTAATATACTTACCAAATCATCTCCATGCACTCGACTTCCACCTTCCACCGTGTCACTCTGATGACCCTAGTACTACTCTAGGCGTCTCACCTTTGAGCACTCACTTGAGCGTCGTTCTAATCGACTCACCGGGGAAAGGGAACATCTTATGCTAAGTTTCCTCGATTCCTAATACTATACTATATCCTCACGTCATCATCTCGGTCTTTGTAACAAGAGCTATTGTCTGCCGTGCCGGCCAGTTGAAAGGTCGTTCATCCTAAGAAAATCTAATACTACGACCAAACCATATTATAAAAAGCTCAAACACCCGTACACAAAACTCTATTCAATAGCAAGTGATGATGCTGGAAATAACACCACTAGTCAAGGTGTTTGTAAGCTCAAACTAGTGATAATAGTGGCAACACAAGAGTATGCTAAATATAAGAGATTGAGGTGAGGAGAAGATGATGAACACTTGAATGTAAGTGGTTCAGCCAATCTGGCCTACGTCCACTGTGAGTGTGTGTGAGTAATATCACTGAATGAAGGCGCTAATGGCAAGGATACAATCTCTCAAGCTTTCTCTCTCTACTGTGTAAAATGACAGAGTTTTAGCTAGGATTATAATTTTGGATCCTTTTACAAGGTAGAGGATGAACTCTATATATAGTGCTTGAGGGGTGTAATGTACTCCCCAAGAATATGTGCATGAGCATAGAACGAGTGTGAGAGTGACACCTGGCTGACCTCAACTAAGCAATGATGACCTCAATATTCCCTCACGTGAGGGAATAATTCGGTTACAACAGATTTGTCCACATGCTCCAAGTTATATAAGAACGTGTAGAAGCTCGGCTGTCCTCGATTGGTCCCAACCTCTGCTGGAAGAGGATGAGGTTGGTGTGGTCGGGAAACATATTAATCAAAGGTTATCAGCGATGATCCTGGCTCAGTAGGAGAGCCGAGGTAAGACAAGTGGAGTTGTAATGTCAGCCTAGGCCGAGGTGATGGTGATGTAGCAGGATGTCGGCTGGTTCTTAGCCGAGGGTAATAATGATGATTTGAGTAGCCTCCGCTTCCTCGGCTTACACCCAGTCGGGGTTGATGTATGCTGTAGTCGTGAGGTCGGCTCCAGCCGACCTGATGGATTACTATCTGCATGGACCATAAGGACCTCATCTGTCACTTGTCTGTAAGGCAACTAGTAACGTCGGTGATCGAGTCGGAAACCGAGCGTTCGTGTAAATACGCTAGTCGTTGTTGTCGGCTTCCAACCACAATACAAAAAAACCTAAACTTTAACTACACTCTTGCGGAGTATAGTGGCGAGTTTGGGTATCGAATCCTCAGGGAATGTTTGATAGATTTTAATTGATTTATTACTTCAAAAAATAAAGTGTAAAAGATGATGATTGAGTGAGAAAGGAAAAAGAGAAAAATAAAGAAGTTAACTAAAACTAATTGAAAAAATTAAGGTAGAGACACAATCCCCCAACCCTAGTGTATTGATGGTATAAAACTAATCGTAAATTTAACTGATTAATTTGACCCGGAATTTAGTACTCCCAAGCATTACGTATACGAGGTTCAAGCCCGCGTCATACTTAATCTGAGGATGAGTAAATCAGTATCGTGATATCTGCACTCGAATTGCACTCTAAATCATCACGAGTACCCAGAGGCAAACGAGATATAAAGATCTACAATTGTTGTGTAACTACGCAATACGATCGTAATTAATCACTAAATTCAGAAGACTAATTTTATACACATGCAACTACCACATCAGGTTGGGTTCATGCATCCCAACCTTTAAAAACCTAGCCTAACATGGTGAATAATAATAAAAGTGCTGTAAATAAAAGTTACCACGATTGAAGAACAAGAACATGCAAGAAGAAATCAAAAATTGAAGAAAAACCGGAAAAGCTCTTGAATTAAAGGTGCAAAATATGTAAATTCTTCTCCTAGATGTTCCTACTTGTTATGGAGATTTTACATGAATGAAATCTTAATAAAAAGAGTCCTAATGACTAAATATATAGGCTAGAGGTCGTTTAGAAGAGTCCCCAAAACATAAAACTCTTTTGGCTAAAAGATAAGCACAAAATAAAAATCCCGTATCTGCCAATTTGTCACACTTAGAAAGCGTGACTAATTTTGTAACGGATTCTGAGCGTGACTAATGGGCGAACCAGTTCGGGTTCTGGGTGTACCGGTTCGGTTGAGTTAGCTGGTTTCTGGGCCTCTTTCAACACTTAGAATATTTTCCAACTTTCTTCTTTTCTTCCTTGGATTTTTCTCAACTTCAAATGATCATAATTCCTTCACCGTAGCTCGGATTTGGATGCCGTTTTTTCCAGTATTCTCGTTGTTCCAAGATATTAAACTTTCCAGAAGGCCTCACCTCCGGAATCAGGCTGCAGAATTACAAAAATGCCCTTGAACTTGCCTTCCTAGCCTTTCTTCTATGATTTTTTCGCAACTTCAAGGGATCATAACTCTTTCACCGTAGCTCGGATTGAGGTGCCGTTTTTTCCAGTGTTCTTTTAATTGAAATATATTCAACTTTCCAGTTGTCCCCACTTCTGAACTAAGGCTGAAAAATTACGAAAATGCCCTTCAACTCCCCGATTCTTGGTTTCTTTCACTATTTTGAGTTCTCTTTTCCATATTTCTTGCGTGAAATACCTGTAAAATACATAAGAGATACAAAAATACGAAATAATTGCCAAAAAGGGTTAGTAGCATAGATATGAGATAAATCCAAGCTATTTACACCGCACGGGATCGTAAAAATACCGAAATTAAGGGGATAAATGTGAAGAATTTATGCCTAATCAAACCCCCCTAACTTAGAACTTTGCGCGTCCCGAGCAATGTAAAAGAACGAGAGTATGAATTAAGGAACCTTCAAAAACTTTATTGGGATAGAATACCTTTTTCGCGGGCAAGCGATTGCATTTAGCGTATGCAACAAGCCTTTAAACCCCTTGGTTACCCTAGTAGGACGAGTGGTGTCTCGTGAGGGTTTGCAGTGAATATACCCACAAAATTCATTATTGACTCAAAGAAATTTCAAAATATGCAAAAATTGTGTAATTCAAACTTTCCAGAAAATAGTCATCATCAAGTCATATTTACGAGTCTCAAACCTTAGTGCGTGTGTGCGAAGCCGGAAATATAACCGCCAATTTCCACCGATTGATCATTACGTTACTTATCCGAAAATTCGTTTTGATTTCAATTTCTCACGGAACGCTCTCACAAACGAATCTCTCGGATTATGGTTATTCTCTCGGTATGCGTGATATAAAGAGTAAATGTAAGGGAAACAAATTCACGCATACAATAGAAAGACGGAAATTTCATGGTGATAGGATCTCATCAATGGATTACGGTTTTAAAAACGGGAACATTGCCTCTATTTCGCGAACTTAGCCTCTTATATTATCTTTTGGTGTCTTAACTCTCCACGCGGTAATCAATTTTTTTCAATTTGGACTCGGTTAGGACTTTTTCGGGTTGAAGGTTGCTTTGGGTAAAATGAAGGAGGTATGGAAGGTTGGAATTGGAAAAGTCATTCGTGATGTCCATTTGTGCATTTTCCGGGCTATTGCTCATTTTTTTTTTCTTTTTCTTTTTTTTTTTCTCATTTCTTTTCTTTTCTTGCTATATTTTTTTTTCTTGCCCCTTTTTGTTGCACTTTTCGGACTTAAATGCTGATTTTTTTTTTTATTTTTCACAATTCCGGCTATTTTGGGTTTTTCGGGTTGTCAAACGAAAGGGAAAATTATTCGACTCAATTTGGGTTGCAAAAGGGTAATTTTTCGCTACTTTTTCTGTTCAATATTTTTGGGGTGACAAACGATGGCCTACTTCATTGTCCAAAATACCAATTGCGTTACCATATGCGTTTCGAGGTGAATTTAAGTTTAGAGACTAATTTGGCACGATTTTCAAGGCAACATTGCACACATTTTTCAAAACCGATCAAATGAAATTTTTTTTGAGATCCTTGACAACTTATTAAGCGCTAAAAAGAACTTTGAGTTAACAATTAACTCGGATTGATTTAAAATCTCGCAAAACGTGATAGGCTCGAATCTCACCGGGTTTGTTAATCTTCACATTTATTCGTTAAGTCATCAATTTTTGCACAATTTCCATCTTTGGTCAATTTCGGCTTTGTGTCTGTTGGATGTTTACAATTTGAGACTCCAATTCGACTTTTAATGATATTTTTGAAAAATTTGAATTCCAATTTTTATTTATTTTGAACAAAAATATTTTTGGATTTTTCAAAATTTTATGATTTTTTTTTTTTGAAATTTTTGATTTTTTTTTTCTAAAAAAAAAACATACTTGGAACGAACACGTGATCAAATCAATGAAACTAAACAATAAATGGGAAGAATATCCCACACCCCCTAACTTAAATGTTGCATTGTCCTCAATGCGAATCAAGAACACAATATAAAGAGAGGAAAATAAAGATATTACCCAATTGGAGCGATCCCCAATGAATGCGAGTCCATTGAATCTACAAAACATGTTAGAACCAAGCATAGCAAAAATAATAACAAAAACTCGATACTAAAAAAAATTAAAAAAAAAAAAAATAAGGTAACTATTGTACAACCTACGATTTTCAAATTCTAATAAATTATACACTAGAAGTCGAAAAATTTGAGGGTCCACCCAAAATACAATATGACTTTGAGGGATTAATGGTGTACCCTCACTAGGATGCATGCCTCCCGAAAAATAAGGATTCCGTTTGAACAACGGAAGGCATGTGTGAGATGGAAAAAATGAACCATCACCAATTAAAAAATTTAACGGGATGATGGGGGGTTTGGGAGCTAGGTGGGACAAGTACAATTGAGATCCAAGAAAAATATAATCACCTCCCGAATCTTTTTCAAGTAGTATGGGGAGAGGGGCACACAAAAAGGAAGAGTCCATATTAGAAAACAATTCTAGCAAAGTGTCTTTGTCGATAAAAGGTGTAAACGTTTCAGAATTTTCAACCGACTCATAGGAATCTAGCGGTACTTATAATGGTTCAATAACAGTGAACGAAAATGGTGATGAAATAAACTCAATCTCAAGTGATTCATCATCACTCGGAGATTGAATTTCAAGGGAGGAAGACTCACTTTCAATGAGATGTTCTTCAAAAATTTGAGGTGACACACAAGTCTCAACCTCCTCTTTGTTTTCCAAATTAGAACGTATCTCATCGCAAAGTGAGATCATTTTCGTAACAAGACCAACATCCATTTCACTTTGGGTGGAAAGAAAATCGAGTACTTGTTTGATTAGAAAAAGCATTCTTTCTTCCAAAGTAGGATTCGTTGGCTCTATAACCTCAGAAGAAAAATCGTCATTGGATTCGAATAATGCATCCAACTCTTTCTCTCAAAAACGATTTTTTTCCCGATATTTATTTTCAAGCCTTTCATATTCATGAATTAAAAGCCACTCACCCATTTTAATAGGTCGAGGCGGAGATTCTTGAAAATAAAAAGATTGAAAACTATTCCCATATGAACCATTATAATTACCGAACTCACTATAAAAAGACATGATTACCGAATAGTTTGTAAACGGACAATCCACTTAAAGAGGTGTGCGGCTAAGGATTCAAGGTTTCTTGGCGCTCAATTGTGCAAGCCTGCAAAAAAAAATTAAAAGAAAGAAAAAAATATCTTGCGAAATAGTAAATCAATTATAATCTATAACAAAACACTCCCCGGCAATGGCGCCATTTTGATCGAGTCGGAAATCGAGCGTTCGTGTAAATACGCTAGTCGTTGTTGTCGGCTTCCAACCACAATACAAAAAAACCTAAACTTTAACTACACTCTTGCGGAGTATAGTGGCGAGTTTGGGTATCGAATCCTCAGGGAATGTTTGATAGATTTTAATTGATTTATTACTTCAAAAAATAAAGTGTAAAAGACGATGATTGAGTGAGAAAGGAAAAAGAGAAAAATAAAGAAGTTAACTAAAACTAATTGAAAAAATTAAGGTAGAGACACAATCCCCCAACCCTAGTGTATTGATGGTATAAAACTAATCGTAAATTTAACTGATTAATTTGACCCGGAATTTAGTACTCCCAAGCATTACGTATACGAGGTTCAAGCCCGCGTCATACTTAATCTGAGGATGAGTAAATCAGTATCGTGATAGTTGCACTCGAATTGCACTCTAAATCATCACGAGTACCCAGAGGCAAACGAGATATAAAGATCTACAATTGTTGTGTAACTACGCAATACGATCGTAATTAATCACTAAATTCAGAAGACTAATTTTATACACATGCAACTACCACATCAGGTTGGGTTCATGCATCCCAACCTTTAAAAACCTAGCCTAACATGGTGAATAATAATAAAAGTGCTGTAAATAAAAGTTACCACGATTGAAGAACAAGAACATGCAAGAAGAAATCAAAGATTGAAGAAAAACCGGAAAAGCTCTTGAATTAAAGGTGCAAAATATGTAAATTCTTCTCCTAGATGTTCCTACTTGTTATGGAGCTTTTACATGAATGAAATCTTAATAAAAAGAGTCCTAATGACTAAATATATAGGCTAGAGGTCGTTTAGAAGAGTCCCCAAAACATAAAACTCTTTTGGCTAAAAGATAAGCACAAAATAAAAATCCCGTATCTGCCAATTTGTCACACTTAGAAAGCGTGACTAATTTTGTAACGGATTCTGAGCGTGACTAATGGGCGAACCGGTTCGGGTTCTGGGTGTACCGGTTCGGTTGAGTTAGCTGGTTTCTGGGCCTCTTTCAACACTTAGAATATTTTCCAACTTTCTTCTTTTCTTCCTTGGATTTTTCTCAACTTCAAATGATCATAATTCCTTCACCGTAGCTCGGATTTGGGTGCCGTTTTTTCCAG
This sequence comes from Sambucus nigra, assembly GCA_949130495.1. Taxonomy (NCBI): domain Eukaryota; kingdom Viridiplantae; phylum Streptophyta; class Magnoliopsida; order Dipsacales; family Adoxaceae; genus Sambucus; species Sambucus nigra. Next base: position 265,240,128 of record OX422209.1, on the reverse strand, counting down.
TATTCTCGTTGTTCCAAGATATAAAACTTTCCAGAAGGCCTCACCTCGGGAATCAGGCTGCAGAATTACAAAAATGCCCTTGAACTTGCCTTCCTAGCCTTTCTTCTATGATTTTTCCTCAACTTCAAGGGATCATAACTCTTTCACCGTAGCTCGGATTGAGGTGCCGTTTTTTCCAGTGTTCTTTTAATTGAAAGATATTCAACTTTCCAGTTGTCCCCACTTCTGAACTAAGGCTGAAAAATTACGAAAATGCCCTTCAACTCCCCGATTCTTGGTTTCTTTCACTATTTTGAGTTCTCTTTTCCATCTTTCTTGCGTGAAATACCTGTAAAACACATAAGAGATACAAAAATACGAAATACTTGCCAAAAAGGGTTAGTAGCATAGATATGAGATAAATCCAAGCTATTTACACCGCACGGGATCGTAAAAATACCGAAATTAAGGGGATAAATGTGAAGAATTTATGCTTAATCAGTCGGCCATGACCGACCTTGCTTAGGACGACATCGCTGATCGCCAATCTAGGGCCTTTCTAACCTCGGCCATCTTACAGACCGAGGTTGGTGTCTCTGAGCTGTTAGACACACTTAGGGCATATCAATCACCCCCTAGCCCTTAGTTACATGTGGGAACAGGTGACTATGGGGTGTACAACTCTGAGGTCTTTCTTCTTTGTGCCAATATTCCTTTGACACTTGTCAATGAGTGAATTGGATGGCGTGACTGGCAAGCCTAATGATTGCAGTCTTTTGGGCTCCCAAGGCAATGATGGGCCTTGGGATGCGTGCAAGACAATATCAAGGGTTTTAACCCTTTTTCCTTTCATTCTTTTTCATTTTTCATTTTCTTCGCCTGAGCTTTCTCTGTCTTCTCTCTCTACAAGAGCTAGTGCATTTGGTGGATTTTCTTGCCAACCTCTCCTTTTTTCTCATCGCATTCCATCAGGTATTGTCTACCATCTCTTCTTCTCCATTTTTTCCTGCCTTATTCTTTTTTTTGCATTTTCCGACGAGTTTAAGAGTTTTCCAGTTAGCTCATTAGTTTTCTGGCGAGTTTATGCATTTTCTGGTGAACTATTCTTAATCGTTCTTCTTTAAAAACCCAGTTTGATCCTTAGGCAATTCTAGTTAAGTTGTTTGCTTTTATCTTGAATCCATAAGTGTAAGGTGGTCCCTATATGCTCAGACCTCTTTATCAACTTTTAGAAGAATTCCCCTCTCTTAGGGAGAAGACTCTGGAAAAGATTAGGCAAATAGAAAGAGCCCAAGAGGAAGATCGTAGGGCTGAGGCTTTCCCCCTCAGACCTATCTTTCCACCCCCTCTAAAGGTCTTATACCTTGAGCCAACCGAACCAGTTAAATCAGCAGAGGTCCCAGTAGAACCTACTCCCATGTCTCACTACACCAAAATTGGTGATTTATGAGTGCTGTTACCACTCACAAATGACCTTTATAACTGCTATTTACCGTCATAATTTAGGGGGTGACAAAAGAAATATTGTAACTCCTAACAGCAGTCACAAATTTTTATAACCCCTATGGGGGTTATGACTGGTGACCCCAATTTATAACTACTGGTTGTAACTGCTGTAAGCAATTACGAATATAATATTTATAACTGCTGACAGCAATTACAAATCTAATATTTATAACTGCTGACAGCAGTTATGAATCTTATATTTGTAACTGCTATCAGCGGTTACAAATATTATATTTGTAACTGTTATTAACAGTAACAAAATTGACAGTAGTGACAAATTTGTGACTGCTATTAGCAGTTAAAAAAGTTAAATTTGTTAAATGTGGTCAAAACTGTTATAATCAACTTTAGATTTTCACAAAAAGATGAAATGATGAGAGTAGAATAAATATCATGAACATGTAACAAGTCTAAAAAATTTGACAATATTTCATTTATATTTCTAATATTCCAAATATCTGGTACAAAATGAACATAGAATAAAACAACCCCTTCTTGGGCGCTAAGTACAAAATGAACATAGAATAAAAAAATAAACGAAAAAAAATAACGACACAAGACATGAAATGTCATGAACATATAATAAATCATTCTAAACCTAGACCATGGGTCCCCACATGGTGGATACTCTTCGTGAAGTCTGGGTATATCAACCATGGGGGGTATTGATGCAGTGACATCCTCCTTCGTGTACTTGGAGTACGCATGCTGAGCAAGTTCAATGGGCTAAAATTTTTTGAATACAACGCCTCGGTATCCATTGACTCGTGTGTGTGTTGCTTGCCATGAAGTGTAAACATCTGGATTTAAGACTTTGAATACTATGTATGTCGGGGATGCCATGTGTAAACATGCAAACAAGAAAGACTAAAGTGCATACAATGTGAGTATCAACACGGAAAACATAAACATGAAAACAGGGTAATGAGGAGAGGAGCAAGAAACAAAAAATAAAGCAATATAATAGTTATATAACTTAACATTATATAAGATTTATGTTGAGAACTATGGCTATTATGAATGACATTCGTGATGTAACGCCCAAAAAACATACGCATAAAGCTAACAATATAAAAAAGACAACAAATAAAGTCACAATGAATAAGCCAAGCCATAAAATTTAAGCAGTCTTCAGTGGAGGATCTAGGAATTTCAAATGGGTGGGGCACATCAAAGAAAAAGACGGGGGTTCAGGGGCGGTAGCCCTCGGGGAAAAAAATTGAGGGCTATTCAAATAACTAAATAAAGTTACATCACGTGCTTCGTCAATCAATATCGCAAATGGATCTCCACCAAGATCTTTTAATATTGTATTAGTAATCTCACTTGCAATTACATTATCAATATCTTTTTGAATGTTAGGACATGTCAATTTATTATTACCCTGTGCATTTTTAACAACAACTTTATTAACTAATGCATCTCTTTTGGAGAAATATTTATCAAGAGACTAACCATCAATAAAAAAATTAATATTAGGAAATTAGACTAGTAATCAAAAATATAATTGCAATCCATCTTCAAAAAATAAATTTCCATGTTTTAAAATTATTATTAGGAACCCATCTTCAAAAAAATCAAACCCACCTTCATCACATCACAATCAGGGGATGAAAATCACGCAAAAATGAAAGATACTTTCATCTCACACTCACAGCAACTTCAAATAAATTAATGAAACAATAACTTCAATAACACAAGAATTAAAGAAAACAGAAATAACACAAGATACCTTCATCTCACAGCAAGCAGGGGACGAAAATCGGAGCAGGGGAGGCCGGAGTAAGCAGGTGGAACCGTGGAACAAGCAGGTGGCCAAAAGTTGGAGGCCGGAACAGGTGGAGCAAGCTGTTTAGGTGGGTTTTGAGATTAGGGATGGCCGTTTAGCTGTTTGGGTGTTTTGTGTTTTGTATTTTGGGGTTTATTGCATCGTCGTTTTGTGCGTTTTGTTATTTAACTTTTTTTCTTTTTTTTAAAGTCTGAGAGGGGCACGTGCCCCTCCCAATAACATACTAAGTCCGCCGCTGATTGTCTTCCCAAAACAGACAGTGGATACATTCAAAGCGCATACAACTGTTTTATAACTGGATACACTCCCCAAACAGACACTATTATAGTTGACTTGGAGATTTGTGGTTAGCTGACTTGGAGATTTCCTTTTAACATAATTTTCTATGAAATTGTGCCATTTATGCACGCCAAATATAGATCTAATGTCTAATATATGAAATTCTATCTTAGACGAATTGAATAGTTCTATAAACTACAAATCAGATAAGTGCCATTTATTTTTTTTTTCTCTTAGCCACGCTACATATGACTCTGAGAAAGAATTATGTTGGCCTCTTATAGTTCTAGAGTTTATTTCTCAACAGAAAATACTCAGAATAAACTTCTAAATGTCATTATTTAGGCGATAAATGATGGCCAAAGTTATGCATCATTGGTATAACCAGCGATATGACGTCATTTGTTAAAATCAATGAAGATCAACTATCTAGCCTCACAATGTGATCTGATGGAAGAAACTATAATCAATTTGGACAGAGGTCGCATATTTGTTCAGTTGAGTATACATACTAATGACACATTCAGATAGTGGAATGCCAATATTGCATTCTGACATCTACCGGGTTCGACTTCAAAATCAAACTCTAAATATTTATTTGGGGTTTATCTTCAATCGCATCAGTGCAAACATCACAATTTCTAGGCAGCTTATATCATTTAGATTATCTTTTTATGAACATGTACACCCTAAATAGATGCTATAAATATGGAAACATTGGTTTTAGAGAGAATAATTTATATTTAAAGGCCTAAATGGTTTTCCCTATCTTTAAGAAGGGCGCAACATGCATCTATGTCTAAGTGACATGACTTGAGTTCAAGTCTTGCCAAGAGCTTGAACACGATTTTCATCGCTAGCTTCGCTAACCGCCGTCCCCAAAATCAAGTACCAAAAATGAACTAGCGAGCATCTAAAGGAAGATGAACACATCCAAAGTTATGGGGGATGCAAGAAAATATTATTAGTCACACAAAAGATGTCATTTACTTTTGCAGAAAATTTATTTAAGATGTGTTTAGGAGATTATATTCCATGATTTAGAATTGGAATTGGAAAAAAGTTGGGTAAAATTTTAAACTAAATTTGTTCCAATTCCAATTCTTAATAAACCTTGGAACCGGAGTTTTCAATCACACCCTTATCATACCTTGTGACAAGGCCAATCATATGGCCATATGAATTGACAACTTCACCACTACTACCACCCGGATGCACCAGAGGTGTAGTTTCAATCATTGCTGGAAATTAATGTGCTCCATTACTCTCTTGTTGACTATATTTGTGGAAAGGAGGCATCTTCGCTTCAACTACTTTAGCCACTACACCAAGGCAAGAAGATGGAGAGAAGTCTGATGCAAAATCAAAGACAACAAATATATATATATATATATATATATATATATATATATATATATATATATATATATATATATATATATATATACAGTGTAAGGGTGACCCTGACCATAGTAGTAATTTCCAACCTCTGGATCATAAAAGTAAGAAATTTTTCTCTTCACACCATCAGATCCAGATGCAAGAAAATTGCCTCCAGTATGCATTACCCTATTTTGTTCAACCTAAATTTAAGATGAAATAAAAATAAGTAAAAGATTGCAATAATTAAAAAAGAAAGTTTGAAGTTTTACAAAATCAAAACACAATGAAATAAGGATATGCTTTTATTCTCTAAGCTTTTGGGGTACACTTCCATTATAATCATTTACCAATAAGTTGCTATAAAAACGTTTATTTGAGAAATTTAACTGGTCTAATTTGAGGGTCACCTTTTTTATATCTTTAAATCTTCCTGTTAAGCAATTGTTCTGTAATTCAAACACAGAGAGATAAGGGAAATAGAACAATGCATTTGGTACTGACCCACTCAAATAGTTTTGCCCCAATTTGACTCTCCAAATGGTCTAAGCTTCCATTGGATTGACCCAGTGAAGTTATTCTGACAAAGCTTCAACACTTTCGAATTGGGAAGCTCTGTAATAAAACTAGGAATATCACCATGAAAGTTGTTCATAAAAAGGTTTTAGAGAGAGAGAGAGATATTTGAGAGAAGAGAGATCAACTAGGATTTCTCCTGTAAGCCCATTGAGTGACAGATCAACAGATTTGAGGCTAGTCATATTCCCCAATTGGGGTGGAATTGAACAGGTGACCTGATTTTTTAGCAAGAAAAACGTGTCAAGCTTGTCAAGATTCCCCAATTCATGCGGAATTAGACCCTCTAACCCACAACTACAAAGTCGAGAGGAAACAAATTCACAAAATTTCCAAAATCAGTAAAATTATTGAAATAACCCAAGTAAAGCTGTTTAAGATTGGTAAAATTCCCTCAAGCAAATTAAATACAGCCAGTGTAGGGAGGAAATGACTCGTATTGCTCAATATCAAAATCCATAAAAGAACAATAAGAACACCTTGCTACAGGAACTTAACTATAATCAACTGTTTCAGCAGTTTGATAACAACACCCATAACTACCATAACTTCTGAATATCAAACAAACCTACCTACCATAATTTTATTATACATAACACATACATACAATGTATAGTCTTATACTTACAGAATTCCAGTGATTAGAAATACATAACCAAATACCTAGCTAGAAATTCAGATAAACCATTTCGTACCCAATGTTAATCAGTCCAGATATAATAAATGTCCTTTGGCTATTAGTTCCTAGCCCCAACAAAATATAGCTTAGGATATGCTTTTTTTCAAGAAATAAGGATTTTATTAGAATAAATAGAGATAAATAGAGATAAGTGGCTCAAAAGAGAGAAATATGAAAAATAACAATTATGCACAAACTGAAGGATTAGAAACTATGAAAAAAAAGGAAATTTGATGAATCCAGGGATATAGCACCCTTAATTTTTCTTGGGAGGACATCTATATTGTGATAATTATAAATTATTTTTTGAATTACACCTTGTTTGGAGAGGAGGGATACTACACAGTTGACTTCTCTACATAATTGGTTGAATAAAACTTGCATAGTTTGACATAAAAATTGTATATCTCTAATTTTTTTATTATCATCCATTGAATGACCTTATTTTGATTGGTTAAGCACTCAAAGATGAGATTAGAGCTTATATCCACATAAATTTTATCATAACCACTTCCTAAACAATAAGCAAGACTAATCTTAAGGGCTAAATCCTATGCTAAAAGGATTGTTCCACCTGAAACAAAGTTTGAAAGAGCCCATATCATTCTTCCATTTTCATCTCTAAACACAACCCCTAATCCCATATTTCCATTTGCATAACTACAACCATCTGAGTTTAAATTTAATCTCCCTCTTGAAGAATTCTTCTAGCTGACCAACTTACAAATTTTCATTTCATGCCGGGGCTTACTGATTTTGAAATTTTTCTAAGCTGCAAGATAGTATTCCAGAATACTATCTTTAAATCTTGTATGCCGAGCTAAGTCTGAGATTCTAGAGATCACTTTATTAGTAATGATATATGAGTTCATATTTTTACCTTCATAGACTGACTTATTCCTACTCAGACAAATTTCCCAAACTCTTTTAGCAATAGGACTTAAAACAAATAGATGATTAAGGGACTCTGTAGAAGCTTTGCAACAATGGCATCTAGTGACTAATCTAACTCCAACATTTTAGATAGTCTTTTCTAGAGGGACACAATTTAAAAGGAGTTTCCAAGAGAAGACTGAGATGTTAGGAGGTATATGAGGATCCCATAATGTTTTATAAGACAAGGAGGTTATATTACATTTTCTAATTTGACCATAAGGTGATAAAATACTGAAATAACCATTTTAGGATTTGCTTAGTTGACGTGTTTACATGAAAAATTCGTTAGTAATTGTCATCCTTTACATTTCAGTGATTTATTTTAACATTTGTAATTTGGGGCTCACCATATAATAGTTGATGTATTACCACAAGTTCCAAAGTTCAAAGTGCTAGGACTTGATTACTGCCTACTCATCAGTCCTTGTTTTATTATAATTAATAAATTGTGAATATCTTTACAACAAAGGCCAAAAGCTGTGAATTTTTCATTAAATTTTCTACTTGTACTTATCTTATAGGTACAAATAGTGGGGGGAAGCTAATTATATGATTATGAATTGATGATATAATGAATTGTACAGTGGTGGGGGTGACCCAAGTAATCTATACAAACATTCAACAGTAGCCTAGTGTGACTTGATGTGTTTACTCATGTGTCATGAACCATGTTAACTAGGATGGTACAGAGTAGGAACTCAAGTGGGCAGTCAAGTTGACAATAAGAGAATATCTTTGATGATATGTTACAGTTGAATATGAACTATTGCAAATTCAACATGCATAGTGTGGCTCGGGAAAGAGAGTTAAAATTGTTAGCACGTAATGTATAAGGGATATTCAAATTGAAAACATCCACAACGTGAACCCAACCCTCTATTAGAACAATCACAACCAAAAAATTGCATCTAATCCTATGTTATAAGCTACTTTATCCCCTTTAATACTGCATTTGCGCTTACCCCTATAGGGTCCTTTAGTGTCTCAGATCTCCAAACCTCTCCATATATATATATATATATATATATATAGAGAGAGAGAGAGAGAGAGATAGTGTTATACGTGTTTGCAATTGAGACCTATTTATGGTTTCTGAAAAAAATTATAACCAAGGATTGAAGAAGAAGCGAAAAATTGAAAAACACATAAACATTGAAGACCAAACATTTCAATATGGAAAATAGACCTAGGGAATAATAGTAGATCAACTTACATGAATAGTAGAGAAATCAAACATGGGTAAGGACAATTTATAGGTTCTTAACGCACTTGATATGGCAAAAATGCAAAATGCCAAAAAAATAACTCGTCACCAAAATGGGTTTCTTCTGCATATCACTCGTCACCAAAATGCCAAACAAATAACTTAAGTGCGTGTGGGAAATTAATCGAACTAACAAATCCCAAACAAATAACAAACAACAAACCATTTCTTGTCTTGTTGACATACCTCACCAAAATCGAACAAATAACATACATCAAATCAAAATCGAAAACTCACCAAAATCGAAAACTCAACGAATGCACGGGAGAAATGTTCACCAAAGCATAAGAGAAAGAGTGAGCAACGGGAGAGCTGTGAGGGAGTAAGAAGATAGAGGAGAGAGAAAAGGGAAATTAAAGTAGGTCAATATCTACTTTAAATATGATTTTCACCTTCTCTTATGTACATCTAACACAACTTAAAACCCAATTTCCAAAACTTCATATCCATAACTTAAAAATTCCCAGAACCAATGAACAGTAACAACGAATAATCTGAAACAACGTAAATTAACAACATTCAATAACCCACAAAATTAACACCTCCAACCGCTTAAAATTCAGTTTAATACACCAAACCAAGGGTCGTTCTATGCCAACACATAAAATCTACCCTGTATAATTTTTCACAGAAGGGTTATATGATAAAAAAATGTGTTCCGGACAACTTGATATTTTGAATGACGATTATATAATCAAGATATCTGTTCATTTCTTGATTTTAATGCCATGAAGATGAGACCAAATATCAAATCGCATAAATATGAGTTACAGCCAACACAAACCAAGCATTTACATAAAAAACACCATGATATATTGAAGTGAAACACTTACAGTAGTTGTGGAGGCTGAAGAGATGAAGCTGTTGTAGGTCGAGAAAGAGGAGCGAGAGTTGTAAAAAGAGAGGAGCGGGAGTTGTAAAGGAGAGAGGAGAAAGAAGAGGGAAATTAATCCTAGGATAAAAATTTTGTGAGCCCTTCTAGCAGTTACAAATTTATGACTGTTAATAGCAGTCACAAATTAAGTCTTAGACTATAATTTGTGACCATTATGAGGAGTTACAAATTTGTGACTGCTATTAGCAGTCACAAATTAAGTCTTAGGCCAAAATTTGTGATCGCTATTAGCAGTCATAAATTTGTGACTGTTCAAAAGAGTTATAACTTAAGTCTAGTGATAAATTTGTGACTGCTAGTGACAGTTACAAATTTGTGACTGCTTATAACAGTCACAAATAAATTATTTGCCAAGATTTGTGACTGTCATTAGCAGTAACAAACTAATTAACTCAAAATTTTCATTACCGATGATTTTATCACTCCTAATGGCAGTTACAAATAATTTTACAAGTGCTCCCGAGAGTGATAAGTTTGTCACCCTAATTAGAAATCACAAAAGGGCAGTCACAAAATTAGCATTTTGGTGTAGTGTCTGAGTCTGAGTCGTCCACCTCAGATCCTATGCCCGTGGACTCTTTTCAAGAGGCCATGGGCTTTTCCATTAGGCTGGATCAGGTCCCTGACCAAGCTGAGGTTTCGAGCCGTGTCTCGTCCTATAACGAGTCTAGCACATTCTGAACTTCTTCAGACGTTGAAGTTATCGAGCCAAACGTAGCTTTTCCTCCTCCTATTGATGCTGTCCCCCTGTCGGCTGCTACAGGGGCTGAGGTTTCTCAAAGGTTCCCTGAAGGTAATCCCTCGTTCACTCCAGCTGAAGTTGATCGAGACGAGGAGGATGAGAGTGAGAGTGATATTGACACCTCGGAGGCAGCCGAGATAGAAAGCACTGTCAGTGAACTTGACCTCTTAGCCTTCAGACATCTATATTCCATAGGCCCCGCCATAAAACTTAGGAGACCTCTGAGGGAAGAGAGGGCTTTAGGCGGCCGAGATGGTGAGATCTGCTTATACGAGCAGATGTTCAAGTTAGGATTTCGTCTACCCATTCATCCAATCATTAGGGCCATATTGTCTTATATAAACATAGCTCCTTACCAGTTATCCCCTAACGCCTAGAGGGTGATAATTGGAGCAATAGTTTTATGGAGGGCAGTCCACCATTCAGACCTTCCTGTCTAGGTCTTTTCTGGATGTTATATCCCTTCCTCGGCTAGGAATCATCCGAGCTATTACTAATTTTTAGCTCGAAAGTGAACTAAGAAGATGTTACAGGTTACCCAAACTTTAAATCATAATTGGAAATCGCGATATTTCTTTATCTCAGGGACATGGGAATTTGGCCCCTGTGTCCCCTCTTCGAACTTAGAGCCGAGGATACCCCTTCGATGGGGAAAGGTGTCAATGGGTTCCAGGGCCGACCCTGGGATGAGTCAAAATAATCTTTAGAAAGTGAAAGACCTGCAAGATCAGGGGGTGCATGGTCTTTTGGTCAAGTTCGAACATCTGATGACCCCATACTATCTTTCTAATACTGGACTTGGGGGGAGTCCTCTGACTGAACTCCATAAGTGTTTATTTTCCCACAAGTTGCACCTTTGATTATGTAATACCTCTGATATGCTAACTCAGACCTTTACTTTTACAGAACGCCCCGAAGGCATCAGACGATATTTGGGAGATGTCTGCCTCAAGTCTCATAAAGTTTGTAAAAAAGGTAGGCCTGAATGTACCTCCTCCTCCCCCATCGAAGTAGGGTGTCGGCGCGTCTAAGGCCGACGCTTTAAGGAAGAGGAAAACTAAAACTTCTAACCCTGAGGATCAGAGGCTAAGTAAAGCCCTAAAGGCCATCCCCATATCCTCTGGTGATGCATTGGCTTCTCGTCTGGAGCAGCTAAAGATTAATGACAGTTTGATAGGCCACAGTGTGCAGGCGTTGGATGCCATCGACTCTACTATGATCGATACTGACAAACGCTTTTGTCGCTCCATATATACTCCCCTGCTGGTTGAGTTTGGCCTTTATAAGTCTATCCAGGTAAGATTTGAATTTTAATTTAATTTTGAAGTGTAACCTCTGCTTTAAATTTGAACTTATACATTTGATTCTTGATTTGCAGGGCATCGTTGCTATGAACCATCTTACCAACTGGACTCTAAAGAAGTTTCCCCTCATTGAGAAAGGCAAAGAGGCCGAGAAGGTTCAAGACTCTCTGAATGCAAAAGTGGATCGTCTGAAGTTTGCCTTTGAAGGGTCTGACAAGAAGGTCAAGCATATGGAGAACGAGATCTCCAAGCTTAAAAAGGAACACAACTCTGCCTTGAAGGCCAAGGACGACGTTCTTCAGCAGAAGGTTGATGCGGCAGTGAAAGCTGCCCTTGAGGATGCTTCTGAGGGGATCCTGGCTGATTACAAAGTCTCTGATGAATTTATCAGCTTTGCCTTTGAATACCTCGAAAGAGGTGTCAAGGCAACTGGTAAATGGGCGGTTGCCAAAGAGAAGGATTCAGGGAGCTTAACTGCCTCTGACTTCATTGGTCTTGGCTTTGCTAACCCTTAATTTTCTCAGGCCCTTCAAGAGGTTGAGGAGGAAGATGCTGCTCCTGCAGAGATTTCACCGCTGGATGTTACAGATATTGAGGGTGCCAACCTCCGAAATGATCTGGCCGAGGTAACCAACATCGGCCAAGGAAATGAGACCGAGGTTACCAACACTGTAGCTATATACCCTTAGGCCATTTTTGTGAAGCTTTTTTGTAATATTTGATTTTGATTTCAAATTGTAACCCCTGATTGCAAACTCAGTTACCTTGTTTCTTGTAACTCTTTGTCTATATCAACCTCTGATGAGGGTTTTATCTCTTTAGTTGTTGAATGTTCTTTGAATGATTTTCCTTGTCACACGATGTGTGTTCAGGTCTGAAGTCTCAATATAGTGGTGTATTTATAAGCCTTATAATTTTCTAAGGTCTGAGGTCATCCAAGTATGATGTCTTACCTCATACCTTGTCACCAAGTTATGATGTTATAAGGTCCGAGGTCATCCACTAAGATGTTATACCCATAAATAATTTTTTACCAAACTAATGATGTTAAGGGTCTGAGGTCATCCAAGTATGATGTCTTACCTCAGACCTTGCCACCAAATTATGATGTTATAAGGTCTGAGGTCATCAGCTAAGATGTTATCCCCATAAATAATTTTTCACCAAACTAATGATGTTAAGGGTCTGAGGTCATCCAAGTATGACGTCTTACCTCAGACCTTGTCACCAAGTTATGATGTTATAAGGTCTGAGGTCATCCACTAAGATGTTATCCCCATAAATAATTTTTCACCAAACTAATGATGTTAAGGGTCTGAGGTCATCCAATTATGATGTCTTACCTCAGACCTTGTCACCAAGTTATGATGTTATAAGATCTGAGGTCATCCACTAAGATGTTATTCCCATAAATAATTTTTCACCAAACTAATGATGTTAAGGGTCTGAGGTCATCCAAGTATGATGTCTTACCTCAAACCTTGTCACCAAGTTATGATGTTATAAGGTCTGAGGTCATCCACTAAGATGTTATCCCCATAAATAATTTTTCACCAAACTAATGAAGTTAAGGGTCTGAGGTCATCCAAGTATGATGTCTTACCTCAGACCTTGTCACCAAGTTATGATGTTATAAGGTCTGAGGTCATCCACTAAGATGTTATACCCATAAATAATTTTTCACCAAACTAATGATGTTAAGGGTCTGAGGTCATCCAAGTATGATGTCTTACCTCAGACCTTGTCACCAAATTATGATGTTATAAGGTATGAGGTCATCAACTTAGATGTTATCCCCATAAATAATTTTTCACCAACTTAATGATGTTAAGGTCTGAGGTCATCCAAGTATGATGTCTTACCTCAGACCTTGTCACCAAATTATGATGTTATAAGGTCTGAGGTCATCCACCAAGATGTTATCCCCATAAATAATTTTTCACCAAACTAATGATGTTAAGGGTCCGAGGTCATCCAAGTATGACGTCTTACCTCAGACCTTGTCACCAAGTTATGATGTTATAAGGTCTGAGGTCATCAACTAAGATTTTATCCCCATCATCAATTTTTCCACTCTAGCATAATGAACCAAGGATTGACACGGGAACTGATCTTCTCATTAATAATCTCTTCACAAGATGATACATTTACATAAAAGCTCTTGCAACATCATATGTAATACTTTTTTAGATAATCAACATTCCAAGGTTTGGAGAAAGGTTCCCCTTCGAGGTTTTCTAGCCTGTAGGTCCTGGGTACAACCTCCTCAATCACTTTGTAAGGACCATGCCAATTCGGGTGAAACTTATTTGCCTTCTGTAACATTTTCTTCACCACTAGGTCTCCCACAACTATGGGTCTTGATTTTACCCTTTGGTTGTAGAATTTTACTGTTCTCTACTGATAAGCTGCCTGTCTGATTTTTGCGTCTTCCCTTCTCTCTTCGATTAGATCTAAGTCAAGTCTCATCTCCTACCCATTCTTCTCAGGGTCATAGGTCTGAACCCTATGAGTAGGAAGCCCTACTTTGTTGGTATGACGACCTCTGATCAATGTGCTAACATAAATTGGGTTTCCCCCATCGGTGTCCTAGTCGTTGTTTTGTAGGCCCATAGCACAACATAAACCTCTTCAGTCCATCTTCCCTTAGCTTCTTCTAACCTCTTCTTGATCCCGTCAAGGATCATTCTATTAGTGACTTCGGTCTGACCGTTTGCCTGAGGTCGTCCAGGAGAAGAGAAAAATTACTTCATCTCAACTCTTTCGCAGTATTTTTCAATGAAGAGTTCTTGAACTGGGTTTCGTTGTCCGAAATGAGGGTGCTTGGGAGGCCATGTCTGCATATGATGTTTTTATAAATAAATTGGAAGGTCTTCTGCTCTGTATACGTGATCATCGTTTCAGCCTCTACCCATTTGGAGAAGTAATCAATGGCGACTATCAGAAATTGGTAGTTATTTGCAGCCCTTGGCAAGGGACCCACTAAGTCAATTCCCCATACTGCGAATGGCTAAGGGGAACTGATTGACATCATAGGCTGATGAGGTTGATGGGGGATAGTGGAGAATCTCTTACATTTGTGCACCTCTTTACGTAGGCTGCAGCATCCTTGGTCAAGGTCGGCCACCAGTATCCTTGCGTAAAAATCCTCTTAGCCAAAGGTCTTCCTCCTATATGACTGGAGCAAGAACCCTCATGTACCTCCTGTAGGACGCGATAAACTTCTGTGGGATGAACGCATCTGAGGAGAGGTAATAGGAATCCCTTCTTATATAGGACATCTCCTACTATTGAGAACTTTACAGCTCCGTACCTCAGTTTCCTCCTCTCTAACTTTGATTCTGGTAGCTCTCCCTCTATGATATATCTGATAAGGGGATCCATCCATGAGTCCCCTAGGTTCAAACTGAGGCAATGGTTACTGACCTCTTCTTCTTCAATGGTCTCCTTGGGCAAGATCTCAACTGGGACTATCCTTCTGATATCTGTCCTTATCGCCGAAGCTAACCTTGCTAATGCATCTGCGTGACTATTAATTTGATGAGGTATTCTCTTCATTTTTACCTCTTCGAAGCCTTCTAATATCATTCTCACCCTCTTCAGGTATTTGGCCATCCTTTCATCCTTGGCCTCATAAACCCCCAACACTTGATTAGCAACCAACCTTGAGTCACTATGAAGTAGGAGTCGCCTTACCCTAAGGGTCTTTGCCAGTGACAGGCCTGCTATCATGGACTCATATTCTGACTCGTTATTTGATGCCTTGAAGTTAAACCTTAGGACGTATTCAACGTTATCACCATCCGGAGCTGAAAGTATTAGCCCTGCACCGCTTCTGCTTTCGTAAGAAGACCCGTCAATAAAGGGGTTCCAGATGTCTTTATCTGATGAGAAGCTCCCTTCTGACATGACTCCATGACTGAAGAGGGATCGATCTTCCTCATTCTCGTCTATTCTATTTCTGATTCTCTTGGATACAACCTCTTCAGGATCTCAAAAGACATTACTGTTTGACCGCTCTGCAGTCTCTAGGTCATTCTCAACCTCAGCCTCTTCCCATATGAACTCGGTAACAAAATCCGCAAGTGCCTACCCTTTGATGGCCACCCTGGGCCGATAAGTAAGGTCATATTTCCCCAACTCAATGGCCCATGTCATCAATCTACCCGACTTCTCAGGCTTATAGAGGTCCTGTCCTAGTGGGGAGTCGGTGAGGATGACCATGGAATGGGCTTGAAAGTAAGGCTTCGTCTTCCTAGAAGCATGTATCAGGGTGTAGGCTAACTTTTCCATCTGAGGATAATTTTGTTCAGACCCTTTAAGGGCCTTACTATTGAAATACACAGGCCTTTGGACCCCAACGTCCTCCCGTACTATTGCTGCACTTATAGTTGATTCAGAAACTGCTAGATAAACATACAACATCTCACCCATTACGGGCCGAGATAAGATCAAGGGAGATCCGAGGTAGGACTTGAGTTGGTCAAAAGCCTCATCACAGTCTTTGTCCCATTCGAAGGCCTTTCTAAGCACCTTAAAGAACGAAATACACTTGTTTGTCGCCCTGGAAATAAATCTGTTCCTAGAAATAAATCTGTTGAGCGCAACTACTCTTCCAGTGAGCCTCTGAACGTCCTTGATACTCATTGGTGTCTTCATGTCGAGCAAAGCCTTGATTTTCTCAGGGTTCGCCTCTATTCCCCTCTGATTGACAATGAATCCAAGAAATTTCCCAGCTCCTACCCCAATGACACACTTCGCAGGGTTGAGTTTCATTCTGTACAAGTCCATGGTATCGAATGTCTTTTTCAGGTCTGCCATATGAGTGCAGGCCTTTAAGATCTTCGTTAACATATCGTCTATATACACCTCCATATTCTTGCCTATTTGGTCCTCAAACATTTTATTCACAAGACGTTGGTATGTTGCCCCCGCATTTTTCAATCCGAAGGGCATAATCTTGTAGCAATATGCCCCTTTGTCAGTGATGAAAGCTGTCTTCTCTGAGTCTTTAGCATCCATGAAGATCTAGTTATTGCCTGAATACGCGTCCATGAAGCTTATGAACTCATGTCCTGTAGTTTCATATACTATCCGGTCAATTCGAGGTAAGGGATAACTATCTTTCGGGCAAGACTTGTTCAGTTCCATGAAGTCTACGCGCATCTTCCATTTTTCATTGGCTTTGGGCATAGTGATTGCATTCGATAGCCACTCCGAATATATGACTTCCCTGATAAACTCAGCCTCTTCTAACTTTCTGACTTCTTCCCGGATGACGTCGTACCTTTCCCTAGAGTAAACTCTCATCTTTGTTTGATTAGTTTAGCATCCTTAGTCACGTTGAGTTTGTGGCACATAACCTCAGGGTTGATGCCAGGCATATCCGCGTGACTCCAAGCGAAGACACTCTGCCTCTTCCTCAAGAAGTTTATTAGCTCTTCCTTTATCTCTTCTTTTAAGGCTTTGCCGACCTGGATGGTTTTTTTTGGTTCGTCCTCATCGAGGACGATGGATTCTACCTCTTTCGCGGCCTCTCCTTTCTTCAACTTTATTTCATCTCTAGGGTCAAGTGTATTAATGTTATAAGTGGAAGTTGCTCTCTTATGGGCCTCTCTCTCTTCGATCGAATTAAAGTAGCATTCTCGTTCTATGGTCTGGTCACCCTGCACTTCCCCTACCCCATAGGGGGTCAGGAATTTTAGCATTTGGTGGACCGTAGACGGCACGGCCTCAAACTCCTTAAGGGCAACTCTTCCTATGATGAGGTTATAGGCCGAGAAGACATTTTCGTCCATAATAAAAAAATTGATCTTACGGGTTAACCTCTTAGGCCACTCATCGCCCATTCGCACGTCCATCTCATACATGCCCAATGGATGGACCTTTTCTTCGCTGAAGCCTATTAACGGATGATGATTGGGTATCAGCCTAGCTCCGCTAAGGCCTAGGCTTTTGAAGCAGGGCCAGAACATCACATCTGCTGAACTTCCTCCATCTACAAGAATTCTATGTACCTCACATCCATGAAATCTTGTTGTTATTACCAAAGGGTCATCATATGGAGCTAGGATGCCTTTGAAGTCGAGCCGGGAGAACCCAACTACGAGAGTGTCCATGTCCATCTTCTTTCTCTTCTGCATTGTCTTAAAAGACGTCACATTTACTACTTCAAGTTTGTCCACTGACTTGGCCTCTGCCACATGAGCTTTCCGGTCAGCCACTTCAGAACCACCCTCTTCAAGTCCTCCGCATATGGTGTTAACACCAAAGGAGATCATACCAACCCTCTTCACTCGGGTGTTGTCATCTTTTGGTGGAAGGTCCGGATCATCTTCATCATCGTCATCCGACTCATCGCCCCTTTTTACTGGGGTATCATCACGACATCTGTTGTTTCTCCTCTTTTTAGGGTCATCTCTTCCCCTTTTAGGAGCCTTGCTATCAACTTACTTTCTCAACGTTCTTGATTTCAACATTTTTTCGATCTCATCCTTTAAGGCGAAGCACTTGTCTGTTACATGGCCATGGTCTTGGAGGGATTCACACCATAAGTTCTGGTTCCTCTTATGTGGAGGAGCCTTCAGCTTCTCTGGCCATATTAGGGACCGACCATTCTGGATCTCATTGAAGATGTGTTCACAGCTTACAGTAAGAGGGGTATAACGTGCAAACTTGTCATCAACTGACCTCTTCTTTCCATCCTTCTTTTTTTGGAACTTCCCGCTGCTACCGCCATTCTCATCCTCATATTTTTCAGCCATGGCCTCTTCAGCGTTCATGACCCTGCCTGTAGTTTCCAACAGCTCTGCCATGGACTTGGGAAGGTCTTTCAAAAGTTTCCACAATAACTTCCCTTTCTGAAGACCTCCTATGAGGGCGGTCATGGCTATATTCTCTTCGTAGTCTTCGACCTAAAGTTTCTTTTTGTTGAATCTGGCAATGTAGTCTCTTAGGCTCTCGTTCTTACCTTGTTTGACATACAACAGATGGGTAGTATTCTTTTGAGGTCTTAACCCCAAACAGAAGTTATGAATGAACCGTTCAGCCAAAACCTTAAAGTTCTCTATCGAGTTCTTTGGGAGAGAGGTAAACCAGATGTATGCAGCTCCCGTCAAAGTCTCGGAGTAGGCCCGGTATTTCATCTCATCTGGTATTGAGTAAATGTCCATCGCTGACTGGTATATCTCAATATGATATACAGGATTGGTGCTACCGTCATACTTGGGAGTCACTGTAGGTGGCTTGAACTTGGCTGGGGCAGGGAAGCTCATTATCTTATCCACGAATGGAGAGCCTTCTGAGAAACCTCCTTGCAGTGGATCCCGACTTTTGACGAGGTCTCCTATTTTGTCCTCAAGACATTGGATGGAGTCATTCAATGGTCTTGCAATGTCGTCCTGGTCGAGGTTGCCCTCATCCACCTCCACGGGGTGGACTGAGGGTTCCCCAGCCACCGCGTAATGTCGGCTATTGACCACTTCCTGGTCCCTTCCTCGTCCCGTGTTAGGTCAGCCTTGATGAGGCCGACATTGCCTTTATTCCCTTTGTGAGCTTGCTACACTTCTTGACTTGGATAACCTCTATCGTAGGTCGTTTATTGGGCCGAGCCTTTCAAAGCTCAACCCTCTGCTTAATCGGTCAAAATCTGACCCTCTTTGTTGGGCTTCTTCACCTCTTCGACTTCCACAACCTCGACTCTGCTAGATAGGACGTATTGTGTTATTTGAAACCTCATACGCCTCCCAATAATATTCTAGAGCATCTTTTGCCTCCAAATCATCATACTTATCCTCAGGGCAAGGGTGTCCTTGCCTCCCCAGACGCAAACATCTAGGGTCAGCAACGTCCCTCCTCCGCTGAGGCGTAGGTTGGTCTTTTCGCGGTGCCTGAGGTGGTCCCATGGCATCAGGATGAAGCTGAACAGCCGCCAGAGTGATCATCTCCGGTGAGACCCCAGGTGGTCTCATCATGTTCTGACTGAGTTTTGCAAATTGCTCCTGTATCGCTTGCTGCGTTGCTGCTAAGAATTTAAGGTCGCTACCACCTCAGCCATTTCGGACTGGGGTGGTGCCTGGATGAAACTAGGTCCTCCAGCACCAGGTGGTGGTGGAGGTGGTAGTAATTCCGATGCTATGTGTTAAAACTAAAGAGCTTGTGAAGGAAATTTGCTCAACACCTTAAACGACCTCTTTCAATGGTGAAACAGTTCCACGCAAGGGGTGAGGCTTGGTTCACCACCAGAGTTTTCGGTGAGCTTAAGCACAAATTGAGGAAGAGATAGCTTCTCGTTCCCACAAACGGTGCCAAAATGATGATGCTGGAAATAGCACCACCAGTCAAGGTGTTTGTAAGCTCAAACTAGTGATAACAATGGCAGCACAAGAGTATACTAAATATAAGAGATTGAGGTGAGGAGAAGAGGATGAACACTTGAATGTAAGTGGTTCAGCCAATCTGGCCTACGTCTACTGTGAGTGTGTGTGAGTAATATTACTGAATGAAGGAGCTAATGTCCATGGATACAATCTCTCAAGCTTTCTCTCTCTACTGTGTAAAATGACAGAGTTTCAGCTAGGGTTGTAATTTTGGATCCTTTTACAAGGTAGAGAATGACCTCTATATATATTGCTTGGGGGGTGTAATGTACCCCTCAAGCATACAATGGGCATGTGCATGAGCATCGAACCAGTATGAGAGTGACACCTGGCTGATCTCAACTAAGCAATGATGACCTCAATATTCCCTCATGTGAGGGAATAATTTGGTTACAACAGATTTGTCCACGTGCTCCAAGTTTTACAATAACGTGTAGAAGCACGACTGTCCTCGATTGGTCCCAACCTCGGTCTGGAAGAGGACAAGGTTGGTGTGGTCGGGCAACGGCTTGATCAGAGGTTATCAGCGATGATCCTGGCTCTGTAGGAGAGCCGAGGTAAGACAAGTGGATTTATAATGTCGGCCTGGGCTGAGGTGATGGTGATGTAGTAGGATGTCGGCTGGTTCTTAGTCGAGGGTAATAACGATGATTTGAGTAGCCTCCGCTTCCTCGGCTTACACCCAGCCAAGGTTGATGTATGCTGTAGTCATGAGGTCGGCTCCAGTCGACCTGATGGATTACTATCTGCATAGACCATAAGGACCTCATCTGTCACTCGGCTGTGAGGCAACTAGTAACGTTGGCCATGGCCGACTTTGCTTAGGACGACACCACTGATCGCCGAGTGACAGATGAGGTCCTTATGGTCTATGCAGATAGTATTCCTCGACTTTGCTTAGGACGACACCACTGATCGCCAATCTAGGGACTTTTCTAACCTCGACTATATTCCAGGCCGAGGTTGGTGTCTCTGAGCTGTTAGGCACACTTAGGGCATATCTACAAGAATACCTCAGATAAGGCGCACCCAGTTACCGAGATGCATTGACCATACCTAGTCCACCGTGCTCTACTAGGCCCAGCCGTGCCATAGCATGACCAGGCACCAATTCGAGTTACCACATGTATAAGATTACAAATTATCTATTATCAAAACCGAAAGGGACACACAAAAATCCGAAGAAATAAGCAACTGTCCCAACTATGATTTATGAAACCGAACCTACGCTGTATGCTAGAAGTCATGTCACTCATTCCCGAAGTTCTCACTAGGTACCAATCCTAGCCACATACCCTGGATTGGGTCACCAACAGTGATAAATCAAATCGTAACTATTCATTCTCACAGAACGGAAGCATAGTACAAAACTTTAGTTCTCAGCGCCCAATTTCCCTCCCTAGGAGTAAGGCCCTACCCCTTGCATCCTTAGCACACATGTACCACCTGATGAGGTGCAAACTTTATATTTAAAACACATCATTGGTTGTTTACGCCCTATACCAAACAAATACCACAACTTGGCACACTAATGGAAGTGTAGCAGCAAGTAGGGATCGAATCCACAAGGAATGTTTGATAGACTATAATTGATTTATTACTTGTAATATAAATTTTAAAGATGATGGTTGGGTTTAAAAGAAAAGGGAAAAAATAAGAAGTTAAGTTACACAATATTAATAAAACTAGAGTCGGGATCGCGTCCCCACTATGGGCTAAGCAACTAATAATTAGAATTTTGGTTCGAAAACATTTAACCGAGCATTTTTAGTTAATCATAAACATCACGCATGAAGAAATTTAGTTCAAAGTTGAGAGATAAAACATTTAATTCAAAATGGTCACACGCATCTTAAAATCGAATTATCCCTATAAACACTAACGTTGCGTGATAATGAGAGTTAAACACATAATAATTCCATTTTAATGCACACAGATTCAATTAAATGTGATTTTACTCAAAACCTAATTTTCAGAGCTCGACGCCCATCAATGGCGGACACACGATCCAAACCCCATTTAACTACTCATTACACATGAATAAATTAATTAAATAACTAATTAATAATTAAAACAAGAAAAAATTAAATTAAACTAATTTATCTGGGCATGGGAAATTAAGTATATAAAGCAAGAAAAATAAAGGACAAAACATAAATAAGAGAGGACTTACATTAATGTTGGATTACACAAAGAAAATGGAGGAGAGGGGTGATCTCACCCCAAAGTTGCAAACAAAATGAAAGATCGTTACAAAAATACATAAAATATTGCTTTTATACTAAGTTACAAAAAGAAATAAAAGAAAAGAAATAATAAAAGATAAAGGGTTTAAGTTACAATTAACTAATAAAAGAAAAAAAGAAAAGAAATAAGAAAAGAGAAGGAAAGAAATAGCAGCAAACAAGGTTGGCCAGAAATAGAGCACCGAGTCGATTCGAAATGATTATACTTTTTTACTGTTGACAAGCGAATCGATTCGCAAAGGTTCGAATCGATTCGCACCTGATAGTTTTGGCAACTGAAATGGATTGTTGCTACTGCAATAAAATGCCCAAGGCCGAGACCCATATGCGCGTTCCATGGCTGTAAACCAAGGCCACAATATAAAAAATGCATGGCTGCGTATTGGAGCAACAACGACTGGGAAATGGGACCTGCCATTGATGTCCCAAGCCGAGACCAAAAATTTGAGTATAAGAAGAGAAAACGAAGACCTCCATGTCCAAAAATGGCCAAAAACCTCCATGTCCATAAATGATCAGCCAAGACCCATTTCATGAAAATGGCCAAAAATCAACGATCCATATGCGCGTGTGGTAAAAAATCATGCTCCAATTTCGGACGAAAGACTCTAATTTTGGACAAAATCTAAACCCATGCCAAACCCGAGCGTAAAGCCAAAATTGCCATTTGCAGGAATGAAGTTTGCTGCATAAAAGAGAAAGGGACATGGAAGGAATTATTTGAATTGTTAGTATATTGAATAATAAATATAATCAACTTATATTCTTCCCCGATTAAAGATCCGTGTTTTCTTCGTTCAGAATCCAATTCGAGCACCGTTTATGGCCACGTGAAGTTTGGTCCGAGATCTACAACTTTTGTGAAGACTTTGGGTAAATATCCCAAAGTATAAAATTACCAAAATGCCTCTGAACGTGCGAACTTTAACGGAACATTATCGAAACGCGATGAAACTTCACACTAAGCACCGTAACACCTACAAACACTTAATAATACCCCAAATAACATGTTAGCACATAAAACGAAGGCTGTCAAATTAACGAGCAATATTATAGCAATTACGGTACCCGAGGGGCCTAAAAATGCATAAATTATCGGGCGAAAAATACAATATTCGTGACGTATCACACTCCCTAACTTAGACATTGCTAGTCCCTAGCAATGAAGTTCAAAGCAGGACGAACTATAAGAAAATCGCAAAATAGGAGAGATATACAAAAGCGATAAAAGCCACTTTTGCGGGCGAACGATTGCATTTAGCGTATGCAATAAGCCATTAAACCCCTAGATTGAGTGTTGTCTCGTGAGGGTTTTCAGGGATGAGACCCACAAACATCATATAGTTTCCTCAAAATGTGCCCAATCACATGCGACAAACTCAACAATACGAAAAAGATTTCAAACATGTTATCAGCATATCGAACGAATTCAAACAAAAGTCCGTAGTTATTAACATTATAGAACGAAACTTCATAGAATTGAAACCTTAAAAGTGGGAGGGAGGAAAGCACATGCATAGTATGATTTGGCAAAAACTTAAATAAACTGGATAAACATAAAAGGATGCATATATCAATCCTCACCGGGGATTTCACTTAACAAATGAAATCACTATGAAAGGGGAGGTAATACACGGGATATGCAGGCATAAAGAGAAAATGTAAATATAAACTATGCCGTGCACATGTCACAAATGAAGAGCGCTATATAGGAAATAAAATCTATAATCTCAATGAAAGATAACGCTCATTAAAGGGGGCGAAATGTATTTTCATAGATTATCAAAACTATTTAAACTTTTAAATTAAATTCACCCTAAGATAACATAGGACTTTATAAGGTTGTAATGTAGGCTAGGATCAGGTTATGAAATGAAGGAAATATCTACGGATTCAAAGTGTTTGGGGCTGAAAAACTTGGGATAATGGAAACTTGCAGGAAATTTCAAAAATTGAAAAGTGATTTCCATAACAAGCATTAAATATGATAATAGGAGAGTAATCAAAGCTTATATAACACTATATACAACATATACAAACTTTCTCTTTTTTTTTTTGTTTTTTTTTTATTTTTCATTTTATTTTTTATTTTTCACTTTCACTTTTTTCTTCACTTTTCTCACTCTCACATGCTTAAATTGCAACCACAATACAATAACATCATTCAATCCCGAGTATCATTCCAAACAAAGGTATGAAAAGTAATATGTATGGTTTATAACTCCAATGTGGAGTTGGTTATGGGATTTTGGGTGATGAAACGAAAGGCTATATTTAGACTCAAACTAAGGAAAGATATAAGGTGAGGTCAAGGCTAATATGGGTGATATAACAAAGATGGCCTATGATCATTTCCTAAATTTTTTTGCAATTCTCGAGTCAAAATAAATTTTGAAAATCATGCTCAAGTAACACATTTCACGAATGAACTCAATGAATGAACGATCAAATGAAAGAAAAATCAATAAAACAAGAAAAGCGCACGTGCTCATGTAATAAAGTTTAATTCATGAAGTTATTCATAATATCAATGATTTAAGGACTAAAGTCTAATACCTTCTAAAATCGAGAACATGCATCATTGAGTTGTCAATTGGATTGGGAATTTATTGAAATTTATGATCGAAAACAATGCAAAATGCCCAACAAAAGAGAAAAAAAGAAAAAGAAAAAAATATTTTTGAAAAATTTTCAATTTTTTCTAAGAAAGCATACTTAGTAACTAATATATGATAAAATCCATGGACAAAACAAAGAAATGGATAAAATATCCCACACCCCCTAACTTAAATATTACATTGCCCTCAATGCGCATTAAGAACACAACACAAAGATAGGAAAATAATGATAGTACCCAAAATTGGAGCGATCCCTGATAAGTACGAGTCCAAAGAATCTACAAAACAAGTTAGTACCGAGCTTAAAGAAAAGCAATAACAAAATTTTTAACTAATTACACTAGACTAAACTAAAAGGAAAGAAAAACTAAAGAAAGAAAGAATAAAATACGATTTGGTTTTTAAAGATCAACGGTGGGCCCTCCAAAGAAAACATGCCTCCCAGAAAATAGGAATTCCGTTTGAACAACGGAAGGCATGTGTAAGGCGTAATAAATGAACCATCGCCAATTATAAATTTTTGGGGGACGATGGGGAATTTTGATGCCAAGGGGGACAAGACCACATTGATCTCGGGAAAATTAAAATCACATCCAAAAGGTTTTTCAGTTGGAAGGATAAGTGGAGCTAGTGCAAGTGAATAACCCATAAGATGAAGCATCTCAAAATAACATTCTCGTTCAAGAATCGGTTCAAAGTCCTCAAGACTTTCAACTAGTTCTTGTGATAAATTTAATTATTTGGGAATAGTAGGGAATAGAGGAAAGGAAGGACCCTCAACCTCAATACAATCGAAAGAATTAATAAGAAGTTAAAATTCGAAAGTGTTTGGATCACTCTTAATTATTTCTTCCTAAAAAATGGGTGGAGGTGAAACGCAAGTTTCAACCTCGACCCAATTTTGTAAAGAAATGATCTTATCGAGCATGACATCATTCTCAAAAAATCAAGCTTGAGAACTTTCGGATCGGTCATTAATTTCCTTAATCATTCACTCATGATAAAACCAACAATAAGACATAACATCTTCTTGTGTGGTTTGCTCATAGCTAATGGAATCCCCGCTTTCCAAATTATCTTCCCAAGGTGATGAGGGATTACTTACAACTTCTTGAACTTCACGCTCAAGGCGTTCATTTTCAAGAATTTGTAGGCATCGTCACATTGTCTTGTGAGTATAACTTGGAAAACTATTTCGAGAACAATTAAAGTTATCTAAAGAGTTATAGCGAGGCATTTAAAAATAAACTAATTTAATAAAATGACAAGCGCTAAAATTTTAATCTCTTGAAACAGTCTAGCACAAGTAAAAAAGAAAGGATAAAAAAAAGAATACAAATATGAAAGAAAGAATACTACAAATTAATAAAACAATAACAATC
Organism: Sambucus nigra; assembly: GCA_949130495.1. Lineage (NCBI taxonomy): Eukaryota > Viridiplantae > Streptophyta > Magnoliopsida > Dipsacales > Adoxaceae > Sambucus > Sambucus nigra. The sequence goes on along the minus strand of OX422209.1, from coordinate 265,214,175 downwards.
TAAAACAAAACACTCCCCGACAACGGTGCAATTTTTGATGAGGCGCAAACTTTATATTTAAAACACGTCGTTGGGTATTTACGACCTATACAAAACAAATACCACAACTTGGCACACTAATAGAAGTTTAGCGACAAGTAGGGATCAAATCCACAGGGAATGTTTGATAGAATGTAATTGATTGATTACTTCTAAAATAAAAATGTCAAAGGTGATGGTTTGGTTTAAAAGAAAAGGGAAAAATAATAAGTTAAGTCTAAACAATATTAATAAAATGAGAGTTGGGATCGCGTCCCCATCAAGGGCTAAATGACTAATAATTAGAATTTTGGTTCAAAAACATTTAACCGAGCATTTTTAGTTAATCATAAACAACACACAAGAAGAAATTTAATTCAAAGTTGCGAGATAAAATATTGAATTCAAAATGGTCACACGCATCTTAAAATCGAATTATCCCTATAAACACTAGCATTGCGTGACAAAGAGAGTTAGATGCATAATAATTTCATTTTAATACACGCGATTTCAATTAAATGTGATTTTACTCAGAACCAAATTTTCGGAGCTCGATGCCCATCAATGTCGGACACACGATCCAAACCCTATTTAACTACTCATTACACATGAATAAACTAATTGAACAACTAATTAATAATTAAAACGAAAATAATTAAATTAAACTAATTTATTTGGGCATGGGAAATTAAGTATATAAAGCAAGAAAAATAAAGGAAAAAACATAAATAAGAGAGGACTTACATTAATGTTGGATTACACAAAGAAAATGGAGAAGAGGGGTGATCTCACAAATAAACCCCAAAGTTGCAAACCCTAAAACTAGACCTAGTTTCTAAACTAATAAAATGAAAGATTGTTAAAAAAATACACCATGTCTTGCTTTTATACTAAGTTACAAAAAGAAATAAAAGAAAAGAAATAATAAAAGAAAAAGTGTTTAAGTTACAATTAACTAATAAAAGAAAAAGAGAAAAGAAATAAGAAAAGTGAAGGAAAAAAATCGCACCAAACAAGGTCGGCCAAAAACAGAGCACCAAATCGATTCGAAGAAATCCGAATCGATTCGAAATGGTTATACTTTTTAACCGTTGACAGGCGAATCGATTCCCGCGTGATAGTTTTGGCAACTGAAATGGATCGCTGCTACTGCAAGAAAAATGCCCAAGGCTGAGACCAATAGGCGTGTTCCATGGCTGTAAACTAAGGCCACACTACAAAAAATGCATGGCTATGTATTGGACCAGCAACGACGGGCAAATGGGACTTGCCATTGATGTCCCAAGACGAGAACAACATTTTGAGTATAAGCCGAGAAAACTAAGACCTCCATGTCCAAAAATGGCGAAAAACCTCCATCTCCATAAATGATGAGCAAGACCCATTTCATGAAATTGGCCAAAAATCAACGATCCATATGCATGTGTGGTAAAAAATCATGCTCCAATTTCGGACGAAAGGCTCCAATTTCGGAAAAAATAAAAACCCGAGCGAAACCCGAGCGCAAAGCCCAAATCTCCATTTGCAGGAATGAAGTTTTCTACATAAAAGAGAAAGGGACATGTAAGGAATTATTTAAATTGTTAGTCTATATATATATATATATATGTATATATATATATATATATATATATATATACATATATATAAATATAATTAACTTATAATTCTTCCCCGATTAAAGATCCGTGTTTTTTTCGTTTGGAGTCCGATTCGAGCAACGTTCAAGGCCACGTGAAGCTTGGCCCAAGAACTACAACTCTTGTGAGACTTTGGACAAAATCCCAAAGTATGAAATTGCCAAAATACCCCTGAACGTGCGAACTTTAACGGAACTTTACCGGAACGCGACGAAACTTCACACTATGCACCGTAACACCTATAAACACTCAATAATACCTCAAATAATATGTTAGCACATAAAATGAAGGTTTTCTAATTAACAACAATAATTATAGCAATTACGCTACCTAAGGGGCCTAGAAATGCATAAATTAATGGGAAAAAATGCAATATTTGTGACGTATCGCCATCCCGATTGGTGGACGCTTAACACCCTTGTCTACACTGAACTTGTCCAATTACTGGTGACGACTTCACCAACCTACTACATCTAGGTTACTGTCCGCCTTATCATACCATGATCGAAATCCTCAAATTCCCTTAGGAATTACTCACTTCAAGAAAGGCGTTCACCTCACCCTATCTTTTGAATACAGGAGATTGCCACTAAGCTTAGTTTGGGTATCTACCCAAAATGATTTTTTTTGGCGACCACACCGATCGTCTTTGGCATTCTAAGGGTAGAAAGTATCACACGCGCTATGCCTTCTAATCTATACTGGCTTGGTAGGACGTGCCAAGAACTAGTCCATACCTTGTCAAGACTATCCTAGCTTATACTGTCGACATACGCTAACATTCTATCATACTTCGATATCATCCCACTTTAGTTTCCATTTCAATCCTCCACTCGGCATCATCAACCTAAATATCGAACACATCTCTTATTACACCTGCATCATAACACTAATACTAGTTATTTCATGACATCCAAGCATCACTCTCATAACGAAACAAGCTTTCAAATTATTTTTTGAGGTTACACCACCTATCCGTGCTAATTCGAGAAGCCTCACTCGACATATACACTATTTGACTCTTCTAAACCTTAACCAACAACCTCAGATCATCACCTGACCTTTAACAAAATCTAACTAGTATTCTAATGCTACTTCATACCGGACTCAATTGGTTTCCTAAGGACACCAAACACATTCTATAGCTATCCTCAAGACCCGATATGATTTCGTCATCCATACCTTTATCATCGTAGGTGCGCTTTACAAAACTCTCAAAACCCTCATCGTGATTACTAGGCGCTCTTAAGGACACTGGTTCATGAGCTTCAACATATAGTGCACCTTAACCATTAAACACCTTAAGGCGTCATAACAATCGATTTCTATCCCCAATGACGCCACACATAATTAGTCCTACGGACACTCCGGTATACCCTTAACCCACACTCATACTAGGATTACCTTGCACCTTGGCATTACTACGGTGGATAAAATAAGTCTTTACACTTAGATAATAATCTTATCTTCTTCCAAGAGGATGTGATCATATGCCACATATAAACCATAACTAACGCTAATGAGGATTATGATAGGATACATAATGTCACCCACAACCTATATAAACCTCTAGTTTTGCATTACTGACATCACTAATGATCCTATTCCTTAAAATAACATCATATTTTATAACACCCTAACATAGAAGACTACCTAGAGTTCAATCCTAAATCTTCCCAACCATCATCGTTGCATACGTAATACTTATCATAATTTATTGGTAACTCTCATCATACCCTACGATGTACAACCTTTAATCAAGAATCACCAGGACACTTATAACAACATTCTCTTATTTACTCAAACGAGTACACATCTTAAGCGTAAACCAAAATGGTTCATCATGTCTAGTAAATCATCAATTGCCTTACGAAGTAATACTATCTTAAGGATCGAATTTTCCTAATCACATCATAGGTACTAACCACCCGAAGCACCTATTCATAAATTTTTAATGTACTTCTATCACCAACCAGCACTCTTTATATATGACACATTAGATATCTAATCCCCATGATTGACTTTACACGAGTCATATTTCAAACTCAATAAATATCGTTTATCATTCTCTACACCTCAATTAGCTTTTAATATTACTACGAATTGACACATAAACACCCTGAACTAAAAACCTATGACGTCGCAATTATTGGCTCACACGGACCCTCGTAACTTACTAGCATATTTAAATCATAAGTGCTGAAGCGATTAACGACAACTAACTTAGTCACCTGCCACTTAGATCACCTGTTGTGCTAATCTCTTTGACTTCACTATCAAGGACACAAACTAAATTGTTGCCAAAATTACCGTGACTGGCCTAAACCAACACCGACTTCGAAAAATCCAACACTAACCCCAACACGTCACTCTCGAAAGGAACCTTGAACCTATAGCTCTGATACCATTTGTAATGGCCCAACCCGAATATGTAGGTTACTTCTATTCAACTGGGTTTGACTCAAGCGTTAGGTGTGAAGTGCAATGAAAAACCTATATAATGTCGCTAATCCTATTTTATTCTAATTAATGTTTCACTTGTTCAACATGCGAATTCCAGTTTCAAATCAAACTACGTGAGGGACCATGGGTAGAAACCCGAAATCCAAGCATGTAGATCTACTAATGTAAATAAAATAGAATACTTATGTATGGACATATTTTATAAGTCCTATTTAGATTAGAGTATGTCGTATACCACTACAACCGTCAAAGAATTATTCAAGATCATTCAAGCATCAAGATGGATCCGAATATCAAAAGTTCTTCATCAAAGGAGTCTCTGTGAGATTAATTTTGGTAAGGTTGTGTTTAAGTACCTTATCATTTCAATTAAAGTATTGGGATTATTTTTCATAAAATATTTCTAAGTGTTGGAGCGGAGTTTTTACGTCAAAAATATATTTTTGGAGATTTTAAGGCGGTGCATTGACCGAGAAAAAGAAAAAGAAAAAATATTGAATATTACTGTCGTTCAAACGACAGCCTATGTCGTTCAAACGATATGGCATGTCGAGCGAAGTATTAAACGATATTGGATTTCGTTCAAACGATATCCAATCTCATTTGAACAAGTCGTATATAAATAGGACTCTCCAACTCCATTTTTGATAAGAAGACCTGTGCACTGTCTACGTTTACTGCAAACAGCAGTACGAATTTGTCTTCTCACATTAGATCTTGGTGATATTTCTCTTGTAGAGAGGATAAATATACATCACATGAATGCGTGTCATTGAGGATCTAGCTGCGTGAAGATTCTTTGATGATTTGGACTAAGGTTCATAGGGAGCGCTGCGGTGTTCCTGGGCTGAAGATAGGACTGCGGTTCTTGTGGATTGCTGTGCATAATTCATTGCTACTGACCCCGATCGATGCCTGCGGGTAATACTGTGTCAAACTGTATTTTATTGTAATCCGTGTAAGTTACGATTTATAAATTATTGTGAAATAAAAGGTTTTGCCCGATGCCTGTGGGTAATCATGTGTCAAACTGTATTTCATTGTAATCCGTATAAGTTACGATTTATAAATTATTGTGAAATAAAAGGTTTTACCCTTTATTTTTTTTCATGAAATAGGTTTCCTTTGCATGCTTATTGATTTTATGTTATCAAATCACCTAGATACACGTTTTAGGGTTTAACTAAAATTTGGGTTAAGTAAAATTGGATTTATTTGAGAAGTCGCATTATTCCGCTGTTGCGCACACTTTTTCAAATTGGTATTAGAGCGGGTTACGCTAATTTATCGCGTGATCCTGATTTTTCATGTATTTTAACCAATACAATTTGACTACTCATGTTGTCAAATTGGTATCAAAGCCTATTGCACTAAGTTATTGTGTTTGATCCTGTTTTTCTTAAACATGGCTTTTGGTGATTTTGATGATTTTTGATGTCAACTTTTTAAAAAGTCTAATTAGAAAATTCACACGAACTCTTGTTTTAAATCTTCGGTTGAAAACGATTCTATGAGGTGTTCGAGTTTTGAGGGTGTTGGTCACACGATAAATGAGTGTCCCATAAATTTAAGGAAGAAATTGAATAAACCAACAACTCATGTTTCTACCCTTAGTGATTCGAAAGAAGAAGTTTTTATGCTCTATGCAAGAGCTTCCCACCCGTGTGATTAGTGATGATAGTGAGGGTGATGGGAGTGAGGTTGGAAGTGTAGATGATCGTGACTTGCAAACGGCTTTCAATGAACTTTATGTTGAAACTTTGAAAATAAAGAAAGAAAATTTAAAATTAAAAGCTCAATTGAAAGAGCATGCCTTAAAAAATAATGATGTTTTAGTTGAAGATCTTAGGACACGTGAGGAAATTTTGAGAAAGAAGCATGAGTACGTCGAAGGAGAGAGATAGTCTTCGAAGGGAGACGGAGGCTATGAAAAATGTGCTTTTTGAGTTTAAGGATTCTAGGCGCGTACTTGAATCTAGGATAGGTGAACTTGAGAAAAATTTGAGAGATTCTATTAAAGTGAAATTTGATGTGGAGTCTATGTTTGAAAAGCTTCATAAGAGTTTAGGCACTGTCGAAATCAAGAAGGATAGGGGTGGGATTCGTTTGGAAAAACAGGTTGAACCCATTCCCAAAGCCATCCCCACACGCGTGAGAGAGCCTCCTAGGGATGTTAGGAGAGAGCCACCTTTAGGTAACGTTCATTGCCACATATACACGTGTACTCAATGCGGTCAAAAAAGTCACCTTAGGCGTTTCTCTTATAAACTTCAAAACACTCCTAGGAAGTTTAAAAAGGGAGTCATACCGGTTCTTGAAACCCCCACACCTCCTTACACATCGATTTTGGTTAGGAAATCGGATTTGGAAGCGTATGGACTAATTGTTCACGACTCTCGTCTGCTTGCACGTGATTCACCCCATGTGAGATCATTTGGTTGATTATGTTCGATATTTGTCATGCGCTAGTTGTGCTCCCTGATTTACTCTTACTAGTGTTATGACTCATTTTATTGTAGTTTATATTGTTTTACTAGTTGTAGCTACCGTTTTAGCACCGTTTCGGATCTGTCAGCACCTTCCGGGTATATTTTTTTGGAAATTTTTCACTAGGAATGGGGTTACTCTTTTATCATTCCAGCGAGATCTTATGTCGCGTGAAGCTGTCATTCTAACGACATGCATTTACGTTCGAAAGACATTGAGTTTCGTTTAAATGACCTGTTTGGTTTTCAGCATTTTTCTGTTTCAGTACCCTGGGTTCATATGCTTATGTTTTTGGTACTGTTGGGTTGCCGCTGTCAGTTTATATGCAGTTCCTTTAAGTATTTACGTTTAATTTATAATACTACATTGTTCGTTTAATCACACCTGCTTAGAATGATGATTATTTGTGTGATTTATTGTTAGCTAGCATAGGGTGATGCTCATGCCGATATTATGCCTATTGTTAGTGTGTACCATGTTTGTATGTATGATTTTTATTTTTGAAATTTTTTGGAAAAGTACAAGAAGATTTTCATTTTTTTTAAAAAAAATTGAAAAAAGACAAAACGAGTTTTGTACTCTGTTTACACCTTATATGAATGCACATTTAGGATGATCAAGTCACAACTTCATTCCCTATCCATGTGACTATTTGATAGTGTTTTGATATGCGTCATCATCTCATTTTGTGCTTTATAATGTGTGGAGTCATTGAGATGTAATTTTTGTAACTACTTACATGTTTAACTCATATTTGCCTTTAATGCACACTTGCACGAATTTGTTTGACTATCATACTTGTTTATCACATGTTGGTCAGAGTGTTGTCATCTCAATTCTGTCCTTAAAACGAACCAAATGCGATAAAGCTTGACAATAGAAGTAGTTCATGTAATAATTGTTTACCGTGAGAATTTAAAATGCAACAAAATATGATGAGTGATTCACGGGAAATGGCTGCGAGAGTGAAAAATTGACTCGTCGTGGTAGCCACCGTTTAAAAGAGCACGAAAAAATGAAAGGCAATAAAAAGATAAATATGCCAAAAATGTGGGCCAATTTAGTTTTGATCACCTAAAGAAAAATTAAATGATTATTATTTAGGAGGGAGTTTGGTTGGAAAGAAATGAAAAACGGGTTTGCACGTCCTGACAGCATCTTAAAAAATCATTCATAGTAGACGTTATTGGTGTGGGAATCATTCCTGACTTTAACATGTTGATGGATTGAGTGTATGTAATTTAAATTTAACACTTTAAACACCTATGGATGATGTTAAGATTCATTCGATAGGTGTACACATATACATCATGCACATATGTTATGTCAGATTGCATTGATATTCCTATTTAATTTCTTCACACCCGTTCATTCCGTTTCCCCGATTTGGTTATCTTAGTGAAAATTCATGGTGTGCGATATTTGTAAAACTTTTTTGCATTTTGTGTAAAAAAATGAAAAATTCAAAAATAATTTATGGATCTCTTGAGTATTTCTTCTACATGCGCGTAGTTTGATCCCTATTTGTTTTGCTTATCGTGACAACTCCATGCATATTTTGTTTATTCGTTTCCATGTTTATTTCAGATAAATAAAAAAGGGGAGAACGAATTATGGGGGAGTTTTGCATTATGGGAGAGATTTGATTATATTGATTGATTTATCCTTATATCATTTCAAATTCGATGCGTCACGAAGGTATTTGCTGTTTTATCTCAGGAGTGTAGGTATAAAAAGTAAAGATCATTATGTTTCACACCCAGATGAGAAAATCTTTGAAATTTGAAGATTGATGAAGATTTTTGAAAAAGATTTTAGGACTTGCATTTCAAGTACATTTTCACTTTTGGGTTCATGGAGGGTATTAGATTTGTATAGGAATTTTGATTTGACAATTCGGATTATTTTTATCTTATACCGGGATAGACATAGGGGGAGATTTGCAAGTACATATTTTATAAGTCCTGTTTACATTAGAGTATGCGGTATACCGCAACAACCGTAAAATAATTATTCAAGATCATTTAAGCATCAAGATGGATCTGAATATCAAAAGTTCTTCATTAAAGGAGTCTCCGCTAGATTAATTTTGGTAAGGTTGTTGTTGATGTAAAAAACTAGATTACTCTAATTATTTAATCACAGATAAATAAATAAGACAAAATATTTTAAAGTGGTTCAGCCTTATATGAATGGCCTACGTCCACTGTTATGTTATTGCTGAGTGTTTGGGAATTCTCGATTACAAGTGCTATCAAGAAATTCCGGTCCCCTTGAATGAGGGTGATACAAGGTATTTATAGCCCTTAGGCTGTACATGAAAGGGTGTTACATTAAATGATACACATATGAAAGGGTAATTCATTTAATGTTCTTCAAACGTGCGCGTCAAGATGATAAGCATTCAATGAATAGTTGAACTGTTGATTATCTGGCAATTAATGCTGTGGTCGAGATGCAGCTCGAACCGCCTCAGTTGCTCGTTGTCCAAGAGTTCCTCGGAAGATAAGAGTTCCTCGGAGGGTTGGTGTTCCTCGGAGTATACTTGTTGTTCGGAGTGAGTATGTTGGTCGGGGAAACAATCTTCCTCGTTGCTATTGTGCCAGATAGATTGACACGTGTCTTCTTATTATTCGTCCACATCAGCATACTAATTTTAATATCAACAGAAGCCCCCAATGTTTCATATTTCGAACTTTGAGGAGTATGGAACATTCTTTCTCGGTATATGGCGATATTAAATGACCTTCCTGGGTTTTAGGAGCCTTTTCTTCATATTTGAATTTCCTTCCAATTTCGCAGAATCTGCCTTTTTGCATTTTTATAGGCGCTTCGATCTTCGTGCCCTTTTTGTCCTTTTAGCCGCCGGTAGCGTAATAGTTTCCTTTTTGTAATCATTTCTTTCGCCATTTCCCAAGGCAAAGTATTTAAGCTTCAGAGGCAATCCCATCGTCTTCTACCTTTTCAATTTCTGCTTTCGAGTTTTCTATAGCTTTTCTCTCTCCTGTGCGTCCATCCTTTTCTTCGTTTGTTTGTCAACAGATCTCCTTTTTCCCTGTAAGCTCTTCTTCCTTCTTCTTTTATTCATCATGGTTTACATTATTGAGTCTCTTGAGAAATTCCGTTCTGATTTCTCTATTCCATCTTAGGTAATTTTGGAGGTTCTTTCTGAGCCTTCAAGTTATTTTGATTTGGCTGAGGGACATTGGTTCCCTAGTCTCTTTATTGCTGAATGTGGATTTTCTTTTCCACCAAACCCTTTATGCTTAGAGTTCTGTCAGTATTTCGACGTTGTCCCTGCAAAAATAGCCCCCAACACCTGGAGAATAGTTAATGGGGTGTATAGGTTAAATCAAACTCATGGAACTCGTATAGGAATTCCTAAGATTATGTACTGTTATAGATGGGTTGTTTTAGACAATGTTTATTATTTAAAAACTAGATTTTTGAATAGGGCTCTAGTAGTCAACCTCCCTGATGCCAACAGGGATTATTTTGAACATGGAGTAGTTGTAAAAAATTGGCAACATGCCCCTCTGGTTGGAGATGAAGTATATGAGGGTCCCAAATGCCCTCCATATGGCAATGGGATAGGTTACTTTCATCTTATTTTGTTTTTTGAAATTATGATTTCATTGTGTTTGACAAAATGTATAACTGATATTTCACTATATTTTTATTTGCAGTTGACAGCAAGAGAAAAACTCCAAAAGAAACAGAAGTTAATATCAAGCATTTAAAACATATCTGGAGTTTGCATCAGAAGGTTGCAGACGAGCACATTAGGTCTGCTTCATACTTGCTGCAGTACAGGAGCTATTCATCCTCTTATACTACTCGTCCTGTGGCTAGCATTAGCGAACCATTGCCAGCTTCTGAAGACTCTTCACCAGACTCTCACATTCCTTTGAGTCAGAAGATGGGCAAGAGAAGAGTTCCTGCTCTCTTTGAAGAGACCTCCTCTGCTGGAGATGAAAAGAGAAGCAAAGCTGATGTCCCAAAGGGGACAAAGAAAGTTGATGCTGCCCCTTCTGCTGGTCCTCAGAAGGTCGTCGAGAAGCCCCCAGTGGCTCCTGTACAGAAGAATGCGCCAGTGGAAGTAATCACTATCTCTCCAACCAAAAATTCTTCTTTGGTTGAGGTTGTTGAGAAGACACCGAGGAGATTGAATAAGTCTTCCTCGGTTAGTTTTTCTGAAGTCATTCCCCAGCTACAAACTAGTGGAGCTGGTGTTCCAACCATTATTCCCCCGAGCTCTGCAATGAGCTCGGTAAGGACTTGGATTATTCCTGAAGTCCAAGGCATCGAGGAAAACATGCCTAGGGATATGCTGACATCCCTAGCTACTCATCACATCGCTTCAGTAAGTTTCTTCTTATCTTGAATTCTTATTTCCTTCTATCAATATATGTATCTCGGCACTAACTCATCACTACCTTCTTTTTTCAGCTGGTGAGTTGCTTTAACACCATTGTGAAGAAAGATGAAGCACTCAAGTCTTCAAGCTCCTCGTCTGGAGTAAAGGATGCATTCCAGGGTTTGGCCCAATCTCTGAAGGAATCCCGTCAGAAGTACGGCGAGGATAAAGGTGAATGGGAGAAGAAACTGGCTGCATCTGAAGCAGAGAAGGTGCAATTGGGAAATAAAGTGAAGGACTTAGAGAGGGAAAATAAGAAATACTCCGAGAAGCTCACCACCTTCGGGGAGCTTGAAAATAAGCTGAAATCAGCTGAGGAAGAGCTGACCCTTCTGCGCGAAGCAAATCGTCAGAAGGAGGAGTTGGAGGCCAAGCTGAAAGCCTCCGAGGACCTTCTATCTGAGAAGCTCTCCTCGGAGAAAGCGAAAAGAAAGAAGGCAATAAAGAAGTCTTTTAGCACAGGTTGGGACAAAGAGTGGAACAAGGGAGTAGCAGCTATGATGACTCAAGTTCAATATGGAAGTTTGAAATACTTCCGAGATGGCTGGGTTGCAGCTTTGTAAGAATTGAAAGTGAGCGAGGACTCCGAGCTATTTCAACAGCATCTCCTTGGTCCTCCTCCAGCCATCGAGGATGAATAAGAGGACGAAGCTGCCTCAGAAGAATCTTCATTGGTAGTGGGTGATATCATCCTTACCCATCCTGCTGACGAGGAGCTTTCATCTCTGCCAGCTCCTCCAGAACAAGTTCCATCTCCCGTCGACCAACTCCTTATTTCCACCGAGCAACCAAGCTCCTCATCCCAGCCTCCCGAGAAAGTCTTGGGAGACAAGGAAAAGGTGTGAAGTTGTTCGGTATTCTCTTTTTGTTTTTCTTTTACTTGTACTTTGTATCTCAGATCTTTGTAACTTTGCCTTATGATCTAATAAAATTTGAGTTCTTTTCTTCCATATGATTGTCTCTTCTTTATCTGCACTCTGTCTTGATCTTCTTTTTCTTTCTCTATTAGTTTCTGGCCAGAATGGATCTTTTGTCTGCTAATGACACAAAGTTGATGCAGCAATGCCATGAGTATTATAAAGCAGGTCACACAGACCTCAGTGCATCAGAAGTTGCCGACATCCTTGGCCATGGTGCTTCAGAGCAGGCAGTAGAAGCTTATCAATATCTGAAGGGCTTACTTGATTGAGCTGTGGCCAATAACGTGGCCTACTATGATATGATCGAGGAGCTCCAATATACTCTAGAAGATCTTCAGACTCAGTACAAGGAGTCAAATGCCTTGTTACATGAGAGGTATGAAAAGAAATATCAACAGCTTTCTGTCGAGAAGGGCTACGACAAACTCCTTGCTGGGTATGATGTCAGGGAGAGGACCCTAAAGGGAGAAGTTGAAGCTTGTATACAAATTGCTGAACTGCTGGAGTAAGAAAATAATAATTTGCAGAAAGAACTAGCACAATATAAGTCTGCAGCCTCTTCTTCAACAGCGGTAATCCCAGTGACCGATGAGGGATTTTCCTTCTTAGAAGTTGAGAATGCCAAATTAAGGCAAGAGTTGGAAGTCCTGCGAAGATCTGGTACTTCTACTTCTACTCGGGGACGAGGAAGACGTTCTCGAGGGCGAGGAAGAGTTGCCCAGGATATTATCGAGGAACGAAGTACTCCAGTTGCTCGGGGTCGATCAAGAACTCCTCGTAGTATTGAAGAAGCTCGTACTCTGTCAACATTGGAAACCCAAGCGTACCAACTGAATGCCAAAGATCGGGCTTTGTCTGAAATGTCCAAGAAAATCCTAACTTTGGAGGATCAACTTACTGCGACGAAGTCTGCTTTAGAGAATAATGACATTTTTGCAAAAAGCCTTCACGAGCAGTTGGAGAGACTGACCTTCCAATTCCATAAGCAGCCCAGGGAATTTTGGATGGCTGGGTACAACGAGGCATTATTCCATTTAGATGCTCGTATCCAGAATGCCACTAATGAGGGCTATAAACAAGGCTGGTTGAATGCCTTATGCGTGTTGAAACTTGAACAGGGACACTACTTGTGGGACTATTATGACCCCGGGGTGCTTGACCTGCCTGTGACACCGTTCAATTTGGACAAGGAATGGATCCCAACTCGTGCCATTCCTCGGAGCTTAATTGCATAATACCTCGGTGATTACAATCTTCATTCTCAGATTGAGGTATCTCATCCCGAGCATCTATTGGACACTCCTTCAGTAATGAATGTCAGAATGTTGAAGGACTTGAATTTTATCAATTGTCCTCAGACCTTGAATGAACCTCCTGCTGGCGAGGAACCTATTTCAAAAGCTGAAGGAAAGAAACCAATAGAATAGGGATTTCAATGTAATAGTTAGTATACATGTAATTTGTAATTCGTTTTGAATTTTAATGAAAGACTTTCATTTTCTGTTTGCAAATCTGTGTTGCTATTGTTTTGTACTTGTCTAACACTTTTATATTTGTGATTGCATAACAATACTTTGTGGTTCATCCACCAATCTAGTAATAAAAGGTTATAAGTATAAAAAATGTTGCTCGATCACTTTATAATAAAGTAATGAGTATAAAAATGTTTAAAATTTTTCCAACCAACCAAGGCTGTTAAATTGTGCTCGTCGACCAATTATAATTAGTGAAAGTTTTTATCCCCGACTAACCATACTTGGTAATTTTTTTCATAAAATGTGTCCGACCAACCAAGGTCGATAATTTTATCCTCGTCGACCAACTACAGTTAGTGGATTTTTATCCCCGACCAACCATACTTGGTTCAGTTTGTAATACTTTGTATTTTCTGGAATAGTTTTACCTTCCGACCAACATAAGTTGGCATATTTTGTTTCTTAACCAGCCGAAATTGGCATTTTTAAGAATGTTGTTCTTGCCCTTTTACCAACCGGAGTTGGTCATGGGTTTGAACTATCATGTCCACTAACTCTTTTACCAACCGAAGTTGATCACATTAGTGTATGCCTCCTATCCAAAGGAGTATAGTTTGTTCTCTCTATTTTACCAACCGAAGTTGATCACGCTCGAACGATCAGTGTCCACTAGTTATTTTACCAATCGGAGTTAGTCACGCTAGTGTATGCCTCCTAACCAAAGGAGTATAGTTTGTTCTCGCTATTTTACCAACCGAAGTTGATCACGCTCGAACTATCAGTGTCCACTAGTTATTTTACCAACCGGAGTTGGTCACGCTAGTGTATGCCTCCTAACCAAAGGAGTATAGTTTGTTCTCGCTCTTTTACCAACCGGAGTTGGTCGTGGGTCTGAACTATCGTCTTCTTTTTGCTATCATGTAGCGTAGTGTTATACACTAGTATTCCCCGAAAAACTTTCAATAAAATGAGAGAAGATGGTGAAACATCATCGTTTTATTCATATTGATAGAACTGCTTTACATTTTACATTACTGATAATACTTGCGTAGGTGTTCAGCATTCCATGCATTCTTGAATTCCTCTCCTTCTAAAGTTGCTATTAGGTAAGTTCCTGGTCGGACAACTTCTGTAACTCGGTAAGGTCCATGCCAATTTGCTTCCAATTTATTGTGCTTCTGAATGACCTTCTTTAGCACGTAATCTCCTTCTTTTAAATCGCATTTCTTCACCCTCTTGTTGTAGAACAGAGCTGTTCGTTGTTGATATGCAACATTCCTAATGGCTGCTTCTTCTCTAACCTCCCCGAGCATGTCTAAATCTAATCTTCTCATCAAGTCACTGACTGGGGAAATGAAATTCAGAACTCTGTGTGTTGGGAGACCTAACTCAACAGGTATTACAGCCTCACTTCCAAACGCCAGCATATATGGTGATTCTCCAGTTGCTGCTCGGGGAGTTGTTCGGTAAGCCCACAATACTGATTATAGCTCATTAATCCAATTAGCTTTAGCCTCACTTAACCTCTTCTTCAAACCATTTAATAATGTTCTGTTCGTCACTTCAGTCTGTCCATTGCTTTGAGGATGGCCTGGTGCTGAATGAACCTTCAAAATGTTTGACTGATGACAATAGGCGACAAACTCCTCATTATCAAACTGGTTCCATGGTCTGTGATGAAGGCATGAGGGAGACCATATCGGCAGATGATATTCTTCCAAATGAATTGGTATACCTTCTCGTATGTCATATCAATCAGAGGCTCAACTTCTACCCACTTAGTAAAATAATCCACTGCGACGACGAGGTACTTGAATCTTCCTCGGGTCGTTGGCAGTGGTCCAACCAGATCAATTCCCCATATGGAAAATGGCCAAGGGGAAGTTATGGGTGTGAACAATGCTTGTGGAGTACGTCGGATGGAAGAAAAACATTGGCATTTATCACATTTCTTAGCATAGGCTATACAATCAGCCCTCATCGTTGGCCAGTAGTATCCTTGCGTCATCACCCTTTGCAAAAGTGTTCGACGTGCTACATGGGCTCCACAGGACCCTTCATGGATCTCTTCAATCAATTCTTTCACCTCGGAGGGATGTACACATCTTTACAAACCTGCCATAATTCCTCGTCTATACAAAATACCATTAGTTAGTACATACCGAGCAGCTTTAAACTTCAATTTCTTGGCAGCGATCTTATCCTCCGATAATTCTCCTTCCTCGACATATGCCCTAATGGGATCCATCCAAGATGGTCCTAAATCATGGGAAATAACATTCATCGTCAGGCCTTCATCTATGCTTCGACTTTCTAACACCTCAATTGGTATCGTTCTTCGCAACTCGGTACGAGTAGCTGATGCTAATCGGGCCAGTGCATCTACTTGAGCATTCTCCATTCTTGGTATTCTGATCAACTGAATGGCCTCAAATTCTGCCAACAACTCCATTGCCTTTGCATGATACTTGACCATTAATTCTCCTTTAACTGCATACGTTCCCATCATCTGATTCACAATTAATTGAGAATCACTGAATACCATCACTTGTTGCGCTTCCATAATCTTTGCTAAATTAAGACCTGTTATCAAGGCTTCATACTCAGCCTCATTATTGGAAGCTTTGAATTGGAATCGTAATGCATATTCCACGTCAATCTCGTCCGGGGTGTTCAAAACAATCCCTGCTCCACAACCTGTTGTACAAGATGACCCATCTACATACAATCTCTACGTAGGTAACTCGTCTTCAAAATTCTTATCTGACAGCGTTCCTCGGTGAAATATTTGCTATTTTGTTTCATCCTCCCCTGGTATTTTTCGCTCCTCGTCGACCATCTTTTCTCGCCCTTTTACCAACCGTAGTTGGTCTGGGTTTGAATTTGATGATCTTTCTACATCCACAAGCCCTTTTGCCAACCGGAGTTGGTATGGACTTATGTCTGTTGATACTGTAACATCCACAGGTTGGTCAGTGAGAAACTTTTGTTCCTCGGGGGTATCAGGATATGTAAACTCTGCTATAAAGTCTGCTACAGCTTTCCCTTTTAAGGATGATCTGGGTTCATACACAATATCATATTCACCGAGCTCTATTGCCCAGTACATCAGTCTCCCTGACTTTTCTGGCTTATGAAGGGCTTGTCTTAATGGCATGTCGGTATACACGATGATGGTATGGGCCTGGAAATATGGCCTCATTCTTCTACTTGCTTCAATTAATGCCAATGCCAATTTTTCCAACTTTGGGTACCTGATCTCTGCACCTCGGAAAGCCTTACTTGTGTAATAAATTGTCTTCTGGACTCCATTCTCCAATTTGATCAATGCCAAGCTGACTGCATTCTCTGATATTGCCAGGTATAAGTACAACTTTTCACCCATCACTGGTCTAGACAGCAATGGAGGTGTTCCCAGATATTTCTTCAAGTCTTGAAAGGCTTTTTCACATTCATCATTCCACTCGAAAGTTTTTCAGAGTGTTTTGAAGAATGGAAGACACCTATCAGTTGCTCGAGATACAAATCTATTGAGCGCTGCAACTCGTCTTGTAAGACTCTGCACTTCTTTCTTCGTCGTTGGAGATCGCAACCCTAAAAGAGCTTTGATCTTTACTGGATTTGCCTCAATGCCTCGCTGGTTGACGATGCACCCAAGGAACATTCCTTCTCGTACTCTAAAGGTGCACTTCGTCTGGTTGAGCTTCATCTGGTATTTATCCAGTTGATCAAAGGTCTGACCTAAATCAACTAGATGCTCAGCAGTTTTCTTGCTCTTTGTCAGCATATCGTCGACATAGACTTCCATGTTGCAACTGATTTATTCTGCAAAAACCTTATTCATCAGCCGTTGATATGTCGCTCCTGCATTTTTCAAACCAAAAGGCATAACATTATAACAATTAGTTCCCTAGGGGTAATAAAAGAAGTGATTTCCCTGTCTTCAGGTTTCATTTTGATCTGGTTGTAACCAGAGTAAGCATCCATGAAGCTGAGAAGCTCGTGCCCCGAGGTAGCATCTACTAGTTGGTCAATTCTGGGCAATGGGAAGTGATCCTTTGGGCAAGCCTTATTGAGATCAGTGAAATCAACACACATTCTCCATTTATTGTTTTTCTTCTTTACCATCACCACATTTGCCAACCAGTCCGGATACTTCACATCTTCAATGAATTGGGCTTTCTGGAGCTTGTCGACCTCCTCTTGAATAGCTTGATTCTTCTCGGGGCTAAATACCCTTCTTCTCTGCTTTACAGGCTTGATCTCCTTATTCACATTGAGCTCATGACATAAGAAGTTTGGATCTATTCCTGGCATGTCTTCATGACTCCACGCAAAAGTTTTCTTTCTGTTTTTCAAGAAAGTTATCAACTCCTGTTTTATTGAAGCATCCAACGACGAACCTATCTGGGTTACTCGTTCAGGGTGTTCGTCGTCCAGAATAACATTTTCTGTAGATTCTACCACCTGTCCTTTTACAAGTTGGGATTAATCTCTCGAATCAAGTGTTTCAATTTCTGTACTTTCATCCACCTGGTAAGTAGTAGTCTTTTTCCTTGACTCTTCAAGCTCCTCTTGCTCGGCAGATGAATAATAGCGTTCTCGAGCTACTTTTTGATCACCTTTCACCACTCCCACTCCGAAATTTGTTGGGAATTTTAAACATTGATGTACTGTAGATGGGACTGCTTCGAACTTCTTCAAACCAACTCTTCCCATGATGATGTTGTAGGCTGACTGCACATTCTTACCCATCACAAAGAAGCGTGTTCTCTCTGTTCGACAAGCATGCCAAGTTCTAATGAATATATCCAACTTGATCGTCCCAAGTGGAAAAAATTTCTTGCCAGCGAAACCCAGAAGAGGTCTGTGATAAGGCTCCAATTGAGATAATTTCAAATTTAAACTGTCAAAGCATGAATAGTACATGATGTCTGCCGAACTGCCATTGTCTACCAGCACCCTTGAAATCACTACTTCTTTCATCCTCATTTTGATCACCAAAGGGTCGTCGTGAGGGTAAAGAACACCTGCCAGGTCATTTTTTGAAAAACTAATAACCAGCTTCTCTTTGTTTACCTTCCTCGGACGATCCTCCTCGGCCAAATTTATTCGCTGAATGTACGAGCAAGCTTATCCCTCTCCGAGGTAAGCTTTTCTTTCTGCAGTAAGATCTCCTCCTCCTGCATCTCCTCCTGTAATAACATTACAATCAAATGACCCAAAACGTATGGAAAATACCTCTCGTTCTGGCTGCCTTGGTTTCTTGGGAAGATCGGGGTCATCCTCGGCATCATCTTCATGGCCTCTCTTCTTTTTCTCCTCAGCTTGACGAGGAGATCTAGATCTTTCTCTAGTTCGATCATTATTTCTTCTTTCACCTCCCCGATCAACATACTTTGATAGCTTTCCTCTTCGGATGAGTGTTTCAATCTCGTTCTGAAGGGCTATGCAATTTTTAGTCATATGGCCATGATCTTTGTGGAACTCGCAATATTTATCCCTGTTCCTCGCATCAGGATCTGACCTCAATTTCTTCAGCCACTTTACCTCCTCGATATTCTTGATTTCTTCCAAGACATGATTAATACCCATTTTCAAGGGAGTATAATTATCGAATTTCTTCAGGACTTCCCATGATGACTTATTATTTCTGGAACGCTTGTCACCGCCATTGCCCTTATGCTCTTTATTTTTAGACTTGTCGACGTCCACCTTGGTGTCTTTATCCATATTCTTCTTTGCAGCCATAGCTTCCTCGGCATTCATGATTTTGGCCGCTTTTGCCATCAACTCTGACATAGTTTTAGGTGGATCTTTCGCCAAGGTGTAATACAACTTATTAGGTAACAACCCACTCATCAAGGCGATGATTGCTGTCTTCTCCTCGTAATCTATGACTTCCAGCTTCTCGTTATTGAAACGAGTTATGTAATCTCTAGTACTCTCACCAGATTTTTATCTAACACTTAAAAATGTGCTACTCGTTTTACTAGCTTTGCTCCAAAACAGAAATTGCCGATGAATAACTCGGCCAACTGAAAGAAAGTTAAAATCTTACCTCGAGGAAGATTGTTGTACCATATCTGGGCAGCTCTAGTAAGAGTTCCTGAGAACGCTCTGCATCTCATCTCGTCGGGGACAACATAGATATCGGCGGCATCTTGATATTGCTCTATATGAAGAACAGGATCTGTCTTTCCATCATATTTAGGGGTCACTACTGGTGCTTTAAACTTTGACGGTGTAGGAAAATTCACAATGGCCTGGATAAAAGGTGTCCCCTGAACAAAAGTTAGTTGTAGGGGATTCTTCGCCTTAGCCATTTCTCCCAATCTATCCTCCAACCGCTGAAGGGATCCTTTCCACGCTTCATTTCCTTCCTCGGGCCTATTGGTTCGAGCAATAGATCGTTCTGAAGTAGCCTCCTGAGATCTATCTTGACGAGAAACTGGTCGTGATTGTGCTGATCCTTCTCTTAGATCTCATGGTTGTTGAAAACTCCTCGACATTGTCTTAGGTGGACTCCTATTCCTCCTAGGGCCTAATCGACTGAAAGGAGACACCCTACTCAGTCTTTCTAAGGCACTGGGTCTTTCTGGAGAGAGAGTGATACGTTGATCAGTGTCTGTAGCCCTTATTGACGAAGTTCGCCCAGGTTGATAAGAGAAATCATCAGACTCCTCATTACGATATGACTCAGTATGCCTGGATCGTGAAGAAAGTAAATAATTTTGCCTCTGACCACTTCGCTGTCCTGAACGTGCAGGTGCACCGCCATGAAGGGTTTGTATGAGTTGCCTCATTATTTCTTGCATGGCGGTTTGTCCTTGAGCCAGATTCGTCATAATCCCGGCCAGATTTGGAGGTGCAGAGGGATTTGGAGGATTTCCAGCATTTCCAGCGTTTCGATTGCTAGATACTGGATTATCCACCATTGACGATGAATGATTTTTGGTGAAAAAGATAATAACAATCGCTTCCCACAGACGACGCCAATCTGTTGATGTAAAAAACTAGATTACTCTAATTATTTAATCATAGATAAATAAATAAGACAAAAGATTTTAAAGTGGTTCAGCCTTATATGAATGGCCTACGTCCACTGTTATGTTATTGCTGAGTGTTTGGGAATTCTCGATTACAAGTGCTATCAAGAAATTCCGGTCCCCTTGAATGAGGGTGATACAAGGTATTTATAGCCCTTAGGCTGTACATGAAAGGGTGTTACATTAAATGATACACATATGAAAGGGTAATTCATTTAATGTTCTTCAAACGTGCGCGTCAAGATGATAAGCATTCAATGAATAGTTGAACTGTTGATTATCTGGCAATTAATGCTGTGGTCGAGATGCAGCTCGAACCGCCTCAGTTGCTCGTCGTCCAAGAGTTCCTCGGAGCATTGGAGTTCCTCGGAAGATAAGAGTTCCTCGGAGGGTTGGTGTTCCTCGGAGTATACTTGTTGTTCGGAGTGAGTATGTTGGTCGGGGAAACAATCTTCCTCGTTGCTATTGTGCCACGTAGATTGACACGTGTCTTCTTATTATTCGTCCACACCTGCATACTAATTTTGGTATCAACAGTTGTGTTTAAGTACCTTCGCATTTCACTTAAAGTATTGGGATTATTATTCATTAAATATTTTCTACGTGTTAGAGCGGAGTTTTTACGTCAAAAATAAATTTTTGGAGTTTTTAAGGCGGTGCATTTATCGAGAAAAAGAAAAAGAAAAAAATATTGAATATTACTGTCGTTCAAACAATAGCCTATGTCGTTCAAACGATATGACATGTCGCACGAAGTATCATACGACATTAGATTTCGTTCAAACGACATCCAATCTCGTTTGAACGAGCCGCCACCTTAAGTCTTGTATAAATAGGACTCTCCAACTCCATTTTTCATAAGAAAACTTGTGCAAAAACTATCTACATTTTCTGTAAACAACTGTACGAATTTGTCTTCAATCCATTGTTTTTACAATTCACAAAACAACCCAATCCTTTAGTGAATTTTGGAACCCAAAATACGATCTTGTTGATATTGCTCTTGTATAGAGGATAAATCTACATCATACGACTCTGTGTCATTGGGGATTTTGTTGCATGAAGATTCTTTGATGATTTGTACTGAGATTCATAGGGAGTGTTACGTTGTTCCTGGGCTGAAGATAGGACTGTGGTTCTTATGGAGTGCTGCAAGTAATTCATTGCTAACGACGCTATTCGATGCCTGCGGGTAATCGTGTGTCAAACTGTATTTCATTTTAATCCATGTAAGTTGTGATTTACAAATTATAGTGAAATAAAAGGTTTTTCCCTTCGGGGATTTTTTTCCTGAATTTGTTTCCTTTGCATTCTTATTGATTTTATGTTATCAAGTCACCTAGATGCATGTGTTAGGGTTTAATTAAAATTTGGGTTAAGTAAAATTTGATTTCTTTGAGAATTCGCACTATTCCGCTGTTGCGCACACTTTTTCAACTTACCTATATAATGCTTTCAAAATATGAAACCGCAACCAACCTACCATAACAAAGAGAGGGAACGAGCCAATTGCACGGTGGGAAATATTCGAAATGCAGTATAGAATCGAACGGCAAAAAGAAGACTCTAACATGTTGTACCTACATGCACATGTAACTACCTTGGACATATATATATATATATATATATATGCATACCCATATACTTAATGCATGAAATAATTTTTCTTTCAAAAACCTTGTTTATCCATATTAATTCACCTTAATATTGTAAAAGACTTACTTTTACCCATTTTGAAATTTACCCCTTTATTTAACACACATGTTAAATATGTGAAACAACTACACTTAGTCTGACCAAAAGCCATTTCTTTATTAGGATCACCCTTTTCATTTGAACCATTCCACATTAGTATTTTTATTGAAAATCACCATTATAACACACGCGAACACCGTGTTAGAAAATACTCATTTAGCCTTTGAAAAACCTTTCACAACACACACATGCGTTAATTATAGGTTAAACCTCTAAGGTTGTTTGACCACTCATTTACTCACTTACTTTACCCTTTTTCTTTACCTTATGGATATTAAACAATTTCACATTTACTTGTTTCTTTTACCTTTACTGAACCATTTATTAATTCATTAAAGTTAGATTTTCTTAACACATTTTTGCCACACAAACCTTTACTTGACATGTTCCTTATTCTTTTATATTTTCTCGGAATCGTCCAACGACCGCGTACTTTAATGGGATCCACACCACCGGCGATGCCACCATATGCTCTGGCCAGTGTTTTGGATTTTCAGCCCAGGGCTCCGGGCCCTCCTAAATTTTTCTGGTGTCATTCGAGTTCCTTTTTAACGTGTTTCAACATTTTACATATGTCCATATTAAACCACTTTTTTTTCGT
Organism: Sambucus nigra; assembly: GCA_949130495.1. Taxonomy (NCBI): domain Eukaryota; kingdom Viridiplantae; phylum Streptophyta; class Magnoliopsida; order Dipsacales; family Adoxaceae; genus Sambucus; species Sambucus nigra. The sequence goes on along the minus strand of OX422209.1, from coordinate 265,191,350 downwards.
TTACCTGGTTTAAGCCAAGTCAGGGGTTACTCCCCAACTTATGTTACACTTTGAAAATCATCATTTCATGTCCTCTACATTTTAACGTTAATTTTGTTCCAAAAAAAAATGCTCATTAGGACTATCATGTGTAACATCCTTTTCTAATATTTTTTAATTTCATGAAAAATGTTCCACTTTACGTAAAATTACCATTTTAAGCATTTGTTTCCAAACTCTTCCTTTAATTCATTTTTACGAGTGTTAATTTCCCAAATACTATTAAGTTACCTCTGGCAATCCCGGGTAGTGCAGAGTTTGTTTCGGGGGGAAGGAGGAGGATCCCTCGAGGAAGAACTGCGGCTCGGTCTCGCACCCTTCTCTTTGAAAAGGGGCTTCGACCGTCTCTGATGTGGGGTAAATGTAAAGAGATGGGTTCGCCAGCTTATTTTGCATAAAATGGGCAATAAAACATATTTCCACTTCGAGGGAGCGACATTAAGGAAGAACTGATGCATACGAAACCAATAGATCGGAGGTCCGGGGGCTAAGTTACGGAATGGAAAGGTTTTAGGCACCCATCCTTCCCTTTCGATCTCTCATGGGAAAATATTAATATTTTTCTTTATCCCCGTGAAGTGTGTGTATATGTTTATATAATGGAGATTGCAATCATTCAACCCATACCATGGAAGAGATAGGGTGAGGTCATCCACAGGAATATCCCCTAAATAGTAATAAATGTAGAAAATAAAATATAAGCGTTCACCGGGATATTGATCGTTATTGGGAAATGATAATATGTACGGGATGAAAGGCGAACAAGAATATTATATGTATATGTTTGATAAAAATGAGGGATTTTGAGAAATTTGGAAAATAAAAGAAATTAGAAAATTAGAAAATGGGACTCTATTCTCGGATTTTAATCCGAGAAAACTACGTAGCCTATAATGCCACCAAAGTCCATGTAGTTCGAATGTAGAATAGGGGTGGGGTTTATCCCATAGATTCGAACGGAATTTTATTAGATGCGTACATATTGAAAATGTGTTTTTGGTTTTGGAAAAAGTGGGGTGGATAATTCCATTAGGAATTTACAGGTGTAACCCTATTTTTTTATTTTTTTATTTTTTTTATGGAAAATAGAGTATGTGAAATATAATAATAAGAGCATAAATGTTAATATGTATAAACTAAAATGAAACTAGATTACAAATCAAAAGTAATTTATGCAAAAATAAGAGATTTAAAAGAGAGGGAGAAGGAATTGAACCTTGGAGCTCGAGCTTGGATCATGGTTGAAATCCTTTGAATGTTGATGGATGTTGATGAGAGAGAAGGATATTTGACAAATTGGATGTGAAAAGGATGGGTATTTAGGCTTGAATGGAACTTCTCATATGTAACTTCGTTGATTTCGAGATAATATTGCTGAGATCACTAATGCTGATGGGTTTGTTGTCTGTCTTGGGAATGGGGTCATGGACCTTATTTATAGGGGAAAAGGGGGGGTGATGATTGGCCTACCCCAGGGGGTGCCTATCGACGGGTCACCCTTGACATTGTGCCGATAGGCAGGGTTCAAGACTTGCTAATTGGCAGTCTCGTGCAGACTTTTCTGGAAAAATGATCGTAGCGCACAAATCGTTGTTCCAAATTGTGTATGGGGTATAAATTTAGAATGGTATTTTGAGACCTTCGAGTGTCCTTTGGACCTCTCTCGAGTTCGGGTGTTGAATTTGGATCAAATGTGGCTCGAAAACGCACGTCGGTCCTTTGGACGGGAGATCGCTGGACGTAAACGGGTCGTTCGTCCGTATGGTAAGTCAGAATTGCATATGGGGAAGACCATTGAAAATTTTAGGAGATGTAATTCAACATTCCAAAGAGTTTCTCTTGGTTCATAAAGTTGACCTTGGTCAAACGGGGTCCGAAAGCGCTCGGTGACCTCTCGGAGAAAAACATATCTTTCGTCCGTACCGTAGGATAGAATCGTGCATGGGGTGGATCGTTTGAAAGGGTATTCAGTGCCCTTATGAGATTAATTATGTCTCGTTGAAGCTGAAGAGTTGACTTTGGTCAAATAAAGTTCGAGAGCGCCCGATGGCCTCCGGATAGATTTTTGAGGAAAACTGATCGTTCGTCCGAACGGTTATGCTATTTTGCGTAGGTGGTGGATCGTTGGAAAGGATTTCAGTGACTATAGAAGATTCAAAGTGCTTTTTCTTTGACGGTGGAGTTTATTGGGGTCAATTCGAGGCCCAGGAGCGCCCGATGGCCTCTGAATTAGTTTTCGATTGTGAAATGGTCCGTTCGTCTGAACCGTTATGCCAATTTGTGCACGGGGCCGACCGTTGGAAATGGAGGGCCGTTGGAACCGTTATGCTAATTCAAAGAGCTTTCGCTCTGACTATAGAGTTGATTGGAGTCAAATTGGGCTCGAGGGTGCCCGATGGCCTCTAGACCTGTACTCGGAGTGTGACCTAGGTTTGCGATGGAAAGGGGAAGTGATAGGGGTCTAAGGAGCACTACAAGAAAAATTGGATTTAGCGACGTTTTGTAAACGTCGGCATAATCTCTAAAAATGTCGGGAACAAAAATTCCGACGCTTGAGCAACGTTTTTAAAAAGCGTCGGCGTATCTATAGTCGGGAAATTAGCGTCATTCAATACAAAAGTCGGGTAAACATATTCCGACGCTTCCTATGACGTTTATCAACCGTCGGAAATTATCCCCACTTGTGGTATAAATGCGGCCTTTTTATTAAAAACGTCGATTTTGTCTCAACGTTTCCCAAAAAGCGTCGGGAACATTAAATTAAAATATTAACATAATTCAATCATTCATTTGAAAACATCAGAATGTTAACTAATTTTTCCCATACTATATTCCAACCTTTTTTTTGTAAGTGTCATATAATATCGAAGTACACATCATTAATATTATAATGACGCCCTCAAAAAGATTCTCAATCAACCAAAAAAAACTATATACAATAATTTCCAATCATCCCAAAACAAAATGAAGAAAACATATCTTCAAACATCCCAAATTTGTCTACTAATAAGCCAAAAATTTGTACTCAAATATTCCAAACAAAATATGAAACATATATTATCATCAAAAAAATTCTTGAGTGATGTTCAAAACAGTCAATACGATGTCTCCGCGTCCATGGGCATGACAAAACCACCAGTAAAAAGAAAGAAAATAAGTAGTAAAAAGCAAATAAGTCAAGGTAAAAGTGATGCATAAAAGAAAAATGAAAGGTGGTTAGGGACTTACTTCCAAATTCAAACTTTTCAATTAGTTGGTATTTTTTGCCTTCTTCATCCGCTCCTAAAATTTGAACAAAAATATAGTTGGAAGAGGGATAGTAATTAGCTTCAATGTTTTCAAATCAACAACTTCTACGATCAAACTAAAAAAATAGTGATGTATATAACTTTAAAATATATTTTCAAATATAAAAGAACCACAAAAATGTAACATGTTAGCAAATAATATTTCCATATAGCTTATGAAGTTTGCAACCCGACCCAAATAAAAAATGTAAGACACACAATCTAGGTTGGTAACATTTTTTATGTCCAAGTTAAAAGATTAATTTTCAAAAGAGATCCCTAAAGTTTTAACATTTTTTATGACAAATTGTGGTCAATGCATTATTATATGATTTATAAAAATAGACGTAATTTTTTGTAAATTACTTTTTTTTGTTGTTAGCTACTATAATATACTCTTTTTTTTCCATGCATTCGAATAAGTGAAGTCATAATAACATGTGGATGTTGATAAAGTAAATAGTTATATAGTAGCAAAATATGTTTAACACGCTTATTATTTTTAAAAAAAATCGACAGAGATTCCTTTGTTTATTCATGAAACCCAACTTGTTTTAACATTTAAAATTTACTCAACAACAACAACTACCCCCAAATTAAACCACAAATAAATCAATCCCTTCCACCAATTTCAATGAATTGCCATTGGAACGAGTATAACTATCATACATATATAATGGATCTTATATGCATCAAACGATGAAAATATTAATGTTCTTGCTTTAAAATGTACCATGAAGAATTTTAGAGGCAAAAATACTAACTTCGTAATAGTTACGAAGTTGTGTTCGCGATATGATTTGTGGTAATGCCTTCATTGATGATTGTGATCTACGTTGCCATTGAACCTCGGATGTTAAAGGTTGCAACTGTGGTGATGCTACAGGATCAACATTAGCATTGATAGGAACCTAGCAATTAGAATATACAAAATATTATATGTAATGCATAAAATTAAGAAATTGTACTAATACATCCAAAGATTGATAAAGTTGACCTGTTTAGCGCCTAAAGAAACATCTCACGTAGATTGGATAAAATCACCCATAGAATGCATACGAGACTCCATAAAATCCTGTATATGAGATTCCAACCGTTCATTCATCTGAGATTACATAGCAAACATATGTTCTTGCATTTGAGCTTCCATTTTCTCTTTCATTTAAGCTTGCCTCCTCTCATATTCTGCCTCTATCTCACGTCGCATCCTCTCATGTTCAACCTCCATCTCACGTCGCATCCTCTCTAGCTCTTGTGTGATGCCGTGTCTCAATATCTCTCAACTCAGATTGGGATTGCTTATATGATGGTCCAGTAATCATACTCGGAGAGACACCGAGTCCAAATGTGCGCACACGCCCATGTCTTTCGGGTCCCATAACTTGCCCAAATATATCATCCCATTCAACACCGGTCTCCGCTGTTTCTGGATGTTGCGCTTCTAGATCATCCATCTCTTGCTGCAAAAATCAACCCCAATTCTTCTACAAATTTAAAATTAGATCATACATATGTAAGAATCCCTATATGCATGATTTACGTTTCCATCAAGGCGCACATATGTATAACTATCATATATATATATATATATATATATATATATAATGAATCATATATGTATCAAATTAGGCTTTTGATCTTTTGTTTCAAACCTAAACAACAAGATTTGATGCTTTTTTACAGAGAATCCACTGGGAAATTGTGTCTGAAATGAACCAAAGTATAAAAGTTAAGTAAAGGTGGAAGATCTCAATGATATCCCACAATGTAGCCTTATTTATGCTAACTGCAATAGAAATGAAAGGTCATTATGGGATTACTTAAATGTTACCAACACTTCATCTCCATGGTGGATTAATGGAGACTTCAATATTGTAGCAGATGTGTCTGAAAAAGCTAGAGGTAATGAAGTCAATTTAGGGGCAATGTATGAGTTCGTAGAATGCATTGAAGTGATATAATGAGCATAACAAACTACTACTACCCACTACTAAAACTAAATTATCCTTCTAATAATCTAACTCAAAAAATATACTTTCTTTTTCTTCCAATTATGTGTTAAGGTTTCACCTATCTTATCAACCCCTTTCTTCTTATCTCCTACCTCTAGATCCTTCCCAAAATTATTATTGAATTTTTTTACCTCATCATATGCTTCCGCTCAATATAATCGAGTGGGCTTTGTATCCAACTCAACTGTGCCATCAAAGGAGTTTTTATTTGTTCTAAATTTATGCGCTTCAGGATACCATCGACGATGACCCAAGTAGCAATGCTTACCTCCATTAAACAACCAATGGGATCGAGTGTACTTATGACAACAGGGACACGCCAATCTACCTTTTGTGCTCCACCCCGACAAATTTGCATAAGATGAAAACTCACTAATTATCTATAACAAAGATGCACACATTTTGAAAATCTGATTACTGGATGCATCATAAGTGTTTACCCCAACCCATAATTCCTTTAATTCATCAATTAAAAGGCGCAAATAAACATCAATGTCATTTCTAGGGATGCGAGGACCATCAATAATTATTGATAATATCATATATGGTTGTTTCATAAACAACCATGGAGGCAAGTTATATATTATTACAATTATGAGCCACGTGTTATGGACAATACTCATGCTCCTGAATGGGTTGAACCCATCACTAGATAATCCAAGCCTAACATTCCGCGGTTCAAGTGCAAAATCTGGATGAATATCATTAAATGTTTTAAAAGAAAGTGAATCAGCTGGATGCCTTATATTTTCATCATCAACACGCTCATCGATATGCCATCTCATCTGTGATGCTGTCTTTGATGACATAAAGAGCCCTTGAAGTCTTGGTATCAAAGGGAAGTATCATACTACCTTTGCAGGAATTTTTCGATTTATAATGGCATCAACATCTGATTGACCATTTAATTGTTTGTACCTTGCATTCATTCTCTCGTTCTGTCTCATTCCAATAGAGCATGCAATCGTTAGGACGTGCATGTATCTTCTTGTACTCTAGCCCTAAGTTTGCAATCAATGTCCTCGCTTCGTAGAAAGACTTTGGCAATGTTTCACCATTAGGAAATGCATCTTTTAATAATTCAAGCAACATTGTGAATGTCTTGTCACTCCACCCACCAAGGCACTTTAAGTGCAATAATCGAACAAGAAACGAAAGAGTTGTATACTTCTTAAAATCTGGGTACAACTCTCTTTCAGATTCTTTTATCAAATTGAAGAATTTATTGGTTACATCATCAGGGCCATCCATATGTTGATGTGAATCACCACCACCCATAAAGTTAAGTGGACTTGTGGGAGGAATTCCAAAAGCATCATGTATCATCTCTCGTATTTCATTACCAATAACTGAGTCAGAAGAAAGAACTAAAGATGATGCAGATTCCCCGTGATAAGTCCAACATGTGTAGCTATCTAAAAACCGATTTAGCAATATTTGTTCTACAACATCATCTTTCTTCACATATAGCATATTGCGGCATTTCTTACATGGACACAATATTCTTTCAGCATTCGGTCTATTACCAGAGGCAAACTTAACGAATTCTTCTGCTCCTTTCTCATACAAAGGATGACCTCTATGTGTTATATTAATCCAACTTTTATCCATCAGCATGAATTGATTAACATAATGAAATGAATAAGTAAACATAGCAAAATTTTGTCAATTGGCAAGTTCAACACAAAGGTAACAAAAAGTAACATGCAATATGACTTTTGTTTCTTAACAAATATCATGGTATAAGGTTGTCAAATATAAAAAATAGAGAGCAAAAAAAAGATGGTCGACTTAATATTCTTTTTAAAAAAAAATTAAAACAGCATAATAGAAAGAAAAAAAGAAAAGATTACACAACTTGTCAAATGCAACAAAAATATATAAAATCTACTATTGAGATGAAATTTACAAAATTGGGCACGACTTACGACAATAAGATTCTCTATCGAAACATCAATTCGTCTCCACAATAAGCATAATCCAACATTTGAAATTAATTCAACCCCTCCGATCAAACACACCCTAATGGCCTAAAACCTTATTTTCCATAACAAATAAAAAATCTTACACATTTTCTAGCTTCCGAGTGGTTTCTATATCATTTATTCGCCTTCCAACTTACATTAATGTATTCTTAGCCAATGCACATTTTAAACATGCGTTTGATATTATGTATTCATTACTATTTCATTGGATATAGTCGTAGAAGTGAAAATGATACCTGAATAAAAGGTCTCTGAAGGCCGATATTAGAAAGATCTTGAGATAACCGGTTTGATATGCCTATTGATATCCAAGTCACGTTTGCTTCAACAAAGAATACGACAATATAAGAAACATAATTTTATTCTATCAAATTCAAATGACCATACCCATATCTTTGATTGTGGAAAGGTGATTGTATTATTAATTGATTCAAAAATAATTTATTTTCTTGAATCAAAATTTTTTACATTCTAGAATCATAAATGTTTAACAAACTAACCCTTAAACCAATGTTAAAGAGGCTAGTTTTAATGACACGTATAGGAATAAATCTACATTCAATTTCAAATTTTTAATATTTTCTGAAGAACTAAACATGCCATATAATGGAATTAAACTAGAGAACAATTCACAACACATTAACTACTCAGATCAAATACCAAAAAGTCCCTCAAATATTTTTTAATACACATTTAGTCCAAGCCTTTTTAATTTATTCCAAAAAGTCTCTCAAACACCCGTTTAAATAATATTCTTTTATTTTTAAAGTCCGCGCTAGCGGCATGTTTAGGGACTTTTTGAAACAAATAAAAAGACTTGGACTAAATGTGTATTAAAAAATGTTCGAAGGCCTATTTGGGATATGCCCCTGACTACTAACCACATGTGTTTGATTATACACACATTAATCAATACATATTACTAAAAGATAAAAAATATATTTAAGAAACAGATATTAAAAAAACAGTTTGAAGCCTAATAATTACCACAATTCAATCATCACGTCAAGAATCAAGAAGGTTAACGATTCCCATTTCTATTCTCATTCCAAAATAGACAAAAGGAATCACTTCTTACTAATTCACAATACCATTAATCCAGAATGAATCACTTCTTACTAATTCACAATACCATCATCATTTACTCTCTAAATAATGATGGTTCTTGATTAATATTCGATTATAATTCCACTATGGAATATGAAATATATATATCTATTAAATAACCACAATAAGAAAAACAAAAGGAAGAGAAAAACCAAAGAATGATAAAAATCATGTCTTTCGATCAAGGTCTTGGAGAAACGTTCAGAAAAAATCGTGGATAATGGGTGTTCGAAGAAAAAAACGTGGATTGGTGTTCAGAAAAAGACGTGGATTGGTGTTCAGAAAAATGTGGATTTACCTCAAACCTCGAATCCAAGATGCCGAAGCAGCCTTGCATCTCAATAGGTGTGTCTTGATTTTGGCTTAGGGCAATTGAGAGCCGTATGTGAGAAAAAAACTGAGAGCCGTATGGTAACACAATAATAATTTTTTTTAGGGAAACGAAAAATTAGAGGGAGCAGGATATGCGGAATTAAATTAATTCAGGACCCGACGTTTTTTCCCCAAAACGAGGGGAAATAACCCACGTTTTATAATAAATGTCACCATTTTTCGACGTTTTTAATAAAACGCCATTAATATTTCGACACTTCAATAAAATGTCGATAAATATACCACGTTGTTAAATAAACGTCGGCATATACACTATATACCGACATTTTTATAAGCGTTGCAAAAAAAATGTCGCTAAAACCAAGTTTTCTTGTAGTGGAGAGACTTAGAGGCTCCTAGAATGTGGTGTCTACATAATCCATACTAACCTCTTAAGTGTTTTAACCCCTTAACACCTTTTTAACCTTGGAGTATTATTCTTCTCAAGTTGGAAACATATTTATTCCATTTACAATTGCCTTCCTCATAACTGGGGGTGTCACACAAACCAACTTCATTTTCAAATAGTAGGAAGTTGGTATGGAAACATATTTATGACATTTATTACATTCCAACTTCCTACTATTTAACCATTTACAATTATTCATCACCTTTACTAACCATATTTCCATATTAGACATTTCTTTACTTTCCTTATTTAAGAAATCTAGTTACACTTGAAGACTAATTTTATAAGAAAATACCATTTTGTTTTAATCAATACATATAGTCTTTCAACCTTATATTCATCACATCTTTAACCCGTTTTCCACACACTTTGAAGAGTAGAATTTCTATTTTTCTTATTTCTTGTTTATACCCACTAAAACCTTTTTTAAACTTGTCTACGTGTTCAGTATCAAAATACTATAAGTCTACATACACTAGGAGATGGATTTTACTTCAAAATCCTATTAAATGGGTTAAACATATATTCCATTCTAGAAATTAATACTAATTTTAAAAATGCACTTTCAAGTCTTAAAAAATATTTTTACTTCTTTCAAACTCAGCAAATATCCATCTTTTATCAAATCTATATTTTTGCAAGAAACTTGGAAACATTGTTTGACCAATGTTTAGCAAAATCAATCATAATTTTCAAACGTTTTATTTCATAACGTGTTTAACATCAATTTTCTAAAAATTACACCATATTCGTAAAAATACCAATCTTTATTTCAAGAAAATTTTAAATATTTATCCATCATTATATTTCAACACAATGACATTTTTGTCACATATGTATTTCATAAAAATGTTTAGTACTTACTATACATGCTTTTCATCATTTAATCAAATGATCCTACTCATATAACGAAATAACACGACTACAAATACACAAAATAGAGTCTTAATACTAAGAGTAAGATTTTCCCACCTAAAATGGATCTCCAACAATGGTAGTCATGAAAGGTCTAAGAATATGGCAACCTCCCACCTCCTAAGGTGGCCTGAAGGGGGTTGCCCCACTCCAAAAACTTGCACCATCCAGTTTTCAAGAAATAATCCTCGTCAATCCCCATTAATCTATAATTTCCATATTCAAGAACCCCCAACAATAACTCTATAAATTCGTAGCTCTCCTCGTCCATGGTGAAAATCAGTATATATGGTGGAATACACAACATATATGGTGGTGGAAGGCTAACAATGGTGAAGACTAATCCGCCATCTTTCTCCCTCTTCCATCTTCTTATTTCTTTAAAATGCCCCAAATGGGCCAAACAAAACCTTATAAAAGCCTCCCAAATTCTAAAATTCTCATTTTGCCCAATTTGGGCTCACTAGAGCTTGATAGCTCATCAAATCAAGGGTCCAAAATGTGACAACGTAAAAGGGCAATCTAATGAACATGATTTCGAAATGCTTCATTCAAATGAAATTGAGCCTCATTGGAACGACTATGGCATCTCGTTCGATAGGTGGCTTTTAGCGACTTTCGTGTGACCTTTAACTATTAGGCAGTGGGATCTTGCTTAAAGCTCATTTGATCCCCCGTTTCATGCGACCTTGTATCTAGTTTGAAGCGACAATCATGTTGTTTGAATAACCCATTTTCCATTTTCTCTACTTCTTTTAATTTTGACCCACTACTTCCAATAATTATCATCAAACCTCAAGATAGATAAATCATAATACAGTCCCACTCATAATTCTCAAAGTCCCATGGTTCTCACTCTATTTCAATTTATGCGGGGATATTAAATGAAACAGTAGGGTGGGTTATTAAAAGGATGGAGACATAAGCATTCTAATGAAACTTTTAATCTTGGAATAGCTTTGTAATAACTTGTGTAATTGTAATGGAATCCAAATGGGTCTTTTTATAGGCTATTAAATAAACTAGTTGTTGGAGGGTAGTTTGGTAAATTTAAGGACTTTAGGAATTTAAATTTCAAAATGGAGTTGCTGAAAACATTGACCAAGTTATCCTTGGAGATAACTTTATGTGTATGGAGTCGACTCTATGTGTACGTAAACCACTTTGAAAACTTATTCTTTTGATTTTTGGACCAAGTAAAAATCAATCCTTTTTGCCTAAAATACTTGGATATAGAGTCACCTCTTGAGTCGACTCTATCAATCAGGAAGTCGACTTCATCGCTTATTGAGTCGATTCTAAGTTGGGGAATTTGGGTCAAAATGATATTAAGATTTAGGGTAAGCTTTAAGGAGGGTTTAGGAGGCTGGTTTGAGATTTGTATTTGCTTTTGTGAAATTGTTTACTTTTTATAAACTTACCTAAACCTTTGAGGGAATAATTTTTTTTATTCTCCTGATCATTTGAATTTGAGTGATTCCTCTTGAAATGATACTTGATCTAGCTTGATTTGATCAAGGTCTTGTTCCTTGGTTGGCTTGCCTCTTTTGATCATGGAACTTTTTGCTTGTTCTTGCATGGATTGGGATGGTTTCTTGATCTTTATTTTCATATTATTTTCTTTGCTTTGTTTATGAACTCATCTTATGGTGTTGGATTGCTTGAACATGTATAGCTTGATATAGGATGGGCTTGATTTTATGGTTTCATTCTTTCATGACTTGACCTGGCATGGATTTTCATGGCTTACAATGCTTGTGATCTTGAGATCTTGGTTGCTGGGATGATTTGATTTATGTGTTGTATGTTGTCATGTATTGAGTAAATATTACCATTTCAAATACATTAGAGAGAAGATAGTGAGGTATGATCATATATCAAATGTGTTGTTATTATGCAAAATCATTTTATTTGGCATACTTTAGGTTTCACAAGTCTGATTGACATCTGTGCATGCCATTCATCTGCCACGTATAAAAAGTGGAGTGTCCATAAAGAAAAAATAAAATCATTGTTGAAAATTTCAAGTAATTTCCACCAATTTTTCAAAATTATTTGTGTGTATGTGTGTGAAATAGTATATATAAAGAGTATGGGTACATAAAGAATATAATGCGATAGCATGGCATCATTGTAAAATCCATTAACATAAATATAATTGTCTTTAGGAGTTGAACTTTCACTTAATGTAGGTTATTCAAATCTTGAACAAGGTTTTCAGATGAACATATATTAAACCTATAACACTTGAGTATAATTAATCACATACTGACTTTAGAGAGTTCGATGTTTAAATTGATCTACACATTAATTACCACGTGTATAAATTATGATCTTCTGAGTACTCTCGAACATGGTTTTGTCATTTTATAAAGTATTTGACTCCCATTACTCACAATGTGAATTTACTGAGAAATTACGCAAGTGAGTCTTTTTAATTTACAAAGGAATTAATCCAACCTCAATCACACATAAACAAACACTTGAGTGAGAATTAGGCTAATTTAACTTTCTATTGTTCCTTAATACCACATTGAATTTTAACTACCATACGTAGGATTAGTTATCATAAAATGAAATTTATATCAACCACATACCTTAAACCCATTATTTTTAATGATATAAATTATCTCATTTTCAAGTCCCTCCAATAAATTATCTGCTAAATTCTTTTTTGACACAATATAGTGAATTGTAATTACTCGAAACTTAAGTAATTGTCCTCTAAACTGACGTTCGAGACTGACATGTCTAGTGTCAACATTATAGGTCTTATCCTCAACTATATATATGGTGTTATAATAATTTATCATGATTTTTGGTCATGGATTTTTTCGCAGAGGAATACCTACTAAAATATTTCTAATCCATTGTACTTATTTACTTGCACCTGCTACTGTTATGGGTTTAAATGACATAGAGGAGTTGGAAGTTGAAGATTACTGAACTTTATAATAAATAAACAACCAACATTTGCTTGATTATTATGCAAGAATGTAAAATAATGCAAGTATATCTGTTTTTCAGCAAGTTGTTATTGCATACGTCCAACGACGAAAGGGATGAGAGAGGATTTAATTATACTAATAATTTGGTGATAGAATGCTAAATGAAAGATAAGTCTTAGTGTTATAGCATATTCTACAATTTCCTTCCTCATAACTGGGGGTGTCTTAAATACAAAAACAAACTCCTAGATATCTAGGAGTACATTGACAAATGTTAGTTCCTTAAAACTTAGTGATCGTCTTATTAAATGCTTATCATTTTGCAGTTGATATATATAGTGATTGGACACTTAGTTATGTTTATTTAGATATTAGCTTATATTCTAGGGTTTGACATTGATCTAGTCAAGGTAAAAAAAGGTTAAACTAGGTTGTCTCCACACCCAATCAATTGGTATTCATCACCTAATCTGCCACTGAAATGGGTAGAATTCAAAATTTTGGCTATATGTCCTACTTTGTGGGCTCATCTTATTTATTCTCCTTAATTTTACCCTAAGATTAGGTTGAGTCAGTGTTAAAGTAGCGTGTTTAACCTAATTTTGCACTAATGATGGTGATTTCTTAGATGTTTCAAGAACTAGCGTATGTCCCATATTGGTATGGTGGGAACACAATTATTAGGGATCTTCATGCAAACCCTAGATTCTTATGTTTACTTGTGTCGTTGTTTCACATTCCCATGTCACCATGGTGTATAAGGCGCGTGTCTTGGGGCATATGAGCATTTTCACTCAAAATGAGGTGATGCCATATCACTCTAGAAGCTTCGAACTTTAAGGAATATTTCAAACCCTTTTTACCTTTTTTACTTAGCCATATATAGATAACTCTCTTTACTTTATCTATTTTTTTACTCCTCAATAACTTCTATCTTCTTTTTGTCTCTAGTCTTTACAAAAATGGTACGTAAATTTGAAGTGTTTGAAATTACAATTTGAGGGATTTTTGAAACATTTATTAAATCCCCAAAAATGTTTGTGTTAGAATCACTAGAGATGGTTAAGGTATAACCTATTTTCAAAATGGAGAAATTGCATTTTGTATTTTCAGAATTATTTGAAGGTGGGGTATAATTCCCCATTCATCCCATCCTTATATAATTTCTCCATTACTACAATATGATACCATATAGTATAATAATATCATCTTTCACATCGTAATGGGTGTGGACATTGTGGCATTAATCTCGTTCTCGAGATCAAACATTCATAAAATAGATCGACCACTGACGTGTCTGATTAATACCCTCTTATAACCACTAAGAAAACATGTGTTAGGTTGAGTGGTTCCCTAAGTCACATAAAGGAACTAAGGATGACATCATCATCTTCTCATAATTCCCCCAGGGGAAGGTATAAACGATAAGGATTGCACTATATGAGTCACAATCGGCTCACCTCCTAGTTTTTCCTTAATTCTTCACCATTTAATTATTTTACTCCTTATTTAATCTATATTTGTCTTTTCTTTGCATGTTCTCACCAAAAAAGCAAACCATACGAGTCTTTGGTAGATTTTTTTGACTTAAAAATGGTGTGGAGGATAGGAACTCCATCATATCTTTCTTGTTCATAGCTAGATGATCACATCCTTAAAACCTTATATGATACAAACTTACTACCACACTCGAAAAGAACTTCATCGTCATCCATGACATCATAGTTGTTGACTACTTAAATTTTGGTGATAAGGGTTTATTATTCGTCCTTCCTACCCTCAATGCAGATGCACATTTCATCTATGTCGGGGAAATTGAATCGATATCATGGCAAGTTATTTTCATCAATTTAGAGGCTATGATTTTGTACAAGCTGATGGTCTTGACCCCTTATATTCTCATGAGAGAATCCAACTGACCATCTTTGGTCTTTCTGGGGAAGAATAAAAAAAATATAGAAGAAGGCCTCTAGTCACACTAATCTTATGATTAGTGACGCCGAAGACAACATGTTTGGGGTTGCAAAAAATAAGAAAGTTGTTGAATTATATGGCGGTGGTAAGTATTTATGAGTATTAGAAACATGAAGGGATATGAAATAGAGAATTATGGTATAATTGAGAAGGATGAAGCCCTATAATAAGGAAAATAATACCCAATTCTCATACCGAGAGGTCAACTACTAATAAGACAGTTAATGGAGAACAAAAGAGTTGTTGGTATTCCCAAACGAAAAATATCCATATAGAAACTCCCCCTCAATCTCATGTGGTTAACCCATTGTTGGACTTTCTTAGGGGAGGAAATAAGTCTATCTACTTGGAATCTATTCATTAGGTTATGAATTCGTGCACAAACTTAGTTATGATTTTCTACTTCCAGATGACATATCGTCCTTGACATCTCTGCAGAGTCACCCCCTATTTTTCACGTGCCAGGTGGACATCCCATACACCAAATATAAAGGACATAAAAAATGTACACTATTCTTATCATTGACGATAAATAATGTAAAGTAAATCCATCCATAATACTAAACAAAATATGCCAATAAAATGAGATAATAAATATAAGTCTTAAATAATTGGATGAATATAAGTGAATAAGTCTCCACAATATAAATGTCTCGACTAATCCAAAACAAAAATAAAAATATAAAAAACCTTGGAATCCACCACGGGTCCATATAAATTTCTAAACAATAAGCTGAAATATATAAATTCCAGCTATGATATATATCGATAAGAGATTACTCTATATATCTGACGTTGATCATAAGATAAGATTGATCCCACAACCGGTCTGCTCATCCCTACTCTTGCAACTATTGAATTCCTAAAAATGATTGTTATGAAAACACGGGGGTTAAATCCCACATCTGGCTAGAAATAACTTACTTTATTGAACAATATTAAATGCAACTCATTTACATCTCAAGTCATCCCTGTCGACACTCACACCCAAAATACCTCACCTCACCTCACCTCAAGGATATATCCTAGCCATAATCCAATCTAATACCAAGCGATAGAAGTACTCAAGTCCCAAGACTAATCATGTACTAAAGTTGAGTCCTATCTTGAACTACAATGTAATTCCACCATCGATAAACAAATCCTAAGACATTACCGAACCCAAAGTATCCAAAGAAATACTTTCACAGATAAACAAATTCCAAAACCAACAACAACCCCATATTATACCCATACCACACGATACCCGCTAGGTTAAGTTCTTCTCTACGACCCAACTAATACAAAGCACAATACCTAAATATTCCCTACTCAGTACTAGGTTAATCACAGTACTACCTAATATCTCGGTGAACCATATATATATATATATATATATATATATATATATGTATATATTAACTGTTATATCATATAATACTCGCACAAAATGCACTCCCACTCTCATAGTGATGAAACTCATCAATCCCTAGTAGGTCATTATCTTCATTGACAATCTATCCTACTATACACAACCCAAGTGAGTCTTAAGCTTCATAGAAGTAGCTACACATCACTATTTGTGTTAGAACACAATATGATAACCTAAATCATTTGCTAAGAGTTACACATATATGTAGTTCCCATATACGACCTTGTAATCTATACATTAGGCATATCACAATAAGATTAGTGGAACAATTTTAAATCCTCATATGAATATGTCCATCACCGGATCATACGAATATATAATAATTACACGAAGACACTAACCTTCATAGAATTCTCATGCCTTAATCAGTTCAATACCTATTAAGTCGCACCCTAAATGCTTTTAGGTTATACGAACATAAAAGAAAATGGAAATCGCACTATCTCACCATTGTGTAATTTCATACCAAGATTACATGACACGTCAACCTACTAAGTCTCCCTCTCATAAGACGATTAAACAACTACATAAAGGAATAAGATATAAACCTATATGCAGCGTACATCAACGTCCATGGGCATAGTAACCGATCCTAAACTAAAAAAATGGTAGTTTTAGTGTGACAAATTGGGCCCCAGGGGTAGGTGCCCCTTCGGGGAATTTTTTTAGGGCATTTGTATAGTGTTTTGGGGCTTATTTGAGGGTCCAAAAGTGGGCCCATAGGAGGCCCACGAAATATGGGTTATAAATAGGTTATTAGGCCTCATTAATCTTTATAATACAACATAATTCTTAACTTTGCAGTAGAGGCTAACATTAGGAGAGATGAGAGCAATCAAGGGGGTTCATTCCGTATTCATTCTTCTTTAAGGCAAGAAATAATTATCTTTCTTACCATATTATCTGTAATTCATTTATGATCATCGTTGCCTAAAATGAATAAATTTTTATAATCATGCTTTATAATTAAAATAAGGTTAAACGTCTGAAAATTTAATTATTAAACATGTTTTTTTATAAAAGTAAATTGAATTGATAAAAAAACCCTTGTACATGTTAATTTATATTTTTAAACTTAGAACTGTAGTGATTATATACATGATAACAATGGGAATCTATTTAAAATCATTATATATATTGTAAAACCGATTAGAATTATTAGTGGGATTATTTACTTATGTTTAATCACATGTTTAATGGAAGTTATAGTTGATTAATTAATTACGATTCGTGTTAAAGATAAACCTATTGAAGAAGATGTTGAATTAATGATTTTTTTCGTAATAATGGATTTTAATTAAAGTTTATTATCATTAAAAGAAAATGATTTAATTTAAAAGATATTATATATCATAATATGATATTTTGAAATGATTTGGAGTTTTAGAAAACCCTTTAATGGTGATTTTGGTTAAGGGATTCAAATTTTGAGGTTGCAAATAACAAATAGAGGCGCAACGATGTAGTTTTGGGGTTTAGTCATGGAAGGGTTCTTATAAT
Organism: Sambucus nigra; assembly: GCA_949130495.1. Classification (NCBI taxonomy): domain Eukaryota; kingdom Viridiplantae; phylum Streptophyta; class Magnoliopsida; order Dipsacales; family Adoxaceae; genus Sambucus; species Sambucus nigra. Next base: position 265,173,391 of record OX422209.1, on the reverse strand, counting down.
GGGATTGGGTTGCTATGCAGTTTACCAAGGCTTATATAACAAGTATGGGCCATTATAAAGGGTATGGTGTTCCCATTTTTTCCCTTTGGATTCCATTAGGGTTTTAAATGGTAGTTCTTGTACAATGATTTAAGGATTAATTAGGAGTTTTGGATCATATTATTTAATTTTGTATATAGGTTATGGGTATTTGGTTGAGGTTATGTTGAGACACGTACGGTTAACAGTGTACTATTGTGACACATGAGTTAAGTATAAATGTATACTAGGTTTGTGGTATAATTATTGATTGACCATGAGCGTAAATGCATAGATATATATAGATAAATAAATGGATAATTTGTCCGGTGGTGAGTATAATTTAATAATAATATTAAATATATATAGGTTGGGTTTTTTGGGTATGGTTTATAATTTTGGTATGCATGATTCGGTGGGTATTGTTTGGTCTATAAATTTTACTTGTATATGCGTAGAGGTATAAAAGGGGTGCAAAAGTTGTTTATATGACCAATTCAAGAATATATCTATATATGTTAAATTTAAATCAAGAGATGTACATAACATATTAATAACATTAAAATGCATTGGTGGCGGGTTAATCATAACGAAAAAATAATGATTAATAATATAGGGTTGTGGGACGTTCTATGACAATGGATATCGTTAGAGTAGTTATACCATTTGTATGGTTTAGGATCTAGCCAAAGTTGGTTTATTACTTGAACATAGGATAGGTAAAGTTGGATTTCTCTATGCAAATGATTGAACGATAAGAATTGGTAGAGTACTCTATTTTGGATGGTTCACGGTTGATTGATTACTTTGAACCGACGTAAGAATTTATATTATGTTGTATACTTAATAGCATAGTGTTATTGTGGAGTTGGTTTATTTCTCTACGGTATATTGGTTAGTTACTTATATGGTGGACGAGATGAGTTAATGCTCTATGATAACTCATATGTATGATAATAGCAGTGTTATGGGTATTTTCTAAGGGAGTCTCGTACCATTGATTATGATGAATTATTCGGCTAAATATAAGTGCATTGGGGGGGGGGGGTCTTTTTTTGGATTTTATTCGTGAGACGTCCCACGCACAAAGTATAGCTCGATTGAGAGTTAGGCGATATTAGACATTAGATTCTTAGTAAGTATCTAGTGGTAGATTGAGTGGAGGTTTGTATTCATAAATTAATATAGCTATGATGTGTCGGGTTATGGGATGGTAGCCTTAGTATATTAAGGTTATGATGGATACGAATAGTTAGAGTTGTTTCAAGATGGAGGAGAGGTGAGGTGTATTTGGTATGTATGTTGGTGGCGATGGGATGATGCATAAATGAGTCGCATTTAATACTTTTAAGTGATATATATATTTATTGCAACTTTTAGGCTCTAAACCATTTGTTTAAAAAAATATTTTCCACGTATCCATAAGAATGAGTAGCAGAGCTAAGCCATCATAATTACATCCAATTGATTATACAATTCATCATCTTTAGAGTAAGATATCTATTTTATCAGTTGACATTCCAATTATTTCTTATTCAAAGTTTTTATTCTTGGTGGTTCCAAATTATTTCTAGTATTTATAGACTATTAGTTATTGCATAGTTTTATTATAGTAGGTGGATTAATTTTTGGTTTGGAGACTCTTTTTTATTATTCAATTTTAGTTATTTGTATTATTCATTACCATTATGTTATGGATGATTTTAATTTATTATCATTTTTATTTATCGTGATGCCAAGGATGGTATACATTTCATAAAATTCCCTATATTTGGTGTGTCAGTCTGATCAACTAGCATGTGGAAAATAGGGTGTGTTACAGTTTGTATCAGAGCATCACAACTTTTGGCCTTAGTATTTGTGTTGCGTCTGTTAGGTTTTTTTGCGTTGCATTCTTTGATGTTAGTGCACTATGATTAGGATTATTTGTACTCTCTATTAGTAATAAGTATCTCATATATATTTTCTTATTTTCTATCAATTGGAAAACACTCGAGGTTGGAGATGATGGACAACTTACACCAGGTCTACCAACCAAGAGATTGAGCTGGTCCGGCAGCCACCACAATAGGAAGCACTAGTAGCACTAGTTGACATGGTTAACATCATTGCCCTGGAAGTCACAAATGGGGTGACCTCCATATTACAATACTTTTTAATGGCCCTAGTAGCCATAACCATAGGTGGTTGTGCCATCTCAGCCACATTTGTCTATTTGGGAGAGGGCACTTGGGGCCTTTGCTAAGGGTATACCGCCAGAGTTTGCAAAAACTACAGACATTTTAATGGCACACCAATGGAGTAAGGAAATTCAGAGACATTTAAGGATGTTGGAGTGAACAAATGTTTGGATGCATATGCTTGCTAGCTTTAAGATGGTGGTCTAGGCGCTATAATGGTGGGAGTCTACCATCACTATCGAGGAGAGTAAAAGTATGACTATAATTGAGTTCTAGAAGAGGTTTTAGAACAATTATTGTTCACCAATAGTCAGAGGGATGAAGATGAGGGAATTTTTTACCTTGGTTCAGGGGAGATGCGTGATTGCCTATTACAAATAGAAGTTCACAAATCTCTCTCTATTTGTACTCGGTAATGTAAGCACCGAGGAGAAAGGGATGGATTGTTTCATCAAGGGATTGACTTAGAGGATCAAGCAAGTATTATTAGGAAATTTAGCATACACCATATATACCCACGTGGTGAATGCCACACTTATGCATTGTCCGGAGAATTCAGACTTATAGAAGTCGAAAAATGGGAAGACGGTAGATAAAAGGACTGGGTCTACTCCAGAGAAAACGGGCGGGGAAGATGGGTAAAAACACTTTCATCACAAGGAGGACAAACAATAATAGTGTAAGGATCAACAAATGAAGTATCATCTATAGAAGAAACCTAAGGGAGGAGTAGTGTTCCGGTAGTAAGGGTCTTGCAATGAAGCATTTTAGGGATGATGATATACATGTGGAGAGGAGGGTCCTTTAGTTGACAGGTGTCCAAAAGCCTATACAAGGGATTTTAATCGACAGAGTAATATGATACACCAACTTTAGGCTATTCCATCAGCACCACCGTTACCATCACCGATTCATCTTATACTATCTCTGTCATCACCACAGGAGCCGAGTAGACAATAACTACCACATTAGGAGGGACATACAATGTGGTACCTCATAAAATGGGTAACATATCAGATGGACTAGGGTATGTCCTTATTAATTTATGTGCATGTGTAAGAAAATTGTAGTTAGGATATGGAGATACACTATATAAGTTATGTGTAGCTACTATAGTTGGCATGGGTAATTTACCAAGGATAGGGTCAAAAGGATTGAATGGTTGACTTTTTTGCAGCACGAGTGATTTACTTAGTAGAATGTCTTAGTTAGGCTATCGCAACAAGGGTGATTTATCGAATATGATGGCATGGGTGATTTATCGCAACATGGGTGATTTGCTGAATAGGATGGCATGGTCGATTTGTCGTAGCATGGGTGATTTCCTAGATATGTGGGCATGATTGATTTTACACAACATAGTTAAAGTTTTGAGAATAATATATTCTTGTTTATAATGTGTTGGGTGGATATTTCGTAAGCCATTGTATCTAGAGATCAAATTGTTGGGTATGATTATATATAGGAGTTTCCTTATTTGGATTATTCATCTGACGTACGAGTTTCCACTAGGTGTTGAGATCTGGATCCAATTATCGACCTTTAATCTATTGTTTTCCCATTATTAGGGAGAAGAATGTAATATCCATATTTGTATGAATTAAATAAATTATTATTTAATAATTAATTAATATTTTTGAGTGATTTGATGGGAAATATATTAGAATTATTTAGTTCGAATTATTAACTTGAATTAAAGCGAATATTTAAATAAAATGGGAACGAATTGCTAACTCGATGATACGGTAGTGATTAATATTTATGACATAGGTTACTAACATTTGATCGGGCTCTGAGGGAACACAAATGCCCATAATGGTGGTTTTAATGTTCTAAATTGGGACCCAAGGGTCGTTACCCCTTCGGGTAAAATTTAGGAGCCCGTGGTTAGTGTTTTGTGCTTATTTGGGGGGTTCAAAACTGGACCCATATGGGATCCACGGGACTAGGGTTATAAATATCTTATCAGACGTCATTAATCATCATAATACAACAAAATTGATAACCTAGCAGTAGAGGCTAACATTGGAATAGAGGAGGATAATTAATAGGGTTCATTATTCGTTCATTATTCTTTAAGGTAGAAACTAATTATCTTGCTTATCGTATTATATGTATTTATTGATGATCATCATTGCCTAACATGAATAAATTGTTAAAATCACGCTTTAGGATTGAAATATCATTAAAAGATTGTACATCTGATTAGTAAACATGTTTAACTATAAACCTAAATTGATTTGATTATAAAGCCCATGTTCATATTAATGTATATGTTTAAACTTAGAACTATACTGTTTTAAATCATTATATAGATTATAAATCTGATTAGAATCATTATTGGGACAATCAATTGATGTTTCACCTCTTTAATGGAGGTTACAGTATTAATTAATTACAATTCTTGCTAAAGATAAACCCAATGAAGACCATGTTGAATGAATGATTTTGCTCATAATAAAGGAATTTAATTATAATTTATAGTCACCGAAAGGCGAAGATTTAATTTAAAAGGTATTAAAATCATAATAGGATGTCTTGGAATGATTTGGAGCTTTATAAAACTTTTTACTGGCAATTTAGGGTTAATGGAATCAAATTTCGGGGTTGAAGATAGCACACACATGCAAAACGACATAGTTTGGGTGTTTTCTAGTATAAGGGTGGATATCGAGGGGTTAGGTCGTTATAGAAATTTCCCACGGTCACTATAATGGGTTACTTAGGTCAATATAACGGATTTGGGACATTATAGGAGGTATAATGGGTTGCTATAGTGGGTATGGGGTTCCCATTTTATTTTATTTTCATTTTCTTCAGATTTGGTTAGGTATTTTAAATGGTTGTGGGGACCTAAATAATTAACTAGATCCAAGTGAAAGATGGAAAACCAAGCCTAACAGAAAGTGGGCACGTCCGACCCAATTACTCAAAGAAATCAGCAAGCACATTTGTCATGTGGATAAATACTAACATTTATCATGTTAATATTGATAGGCTCAATTGGGGTCATATATGGGAATCGACTTTCCTTTCCACAAGAGCAATCTTTACAAAGAACATCGACGATGTCTCAACAACCAAATAGTGCGTGTTAACCAGGAGATGTGCGGGCTAACTTAGATCCCCTGAGAGTCATTTCTGAGGTTTGTCAATATGGGAACCTAAGGTTCTGACCAAAACAACAAACTTCAGAAGAAATCCATTAGTAACCTAAAAATACTCATATCTCATGCCTGGTTGACGCCTATGAAGCAATGCTTCAACAACATTGTAAGGGCATGATTTTATAAATGTCCGAGTTTTAATCTAAATTTTTTTTTAGTCCTAGATCACAGATACGATGTTTGATACCACTACATTCGGCACTTAAACATGATCATCCACGACGACCTTGATTCGAATCCACGCATCCATCATCTTCATATGTGCATCATGCAACATGCAACGTACTCTTCAACCGTTCCCACTACTCCACTCACGATTATGGTAAAATAATTTATTTGGAGTGTTTATTATTTACAAAAATATTTAGGAAATTTTTATAAATTATTTTTAAGGGGCTGGAATGTTTTTACTTCCCAATAAGAATTTTTTCTAAGTGTTGAGGGGAAGGGAAAAATATCGCTAACGTCGTTCGAGCGAGATTGGCTGGTCGTTCGTGCGACATAGACATCTCGCGTGAAGTCATTTGAGCGACGTGGCCTGGCGTTCGAGAGACACCTGTACTTCGTTGGAGCGACGGACTGCCTCAATTTTTATTTTTAAAGTAGTTCCCATTCTACATGTTTTCCAAGTCTTTTGGCACTGACGTTTCTGTAATTATACTATGTAATTTTTTTCGTAAAATTTTTCTAGATATTAATTTTGATTTAAAAATTGATTTATGAAAAAGAGATTTCAATGGAAAACTTGTATAATCGAGTGCTAATTTTTGACGGGTCAAATTACGCATATTGGAATGCCCGTATGAGAAGTTACTTAAAGGTCATTGATGAACGTGTTTGGGTTGTATGTGAAAGAGGGTGGACGCCTCCCACTGCCAGTGTAGATAACGTAAATACTTTAAAATATGTGACTTTGTATACTGAGGATGAATTTAAATGGATCACATATAACTCACGTGGGCTTAGTGATATTTTCGAATACGTCACCCCCGACGAGTTTCGACGCATTATGACTTAAAAAGCATGGAATGCTCTTCAACTTACCCATGAAGGCCCTCATGCAGTTAAAGAATCAAAATTGAAAAATCTAACTACACAATTTGAGACAATCACCATGCTTGAATCTGAAGGTTTTGATGAATTCTATGCACACTTATATGATATTGTTAACACTAGTTTCAATTTGGGTGAACACATTCCTGATGCTAGAGTATTTAAAAATATTTTGAGATCACTGCCTAAGCGTTATATCCCTAAAGTCACTGTGCTAAATTCATTAGGAAATTTGAGTAGTCTGAAATTAGAAGAATTGGTTGGAGACCTCCCGAGTTATGAAATTAACATGTTTCCTAATACAATAAAATCAAAGATAAAGGGGTAGCACTTAAAGCCTAGGCTAGGAAGAGTGAGGGGTTAGCAAGAAAGAGAGGTGAGTCTTTTAGGAAAAGAGAGGAAGAGTTATCTGATTCTGATTTTGATTTTGACTTAGACCATTTGGCCTTATTTGTAAAAAAATTCAAGAAATTGCTCAAATTAAAGAAAAATGGCAATTTCAAAGATAAAAAGAATTTTGAAAAAAATAAGTTTGAAAAGAATAAAAAGGATGCGCCTAAGAAAGACGAGGTGAGATGTTATGAGTGTGAAGGGAGAGGTCATAAGGTATTTGAGTGTCCTACTAGATTGCGACGTCAAGGCAAAGTTACAGATGCTTTTAATGCCTCCCTTAGTGAATATAATGAGGTCGAGTCGATGGATTCTGGAGATGAGTCACTGCATGAATCTAACTTCACCGCATTCATGGATAGTCATGTGAGTACTGACAGTGAGCCTCACGACGATGAGTATGCTACTTCACAGGGACACCTCGACAGTGGAAGCGATGTGAGTGAGGGGGAGGGTGTTGCAAGTGAGAGCGAGAGTGATTTATGAAGCGTGTACGCTTATCTATTTGTTGATTCTTTTAAAACTAAAAAGCGTAACAAATTGTTAGAACTTAGGATAGTTTCCTTAGAGAAATATTTAGGAGAGATGAGAGAGAGTCCTCCATTACCACTGCCTTGAGAAAGAGTGGGACTCTTTGTGTTGAGAGAGAAAGTTTGTCTAAAGAGAGAGAGTCAATTTGGCGAGAGAGAGAGAGAGACGTTTAGAGAAGGGGACTTGACTAAACACGTGGCTAGTCTTACGAGTGAGCTCCAGTACTCCATGGACACTCGAAAGAAACTTGAAGCCCAGATTACTCATGATCATGAGATAGCCATGGAGGTCAAGGTAAAGATTGAGGACAAATCAAAAAAGATAGGAAAGATGCTCCTCTCCCCTGCTTTTGGTTTTGGTGAAAGGTAGAGAATTGATTTAGATGGCGCCTCCATATCCCATGTGACACCATAACTGGTTCCTGAGTTTTCTTCGAATCCATATGTCCATCACCAAAAACCCCAAAGAAGAGTTCAACCAAGAAAACCAAACCAAGGTCGGCCAAAGACTGTGTACTTCTGTACCTACTACAAAATAAAGGGCCACCTTAGGGTGTTTTGCTATAGTTTTGATCGGGCACGCCGTACATTTGCTCCACCACGTTCCACTAGTAATTTTTTGAGTCTTGGAGAGCAAGTTGAGTTTCTAGTCACCACTTATTAGAGTCTAATAGAAGAGTTCTAACGGATTTCTATGCCGTTAGTGGACACTTCTAATATCCTGACTAGAGCCAACAATGAAAAGGGCAAATATCAGGTTACCTCATCTAGGGTGCCTAAAGACGACGCAAGATCCTTCTTTGTTCATGTTGCTTTCAAAGCACATAACACTTCTCAATGGTATTTCTATAGTGGGTGCTCCATGCACAAGACAGGTGATGTCTCAATTTTTAGCTACCTAAAGGATCGCATGGAAGGTAAAGTCACCATCGGAGATGGGAGTCAATCTAGCATACTAGGATGAGGTATAGTAGATACACCTAGATTTTCTAAGCTAGAGGATGTTTTGTATGTCAAAAGTTTGAAAGAAAAACTTCTCAGCATTAGCCAGCTGTGCGAGGCAGACTCTGTAGTAAAGTTTGATCAGAATGAGTGAAATGTTTATGATCAAGTCGATAAACTTCTATTGCAAGGGGTGAGGACTGAAGATAATTGCTATGGGATTATGCCCAAGTCCTCATTTATCTGTAACAACGCCACGATCACTCCTATGGATCTGTGGCATCAATGTCTAGGTCATGTGAAGTTTAGAGATTTGGAGAAATTATCTAAAAAGGACCTATTACGTGGCTTTCCATCATTTGGAAATCCGACTTCCACAGTTTGTGGACCTTTTCAGTTGGGAAAGCAAGTCCGTAGCCCCCACGGGAAGTTGAATTCCATTACCACTTCACAAGTTCTTGATTTGATACACATGGATCTTATGTTTCCTACTCGTACTCAGAGTTTGGGTGGTAAGAGGTATATCCTCGTGATAGTAGATGGTTTATCTCGTTACTCTATTATAGGTTTTCTGAGAGAGAAATCCAATGTTGTGGAATTTCTTATGACCAAGTGCCGTGTCCTGCAAAATTAACACGGAGTCACTATTAATAGAATATGTACTGATAATGACATCGAGTTTAAGGAAGCTAAAGTAGATCTTTACTGTGATAGCCTCGGGATCAAACATGAATTTGTGATCGTGAAGACTCCTCAACAAAATGGGATTGTTTAGAGGAAGAATTAGATGATTCAGGAGATGGCTAGATCTATGCTTCTAGGTCGTAAAATTGCTAGGAGATTTTAGGCTGCATGCCACACAGTGAATAGTGTTTACCTTCGTCCACACACACTTAAGACACCCTACGAATTGTGGACTGGAAAGAAGCCTAACCTTTCATATTATCGTATCTTTATGAGTAAATGATACATCCTATGGGATAGAGATCAATTAGACAAGTTTGACTCCTAGAGCGACGAGGGAATATTGTTACGATATTCATCATCTAGTAGAGCATATTGGGTTTTTAACCTGAGTAGCTCTAAGGTTATGGAGTTAATAAACATCACAGTGCAAGATGACGAACCACCGACGTTCGTTGATTTTAACGTTTTGTGTGAGGATGATGAACTTCCTACTGATGATCCCATTATGCCTCACACATCCATAGTGGATCATATTCCTAAGTTAGGGGACACTCTTTCTTGGGTTCGCAAGAGTCATGATCCTACTACTATTCTAGGAGATCCCACCGTAGGGGTCAAGACTCGTGCTCAGCTAGAGAACATTGTTAGCCATGTTTGCTACACATCTAAAGTCTAGCCCAAGAATTATGAAGAATCACTCAAAGATGAACACTGGATATGTGCTATATAGGATGAGTTGCTTCAATTTAGAAAGAATGATGTCTGGGAACTGGTCCCCTGTCCTAGTGAGACAAATGTGATAGGTTATTAGGCATAAATTCTTTCGAATTTATCCCCTTAATTTAGTATATTTTAGCACTTTGAATAATGTAATTCGTATTAATTTATCTCATTTATATGCTACCGATAATTCCCACATAGTACCTCGAGTTTTATGTATTTTTCATGCTTTTTATATGTATTTAATGCAAGTGAAGAGAAGAGGAATCCAAAGTCGAGAAATCAACAAAAGAAGGAAAGTCAGAGGGAAAAATAGTTATTTCACATCTGGAGTTTGTAGGAGGGAACAATAAGAAAAATGAAGACGTCACGTCTACAAGCGCATAGGAAGAAACGACATCCCAAACTGAGCCCTGGATCAGAAGTTACGGAGATTCAAAATGAGAGAAGATCAAAAGAAAAGAAGGAAAGAAGAATTTCAAATCTGGACCGTACTCGTCAATACAAGCAGTGAACCGATCTAGAAGGAAGAAAGTCACTGAATAAATCTCACCACCGGACCGAATCGGCCAAAGTAAAGATGAACCTATTCGAAAAGAATAAAGACTCTGAATGAAATTGGCTACCAGACCGATCTGTATACAACTGAAAACGAATCGGTCCGATGCCTTTAAGATCTCTGAATAAAAATGAGGTCTAGAATGATCTGTTTAGAGAAGAAAATGGAACGATTCGATGTCCTGAAGATCCCTTCACAAAATTGAATACCAGACCGAACCGAAGAAGATCTACCAGAAAGATTCGGTTGATATTTTTCCAGATTTTTCGTTTATCATTTAGAGTTTTACTTGGTTCAAACTCTTATAATTTTCGTAGTGTATTTATTTTAACTCATTATCAGACATCAAGAGGTTCTAATATTATTAGTTTTAGAGGGATCTTGTAAAGAATAACCCTAGTTTTGAAGTTTTGCAATTAATTCAAGATTCAAAGTTTATTTCCAGATTTCCTCATTGCAAGTAGCATTTAATTTCCGCTTTTAATTTCTTTAGCAGTTAGTTAGATTAATTCTTAATTCCTAGTTTTCAGTTCTTAATTTTAAAATTTTCTTCTTAAAATTTCCAAAATATTCATGAATTCTTGCACTTTAGAACTTGTGTTTTCATTTAATTTAATCATGTCTGGCTAAGTTTTTAAGGGTTGGGGTGCGTGAACCCAACCCGATGTAATTTACCCATGCAGAAAATAGTGTTTTAATTGAATTTTAAGTGAACCGTGTTGTGTATTACACACAATCGTCTTAGACCTTTTAACCTCGTTTGCCCTAGGTAACCAGAGTGTTTAAGGATGCGATGCGCGTGCAGCTATTCAACACCGCTTTATTTTTACCTTTGATTATGTATGATGCGGGCTTTTACCTTCATATATGTAATGCTTACGATTACTAAAGACTAGGTTCGATTAAATTTTTAATTCAAAATATAGCATTCTATACAGTAAACGTACTAGGGTTTGGGGGATTGTAACCCGACCTATATTTCCTTATTCATAGTTCATTCATTCGGTAGATTTGTTCCTTTGCACTTAGTTTAATTATTACTTAATTTTCATTCACATTTAGTTAAATAGATTTTCTATTCATCTTAATCACCTTTTCGATTTATTTCGAGAATCAATTTTAGGGTTAGTCATCTATTCCTTGTCATTATGATTCCTCATCCTAGTTCCCAGTGGAGACGATCCTTACTTACTGGGTTTATTACTAACCGACAGGCTTGCACTTGAGCATATCTCAGCACACACACTAGATACACATTTGTGGTCGTGTCAATAGGTACCAAGTGGATCTTCAAGAATAAGGTGGATGAGACTGGTATTATTATCCGAAATAAGGCTAGGTTGGTTGCTCAAGGCAACACACATATTGAGGGTGTAGACTATGACGAGACATTTGCTCCTATTGCGAGGCTTGAGTCCGTTCGCTTACTACTCACCATCGCATATCATTTGCGCTTCAAGTTATATCAGATGGATATCAAGAGTGCCTTTCCGAATATCATTTTGCAGGAGAAGGTTTATGTGGATCAACTAAAAGGGTTTGAAGACCCTAATCACCCTGATCACGTCTACTATCTCAAGAAAGGGTTGTATGATTTGAAGTAAGCACCCCATGCTTGGTACGAAAGGTTTACTTCCTATCCCTTAGCTCACGACTTCAAGAGAGGGGGATTTGATATGACGTTGTTCGTCAGGAGAGATGACGGTGCTATTTTGGTTGCCCTGGTCTATGTGGACGACATTGTCTTTGGATCCACATGCTCACCACTTTGAGGAGGAGATGAAGAGTTAGTTTGAAATGAGCATGGTAGGTGAGCTTACTTGCTTCCTTGGTCTCCAGGTTGATCAGCTATAGGATGGGATGTTCATCTTCCAATCCAAGTATGCTAGAGACCTTGTGAAGAAATTTGGTTGAGACTCCGCTACGCATGCACGTACACCGATGGGTACCTCAAAATAGCTTATACGAACACTTCAGGCAAGGACATAGAGCAAACCTTGTATCAAAGTATGATATGTAATCTTCTCTACTTGACTGCCAGTCGTCCCGATATAGCCTTAATTGTTGGAGTTTGTGCGTGATATCAGGCGTCCCCAAAAGAGCCATACTTACTCGCTCTTAAATGTATTATTCGATACGTGAGTGGGACTCTTTCCCTCGGCATTTGGTATTCCTTTGATACCGATGATCGTTTATTCACCTATTTGGATGCCGACTAGGCCGGGGATACAGATGGATGTAGGAGCACTTCGGGTGGGTGTTTCTTATTTAGTTCTACTCTTATCTCTTGGTTGATAAAGAAGCAAAAATCCATCTCTTTTTCCACCGTGGAGGCTAAGTACATAGTCGACGAGAGTTATTGCACACAACTTCTGTGGATGAAGCAGATGTTGGAGGATAATGGGGTATTATAGGACACCATGACTATTTCCAGTGATAACATGAGCACGATACACATATCCCATAATCTAGTCCAACATTCGCGCACAAAGCACATTAGGATATGCGAGCACTTTATCTGTGAGATTGTAGAGGAAAAGGTCGTATCCTTGAGTTTTGTATCTACTGACCTCCAGTTAGTCGATATTTTCATGAAGCCTTTAGATGCCCTTAGATTCGAGAGTCTTAGAAAGTCTTTAGGAATTTTCACGGTTGACTGAGGGGTGGTCACCATGTCTAGACTAGGATGAATTTCTCATATTCATATCATATGATTCCTATCTCTCGATTATATCATTTGTATCACGACTTGTTTATTTTTTTATTGAAAAATCCAAAAAGTTTTTATTTTTTTGAATTTTTAAGAAAAAAGACAAAAATATTTTCTTTTTAATAAATTTTTGAAAAACACAAAAAGAGTTTTGTATTTTGCTTACACCGTTTATGGATGAACATTTAAGATAGCCATAGTCACAACTTCATTCCATATTCCATGTGAGTGTTTGATAGTGATTTGAGATGCTACACCATTTCATCCATGTGCTTTACATTGTTTTAGAGTCACTGAGATGTAATTAGTGATATATTCTACATCTTTGGATCCTTATCTCCTTTATTTCACACATGCAAGGTATTATTTGAGTATTGCACTTGTCTATCACATATTGGCTTTAGTGTTTCCATCTCAATTCTGTCTATACAAAGGCCAAAATGCGATAAAACTTGACAAGATAGTAGTGGATGTAAAAATCGTTTGCCGTGAGGGTTTAATTGCAATAAAATATGATGAGTGAATCATGGGGAAGGGCTGCGAGAGTTCAAAATTAACTCGTCGTGAAAGCCACCATTTAAAAAGAGCTCGAAAAACATTAAATGGCAATAAAAAGAAAATACAAGCCAAATAAAATAGGATAATAGATTTGAGCTTCATCACCTCAAAAGAAAAATATAATTATATATGAGGGAGTTTGAATGGAAAGAAATGAAAAACGGGTTTGCACATCCTTGAAAGTCATGAAAAATCGTTGCAATGTTTTGGATGTTATTGGTTTGGAAATCACTTTGAGCTTTGATTTGTTGATTTGATTGAGTCAATTTCTTTTAATTCCATAATTTTTACACCTAAGGAAGATGTTAAGTTCATTCGTTAGGAATATCCAACATTCATCGTGCACATAATTTATGGTTGTATGTATTGATTTTCCTGTCGAATTTTTTCACATCCTAACATTTCCGCTATCACTGATTTAGTTGTTTTGGTGTTCTTTCATGGTGTGTTTTTTTGTTGTATATTTTGTGAGAAAAAAATTGAAAAATTAAAAAAGAGAAAGTTTGATTACCTTGTGACATTCTCCATTTGAATTTCTTTATGTTATTCATAGTTGTCTATTTGAGGACATCATAAAAAGTGCGAGAACGAATTATGGGGGAGAATCTTTGTTTGACTTAATAGTGATTTGCTTGAACATTAAATAATGCTTATTTTTTCTTTTCATTATATTTCAAACTATTGCGCGTCACGGGTATTGTTTCTTGTCTCATTTGTGTAGGTACTTAATTGAGGATTATTTTTGAAAAACCTGATGATGACAAAGAAAAATTGAACAGTGGGAGATTTGAAAATGCTGAAGTCTGTTTAAAGATATGTCATTTAGTATTTCCAGTTTTTGGGTATAATGGGGATATTAAATTGTATGTCATTTGTTTTTTATTTAGGTAGCATAATTCGGATTTTTTTTATATATGTACCGGCATAGACATAAGGGGAGATTTGTAAGGACTTGATTTTATAAATGTTCGAGTTAAAATCTATGGATTTTCAATTTGTCCAAGATCACAGTTAGTATGTCTGATATCGCTACATTCGTCACGTCAACACGATCATCCACGGTGACCTTGAGCCAAATCCACGCATCCATCATCATCATATGTGCATCATGAAACATGCAACATACTCTTCAACTGTTCCCACTACTCCACTGACGATTATGGTAAAATAATTTATTTGGAGTGTTTATTATTTACATAAATATTTGGGAAACTTTTATAAATTATTTTTAAGGGACTGGAACGTTTTTACTTTGCAATAATAATTTTATCTAAGTGTAGAAGCAAAAGGAAAAAATCTCGCTGACGTCGTTCGAGCGAGATTGGCTAGTCGTTTGCGCGACATAGCCATCTCGCGTGAAGTCGTTCAAGCGACGTGGCCTGACGTTCGAGCGACACATGTACTTCATTTGAGTGACACGCCGTCTTGATTTTTATTTCGAAGTAGTACCCATTCTACATGTTTTCCAATTCTTTTGGCACTGACGTTTTTGCAAATATTTTGCCCAGAAACAGACTTCATTTTTCCAAGGTTTAACACCTTTTTGTCTCACAAATACTTTCCAAAAATTTGTGTGAATCTTTAAATACTAAATACATTTGTTCTACTCATCTTGGAGTAATTTTTTGGAGAAGAAGGGTCTTTATCCACTGCTAAAATTGGAGTTCTTGTGGGACCTCTTGATGACAAACTTCGTCGATGACGAATCGATGCCTGCGGATATTCGTGCGTCAAATTTTTTTTTTTTGTGATTGTAAGTCGTTACATATTATAGTAAAATAAATGGTTTTTCCCCTTTGGGAGATTTTTCCACATATTGTGATTGACTTCGGATGCTTGGTTTGATTTATTTAGTTTGTCAAAATTTGTTTGCAAGAGTTAGGTTATTTGGGATTAAAAATTAGCACTTAATTAAACAAGTTAATCATAGATTGCTGGTACACTCTCAAGCATGAGGAGGAGCTCTCCTCCAAGTTGAAGATAATTCTCGCCTCCAATGGTGACTAAAAGATACGGAGAACGAACTCCACTGGAACAGAAAATGTCGACCTCGAGCTCCTAGCCCTAAGTTTAGCAAGACTCGCAGCCAAGGAAGGAGCACCACACGTGACCTAGGGTGCTCAGGGCATGAAAGTTATTAAGGCAGGCTCCACAAAGACGATGAGTGCTATAGAGATTACTGTGACACCCCGACTAATTAAATACCGGGTAGCTACTCCTTTATTAAATTAATTCAAAATGCCAAGTTGGTTCAGTTAATAGCATCACTGTCAAAAACATTTTAATAATTACTAACCACCTAGTATTTAAAAGTAAGTGCCAAATTTTAAGTTAAGTCTGATTAACATGCAGTAAAAGAATAATGAAAGAATAACAACCATTTACTATAATGAAGTAATGAATAACCAGCAACATAAATATAAATCCGGAGGAAAACTCCTCACAACAATCCCACAACTGAAAAATAATACGACAAGTCTGAATCCTGAAAAATTACATGCCAGAAGTCTGAATAGTTGAAATAAAAGAAATGTCTCTAAAAGAAATGGGCGACATGCCCTACAACTGATAACTGAAGAATATAGAGTCAAGATAGATGAAGCGTCTACAAGCAAAGTCCTGTAACTTCCACAAACAGCTACAGATCGTCACCTGTATGAGAATCCTAAGCATGGTGTCCTTGTGGCTGGGCACCTAAAATGGTTTTTACAAAAATAGATTTGAAAGCAAATGGGTCAGAGCCCGAAAGTGGAAATGATTTTAAAAACAACAAGTGTTTTAATAACATTAAAACATTAAATGCAAAATACATGTTAGGACGTGCACTCACATGAAATTCTAACCTCTCGGCTACATGTGCACTCCTAACATACATTACCCATCTAAATGACACATATATCTAACCAAAACGTAATAAGTTCTACCCCTTACTACTCGATTTCCATATTACATTCTAACGTTATCAATTAAATAGAGGGCTTTACATGCACTCGGACTCTCAATTAGTAATATAATTCACTATCAGTTAACCCGTTTTGTTTTCTCAAATCATTACCATAATATTATTCACAATACCAATCATGAAAGTTCCCATAAATTAAGTTTATATTATTCACATCATAAATATACAATACAAGTATCTCGAGACTAAGCTGCGGTGCACACATACTCTGCTATCCATCCCGGTACATCACGTACATAAGGATCACGCATTCCGAATCTCTCAGGAATC
This sequence comes from Sambucus nigra, assembly GCA_949130495.1. Taxonomy (NCBI): domain Eukaryota; kingdom Viridiplantae; phylum Streptophyta; class Magnoliopsida; order Dipsacales; family Adoxaceae; genus Sambucus; species Sambucus nigra. The sequence goes on along the minus strand of OX422209.1, from coordinate 265,156,645 downwards.
GTTCTCAGATAACAACATCACAAATAATGGAGGCGAACACAGTCACATCACATGGGTCACGCACATACCTTCGCTCCCACGATCAGCAGACTTATTAACATCACAATAAGTCCTTCTCTGACCTATGTTCATCGAGTTAACCAATCTAAATCCGGGCAACACAAGGATTAGAAGGCCCTAAGCGAATGTAAACCTCCCGTGATAGCAAGTATGGTAGGTATGTCATACACATAAAATCAATATATATACTAAGTATGCACACCTCTTAGTAATTACCATAATATATTGGAGGTACACCTCTTATTCTCGTACCGACATATAATACTACATAATTTATATGTTCCCGGTTAATATAATAAATTAGGCCGTCAATAGTTCTCGCAACGTAATAGACACTCACGTCCTACTTCATATTTTCCATTAGGTTCAAACTATACTTCTAGGTTTGACTCCTCATTATATCCCAAACATCCCAAATGTAACAATTAATCATCAAAGGAAGGTTATCTCTACATATACACAAGGTTACGGGACACTCGGGATCAAAATAGGCTAAAAATCCTAAACTGTCAACTCGTTCGAAGTCTCGTTCGAACGAGGCTGTTCGAACGAGAGTTCGTTCGAACGAACTAGGCCTTCTAACGAGATCTCGTTCGAATGAAAGTCTTCGAAGGAACATCCCTCTCATTAGAACCCAAACTGTCAACTCGTTAGAATCTCGTTCGAACGAGCTCGATCGAACGACCTGGGCAGGTCTTCTAACGAGTGGCAAGATTCGAGCCCAGAAATTCTAATCTCATTTTTTCCAACTTTCTTCACTCCTAATCCCTCATAAAAATCGTTCCAACATCAATTTAAGGTTCCTAATTCTTACTAAACATTCATGGATCATAACTAAACGTTTATATAGGGCCAATACAACTTAATCATCATCAAATCATCAAATCCCTTCATTTATCCCCCCAAATTACATGAACATGAACCCTAAAATTTATAAATCATCAATGAGACTAATAAATCCGTTTTTGTTTCATCCAAATTATAATATCATCAGAATAATCATCTAAATACAAATCTACATGTGATTCCTCACCAAAAATGTAATTTTCACTTCCAATTAAAATGGGTTTTTCATTAATTCCCAAGAACAATATGGTTTTATAAATTCCTACACATGGAAGAAGCATTCTCTGAAATTAATTGGAATTAAATCACTTGCCTTATGTGTATCTCTGGATTTGATGACGAATCTGATGAATTTCTTTTCTCTCTCTCTCTGCAGAATCCTCCTCTCTTCTCTCTCTACAAGCTTTCTTCTCCAAGTAACAATGGTGGCTAGGGTTTTTGCCTAAGGAACTTTTGGAACAATTTCTAATAACCCCCGTAGCCCTCTAATCAGTAAATGGATGGTAATGGGTTAGTGGGTCTTTTAATTTTTCAATTAAAACTCCTAAAATTCGTTAATAAAAAATCCCAAAATTCTAAAATTACCAAACTACCCTTATACGTTGCTAGTATGGCCTAAAAATGCTCCGGGACCCAAACTAAACCACCGACTAGTGTTTTCTGACTATTTCGACCCTTCCGAATGCCTTGGCGCACTCAAAATGACCATACGGTTAATATAAATAAAATTCGCTTTTTAATTAACATAATTATATTCCTGACGCGACTGTCACACGCGTCTCAACAAAATTCCCAAATTGCCGTATTTCAATCTCACGACAAATTTCATAATTCAATATTCATATATAATCATATATGTACATTATAATCAAATACCAACTCGCACCTCGCTAGTATTTTAATCTGGATTAATTTCCAATTAATTACGCATTTAATCCAATTAATCCCATAAATAAATGTCACAAAAATACGGGGTATTACAATTACATAAGGAGTTTGGTTCGAAGTGAAATGGACAAACACCCCGCTCATGGGGGGCTAGGTGAACCAAGGAGATAGCAAGGACATCCCTTATCACCCAAATGAAGTCTCCTTTCTCGAGAATATGGAATAGGAGGAACCCTTCAAAAAGTTTATAAACCCTCGGTTCAAGGTCTATGATGGCAAGACCGATCCTATTGACAATGTTCGGCAGTACATCTATGCTATGACTTTATAGAATCATAACGACGCACTGATGTATTACATTCTCCCTCCAGCTTGGGCGATGTTTCCCAGAAATGGTTCGAGAAGCTCCCTCATAGGTCCATCAAGATTCTCAAGGTGCTCGTGGAATCCTTCATTACTTGTTTCATAACCAGAAGCTCTCAACCCAAAAGAATAGACTCACAGCTTATAATAAAAATGAAGCCACATGAATCCGTGCACATATATGCCAAACACTATTAGGAAGTCTTCAATGAGGTAGAAGATTGCTCGGAGCGAGTTGTCATAGCATCCTTTAAAATAGGTCTACCCAACACATCAATGTTGTATCAATACCTTAGCAAGAAGGAAGCTGAAACCATTGACAATCTCATGTTACAGATTGAGAAATATTCCAAGATGGAGGACGTGGTCCAAACTGGTATGGCTGAACTAGTTGTACCAAGGAAAATAAAGGGGGCAACATATATAATACCCACAAAAAGGTGAATAAGAAGTAGAATGGTGTAAAAAATGAGGGCGAAATTAATTCCTCTAAGGCTTTTCAAGCCATCAACACAGTTTTCAAGGAGCCGATCTACATGATTCTCGCAAAAATCAGAGATTAACAGTTTGTCAAGGGTCCCAAAAAGATGGGTGTTGATCCGAACAAGAGGAACAACGCTCTACAATGCACATTCCACAAAGAAGGTAGCCACAAAATAAAAAACTGCAAGGATCTCAAAGCTCATTTGGAGGAGTTAACCTCAGATGGGTACTTGAACGAGTTAGGACGCAGCCAATGGCGATAAAAAACCAGATAATATCCTTGATGACAACATGGGGCATGCGTTAGCTATTATTCATAAAGCGTCTTACCTTAAGAAGATATAGGGGAATGCTGTTCGGATGGAACTCAAGAGAGTTACAACCATGATGTAAGCTTTCTAGATTAATCCAGCCAAAAGCCAGGCTGGAAAGCGTCGACGACTAGAGGACGTTGATTGTAATAAATACATCGTCTTCATAGATTATGACTTAGTTGGGGTACGAACTCCACACCACGACGCACTAGTTATCACTCTCAGAATCGCGAACCGGGATGTGGACAAACTTTTAGTGGACCAAAGAAGCTTTCCAGAGGTGGCGTACTTGGAGATCTTCCTCAAACTTAAGATATCAGACCTCATGGTGGAAATTTCCCCTCTAGTTGGATTTACGGGAAAGATGACGATGCCGTTAGGCAAGGTGGTCCTACAAGTAAGGGCAGGGAATATTTTAAAACTCATACAGTTCTTGGTGGTTGACATTGAGTCACCTTATCTCGCCTTCTTAGGCAGGGGTGGATTTATGCCATGAAAGTTATCCCTTCCACCTTCCACCATAAGATCAAGTGGATCACCGACAGAGGGATAATGAAGATCATAGGAGACTGGGCAGTTACTCAAAAATATTTTATAGCATCCATTATGCCTAACCAGGAAACGAAGAAATATAATTAAGTTGTTTTGAAGGAATCATTGAATGGGGTTATTCCATCCAAATAGCAAGTACAACATGAACGATTAGGGGTGGAAGAGACCAGTATTCACCCCAGTAATAGGGTCGTCCAAAAATTGGAGGAGGTTATCCTTGATAAAGCCAAGCCAAAGAGAAAGTTTTTGATCGGGATGAGCATAACAGACCTTGAAAGGGAGGAGTTAATTGCCACCCTAAAACAGAGCTAAGATATTTTCGCATGGGAACCATACGATATGCCTAGTATCGAACCTACAGTTTCCTACGATCAACTCCATGTGGATCCAACATTAAAATTGATTATAAAGAAGCCTCGTCGAACAACCCCAGAAAAGGAAAAGGTAGTGGAGAAAGAAGTAAGGAAACTTCGGGGGAAAGTTTCATCAGAGAAGTTCAATTTCCAAAGTGGATATCAAATCAGGTTATGGACCGAAAGAGCAATGGAGTTGGAGAGTCTGCAAAGATTTCACCGACCTCAGTAGGGCCTGTCCCAAGGACAGTTTTCCCTACCAAAAATAGACCAGCTGGTCGACTCCATAATAACTCATGAGCGAATGAGTTTTCTAGATGCTTGTTTAGGCTTCCATCATATTCCTCCGTTCAGCGCTGATTAAGATAAGACTTCATTCATAACGGCAATTGGTTTGTATTGCTACAAGGTTATGTCGTTTGGACTTAAGAATCTGGGAACTACATCTCACAGGTTAGTCACCAAGATGTTTTAACACCAAATGGGGGAAACCATGGAGGTGTACGTCGACGATATGGTCATCAAGAGTAGGATCAAGAGGGATCATATTCAAGACCTGGCTAACACCTTTAAAATCCTTAGGGGGTACTGAATAAAACTTAATGCCAGTAAGTGCTCATTTGGGGTTAGTCGACACAACATTATAGGACACCCTAAGTCTCTCCTTAGGCTCCTAGCGCTTCCCCTTTCCACCACGAACCTAGGTCGCACTCCGAGTACCGATCTAAAGACCATCGGGCACCCCCGGGCCCCATTTGACCCCAATAAACTCCACCGTCAGAGCGAAAGCTCTTTGAATCTTCAAAGGTCACTGAAACCCCTTTCCAACGATCCACCCCATATACGATACAGCATAATAATTCGGACGAACAATCTGTTTTCCCCTAAAATCGATTCGGAGGCCATCGGGCGCTCTCGGACTCTGTTTGACCAAAATTAACTCTTTATCTCGAATGAGATTTAATGAATCTCTGAAGGGAACTACATACCCTTTCTAAGGATCCTCCCCGAGCATGATTTGGACCTATGGCAAGGGCGAACGATCCGTTTTACTCCGAGAGGTCACCGAGCGCTTTTGAGCCCCCCGATTGACCAAGGTTATCTTTTCGAACTGAGCGAAACTCTTTGGAATGTCGAAGTACATCTCCTAACCTTTCCAACGGTCTTCCCCGTGCACTATTCTAACTTACCATGGGGGACGCACAAGTCATTTGCGTCCGACGATATCCCGTCCTAAGGTCCGATATGCATTTCTGAGCCACATTTGACCCAAAGTTAACCCCCGGACCCGAAAGTTGTCAAAAGGACTCTAGAAGCCTCTGAAATACGTTTATAACGGTATGCTCCGTGACAATTTGGATGAACGGTTTGTTCTCTATAGTCATTTTTCTAGAAATGTCAGCACGAGACTGCCAATTGGCAGGTCCTGAACCCTGCCTATCGAACCAGTGTCAAGGGTGACCTACTAGTAGGTACCCCCTGGGGTAGTACCATCAGTACCCACCTTTTGCCCTATAAATAAGGGCCATGACCTCATTCCCAAGACACATAGCAAATCCATCAGCATGAGTGATGTTAGAAACATTCTCTCGAAATCAAAGAAGTTCCATATGAGAAATCCCATTCAATCCTAAATCCCCTTCTTTTTCACACCCAATTTGGCAAATATCCATCTCTCTCATCAACATTCGAAAGAGTTCATCCAAGATCCAAGATCCAAGTTCAAGCTCCAATTCCTTGTCCCTCTCTTTATTATTTTTATATAAGTTACATTAGATTCATAATCTAGTTTCACTTTAGTTCATGCATATTAACATCTACCCATTTATTAGTATATTTTACATACTTTATTTTTCATAAAATGTCCCAAAACAAATAAAAGAGGGTTAACTCATAAATTCCGAAACGAAATTATCCACCACACTTTTTTTAAAAGCAGAAACAGATTTTCTACACGCACACACCTAATAAAATTCCGTTCGAATCTATGGGATAAACCCTACCCCTATTCTATATTCGAACTACGTGAACTTTGATGCCTTTATAGGCTACGTAGGCATCTCAGATCAAAATTCAAGACTCGAGTTCGATTTTTAAATCTTCCAATTTCTCTTATTTTCCAAATTTCTCAAAATTCCTCATTTTATACATGTATCATTCTTGTTCGCGTCTCATCCCAAATATATTATCGTTTCCAAATAACGACCAATATCTCGATGAACGCTCATATTCTATCTTCTACATTCATTCTTATTTTGGGAATATTCCTATGGATAACCTCACCCTATCTTTTCCATGGTATGGGTCAAACGATTCCAATCCCTATTATTTAAACACATGCACACACTTCACGGGGATAAAGGAAAATATTAACATTTTTCCATGAGAGACCGAAAGGGCAGGATGGGTTCTTAACACCTACCCATTCCGTACCTTGGCCCCCGGACCTTCGATCTATTGGTTTCGCATGCATCGATTTGTCCTTGATGCTGCTCCCTCGAAGTGGCAACAAATTCTTTTGCCTGTTTTGAGCAAAATAGGTTGTCAACTCTATCTCTTCACATTCACCCCACACCGACGACGACCGAAAACCCCTTTTCGAAGAGAAGGGTGCAAGATCACTACATAGTTCTTCCTCGGGGTTCCTCCTCCTTCCCCCTGAAACAAACGCCGCGCCGACTGGGATTCCCACAGTAGCGACTTCGATGGGGACTATTTTTTAGAGGCTAGGCTCTATTTACATGGGAGTTTTTATTTTCTTGTATATTCCCTTATTTGCATGTTCCCCTTTTTATTATGCATATGTACCTCAAGCTTATGCTACTATTCACACACTTGTAGAAGATTCTTCGTGTACACTTCACACCACATGCACCTAGGATCACGTATATCCACGTGTTGAACACATCACTTAGAAATCCATGCTTAGGTGTCACCAACACACACCTCTACTTGTATATATCCATGCTCATTCATCACACATCACTCACACAACAGTTATCAATGCTTAGTATACTATTGGTACTTGTACTTTGCTCCCTATTTGGCATGATCAAGAAAGAGATACTATCTCCATAAGATACTAATAAGAGAATCATGCATGATTCACACAACATCACCGAAGAGCATGGTTATTGACTAAATTTTGTCCCGTAACTAGAGAGTCACTTCATGATGGGCGCTGGTCCGGTAGGGCGCAGTTAGCCTAAGCGATATGACTCTCACCTTCCATTGGCCAAGTACCTTCGACGTATATCGAATGGTTCCATCACATCGTACCGCTTTACTGAAATGATGACGGGAGGTATATCGCAGGGAACTCATTCGCGTACGCTTAGTATATCGAATTCGCTCTCACCCTAACCATCCCCATGAGGTATATAGTGAGGCAATTCACGTACACTCAGGTATATCAAATGGCTTGTCCACACGTACCAATTGCCCTCAACCGAAAGACATATATCATGGAAGTCACGCCAAAGGGAGGAACACTTTCCAATTCACCCAACCAACTACATACCCACATATAGGTGTCAAACTAAGGACACACATGTTAGATTGTCGATTTCGACCCGAAACTCTGCCTAAATTCTAGGTCAGTCCGTCGCCTAAATTTTTGCAGAATTATAAAACGGGACCTTGCCCGTGAGCCTGGTTACAAATCCAACCATAGCTTTACATATGTTGCAAACCCAATTTTTCTAGGCTCGGGTCCCGTCCAGAATTTCATTTTGCATTTAGAAGAACTTAATATAAGTGGGAACCTAATAAATATAACAATCACGCTGAGACTCGTCTCTAGTCTATTCATCTCTCCATTTCCCTAAAAGCGTCCAAAAACATTTTTCGTCTTTTATCAAAAATATAAAAAACATTTTCGCCTTCATCTTTTCCAAAAATGTTAAAAATATTTTCCTTATTTTTTTCCAAAAATAATGAATTTCCCTTTTTTTCTTTTTGAAAATAAATTCCAATTTTTCTACTTCTCAGGTTGATCACATACCTTTAGCCTGGCTCCCTATTGGCTTCGGTCTTCAGTCAAACCGCCTCGAAGTTCTGTCTGTCCATTTACTTCCTTCGAGTTCAAGACTCACCTGCCTTCTATGGAGAATACGAATAAAGTGTCAAATGTACAACTAGATTTATTGACGGTTCTGGCTCAGGTCACTGCCAAAATGGACAACCTTCAAACCTAGGTTCACGAGATGCGAAGAAATCGGGTCCCTGCCCCCAAAGATCCTGAGATTATTTTCCCTCGCGCCATGGGTCCACCTACACACGAGCCTATCTAAGTTATCGAAGAATACCACCATGCTCCCTGTGCTCCTCCTGCTAATGGGTCGGCACCAGCCCAACTTCCCATGCCAAATCTTTCTTAGACCGGGGATAATTTACCCGTAATTGTTGATCTGAAAGAGGAAGAACTGAACGAGGTTAAGGAAAACCTCAAGATGATGACCAAAAAAATTAGAGCAAGTCTGAATCTCTAGGAACTACATGGAGTACACCCATATGTCTCCCTATCTTAGAGACAGGTTACCAGAAAAATTCATGATGCCCAATATCGAGAAGTTTGGAGGGAGTGGACCCCCGATCATTCATCTCCGTATCTATCACCGAGCCATAACTCTCCTAGGGGATTCCAAAGAAATAATGGCTCATATATTCCAGGAAACTTTGAAAGATAGCTCCATCCGTTGGTTCCTATCCCTTGAAGAATCCAAAATTCACAATTAGGAAGATGTCGCCCGTGAGTTCATGTCATAGTACAAGTACAACAAGGAGTTATAGGTTACCCCCTGTGACTTATAGCTACTTAAACAGAATCCTGGGGAATCTGTCAGCAACTTCATAGCAAGACGGAGAGAAAAAGAAACTACCATAACCAATTGGCCCTCCAAAAAAGAACAAGTCAGCATTGTGAAGAAGAACTTCCTACCTTATATTCGAGCAACCATAAGAGGACAGTATTACCCTTACTTCCTAGACCTCCAAAAAGCAGGAGTAGAAATCAAAGAAGGTCTTATCAAGACAGAAGCAGAACCGAAGAAAATTTGTGGACAATTTGCTCCCATAAAGTTTGAAAATCCTGCTGGTACCACAATTTCTACTATCAACAACATCTTTCTGCCTGCCGCTCTGTGGGCACCAGAAAGTTGCCCAAACCCAATCCGAAAGGAATATACCAAGCTTCATGCACCTCTCTCCAAAGTCTACCAGGATCTGTTAAACCGAATCCTGATCAAATCCTTGGACCCTCGTCCATTACCAAATCCACTTTAGAAGAATTTCAAACCTGATGCCCATTGTGACTATTACCAAACTGTTGGCCATACCACTGACTAATGTTTCCATATCCAAAACATAATCCAAAGCCTAATTGACCGGGGTATCATCTCCTCACCAGTTAATCCTAAACCAAACACTACCCATAATCCACTCCCAAATCATACAAGTGCCATATTCCTAGAAGAAAACTCAGAACTCGACCCATTTACCCAAATCATGCCAAGTAAATCACCAGTCATACCCGTATACTCTCCTAAACATCTCTAAACATGCCCATATTTCCTCTTACACCATACCAACCTGGCTGATCAAACCTTATCACTCCTCACCAGAGCCTGCATCGCTGTTCATACCCGTTCTGGTGGTAAAGATATGGAATTGTCAAAAGTGCCAACTCCTAGAGTTTGGGCTGAAATTGACCTCCCAGATGACCATCGATTGTCAGAGATTGTGTGGGTTGTTCTTAGAATCTCAAAAATGGTTCCGGGAGTCAGATAACTGGGTAGTGCCGACAAACGATGTTAATCTAGATGACCTTGTCCAGATCATGGCAGATTTATTTCTAAAGACTAGTGATATTTGTAGCATATCTGCTCTTCTTGACGCTTTGAAATTACAAGGGCATTTGGTCCCTTCAGTGTTGCATTTCCTTGCCGAATGGGAAGAATGATACGAAGAAGCCATAAAAGTTATAGAGTGTATTGAATTTTCATGAAAAGACAATATCATTGCCACTAGATGAGGAGATGATTTCGAAGTTGAGATGAAGAGATAAATTCAAGAAAGACTAGTCTGATAGCGAACCTCTGCGGAATGATATCATTTGAGGATCTACTAGGAGATATCAACCAGGTAGCTGAGTAACCCGATATCGATAAAGAAACATGGTTTATATTTTTCCCCTCTTCCGTGAACCACATGACCAGGTCGGGGAGACATTACCAGAACTCAAACTTACAACCATCAGCAAATGATAAAGGGAAATGTGTTGAGAATATCCCTATGACAAAAATGTCTCTTGAAGAAAGTAAGGCCCTCGATCAACTAAAGAAAACTCAAGATAACATCACTCTATGGGGACATTTCATATCTTCACAACTTCACCGAAATGCCCTAATCAAGCTACTCACAGGACCACAGTCCCTCCCTCAACCACACCAGAAGAAGCAGTGAACCTAATTGGATATTTAACCTCTACTCAAATAATCTCCTTTTCTGAAGAGGAAATCCCTAAGAATGGTCCCAACCATAATCATGCTTTCAATATCTTTGTTGAAGTTATGGGCAAAACTGTCTCCCTCTCACTCGTCGATAATGGATCAACTCTGAACGTTGAAAGTGAGCGACCCTGCTCCAACCTCGGCTATCGTACGTAACTATGACAACACCCACCGAGAAGTAATGGGATCTATCAAGCTTGCAATAGGGGCTGGCCCTATAAATCTTATTGTTGAATTCCAGGTCATCGACATCTCGGCCTATTTAATTCTGCTACTCGAACGATCGTGGCTCCACAACATCAAAGGGGTGTCTCCTTCCCTTCACCAGAGATTGAAATTCTTTGCCAATGGATAAGTTATCACCATATTGGGAGACAGTGACAACATCGAGAATGCTAGCACCAACAATCTGGTACTCGAGATACAATACGGGGTGAACGATGTGCTGCTATCAGGCTTCTAGGTCAAACCACTCCTACTCCCAGCACAGGACGAATTCAAAGATAGGGTTTGTCCAGAATATGATCCTCACGAAAATGTGAATGTAATCCAAATATTCAAGAATATGCACTTTATGCCCAGACTAGGGAGAGGGCGAATACAACAAGGGATAGCAGAACCTATTGTGTTGAAGGAGGCCTTTTCTCCCTGTGGCTTGGGCTATCAACCATCCGAAGAACTCAGACTGATCCGTCAGCCTCGACTGAAGATAAAGTTAGAATGTGCCAGGACTATCCAATAATATTCCCTGAATGGAAGATTCATCCAAGAGGGTGAAAATTTCTCCTTATGCAACTTCCCTGAGCCTTGGTATGACCCTATAGACAAGAGAATAAAACCAGGAACGAAGATCTTTTTCTAAGACAGCTACCCGGGGGCTGAGAGGTCCCAACACTGTATACAACGACTCACTAAATAGATCATAACTGATATCAAGGATTCTGAGGACAACGACTCTGAGGAATCTTTTAACTTATAGATACTGGGCCTGGTACTTTGCATGATCCACTAAGGGAACACATCATCCAATCTATCCTACCTTATCAAAGATGCTGATGCACATCTTCTCAACTGGAATGCAGCACCTGTGTGACCTGCTGATATTCAACCTAACCCTAATGTTTATACCCTTTCCCCTATAGTTGTTTCCTCTCACTTTGATGTAATCGAGACCCCCTTTGATGAGGTTCTCAATGTTGTTTTTCCTATCAATGAAATAAATGAAGATTTTGAGTATCTCGTTGTGCCTTACATTAATTGTCTTGATTCTAATCAAATTCTTGATGATGATGACTTTCCAAACGAATAATCTAAATAAGGTTAATAGCAAACAACATAACTGCGTTCAAGTTAATGAAGATGAAACTGTTGTTATTAATATCAATTATAGTAGCCAAATACGCGAGATTAGGATAGGGGCTACTCTTAATGAGCATAATCGCATGTAACTCGAAGAGCTATTAAAATAATTCATGGATGCCTCTCATGGTCCTACGATGATATGGCTGATATTGACCCTGAGATAGCACAACATGAGATCCCAACTCTGCCGAAATGTAAACCCGTCAAACAGAAATTGCAAAAGCTTCCCACCAAATGGTCACTCAAAATAAAAGAAGAAGTAGTCAAAAAACTTAATGTGGGCTTCATTCATGTGATCGAATATCCTACTTGGCTAGCCAATATCGTAGCTGTGCTGAAATCAGAAGGAAAGGTCCGCATGTGTGTCGACTACTGACACTTGAATAAGGCCTCGTTAAAGGATGATTACCCACTACCCAACATCGATATGATTATGTACAACACAGCCAGTCACGCTCTTAAGTCATTCATTGACGGGTTTTTCAGATATAACCTGATCAAGATGCACCCAGATCATTAAGAGAAAACAACATTCATAACCCTTGGGGAACCTTTTGCTACACTATCATGCCATTTGGTCTGAAGAATGCAGGGGCTACCTACCAAAGGGCTTCCACAATCATTCTACATGATCTGATACATAAGGAAGTCGAGGTCTATGTAGATGACATGATTATCAAGTCTTAGACTAGAGAAGGTCATGTTCCCACTCTTCAAAAAATTTTGAACGACAATAAAAGTACCAAATTCTGCTTAACCCACATAAATGGGTCTTTGGTGTTACCAAAGGGAAAATACTGGGATTCATGTCAGTGAGAAAAGGGATAGAAGAAGATCCTTCCAAGCTAAAAGCCATACTTGAGATGCTACCTCCTGAACGGAGAATGAAGTTCGAGGATTCTTTAGGAAATTACAGTACATCAGTCGATTCATTAGCCAATTGACTTCCATCTATGAACCCATCTTTAAACTCCTCCGAAAGGATTCAACTAAGGTCTGTAATGAAGCTTTTCAAGAAGCCTTCGATCGAATTAAGCAATAACTAACCCGACCTCCGATGCTCTTGCCGTCGTAGACCAGTCGTCCCTTACTCCTATACCTAAATGTGGTCGATACAATATTAGGGGCTTTGATAACTCAATACCTTGAAGAAATTTGCAAAAAAGAAAGCTATCTACTATGCTAGTAAAAAATTGGCGAGTTATGAAGTTAACTACTCCACCGTGGAATAAGCAAGTGTCACTCTTGTCTGGATCACCTAAAAGATATGGCACAACGGGCTCGCCTTCCCCATCAGACTAGTATCCCGAATGGATCCCTTCAAGTATATACTCAAGAAGCTCTCCCTATCTAGTCGAATGGCCCATTGGTTGATGCTTCAAGCAGAGTTTGATATCACCTATGCCACACAGAAAGTCATGAAAGGAAGATCCATATCTGACTACCTTGCTAACTACCCTATGGAAGAGACTGATGCCTGGATTTTTGAATTCCCATATGAGAATATCCTCTGCGCCTCCCACGAAGATCTTCGATAGAAAATGTTCCTTGACGACGCTGCTTACAAAAAATAATATGGCATTGGAATTCTCTTAATTGCCTTTGATGACTTCCACACTCCCATTGCCATCAAACGGGATTTCCCCTGCACTAACAACATGACTGAATACGAGGCATGCACGGTAGGCCTAAAATTTACCCTTAAGAAAATAATTCTATACCTCGATGTCTATGGGGATTCAACCCTCATCATTGGTCAAGTAATCAGGAAATGGATAGCCAAGGATGAGAAACTCTTACCCCTCCATTCCCACCTTGAAGAACTAGCAACCCAATTCTAAGAAATCATCATCCACTACTGCCCCGAGCAAAGAACAACTTGGCTAACGCCCTTGACACCATAGCCTCCATGATTGACATGCCCGAAGGAATAACCATGGCTCCCCTCCTTGTCCAAAAATAAGACAAACCAACCCACTTCTACCACATCGATCTCTACACAGAGGAAGAACTTGAAATAGCCGCCTGCTGGTACTATGGTATTTGGAGACTCCTCAAACACGATAGGTATCCCCAAGGAGCTGACAAAAAAGACCGAGCAACTCTTTGCAGACTGGTTGCCGAGTAGATTATCTGTGATAAAGCATTATTTAAGATAAACTTTGATGGAACCCATTTACACTAAATCGTAGGGGATGACGTTGAAGAGATGATGCAGAAAATCTACAGTGGGGAATCCGAACCCCATATGAATGGACATATTCTCTCCTAAAAGATCATTCGACAGGGATACTACTGGACCACCATGGTTCAGGACTGCACAACCTACGTGTGAAGGTGTATTAAATGCCAATAGTTGTCTAACTTACAGCACATGCCTCCATGAGAACTGTACAACTTGACTTCTCCCTGGACGTTTTCCACGTGAGGCATCGACGTCTTAGGGAAAGTTACACCGAAGATATCCAATGGGCATGATTTCATCCTAGTCACCATTGACTACTTCACCAAATGGGTCAAAGTCGAGCCATACACACTTCTGAATGCCAAGAAAGTGGCCAAATTCATCAAGAAAAACATCATCTACCGATATAGGGTCCCTTACGAACTGGTAGCAGAATATGGGTTACATTTTGAGGCAGAGGTTACATAAGTGGTCGACGAGTACGAAATTTAAAGACATAAATCCTCTCCATACCGACCTCAAACTAACGAAGCAGTTGAAGTAGCCAATAAGAATCTAAAGGCCATCATTAGCAAGATGGCCGAGAGTTATTGATATTGGGCCGACAAGATCCCTTACGCTCTCTGGGGCAACCTCACTTCAGTCCAAACCTCTACTGGAGTTACCCTTTACTCTCTAGTCTACGACATGGAAGCAGTCCTACTCGAGGAGTTGTAAATACCTTCGCTGCGTGTCATGGTTGAAAGCAAGGTCAGCGAAGAAGACTGGTACCGAAGCCGCCTTGACGAATTTACCCTCCTAGATGAAAGGATATTGAAAAATCTCTATCACATACAAGGGTACCATCGCCGTATAGCGCGATTATTCAAAAAGAGAGTCAAGGACTGCCGTGTTCGAGAAGGGAACTTAGCCCTCAAAGAAATAGTAGAGCCTATCTGGGACCCCACAGGGAAATTTATGCCTAATTGGAATAGCCTCTACATTATGAAGAAGATCCTGTCGGGCGGCATCGTTGTGCTCATCGACGTCGGTGGGGAAGAAATGGAGCGTCCAGTCAACCTAGACCATCTCAAGAAATTTTATCCCTAGTTCAAAATCTCGGTGCACTACGACTCCTCTCATCTCCCTTCTATTCTAAAAGAAAACTCTATTCTTTTCCCTACCCACCTATACATGGGCCTGATCCTCTAAAAATATTTTCAAAAAAATGAATTTCATAAATTTTCAAAACCCTCAGAATTATTTTTAGAAGCTCATTCGCTTCAGATGAGTGCGACCCCTTTCTTTTCACAAAATCTTATTATTTTCTTATCCTCGAGAATGATAGTTCATTTTTACATATACATGAACAAAAGGATTATGTATAACTTAGCAATTGGTATATATAATTCAAAATGTAAAAAGTCATCTAAAGGCAAAACTAGGTGATCAAAAACTTATTTATTTCATTATCTGAAATTTTTGTATGATTACAACAACGTAAGGAGTCAAACGACTTCCCTTTCCAACACTACACCTGCCAAAAAGAACCCCCAGATAATAACAAGCCCCACTACTCCTGAAAATCACCCCCCCAATTATTCCCACAAAGCACAAAACCACACCTATTACAAGAAGCTTCATAGAGCCTTATCCGCAGCTGCCAGAGGAACTAGCACCATCATCACCTGCATCCTGGACTCCCCAAACCTCCCCTGCCTAAATGGAGTATCACTGACGCTCTATTGAGCAATAAGCTCAGACCATCTTGGGGTAGACCACAATGCCTCCCTTTATGGTGTCAGATATGGTAAACCACCTATGACTAGTCTCCACAGCCAGCATGCTGGCCACTACTTTCTTCCACAACCACTTCATGTAGTCCCAAATAAATGCTAGACTCTCCCCATAGACTGAGAAGTACATGTCGACGAATGACGATTCTCCCACAGAGAACCAAGTCGCATGCGCAAACGCTCTGTCAGGTCCTCCACAAGAAAGAAGTTTGGTGTTCACAGTGGCATAATTTGCTCCCAACCATATTAGCGCAGAAGTTTCAAGGGAAAGTAGAAGAAGTTCTGCCTAAGGCCAGCCAGTATGAAATACTGGTACTCTCCAAACTCCAGAATGGGCAGCAGCTCCCCTCACCAAAACACAGACCAGTGTAAGCCTCGAGGCCCATACTCTACAAACCAGTTCCCCCAACTCTCAATGTCCAGGCCTACGCTACTAAAGTAGCGCGAGAAGAAGTTTGGCATCGTCAGCAAGGGTACTCAGGTGGGACCACCATACTAAACCTCTCTAACATCCATATAAAGAACATTAGAGGGTTGCCCCTTAGAAAGTTATAACGACCCTCCTGCCAGGCATACATGCCATTCAAGGTCTCCGCCAGTATGATCGCCACAGGATTGCGATGGTATGACATCCAAGAAATGATAGTAGCCAGTTGGATGTCCACCAGCATCTCCCCAGTCACCAATTGAACTTTTAAAACAAGGCCCAAGATGACGGCACCAGCATATCCAGCATCACCCACGTCCTGCGAATGAATGAACCGCAATACCGTCGGAACCGCAATACCCACATCCTGCCAAGGCCTTCCTTCACTAAAAAATTTCCAAGAAACAAACTATTTCTACTCTTTCTCAAAATAAAAACTCAACAGCAAACTAAAGTGAATATAGAGGATGCCACTAAGTCAAGATAATAAAATAAAATGTGCATATCTTTTTGCATTTTTGTGTCTCTTTTCAGGTGCAAGGCCACTACATCAAGGACGCAAATGCTAAGCTCCCATAGTCAGCAATGAATCTACAAGAAATCAAAAAGGAAAGAACCAAAAGTGGATGTCTCCTCATTTTCCGTATAACCCTCTCTCCTCGGTACCAGAAGTACCCAGGTCATGCGTCATCAACTTTCGCAGCTGCGCATTCCCCCAGTCACCCCAGTGTGCTGAATAGCCATCCCACAGGGATAAAAGGTCACCTACAAATCCTCAGAAAAAGCGAAGGATCAGTATTAATAAAATGGCCACAAAGCAAAAGAACAGTCTCAAGGATAAAATAATACCCGCTCGCTCGTCAGGCCATTCAAGACCTGATGCACTACCTTCAGAGAAAGATTCTTCTTCGATTTCCGATTAGACCTCCGCCAACAGAACATCCGATAAAATTCTCCAATGGAGTCATCCTTCAAAGAAATCAGTTGGATGTTCCACCCACCGATCGGCACTGAGCCTGTCACCTGCACGAGGCACACCAAAAGTCCATCGCAATGTCGATTGGCACACCCACACCCATGCCGGTCGTCACACCCCTTAAAATTTCGTATAAAAAAGTTCAAAAAATACCGAACAATTCCTAAAATTGCCAAATCCATTCTAGCACCTTGTTCACAAAGGAAAACATTTTTTACACCCCCAGTGGAATTCCAGAAAATCATTCTCCCCAATGACGTCTCCAAAGAACGCTCCAAATTTTCCCCTAGATACCAAATCCCCAGATCATTCACTATTACCCAGCGGAACTTAAAATCAAATCCTCATCCCTAGTGGAATACCCAAATTTACCAAAGGAAAAGTAAACCTCTTTTAGGTCAGAATTGACCTTGATTTTGGATCATCACCTTAGTTAGGTTAGAATTAACCTCGGTCCTCGGTCGTCACATCTCTTAGGTCATAATTGACCCTAGTCTTAGATAGTTACCTTAGTTAAGTCAGAATTGACCCCGATTTTAAGTCGTCACCTTAGTTAGGTCAGAATTGACCTTGGTCCTCGATCGTCACCTTTCTTAGGTCGGAATTGATCTCGATCTTGAATCGTCACCTTAGTTATCTCATAATTGACCTCGATCCTCGGTTGTCACCTCTCTTAGGTCATAATTGACCTCGGACTTGGATCGTTACCTTAGTTAGGTCAGAATTGACCTCGATCCTCGGTCATCACCTTAGTTAGGTCATAATTGACCTCGCACTTGGATCGTTACCTTATTTAGGTCATAATTGACTTCGGTGCTTGGTCATCACCTTAGTTAGGTCAGAATTGACCTCGATCTTGGATCTTTACCTTAGTTAGGTCATAATTAACCTCGGTCCTCGATCGTCACCTCTTTTAGGTTAGGATTGACCTCGATCTTGTATCGTCACCTTACTTAGGTCAGAATTGACCTCAATCCTCGGTCGTGACCTCTCTTAGATCAGAATTGGCCTCGATCTTGGATCGTCATCTTAGTTAGGTCAGAATTGACTTCGATCCTTGGTCATCACCTCTTTTAGGTCAGAATTAACCTCAATCTTGGATCGTCACCTTAGTTAGGTTAGAATTGACCTCGGTCTTGGATCGTCGCCTTAGTTAGGTCAGAATTGATCTCGATCCTCGATCGACACCTCTTTTAGGTCAGAATTAACCTTGCTCTTGGATCGTCACCTTAGTTAGGTTATAATTGACCTCAATTCCCGGTCATCACCTATTTTAAGATAGAATTGACCTCAGTCTTGGATCGTCACCTTAGTTAGGTCAGAATTAACCTTGATCCTCGGTCGTCACCTCTCTTATGTTAGCATTGACCTCGATCTTGAATCGTCACCTTAGTTAGGTTTGAATTGACCTTAGTCTTGGATCATCACCTTAGTTAGGTATGAATTGACCTCGGTCCTCGGTCGTCACCTCTTTTAGGTCAGAATTGACCTCAACCCTCTGAAACGGTCATCCACATCCCTTAGGTCCAGAAAACTGACCTCCCTCCATCATGTGGTGTCTATTCGACGATGATTACTTGTTCCAAGCTCACCCATTGAGGGTCTCTATAGACACCCCATTCTAGGACCCCCTAAGTCTTTCCTTAGACTTCTAGCGCTTCCTCTTTCCACCACGAACCTAGGTCGCACTCTAAGTACCAATCTAGAGACCATCGGGCGCCCCCGGGCCTGCCCCATTTGACCCCAATCAACTCCACCGTTAGATCAAAAGCTTTTTGAATATTATAAGGGAACTAAAACCCCTTTTAAATGGTCCACCCCGTGCACTAAACATCATAACCATTCTGACGAACGATCAGTTTTCCCTTGAAAATTGAGCTGGAGGCCACCGGGTGCTCCCGGACTCCGTTTGACCAAAGGCAACTCTTAAAATCAAACGAGACTAAATGAATCCCCAAAGGGTACTGAATACCCTTCCTAAAAATCCACCCCGTGCGCAATTATGACCTACGATGCGAACGAATGATCTGTTTTACTCCGAGAGGTCACTAGGCGCTTTCGAGCCCCGGTTTACCAATGTTAACTTTTTGAACCAAGCAAAACTTTTTGGAATGTCGAATTACGTGTCCTAACCTTTCCAACGGTCTACCCTGCATGGAATTGTGACTTTCCATGCGGAGGAACAATCCGTTTGCATCCGACGATCTCCTGTTCAAAGGACCAACGTGCGTTTTCGAGCCACATTTGACCCAAAGTTATATCCTGGACCCGAGAGTGGTCTAAAGGACTCTTGAAGGCCTCTAAAATACCTTTATAATGGTATACCCTGTGCACGATTCAAATCAACAGTTTGTGCTCTACAGTCATTTTTCCAGAAAAGTCTGCATGGATCTGCCAATTGGCAGGTCCTAAACCCTCCCTATCAGCACAATGCGAAGGCTGACCTACCGATAGGCACCCCCAGGGGTAGGCCGATAGACACCCACCTTTTTCCATATAGATAAGGGCTATGACCTCATTCCCAAGACACACAACAAACCCATCAGCATCAGTGATCTCAACAACATTATCTGGAAATCAGCGAAGTTCCATATGAGAAATCCCATTCAAGCCTAAATCCCCATCCTTTTCACACCCAAGTTTGTAAATATCCTTCTTTCTCATCAACATTCAAAGGAGTTCATCCATTATCCAAGTTCAAGCTCTAAGGAAGGTCCAAATCCTTCTCCCTCTCTTTTAATTTCTTGTTTTTATATAAGTTACATTAGATTCATAATCTAATTTCACTTTAGTTCATACATATTAACTTCTAGGATTTTAGTAGTATATTGAACATATTTTATTTTTCATGAAAAATCCAAAAACAAATAAAAGAGGGTTACACCCATAAATTCCGAAAGGAATTATCCACCGCACTTTTTTAAAAACTAGAAACACATTTTTACACGCACACACGTAATAAAATTCCGTTCGAATATATGGGATAAACCCCACCCCTATTCTATATTCGAACTATGTAAACTTTGATGCCTTTATAGGCTATATAGGCGTCTCCAATCAAAATCCGAGACTCGAGTTTGATTTTTCAATCTTCCAATTTCACTTATTTTCCAAATTTCTCAAAATTCCTCATTTTATACATATATCATGCTTGTTCGCGTCTCATCCCACATATATTATCGTTTCCAAATAACGACCAATATCTCGATGAACGCTCATATTCTATCTTCTACATTCATTACTATTTTGGGAATATTCCTATGGATTACCTCACCCTATCTTTTCCATGGTATTGGTCGAACGATTCCAATCCCCACTATATAAACACACACACACACTTCACGAGGATAAAGGAAAATATTAACATTTGCCCATTAGAGACCGAAAGGGAGGCATGGGTGCCTTCCCATTCCGTAACTTAGCCCTCGGACCTTCGATCTATTGGATTCGCATGCATTAGTTTGTCCTTGATGCCGCTCCCTCGAAGTGGAAACATACTCTTTTGCCTGTATTGAGAAAAATAGGCTACCGACTCTATCTCTTCACATTCACCCCACACCGACGATGATCGAAGCCCCATTTTCGAAGAGAAGGGTGCGAGAATGCAACGCAGTTCTTCCTTGAGGGATCCTCCTCCTTCCCCCCTGAATGAACATCGCGCCGACCGGGATGGCCACATGGTCTAGTCAGGAAAATTTCTAGGTTATCCAATTAGTAAGAGGGGGATTGAGGCTAACATCAAATAGAAGTGATCAATAGGCTCCAGCTGAAAAAGACATTACGTAAGGTCCAAAAGCTCACCAAAATGCTCGCAGCACTCAACTGCTTCATTTTTGGGCCGTCCGAGCAATGTCGAGCATTCTAACTGCTACTCAAGAAGGAAAAGGGCCTTACCTGGAACGACGATTGATCTTAGGCCTAGAGGAAATCAAATCCCACCTTAATAAACTTCTGCTACTAGCGATCCCCAATCAGGAGGATCATCTTTACCTTTATCTCGCAGTATCAAGCCACACGATCAGCTCGGCCTTAGTTTGTTAATGAGAGGCAAAGTAGTTTCCTTTTCACTATGCCATCAAGGCGCATTTGGATGTCGAGAAGCATTACTTGCCTCTAGAAAAATTAATTTATGCATTGTTGATCAGTTCACGTAAGCTATAACACTACTTCAAAGCCCATTCCATCACTGTGATAACTTCCTTTCCCCTTAAAGTTCTTCTTCGCCAGGCTGACCTCTTTGGATAGATGTCAAAGTGGTCGGTAGAGCTTGGGAGATTTTATATTCTCTTCCAACCAAGGACAACAATCAAAGGGTAAGTTTTGGCCGACCTCATTACAGAGTTTACTAGAGAATGTCCCACTGACCAGCAGCTAACTGATCAGTTAGAGTTTCACGAATAGGTTTAAGGTAAAAAATAGACATTGTATGTTGACGGTGACTACAATTCAAAGGGGCCAGTATAGGGATTGTCCTTGTGACTCCAAAAAATGATACGATTGAGAAAGGGATCAGAATATGATTTAATGCCGGTAACAACGAGGCTGAGTATGAGGCGCTCATCGCCAAAATTTGCATAGCCTGTTTGCTCGGGGCAAGAAGACTCAATATTTATTGCGACTCCAAATTGGTGTCCAATAAAGTCAGTGGGGGTTTCAATGCCAAAGATGACATGATGGTAGCCTACCTCACAGTCTTAATCGAGCCAGTTATGAAATTTAAGGAAGTTCACATTCAATAGTTCCCCCGAGGACATAACAGTCAAGCCAACACTCTAGTAGCACTAAGATCAACAGCGGATTCAGATCTTTGGAGAACCATTGAAGTGGAATTCCTCGCCATGCCCACATGATCACGTCCATTCTATCAACAGAGGTACTAGTTTGATGGATAACATCATTGCATACTTACTGAATGAAACACTGCTTACCGATAAGAAATTAGACCATCAGGTTAGGGTGAAGGGTATGCATTTCTACTTAAAAAATAGGGGCATTTTTTACAGGAGATCCTTTATAGGACCATACCTCCAGTTTGTGCACCTAAACGATGCGAGCAAGTTCTTTCAGAACCTCATGATGGAATATGTGGGAGCCAATCATGAGGTAAATCCCTTGAATTTTGAGGGATCAAAGAAGGATACTGATGGCCATACATGTAGAGAGACGTAAGGGTTTATATTCAAAAGTGTGAAAAGTGCCAGATATTCGCCCCTACTCCATTAGCCTGAGAACACACTATATATTGACTTACTTGAGTCTGTATATATAGGAGTTCCAATTAGTTTGGATATCTAGACAAAATAGGTTAGATTATTTTGAGAACTCCATCTCCTCAAAGGTTCAAAATCATTGAAGAAATCCAGTCCAAGATAACCTTCAAGATTAATATAAAGGGAAGTTGATTCTAAACCTTAAAACTACAAATACGACACTTGCACTGCATCATACATATCACCTATTTACTTTAATGGTTTTTTAACACTTAAAATCTTTTTAAAATCAATCTAATTCAATATAAATTATTTGATATAATTTTAAATACTTTTCAAATGATTTTTGAATTTGGTTTTCAAAGTGTTCTGGGTATAAGTTGAATTTCAGAAACTTTATTTCTAGGATGATAGTTTACCTGGGTAGAATCCAAAAGCGGTAGAGAATTGGAGGTGTGTTGTGTAATTATTTTCAACACGCGTTCTTGCCTTTATCCCGTGCGTACACGTGTTGGTAACCTATAGAGTGGATTTATGTTTTCTATTAGACACAAAATGCTTACAGATCCTCAGCCCTTGGATCATCTTAATCAACGTACTGCATGCGGTTTGACTCAATCCTTGTGAACCCAGCCTAAACTAATCAGTGTTCATTTAACCTACCACTTGTGTTGAACCGTTGGAATAAATTCAATCTCTCAAGACTCAATCCCAGCCATTGGATTGAGGTCGATGCTCTAGATCCTTCTACGATTAGTATAAAAAGGACCCAAGCCTCAGCATTTTGAGACTTTTGACATTTCATTTTTTCTGAGAGAAAAGAGAGAGTAGAGAGAAGAGGGAGAAGGGAGAAAGAGAGGGAAAGAATAAGAGAGAGATTAAAAGAAGAAACCCTAAGTTTTCTTCATAGTTCAACCCCCTGAGTGTTTCTCCCAAACCAAACACCAAAACCTAAACAGTTCCAAACACCAGATAACCCATTTTCACGAGTTAGATCCATATTGGGTTTTTATGTTCTTGGTGTTAGCTTTTCATTCTGAAGATCTCTTCAAATCTTTGATTCTCTCATAACTCATCTCTAAGAGAGACTTAAGTTTCATTATTGAAACTGAGTTTTTTTAAAAGAGAACATCACATGATTTTTCTGTTTCTCTTTTTAGATCTAGCATTTTAGATCTATTCTGTTTCAACAAATTTTGAAATAAAAACTTCTAAGTTTTTAAAATATTTTTCAGATCTAGTGTGTTGTGTGTTTCTAGTTTTTATTTCATATTTTATGAAATACTGGTGTACAAAAACAAAAGGAACACAAAGAACTCTTGCTAAAGTTTTAAGGCATACAAATCTGAAAGTTTTATCACAAAAATTATTGAATCAGTTTCTGCATATTAAGTCTGAATCTGTTTTAATAAAGTAGACTTCTAGTCTAGTTTGGATCTCAATTGGAGGTTTACAATTTCAAAAATATTTTCAAAACCTTGAAATTGTTGAAGACCTTGAACCGTCTTCTGGGCAAGGTATCCTTTAGATATGTGGATAAATAAAAGATCAAGAAGTCTTGGTTTGAAAAATCAAGATTTAGAAATAACTTTGATTTTAGAACTGTTGTAATTTGTTAGGAAAGTTTGTATAAATCTTGAGAGGGTGAGTAACATGTTTGCATATAGTAGCACATCACAAATACTATCTCACACGAACACTTAGACACTGTGGTTCTGTTTGAGAATATTCAGTTTGAAAGAGTTACTGGAATCAAAATTCAAAGGAGATCAAGGAAAAGACAAAGAAGTAGCAAGAAAAGATCAAGTTCCAATTCAGAATACCTTTGGAATGGATAATCTCGTGTAGGTACATTTTGAACTTAGGATAGGATCTTTGTGGTTTGCTTATGTGTTATAACTTGATTTTTTTTCTAGTGGATGTTTGTTTTGTGCCGTAGAGGGCACCATGAATGTTTCCCTTGTTTAAGGGTTTTACCAAGTTAAACTTCTTGTGTCTATTTCTTTGAATGTTTTTAACTGTTGTTGTGATTGGGACTGCATGGTAACTTTAGTAGATGTTTATTAAAGCTTAAAAAGTAAGGTAATCAACAATAAAATTTAATCCATATATTCAGAAAGTATTTTATAACACATCTTGTGTTTTTTGAAAAGATTTTTGCCCAAAAAGTTTATTCGGAGTTTACACAACTTATAACAGTTTGTTATTAACCTTGTAAACAAAGCTTTTAGTATTAAAGCCTTTCTTCATAACCGACCAGTGACGTGGATAAATTAACCAACCCATGCCCATTTACACAGTGGGGTTTGGACTTCATGGGACCACTACCTACTGTTCATGGAAATCGCAAGTACTTGTTGGTTAGCATAGACAATTTCATCGAGTGGGTAGAGGCAAAACCACTATCCAATTTTAGATATGCCAACATAATAAGCTTAATCTGGAGGAACATTCTAATGCATTTTAGGGTACTAAGAACCATTATAACTCACAACGGCACATAAATTGAGAGTGGAAGTTTTTAGGCTTTTGGCAATGAGCATAAAGTCAAACACCACTTCAATGTAATGGCATATCCTTAGAAAACCAGTTAAACAAAGGCCTCTATGAAAATGGTGCTCAATGGCGTTTAAGAAAAGGCGGGAAAGAGCAAAAGGAACCTAGGTGGACGAGCTCCCCTATGTTCTTTGGGCCTATCATACTAGGCCTGGAAGACCAATTGAAGAGACACCCATCGTGCTCATATATGGAATTGAATTTATCATACCACTTAAAGCAGGCATCCCGACCATGCGAACAAGGTTGGAAGACCAATGACTAAATGACGATGCCCTTCGCGCTAAACTTGGCCTAGACGATGAACGAAGAGAAAAATCCATGATCAAACTCGCCTCATACTAGCAGCAGTTGTCATGGCAGTAGAACAAGGGGGTCAATCGGAGGAAGTTCCAAGTGGGGGATTACGTCCTCAGAAAAGTCCTTAGCAGTGCTATAAGGTTGTCGATGGTAAATTGGGTCCTAACTAGGAAGGACCATTCAAAATGATCAGGGACGATCTACAGGGAGCCTATCACTTAAAATCAATGGAAGGAATAGAGATACGTAAATCATGGAATGCGGTCATTCTCATAAAGTTCTACTTCACATCAAGAAATTGCACTGAACAATATCTCTATGATTACTTATAGAATGTTTTCGAGTTTATTTTATTCTATCGACACAAAATCAAATAAAGGGGGAAATATATAGCCCCCATGATTGTATATTGCATTATAATATGCCTTACGAGTTACTAATGATTTTTGTGCCAGAATTTGAGTCAATTTTTTATCCATTTCAAATATTGAACGCACATGATCAAATCGATCTTGAGCAATTACATCAGGCCTTACAGATGTCAAAGCCAATGCTCAAGAGATTTTATTTTAAATTGGGGGCAAATACCCTGTGGAATGTATTTAAATTCTTTCAACTCTTAGATGGTGTTGTAACTAGTAGCTGTTTTTTTTCTTTAGTTTACTTGATCTTGAGATAAAAGATAAAGCAAAGTAAAGAGGGGGAAAAGTAATGTATATGGTACTACTCGTAGTCAGACATAAACAAAGGTGAAAAGCATGCTTAAATTCGGTCCCATAATGTCCATCCTTGATAAATCATCCCCAAAAGAAATATCATAGTTGATCAGCACAACCACCGGGTGGCTCATTTGTGACACTTGCTACATGACATTATTCCTAGCAAAGGGATAGGGGGCAAGAAAATTCCCCATATAACCTGGAGCATGGTTACAGTGTTTGCATACAAACCTCACCAGTATTGGGGTAAGTCACCCACAGTGGTTCATTATAGTTCTTACAAACCTTACCAGTTTCGAGGTAAGTCGCCCACAGGTGCATTATAGTTCACACAAACCTTACCAGTTTCGAGGTAAGTCGCCTATAAAGGTGCATTATAGTTATCACAAGCCTTACCAGTTTTGAGGTATGTTTCCCACAGAGGTGCATTATAGTTCACACAAACTTTACCAGTATTGTGGTAAGTCGCCCACAGAGGTGTATTATAGTTCACACAAACCTTACAAATTTCGTGGTAAGTCGTCCACAGAGGTGCATTATAGTTCACACAAATCTTACCAGTATTGTGGTATGTCACCCAGAGAGGCGAATTATTGTCCTCACAAAGCTTGCCAGTATTGTGGTGAGTCGCCCATAGCGGTGCATTACAATTCGCATAAAGTCCAACATTATAGGCTCGCCTGACCGTCGGATATGGGAGATTCAAGTCCAATATAACTTGGCCCGCCTCACCATCGGATATGGGAGATTTAAGTCCAATATAACTTGTCCCGCGTGACCCTCGTATATGGGCGATTTATGTCGAATAAAATTTGGCCCTCCCGACCCTTGGATATGGGAGATTTAAGTTCAATATAACTTGGATTGCCTAACCTTCGGATATGGGAGATTTAAGTCCAATATAACTAGGCCCACCTGACCCTCGTATATGGGAGATTTAAGTCCAATATAATTTGGCCCCCCTGACCCTCGAATATGGGAGATTTAAAGTTCAATATGACTTGGCCCGCCTGACCTTCGGTTATGGGAGATTTTAAGACCAATATGACTTGGCCCGCCTCCACCCTCGGTTATGGGAGATTTAAAGACCAATATGACTATGTCGCCTCCACACTCAGTTATGGGAGATATAAATTCTAATATAACTTGGCATGCATGACCCTATTAAGGGAGACATAAATCCCTATATTACTAGGTACAAGCCAAATTTACGGGAGACTAAAGTCCTATATTACTAGGCACGCTTAAAGACCCTAATTTTTGGGCATGCTTAAAGTACTTAAAGGCCCTTTATAGTTGCTCGACCAAATAAAATTCAGGCACACTTAGAAATTATGTTGGTTTAAAAAAACCAAGTTCACTCGAAGCACTAATGGTTGCTTGACTGAGTACTCTTAATAGGTTTAGATCTTATAATTGTAAAAAGATCCACTATACTTGGATAACCATCAATTGGTTTCCTAGGGCCAGTACATCTGGCGAGTTGGTTGTTCAAAATGTTTAAAGCCACAATAAAATTATGGAGACATGCTCATTTGAGAGAAATGGGGGCAACCCCAAAATACTCCTCCAAAATGAAAAGCAGAGGCAACAATGATAGCCCTCAAAACTATATGCGAATAACATATGCATTTGCACGCATGATAACATACCGAATATAATTATGTGATGATTTTCTAGTCGGCACAGGCTAAACTATTATTTCATACACATAGTTGATATGTCTCAGCCAAAGCATCAACACACCAACTATATGACTTCGAGGGGACAAATGTAGAGTGGGGTTAAATAAATTAACCACAAACACTCATATGAATTAACCCCATAGATTTGATTCAATATTGATCTATGATTTATTGAGTTTTACTACAATCCAGACCTTACACGGGTTGAAATATTATTATGCACGATTTAATATATTACGTGTACTTCGATTTTGAAGAAATACTCTAGACAATACTCTAGTAATGATTTAATTAGTTATTTTATATGCCTCCATATATATTGTGACAAGTGGCACCATAAAAATTAGACACTTGGTTCCATAAAGAACATGACATGCGTCAAGCCCACTTGAGGCACTTTTGCTATAAAAAGAGGGTTCCCCCTCATTTGATAAATGATGGTCCTGGGGGAAAAGTAAGGAGAGAAAACCTATCCCTTCTCCTCCATGCACCTTCTGATCTCCGTCACTGGTTCGATAGTTACAAGTGAATTTTAATTGTTTCATTACGGTATATGGGCATTTGAGAGGTGGATAGCCACATTTGGCACCCTCTATGCACAAAATGTACCAAAAATAGGCATTTGAGAGGAGGCTAGCTGGATCTGGTACCCCCATGCACCAAAACCACCAAATATAGAGCTCTATCCGACGTATCGTACGAACCCATGAACTATCCAGACTTTGATTCTGCAAAGACGGATACGTAGACAGAACCATGTTGCTCAAGTCTAAAACACTCTCAACTCAGTTATGGAAGATTCTAAGTCCACTATAACTTGACCCGACCGACCCTCGGTTATGGAAGATTCTAAGTCCAATATAACTTGGCTTGCTCGACCCTCAGTCATGGAAGATTTTAAGTCCAATATAACTTAGCCCTCCTGACCCTAGGTTATGGGAGATTCTAAGTCAAATATAACTTGGCCCGCCTGACCCTTGATTTTGGGAGATTTAAAGTCCAATATAACTTGGCCCGCCTGACCCTCCGTTATGGGAGATTTAAAGTCCAATGTAACTTTTATCGCTTGACCGTAGATTATGGTAGATTCAAAGCACAATATAACTTGGCCTGCTCGACCCTTGATAGTGGGAGATTCTAAGACCAATATAACTTGACCCGCCTGACCCTCGGTTATGGGAGATTTTAAGTCTTATTTATTAGTTAATGCTAACAACATTTAAAATGAAGAAGTCACGCAATAATAATAAGAAGCATACCTCATACGTGATAGTCCAGGGAGATAGTGAATTCACCCCAAGAAGCCATAAAGGTATGTGACCTATGACTCCAGCGAGATATAAGAAACTGGAGAGTGTGAGATCACCCAACCAGCTGGTACATGATAGTCTGATTAGATCTAGTTGCACGAGGTACTTGGAATGTATATAATCGGTCCAATGACCTAAACCTTCCTAGGAGCCAGAGGTAGATTCGAACTCCACCTTGGAAAAGGGGTAGTCTCCACATTGAATACGAAACCTAGAAGTGCTGCAGTGGGGATATATATAAAATCCTCTGCGTCGTCACTTTCCTTCATCAGCAGTCTCTCCTGCGTCACTAGAACCAGATCATCGGTGAAATTCTCAATCGTCTACCAAAAACGATCAAACTCACCAAAGTATGGGGCACGATGATAGCATGCCCACTGATTCTGGAGCGGCTGAGTATAGGGGGAAGCACTCCTAGAAGATTTGATCCTCTTCACAATAGATGCCATGGAAGAATTTAGAAATAGAAGAGAAACGAGTATTTTGAAGACGGGAAAGAAGAAAGGAAACTCTGGACACTTTCTCTCAAATCAAAAACCTAAGGGTGAGGGTCTAAGGGAGCGTAAGTGTGCCCTTTTATAGGGAAACACAAACACCAACAGACGGAAGATGACAACGCTTTGGGAAGCACAACGACGATAAAGTTGGCTTGCATGGCCAGCACGTGCGTGTAGAGGCAGAGCTCAAAGAATGTAATAATGGTATTTCAGGAAACGATGTGCTAATAATTCCATATGGGAGAACGCACTCACCCTGAGGTGGCCACGTGTATAATGAAGAAGCACAAGGGACAAACTCATTAAATGAGGTATAACCAGAGTAATAAATGGCGCATGCTTGGAGTCTTTTCAACTTAGGGGCGATGAAGCGCATTGGGGGAAATTTTAATAAAATGTCTTCACATCCCCCAAGGCAGCTGACACATGCAATCTTAAAGTCCCATAAAAGAAAGGCGCTGTTAAAGAAAGAGAGTAATTCGAAAGAACAACCAGATGAGTTCCTCGTACATACTTTTCTTTAAATATACAGCCTGATATTTATTTTGATATAGTTATTTTCCTATAGATAATGCTCAGTCTTACAGAAAAACAAATTAGAAGATTGACCAGGCATTTCGTATAGATATTTCATCATGCAATAAACAAATATCTCTATGAAGGGGCAAATATAAGGGGTGTCCTCTCCAAAGAGAAATTAGCCAAATTGACCCTACACTTGGCAAATGAAGAAGGAAGATGGTTCACTTGATGGATCTTCCCACGAATACCTTCCATAGACATTCCTCGAAAGACTCCCCTCGAAGACCAATGTTATTCGAATGATGATGTCTTGTAATATAAAGGAAAATGTATTTGATTATATATCTCATGTATAGATCAAACTTTCTTTGTAATATGGGTGAGGTTTTTCGGTACCCTCGAGGGTCTATGCCTGATAGGGAATAGGAGATCTCACATGCTCTATTGAACAACTTCCTCTTGGGAACCTCACAGGGACATGGTTTGGAGGATTGAGAGCAAGGCAACGTTGAGAATGCAACAACAATCCCTCTTGGCACACTTGGGCAAAACTCCACCCAAAACAAATGACTAGTCGAACCACTTATGGCCGAGCCACTATAATTCAAACCTATTTGTGGGAACCTCCTGTAACACCCTGTATTTTTAGTGAGTTCTAAAATGGGATTAATTAGAATTAATTGTGTGATAATTAAAAAATTAATTCGGGTTTAAATCTTACTCGAGAATAAAGTAATATGTGAATTATATTTAATATTACTTGTGATTAAAAGTAATATATACGATTATGACTTTACATATGATTATGATTTTATAAAATTGTTGTGAGTGATGAATACGACAATTACGCTAATTAAGTCAAGATGCGCGTGTGAGTCGTGTCGGGACTATATTATAATAGAATGAACAATAAATTATTTGTATGTCATTCGAATGGTCATTTTGACTACGCCAAAGTGTACGAACGGGTTTAAATAGTAAAAAAGTCTACCTAGGGGATTACTTTGGGTCTTGGGGCAATTTGGAACCAAACAGACACTCGGGAGGGGTATTTTGGTCATTTATAAATTGGGGTGAATAGTAACTACGAATTTTGAGGTGGTCTTATATAAGTGAAGAGTTTTTATAAATGAGATTGATTCACCAAAATTCAAAAGAAAAGCCATTCAGGAGAGTAAGGGACTTCTCTAGGAGAGGAAAAAGTTTTTCAAGGAAAATCAAGGGGCTAAGAGACACCTTGCAGCAGCAGCAACACCACCACCACCACCACAATCGTAGGTTGATCAAAAAAAGGAAAAAGAATTATGAGAACACTTTTCTCCTACGGTTCAGACCTACTAATCAGAGGCAAGTTATTAACTATTGCAAATTTAGCATGTATATTGTCAATGTTAGGATAGTTATGAAATTTTGAAAAGTTACATGATTCAAAGATAAATTATAATGTTTTTAAATTGATTCCTTGAAGTGATAATTATGTAGTATTAATCCCTTTTTGAATATATATTTTAGTCCACGAAATTTGGAATCAATTAGTGAAGAATATATGGGATTTATAGTTGTTCTTGGAGAAATGGTAAAATAAGAAATTTCTGCATTTCAAGGGAAATAACTTGATTTAATTGAAATTTCTTGATGAATTTATGTTGTTAAATGTTAGAAATCATTTATATACCTTGATATATCATTTGCGATGAATTATGAGGAGTTTGGGATTAATTGATAATTATTTTGATAGTGGAAAAGTGTAAACCTCGTAGGTAAACCTATGCAGAAATCTGGGCAAATATCTGATCGATCGATCGATCGACCCAAGAATGTCGATCGATCGACTAATTGATTGATCGATCAAAATCTTCGATCGAAATACTCCCCCTATAAATGTGATTTATTTCCTTTTTAATTTTTGAGAAAATTCCAACTTTTAAAAATCCTTAGTGTTGAATAATTGAACATATTGGGGCTTAGGGAAGGGAAGTAGGACATACTTAAGACCCGAAAAAAAAATATTATTATGTGTGGAATTGAATGGGGGAAATTAATGAGTGTTAATTTAATGAATTACGATGGAGAGTTATATATATTGAGGTTTAAATCGGATAAAAGATCGAAATAACCTTAGGCTTATATGGAATTAACCCTAAGAGATGGAATGAAGGGTTAAACTTGAATTAGGGATTATCGAGAAATAAAACTAATTAAAGATAATTGAATTCATAGAAATTCAGGAGTTGTGATAACATGGACTAGTAGGGTGACGATGTTTACCTATTGAATTTATATGAGAAATAAATGATTAAGCTTCGAGTGATGAGAGAAGCTCGAGAATATAATTTTAGAAGTAAAGTCATAATTTGTAAATATGTACGATATTAGAGATAAATATGCTACCTATGGAAATATTTATATGGGTTGTCCGTGTTCCCCATTGTTGTTATATATAGGTAGGTTGAATACCTATATTTTTATTTATTGCGTATGACATACCTACGCTGCTTGCTAATGGGGTGGAGGTTTCGCATTGTGGAAGATCTTGTCCCGATGAGCCCATTTGGGGGGATTTTAGATTCGTACCCTGAGCATAGGACCTTGGAAACATGCTATCGGTGTGAATGATAGTATCGACGGTTTATGGGAATGTAGGTATGTGCATGACCCATTTGGCTGGGGAGTATTCTCACCTCCAGCATATGTGTTATGTTATTTATGATTCGTGAGAGACGCTGGAAAAATAGTCCTTTATAGATCGAGAGATGTATCAGGACATGATAGTAGAGTATGAATGCACCGCAGCTGTGTTTGGGATGTGCCATATTAGTTTATATAATGATGTTATAATTATATATACTGTGATGTAATCTATTGTGTGAGAATTGTAGATTAAACTATATATATTATGATGTAATCTACTTTGTGAAATTTGTAGATCAACATATGTACTATAACGTCATCTACTGTGTGAAATAGTAGATAAAAATGTATAATGATATTTGATTGAATTAAGTAAGCGAATACTTAATCTTAAAGTTGTGAAAGCCTAGTTCATATTAAAGATAAATGATCATTTTTAATTATCATACGTATTATGTGGGAAATACGGGTAAATGATATGGGATAGAATCATAATTGAAAACCTTAATTTGGGAGATGATAAGGTACGTTAGGCGTGCACACTAAATGAGAGGTGAGAATTCTCAAGTGAGAGCCCGAGAAGCTAACATTTACATAATAATTGCTTAATTTCACTTGTTAAGAACTTGTTATTTTTAAAAATCTTTTTACAATCGGGCTCTGACGCGTTTCCTTATATATTCTCTTCTCTATTGTGTCTTGTACATCAAGTATCCAGTATCAGGGATGCCATCATGGAATATGAATATCTCGACTGCTTATAGCTGCTGGAGAGGCAGATTTTGTTTAGACGCTTCCATTTTGTTGAATCATACATCTACAGCGTCTACTTTCATTTTGGGCATGTCGCTCATGATTCTAGTTATTTCATTCCTATTCCAGAGATTGTAACTATTTATGTCAATCACATTTATTCTTGTTATATTTAGGTAAACCGTGTTGTGATGTTTCTTATTATTATTCCGTATTATTGAATGGTTTTAATTAAATTAAAAATGGAAAAGTTTTGAAACTAGCTTAATTATTTATTAGGTTAATTAATAAAGAAATTGTTTTTTGACGGTGATGCTGAGAATTAACCAACTTGATATTCTGATTTAATTTAATAAAGGACTGATCACCCGGTATTTAATTAGGCGTGGTGTCACACCTGCTTGAGGAACCCCAGTCTTGTATGTCTGGCCTGTAAAAATTCCTGAGCTAACAAACAATGTATTAAACTTCTCGAGCCACTTGTCGGCTGAGCCACCTCAAGATACACACCATCTATTTGATTGATGTGACCATACGTCTAATGGGGTCACTATTTATCCTCTTTATTCCATCTTATCATTTGGTATTGAGGACCTGAAAATCACAGCACTCAATTGATATTATCCTTAGGATGGCAGGCCTAGGCCACACAAACTTGATTTCGTATCCGTTCTAAGGCAAGCTCTTGAGCTGCCACATCATGTCCCTCATTAAACGCCACCATGCTTCTAACAGGTTAGGCAGTTTCTCGCCAGAATACAATATCCCATGCATTTAATGCAGTATCTTGGACATTAATGAAGTGGGACCCTAACATTTAATGTCAATTAATCACATTCAATATTAGCAAGGTTACTCGAATAACCTTGCCTTCATATAAATGGTTAAACATAATAGTTTACAAAGGAAGACACCCTTGATAATGAAGTGCTGTTGGGTTTCCCTTATACATGAGGGCTCCTATGAGAAAACATTTATTTCTGAAAAACATTCCCCTCATATCTATTAATACCAGTATCATTGAGCATTAATGGGACTGGGAGTTCCTGCCTTGTCTTTATTGTGCAAAGAGTGATTGTTCTTTCTCCCTCGGACCATGTTGCTTACTGGTCCTATTCATTTATTGTGTGATGTCGCATTTATGACATAAAGATCTTATTTAATAGTATCTGAGCATTGAATGTTGTCATCTCTTTCTCGCCTGTGTTTGTCATTAATATTAAGTGCGATCTTATGCGTTAATCCCGGTCTTTAAAAGGGGTTATGCCTCGGTTGATACTAATTGTATTCTAAGAAACCACATCTTACAACTTGCAGCTCTTAGTTTATGCAAATTTTCATTTCAAAACTTATGTTGATCATAATTTATTGATCCTGTTATGAATAAAGGCCCTTATTTCCATATCTTAAAGGTTATAAGTTATTTTATTACTTTATATTATTTCAATAACAGGCTCATAATTGCCTTTTTGTCTTGAAAATAGTATTAATCAGGCTTTAGGACGATAATTCTTGCCCTCAGGTCCTTATCATAACCAACACAGGCGACCTCATGACTTGACCATGCAAAGACAAAAGCACTACGGGGGATCCCTAGACAATAAACTAACTTGGCTTGGTCGACTAAAATCCTGAACGAGCGGATTGCCCATAGACTAGGTAGTATTTTGCCATTGTCTTTTCTAGGCCTAAGGGAGTGTGATGACATGACCTAAAAGGTAAGAAAGTCAGAACAACAGATACAAGGAATAATGAACGAGAAAAATGCATGATAATTGGTATTAACTTGATTCATTCGGAAGATCCCGATTACAAAAAGTACGAATTACGTAATAATTACAAAAAACACCAAAATTTATAACAGTTTATGGTTGTCAAGCAAAAACTTATTCAATTTTCTTCCTTCGACCATCATCGGGGTTAGGCTTATTTTTTTAACACTGTCATGATCTTGAAGGTATCTCCCGATGAGATAAAGGGGAATGGCATCTAATGGAGCCCAGGTCTCGTCGCAACCTAAAAGAAGTCGACTATATGTAGAACAGTCGACTTTGTACATATACCAGAGTTGAAAATCTTGGGGTTCCATTATAACCTTGAGGGCATTTAGCCATCCGTGCTTGTAGGCAATGTCTTGAGCTTCTTGTAAACTCACGGCGGAATCTTGCCACTCTTCATCATAATCGACCGTCCAGGATGTTCGAGGACCCATCTTGAATAAGTACCGGAGCTTATTCACATCACGGCTTAGACCCATCACCATGGCATTGCTCCTTTAAACTTTTTCCTCGACCTCAGAAAGATTATTTTTTAGATCATCATTTTATAACTGGACTAATTCACCGATCTCCCCCACGTCCTTGATTAAAGCCAACTAAGCCCTTAGGTTATCTATTTCTTTTTGTGTGGAAGGAATCACGTCTTTTAGGTCTTTGAGGTCGTCTTTCAGCTTAGTGATCAAGATGGACTCGTTCTTACAGACCTCAGTCATTTTTCTCAAAGCCCTATAGGCAGTCAGAATTGCTCAATGAGCCTATTAGCTAGCACCTCGTCCAAGCACATTATCTAAATTATTAGAAGAAGGAATCTCCTCGGTAACATGCTACAGTGTCAGAGCAGAAAATACAACAGTTCATCAGAAAAGTATAATGGCACACTTAAGCAAATGAAAATATTTTTTTCATTAACAAAATAAAGAGTAAGCAGAGCCATTACAATCTAAGGAAAGGAAAAGAGTACAATGTATGGGCAATAAAGGAAAAAACATTAGAACTTTGGGATTCATTTCTTCGCCGGATCTTCTGTCTCAGCCTCTTTCCCCTTGGGTGCTACCTCCTTGGCTTGGTCGACAGTATAAATGGTAGGAGGCTCTTTGCCAATAGTAGAAGGAGGACCTAACTCGTACCTTCCATACAGCTCGAACTCAGAAGGGAATTCGGTCTCTACCAAGGCAATGTCCCAGCCTTTCTTGAAGCTCACCTTTCGAGCATATGTAATCTGGACTCTGGCTTTATTGTATTCCTTATTTAGGCCTTGCTCAAAGCTAGTGTCCTTGATGGTAGGGATCTTGTCCAATTCTTTAGCTAATGGAGAATTATCTACCTTTAGTAGGTCGTTCTCAGTCTTCAATGAGGACATAGACCTCGATGGTGGTCTTATTTTCTCTATTATAGGACTCTTAGGCCTTGACTATGGCATCGCTATATTTTTGGAGGGATTTTGTCAACTCATCATTCTTTTTGGACTGGTCGGTGCGACCATCCAATAAACTAGTGAACTCTGCCACGGACTGTAAAATAAATGTCAAAAGAAAACTAAACAATTATATTCCAGCGCCTCAAATTCAGAAACAAGCAAGACTGAGTAAAAAGGCTCTTACCAGGGAAAGAGTTTGGGATGCTCAAAGAGAAAGATAGTCAGTCCCCAGAATCTTTAGTCGCTCATATTCACCTGCGAGCATTGCCCCTCTCAACAAACCACGAGCAAGGGTTAGATTGTGGGCCACAGGCTCGGCCTCAAAGATTTTGGGGATCGGAGTGGGCATTCTTCTTCTTTGAAGAGGCTATTATGGACTTCTTCTCTTCCTTCTTCCTATTCTCCTCTTCCTTCTTCTTAGCAGCCAAGCTTGGGTCACTAGACTTAAAGGATTCACCCTCTACCTTATTTTAAGATTTAGCCCTTGCAAAAAGGAGGACATCATCATACTCATGATCATCAGAGATAAGGAAGAATATCTTCCTAGTATTAGCCATTGGACTATCCTCATACTCATGATCATTAGAGATAAGGAAGAATATCTTCCTAGTAGGATCCATTGAACTCTCCTTATTCTCTAGATGAATGGACCTAATGTTTAACGGCTAAAAAAAGTAGTGTCCTTATCAGAAAGAGGAAGATCATGTATATCATCCACTAGGTGAGCAGTGAAGGTGCTGGTGGTGTTTGGGTACTCAAGTTAAAGTACTAACAACCTTGGGTGTTCACCGTCGAGTAGATATACCTTCACCCTCCAAGCCTTCAAGAGGTCATCAACATTTGATATCACAGAGAAAAGGCTCCTTGTTTTTCTTTCAATCTATACACCGAATAAAAAATAAAATTAACAACAACAAGACAAATGATAAAGAAAAACATAAACAATTGAAATACCAAGAATGAACCTATTTGATCATACCCTATTTAGGGCACAAAAGCCTTGTGTATTCTTCAACCTAAGGGAGTGACAGATGTTGCCAATTCCTGCTAATGAACACCTGATCCCAATATTTCTTGTTGAAGTTAGGGAGGTTTACGACCAGCTCCCTTTCGACCTTCCTCTATTTCAAGTAAAGGAGGCCTTCATATTTGTGAGACCATGTTTAGCAAAACCAGATATTTGGGAGGTCCAAGTTATTCCCATAGAGATCATTTATACGATTGACCCCATTAACTATTCGCCAAGTATTGGGGGCACACTGAGCAGGGACCACCCCAAAGAATTAAAAAAACTCTAAAAATAAAGAATTTGGGGGGAAATGTCAACCTCCTTGAACCACAACCAAGGTGTGAATCTAGTGCCTCGTTTGATGTCTTGACATATTTGGGTATGGGGAAATAATCGATGTACTCCCAAGAAGAAATGGAGTAGGTTTTCCTAAATTCATCAACACTATTTCCATGGATGGTCGACATTTTGAATAATAAAACTAACACTGCTTAAAATAAGCAAAATGGGAAAAGAAGAGGAAAGCTGCGAAAGTAAGAGATAGGGACAGAGAGATACAAAGATGGAAGAATGCAAAGGAGAAATATGGCAGAAGATTGGAACCAAAGTGTTGCGTTGGTGTAGATATAAACCTTTTTGAAACAATCTTCTCAGATGAGGACACCCCTAAGATTTCAACATAATTACAAGTCTACCCTGTCGATTCAAATTCATCTACAAGTTTAAAAATAATTGGGCTCAAATAGTGAATAAAATCTACCGGCCTAAATGATCTTTGAGGAAATTATGGGGACCATAATAATTAACTAGGCCAAGTGAAAGACGATCGACCAAGCTTAGTATAATATGGACACGTCGCCCGAATACACAAAGAAATTAGTAAGCGTATTTGTCACGTGGAGAAATACAAACTTTTATCACGTCAATATTGATAGGCTCAATTAGTTACCAATAATATCGGATGAGATTTTCAGGAGTTACCATACAAGCTAATAACAAGTTGGGAGAGTTCCTTGTAAAAAATCAACCACTTTATACTAATATAAATGTAATCCTCACCCTAGGGTCCAGGGGATGTAATTTTGATACTTGAGAGAACTTAATAGAAAAATAGTGACCTCTCCGTGGACTTGGGCAAGTTTCCGAAACTCGAATATTCTTGTGTTAAGTGATTGGCATCTCATTATTCGTTCTTTAATTGCTTTATAGAATCTTTTTTATTGTGATTAATTTGCACTCATAGTGGTTCTTGTAATTTGATTTAGGGATTAACTGGGAGTTTTGGATCATATTATTAAACATTTATTTTTTATTTTTTATTTAGGTTATGGATATTTGGAGGAGGTTATAATGGTTGATGTTATGTTGAGACACATACAATTAGTGTTGTGCCATTAGGACAGTGTGCCACATGAGTTAAGTATAAATGAATAATACGGATTGTGGCATAATTATTGAATGACCATGGGAGTAATTGCGTTAATGTAGATAAATAAATGGATAGTTAGTTCGATGTTGGGAATGATTTAATAATAATGTTAAATGTATACATGTTGGGTTTTTCGAGTGTCATTTATAACTTAAGTATGTATGGTTCGGTTGGTATGGTTCGGTTGGTACATTTTAATTGTTTACACATATTGGTATACTTAGGGTTCATAATTTTTTTATGAGACTAATTCGGGAATACATATTATATATGTTAAATTTAAATCAGGAGGTGTACATAACAGATTAATAGCATTAAAATGCTATTGTGGTGCCTTAATCATAACGAACAGACAACGATTAATAATATACAGTATGCTACATTCCTTAATAATGGATTATGATATCATAGTTTTACTTTTTGTATGGTTTAGGATAGGTCCATAGTTTCCTTATTACTTGAGTATAGGATGGGTAATGTTTGGTTTATTTCAGCTAATGATCAAATGGTGAGAGTTGGTACAATACTCTATTTTGGACGGTTCAGGGTTGGTTGATTAGTCTTAAACAATGTAAGAATTTATATTGTGTTATATCCTCAATAACTTAGGGTGGTTATGAAGATGGTTGATTGCATTGAGGGAGGCCGATTGGGTTATTGGTTTGGTACTTATGTGTTGGATGAGTTGGGTTAGTGCTCTACGATAACTGATATGCATGGAAATCTTAGTATTATGGGTATTTTTTTCTATAGTCTCGTACCATTGATTCTGGTGAACGATTCAGATAAATATAAGCGTATTTGGGGGTGCCTTGTTTGGACTTCATTTGTGAGACATTCAATTCATAGAGTCTAGTTTGGTCGAGAGTTAGGTGATATTGAACATAAAACTCTTTATAAGTATCTAATGGTATATTCTATGGTGGTTAGTATTCGTATATTTATTATGGATACAATGTTCGGGTTACAAGATGACAACCTTAGTTTATTTTGGTTAGGTTGGATACGAAGAGTTAGAACTATTTCAGGTTAGAAGTGAGGTATATTTGGTATGAATGTCAACGAGCGATGACATAAGGCGTAAATGAGTCACATTTAATATTGTTTAGTAATATAGCTATTTGTTTCAACTTTTAGGCTCTGACCCATTTGTATTAAAGAAAAATCCACCTATTCCTAAGCAGCAACAATAGAGCTGAGCAGTCTCATTGCATTTGGTTAATCATACAGTTGATCATCTTTACACTATTGATACTCGAGTTATTTCTTATTCAAAATTTTCATTTATGAGCCGTGGTGGTTCCAAGTTTCTTATGTTTTAGTTTGAGATTATTCAGTTTTGTAGAGTTTTATTACAGTTGGTAGATTTAGTTTGGTTTGGAGAGTCTTTTAAATTATTCCATTTTAGTTATTTATATTTTTCATTACCATTACGTTGTGGATGGTTTTTATTTATTGTTATTTTTATTTATCATCATGATAAGGATGATATAAATTGCATAATATGCTCGATCTTCAACTTGTCAACCTAATCAGGTGGTACGTGAAAAATTAAGTGTGTTTCAATGTACTGGTACATCCGGAATGTATTAAAAAAATAAGAGTGAGATTCGAGTCTAGGTGTTGCCTAGATTAGACTTGCATAATCTCACAAGTT
The DNA here is from genome assembly GCA_949130495.1 of Sambucus nigra. NCBI lineage: Eukaryota > Viridiplantae > Streptophyta > Magnoliopsida > Dipsacales > Adoxaceae > Sambucus > Sambucus nigra. The sequence continues at coordinate 265,116,079 of OX422209.1, read as the reverse complement.
TGAAAAGGGTTCATATATTCTTAATCTCGAGGATTATGAAAACTAAAATATTCACATAATTATTACATTGATTTAGTATGGGTGAGATCCAATTTGTCGAGTCAGTGATATTTATATGTTGGGCAATTCATTGCGTGAATATGTTTAAGATCATCATATTCCGAAAAAAATCCTCATCCGAGAGATATTCTAGATTGTTGTACCTTTTAATAAAATTATACATTTTAATACTACGAGTAAACCTAAAAAGTGGATTTTGTCTGGTGGAGAATCATATGTATCGAGTTTGATATCAAGGAATAAATAAGATGCTGGTGAAAATGGATTTGTGCCAAATTAAATTTCACCAAACGGGTATTAAATACTTAACACGAGATATCATATTATATGCTCTCAAAGTTTACAAATAAGGCCTCACTGTTCGAGTAATTTTGAGATAATTAAATTGGAGTTAAGATGTAATTATTTAGTGTAATTTTATGTTTCTATTTGGAAGCTAATTTTATTCTTTGCCTTAGTTCCATAAAATAGTCCATATACCAAGTAGCATACCCAAAACTCTCAATAAACTCTAATTGTCCCAAACTCACTTCATCTACCTATATATATGGAGGGAAGGGTAATAATTTTCATTAACACTCCGAACGGCTAAAGAGGGTGAGATAAAAACACTATTCACATTTTAATGGGAGGATAAGGACAGAGAAAATTCTTGTTTTCTTATTTTACCAACTTTTCATCTCCGGAAGTGCCCGCACACATAACTTTCTTTGGGTGAATATTATACTTTAATGTCTAAGGCCTTTTGTATATATAAGAAAGGATTTGAAGGTTCTTGAACAACTTCATCATCTTCTTCATTAACTTCATCGAAAAAATTGGATCACTTACAAGACACGCAAAGGTATTACGATGTAAACCCTATATTTAAATCCTATATTTATTTGTTGTTGTTTTTTAATTTCTGTAATATAATCAATCAAAAGTCTTTTGGGTATAATGTTTTATTATCAATTTCCATTAAATACGATAATGCAACTGTTGGGGGAGGGGGACATGAGTGTAAAAATATTCTTATTACTCCTTCATTTCTATTCCATGATAAAATATACACAAAGATTATTACAAAAAAAGTAAGTAAGTCTAACACCCTATGCCACATGATAAAGCCTGGTCAAAGGAAAAGAACGACGTAGCAACCTATAACATCAATACCAAGAACCTAATAATCAAATTAAGCACTTGATCATGTTAACCTATCATACACTTGGAAAAGAGGATCACAATACCAAATGTATACAAAGACAGTTAAAGAGGATGTGATTATATTAATGATAAAGATATGTAAATTAGTTTATAGTTCCATCTAGTTACATAAAGTATATCAAGATGTCTAAGAGGCATGCATTGTATCACATCATAATGATGCATTGTTCTTCACTTCTTATCTGTATACACTCCCCAAGCTCATTTTTATATAAAATGTATCATGGTGTCATTATATTAAAACTCCCCCTTAATTTAACATTTTCCCCATTTTCTCATGAAATTGACAATAAAAAGAAAATTAAGTCAAGAAATAGATTTATTTAACTATATAATGAAAATTGTTTTCTATAAATTTGATTAAAGTGGAATATAACATAAACAAATATAATCCAATTAATCAAGCAAATATAAAGATGTAAGACAAAGTATGAAAAGGATATATAAGTCAAAATGATATAAGGCATTAAAGATAATTATGAATAATTATGCTCGCCAATCAATGTCTGTATAGATAAAAATTTAGTTAAAAAAAGACTACTCATATTGTATCATATCAACGATAAATTAAAAAAATGAGTTTTAGGATTTTACAAGATATAGCAATGTAAACCACAAAATTAAGTATACTAATTAAAACCAACGAACAAAAACAAGCCACAATATATCCAAAAGATACAAATCAACAAACTAATATTACCACGGATCACAAGTGATCATAATCACCCCAATAACTCATCACGATCATCAACATATTAATTGATCTCTTCGTATAAAATAGAAGCATATAAACCTCCCCACTAAGGTCAACCGTGCTTTGTCTCAGGTTAGAAATAACAGTCATTCTCGGTGATCAAGGAATTGACCATATGAGATACGTATTGAGTTGCCTCATTTTGGGTGGTTATCTATGGTCGAATAACATCGTTAACTTAAGATGATAAATAATCGATCCGGTTTGAGGTGAGTCCATGCTGAATGGAAGGAATTCTATAAGAGATAGTATGATCCAGAGGCACATGCACGTGCATGCAATCTCCAAGGCGATGCAAGGGAAACTAACTTGGGCATATCATCTATGGTATGTGGAACATCCTCCTCATTAAGGCCTTGAATGTCATCAAAACTTCCTTCTTCTTCCTCTTCAGAAGGTTATGCAATAGGTATACTTTCTATTAACCTTTCTTCTAAATTCTAATTGTAAGGTTAGGTGATGCTTCCATAGCCTGCTCTCTCAGGACCAAAGGGATATTCCTACTCCTCAATTGCCTACAAATTAATCTCCCATACGACAATGACACTAACTTGTTCCTTATTCTCATTATACCCTATCGTATGTTATTATACAAATTTATCCTTAATCTATCGGGCCTCTGGAAATGATAGAGTTCAAGCGTTGAGCATAGAGTTTCGATAAAGTAATTTAATAGGAATTCTAATAGATATTTTTGGGAATCAGAATATTGAGGAGATACATGTCATTTGTTAGATTCCTCCAATCAAGTGGACCCTATGTGTAAAGTGTCCACTAGCCATCGATGACATCAGTCGTAACTTAACTCATAGTTGGTGTTTGTTTAATATTATGTGGATAGTCGGGATTTGAGATTGTAGGTGGTAAAATCCTACTGGTGATATTCTACACAATATTAAGCCTAGCAAAAGTAAATCATGCACAATCACATAAGAACAATATTTATGAAATTCAACAACGTGCTTACGTCCACGGGAGGTTTTCTCATTTTTATCAGTCTTGTTTCAGTCACAATGATTACATGCCCCTCCCCCTAGGGGGTTGGGTTACATTATAGAGAAAAAGAAGATAGTCGAGTCGTGCAAGCAGTATGATTGAAGATATCTATTCCTTCTTAATCAATCGTATCCTACTCCTAGATTCTCGCATGTATGTTTTAATAATCCTTATATTCTTGGATGAGATCTTAGCCAAATCAGTGGGAAAGTGCCTTCCTCTCCCGTGTATTCAAATTATTCTCCTCAATGAGACGAGAGGCAAGTGGTAGCACACTCTAATGACCTAAGAAGATATATTGATCTTAATACAACAAACATAAGACGTGAAAGTCATAAATTAAGAGTCGTTAAGTTTAGCATTTTCAAACAATTCACTTATTTTATAGGGAAATATGACTTATTTGTCAAGGTTGTGATGACATGCGATCAACCATTACTGATGCTCATATACCGAGGATAATGTTTTTTTATGTTTCCCAATCAATTGTCCTCCCAAACAACACTTTCCAATTCCATGAACAACCTTTGAAAATGAAGAACCACTATTTGTCTTTAAAACGAGTGATATGGCTAATAAAGCATTAAGACTGGGTGCCTTTGGTGAAATGGGCAACTCGAATTCCATTGATGGTCTCTTAGGAGGAGACGACATTACATAACTTAAACGAAGTCATAGTATAGCCACAACTGAATCTTATCACATTTAAATATGCAAGAGGTAAACCTAAAGATAAGAATTTGAATCCTATATAAGTGGAAAGAGTATTGATAAAAGGCTTTTTGCATGTGGTATGTCATTGTCTTCAAAAGTCAGTCTCAAAATCCCTTGAATACCTACAAAACTTGTTAAACAACACGTATTGTGGTAAGTACGAGTATCAATTCAACTTTCAAGGTGAGACAATTAACATGAATGCTTGCAATTTTAATTTTTTTTTATTAAAATCATTTTTTATTTTTATTTTTTAAAAAAACAATTTCAAGGGAGAATTAAATAATTAATGCTAAAATTATGAAATGTCTAAATGACGAAAAATAATGTTCAACCGAATGTGATAAATGTGAGAAGGTCAAGAGATGGGATTACGTTGCGTGTTCCATTATTTTTAATTTCATAATTTATTTAATTGAATATTTCGAGATAATATTAAATTCATAATCTAACTTTCATTACAATTATAAATTCAATATTTTTTTTTCAAAAAACTCATCTAAAAATGCCACACTATGAAACTCGAAGCTTCATACACTTTTTAAAAAATTACTTGTTGGGATCAATTTAATCAAAATTGCATGAATCATCGAATTTTAAAACCGAATGAGTATTCAAAATTTAGGAAAAACCTATCTCTAATTCGATTCCCAAAATTAAATATTAAAACGAAATTAATTCACTATCTCTCGAAATGTAAATTCATGTGACAATTAAAATTACATTTTTCTAGAAATAAAATAATCAATTAAATCAAATAATTAAGTTAGCATCCAACACAGTTTCATCACACCCCTTAAACGGGGTGACTAGCCAAGTATAATTAAATAATCAATCACAGTCACAAACATCAAACAAAAATTTAAAGAGAAGAGTAAGAAATACATTACGCAAAAATCTCATTTCGAGTTGATTCCTTGAATTGCATTCATAAAAGTGTGTCCCAATGTCTTTACAAATCGAGCACTTGATACATTAATAAATAAAAAAGAAACCTAAAAATTTATTCTAAATCTAAACTAATTTTTTTTTTGTATTTTTCTTATTTTTGTTATTTACAAACTGTACAAAAATTGGACTCTCTCTCTCTCTCTGTGCAGTATTCTATCTGAGAGTCCTCTTTATAATGAACCGCTTCCCTCCTTTTAAAATAATACCCACAATTTGTTTTTGACTGTTCTCGGAGATTCTTGTAGGATTTTTAAAAACTAAGTCAAAGTATAAGAGGGCTTAACACGTGGTTTTTTTGTTGGTTTAAAGCATGACACGTGTGTTTGGGCTTGGGGCTGGCTCCGATTTTGTGGGAAAGATGAGGCAAGTGGTATTTGGTTCATGGAGATGGATTAGAATTGGGTAGCGGGTGGTTAGTTGGAGTTGTGTTCGGTCTTGGGTTGGAATTTATGGTGCTGGACGGAGGGGATCGATGTGGGTCAAGGGGTAGGGTTCCGGATTTGGGCAGGTTTTGCTTTGGGTTGGATTTTTCTGGGTTCGGGTTGTTTCAGGTGAGAGCTCGAATTTTGTCTGAGTTAAAGTCCGGTTTTGCATGTTTGGACGAAAAAGTTGGTTCGGGTAACTGAAATGGGTTGTGAATTTCTTGGTCGGTTGGGTTTTGATAGGTCCGGGTGTAGTCATTTTTTGGTTCCAGTTAGTATTTAGGCGGTTAAGGGAATTGGGTTTTAGGCGAGTTTGGGTGATGGGTCTTGGTGGGTTTTGTTTCTTGGCTATGGAGGTTTTGGTTATAGTGTGGAAGAGAGATGTGAGGAAGAAAATGGGTGAGGGGGAGTGTTAGGATGGGTGTGTTTGTATTGTAGTTAAGTTGTGTGTGTGTGTTAGTTTTGCACCTAATAAAAAAACTAGAAAGTATTCAACTACAATTATAAAATTAATAAAAGTCAAAACAAATTAAACCTATTAAAAATTAAAAAGTAAATTCCAAACCTAAAAAAATATAAGACTCAAATAAAATAAAATAAAATAGAATAATAATAATAATAATAATAATAATAATAATAATAATAATAATAATAATAATAATTATAAAAGTATCCTAATATAATTTAAAATAAAGAAAAACTTAATAAAATACACACTTAAACCTATATATATAAAAACACTCAACGCACATTAAATATATGTACCTTACTATATATAACTATACGCACGTAAATAAAGTATAAAATATAAATCCTAAAAATATAAAATAAATCCTAAAAATTATATATGGCTCAAATAAAAATTCTGAAAAATAATAATAATACAAACTAAACACACACGAGGTTCAGGTAATGGCTTGGGCTCGGTTTAGGCCTAGGTTTGGTACGAGACTAGGCTTATGGCATCAAAACTCATCGGTCAAGCTCAAAAAGGGACTTCCGACTTCACGGACGCTTTGATTTCTTCGTTGAATTGTTTTAACCGCTACTTTGTTGCAATTACATAAATTTGGCATATTTTTATACCGTGATATCATTTTGACCTGAGAAATAAACAAATACGAACATAAGGTCATTTTTATTAAAAACGAGTGAATAAAATGCATCCATTTGGGTTATAAAATAGACACTTTTGAGTGCTTATCACACCACCCCCAAATAGAGATAAGTAACAAAAAGTGTGCCACTTTCGCAGGTACTGGTGATTGCACTTAGCATATGCAACAAGGTGTCAAACCTGTAGGTTTCCCTACACGGTGAGTGTTGTCCCGTGAGGGTTTGTAGTAAACGTACCCACTAAATTCAAAAGTTTTATAAAAAGATTGTTTCTTATTTCCATAATGAAAAGCTATACAACCCAACTAAAAAGGAATCAAGGAACACCGTATTCAACTATCAAAGTATGGCATAAGAATTACTTAATACCCAAAGCATAATCTTTCCTCAAACTCAGCATGTAGTGTGAAATAACCTTAAGTATCATTAGAGTACTTCTGAGATCACCTTTATAAAATCAACGTTTTGACTTCAATTCTCACTGGATATATCTCTTTTGATCGAACTCTCAGAGAATTGGGTAAATGTATCTTTGTAGTGTGTGAGGATGTGAGTAAATGTAAACAAGTTCAAACGTCTCACACACTTTATAGAAAATGACGGATACATGAAAGAAATAGATCTCATGAAGGATTGTTAACTAATATGTTGAGAATGTCGAGTTATTCACCATATAGACTTCTCATTTTCACGAACACCTCACTAAGGGTAGAAATAGGGTTTATGAGGGGAAAATGAAATGAAGAAGATGAATGATAGGGTTTTTGAGAAGTGTGTGATGCACTTTGAATAACTAATGTCTTTTTTTTTAAATTCATGATTGCAAGCTTTCTTTTTCTTCTTTTCTAATTTTTTTCTTTTTCTCTGCTCATTTTTATATTTTTTTTGTTTGTTTTGTCTTATTTCTATTTTTTTATTGCGATGCATTTTTCTTCTAATAACAGAAATGAAGACAATTTACATTTGAAATTATAAGCACTATTTTTCTCAAAAACGATGGTAATGATGGGGAACGACATATGGATGGTATCTTGGACATACATGGATTGTGGAAATATGGAAAAATGGGCGAATGATAATGTGATAAGGAATAATTGGTAAGTGTATAGTAAAATCAATTTAGTGCTCAGGACAAACTACAAGACACATGTTTCTTACAACTCGAAAGTGATGTCATTCTCACTGATTATGCCAAAAAATGAAAAATAATGAGATCATGCAATGACTAAGTGTGGTATCCAAAGAAAGTTGAGTTAAGTTGTGAGTCGGTGATTACGTAACCCCTCAAAAAGGTGAAAAAGTCAAATTTCAGGGGTTTAAGTCGCCACTAATAATCTTTTAAGGCTCTCTTGAGAATACACTTACTCTTCAACTTTTGGTTTTAAAAGTGATAATGCAAATTGTTGAGTTTAGAAATACATAGTGCAAGTACGCTTTAAGAGGTATTATTTAATTTTATGATAAAAAATGTAATTTTAGGGCCGAACACGGGTATTCCGAGATTTCTAAAAGAGAGATGATAGATAACTCATAAAAAACTATTTTTAACTGCGCAAAAAGTGTAAAATTACTTTTTTCGGAATTGTTTTCAAAAGAGGTACAATTTTGATAAATTCCCCCCCCCCCTCAAATAAAAGAGAACATCGTCCTCGATGTTTAAAACTATGTATAGAAAATGAAAAGAACAAGGTAGGAAAAAGATTACCATAATGAACCGCTTATGAAATTGTACTGCATGGTGGAGCAGAGATGGGACCTGAAGAATAAATGCGACACAAAAATATGTACAAGTCGATAAAGCATGTGAAAATCAGCGGGTGATGGGAAACACCATCCCCAAACAGGATAAGACTCATACTCATAAACAATATAAGACGGGCTACCTCCGGATAGCCCTAAGTTTAACGTCTTGAGACAGACCGAAGAGAACTCACCCTAAGGATAATAAGTATGAAAGCACGGGGCGACATAAAATGGGATGATGACAATCATTCCAAAACAAGACTAAAGAGTCAATCTTGTTGGATAAAGTCTAAAGAGGGTCAATGCACTTGTATGGAAAAGTGCATCACGCAAGGTAAAGCATTGGTGGACCAAACTCGTTGTCACTAAAGATTAGAGTAGCACAAATACTCTTATAGATATTGGGGTGGAAGTAAAACGCATGAGTGGGATCGTGGGGCACTAGGGTGAAGGGTTGGTGTAGATGAGGACCTAAACATTTAGATGTGCACATGCAAGGCGGAATAGAAACATCCAAATCAAGTGGTGGGTTAGGAGGGACAATGGGAGGGTCAGGTGGAATAAAGGTTAGGGGAAGATGATTTAACTCAAGAGTAGGAGAGACACACTCCTTATAAGGCTGAAAGTGATCCTCAAGGGCACTCATAGGAGGAGTGTTAAAGTTGACGAGGGAGTGATCAACTTATCCACGCGAAAGTCACCATCAGAGAGGGTGGGAAAATCTAATGAGGCACAAACATTCGAGATAGAGGAATCAACATCAAAATAGGACTCAAAGGTAGTCAAACATGGTGGGACATGATCCATATTTTGAGAGGTAGGAACCCTCTCAGATTCTATCTCAGGACAGTGGGAATCACTTGCAGCCGGAGCTAACCAATAAAGAATTGGTTCCTCAGGAACACACAGGGTTGGCTCGATAGGTGTAAACACGACCATAATGAAGGATTATGTGGAAGGGGAAATGCGAACCTCATTGGTGGGTTCAGATATGTCAACACAATTGTCAACTTGGGGCCCGGACCACTGGGTGGTCTCAACTATGAGATTCTTAGGATGATAGGGTTGGTCACACTCAAAATCAGTGGTACAAGATGACACATCATCGTTTCATGTCGGTGAAACAATGGGTTGACGTGGGGTGAAATTTGACTCATTCACACACTTAAATTCATTTAACCGTTGTTCAAGCCATTGAAGGGCTTGTTTTTAAGATTTAAGAGTTTGCTGGTGTTCGAGGAAGAACTTGTACAAGAAGCTCTTGAGAGGGGATGTCCAAGGTGGTGGTGAAATGTCGGCGGGTGGTGGTGGTGGTTGAGGTGGACACAACTCGCTATAGACACTAGAATTCAGAAGATACTCATATGAAGTGGGAGGAATAGGGCCAAGTTCGTCGTACACAAAAGAAGAGTCTCTGTGAGAGACAAAAGGTTGATCAACATGAGGAGCATAGTAAGGGGACTGATCGGGATGAGGTGCACGAGGACGTGATGACGATTGTGGAAAATCATAGGGATCCACAATATGGGGTTGGAATTCATATTGCATGGAAGGGTGGTCAGGCCTCCATGAATAGCTTATGTGCTCATACCCCTCGGCATTGGATAAGTCAAGACAATACGCCGATGTGGGTTTTGAAACAGTGTGATATAGAGACACTTGGGCCATGGTGGGTTCAGATGGAGATAAAATAAATGGACACTCATGTGACAAGTGATTAACAAGAAATCAGTATGTGTATGGCGAAGCATAGGATGGGTTGGCACTCATTACCGGAGGAGGTGGAAGATGAGATGTGTGTGTGGACGACATACGAGTATCAACGGTGTCTGTTTGAGAGTTAAAGCCACGAAGTAATGTATGGAGATTCGATTTGGGCTCAATGTCAAACAAGCTTCGAGAGAAGGGGAAATGACCAAAGTATTCCCATAAAGGACGTTCTTCGGCCATGACAAGAGAAATATTTTTGAATTTTTAGATATTTTCAAAAGAAAAAGAAAATTGTTTTATGATTTTTGAAAAAAAAAAGAAAAATCTTTTTTGCAGTGGAATATTGAAAAATAAGGAAAATCATATTGGGATTTTTGGAAATATTTTTAAATAAAAAAAAATATGTTTTTGGAATTTTTCGAAAAAGGGGAGAAAATGGACGCTGTTTGAAACTCAAAAGGACGGAGTAGAAAATCGGCTACCAAAAGAGATGAATTAGACACGTACGAGAAAAGAAAAAATCCTTACGAGCACGTAGCCAATTATTATATTGAAAACTTGTTAAACAACTTGTTTACGGTAAGTAAGGGTATCAATCCAACTTTCAAGGTGAGACAATTAATGTGAATGCTTGTAATTTCAATTTTTTTTATTAAAATCTTTTTTATTTTTTTTAAAAACAATTTCAAGGGAGAATTAAATAATTAATGCTAAAATTATGAAATGACTAAATAACGAAAAATAATGTGCAATCGAGTGTGATAAATGTGAGAAGGTCAAGAGATAGGATTACACTGCGTGTTTCGTTATTTTTATTTTCATAATTTATTTAATTGAAATATTTTGAGATAATATTAAATTTATAATCTAACTCTCGTTACAATTATATATTCAATCATTTCTTTTTTATAAAACTCATTTAAAAATGCCACACTATGAAACTCCAAGATTTATACTCTTTTTAAAGAAACTACCAGCTGGGATCAATTTAATCAAAATTACACGAATCATCGAATTTCAACACCGAATGTCTATTCAAATTTCTAGGAAAAACCTATCTCTAGTTTGATTCCCAAAATCAAATATCAAAACAAAATAATTCACTGTCTCTCGATGCGTAAATTAATGTGTGACAATTAAAAATATTTTTTTCTAGAAATAAAACAATCAATTAAATTAATTAATTAAGTTAGCATCCAACACAGTTTCATCCCACCCCTTGAACAGGGTGACTAGCCAAGCATAATTAAATAATCAATCACAGTCACAAACATCGAACACTAATTTAAAGAGAAGAGCAAGAAATACATTACGCAAAAGTCTCCTTTCGAATGGATTCCATGAATCGCATTTATGAAAATCTGTTCCATTGTCTTCACAAATCCAACACTTGATACACAAATAAAAATAAAAACTAAACCTAAAAATTTATTCGAAAGATAAACTATATTTTTTTTGTATTTTTCTAATTTTTTATTATTTACAAATTATACAAAAATTGGACTGTCTCTCTCTCTCTCTGCAATGTTCTATATGAGAGTCCTTTTTATAATTATCCGCTTCCCTCCTTTTATAATAATACCCACAATTTATTTTTAATTGTTCTCGGAGATTCTCGTGGGATTTTCAAAAACTAAGTCAAAGGATAAGAGGGGCTTAGCACGTGGTTTTTGCTTTTGTTGGTTTAAAGCTTGGCAGATGTGTTTGGGCTTGGGGTTGGCTCCAATTTTATGGGAGAGGTGAGGCTAGTGGTTTTGGTTCATGGAGATGGATTAGAATTGGGTAGCAGGTGGTTAGTTGGAGTTGTGTTCGGTCTTGGGTTGGAATTTACGGTGCTAGAAGGATGGGATCGATGCGGGTCAAGGGGTGTGGTTCTGGGTTTGGTCATGTTTTGCTTTGGGTTGTATTTTTCTGGGTTCGGGTTAGTTCAGGTGAGAGCTCGATTTGATTTGTGTTAAAGGTCGGGTTTGGCATGTTTGCCCGGAACAATTGGTTCGGGTAACTGAAATGGATTGTGGGTTTCTTGGTCGCTTGGGTTTAGATAGTTCTGGGTCTAGTCGTTTTTTTGGTTCAAGTTAGTATTTTGGCGGTTAAGGGAATCGGGTTTTAGGCGAGTTTGGGTGTTCGGTCTTGGTGGGCTTTGTTTCTTGGCTATGGAGGTTTTGGTTATGGTAGGGAAAAGAGATGTGAGGAAGCAGATGCGTGAGGGAGAGTTCTAGGATCGGTGTGTGTGTGTGTGTTGTAGTTAAGGTGTGTGTGTGTGTGTGTGTTAGTTTTTCACCTAATAAAAAAACTAAAAACTATTTAACTACAATTATTAAATTAATAAAACTTAAAAAAAATAAAACATATTAAAAAGTAAAAAGTAAATTCCTAACCTAAAAAAATAAAAGACTCAAATAAAATAAAATAAAATAGAATAATAATAATAATAATAAAACTAACCTAATATAATTAGAAATAAAGAAAATAAAATAAATATAAATTAATAAAATACTCACTTAAACATATAAAAAACACTCAACGCATAATAAATATATGTACCCTACTATATATAACTATACGCACGCAAATAAAGTATAAAATATAAATCCTAAAAATATAAAATAAATCCTAAAAATTATATATGACTCAAATAAACATTCTGAAAAATAATAAAAATACAAACTAAACACACATGAGGTTTTGGTATTGGCTTGGGCTCGGTTTAGGCTTAGGCTTGGTATGAGACGAGCTTATGGCATCAGAACTCATCGGTCAAGCTCAAAAAGGGACTTCTGACTTCATGGACGCTTTGATATCTTCGTTGAATGCCTTTAACCCGTACTTTGTCACAATTACACCGATTTAGCATATTTTCATATCGCGACATCGGGGTGTATTTCGGCCGGATCAGATCGGAATAAGGGTGTTCGAAATTTTTTCCAAACTTTTCAAAATTTTAAAATCCTTTCCAAATCGTAAAAAATAAATTTCGGAAAATCATATTTTTTTCCAAGTTCGGATATTCAGAATATTCGAAATTCTCAGAATTTTTTTATTCAAAAAAATATCGAAAAGTTAGAATTATAAATTTCATCTATTTCGAAAAATATCGGAACTATCATTTTTAAAAAACATACATATGATTAATGAAGGAATCTAGAATGCATCAATAGCATAAACAATAAGGTAACATACTAATATGAATTTTCTAACATTGCTCCAATAAAAATCACAAAAAAAAACCATTGTTCTCATAAAACAAATACAAATAAAGGCTCCACAAATTTAGTTCAAATCTGGTACAAAACCGGTACAAATCTGGTACAGCCTGGTACAACTGGTACAACCTGGTACAACATTTTGTGTAAACATGATTAAATGAATTACCTTTGAAAATATCAAAAGATCCAATAAAATTTACAGTTGAAGAAATCACCTCAAGTAGAAGATCCAAGAGTTAGTTTTTGAAAGTCTTCCAATACAACTGAAATGATTGAAAAATATACAAAATTAATTCAAATGCAATTAAATAACTGAATAATAAATATGAAATTACATACAAATGAGTATATACCTCTCTCAAGTTCAAAAAGAACCACAAGTTTTTCTTCAATGGGATAATCAACAATGGATGGTGCAGGGCCTCTTAACCAATCTTGTGTACAAAACAAACACTTCACAGTAGTTGGGGTCAACGAGCTTCAGAAAGGATCAAGAACAGGACCAGTTGTGCTGAAGGCACTTTCTGAAGCAACCGATGTCACGGGAATACATAATACATCATGAGCCATCATCGCAAGAGCACGATAATTTCCTACCTTACCATTCCACCACCCTAAGATATCAAAATTGTGACCCTCATTAACCACTACCCCGTCACTTAGATACCTATCTAAATCATTTAATGCTTCAACATAATCCTTCCTCTTCAAATTGCCTCTAAACAAGTCTTTTGCCTTGGGACGCTTGTACACCTTATCAACAACCATATTATTGTCCGAAATATTGGATGATTCAACATCAACAAAGGATGTACCCACCAACTTGTATTGATAATAAAGACGACTCATTAAATCAGTCAACCTCGTTATATAATTACCCACTTTCAGAGTTTTCTCCGTTTCAGAAATATTGCAAATATTATCCAAATACGAGGAATACCAAAATTCAACAAATTGCATTTTATATCTAGGATCCAACACTATTACAACAAATAAAATAGGATTAAGAGAGTCAAAGTTATAATATTTCTCAAATTTTGCATCCATTTTTTTTGCCATTTCACGAAAGAAAGGATCCCTACTTACTAATTTCTCCATAAGAAGATATTTAACTTGTGTTAATTCATCAAAATATGTGTTATAAGTGACATATTTAGACCCTGAAACACGCTTCGTGAGTTCGTATAATTCTTCTAAAAAAGTGTGCAAAGCTTTCAATTTCTTCCAATCATTTTAATCCAATATACATACACCCTTCACATTACACTTAATTTTATAATTTGGATCTTGTTCCTCAAGCCCCTTAAATGCTCTCTCAAACTCCAATGCCACATTTATCATTAGGTAAGTTGAATTCCACATAGTTTTGACATCTAGACATAAAACCCTCTTACTAGGTAACATTTCATCTGAAGCACATTTTTTAAATGCTTGCATGCGTGAGGAACCACTCCTAACATACTTAACACTTCTACGAAGGCTCTTGATAGTTATTTTCACCTCTTCAACACCATCCCTAACAACTAAGTTGATTATGTGTGCAAAGCATCTTACATGAAAAATTTCACCTTCCAACAACAAACCATTTCTTTTTGATAATCTTCTTTTCAAATCCGCAACACATGTATCATTATTCTTAGCACTGTCAAGAGTTATTGTCAAAACTTTATCTAGACCCCACTTTATTAAACAACTCTCCACAACTTTAGCAATGGCTTCTCCCTTGTGAGGAAGTGGAAGTACTTTAAAATTAATTATTTTCTTGTGAAGTTTCCAATCGTTATCCACAAAGTGAGCTGTTAAGACTATATAACTAAGATTTTGAATTGATGTCCACATATCAGTTGTGATGCATATTCGTGTAGACGTTGCCTTACAAAATTCCCTTAGCTTTTGTTTTTCTTCAAAAAACATTAGCAAACAATCTTTTGTTATTGTAGTTCTACAAACAACGTGAAACTTTGGTTGTAAATCTTCACAAAACCACCTAAAACCTTCCTTCTCGACATGACTAAAAGGGAGTTCACAAAGAATGATCATTCTTGTTAAAGATTTACGACATTTTTCTTTGTTAAATTTCCAAGGAGTGAGTTGGCCTTTTCCAAAAGAAATAATAGTTTGTCCGGTATCTTCTTCAACCCTAGGAAACTCCTTACATTTTTTAATGTGGTTCCACAACTTGTTTGTTCGACCCGAAGAAGGTGCATTAATAGTATAATGACAAAAGACACAATCAACTTTACCAGAATATTATTCGGTTCCTTCTACAAGTTGTTTGGTGAAGTAATTCCATACCTTTGAAATACCATGATTTCCCGAAAGACTGGATTTGGCACCAGTCTTTGACTTTTTTTACTACTTTCTATAGTAGGGTTGCTACTGACTGCAGTGGAACTCTCCTCCATAATTGACATATATTTGAAATAATACCACACCAAAAATCAGAGGGTTTTTATATACAAAGGTTGTGTCATACAGAGTGTATCAAAAAATTAGGGGTTTTTATATAATTTTCGTAGGGTTTTTATACAAGGGGTTTTAATATACAAACACATATAAATGGAGTAAATCAGGGGGTGGGTGAGCTGAGTGACACATATATAAATCAGGGGGCCGGTGAGTGAGTGACCTGAGATGAGTGCATTACATATATAAATCATATCTACAAACACATAATTTTTTTGGTTTGAATAATATATAAATCAGGGGGCGGGTGAGTGCATTACATATATAAATTATATCTACAAACAAACACATAAATTAAAAAAAAAAAACAAGGGCGAGTGAGTGACCTGAGTGATGGCTGAGTGAGTGACTTGAGTGATGGCTGAGATGCAAGGTGCTGCGAGGTGCGAGATTTGAGAGATGCTGCGAGGTTCTGCGAGGGTGAGAGATGCGAGAGTGCGAGGTGCTGCGAGGTGCGACGATCGCTTGGATTAGATAGATTAGAGTTTAGGTTTTTAAAAAGAGGGTGAGAGAGAGAAAAGGGGCGACGACTGATTTTGTCTTTAGGTTTAGGAGTGTTGTGTTGTGTGTGTTAATGTGTAGAATATATATGGTAAAGATTGAGGGTTAAGATTATTTTAAATCAAGGGTTGAGATTATACTACTAGTAAATAGTTTTTTAATGTTAAAATGTTAGTACAAATAATAGTTAAAAAATTATTAAAACAAATATTAATATTATGATTTCGGAATATATTTTGGATAATTCGGATCGGCATGTTATCGGAATTTTTGGATTGGAAATTTGGAAATTCGAAAAATTAAATATGGTTTCCAATTCCATTCCAATTTATTTCGAAAGATTCGAAAATCGGAAAATTCGGATATCGAAAATTTAAAAATGATGCCAAAATTGGAAAATTACGGATCGGAAATCGGAAAAATTGGAAGTTCGGAAATAATTAACACCCCTAACGTGACATCATATTGACCTGAGAAATAAGCAAATACGAACACAAGGTCATTTTTATTAAAAACGAGTGACTAAAATGCATCTATTCAGGGTATAAAATAGACACTTTTGGGTTCTTATCCAGTATCAACCAATAAACACCCCTAAATGGGTATCATTTACTAAAAAATATGAAATCAACTATAATATGACATTAAAATGGGTCTAACTTTGAAGTTCAACCTATTAGCTGTGACACCCCGACTAATTAAATACCGGGTAGCTACTCCTTTATAAAATTAATTCAAAATGCCAAGTTGGCTCAGTTAATAGCATCACTGTCGAAAACATTTTTTTTTATTTCTAACCACCTAGTATTTAAAAAGCAAGTTGCCAAATTTTAATTTAAGTCTAATTAACATGCAAGATGTAAAATGAAGAAATAGATAACACCATTCACCATGCTGAAGTAAATGAATAACCATCACAATAGAGTAAATAAAGTCTGGAGGAAAACTCCTCACTACAATCCCATAACTGAAATGAATAACCGAAACTGAAATAAAACATGCTAAAGTTTGAAACTGAAATGTAAAAGATGTCTCTAAAGAAATGGGCAACATGCCCTACAGCTGATAGATAGTGACTCTGGAATCCAAAGAGATAGAAGCGTCTACATGCAAATCCCTGTAGCTTCCACAAGCAGCTACAGCTCGTCACCTGAATGAGTACCTATGCTTGGTGTCCTTGTGGCTGGGCACCTAAAATGGTTTTACAAAGAAAAAGATTTGAAAAGCAAATGGGTCAGAGCCCGAATGTGGAGTTATATTTTAAAAACCTGCAAGTGCTTTAACAACATTTAAAACATTAAATGCAAAGTACATGTTAGGACGTACACTCGCATGATATCCTCACCTCTCGTCTAACTGTGCACTCCTAACGTAAGTACCCATCTAAAACGACCCATACTACTAGCTAACTGACAACATAACTAGCTAGAGTGCCAAAGGTTCTACCCATTTTACTCGGTTCCATTTAACATAACAACGCTCGTAATTAAATAGAGGTTTAACGTAAACTCAGTTAGTAAATATGCCATTGATATAACTATCAGTTAACTCATTATATAACTCGAAACAATACCGTAATATTTTTTTCAACAATAACGTGAGGATTCCCATTAATATAATGTATATTATTCATATCATAAATATACAATACAAGCACCCCGCAATCTAAGCTGTAGTGCACACATACTCTGCTATCCATCCCGGTACATCACGTATATAAGGATTACACATTTCGAATCTCTCAGGAATAGTTCAGATAACACAAATCACAAATAGTGGAGGCGAACATAGTCACCATCACGTGGGTCACGCACATACCTACGCTCCCACGGTCAGCGGACTTATTAATATCATAATAAGTCTTTCTATGACCTATGTTCATCAAGGTACCAGTCTATATCCCCCCCGTAGGCACACAAGGATTAGAGGGTCCTAAGCGAACGTAACCTCCCGTGATAGCAAGTATGGTAGGTATGTCATACACACAATCCATATACCAATACTAAGTAAACACACATCTTAGTAATACCGTATTTTAATTGTAGTACATATTGCCCTACCGTACTAACTATAATTATCACAATTCATACTATTCCGGTTTATAATTATACGCGCCATAATTCATCCTCACGTTGTAGTAGACACTCGCATCTCACCCAAATGATTCATTCTAATTTAACTCTCTTGTATATAATTTCCTTCTCATATATACCCAAATGTCCCAAACCTATCACTACGTCATCAAGGAAGGTTAACTAGATCTTCGAACAAGTTTTCGGGACTCCAAAATTCAAAATACTCCAAAATAGGATCAAACTGTCAACTCTTTAGAAGTCTCGTTCGAACGAGACTTCGAATGAGTTTGGACTGTCAGGTCGTTAGAAGTCTCGTTCGAACGAGGCTGTTCGAACGAGATCCAGTTCGTTCGAACGAACTGTCCCTTCTAACGATATCTCGTTCGAACGAGATATCGAACGAAATCACTACTCGTTAGTAAAGACTGGTCAACTCGTTAGAAGCTCGTTCGAACGATCTCGTTCGAACGACCTGGGGGCTGCTTCTAACGACTGGCCAGTTTCGGCCCAGATTTTTCCCCAATTCGTTTTTCAACATTTTTACTCCTCAAATCTTCTCCAAAATACGTCCCAATGATTGATTTAAGATATCTAAACAATTCTAAACACAATATAACCACATCCTATCACGTTTTTTATGGATTAACTCATCCTAATCATCCATCAAATTTGCAAATATTAAACTTTCCTCCCAAATTATTCATGAACAAGAACCCTAATTTTTAAACCCTCAATTCATCAAATTAAATCCATTTTTGTTTCACCCAATCATGTATAATCATCATATAATTTCGTCTCCATACTATTCTACGTGCAATTGGTCCTCAATAATCAAATTCTAAGTCCAATTAACATGGGTTTTCATTTATCTTCCAAGAACAATTTGTAAAACATCAATTTTCTAACATGGAAAGAACATCCTTTGAAATTAAACATAGTTAAACCACTTGCCTTGTTTGTCTCTGAATTTGGTGTGGATTCGATGTAGAATTTCTGTAGAATTCCTCTCTCTCTCTCCTTCTCCAAGCTTTCTTCTCCAAAAGGCTATGGTGGCTAGGGTTTGCTTTGGGGAAACTTATGAAAACCTAATTTAATAAACCTCCGTAGCTTGTTGGGTTAATAAGGGTTGGTTGGGTCAATTCCTTATCAGATTACAACTCTCAATTTTCGTCACTTTTACTTCCTAAAAATGTAAAATTACCAAAATACCCTTTAAGTTACCGGTATGGCCTAAAAATACCCCGGGACCCAAACTATACCCCCGGCTAGTGTTTTCTGACTATCTCGACCCTTCCGGACGCGTTGGCGCACTCAAAACGACCATACAGATTACAGATTTTAAATTCACTTTTATTATCAAAATATTATACCGTGACGCGACGGTCCCACGCGTCTCAACAAAACTTCTATAATGCCGTATATAAATCCCACGACAAATTTTATAATACCAAGTTCATATATAATCATATATGCACATAATCAAATACCAATTCGCATCTTATTAGTATTTATAACCCGGATTAATTTCCAATTAATACGCATTTAATTAATTAATCCCAAAAATAAATATAGCCAAAAGTACGGGGTATTACATACTTCCCCCCTAATAACTGAATTTCGTCCCGAAATTCGAAGCTAGAAAGTACCTGTTAAAAATAGCTCTGGATAACGTTCGCGCATCTCATCCTCGCGCTCCCATGTGGACTCCTCGACATTGTGATGTCGCCACTGAACACGCACTAACGGAACTATCTTTGACCGCAGTTTCCTCTCGCTTCGGTCCAAAATAGCAATTGGCCCCTCCTCGTAGGAGCTATCCGGCTGGAGATCGATGTCCTCCACAGCAATGTGAGAATGAGCCAAATCATCTCTAAGGTATTTCCTCAGCGAGGAAATATGGAACACGTCGTGAATCCGATGCAAGTGCTCCGGTAGTCCAAGTCTATACGCAACCGGTCCGATCCGCTCAATAATAGGAAACGGCCCCACATACCTCGGTGCCAACTTCCCCTTCTTCCCGAATCGCATAATCCCCTTCATTGGAGATACCCTGAGCAAAACCTGGTCCCCCACTTGGAACTCCCTGAAAAACCTCTTCGCATCAGCATAACTCTTCTGCCTGTCTTGAGCTACCCGAATGCGACTCCGATTCAACTCAATCCTTGCCGAAGTATCCTGAATCACTTCCGGCCCAAGTAGTTTGTTGTCCCCCACTTCCAACCAACATGCTGGGGAACGACAAGGCCTACCGTACAATGCCTCAAACGGAGCCATGCCAATCTTGAACTGATAGGAGTTGTTGTAAGAAAACCCCCCCAGTGGAAGGTACTGCTCCCATCCACCCCCGAAATCAATAATGCACATGCGTAGCATGTCCTCCAACATCTGATTGGTGCGCTCTGTCTGCCCATCGGTCTGCGGATGATAAGCCGTACTCAACAGCAATTCCGTGCCCATGGCCTCCTGGAAACTCTCCCAAAACCTCGAAACAAATATCTTGTCTCTGTCAGACACGATATTTAGGGGCACACCGTGAAGTCTCATAATCTCTGAAATGAAGAGATGGGCATACTGTCCCGTAGTGTAGTCAGTCCTTACGGGTAAGAAGTGAGCGACCTTGGACAACCTGTCCACAATTACCCAAACGGAGTCGTGACCCCTCTGCGACGTAGGCAACCCCGTGACAAAATCCATGGATATGCTCTCCCACATCCACACCGGAACCTCCAACGGCTGTAGCAATCCTGCTGGTCTCTGATGATCCACTTTTACAAGCTGACAAGTGGCGCATTTCGAGACAAACTCAGTGATATCTCTCTTCATACCGCTCCACCAATACTGCCGTCTCATGTCTTGGTACATTTTGTCCCCTCCGGGATGTACCGCGAATCGTGAGCCGTGCGACTCTGCCATCACATCGTGCCGCAATTCTTTCCCTTCCGGAACTACCAATCTCCCATTGAAGCGTAATCCCCCGTCTGAGCTAACGGTGTAGGACTCGACTCCCTCTGCTAGAAATCGATCTATCTGTTCCTGACAGAACGGGTCATTAGCCTGTGCCCGTACTATCCTCGTGACAATTTGTGGGGTAACGGTCATCACAGACATGAAAGATCGGGCAACTGCATCCTGGTGTCCCAATTCCTTCCACTTAGCTTTCCACACTTCTGCCACCTCATCTGCTGGCCTGCGGCTCAACGCGTCTGCTACCACGTTAGCCTTACCCGGGTGGTACTGGATGTCGAACTGGTAGTCCTTCACAAATTCAAGCCACCTACGCTGCCGCATATTCAATTCCTTTTGCGTGAACAGATACTGTAGTGACTTGTGGTCCGTGAACAGCTGAAACTTCTCCCCCAAAAGATAGTGCCTCCAAATCCGTAAGGCAAATACTACCGCTGCCAACTCCAAATCATGCGTGGGGTAATTCTTCTCATGAGGCTTAAGCTTACGGGAAGCATAAGCTATGGCCTGTCTCTCCTACTGCAATACACCTCCCAATCCTTGCAAAGACGCTTCGGTGTAAACCAAATACTCAACTCCCGATCTCGGCAATGCTAACACAGGTGCTGAGGTCAACTTGTCCTTCAACTCATCGAATGCCAACTGACAGGCATCACTCCAAATGAACGGCACACCTTTACGAGTAAGATGTGTCAAAGGACCTGCTATCTTCGAGAAACCCCGAATAAACCTCCTGTAGTATCCTGCTAGACCCAAGAAACTACGAATCTCCGTTGGTGTCGTGGGCTGTCCCCACTCCCTCACCGCTGATACCTTCCCCGGATCAACTGATATTCCCTGGTCGGAAATAATGTGACCCAAGAACTGGACTTCCTTCAACCAAAACCCGCACTTCTCGTATTTTGCATACAACTCGTTCTGACGAAGTGTCTGCAAAACCTGCCTCAAATGCTCGGCGTGCTCCTCCTCTGTCTGAGAGTAAACCAGAATGTCATCAATGAAGACAATGACAAACTGATCTAGGAAATCTCTGAACACCCTGTTCATCAAGTCCATAAACACTGCTGGAGCGTTGGTCAAGCCGAAAGGCATAACCCGAAACTCATAAGAACCATATCTCGACAAGAACGTAGTCTTCGAGACATCCTCCTCCCTGATACGCAACTGATGGTATCCCGATCTCAAATTAATCTTCGAGAAGAAAGAAGCTCCTCTCAACTGGTCGAATAAGTCATCGATTCGAGGTAACGGATACTTATTCCGTATCGTGACCTTATTCAACTCTCGGTAGTCCACACACAATCTCAGTGAACTGTCCCTCTTCTTCACAAACAAAACCGGAGCGCCCCAAGGTGAGGTACTCCTGCGAATAAAGCCTTGTCCCAACAACTGCTCTATCTGATCCCGTAGCTCTCTCATCTCAACTGGATCCATACGGTACAGTGCGCGTGCTATAGGTCTCGTACCTGGTAGAAAATCTATAACGAAGTCTATCTCCCGACTGGGCGGTAAGCCTGGTATCTCCTGAAACACATCTGAATACTCCCTGACAACCGGGATCGAATCTAAAGGAATCACAACCTCCTTAGAGGTATCCTCCTCAATGTAATACAAATGAGCGGTCGATCCTCCCTCTGGGCGAGGCATCGCCACTATAAACATCTCTTGCCCCGGAATGGCAAAAACAATGCTCCCTCTGAAGCAATCAATCATGGCCCTATATGCTACGAGCCAATTCATACCGATGATCACATCGTGAACATGCATGTCTAATACTAACATGTCTGCAGGCAATACCAAACCACCGATCTCTACCCCCACTCCCCGGCATATAAAGAAAATAAGTGACCCACTCCCTAATGGTGAGTCGACACACGTCACTGTGCTCTCTGCCGTAGCTAACAATCCTAAAGCTTTCGCGAAGTGTGTAGCTATGAAACAATGTGTAGCACCCGTATCAAATAACACCCGACCCATAGTGCCATGGATAGGAAACGTACCCTCGATCGCAGGCGGTGCCTGTGGAACTGCAGCCTGGTGAACGTTGTAGACACGTCCATACTGTAGCTGCCCCTGCTGAGCTGGGACTTCTGGAATGGGTGGCAATGCTGCCATCTGTGGTGGTGCGGGAAGAGCGGTGGGAAATATAGGTCTCTGTGGCTCCTGGCGAGCACCCTGCTGCTGCTGCTGTGGGGCCCTGCCCCTATCAGGACAATCCTGCTTCTTATGGCCAGTCTTGCCGCAAGTAAAGCACTTCCCTGGGAAGTTCCCTCCCCTCTGCCCCTGCTGTCCCCGGCCCTGGTGGCCTTTACCATTCCTCCCTTGGCCCTGCTGGCCCTGATGGAACTGCTGCCCATTCTGCCCCTGCTGGCCCTGATGGCCGTTTGGGCCCTGATGGCCCTGACGGATACCTCCCTGACCCTGCCTGTAGTTCCCTGACCGGAACCTCTTATTATCCCCCTGCTGGGTACCCGGCTCATTTTGTCTCTGCCCCTGACAGGTTTGTTCCCCGCTGGCACCATGTCCTCCAACCCTGCCCTGATGGCTAGACTCCCCCGACCGCTTGCCCTCGGCCATATGAAAACGGTGGTCCTGGCAGTGCAATAATGCAGCGTTAACCACATCAGAATACGTGGCCAACGATAGGTTCCCTAGTAGATGTTGACGGATCCTCCAATTCAACCCATCGATGAACTTCTCTATTTTCTTCTTCTCTGTTGGAATCTCGTCTGGAACGATATTCAACAGGTTAGTGAACTCGGCCTCATACTCGGCCACTGTCTTGCCCTCCTGCTTCAAACTTATCAGCTTCCTCCTCATCTCTGTATGAACTACGGACGAAAAGTACTTGCGGTCGAACCGCACCCAGAACTCCTGAATCGTAAGGGTATCCCTCTCCTCCGCGGTGGTAATAGACTCCCACCACTGTAGTGCAGATCCCACTAGCTTGAAAGTAGCTAGCACCTGTTTCTGAACATCAGTGCACTCATGCATCCTCAAATGCCTCTGTATGTCCTTCCTCCATTGGCTCGAGACTACCACATCCGAGCTGCCTGCAAACTCTGGCGGATGCGCTTTCTGAAAAGCGTCTCGTACACGCTCCCAAGCAGACGGGAATGCATTAACCTGTGCTGGCGCGGCAACCGGCGCCTGAGGCGGTGCCTGCTGAATCACGGCAATCGCGGCATTTACCGCTTGGGCTACTATAGCAGCAACCTCAGCGGCGTTCATCATGCCCTGAACTGGAGCGGGCTGGGGTTCGGGCATTACATTCATGGGAACTCGTCGTGCACGTCGTGGAGGCATCTGAAATAAGAACAAAGTTTATAAGTTCGCAGTTTATAAACTTAAAATAGCTGAAGAACGAAGCATACACAAAAAGAGTACAACAGTCCTAAAATATAGGGCTCTATATCAAAGAAAACGTAGCGGAAACATAATAGCCGTACAGATCCTAAAGGACACTAGAACCTGATGCTCTGATACCACCTGTGACACCCCGACTAATTAAATACCGGGTAGCTACTCCTTTATAAAATTAATTCAAAATGCCAAGTTGGCTCAGTTAATAGCATCACTGTCGAAAACATTTTTTTTTTATTTCTAACCACCTAGTATTTAAAAAGCAAGTTGCCAAATTTTAATTTAAGTCTGATTAACATGCAAGATGTAAAATGAAGAAATAGATAACACCATTCACCATGCTGAAGTAAATAAATAACCATCACAATAGAGTAAATAAAGTCTGGAGGAAAACTCCTCACTACAAGCCCATAACTGAAATGAATAACCGAAACTGAAATAAAACATGCTAAAGTCTGAAGCTGAAATGTAAAAGATGTCTCTAAAGAAATGGGCAACATGCCCTACAGCTGATAGATAGTGACTCTGGAATCCAAAGAGATAGAAGCGTCGACATGCAAATCCCTGTAGCTTCCACAAGCAGCTACAACTCGTCACCTGAATGAGTACCTATGCTTGGTGTCCTTGTGGCTGGGCACCTAAAATAGTTTTACAAAGAAAAAGATTTGAAAAGCAAACGGGTCAGAGCCCGAATGTGGAGTTATATTTTAAAAACCTGCAAGTGCTTTAACAACATTTAAAACATTAAATGCAAAGTACATGTTAGGACGTACACTCGCATGATATCCTCACCTCTCGTCTAACTGTGCACTCCTAACGTAAGTACCCATCTAAAACGACCCATACTACTAGCTAACTGACAACATAACTAGCTAGACTGCCAAAGGTTCTACCCATTTTACTCGGTTCCATTTAACATAACAACGCTCGTAATTAAATAGAGGTTTAACGGAAACTCAGTTACTAAATATGCCATTGATATAACTATCAGTTAACTCATTATATAACTCGAAACAATACCATAATATTTTTTTCAACAATAACGTGAGGATTCCCATTAATATAATGTATATTATTCATATCATAAATATACAATACAAGCACCCCGCAATCTAAGCTGTAGTGCACACATACTCTGCTATCCATCCCGGTACATCACGTACATAAGGATTACACATTCCGAATCTCTCAGGAATAGTTCAGATAACACAAATCACAAATAGTGGAGGCGAACATAGTCACCATCACGTGGGTCATGCACATACCTACGCTCCCACGGTCAGCGGACTTATTAATATCACAATAAGTCTTTCTATGACCTATGTTCATCAAGGTACCAGTCTATATCCCCCCCGTAGGCACACAAGGATTAGAGGGTCCTAAGCGAACGTAACCTCCCGTGATAGCAAGTATGGTAGGTATGTCATACACACAATCCATATACCAATACTAAGTAAACACACATCTTAGTAATACCGTATTTTAATCGTAGTACATATTGCACTCCCGTACTAACTATAATTATCACAATTCATACTATTCCGGTTTATAATTATATGCGCCATAATTCATCCTCACGTTGTAGTAGACACTCGCGTCTCACCCAAACGATTCATTCTAATTTAACTCTCTTGTATATAATTTCCTTCTCATATATACCCAAATGTCCCAAACCTATCACTACGTCATCAAGGAAGGTTAACTAGATCTTCGAACAAGTTTTCGGGACTCCAAAATTCAAAACAGTCCAAAATAGGATCAAACTGTCAA
Source organism: Sambucus nigra (assembly GCA_949130495.1). Classification (NCBI taxonomy): domain Eukaryota; kingdom Viridiplantae; phylum Streptophyta; class Magnoliopsida; order Dipsacales; family Adoxaceae; genus Sambucus; species Sambucus nigra. The sequence goes on along the minus strand of OX422209.1, from coordinate 265,090,062 downwards.
CTCGTTAGAAGTCTCGTTCGAACGAGACTTCGAACGAGTTTGGACTGTCAGGTCGTTAGAAGTCTCGTTCGAACGAGGCTGTTCGAACGAGATCCAGTTCGTTCGAACGAACTGTCCCTTCTAACGATATCTCGTTCGAACGAGATATCGAACGAAATCACTACTCGTTAGTAAAGACTGGTCAACTCGTTAGAAGCTCGTTCGAACGAGCTCGTTCGAACGACCTGGGGGCTGCTTCTAACGACTGGCCAGTTTCGGCCCAGATTTTTCCCCAATTCGTTTTTCAACATTTTTACTCCTCAAATCTTCTCCAAAATACGTCCCAATGATTGATTTAAGATATCTAAACAATTCTAAACACAATATAACCACATCCTATCACGTTTTTTATGGATTAACTCATCCTAATCATCCATCAAATTTGCAAATATTAAACTTTCCCCCCAAATTATTCATGAACAAGAACCCTAATTTTTAAACCCTCAATTCATCAAATTAAATCCGTTTTTGTTTCACCCAATCATGTATAATCATCATATAATTTCGTCTCCATACTATTCTACGTGCAATTGGTCCTCAATAATCAAATTCTAAGTCCAATTAACATGGGTTTTCATTTATCTTCCAAGAACAATTTGTAAAACATCAATTTTCTAACATGGAAAGAACATCCTTTGAAATTAAACATAGTTAAACCACTTGCGTTGTTTGTCTCTGAATTTGGTGTGGATTCGGTGTAGAATTTCTGCAGAATTCCTCTCTCTCTCTCCTTCTCCAAGCTTTCTTCTCCAAAAGGCTATGGTGGCTAGGGTTTGCTTTGGGGAAACTTATGAAAACCTAATTTAATAAACCTCCGTAGCTTGTTGGGTTAATAAGGGTTGGTTGGGTCAATTCCTTATCAGATTACAACTCTCAATTTTCGTCACTTTTACTTCCTAAAAATGTAAAATTACCAAAATACCCTTTAAGTTATCGGTATGGCCTAAAAATACCCCGGGACCCAAACTATACCCCCGGCTAGTGTTTTCTGACTATCTCGACCCTTCCGGACGCGTTGGCGCACTCAAAACGACCATACAGATTACAGATTTTAAATTCACTTTTATTATCAAAATATTATACCGTGACGCGGCGGTCCCACGCGTCTCAACAAAATTTCTAAAATGCCGTATATAAATCCCACGACAAATTTTATAATACCAAGTTCATATATAATCATATATGCACATAATAAAATACCAATTCGCATCTTATTAGTATTTATAACCCGGATTAATTTCCAATTAATACGCATTTAATTAATTAATCCCAAAAATAAATATAGCCAAAAGTACGGGGTATTACATTAGCATGATAATTAATCTAATATATATTAAATATCAATAAATGAGTTGTTTTTTTCGTCATAGAGTAAATTCTAGCCGAAATCCAAATCCACAAACCCAATCTTCAAAATCTCAATAAAGATTAATTATGGTTAAAATGGACTTGACCAAAATTTTGGATGAATATTGAAACAAACTTTCGATTAAAGTGAGCTTGCATGGTGATCAAAAGTGCTTTAATGGTGAACTTGGTATTCACAAGGTGAAGAGAGAGAAAGCTTAAGCAAATCGGTAAAACTAAATTAACTATGATTTAAAACACACATTCGTTGATGTGAAACTTTACCATTGTAGAGGAAAATGCTTCATGGAAGTGAATGACCTCTTTCGTGGGTCACGAATAAAGCCCGAAAAAATTGCGATTTACAAACAAGGGAAAACACCCCAAAATTCAATGTGACCATGTACAATAAGACCCACTAAGTCTAACACACGATTAATTATCATAATATTCTTGTTTAACTTAATAATCAAGGTTTAAGGTTATACCACATACACTAAAATGAAAAATGAATAAGCTTATGAAGACTTAATGGATTTTTAAGGCTAGTAACATATGGGGCAACATATATAACCCAAGTGAAGAAGAATTGAACATGTTTAAGTGCTGAAAGATGAATTCAATGTTAATATTCAATAAAAGAACATTACTTTGAAAAATAAATAATGATTTTTATCTGTAACACCCCGCCTAATTAAATACCGGGTGGCCAGCCCCATACCAAATTAAAACAGAGTATACAGTTGGCTCATTCTTAGCATCACTTTCGAAAATATTTACAACTCACCCAATACTCAATTAAGCTGGTGTTAAAAACTTTTCAAATTTTAATTTCAACAAAATCAATTTCCAATTTAAAAATAACACAAAACATTTTATTCTACAACACTGATAACCAAATAGATAACACAAAAGAATTTAAATGCAACTGGAATAAACATTCCCAAATAATATAAATCCATTACAATAATCCCAACAATATCAAATGTATTAAAAAGACACGGATACAATAGTACTTGACCCCGATAGGAAAATGATGATTGAAATCCTTAGGGCGACATGCCCTAACTAAGAGTACTGTGAATAAAAAAGATGATAGGCGTCTAAGTAAAACTCCATAAATCCATAGCCTGTCATAATCCGCTAAGGTTGGCGTCCCTGTTGCTGGACACCTGATATAGAATATACAATAGAAAAGAAAATATGCGAGGAAACGGGTCAGAGCCCGATTGTGAAAATGATTTTTTTAAAACAGCAAGTATTTAACAAGTGAAATAAAGCATTTATTATGTACATGTTCGATCTAACTCTCACATGCTATTCTCACCTCTTAACTAGAGTGCACACTTAATGTTTCCTATTAACCTCCTAGTTAATGGTTTCTCTTTTCTAGTCTCCATATTAAAATTCCATTCCCATATCATAATCCCCGTATGTCCCATACCATACGTCACATTATTATTCATTTACATCTCTCATCGTTTCTCATTAACATGAATCATTTCTCATTAATATGAATTAAGCTTTTCAATAAACATTCATTAACTTAATTTAATTATCTTTCTGTATTCACCGTTATCTACAATTATCACACAATAGATGATTTAACCAAAATATATCCATTCATTCATTTAATCCATTATATATATGTATTCATATATAATACGGCACCTCTAGTCATAGCTGCGGTGCAATGCATTACTCTGCTATCATGTCCTAATATCGATGGTCGCCGAATAGGAGACAAAAGGTTCGGTAAGAATTCCTCGAACCACAAACAGCAACAAACAAATTGGAGGCGAACATAGTTATCGTATCCATTGGTCACGCACATACCTACGTTCCCATAGTCAGCGGACTTATCAACTCCCCGATAAGTCTTTCATAGACCTATGATCTCGAGCGACAAATCAAAGATCCCATGGATTCATCAGGATATGACTGCCCTCACGTGCAAACCTCCCGTCGATAGCAACTAAGCTAGGTATGTCATACACATAATCATTAATCAATAAAATAGGTATTATCATACCTATAGTATACTATCAACAAGGTACACATATTACCCTTAGATTATTCCCACACGTAGCATTATATTTCCTTAAATCCCACGTATAACAATATCATAACTTTACTTCTTAATTTAAGTATTCCCGAGCCTCACTCATTACTCAAGGTTCAAATAGGTTTTTCCTCAACATATATTCAGTAAGAAGCCACTAATATCCTACTGGTCCATATCTTCATATCTCCCGAATGACTACGAATCAAACTCTCCCTATTATCAGGGTTAAAACCGATAGTTTCAAATCTCTTATAAACACCTCTTCTTTCACTTAGGATTAAACCCTCTTGTAAACTTAAGGATACCTAGGCGTTATATTAAATTACCCCTACTGGTCCCATCTTTAATCCTCATACTTCCCCATTTATAATTCAAAAAATGAATCTAACAACCGAAATTCCTTTAAATTAATTATCATTATTCCAATCAATTAATTCCCAATTAAATTAATTCAAATCTTATCAAGGGCTCACTGATATTTTCTAAGTCGCATAATATCCAAAAAATAATCACCAAAGATCCACAAAAGGTTTGGGATAAGGATCAACATTTAAAATTAAGAAACTATAGAAATTCTGGGGAGGTCGATCGATCGATCGAAGGCAGGGGGCGATCGATCGATCCCTCCAGTAATAACCCAGTTTTCTGCATTTCTGCAACTACGGGTATCACCATTTTTATTCATTATATCCTTCATATTAACATCCAAAATGACTTATAATCCTTACGACATGATGTATCAACATATACAAATGATTTCTAATGATCATCAAGAGATTGGATTAAAAAACATGTTTATATCCTTATTTAGAAAATTATCTACATATCATCTTCAAGAACACATCAATGGTTTTCATAATTTCTTCAACAAATTCATGACTATTTCATGGATTATTTTCAACCTACAACATGAGTTTAATTCCTATATCATTTCAGTTTCCAGAAATCCATTTAATGACTCCATTATTTCTTCCAAACATGAATAATCTTCTCTTTTCATACCTATTCTAACATGGATAATATACAAACTTAAATTGCGATTATCAAACACTTGCCTTTACTGAAGGTCTGATCCTTTGGTGTAGTATATCTCAGGTGGTTCTACCTTTTTCGGTGAGATTTCGGTGGTGGTTGGTGGTGGTGACACTTAGTTCTTAGTTCTTCTCCTTCCCAAGTGAACTCTTCTCTTCCCAAACACCCTTTCACTCTCTCTAGGAAGATGACTTCTCTAATTTGTTAAGAGGAGATGTATAACCCACGTACACTTAATCTACCAATACTTATAATAGGACAAAATCCAAAATCACTCTTCATCCCCCTAGAAAAATGACCAAAATTCCCTTTTGGCTTGTCTATTTATTTCCAAATGACTCGAGACTCAAAATTAACATCCAAATAGACTTTTCTGACTATTTCGAACCATCCGGATGCAACGACGCAATCGCAATGACTATAAGGTCGATAGAAAATAAATTTAATTTCCTTTTTAATTTAACAACTTAGTCCCAACACGTCCCATACCGCGTCTGACTAAAAATTCAAATTACCGAATAGCAATTTTCAATAATCATCACATTCATATATTACCTAAATATCTTTAAGTAATATTCAGAATTATCCATTTTAATATCCTCAATTCGGATAAAACCCAAATAAATTAATTTATAGTAAAATCCAATTAATCCATTAATTTAAAATATAACCCATTTTAAAAGTCATTAAAAATCACGGGGTATTACATTATCATGACAAGTTCATTAAAATTTTCAACAAACACTTTTTTCTTCCTAAAATAAACGCTTTTTTTATTAAAATATTTTTGGTCATATATCCTTGGTGTTACCCAATTTTTAGATAGACAAAAATCTTCACGACATCATTTTTTAAAAAAAAATTTCAAGTGGAAACTTTCACACTCAATAAAAGGGCGAGATGATTTTTTTCCAAATTTCAAAGGTAAGCATCTCAGTTTCCTCATGTTTTAGTCCTAACCACTTCAACACATGATTCTGCTGATATCTATAGAAAGTTTTATAAAAATAACCATGGAAAATTCTCACATTCACATGGCAAAAATGACAACCTTTTTTCAATTCACAACGATTTTGAGACACCACGAAGCATGGATCAAAATTATTTGTTTTATTCTTTTAATCGAATAATTTCCCATGAATGTTATGCGGTGTTAACTAGTTAAAGTGTTTGTATAGTTTATATTAATCACGCTTTATGAATTTCAAGACTTTCAAGTTGTAAATTGAAATTTGGAGAGTATATGTGAACAAACAAAACCGAGATACAATATTACATGAAAAGATCATACATCAATCTAGCATGTGATACATCTAATCTACAATCACATAATCAACAATTGTATCTTAAAAAATTGGCAAAGTTAATAAAAGTGCAAAAAAGGAATATGATGAGTTGAACAACAAGATAAGTATTCTAATAGTCCTAGGCGCGTCGAGAAACCACTCTCTCTAATAGAGGTCGAGGAAATCAAGTTAGTAGCCCTTTTGATCTCTACAAGTATCATTTTCATACTATCCTTTATAATCCACATATGACTCATACACAACGTCACGAGTTTAGGTCGGACATCAGGTAATTTTTGAATATCTCTGACTTTCTTGTGACAATGATCACATGTAAACATTTTAGGTTTATAAACATGGACATGATCATTACGATAAACATCCTCATAAATTTAAACTTTTTGTAAATTGAAACAAAAATCTTTGAGGTGGCCCTTTTATCACAATAGGAACAAAATTATCATTTCTAAGTTTCGTTATATGAAATGGTTGAGTTTTGAATAAAATATGAGTACCGACATTCTTCTCCTTTGAATATTTTACACCACCACAATCCTTAGGGTTTTGAACAATTTGGAAATTATTTCTACAAACGACGACCCATTTGATGATGAATATTTGACATGTCAAGTTTTTTCTCTAGGAAATTCTTATTTATTAGAATCTGAGACTCTAGAAAGTTTTTTTAATAGTTTTTAAAAGGTTGGCATTCGATTCTTCACAAACTTGAATATACCTTTTCAAATTGTCCAATGACATGGTAAAATCATCTCTTACACACATTCATTTTTAATCATAGGTAACTTCTTATTTTAAAATAAGTTAATCAAAAAATTCTAAGAATTCACTAAAGCATAAATAAATGGCTTGAAGTCTAGGGTAAAGAGAATGTCCATGAGCTTTTATAACTTGAAAAAATAAATTTATGTCTTTAAACATTTTAGCTCATTAGAAAAATAGATTTTCTCATTTTCAAGGATTTTAATATTCTCAAGTAAAACATCAGTATCAATAGAAAACTCAAAAGAGACATGGTCTTTGTTCTTCTTCAAAGTTTTGCAGAAGTTTCACTTTTATAAAAAGCCTCACATTTTTTATTAAGACTTTTGATTTTAAAATTAGTTTATCAAAAGAACTAAGAAGATCAAGTTTTTCACTATCAATGCTATTCACATAAATCTTTTTAGTGTAAGTTATGGAGTGATTCAAAAAATCAGATGTGGTTACAAGTCTTGTAAAAGCATGACTATTATGAAAAACAAACTATTCACTAAGACGATCACACATTCTTAACTCCATAATACACATAAAAGATCTACCTCAAGGCTATTAAACCTACAAAAGTGAGGTCGAGATCTGATACTAGTTGAGAATGCATGTATTCGAATCTGAGATGGAGAGAAACTACACAAATTAAAATAATTATTATAATGGAGTCAATTTTTTCTTTTTAATTTCTTTTTGGGCATAAATAAGACAACCCAAGCCTATGTGATAAAATATTCTACAAATTATATTGCCCAAAATTTTATCTTTAATGTTAGGTGATTAATTTAAAAGTAGAATTAGTACTAAAATCACACAACACTAAGTCGTATGAGGAAAATACCCACCAATGGAAAAAACTTCAGGCCAAAGTGGTAAAAAAAGACACTATAATAGAGTTCTACAAATAAAAACTAATGATTTACAATCACATAATGCATTAACAAACTATTTAGTCTTCCACGCCACATCTTTTAGAGAAGGCACCAATAATAGGAGAACGCTACACAATCACGACCATTTTTGGCTTTGCCAATGTATTTAAATCTTTTTCATGAAATCAAAATCTCTATTTTAAAATTCAAGATGAAATTTGTTCAGAATCCACCAAATGCTTGTGTACCATGTTTTTAGATGTGAGCTTTCCTAATGTTTTTGAATGTGTTAAAAAATTCTATAGCTTGCTCAAACCTCACAATAGATTTTTGAGATATCCACACAAGTCTATCAAGAACAAAGATATAAATATATTTGTTCAAGAATAAAGGTATAAGTGTTTAAGCTTCAATATGACTTATGATCAAATTTTAAAAATAAACATCTAAAAAATACAATGAGAGAAGTGAAGAAGAAATTTATTACAATACACTATAATTTTGGGGTGAAAGAATTATTTAATGAACTAGAATAATTAATTAAAGTGAAATTAGATGTTAGAAGTTAAATTAAATAAGAAAACTTTAATATGAATGAATTACTTAGATTTTTTCTAATTAAATGAATAAATAAAAATATTTAATTAATCAAGTGGTTTTCGAGTTTGGGTGGAAACCCTAGGGACATTTAAGTCATTTTAGTATTCATGCGTAACAAGTTAAAGCTTTAAAAAGCGTTAATCACGAATTGTAATTTATGCATAAAAAGAGTTGGGAATGAGTTGGAAACGTAAGTGATTATATTTAATTAAAACTCAAAAGAAAGAAAGTTTGGGGTTTGACCATGCTTCAAACCCATGACCGTGGGTTCTCTCAGCTGCGACCATGGCCTGAGGCCTGCGGCCGAGGGTATTCTCCACGCGATCGTGGCCTTAGAGGTTGGCGATCCATCCATAGCCCGATTACGGTTTGTTATGCCTTGTTTTACTTATAGGGTTCTTTTGGAGAAAAAATCATAACTTTAACATGGTTTCTCTAACCTAAAGCAAAAAAATTCTATATTCTCCATCCCTAACCTCCTAGACCTCGATAAAACATCTTTTAACCTTAATTTGGATGATATACACTTGGATTTTAAAGAATATTAAAGAAGATAAATTAAATGTTTTGGAGGATGAACAATTTTTCAAAATTAGAATTTTCAAAATACTCTTACAAGGCAAGAATATCTATACTTTTCTACTTAAGTTCTAAACGAATTAAATGTTGCCTAAACCCTAATCATAAATAATTTTTGGAATTTTATTAGGAACCTTATTAGGGAATGTGAAACGTAATTAGACCTATTTTTTTATAAACAACTTAGAATATTAATCAATACTTATAACATTGCATACTTTTGGGTATTGGGTTATGTTATGGGATTTCGATGGTGATGTTGGAATAATGTAATATGATAATTAGGTATTAAAACCGAATATACATTAATGCGTATGAAATTATAAATTGTAGAATAAAATTTATAGATTGGATCATGTTATTTAGAATTATCCATTTGGATGCTTACAATATTATATGCTTTAAATTTATGAAGTCTCCCATGAGCTTGAATAATGGCATACATAAATATGAAATAAAAGGAGGTGATATTGACATAAAAAATTAAAGGATGCTTTTGTTTAACTAAGTAAATGTAAATATTTTTGGAAGGTGTCGGGTGAGGTACATTTATTTATGATTTAGTTACATACGTGGGTGTTTGGGCGTTTAATTTGTAAGTAAACTATAGTCAATTGTTTTTCTCTAAGTATAGGATTATAGAGTACGTTATTTTTTCCAACTTGGTTATTTCTTATGTATAGGACTAGGAAAGGTATGTGGTCTTAAGTATTTCTAAGGTTTTTTTAGGGAATATGTGGGGATTTAGTATTTCCAAGGTATGGAATTTTGGAATACATATAGTTTTTTATGATCTCTAGTTATGGGACCTGGGATGGTTGGTTTGTTATACCGTGAGTCTTTTGGGTAAGAAAAATTGATGATAATGGTGGTTGTTAAAATCGTAAGTGACTTTAAATGCATAGGTGTTCCCCTTGGGACATTACACGGGTAAGAGGAGAGATGTGTCAATGTAAAAGACAATGGTTTGAAGTGGTTCAGACCTTAGGAGATGGTCCTATCTCCATTGTACAAAGGTGTTATGCTTGTTTATCAGAATGCAGATGATTATTAAAACCTAAGAGACCTTTTGAACTTTGGCCAAGAGAGTTCGAGGTCTTAAGGCATTCCTTACTAGTATATAGGACCTTATAAAGTAACTGAATGATTTCTCTAAAGGTTCCAAGGTGGTCATTTAGGGATCCACAAGATATGCAAATATCGTAAGTAATGGAATTAGTCCTAATTAAAAATATAAGCTCATGATAGTGGGTCGTGAGTATGGAATGGAGTATAAACACTTAAAAAATGATAAAATCCTTGTGAATATGATTGTATAAATGCTTTAATCACTTTAAATGATTGAGATTGATCCCTCTTCACCTTGCACCAACATCCTACTTAAAGGAGAACTCCCGAAGAGAGAACAAGTGGACTGTCACAACATGGCTGATGTGTCCTTGAGGGAGGATGGTGTCAAGAGATAGATGGAATGTTGGTCAAAATATTTACATGTGTAGCAAGATGATTGTTGAGTGCATTAAATGCTGATGAGAACACTCAGGGCAAATAGATTTGGATGGTAATGGTAAGTGGAACAGTGGTCTGCATTCCACCTGCTCTACTAGACTGGTCGAGGAAGCTCTGTTGAGATATTCTGAGCTTAGGACCCATCGTAGGTTAGTATAATATTATTATACGGATGTTTTATGGTGATACACCTTTGTATCGAGGGCTAAGCAGCCTAGGGAGGCCATTTTCCTTTAGGTCGAGGTGTGTTTTTGGCATCAGATGCAACGACAATTCGGTTCTAAGGTCTTTAAGATTGTTTGGGGAGGTATGATGAAAAGATTGACCTTTCTCGAAAGAAGGATGAATGACTAAGGTATTCTGCCGTGCCATAACTTATCCTTAAGAATCGCACAGGTATTTAAAACTAAGTATCCCTTTATCTAAGGCCTACAATCAGTTGAGGAGTATCCTTTTTTGCCCGAAGGTGGTTTGAAGGGGATTAGGAGTCTGGAGAAGGTCAAGGGCTAATAATGGATCACGATTAGCCCCTTGTTGCTCTTTGAAATAATTATGAAGGGCAATTATTATCCCTTTAACTTAAGTTAGGGGTAATTTCGTAACTTATCACAAAGATACCTCTTATTTCTAGATTGTATCAGTAAGGAGGACTCAAGTGATTGATAACATTAATGGGAAATTATTTTGAAGGATGGACAGACAGGAGAATAATGTATTAGGAGTTACAAAGAAGCCCATTGGTAAAGACAAGGCTTCTTACTATTCACGAAACCTTTCCTTTTCCTTCCGAATCAAAATCTATTGACTTTCCCATAATCTTTGCCAAAAATGTCTGCTGCAAGTTCTTCCCTTATGAAATCTCTGTCACGAAGCCCCTTGTTGCCTTAGACTCTCATGTTTTCCTTCAATTGATCAAAGAGGAGGGTGTTGGGATCCTTAAGAGGACGTATCTGGATGTGTATAAGCCAAAATTCACTGGTGGCCTTACCCCACTTCTTGAATAACTGATCAGGACTCAATGACTATTAGGAAAGATTACCAAATACCTGACTCTGTGGTGTTGAGGTCCTCCAAACCTGACCAAAATGCTTGCTGACAGTCCCTTAGCATGTCTATTTTAATGTTTCCTTATTGCAGTATGGAGTTGAATTACCCTACCTCTGCTAATGATAAGGGTTTTAAGAGCAATTGGAATTGCTCCCTCCCAGATGGTGGCTAATTCTTGGAGGTTACTAATGGCCATAATCCTAGCCTTTAGAGAGGCTAGTGGTGGTCAGTGAGATGTGGAACTGGACTAATTCTTCGAGCTATATCGAGTTTAAGAACTTAATAAGCCCTAAAATAAATGGTTAAAATATCTTTCATCGAAAGTTAATGTGGTATTTTCCAGGGATGGGCATATTACCCCCAAGAACTAGAAAAGGAAGTTCTTCTTCGTTAGTGGTGTCTGGGATACTTCTAACCCTGATGTGCCAATGGGTTTCCCCACTCTCTGGTATACTCCTTCAGCTTTGGGTAAGCCTTTATTCCCCTTTATTACTTGGATCTGATTTTTAGGACTGACCTTGGCATGATCCTTACCAATCCTCCTAATTTGTCTACAGTGATCGTTGATCCATCTGAGCATGAGAAGGAGATTATGGAAAAGTCCTTGAAGTTGGATTGTAATACTTCTGAGGCATTTGTCATAACCAAATGCTTTTTTGGCAGTAGTCTAGGGCCTGAGCCCCAACTCGTGACCTCAGGAGTTCTCCTCCAACCCCTTTAGCTCGTGGTAGGGGAATTACTGAGGTCTGAGCCCCTTTTGTAGTGCATTGAAAGAGGAAAGCTATTACCATAGTGGTGTCTAAAATCCCCGAGGCTTCTAGTGAGGAGGAAGACTAACCTCCGAATGAAGCTAAGACTATTACTCCATGTTTTGATGAAGAAGAAGGTCGATGAAGTATGTGGCTTACCTCCTGACTTAGTTTTCTTCATTCATTTCAACTATTTTGATAGTTAACTTTTCCCTAATTATTTTATGCAGTAAATAAATGGTAAGAAAGAAGGATGAATAGGAGGTTCACCAATGATATGTTAATCGAGGTCGTTACTATTAACGAGAAGAGGTCTTTGACTACTAAGAAGTTAAAGCTTGATACATCAGTGGGTACCCCTACTTCGGAGGTTAAATCGATGAAATGGGATGTAAAGTAGCCTAAAATCAAAACCTTACCCTTGTTGTAAGTATTATTTGAAGAAGGTTAGACCCTAAGGAAACCCGAGGTCATTATTTTATTTTAGGGGTCTTGTAACCCCTGGTCTTAAGATTAAAGGAAAGGAGAAGGTGTTTTTTGAAGGAGGAGGAGGACCTTAAGAGGGGTTTTAAAACCCTTAGCCATTTTAAGGGGCTGACTGCAGATGAGAGGTATTCCCGACCTCTGTTTGTTATGGATATGAATTCATATTCTTCTTTAGTGGATGCCCTTCATTTAATGGCCAAGATGAAATGTTTCGATGATGTAACCAAATTGAGGACTCGGGAGACCTCGTTAATCCTAAGGACATAGTTCACTTATTAGGTAAGGTACCTTCACGATTGCTCCGATTCTCTCTCGATTATTTTTTACCTTATGTTCTTTTTACTTACACCACTTTATTCTTTTTGCAGTCTTAACACTTGATTGAGGCTATTCTGATTGATGCGTTGATGTTAATAGAGGATGGAATAAGGTTATTAAGATGGTGATGGGATGGACCCTTACCCGGATGTAACTAGATCGGATAATAAATGACCCGAGGGTAGAGACAGACATCCTTAAAAAGGAGAAAGATGATCTTAGGTCCCGAGTTATTATTCTATATCAAGGGAAAATTTTGGATGCTAAGAATCCGAAGGACAATGACTATTTAATGGCTGCTACGAGGGAATCTCTGGTGAAGGTGGTCAGATTGAAATTTTTGAGATGGCGGGGACTCTACGATGTCATAAGGATGAAGTCCAAGTCTTACAGGATAAACTCCTTTATGCTAATAATAAGGTGAAACTACTAAAATAATTTGTTAGAGATCCCACTTTTATAAATGAGGACCTAACCTCTAGGGGTTAGGAGTTCTAAAATGAGCATTCTAGGGTATCCTTGGTTTATTCCACTCTTTAAGGGGATATCCACTCTACTGTTAAGAAAAATGTGGATATCTATCTCAGGTCTGAATCATTTAAAAATAATATCTCCTATAATTATAGATTTATATTTAATCCTTACAAAATGAAGGTCCAAAAGTTGTTCCCTGACGTGGATAATTCTGGCATATTTGTTGAGGGGCTTGAATCTAGTCGAGAGAGTTTTGATGATGGGTATGACCTTGTTGAATGGAAGAAATTAATAAAGATGATGCCTCCACCTCTATCTCAAGAAGTGAATCCATTGTGGAGCCCCATAATACCAAAGCTTAATTAGCTATTTATGTAATAATTTGTTTTGAACTGCTAATTAGCCATGGGCCGTTGATATATTTCCCCCACATTTTATCTTTAATAAGAGTAATTTTTTGGAAGGACGTATGTTGTTCTTCCTTCTTTACTTCATACTTTCTTTTTGCTTTTCTAAGTAGCTTGTTTAACTACTAGAGGTCTATCTAGGGTTTTACCAACATATAATATGCCTAGCCTCCTAGCCCTCAAGATTACTTGGTAAAGAAACATAACAAACAAACTTGTTGAAGTAGATTTGAAGGACCTAAGACCTCTATTTTATACTTACGTAGTTTGCTAAAGTTAAGGCTGGGGTTCTGTAGTTGTGCATTAAACATTAGAAACTTTGCATTCTTGATGCTTATGCTCTTGTGAGAATGGAGGCCCATAATTTTTAAACATAAAGTCAAATCTGTAAGAGGTTGTTAGACCTTAGATATAAAGTATGGATTTTAATATTTGAAATATAAAGTCATTGTAAGGGTCCAAATACCTCCGGAATTAGATAAATTTTAACCTGAAGTTCCACAACGAATCCTAAGACCTACGAACATAGGTGAGTTTTCAAAATTTTGTAGTTCTTATACGTGTCTTAGACCCCCGAATTGAAAAAAAATAGAATATGAAGTACTTTTAAGGGTCTGAGACCTTTGGACTTAGATAAATCTTAACCTGAAGTTCTAGGTTGAAATTTTGCAGTCCTTGTATGGGTCTTAGATCTCCGAACTAAAATTTTTGGAATCTGAAGTCCTTATTAGGGAATGAGACCTCCGGACTTAGATAAAATTCAACTTGAAATTCCACTACAGGGTCATAAGACCTATGAACTTACGTAAGTTTGAAAATTGACGTCTTTATAAGGGTCCTAATACCTATGGATTTAAGAAAAGTTTTGAGGGTCGTGTTAGGATAAAAAGCCTATGGGCATTAGGCCTTAGATTTTTGCTTTAAAAAACACAAGTTTTTTCTTTAAACATTTTTAAAAATCAAGTGTGAGGGGTTTAATGCTTATACGCCTTTTTTGTATACCTCTATGGAAAAAAAAGATTTTAAACTAAGTTAATGGGTTGTTTATGAGTCCTTGGACCTTAGGTTTTTGGAACCATGGTTGGACATCTCAATAATTCCTTTAGTATTTTATGGGTCTGGAGACCTTTTACTATGCTTTTTGGGTTGTTAAAATCGAGGATTGTAGTCTTTTTTTGGGTCCAGAGACATTTGACTATTAGTATTAAGCTAAGGATGAAATCCTTGTATCTTGAATGTTGGGTCCTAAAACCTTAGCTTAAACCTAGAGTCAAGACTGAAATCCTTACAACTCTATTGTTGGGTTCTTATATCTTGTTTAAATCTTTGAGCCAAGGTTAAAATCATTGAAACTCTAATGTTGGTTCCTCAGATCCTGGTTTAATCTTTGATACAAGGCTGAAGTCCTTATAATTCTACTTGTAGCTGCTAAAGGAGATTTATGCAGAACACATAATGGGAAGCAAAACCTTCATTTCATTTCACTTGAGTAATGAATATATGTTTGGTAGTATTTTTTGAGGTACTCTATATTCCAGGGATCGGGGAGTTCGTATCCCTCTATATCTTTGAGGTAAAAGCAGCCAGGTTTCGTAATCCTGGTCATAACATATGGTCCTTCCTATTTCGGGCATATCTTCCCCTCACCATGGTTTCTATTTGCGAGAGTGGCCTACTTTAGGACTCGGTCTCCCACCTTGAATTCCTTATGAGATACATTGTTATTAAAGTTGGAAATTATTTTATTCTTGTAGGATGATATACGGACAAGTGCAACCTTTATTTTCCCTTCTTACCCGTCCATAGATACCTTCAGACTTTCTTCATTAGCCTCAGGTTCAAACTAGGATACCTTTTATATGGGTTGTTCGACCTTTATTAGGATTACAGCCTAAGTGAGCTTTGGTTAATGATAAAGGACTTTATCCCATTAGACCTCTAACTAAGGTCCTGTAATCCCACGAAATGGTTGGTAGTTATTCGGCCCATAGCCCCTTGGCCTTTAGTAGACTCTTATTCAAGTTATGAAAGACCATTATATTTATAACTTTAACTTATCCCTTGCCCCGTGGGCGATCTGGTGATGAGTAGTGGTTGCTCATGCCATATTCTGAGCAGAACTACTTGAATTTTAGGTTGTTAAATTTCTTTCCACTGTTTGAGATGATGGACTTAGGTAGACTAAACCTAGAGATGATGTTCTTCCAGATGAGGTTAGTAGTCTTCTTCTCAATGATGGTGTCTACAGGTTCTGCCTCAGCCCACTTGGTAAAGTAATCAATGGCTACTATGCAGAATTTGTTTTGACATTTGTTGAGAAGCAAAGGTCCTACCACGCCCACTCCCCATTGAGAAAATGGCCATGGAATTATCATTATATCCATCTTCTATGTTGGTTCCTTTGGAACAAAATTAAACTTATGGCATTTTTCACTACACTGCACTAGATCCTTAGCTTCCTTTACCAACATCAGCCATAAGCATCCTTACTTTAGACTTTGTAAATAAAGGTCTTTAGTCCTGTGTGGGAATCACAGACACCTTCGCGAAGGTTTTTGAGAACTTAATTGGCTTCTAATGCACTAAGGCATCTCTGAGGTACAGAGCATTAGCCATTCATCTACAATAATCCATTCTCTAGGTAGTACCTAGAAGTTATTCACTTTACTCGTCTAGACTAAAAATTGTCTTTAGGTAGATCACCATTTTTGAGGTAAGCTTTGATGGGAGTGGTATAACTTGCACTTTGATCGAGCTCTACGGTGATAATCTATAGCTGCATTAAGCTTGGCTGATCCAGAGTGACAACTAGGACCTCAGAATCTATTTCATCTAATGATTCCATTTGCGCAAGGTGGTCTTCCTCCGTATTTTTTTGCTTGTGGGACCTTTTGATTCCAAACCTGCGGATCCTCCTGATGAGGTGGTGCATAATTTCCAAGTATCCTACCATCCTATCGTCTTTAACTTTATAGACCTCAGTGGCCTGATTGACCACCAATCGAGAGTCGCTGATCGTTTGTACCTGCTAAGCCTTTAGGTGGACATCTAGGCCTAAGCCTGCTACTAAGTCTTCGTACTCTACTTTATTATTCGAGCATTATAATTTAAAATGGAGAGCGAGATAAATTTGACCTCCTTGTGGTATGGCTATATGGTGTCTGACCCCACTACTTAAGCCATTTGAAGAACCATCTACGTGAATACCCATATTAAAGACCTGAGGTCCAGTTGCTGGAATAGGGGTTACCTAGGTTCTCGAGCTGTCACTATGACCTTAGCTCCAGAACTCATGGGATCTTAATCTACTGTCTCTAGGTTACTGAACCCTGCAATGAAGTCAGCCAAGCCCTACATTTTAACAACACTTAGAGGTTGATAGCTGATGTCCAACTCACCCAAATATATGAACCATTTAATAAGTCTTCCTGAGGTATTAGGCTTATGGTGGACCTGTCAGAGGGGTTGATCGGTCATAACCAAGATGGATTGAGACTTGAAGTAAGGTCTTAATCGTTTTGTTGAGATGATGAGGCAAAAATATAACTTATATATTTTTGGGTACTTTCTTTCAAGTCTTCCCCTAGAATCATCCGAGATAGTAGTGATGCACACCCCAGCTACATTTAAAGGTTCTGGAAGGCTGCCTCAACCATTGGGGTTCGCTTAAAGGCCTTCTTGAATTCTCTAAAAAAGGGTAAGCACTTGTCCGTGGTTTTGGAGACAAAATGATTGAGGGTGGTAACTCTTCTTGCTAAGCTTTGGACCTCCTTCGCTATTCTTGGAGATTTTTTTATCCAATATGTAGGCCCCTTTGCAAAGTGTACTTTTAGTTGAAAGTAATTTTTTCAAAAAAAACTTTTTCCAAATTTTAATCACGCACCAAGTTTGTGAACCAGTTTTACTTACGTTCAATTTTATCTTGTTTAATCAGAAATATGCATCTGGGTGATTAAAGTAAGTAAACTAAGCTAAAGTTCAGAACATCATATGTACGAGGAAACCACTAAGGGAAAAAAATTTGGATGGTCCAAACCAAATATTCACTATGATACCATTTTACAAAGGAAGACAAAAAGACTTACACAACGACTCGATCCCCACAATCCTTGACGATCTTCTTCACTTTAACCGCTCCTCAATAGTACCCACGTAGAAATCCTTCCACGATACTCGTCCATAACACACGCATCCATGGGTGCCTCGGTGTTCACCGATGCAACTTTGGCAACTGTCTACGATTAAGAACTCAGACTCTTCCACTTCTTCACCACAAAACTCTAACGAACGATGTTCAATAGAGATGAACAAAAAAAAATATCTCTATAGAAATTTTATATGACAGGTCGAATCCTTAAACAATAAGGATGGTTTTACTTTATAAACTTATGCAGAAAAATAAAACTGTCCTAAACTATATTTTGGTTATGCACACCCTTCAAAATTCTGAGCAAACACTGCCTTAACTAATAAAATTATGTCGGTAGGTCATTCGAACCATATGCATATGCCGTTCTAATGACTGCGAGATGTCATTTGAACTACATCACATGTCGTTTGAACCACTTAAACCAAAATCAGCGTTTCATACGACTCTAAACATCAGATAAGCTCAGAATACACGATTTAAACATTTTAAAATCATTTTTAATAAAGTTTCCATCCTTTAAAACTCATTCTGAACTCCATAAGCATAATGCGTTCATACCTGAGAGATATTCGGAATGCAATCAGAATGAAGATGTGAAATGTGCACCAATAAAACTCATCATGATTAATCTTTAAAGCTTTACCGCTACGTCTTCTAAACAAACACATCATAAACTATGTGGATATAGTGACAACATAAATCTATCTATGACTGAAACAAGTTTTGTTTGGGAAATAAGTCAATTATATACAAAAGGACTCAATTGGAAATTTTTCCCTTACAAATCTCTCACTTTTACTATTTCGGGATAAAACCCAAACAGTGAAATTACTAAGCTCGGTTATCAAGCCGTATGACACCTGAATCCCATCTGATAACTTCCTCAAAAAATTAAAGGATAAAGACTAGTATATGAAGGTCTGGAAAGCATGAGTTGTCTGAATGTGATGTAGTCTTGAAATCTCTAATCGCTGAAGAATACCTACACACATGAAATAGAAGTATGGAGGAACAATTGATATAAAAATATAATTATGTAAAACTAATCATTTTTTAAATATATGAGAAAAAACTGACCAATATGAGCAATACAATATGATACCAATAAAATATAAACACACATATGATCA
Source organism: Sambucus nigra (assembly GCA_949130495.1). Classification (NCBI taxonomy): domain Eukaryota; kingdom Viridiplantae; phylum Streptophyta; class Magnoliopsida; order Dipsacales; family Adoxaceae; genus Sambucus; species Sambucus nigra. The sequence goes on along the minus strand of OX422209.1, from coordinate 265,071,204 downwards.
AAAACATTATATCAAATTGTCATGCAAAAAGAACATTTGTGCTTATCTAAAATAAACCCCCCCTACATCACATACCATCTCCCCTCCTTTTTTTGTCTCGAATAGACAATAAGTGAAAAAGATAAAAACAAGAATATCTAGCATGAAATAATCGATTAAGCACATCTAGATACACATGGAAAACAAGCTAATTATAATCAAAAGATACCAACTCGTAGCTAGCAAACTGTCACAAATATGAAATCATCAATCTAAGCAAAGATGTGACTAAATAAATCAATAAAGAATAAGAATCAAAGCATGAATAATTACTATTGTTGCATGTAAATTGTCCAAATGAACCCAGAAGTACCAAAATAAAATGAAATCATCACATATGCGAAGCAGGTACTGAAAGAGAATAAGGGCTTAAAAATCTTGGCAGGTCATTCAAATGACTATGCCATGTCGTTTGAACGAGGTTAAAAGCGACCCAAAATAGTAATGTCTCATTTGAAGCAACTATCTAAATACCCTACAAACGACCATATCTGACAAAATTTACGTCTCGAAAATCGTGTTGTTAGAACCAAACTTCGAGTGACTTGGACATGTCGTTCAAATGACGTCCAAAGGTCATTTGAACGAATTCAACAATTTCTATATTTATGTGCTGAGAAAGACAAAGTTTTGCCCAGTGAAAAAATTAGCTCAAAACAGGTACTCAAAATACGAAACAGTAGAAAAACAAACTCAAAACAGACAAATAAAACAAGTAAAAATAATGTGAGTTTCTTGCCAACATAATATCTATGTGATTAAACGTAAAAATATGGAATGAATGGGCGTGAACTATAGCAAATGAATCATGACTTAAACACATCGAAACGATCAAGAAGCTCTAATTGATAGCTAAATGTCATCAAACTTAGTTTTAGCCATACGTGACAATTAATATATTGAGCTTAATGAACTAAAGGAAAAACATGCACACAATTCCAAAATTTTTATGATTCAACAAACAATAGCGCTATGACACGATTTTTCAACATTAGGATTCGTGCTGCAAACTCGTTGTTATTTTTCCATCCAAACACCCTCATATATTCATACTTTCTTTTTCTAGCTCTTTTGAGGTTTCTATTTTTCTCACCTTAGAGAAATCTTATTGGCCTTATTTTTGGCATATGATTCTTTTTATTGCTTTAATTTTTCTCGGTTTCTTTTAAATGGTGGCTTTCACGACGAGATTATTATTCTCTCGTAGCCCTTTCCCATGAACACTCATCATTTTTATAATTTAAGCAATATAAATACTCATGAAAATAGTTCTTGAATGCGCACCTCCTCCTAAGTCTTATTACGCATAGATGACAAAATTGAGAGGAGAATGTATCACTAAAGTCAAATATGCATGAGAAGTCAAACATTCATATAAACTCGTGCATGTGTGAAATGATGGCATATATACAAAGTTGAATCAAAATGCAAATAAACTTCGAAACAACCCCATTTGTCAATGGTCAAGATCATTCTAAGCATCTGTAATTATGACAAAATTTCTTAGCCACATGGATAATGAAATGATGGGGGTCCAAGTACACCAATATACCACATCAAACATGAAAACTCATGACACAAAAAATAAACCAAAAATCTTTTTGTGTTTTTCAAAAACTATTTTTGACTCAAAAAATGAAGTCTTTTTTGTATTTTCTCAAATATATAAAAACTAAAAATGTTATTATATTTTCAAAAAATTTATCAAAATAAAATCTTTTTGTATTTTTCAATTAAGACTCAAATAAATGAAAAAATATAATACAAAGAAATACACATGTCATAATACTAGCAAGATATATATCATGAAGCAAAGATTAACGTGTGACAAACATGACAACACAATCATCCTTTAGATTTAGCATGGGAAGAATCACGTATAACCATATAAGAACCATGAAGTTTAACTCCTAAAGCCTCTAATTCCGATTTCCCCACCCATGTAGGTGTGTACTTACGCATGGGGGTTTTGATAATCGAAACGACTTTATTCTCAAACTTCGAAGGAGCCTTCTTAAGGTTATAACAAAAATGCCTAAGGTGACCCTTCCTACAATAATGAGAACGAGTGTAAACATGATGAGGAATGTGACCTAAATGTGGAGCTTTCGTTGCGTTCCTAGTAGGCTCTCTCATAAGATTGGTATTGGATGTGGGAATGGGTGCAATATGATCAATAAATCATATACCACACTTATCATACTTTATTTGGACGATACCTAAAATCCAATCTAACTTTTTCAACCTTGCCTCCAAATAAAACTTCACCTTACTTAATTTTTCAATATCTCCTCAAGCTCATTAATACTAGACTCAAGTGAATGACTAAACTCCTCAAACTCTTGAATCTTTTTTTTCAAAGCCTCCATCAAATCACAAAGACTATCTCTCTCTCAACATACTCTAGCTTATCCCTAAGAGTCTTCTCCCTTGCCCTAATATCCTCAATCAAAGCATCATCATTTTCTACTACACGCTCATTCAACCTATCTTTCAACCTCAAGTTTTCCCATTTCACCTTTACCACTTATTTATACAAATCATTAAAGGCGACTTGTTACTCTTCCACATCAATCTCCCCTTCCTCACTAGCTTCACCCTCACTCACTATGGATTCACATTCAACGGACTCGGAAGTGTCATTCACATGAGAATCTGTATGAGAAGATGTATCATCTTATCTCACATGACATGCCATGAACGCTACAAAGTTGCGCTCAAAGGGGGAACTCTCTCCCTCTTCCGGTTCACTATCACTTAAAGTGGCATTATATTCTATCGGTTTCTTACCCTCCTTCTTAAGTCTATTGGGACACTTTTCTACCTTGTGACCATAACCCTCACAATCAAAACACCTATCTGACTCATCCCTCTCGACATTCTCATTGTTATTTTTAGGGACTTGATCCTCCTTCTTGTTCTTGAATTTTTCAAGTCTTTTGGTATCTTTCAATTCTTTTAGAACTTAAAAAACTTTTTGAACTTATTTTCCAACAAAGCACCATCTGTGAAATTAATGTCGGAATCATCATCGAAAACATTAGTCTCCTCCTTCCGGACTTTCAAAGTAATGCCCATTTCTTTATTTGGAAAGTGTTTGGAGGTAAATATGTCAAGCTCATAAGTTTATAAGTCACCTACAAGTTTTTCTTGTTTTTTTGATTCAAGCATACCCAAGGAGTCTAAAACGGTTACTTTGGGATCAAATCAACTAGGCAATGACCTTAAGATTTTCTTCATGACTCGGTTGTCGGGTATTTTCTCTCCCAAGTTTAATGATGAGTTGACAATATTGGACAATCTAACGTAAAAATCATTAAACGAATCACTATCAAACATCTGAATCGTCTTAAATTGTGTAGTGAGGTTTTGAAGTTTAGTCGGACTAACTATGCCAGTTCCCTCTTGAGTAAGTGAAAGAATATCCCAAGCCTCTTTCGAAGTTTCACACGCCATGATTTGATTAAACTCTTCCGGTGTGACATGTGAGGAAATTCTATGAAAACCTTTAGAATTATAGAGTGCAAGTCTAGGTTAGGCTTTGGTCCATGACTCAATGAGTTTTAAACTAGTGGCATCCCCCTATCACGTGACCAGTGGTGTCCAACCTTTTTCAACTGCTAACCAAACACGTGTAATACCCCGTACTTTTGACTATATTTATTTTTGGGATTAATTAATTAAATTGCGTATTAATTGGAAATTAATCCGGGTTATAAATACTAATGAGATGCGAATTGGTATTTGATTATGTTCATATATGATTATATATGTATTTGGTATTATGAAAGTTGTCGTGAGATTTATGTACGACATTTTAGAAATTTTGTCGAGACGCGTGGGACCGCCGCGTCACGGTGTAATATTTTGATAATAAAAGTGAATTTAAAATCTATAATTCGTATGGTCATTTTGAGTGCGCCAACGCGTCCGGAAGGGTCGAGATAGTCAGAAAACACTAGCCGGGGGTATAGTTTGGGTTCCGGGGTATTTTTAGGCCATACCGGCAACTTAAAGGGTATTTTGGTAATTTTACATTTTTAGGAATTAAAAGTGACGAAAATTAGAGATGTAAATATGATGTGGATATAGACCCACTAAGCCCATAACCAACCCATATTAACCCTTTAAGCTACGGAGGCTAACATTAAGTTTACAATCTTCCCCAAATCAAACCCTAGCCACCTTAAGCCACCATTGGAGAAGGAGCTTAGAGAGAGAGGAAACTCTGCAGAATCTTCACCAAACCTACACCAAAATCAGAAATCAAACCAAGGCAAGCGTTTTAATTATATTTAAATTCGTAGAATGTTTCCCCCATGTTAGAAAATTGATAAATTACAACTGTTCTTGAAAGATAATGAAAACCCATGTAGTTTGGAGTTTAGAACTTGAAAATTGTGAAGAGAATTGCATGTAGTATGATAGGTAGATGATTTCCCTTATAATAATTGTGATTTGAAGGAATTAAAACGAAATAAATTCCGGGATTTGATGATGATATAAACCTAGGGTTCATGTTCTAGAGAAATTGGGAAAAGTGTAGAGATTTGTAAATTTGGTTGATGTTATGATGATTCAATCCTTGAAAACATGTTAGGAGATGATGTAAATATGTTTAGGATGAATTAGAGACCCTAAAACGTTATTGGGATGAACCTTGGAAGAGATTAGAAGTGATAAAAATGGTGAAAAACGAATTGAGGAAAAATCTGGGCCGAATCTAGTAGCTCGTTAGAAGCAGTCCCCAGGTCGTTCGAACGAACTCGTTCGAACGAGCTTCTAACGAGTTGACCAGTCGTTGCTAACGAGTAGGAATTCCGTTTGATATCTCATTCGAACGAGATATCGTTAGAAGGGACAGTTCGTTCGAACGAACTGGATCTCGTTCGAACAGTCTCGTTCGAACGAGACTTCTAATGAGTTGTCAGTCCAAACTTGTTCGAACGAGACTTCTAACGAGTTGACAGTTTGGTCCTTTTTGGACTGTTTCGATTTTTGGAGACCCGTAAACTTGTTCGAGGATATAGATAGCATTTCTTTGATGAGATAGTGATAGACTTGGGACATTTGGGTATTTATGAGGAGGAATTTACATACGAGAGTTGTATTACATGGACGGTTTTGGGTTGAGACGTGAGTGTCTACTACGACGTGAGAAATTATAGCGCGTATAATTACAAACCAGAATAGTATAGATTGTGATATTTATAGTTAGTGCGAGAATGCGATACGTACTACGATTAAAATACGGTATTACTAAGATGTTTGTTTACTTAGTATATGGATTGTGTGTATGATATACCTACCATACTTGCTATCACGGGAGGTTGCGTTCGCTTAGGACCCTCTAATCCTTGTGTGCCTACGGGGGGAATATAGACTGGTACCTCGATGAACATAGGTCATAGAAGGACTTATTGTGATATTAATAAGTCTGCTGATCATGGGAGCGTAGGTATGTGCGTGACCCATGTGATGGTGACTGTGTTCGCCTCCACTATTTGTGATTTGTGTTATCTCAACTATTCCTGAGAGATTCGGAATATGCGATCCTTATGTACGTGATGTACCGGGATGGATAGCAGAGTATGTGTGCACCGCAGCTTAGTTCTCGGGGTGCTTGTATTGTATATTTATGATTTGAATAATATACATTTAATTAATGGGAATCCTCGTGTTAATGTAGTGTATATAACTACAGTATTGTTTCGAGAATAACATAACGGGTTAGTGATATATATATATTGCATATTGAGCATCTGAGTTACATTAAATCCCTATCTAATTACGAGCGTTATATGTTAATAGAACCGGGTAATAAGGGTAGGAACTATTACAGTCTAGCTAGTTATGATGTCACTTAGCTAGTGGTTATATCATTGTAGATGGGTACTTACGTTAGGAGTGCACAATTAGACGAGAGGTGAGAATATCATGTGAGTGTACGTCCTAACATGTACTTTGCATTTAATGTTTTAAATGTTTTTAAATCACTCGCAGGTTTTTAAAATATAACTCCACATTCGGGCTTTGACCCGTTTGCTTTTCAAATCTTTTTCTTGTAAAACCATTTTTAGGTGCCCAGCCACAAGGACACCAAGCATAGGATACTCATTCAGGTGACGAGCTGTAGCTGCTTGTGGAAGCTACAAGGATTTGCATGTAGACGCTTCTATCTTTTGGATTCCAGAGTCACTATCTATCAGTTGTAGGGCATGTTGCCCATTTCTATTTAGAGACATTTTTACATTCCAGTTTTCAGACTTTAGCATGTTTTATTCCAGTTCGGTTATTTATTTCAGTATGGGATTGTAGTGAGGAGTTTTCCTCCAGAATTTATTTACTCTTTTGTGATGGTTATTCGTTTTACTTCAGTATGGTGAATGGTGTTATTTATTTCTTCATTACACTTGTTGCATGTAAATCAGATTTTAAATAAAATTTGGCACTTACTTTTTAAATACTAGGTGGTTAGTAAAAATAAAATGTTTTCGACAGTGATGCTATTAACTGAGCCAACTTGGCATTTTGAATTAATTTAATAAAGGAGTAGCTACCCGGTATTTAATTAGTCGGGGTGTCACAGGTGGTATCAGAGCATCAGGTTCTAGTGTCCTTTAGGATCTGTACGGCTATTATGTTTTCGCTACATTTCTTTGATATAGAGCCCTATATTTTAGGATTGCTGTACTCTTTTTATGTATGCTTCGTTCTTCAGCTATATTAAGTTTATAACCGTGAACTTATAAACTTTGTTCTTATTTCAGATGCCTCCACGACGTGCACGACGAGTTCCCAGGGATGCTACGCCCGAACCACAGCCCGCTCCAGTTCAGGGCATGATGAACGCCGCTGAGGTTGCAGCTATAGTAGCCCAATTAAAAGTGATTGCCGTGATTCAGCAGGCACCGCCTCAGGCGCCGGTTGCCGCGCCAGCACAGGTTAATGCATTCCCGTCTGCTTGGGAGCGTGTACGAGAGGCTTTTCAGAAAGCGCATCCGCCAGAGTTTGCAGGTAGCTCAGATGTGGTAGTCTCGAGCTAATGGAGGAAGGACATACAGAGGCATTTGAGGATGCATGAGTGCACTGATGTTCAGAAATAGGTGCTAGCTACTTTCAAGCTAGTGGGATCTGCACTATAGTGGTGGGAGTCTATTACCACCGCAGAGGAGAGGGATACTCTCACGATTCAGGAGTTTTGGGTGCGGTTTGACCGCAAGTACTTTCCGTCGGCTGTTCATACGGAAATGAGGAGGAAGCTGATGAGTCTGAGGCAGGAAGGCAAGACAGTGGCCGAGTATGAGGCCGAGTTTACTAATCTGTTGAATATCGTTCCAGACGAGATACCAACAGAGAAGAAGAAGAAGATTGAGAAGTTCACCGATGGGTTGAATTGGAGGATCCGTCAGCATCTACTAGGAAACCTATCGTTTGCCACGTATTCTGATGTGGTTAACGCTGCATTATTACACTTCCAGGACCACCGTTTTCATATGGCCGAGGGCAAGAGGTCGGGGGAGTCTAGCCATCAGGGCAGGACTGGAGGACATAGTGCCAGCGGGGCACAATCGGGTCAGGGGCAGAGACAGATTGAGCAGGGCTCCCAGCAGGGGGATAATAAGAGGTTCCAGTCAGGGAACTACAGGCAGGGACAGGGAGGTTTCCGTTAGGGCCCTCAGGGTCCAAACGGCCATCAGGGCCAACAGGGGCAGAATGGGCAGCAGTTTCATCAGGGCCAGCAGGGCCAAGGGAGGAATGGTAACGGCCACCAGGGCCGGGGACAGCAGGGGCAGAGGGGAGGGAATTTCCCTGGGAAGTGCTTTGTTTGTGGCAAAACTGGCCATAAGAAGCAGGATTGTCCTGATAGGGGCAGGGCCCCACAGCAGCAGCAGCAGGGTGCTCGCCAGGAGCCACAGAGGCCTATGTTTCCCGCCGCTCTTCCCGCACCGCCACAGACGGCAGCATTGCCACCCATTCCAGCAGTCCCAGTTTAGCAGGGGCAGCTACAGTATGGACGTGTCTACAACGTTCACCAGGCTGCAGTTCCACAGGCACCGCCCGCGATCGAGGGTACGTTTCCTATCCATGGCACTATGGGTCGGGTGTTATTTGATACGGGTTCTACACACTGTTTTATAGCTACACACTTCGCGAAAGCTTTAGGATTGTTAGCTACGGCAGAGAGCACAGTGACGTGTGTCGACTCACCATTAGGGAGTGGGTCACTTATTTTCTTTATATGCCGGGGAGTGGGGGTAGATATTGGTGGTTTGGTATTGCCTGCAGACATGTTAGTGTTAGACATGCATGTTCACGATGTGATCATCGGTATGGATTGGCTCGTAGCAAATAGGGCCATGATTGATTGCTTCAGCGGGAGCATTATTTTTGCCATTCCGGGGCAAGAGATGTTTGTAGTGGCGATGCCTTGCCCAGAGGGAGGATCGACCGCTCATCTGTATTACATTGATGAGGATACCTCTAAGGAGGTTGTTATTCCTTTAGATTCGATCCCGGTTGTCAGGGAGTATTCGGATGTGTTTAAGGAGATACCAGGCTTACCACCCAGTCGAGAGATAGACTTCGTTATAGATTTTCTACCGGGTACGAGACCTATAGCACGTGCACTGTACCGTATGGCTCCAGCTGAGATGCGAGAGTTACGGGATCAGATAGAGCAGTTGTTAGGACAGGGCTTTATTCGCAGGAGTACCTCACCTTGGGGCGCTCCAGTTTTGTTTGTGAAGAAGAGGGACGGTTCACTGAGATTGTGTGTGGACTACCGAGAGTTGAATAAGGTCACGATACGGAATAAGTATCCGTTGCCTCGAATCGATGACTTATTCGACCAGTTGAGGGGAGCTTCTTTCTTCTCGAAGATTGACTTGAGGTCGGGATACCATCAGTTGCGTATCAGGGAGGAGGATGTCTCGATGACTGCGTTCTTGTCGAGATATGGTTCTTATGAGTTTCGAGTTATGCCTTTCGGTTTGACCAACGCTCCAGCAGTGTTTATGGACTTGATGAACAGAGTATTCAGGGATTTCCTAGATCAGTTTGTCATTGTCTTCATTGATGACATTCTGGTTTACTCTCAGACAGAGGAGGAGCACGCCGAGCATTTGAGGCAGGTTTTGCAGACACTTCGTCAGAACGAGCTGTATGCAAAATATGAGAAGTGCGGGTTTTGGCTGAAGGAAGTCCAGTTCTTGGGTCACATTATTTCTGACCAGGGAATATCAGTTGATCCGGGAAAGGTATCAGCGGTGAGGGAGTGGGGACAGCCCACGACACCAACGGAGATTCGTAGTTTCTTGGGTTTAGCAGGATACTACGGAAGGTTAATTCGGGGTTTCTCGGAGATAGCAGGTCCGTTGACATATCTTACTCGTAAAGGTGTGCCGTTCATTTGGAGTGATGCCTGTCAGTTGTCATTCGATGAATTGAAGGACAAGTTGACCTCAGCACCTGTGTTAGCATTGCCGAGGCCGGGAGTTGAGTATTTGGTTTACACCGACGCATCTTTGCAAGGGCTTGGAGGTGTATTACAGTAGGAGAGACAGGCCATAGCTTATGCTTCCCGTAAGCTTAAGCCTCATGAGAAGAATTACCCCACGCATGATTTGGAGTTGGCAGCAGTGGAATTTGCCCTACAGATTTGGAGGCACTATCTTTTGGGGGAGAAGTTTCAGCTGTTCACGGACCACAAGTCACTACAGTATCTGTTCACGCAGAAGGAATTGAATATGCGGCAGCGTAGGTGGCTTGAATTTGTGAAGGACTACCAGTTCGACATCCAGTACCACCCGGGTAAGGCTAACGTGGTAGCAGACGCGTTGAGCCGTAGGCCAGCAGATGAAGTGGCAGAGGTGTGGAAAGCTAAGTGGAAGGAATTGGGACACCAGGATGCAGTGGCCCGATCTTTCATGTCTGTGATGACCGTTACACCACAGATTGTCACGAAGGTAGTACGGGCACAGGCTAATGACTCGTTCTGTCAGGAGCAGATAGTTCGATTACTAGCAGAGGGAGCCGAGTCCTATACCGTTAGCTCAGACGGGGGATTACGCTTCAATGGGAGATTGGTAGTTCCGGAAGGGAAAGAATTACGGCACGATGTGATGGCAGAGTCGCACGGCTCACGATTCGCGGTACATCCCGGAGGGGACAAAATGTACCAAGACATGAGACGGCAGTATTGGTGGAGCGGTATGAAGAGAGATATCGCTGAGTTTGTCTCGAAATGCGCCACTTGCCAGCTTGTAAAAGTGGATCATCAGAGACCAGCAGGATTGCTACAGCCGTTGGAGGTCCCGGTGTGGATGTGGGAGAGCATATCCATGGACTTTATCACGGGGTTGCCGACGTCACAGAGGGGTCACGACTCCGTTTGGGTAATTGTGGATAGGTTGTCCAAGGTCTCTCACTTCTTACCCGTAAGGACTGACTACACTATGGGACAGTATGCCCAGCTCTTCATTTCAGAGATTGTGAGACTTCACGGTGTGCCCCTAAATATCGTGTCTGACAGAGACAAGATATTTGTTTCGAGGTTTTGGGAGAGTTTCCAGGAGGCCATGGGCACGGAATTGCGGTTGAGTACGGCTTATCATCCGCAGACCGATGGGCAGACAGAGCGCACCAATCAGATGTTGGAGGACATGCTACGCATATGCATTATTGACTTCGGGGTTGGATGGGAGCAGTACCTTCCACTGGTGGAGTTTGCTTACAACAACTCCTATCAGTTTACTATTGGCATGGATCCGTTTGAGGCATTGTACGGTAGGCCTTGTCGTTCCCCAGCATGTTGGTTAGAAGTGGGAGACAACAAACTACTTGGGCCGGAAGTGATTCAGGATACTTCGGCAAGGATTGAGTTGATTCGGAGTCGCATTCGGGTAGCTCAAGACAGGCAGAAGAGTTATGCTGATGCGAAGAGGTTTTTCAGGGAGTTCCAAGTGGGAGACCAGGTTTTGCTCAGGGTATCTCCGATGAAGGGGATTATGCATTTCGGGAAGAAGGGGAAGTTGGCACCGAGATATGTGGGGCCGTTTCCTATTATTGAGCGGATCGGACCGGTTGCGTATAGACTCGGGTTACCGGAGCATTTGCATCGGATTCACGACGTGTTCCATATTTCCTCGCTGAGGAAATACCTTAGAGATAATTTGGCTCATTCTCACATTGCTGTGGAGGACATCGATCTCCAGCCGGATAGCTCCTACGAGGAGGGGCCAATTGCTATTTTGGACCGAAGCGAGAGGAAACTGCGGTCAAAGATAGTCCCGTTAGTGCGTGTTCAGTGGAGACATCACAATGTCGAGGAGTTCACATGGGAGCGCGAGGATGAGATGCGCGAACGTTATCCAGAGCTATTTTTAGCAGGTACTTTCTAGTTTCAAATTTCGGGACGAAATTCAGTTATTAGGGGGGAGTATGTAATACCCTGTACTTTTGACTATATTTATTTTGGGGATTAATTAATTAAATTGCATATTAATTGGAAATTAATCCGGGTTATAAATACTAATGAGATGCGAATTGGTATTTGATTATGTTCATATATGATTATATATGTATTTGGTATTATGAAAGTTGTCGTGAGATTTATGTACGGCATTTTAGAAATTTTGTCTAGACGCGTGGAACCGCCGCGTCACGGTGTAATATTTTTATAATAAAAGTGAATTTAAAATCTATAATTCGTATGGTCGTTTTGAGTGCACCAACGCGTCCGGAAGGGTCGAGATAGTCAGAAAACACTAGCCGGGGGTATAGTTTGGGTTCTGGGGTATTTTTAGGCCATACCGGCAACTTAAAGGGTATTTTGGTAATTTTACATTTTTAGGAATTAAAAGTGACGAAAATTAGAGATGTAAATCTGATGTGGATATAGACCCACTAAGCCCATAACCAACCCATATTAACCCTTTAAGCTACGAAGGCTAACATTAGGTTTACAATCTTCCCCAAATCAAACCCTAGCCACCTTAAGCCACCATTGGAGAAGGAGCTTAGAGAGAGAGGAAACTCTGCAGAATCTTCACCAAACCTACACCAAAATCAGAAATCAAACCAAGGCAAGCGTTTTAATTATATTTAAATTCGTAGAATGTTTCCCCCATGTTAGAAAATTGATAAATTACAACTGTTCTTGAAAGATAATGAAAACCCATGTAGTTTGGAGTTTAGAACTTGAAAATTGTGAAGAGAATTGCATGTAGTATGATAGGTAGATGATTTCCCTTATAATAATTGTGATTTGAAGGAATTAAAACGAAATAAATTCTGGGATTTGATGATGATATAAACCTAGGGTTCATGTTCTAGAGAAATTGGGAAAAGTGTAGAGATTTGTAAATTTGGTTGATGTTATGATGGTTCAATCCTTGAAAACATGTTAGGAGATGATGTAAATATGTTTAGGATGAATTAGAGACCCTAAAATGTTATTGGGATGAACCTTGGAAGAGATTAGAAGTGATAAAAATGGTGAAAAATGAATTGGGGAAAAATCTGGGCCGAATCTGGTAGCTCGTTAGAAGCAGTTCCCAGGTCGTTCGAACGAACTCGTTCGAACGAGCTTCTAACGAGTTGACCAGTCGTTGCTAACGAGTAGGAATTTCGTTCGATATCTCGTTCGAACGAGATATCGTTAGAAGGGACAGTTCGTTCGAACGAACTGGATCTCGTTCGAACAGTCTCGTTCGAACGAGACTTCTAACGAGTTGACAGTCCAAACTCGTTCGAACGAGACTTCTAACGAGTTGACAGTTTGGTCCTTTTTGGACTGTTTCGATTTTTGGAGACCCGTAAACTTGTTCGAGGATATAGATAGCATTTCTTTGATGAGATAGTGATAGACTTGGGACATTTGGGTATTTATGAGGAGGAATTTACATACGAGAGTTGTATTACATGGACGGTTTTGGGTTGAGACGTGAGTGTCTACTACGACGTGAGAAATTATAGCGCGTATAATTACAAACCGGAATAGTATAGATTGTGATATTTATAGTTAGTGCGAGAATGCGATACGTACTACGATTAAAATACGGTATTACTAAGATGTTTGTTTACTTAGTATATGGATTGTGTGTATGACATACCTACCATACTTGCTATCACGGGAGGTTGCGTTCGCTTAGGACCCTCTAATCCTTGTGTGCCTACGGGGGGAATATAGACTGGTACCTCGATGAACATAGGTCATAGAAGGACTTATTGTGATATTAATAAGTCTGCTGATCATGGGAGCGTAGGTATGTGCGTGACCCATGTGATGGTGACTGTGTTCGCCTCCACTATTTGTGATTTGTGTTATCTCAACTATTCCTGAGAGATTCGGAATATGCGATCCTTATGTACGTGATGTACCGGGATGGATAGCAGAGTATGTGTGCACCGCAGCTTAGTTCTCGGGGTGCTTGTATTGTATATTTATGATTTGAATAATATACATTTAATTAATGGGAATCCTCATGTTAATGTAGTGTATATAACTACAGTATTGTTTCGAGAATAACATAACGGGTTAGTGATATATATATATTGCATATTGAGCATCTGAGTTACATTAAATCCCTATCTAATTACGAGCGTTATATGTTAATAGAACCGGGTAATAAGGGTAGGAACTATTACAGTCTAGCTAGTTATGATGTCACTTAGCTAGTGGTTATATCATTGTAGATGGGTACTTACGTTAGGAGTGCACAATTAGACGAGAGGTGAGAATATCATGTGAGTGTACGTCCTAACATGTACTTTGCATTTAATGTTTTAAATGTTTTTAAATCACTCGCAGGTTTTTAAAATATAACTCCACATTCGGGCTTTGACCCGTTTGCTTTTCAAATCTTTTTCTTGTAAAACCATTTTTAGGTGCCCAGCCACAAGGACACCAAGCATAGGATACTCATTCAGGTGACGAGCTGTAGCTGCTTGTGGAAGCTACAGGGATTTGCATGTAGACGCTTCTATCTTTTGGATTCCAGAGTCACTATCTATCAGTTGTAGGGCATGTTGCCCATTTCTATTTAGAGACATTTTTACATTCCAGTTTTCAGACTTTAGCATGTTTTATTCCAGTTCGGTTATTTATTTCAGTATGGGATTGTAGTGAGGAGTTTTCCTCCATACTTTATTTACTCTTTTGTGATGGTTATTCGTTTTACTTCAGTATGGTGAATGGTGTTATTTATTTCTTCATTACACTTGTTGCATGTTAATCAGATTTTAAATAAAATTTGGCACTTACTTTTTAAATACTAGGTGGTTAGTAAAAATAAAATGTTTTCGACAGTGATGCTATTAACTGAGCCAACTTGGCATTTTGAATTAATTTAATAAAGGAGTAGCTACCCGGTATTTAATTAGTCGGGGTGTCACAACACGCTCATCAATTGATTTTAAAGCACTTCTCAATCGCATTTTCCAATATGCATAATTTATGCCATAAAAATGGAGTTCTAAAACTATATAAATTTTCAAAATTCATCCTTAAAAGCACAAGGGATCAACACACAAAAAAAATGTTTCTAACTCTGATTCCAATTTGTAGTTCCCTTTTTCAAAGTGTGCCTTAGGTGCAAACTATTTTTCCAAAAAAAAAACTTTTTCCAAATTTTAATTACGCAATAAATTTGTGAACCAATTATAATTAAGTCCAATTTTATCTTGTTTAATCCTTAACATGAATCTAGGTGATTAAAGCCAGCAAAATAAAGTAAAGTTCACAACGTCGGATGTACGAGGAAACCACTAAGGAAAAAAATCTTGGAAGGCCCAAGCCAGACAATTATTATAATATGGTTTTACAATGTAAGATAGACAAACTTACACAACGACTCGATCCCTACAAGCCTTGATGCTCTTCTTCATTTTAACCGCTCCTCCACAGTGCCCATGCAGAAATCCTTCCATGATACTCGTTTATAGTACCCACATCCACGAGTGCCCCGGTGTCCACAGATGCAGCTTTGGCAACCGTTTACAAACTTGAACTCCTCTGCTTCTTCACTGTAAAAATCCAATGAACGATGTTCAACGGAGATGAACTAACTCCATATGGTGCAAACAAGATCTCTGTAGCAATTGTATATGAAAGCTCGGATCTTTAAACACTAAGGATGGTTTTAGACTTTGAAAACCTTAGAAAACTTATGCAGAAAAATAAAACTATTCTAAATTATATTTTGGTTCTTCACACCCTTAAAACTTCTGAGCAAACACTGCCTTAAATAATAAAATTAAGTCAGCAGGTAATTCGAATGATATGCATATGTTGTTCTAACGATTGAAAGATGCCATTCAAATGGCATCACATGTCATTTGAACCACTTAAACCAAAGTAAGTGTTTCATACGACTCTAAACATCAGATAAGCTCAGAATAAACGATTTAAAACATTTTAAAATCATTTTTAATAAAGTCTCCATCCTTTAAAACTCTTTTTGATCTCCATAAACATAATGCATTCCTAACTGAGAAATATTCGAAATGCAATCAAAATGAAGACGTGAAACGTGCACCAATTAAACTTATCATGATTAATCTTTGAAGCTTTACCTATGCATCTTCTAAATGAACACGTCATGGACTATGTGGAGATTGTGACAATATAAATCTATCTACGAGGCAAACAAGTTTTGTTCCGGGAATAAGTCAATTACATACAAAAGGACTAAATTGGAAATTTTTCCCTTACACAATAGTGCTTGGATCTTTTCTGGGTTGTCTTCAATGCCTCACCTGGTGACCTTAAACTTAAGGAACTTTCATCTATCCACCCAAAGAGTGTACTAATTCGGGTTGAGGCTCATTTGGTTATTTATAATAACAATAAAAGTCTCTATGAGGTTCTAAATGTGGGCCTAAGACTCAAAGATTTTGATAAGCATGTCATCAACATAGACCTCCATAGTCTTAGCAATAAGGTATTTGAAAATGGACTTCACCATCGTCTAAAAAGTGGTACGTGTATTCTTTAATTCGAAAGGCATAACTTTATTACAATAAGCACCTTTATCTGTGATGAATGAGGTATTTTCCTCATCGCCAGGGGCCATCCAGATCTGATTGTATCCGAAATAATCTTCCATGAAATAGAGGAGTTTGTAGCCAGCTGTAGAGTCTGCCAAGGTGTCAATCTGAGGTTAGGGATATCGGTCCTTAGGGCATGCCTTATTGAGGTCGGTGAAATTAACACACATTCTCGATTTCTTATTCGTTTTGGGCACAAGTTCCATAGCAAACAACTATTTTGGGTACTTAACCTCTGTGATTAAGTTAGAAGTTAGGAGCTTGTCAACCTCCTCTGCTGCAACATTATTTTTTTCTATAATAAAGAACATATAGTTTTACCGAACTGACTTATAGTTTAGGTCCATGCTTTGGTGATGGACCATGACCTCAAGATCAACCCCAGTCATGTTAGAGTGGCTCCAAGCAAGGATATATTTATTTTCCCTTAGGAACTGAATAAGTTCCTCTCTGAGGGAGAGGTTAAGACCTAAACCAATCTGAAATTCCTTTATGGAATCTTCTACATCAATGCACAAATGATTAAAGCTTCAGCAACCTCCCCTATTTTCTCTTTCTTTTCATTGAGTGGATCCAGACTGTCTAAACGTAGCGATTATATACTCAGACCTTATAGTGGGAACTCTTTTTACTGACCTTGGGCCTTTATAGGAGAGTGAGCCATAACGGTTTTGGTTGACATTTCAAAGGGAAAAATGTGTATTTAAGGGAACTGAATTTTTTTATTCCCACAGACAGCGCCAAACTGATGGATATTAAAATCGTTAGCGACTTTAGACCCATAGGTTGTCCTATTTGGACCTAGGATGGGTAAGAGGAGAGATGTGTCACTATAAAATACATAGTTTTAAAGTGGTTTGGACCTCAGCATATGGTCCTATGTCTAATGTACAAAGGTGTTATGCATGTTTATTAGATAGTAGATGAGTAATACAATCTAAGAGACCTCTTGACCTTTGGCTAAGAGAGTCTGAGGTCATCGTTACTCGTACATAGGACCTTAAGAAGTAACAAAATGACTTCTCTAAGGGTGCCAAGGTGCTAGTTTAGGCCTTTACGCGATATACAAAGACTGTAAGTAATTGAACTAGTCTAAATTACAAATATAAACTCATGATAATGGGAAGTGAGTATGGAATGGAGTATAAACACTTAGGAAATGATGAAACTCTTGTGAATATGATTTTTTGAATGCTTAATTTCTTTGAATGCTCGATATCGATGCCCCTTACCATGCACCAACCTCCTACTTATAGGAAAACTCTTGGAGAAAGAATGAGAGGACTGCCACAGCATGGTTGGGGTGTCCCTAAGGCTAGCATTGTTAGGAGGGAGGTGGAGTATTAGGCAAGGTATTTGTAGGTTTTGCAAGGTGGTTATTGAGTGCATTAAAAATTGATGGGAACACTCAATGTAAATGGAATTGGGTAGTGGTGGTAGGTGGAATTGTGTTATCCATTCTACCTACTCGGCCAAACTAGTTGAAGAAGGTCTACTGAGGTCCTCTGAGTTTAGGACTCATCTTAGATTATTCTCGAGATGATTTAGGGATATAAACCTTGGTGATGAGGGCTAAGCAACTCGAAGAGAACATTTTCCTTTCCCCCGAGGTCTATTTTGGGCATCAGACTCGATGACACCTAGGTTCTGAGGTCTCTAAGCTTGCTTGGGGATGACAAATGGAAAGGCTAACCTTTTTTGGAAGAAGGTGTTTGAGGTCTAAGATCAGTTGAGGAGTCCCCTTTCTTACCCGTGGGTGCTTATAATGGATTTAGGAGTCCAAGGAAGGCCAAGAGTTTAATAGGGTATCATAAGAGAATATAATGATATACAATGATATACGTTTACTTGAGATTAATACCATCGATATGATAGGTATTATAGATTGATGATTTTGTGGGTATCATTTTATACGCGGGGTGTAGTATTGGCTGGATACATTATATGTACGAGAACTACATTGTATAGCTATCTCGATGAGATTAATGTGGGTGTTACGGTATGTGTAGGGTATACGCTTGTTATTTACCATAGTATGTTTGGAACTTAGGCTTTTTGTCTATAGTAGAAAATTTATTGTGCATTATGGTATTAGCAGGGTTGAATGTTCGATGATTATTATAGTATGTGCATGACCTAGGTTGTCTGGCTATAGCGATGGGATTAGTATTGTAGATATGTCACGATATGTTCGGGGTGATGTTTAGAGCTATCGGGCTATAGTGTTGTAGTGGATAGTGTGGATATGATGATACGGGTAGCACACTATTATATGTATAGGGTCATATAGGATATTGATGGGCTATAGTGGTGTAACAACAAGTTAATTGATAATTAAAATATAATTAATGTTGGTTAGATACGAAAGTATAAAGTTGGGAAGTTTATTTATTTATTCTTCATTTAATCACTTATTGTTATTTAAAAATACTCTATTGTGATATTTGTTTCATCTAGCACTTTTTTATGGGTTCATGTAACGCTATTTGAGAAACGTAGGTTGTATTCCTAATGTGGGCTCTAACCCATTGACGTAGACTAACATTTCTTGGTTAGGTGGTTGTAAGTTACATGGATTTGGAGTAGCAGGCATGCAAGTGGAATTTATGTTATGCATTAGCTAAGTTTTTTATTCTGTCGTTTAATTTATGAGACAATTATTTGGATTTCATGGGTTTTTATATTCCACAATTATTTACATTTTATATGGAGATTATCAACAGTGTGATTTAATTATTGGAGATTATTTCATATGGAATTTTATTATGGTTATGGATTACATCACGGTGAATGGATCTTTTATTGTTCATTATCTCAATTCAGATTGTTGTCGCAAAACTTTTTAAATGTCTCATATTTCTGTCATATGATGAGGATGGTATTTTAATTTTAATTTTAATGATCGACATATCTATGCAATGGGACTTGATCAATCTGATGGAAAAATATACGGGTTGTTACATTTACGGTTTCAATATTTACAGTATATAAACTCAAAAACATATTTATTTATACATTCCTCTAAATCAAATATCTTTTTAACTCTAACAAAATTTCTCAATATTTTTTTCGTCTAGAGTTTTTGACAAAGATGATGAGAACGAGGAAAATCTCTCCACATATATGAAGTTTATTACATGTATGATGAACCACAAGTAACACAAGTGGGGAGGGTGACATTGTTACCAAAATATTATACTCACGTGCTTAAAAAAGGAAAGAGACGGTTTAAATAAAGTCTTACATGGATTCCCAAAGAAAAGTACTTTTTTGAAATGATATACTTAATAAACAAAATTTTTGGCCCTTAAAGCATTATCATGACAAAAAGACTTCACCTATGTGAACTAGTCGTGAGGCAAGAAGTCGCGTATGATATATGCGAACTAGGAAAAATCTCTGGAACCAGTGAAGAGATTTTGCAAATGCAAAGAAACTTTGTGCTAACACGACCAAATCGCGAGAGTTCTCATAATTTTAGTATGGGAAAAAAATTGTATTTTTTTAACCTTAACAAAAGACACCCATGATAATTATGCAATGTTCCCTTTTAAAAGATTTTATATGAATTTATCCTTCCATACTTATATCAGTAATACCAAATTCATATCAAAGTGCGCACAAACACAAATAACCATTTTCAATTATGAAAAACTTAATTTATGATAAAAGTACAAGTCTACTAAGTATGTTACCTCAACCAAAATGGCATTCCATTGAGTGGATCATGTACGATGCCCATTTGAGTTTGATGATGCTTTTTGGTTAAAATGACTTTATATGACATTTTGTCGGAATGGCCTCAAGGACAAAAGACTTGAAGTATATTTTGTAACATGGAATCCGACAATCCAGTTTTCGGGGTCGGGGATATGAACATATAAATACTCTTACACTAAGATTTACAAACCTACAAAAAATAGCAAGAAAACTCACCGTTTTGGCAAAACTCATTGTGCTTTCTCAACGAGAACTACCAAAATAAAATTAATTACCAAGTTACAATTTTTTTTTAAATTTGCAAAGAGCAAAGAATATATATTATAAAATTATATGTGAAAAATTTTCACCAAAGTTATAATCATTTTTTTTTATTCGTAATTAAGACAAGTGATTTTAATATTTGAAAATGTAAAAAGATCACACAGATACTGAATATATAAGGAAAAAACCATTAACAGGAAATATCTGGAGAAGATTTGAATGATAAATGTATAAAGGTAGAAACTTATAAAAAGAATTGACACTTACATTACTTTAGCACGACTTTCACAAACATTTTTTCAAACCTTATCTTACATCCAATGGAAGGCGCAAGAAACTTGATAACACTACACAAAAATGACATGTTTCGTTTTGTGATTAATGTCTTCAAATCCACCCCTTCACCCCCAAAAAACTGTTCTTTATAGTTGAAGAGAAACTTGCTCCAAGGTAAATGGAATTCAAATAAGAGTTATTAAAAGATATACTCCTTGGATGTGTGCGAATATCCTAAATTTTCAAAAGGTGTAAAGGAAGGTTTATGGAACTCAAATATCATAGAGTGTCATATAAAACAAAAGTCTCAAAAGTACGAAAAAAACGCAAGAAAAAAATCTAGAAAATGTTTGTGAAAGTCTTGAATTAAGGAAGCCAGACATACATCAGAGGGTTTTCACATAAAAGAAACAAAAAATTTGAATAAGACAAAGACAAGTGTATTTCATTCGAGAAATACTATTTCTAAAGCTTGAAGGAAAAAGTTCTTGTTGATATAAATAATGAGCAACACCAAGTTAAATAGCCAAATGGGTTATTAGAAGGTCATTAAAGTGTGTGTAAAACACTCAAATACCATTAACAACAAATCTCAACTACAATATCTCAATTAAGTGACCATTGGAAAAAATTATAAAAACATCTAAAAATTACTATCTGAAATCCCCAAATGAGGGGTTCTTATCTAACAATGTCATGTTATGTTTGTTATGGTGGTGCCAAGATTCACTGGAGAGAGCATCCAACAACTCAGGTCACGGAGTTCTCCTGAGTTTATGGGCTCTGACCATCAGGACTTTGTAGGTGATAATGAAAGTCTTTGTTAAAAAAAACATGTCTTCACTGAGGTGAATCACCAGTGAAAGGAGGTCGCCAAAGGAGACATGTAACTTCAATATAGTGTCATTTAAGTTCACGACCAGTGAACCAAGGATTTGATGTAGAGTGGAAATACCTTCCAAATAAGTCTTTTTTAACGTATGAACAAGTATTCTAGATACTCGATATGTGCTTTTAAACATATATTTGATATGGATAGTATAATGCACATCGTATTTTCAATTCAATATCCACATGGTTGAATTTGAAATAAATTTTCAAATTTAATTTTTTTAACCATGGGGTTGAACAAGTGCCAGGTTCACAAGATGATAAATGAGGAGCACAAGGTGGCACAACATGGGTGGGAATTGGATTACTATCATAGTCGACTAGTTGATGTAGGAAATAGTAATTGCAGAATAAACGAAATAACCCAAATTCGAAATAGATAAAATTAGAAGGACTTATCGATTGAGGTTTGTGTTGAACACAAAGTCCTAAAGGTAAAATTGCTCGCTGATATATGTAGTTGTCAGCCTCGTGAACATACACCTCCCAGGATTCAACGATGAGATTTAAACACCATCTTTGTGTTAAATCTTCGAACTCTCAGGATACTCCAGCACTCCCAAAAACATGACAAACATAAGTGTATTTGCAGAAAATAGCAAAAGAATTTTTGCAGAGAAAGTGATTTGCAGAAAATAGCAAAAGAATTTTTGTAGATAACGTGAGAGAGATTTTTAATACGTTTTGACTCTGTAGCCTTTTTTTTATATAAGGGAAATGGTAAAAAACGTGGGTAGAGGTTTTAGCCAACTAACCCACTAATATCTCCACTAACAGCTATAGTGGAAGAAATAGTCAAAGACTTAAAAACGGTTTAATTAAAATTAAAATAATTTTGAAAAGATTTATTGCACATTAGAAATCCCCAAGAGCCCAAGGCCCAATCTTTGACCCTTAATAATTAGTGTGCTCCCTAGGATTTGAACTCATGACCTCATACACACACACCCACTAACTTACCACTTGGCCACTCCCACTAACTTATTCACTTCATTCAAAATAAATATATATAGTAATAATATACCCAACAGTTGAGTGACTTCCCTATTATGTTAGTTAAGAAATATGTAAGAGTTAAGTTTATCAACAAGTTCATCACAAAGTATGAAACCTCGTGGCCACTAAGTATGCGCTTGATCATATAAACTATGTCAAAATCTAAGACTTCAATTTTTTCTTCGCATGGAACACCATATCCTCGTAAATTTGGTCTTTTAAACCCATACTACAACCTCTTTTAGTAGAATACTAAATAATTACATGTTCATGAGCATATCATTTAGGTGAAAATGGGCAAAACACTACAGGAAACAACCATGTCCAACATTTATAAATCCTTAGATAAGTAGGCTTGAGGAAAATTCCTATGTCCAATCATGACAATGGTGTCCACTCAAGATAGTAATCGATTTGTTGTTTGATGGTAGCCACAATTCATTATTGGAAGGGTACTTAGGAGTCTTATCCTCTTGAAATTTTTAGCATCGGATAATCTACATAATTAACATTACCACTTTACTTCCTCCTCAAGTTCGTACAATAATCTGATCATATCCAATTATGCTAGTGTCAACCCTAATAAAAGAATAAAACTATCTAACTAGGGTAGGACCATTCTGATTTCAAAGACCATCCCATCATTGTTGCAAGAAATTCGATGGATTAAAGTACAATACAAAGATTCAAAATCCATATTTCTCACCTGATGTACAAGGCTTGTTGAGTAGTTACCATCGTATGCATTTTGAAAAAAATAGATTGGAAATCTATGGATCTAGTTGTTGTATAGGCTTTGAAATGCGACTATAGCCACTTGTATACCTTGAAAATCATGTAACCAACACAAAAGGCAAAGGAGTCCTATGAAAAAAATAAATAAATAAATGATACACTAGATGATCATAAACTAAAAATACTAGATGGAGTTTCGTGTAAGAAAAGAGGTTAAACAATCCCTAACTCATACACATCAATGACACAATAATAGAAAACTATCATATGTGGGTACATGGATTAAGAATAATGGACCTGGACGAGTAGCCCAATTGAAACAGGCCCAAAGTCCAGACCCTCCATACCTTAACATTAATTCAGTTATGACTTGGTCTTCTCCCATACCCTTTTAAAAAGGTGTTCTAGGAGAAGATGGAAGATGTGGGGGAGTTCAACACCCCCACTCCCTGAAAATAACATGTATATAATAAACCCTAGGTCTGGGGCATAGGACACGCACTGTATTCTCTGTAATTGCTCTCCGGAGTATATAAAAATAATACCGACTGCACCACCATGGACATAGGCATTCTTACTGAACCACGTACATTTCTTGTTGTGTGACTGGCATTTTGTCTCCTTTATTTTGCTTGGTGATTGCGCTTCTCTTGTCTGTTTGTGTTGAATAAGAATTGTCACCACAATTGGCACCGTCTTTGGGAAGCTTTTATCTTCCCTGAGAAAGCCCACACCAACAAAGAAGTCGGAAATGTCTGGTCACAGTAGTAACGCTCCTCAGGCAGGAGATATCCAAGAACAACCTGCCCCTCGCAGGATCAGATCTGAAGTTTGGCGTTCAGATTAGAGGGCTCGCCTAGAAAGGCAAGCCTCAAAAGAAAGCCAAGGACCAGCGAGGTCCACACAAATATCAAGCTTGATTGATGCTTATGAGGCGAGGATCCAAGAGCAAAGGGAGTCTTCTCGCAGGCATGAAGCTGAGAATGCTCGCCTCAAGAGAAGGTTAGAAAGAATGGAGATAGAGCTCCATCGTGGCACTAGGAGACGTCCATACCACACTCCTAGCCCTCAGGCGAGCAAGTCTCGCAGCCGAGGACGGAGCCCTTGATGCGAGTCCCTGAAAGTTGACGGAAATGAGTTAGAGGATGAACTACTCGAGCAACTGCGAATAGCTTGCAATCACAGAAGCCCAGCTCGCAACAACGAGAACATACGAAGTCTAGTCCGAAGGGAGATAGACCAACACCCTACGTATTGCGGTACCAGATCAACCTGAGAACTCGCTAGGCGAGCTCTCAAAACTCAGATGAAATCACCTTTCTCGAGAGAAATAGAAGAAGAGGAAGCCCCCAAGAAGTTTGCTATTCCAAGGGTCAAGATCTATGATGGTAAGACTGATCCTATTGATCACGTCATGCAGTACAGGCAGGCCATGACCCTCTGAAACCATTGAGACGCACTGATGTGTCGAATTTTTCCCTTGAGCCTGCATGACGTGGCACATAAATGGTTTGAATGTCTCCCCCATAGGTCCATCGGAAGTTTCAAGTCCCTGGACGAGCTCTTTACGGCACGCTTCATTACTAGTAGCTTCCACCCCAAAAGGATGGATGCTTTGCTAACAATGAAAAAGACGCCTCAAGAGACCCTCCGAGATTACGCTAAGAGGTACTAGGAGTTATTCAACAAGATCGAGGACTTCTCGAAGCAAGTGGAAGTAGACTCTTTCAAAATTAGGCTACCCAGTTCTTCCCTCCTGTACCAGTCCTTGACCAAGAAAGAGGTCATGACCATCGACGACCTGATGGAACGCATCGAAAAGTATGCTAAGGTGGAGGATGTGACCCGCCTCAGTACAGGGGAAAACGGTCGAGCAAGCTCACTGCCAAAGGCAATAACAAAGTTAAGAGCCAAAAGAAAGGAGGAAATAATGGGGGCAAGAATGGCTCCAAGAACAACGGCAGTAATGATGTGGCAAAAGCATTTCAGGCAGTCAACACTCTCTTTAGAGAACAAATTTACAAAATTCTCGCAAAAATCAAAGACGAGCCATTTATTAAGTGGCCCATAAAGATGGGAGGACATCCCTCGAAGAGAAATAATGCGCTGAGATGTGCTTTTCACAAAGAAGGAGGACATAAAACGAGCATTGCAAGGCTCTTAAGTCCCACCTCGAAGAGCTGGCTCAGTCCGAGCATCTGAAAGAATTCGTGGAAAAGAAGGCAGAGAAAGTTACTGCCCATAAAGAAGTAAGGACCGACAACGTACTTGAAGATGATGCCGACCATGAATTCGCAGTAATTCATGGGGCATCTGACGTGAAGCAGATTCAAGGAAATTTAGCTCGAATGGAGTTAAAAAAGCTTACAGCGGTGATGCAAGATTTTTAGATCGATCCAGCGAAGACACAGTCAGGAAAGCATTGGCGAGCAGATGACGTCGATTATAGTCAGCATGTCGTATTTACAAATGAAGAT
The DNA here is from genome assembly GCA_949130495.1 of Sambucus nigra. Classification (NCBI taxonomy): domain Eukaryota; kingdom Viridiplantae; phylum Streptophyta; class Magnoliopsida; order Dipsacales; family Adoxaceae; genus Sambucus; species Sambucus nigra. The sequence goes on along the minus strand of OX422209.1, from coordinate 265,045,756 downwards.
CTTATGGGAGTGAGAACCCCACATCATGATTCTTTAGTCATTACTCTGAAAATAGCGAACTATGGCGTCGATAAGTTGCTCATCGACCAAGGAAGCTCATCCGAGGTAATGTATCTCGACTTGTTCAGAAAATTGAAATTAAGCATCGCCGACCTGAAGGAAGCTACTATCCCTTTGGTTAGCTTCGCTGGAAAGATGATTATGCCCTTGGGAAAGATCGTGCTGCCAGTAAGGGAAGGAAATGTTTCTAAAATGATTGAGTTTCTAGTGGTCGACATTGACTCGCCATACCAGGCTATCCTCGGCAGAGGGTGGCTGCATGCAATGAAGGCAGTCTCCTTGACCTACCATCATAAACTCAAGTATGTGACCGAGCGAGGAGTAATGGAGATCCATGACGATCAAGCGATGGCGAGAAGATGCTTCATAGCATCCATCCGCCCAAGACCAGAGAAGAAGGTCTACAAGCCCAGCGATAAAGTTGAACAACAGGAAGGTCTGATACCTTCGAAATAGCAATTAAAATACGAAAGGCCCGGAGTAGAGGAGACCAGGCTCCTCCCCTCTGAATGGGTCGTCGAGGACCTGGAGGAAGTCACAGCTGGAGATAGCGACGATAACAGGATCTTCTTGATCGGAGTTTGTCTCACAGATCAGGAATAGAAAGAATTAACGATTCTACTGAGGAACAATGTAGACGTCTTCACATGGGAACCATACGAGTTCCTAGGAATTGATCCTAGTATCTTTTGTCACCAACTGCACATCGACCCCACCTTCAAACCAATCACGCAGAAAGCACGGAGAACCGCACCCGATAAGGTAAAAGCCATGGAGAAAGAAGTTGAAAAACTGCTAGATGCAGGATCTATATGGGAGGTCCAATTCCCCAAATGGATATCCAACCCAGTAATATTTCCAAAAAGCAACGGGAAATGGAGAATCTGCATCGACTTCATTGACCTTAACAGGACGTTCCCTAAAGACAACTTCCCTCTTTCAAAAATCGATCAACTGTGGATGCCACAGCAGCTCACGAGAGAATGAGTTTTTTGGATGCATACTCAGGGTACCATCAGATCCCCTTGTATGCTCCAGACCAGGACAAGATAGAATTCATTACCACCGTTGGATTGTACTGTTACAAGGTCATGCTCTTCGGGCTAAAAAATGCGGGTTCAACCTACTAACGACTGGTCACCAAGATGTTCAAGGACCAAATGGGAGACACCATGGAAGTCTACATCGAAGATATGCTCGTCAAAAGAAGGAAGAAAGAAAACCACCTCTCGGACCTAACAAGAAACTTCGAAATCCTCAGGAAGTATCGAATGAAACTCAACGCAAGCAAGTGTTCTTTCGGTGTCGAGTAAGGAAAATTTCTTGGGTACTTGGTCAGTAAGAGAGGCATCGAGTCTAACCCATAACAGATCAATGCAATAAATAGGGTACAACCTCCTCGAACCATTCGGGACATACAGAGGCTCACCGGTATGCTCGCTGCCTTAAACCGCTTTATCTCTAAGTCCTCCGAGAAGTGCAAGCCTTTCTTTCAGCTCCTAAAGGGAAACAAAACGGCATAATGGAACCAAAATTTCTCGCGGGCATTGGATGAGCTCAAGGCTTACCTTAGCTCCCCACCACTGCTCGTCATACCACAGGAAACAAATTCCTTGTACTTATACCTCTCCGTTTCCTACCACACTGTCAGTTCTGCATTAATGTGTGAAAAAGAAAGAATTCAGTACCCTGTTGATTACGTGAGAAAGACCTTATTAGAGGCCAAGCAGTGGTACCTACCACTGGAAAAGCTCGCCTTCGCACTTGTAGTTGCCTCGAGTAAGTTAAAGAACTACATTGAAGCCCACACTATCATCGTCCTTACATCTCACCCCCTTAAAGCAGTCCTGAGGAAGGCGGATTTATCGGGAAGACTGTCTAAATGGTCAGTCGAGCTCGAACGATTTTACATCCAATTTTAACCAACCAACGCAATCAAGGGGCAAGTTCTTGCTAATTTCATAGCCGAATTCACAGGTGAGCAACCCCTCGGCCAATCTTAACCAGTAATGCAAAAAGTAAACCACACAATAGAAGGAGTCTATAAATTATTTATTAATGGAGCCTCCAACTCAAAGAGGCAGGAATAGGCATTGTCCTTATTACTCCAAAAGATACAATCCTCGAATAAGGAATCAGGCTTGGATTTGCAGCCTTCAATAACGAAGCAGAATACGAAGCTTTAATAGCCGACCTCCAGAAGGCACACACCTTGGGGGCAAAGCATTTACAGGTGTTTGGCAATTCTCAATTAGTCTCCAATCAGATAAATGGAGACTACAATGCAAAAGATAAAAGAATGGCCGCCTACCTCGCCTTAGCAAAAAGGCTAATGGCTAGCTTCAAGGAAGTCACTGTCCAGTAGTTTCCTAGAGGACAGAATGGCCATGCCGACGCCCTAAAATCCCTGAGTTCGGCAATCAATTCTGATTTAAGAAGAACAATCCCCATCGACTTCCTCGCTCATTCGAGCATCAACTATATCGATGAACCACCAACCGTCGAACACGTGCTCCAAATTGAATCAGCACCCAGTTGGATGGATCCTTTAAGGAACTATTTGAAGGATGGCTTGCTTCCAACCGATAAGAATCCCTCCCACCAGATAAGAGTCAAAGCCTCTCTCTTTCACTTATCTCCCGAGGGCAAGATATATAAGAGATCATTTTCTGGTCCCTACCTTCAATGTGTTCACCCGAAGGATGTCGAGCAAGTTCTACATGAGCTTCACGAGGGAATCTGTGGAAGCCATAGTGGAGGAAGGTCCCTGGCTTTTCGAGCAATAAAGGAAGCCTATTGGTGGCCATATATGCAAAGGGACTCTGCAGTGCATGTTCGCAAGTGCCTGAAATGCCAACTTCACGCTCCTATGGTCCACTAACCTCCTAACGACCTAAAATCACTGTCCAGCCCATGGCCATTCGCCCAATAGGGAATGGACATCGTGGGACCACTTCCTACCGCCACCGACAATCGCAAGTATCTATTGGTCGTAACTGACTACTTCACCAAATGGATCAAGGCGGAACCCCTAGCAAACATCCGAGATGCAGATATGATAAGATTCATATGGAGGAATATAATCACCCATTTTGGCATCCCCAGAACCATCATCACTGACAATGGAATGCAGTTCGAGAGCGGCTCCTTTCAGAGTTTTTGTGGTGAGCATGGAATCAGACACCATTTCAGCTCGGTGGCCTATCGTCAGAGCAATGGCCATGCTGGGGCTTCCAACAAAATGGTGATCGACGGATTAAAGAAACGATTAGAGAGAGCTAAAGGCGCATGGGTAAATGAGCTACCACATATTCTATGGACCTACCGTACTACTCCACGACGAGCGACAGGGAAAATACCCTTCTCATTGACGTATGGAATGGAAGCTATCATCCCATTAGAAGCAGGCTTGCCAACAATGAGGTCCAGCCTTGTCGACCAGGGTTGTAATACTGCAGCATTACTCGCTGAACTGGACCTAGCCGATGAACGCTGCGAACTGGCCCTAGTAAAACTAGCGAGCTATCAGCAACAGCTCGAAATACACTAAAACAAGAAGGTCAATCCAAGGGCATTTCGAGTTGGGGAATATGTCTTAAGGAAAGTCCTGGGCAACGCATCAAAATTATCAGACAACAAGCTAGGGCCAAACTAGGAAGGACCATTCAAGATAACTAGAGATGATCTGCAAGGAGCCTATCACTTAAAAATGCTGGAAGGCAGAGAGATACCCCGAGCATGGAATGCAACCAATCTTAAGAAATTATATTTCTAGATTCTTCTTTTGATATATAATTATGAAACTGGAAGTTCACTTCCTTATCATTAATAAAAGTTATTTGGCAGTTGCATTCTACGGAGTATCAGTTAACTAATTTGTATTATACAAGGTGTCAAGTAACTAATGTATAAACTTTATAACCCACACACCTTTTCCAAGTAACAGGCACACTGATCATTATACTATAGCAGGGAAATAACCCTCCTCAGGTTTTCATTATGAAACATGAAAGACCTCTTAGTATTGCCCCTGGAAATATATAAAGCCCTACAGGAGATCCTTAGGCAATATGGCCAAGTCTAAATCGGTCACTAAATAATGTTTGGTTGAATAAAACCCTGATGGGATAGAGCATCTCACACCAGGTGTGTCCTCGCCAATTGCCACATTTAGGACTAAGGGAGTATAACGACACAACCGAAATGGTAAAGTGGGACAGAATGGTATCTCGTTGGCATACTAGACTGGAAGGACACTTACTTGATAAAAATACAAATTTAGTCAGCCAAGAGAGGCTCAAGATTATTGAGCAAAGATGTGGAAAATATAAGACACTTGTTTAGTTGGCAAATTCGCCCAAAATATAAATTTTATATTAATTCATCACATTTACAACAAATACAATACATGTTCAGTCGGCGAGCTCGCTCAAATCGTCAAAATTACATCGCTTCATTACATATGTATAGGGTTATTACTGGAAAAAATCTTTATGATAATCAGCCATTTCTCTGAACGAGATAATCAGCCACTTGAGCTCTTCGACCGTCGTCAGGTTGGGGGACCAACTCTTCCTCGACTTCATCCGCACCCGACTCCAGTAGCTGTCGAGGGATGGCATTAATAGGGATCCAATGATCATTTCTCCAGAAGGGGTTAGGTAATAGAGTAGAAGGAGAGATCTCATGACGGTACCAAAGCATTGAGTTCCTTGGGACTTGCAGCTCCTTCAGGGCACTCAACCATCCTCTAATAAAGGCGAGCTTTTCAAACTTTGTTATCCTTGTCGGAGCATCTAGCCAACCTTGGTTATAATCATCGGCCCATACCTACCGAAGTCCTCTCCTAAACAAATGCCTTAGACGAGTGACGTCCCTTTGGATCCCAGGAACAATCACGTATGCTCGTTGAGCATCCCCTCAGAGCTCTTCCATTTCCCTAGCTGAACCCCTTACATTTCTAGTGGCTCGTGGAACAGTCGGTGGGGAAGAGCCTCGTAGCAGTCGAGTAACATAGCTTGGTCCAACCCCGGCTCACAACGAGGAGGAGCCTCGCAACACTGCAGGAGCGATGCTCGGCGCATGCTCCCTGAGTTGCGAGACTTCCTTCCTCAAAGCCTCATTCTGTTGCTGAAGAATTTCTCTAACCTGATTGATCTCAGATGCATCTATAAGCCTTTCTCTTAAAGTATTCACCTCTTCCTGATCTGAGGCACCGACCTCTTTCATCTCTTGGAGCTGATCTTTTAGTTTCACGATGAGATCGGTCTACTCTATGAATCGCTTGTTCCTCAATCGCAGTGATTTATAAATCCTCACAAAGGTATGATGAACCTCAGAGCTTACATTATGACCAAGCATTATTCCCAATTGAGCAGTGGCTGGTATATAGTCATCCACATCAACCAACTACAGGGTATAAAGAAACAGTACAGAAAAAAATAGATCAGTGCACTAGGAAAGAAAACCTTTTCATTTCATTAATAAGGATCAGAGTACATCGAGCAGCAGGAAGGAAAATTGCAAATAGAAAGTACAAAGAGCAACCCTGAGGGTAAAATTATCTAGCAACCTCCGGCTGCTCAGAAGATGTTGGTTGCTTCCCCTTGTCAGCCGCAGTAGAAGCACCTCCCTCAGCAGGGATAACCTCTGTCGCTTGAGCAGGAGAAGCATCAACAAGAACTGTCTGGGAGGCAGGATCAACTCCTTCAGTGACTCGGGCAGGGACTTCATCCATAATTGGTTTTGGACCTGGGTCATGCTCGTCGAACAAAGGAGAGGAAACATTGACACCAACAGCTATAAGGGCCTTGTTCCAACTTTTTTTGAGGTTCAGATGGCTGATGTAGCCTATCTGAACCTCGGGGTCTTCGTATGCAGTAACCCACCCAAAGTTATATGAGTCCTCCTTGATGGTGGCTGCCTGAGACTCTTTCTCCTTCAACTGCTCGGTCATCACCTTGTTCTCCTCTATAACGACCAACTTGCTCGGGCAGACCAAGTCATAGGCTCCCCTCAGCTCATTCAGATCTTTAATTGCCACATCCCTCTCTCGATTGGAATTAGCGAGGGCCAGGTCAAAAGAAGCTCAGGCAGTATCAGCGGTTTTCAGACCAGCCTCCTGTTGTGTGCCCCTCACTTTCATGGCAGCATTCTGCGGCTCCAACTCTCTGTTACTGCTTACCAGCTCGTCGCGAGAGTGATAGAGCACGGCAAAGTCAGTCACAAACTGCAAATAAAAGAAGATATTAGGAAAAGGAAACAGATGAAATTTATTAAAGCATTAGAGAAAGGAAAATGTCTTACCAAGGATAGCCTCTGGCTAGCTTGCAGAGCTAATTGATCAGACCCCAGCGCCCTTTGGCGATCTGCAGGAAGAACTGCCCTCTCGAGCAGTGCAGGGGCCAATTGAGGAGAAATGGCAACTGAGACCCCCTCGGGCAATGCAGACACCGGGACTAAGGCGTGCCCAGCCTTCATCCCCGATTCCATTTTTCTCCTCTATTCCTCCTTCTCCATTCTTTTCTTCTCCTCTATCCTTTTCCTCTCTTCTATCTTCTTTATTTCCACTTTCTTTTTCCTTTCTTTCTATCATTTGTTCTTCTTCTATCCTCTTCCTCTCCTGCTCCTGAGCAGTAGACCGAGAGCCAGTAGCAACAGCTCCAATACTGGACTTCTGCTTCTTCGACCTCTGAGCAAGGAGAACATGATCATCATCATCGTTGTCCTGAATCAAATTTTTCCTTGGAGGAACCATCTCCTCGCTTGAGATGCTGGACGTGCTCGAAGGTTCTCGGGCTTCAAAATCCTCTTCTGAATCAGAAGAACTATCACCACTGGAGCTCCCCTCTCCAAAATTTCCTTCAACACCGCCTACGATATCAATCTCAGAACTGCTCTCCTCCTCGTCCACCTGAATAGGATCAGCAGCAGTGTCTTCAAAGGGATCAAACTCGGGAATTCTATCTACCGGCTTCGCTATAAAGCTAGAACCAATGTTCTTATACTCAAGTAAGAAAGCAGCAGACCGGGGATGCTTGTCGTCAGCTAGGGGCTCCCTGATATTCCACGCTTTGACCAACTCAGAAAGACAAACCTCGCTGAGAGCGGGTTCCAAGTTCTTCGACCTCGCTGAAGAAAAAATAGGGAAAAGTCATAAAGATTACACATTAATAATGAAATTGAAAGAACAAATCAGAGACTACCTATATACTCCTCCCCATAAAAGGGAACAGTAAACCTATCGGACCTCGACCCCTTAGTCTAGGGGGAGAACTGCCAATTTCTAGCAAGAAAGCCATCTTGCCAATAGTCCTTATGGGAATTAGGTAGGTTTACTACCAACACCCTATCAGGACTCCTGTCTTTGAGATAGAGAATGCCAGAACTAGTTCGAGAAAAGGAATAGCAAAAGTAAACTTTGGCGAGCCCTAATTTGGTTCCATAGAGCTAATATATTCTATGAATGTTGATGTAAAAAACTAGATCGCTCTAATTTTTCAATCACAGATAAATAAATAAGAAAAAGATTTTTAAAGTGGTTCGGCTAGGAATAAAGCCTACGTCCACTGTTATGTTATTGCTGAGTGTTTTTGGAATTCTTGATTACAAGTTCTCTCAAGAAATTCCAGTCCCCTTGAATGAGGATGATACAAGGTATTTATAGCCTTTAGGCTGTACATGAAAGGTCCAATACATTAAATGATATACATATGAAAGGGTAATACATTTAATGCAGCGTGTGCGTCAAGAATATAATGAATAGTTGAACAGTTGTCCGTCTGGTAATTAATGATACGACCGAGATGCAGTTCGGACCGCCTTAGTTGCTCGTTGATCAAGAGTTCCTCGGAGTGCTTAGAGTATCTCGGGATGATAGTCATGTCAATAAGTGGCTCAGCTTCTATCCACTAAGTAAAATAATCTACTGCGATGACGAGGTATTTGAATCTTCCTCGAGTCGTCGGCAATGGTCCAACCAAATCAATCCCCACATGGAAAATGGACAAGGATAAATGATGGGTGTCAACAATGTTTGTGAAGTTCTTAGGATGGAGGAAAAGCGTTGGTACTTGTCACATTTCTTGGCATAAGCTATACAATCAGCTCTCATCGTCGGCCAGTAGTATCCCTGCGTCATCACCTTTTGCAAAAGTGTTCGTCCTGCTACATGGGCTCCACAGGACCCTTCATGGATCTCTTTAATCAATTCACCTCGGAGGGATGTACACATCTTTGCAAATCTGCCATAATTCCTCGTCGAGCAGCTTTAAACTTCCATTTCTTGGCAGCGAGCTTATCTTCCGAATACCATTATACCGAGCAGCTTTAAACTTCCATTTCTTGGCGGTGAACTTATCCTCCGAATACCATTAATTAGTACATACCGAGCAGCTTTAAACTTCCATTTCTTGGCAGCGAGCTTATCCTCTGGTAATTGTTCCTCCTTAATATATGCTCTGATAGGATCCATCCAAGATGTTCCTAAATCAAGGGTAATAATATTCATCGTCAGGTCTTCATCTATGCTCCGACTTTCTAATGCTTCAATTGGTATCGTTCTTCGCAGCTCGGTACGAGTAGCTGATGCTAATCGGGCCAAGGCGTATGCTCTCACATTCTCCGTTCTTGATATTCTTACCAGTTGAACAGCAACAAACTCTGATACCAACTCCATCACCTTTGCTTGATACTTGATACTTGATACTTGATCATCAATTCTCCTTTGGTTGCATATATTCCCAACATTTGATTTACGATCAATTGAGAATCACTGAAGACAATAACCTGCTGTGCCTCCATAGTATTTGACAAATTAAGACCTGCTATCATGTCCTCATACTCAATCTCAATATTAGAAGCTTTGAATTAGAAACGTAGGGCGTATTCCCTGTCGACCTCATCTGGGCTGTTCAAAACGATCCCTGCCCCACAGCCTGTAGTGAAAGATGATCCATCTACATATAGCCTCCATATAGGCAACTTGTCTTCTAATTTCTGGTCTGACAGAGTTCCTCGGTGGAATACTTTTAGCTTTCTTTCATCATGTCCTGATACTTCTGAATACACCTCTTGAATTTCGATATACCTCCTGAACTTCAATAATCCTCCTGAACTTCAATATACCTCCTGAACTTCAATATTCCTCCTGAACTTCAATATTCCTCCTGAACTTCAATATTCCTCCTGAACTTCAATATTCCTCCTGAACTTCAATATTCCTCCTGAGAAAGTGATTAGTCGGGGTTGAATTTGATGCTCGACTGCAGGATGATATAAGAATGTGCCACCAAATGAACAAATATATCTGTAATAGAAGCCCCCAACTGTGAAATGTGAACTTTGAATGAGATTTATCGACCAATACCAACCGGAGATGGATTTTATCTACCAACCGGAGTTGGATTTTGTCTACCAACCGGAGTTGGATTTTATCTACCAATCGGAGTTGATGGTAATTGATAATAAATGATGAAGACTTCCTCGGAGCTGACCAACAGATTGTTGGGAATAAGATAATATAAATGCTGGATACCTCCTCGGAGATGACCAACAGATTGTTGGGAATAAGATATAATAAATGCAGGATACCTCCTCGGCGATGACCAACAGATTGTTGGGAATAAGATATAATAAATGCTGGAGACATCCTCGGAGCTGACCAACAGATTTTTGGGAATAAGATAATATAAATGCTGGAGACTTCCTCGGCGCTCCTCGGCGATGACCAACAGATTGTTGGGAATAAAATATAATATAAATGCAGGATACCTCCTCGTCGATGACCAACAGATGGTTGGGAATAAAATATAATATAAATGCAGGATACCTCCTCGGCGATGACCAACAGATTGCTGGGAATAAGATATAATAAATTCCGGAGATATCCTTGGAGCTGAATAAGATATAATAAATGCTGGAGACATCCTTGGAGCTGAATAAGATTATAAATATTTGTCGAGCTCCATGCTGAAATGAGAATAGAATAAGCATCCAAATAGATATAAAGAATAATTAAAAAATAATAAAGTGCCTCGCCGATCCGTCGAGGTAGAATCATATAATGCCGAACAAGAATAAGATCTTTCAGAACATAAGAATATGGCCGAGAACGTTGTCAGGCCTGAATATAAATAAGAATTATCCGAACGAATGTTGTAATTCTCCTTAAAGCTGAATAAGTATCTTGTCGAGGCATAATTGCAGAATGCCGAATAAGAATAATATTTTCCAGAACATAAGAATATGGCCGAGAACTTTGCTGGGCCTGCATATAAATAAGAATTACCCCGACCAACAATCCGTTGGGGGTGAAATATAATAAATGTTATAGTTCTCCTCAGAGCTGAATATGATAATAAGTATCTCGCCGAGCTCCATATTGAGATGAATATAGAATATGAATCCCAGGGGATATATAGAATAATTTGTGCTTGAGCCAATATATATGGGCCTGAATATAAATAAGAATGACCCCGACCAACTATCCGTTGGGGGTGAAATATAATAACTGTTGTAGCTTTTCCTCGGAGCCGAATATATATAAAGAGAAGAAATTTTTCAAGCTCCATGCTGAGATAAATATAAAATATGAATCCGAATGGATATAGAATAATTTGTGCTTCAGCATTCGTCGGCATTGAACCTTGTGCCTGTAAAAATTAATAATTTGCTCTACCATATGTGTAGGCTGAATTGATTAGTCATGAGAATAATTTACTCATCCAATCAATATATGATATGTATCAACATAAAAATTTCAAAATATGAAATAATATGTTTTATGCCAAATGTGTGTGAGATGGACAAATTATTATCAAATATGCATTATAAGTAAGACGTAAAGTTTTTTTTTTTTTTTAAAATTTATTTAATCTCCAACAACCAATCAGGTATTAGTTGTTGTTTAAAAATATTTTTGGGGTGATCATGAGTTAAAAAGACTTAAGCCCCCTGCTTGTCCCCAAGCCGAACTCGTGTTTAAAGAAATATCAGGGGTGCTTAGCATTTTTTTAATACCCCAAGATTCTACTGCTGCCGACAAACGACATGGATGTTGCCGACCAACATTTAAGGATATCTCAAATTATAGAATATATGGTTGGATGACCAGAATATCTCGAATCTTGAGATCAAAAAATAACATTCAATGTAAAATTTAAGCCTTAAGAATGTTAATTAAATGAATAAATATATAACCCACTAGATCGTGTGATTTCGTCAAAGAAACCTTGTGATGTGATGAACGAGGGGCCAAAATATCAAATTTGTGCCCAAAGTCTTGATATGGTCATGATTATTTTACTGATCCTCTTTTACAAGAGGTGAGTAATGATTTTTCAGGTGAGAGAATATTTTTTTTTTTATATTGGTCCCTTCCTATTCCCAATTTGGAGAGATAAAAATATGGTGAATGATCGAAATTATTACCAAATTTATATAAAAAATCAATCAATTTGATTTTATTGACATAGATGGAAGATGAACCAAATTAATTATATAATTCATAAAAGCGAATGCAAAGAGACTCAAACTTAAAGAGAGAGAGAATATATATGGGTCATGATTTCCATGAGAAGACTTTTCATTGTCTTTAACCTTTTCCCATTCTTTTATTAAAAATATGATGGGAATTTGAATAGACATCAAATATCTTACAAAATTTATTTCAAAACCAACAATGAAAATGATCAAATCTTATCATCGTCGTATATATTGGCATATGTAATCATTTAAAATATTTATTCCATGATATAAAATTAAAACTTGAGAATCAAGCAAAGAATTATGATTTATGAAATCTACTATTTTTCAGATTTCTAAATAAGAATTAATCTAACACTTATGATTTAAAAAATCATGATATGCAACATTTTGCAGATAAAAATTGGACAATTAATTTATGTATATAAACATAAAAATCACGATTCAATCAAAAGATGTATGTATAATTGATTATACGTAGAGAAAATAAAAACTTAGCTTTTGGTGGAGAACAACGCTTGTAACACGTTCCCACAGACGGCGCCAATCTGTTGATGTAAAAAACTAGATCGCTCTAATTTTTCAATCACAGATAAATAAATAAGACAAAGATTTTTAAAGTGGTTCGGCTAGGAATAAAGCCTACGTCCACTGTTATGTTATTGCTGAGTGTTTTTGGAATTCTTGATTACAAGTTCTCTCAAGAAATTCCAGTCCCCTTGAATGAGGATGATACAAGGTATTTATAGCCTTTAGGCTGTACATGAAAGGTCCAATACATTAAATGATATACATATGAAAGGGTAATACATTTAATGCAGCGTGTGCGTCAAGAATATAATGAATAGTTGAACAGTTGTCCGTCTGGTAATTAATGATACGGCCGAGATGCAGTTCGGACCGCCTTAGTTGCTCGTTGATCAAGAGTTCCTCGGAGTGCTTAGAGTATCTCGGGATGATAGAGTTCCTCGGGGTGTCCTCCTCGTTGCTCGGAGAGAACATGACTTGGTCGGGGGAAATAAACTTCCTCGTTGTTATTGTGCCATGTAGATTGACACGTGTCTTCTTATTATTGGTCCACATCAGCAGATTAAATTTGGTATCAACAATGAACGCCATTGATTATCTTCCACACATTAGGCGAACACTGTGCAGGAACAATGTTGAAATAACTAAAGAAGTGAAAGAATAGATTATTCGGAGGAGAAGTAAGCCCCCCTTGGGAAAGCAACAAGACATGAATCCAATGGGCACCCTCTATCTCTATAATATTTTTAGGAGGAGAGGCGCACTCAATCTCTACCCACTCCGGGATATTGTAAAACTTCCTAAACTCAGACACCGATCTATTACCAATCTTTGTCATTTGGAAACCCTAAAACTATAAATTCAAAGAGAAAACACAAAGAGAAAGCACTGAATACTTACAAAATGGACGTTTGACTTGAACGATGAGGAATCACAAGCCCAAGTAACGAAGAAGATCAAAAGAAAAAATAATGAAGACCGGGAGAAGAGAACGTGAATCGCTAGAGCTCGCAGAAAATGGGAGAATACTGAGAAGCTTGAAGCGGCGATTATGAAATGACTTCTCTGAATAACTTTTGAATGTTACTAATCATAGTGCACAGAACACGAAGCAAGTGTCGCCTAATTCAATCTTCAAACTTTGGCAAGAGTTGCACGATGTACAAATAAGCAATTATGACAAATCATTTAAATTTATTGAGCCCAAAATTGTGGCCCAACAAACTTTGGGGCAATTGTGGGTACACGGATCAAGAATAACGGGCCTGGACGAGTAGCCCAATTGAAACAGGCCCAAATTCCAGACCCTCCATACCTTAACATTAATTCGGTTATGACTTGGTCTTCTCCCATTCCCTCATAAAGAGGTGTTCCAGGAGAAGATGGAAGACGTGGGGGAGTCCAACACCCCTACTCCCTGAAAATAACATGTATATAATAAACCCTAGGTCTAGGGCATAGGACACGCACTGTATTCTCTGTAATCGCTCTTCGGAGTATATAGAAATAATACCAACTGCACCACCGTGGACGTAGGCATTCTTGCTGAACCACGTACATTTCTTGTTGTGTGATTGGCATTTTATCTCCTTTATTTTGGTTGGTGATTGCGCTTCTCTTATCTGTTTGTGTTGAATAAGAATTGTCACCACATCATATAATTTCAAAATAAGTAAGAAGTTTATTGATACTTGACAAATATTCAAAAAACATACCAATATAACTAAACAAAAAAAACTCTAAGATCTAAAGAAATCCATAAAGAACGAGAAAAAATGACTAATTCCATGAAAATAAAAAACTATAGAGGTTGAGAAACTCATAAAACTTCCAAGATTGGAATATGAGAAGAAATGGAGGAGGAAAGGTTTAGTTATGATCTAGTTTGGTAAAGAAATGCTATTTACGAATTTGTTTAATTTGAACAAATACAATCCTAAAGCCATTTCACGGAAGCGATACTATATATTTGGTCGTAATGTCGACTCTTAATTAAAGAAAAGAAAAATGTTGTTTCTCTCTAAAATTGATCGTTGCGGTGAAGTTTTAACAAAGTACTCTAGAAACCTAACAAGAGTTCCATTGGTTCAGAACAAAAGCACAATATGTTGTATAATAAAACTTTCTAAGGAATAAAGTATATCCCCCAAAAAAAACTTTGATATGATCAAACGCGATAAATATATCATACTTAATATTTATGGTTCTGCCAAATACTCTAAAAAATAATGAACAAGCATTCAAAGTCCTATGTTCACAATAAATCCATTAAAATAATGTGATTCAAATACAAAAAAAATTCATAAAAATTGAATAAAAGAGCATTACCCGTTAAAATCACGAACAAATATTAACGTTTTAAATTTCTTTGAAATCTTTACTTTACGCAACCAACAGAAAGCCTCGTTTACCTTAAAAAACTAATGTTTTAACTACAAATAATTTCTTCCTCATAAGCAATTTACAATTAAAATATGTTTGGTCTCATATCCTTAATGTTACTCACTTTTTCATAGAAAGAAATCTTTAAGACATTGATTTTTCAAAATATATTGCAAATGCCGACTTTCTCTCGTAGTAGGGAAGGTGAACTATTTTTATAATAAAGGCAAGCATACCACCAGCCCAAGTTGCGTGCGTAACACCTAAAGATCGAGAAATAAAAACATAATAAAATAAAATATTAACTTAAACCAATTTTAAACTTTAAAAAAAACATTTTCCAATGCCCTATGGATAAAATCATTTGCGTAAGATAAATAATATAACATGAATAATCAAAAATATTTTATTCTCACTACTACCAAAGTATCTTTTTGTTGTGAAATACATTTGATTTTTACAATAAAAGAAGATAGTAGAATTATTTTTACGAAACAAAATTTGAAGAGATGGTAAGACGAAATGTATCCCGAATAGTCATATAACATTACATCAATGCTAATAATCAACCAATGCTCAAACAAAAGGGAAAGAGGAAAACATAGTAGGGACGTATAAATGCTCCACATGTCTACACATAATCTTATAGCACAATATACAAAGTGTATGCATATGGCACTATACTAAAATATCAAAGTTTATATGTAATAGCCCACAAATTTATATTTAGATTAATTAGTCCTAATTACACAATTTACAATAATCAAACAATTAAAAACATTCTCAGCATATCGAATAACATAAGGGTGCGAAAGAATATATAATTTTAAACCATGCGAATATGCCAATACATAGATAAATTAATATCCATATAAGTAAAATAATAAACTTAATATGAATAAAATTATACAAACTAAATATAAAAATAACTACTTTAAATGCAAAAATGATTAATAGAAGAATAAATACAATCCTCTAAATGAACTCAAACTATACAACTGAATATAACAAAGTACTCTAACACTGCAACAAAAAGAAACCTACGCTATTTTAATCCTCAACTGCAATCCATGTTAAAGAAACAATATTGTTATGAAAATCCTCTTGTTCCCATAACTAAACATGAAAATGCTAGTCAATGAAACATGGGTCAAGCCCAGAGCAAGAAGTCCTATATGTGACACAAAGATATATAATAATTTATTATACTAAAACCATGTTATCTATAAGATAATTAACGTATGAGTCTCGAAAGAAAAATAACCAATGGCTTGAAGATAATATCTCAATACAAATGATAAGATATACTCTTAAAGATGATCACTAAGTAATCCATGTCCGTTGAGGATTCTACTCTCATATTTCAGCTATTGTGACTATTACAACTTATCTAACCACTAATAAGCTACTTATATATAGACATATATCTTGATCCAAATGATATTCTGGTCCATACTAAACCTAAATATCATAACACCACATTATCTTTTAGCTCCCAACCAAAGCTAGACTCCATGCATGGCATCTGACATTTCAAATAAGAAAATTCCTAATACACTTGTTTAGACCTGCTAGTCATCGAGGTCTAACTAGTACCGGACCAAAACCATCAGCATATACGCATTTCACCCCAAGATACTTCCTTATACACAAATACCCAAATCTAGAGAGGTAACTCAAGATTTTATCGTCAAAAAAGGATCCACTAGTATAAATCATGCCATAAAAGCTATTCTTAACAGTTAAAAGTATAAAAGAGGGTAAAAGATAGATAGATAGATAGATAGATAGATAGATAGAGAAAAGGAGAGAGAGAGAGAGAGAGAGAGAAACACGAGATTTAGAGTGGTTAGGTGATTAAAATGATCTTCCATCCACGTTAGGGCCTTGTTATCATTAGGTATATGTTATAAGCATATGATTTGGGCCTTTTAAGCATACAATAAGAGAGTATAAGGCTAAATATATAACCATACATGCTACTATGCAGTAGAGTCTGAGATCTTGTAGAGTAATCTTCTATATGGCCGCGGCTATATTGGATTAAGGTTGCTAGAGCAGGTCACCAGAGTTGGACTCGGGTGTAGAGAGAAGCTGGAGAGAATTTTATAGAGTTTGATTACTATGTCATTGCTTGCTAAATGAGGCGTGATCGTATCAATTTATAAGAATTGGATGGAGCCTTACGTGCACTATTTAGGTGAATTGTGGATAAGAGGTAATATTTATAAAAGGTGGATAGCTAGCAGTCGATGGGCCGAGGTGTAAAGTTTGCAACCAGGTGAGGTATCAGACCAAGGCCTTTTGTAGGCACTTTGGCACATATTTATGTATTTGGGGATACTCTTATGCTACGTGTTCATTAGGCAATGGGATACATATATTGGGTACAATAGAATCCACCCAAGCCTCAGTGCTAGCAGGGAAATGATTTAGTGTTGCCGGACATGCATGTTGGTGCCAAGGCCTTTTATTGAGATGTTTCAAATTTTATGAAATTTCGTCTTTCAAGACCTTTAATATAAAGGGTTTTGGGTCCGAGGCCTCATTTATCACTCCCACTATTTTAGAGAAAGAGCATAAGGTGGTTTC
This sequence comes from Sambucus nigra, assembly GCA_949130495.1. NCBI lineage: Eukaryota > Viridiplantae > Streptophyta > Magnoliopsida > Dipsacales > Adoxaceae > Sambucus > Sambucus nigra. Next base: position 265,028,710 of record OX422209.1, on the reverse strand, counting down.
TGGTAGAACTCTAGGCAGTTTTCGACAAAACTTACAGCTTTTTTGGCGATCTCCCGATCATCGATTTCAAGTTAGTTTCCACTTCATTTATTGTTATTCGATTATTGAGTCTTCTCTCATATATGCTTAACTACAAGAAAAAATGATTTTTATGACAGTTAAAAACAGTCATAAAAACCTTTTATGACAGTTTAAGGTAAAATCAGTCATAAGTTTGGATGTCATAATTGATACATCCAAAACTGTCAGATTATATGGATATTATATATGAATGTTTCTTAAAAAAGCCATCATTAAACCACCAAATTATCCCATAAATATTACCGTTTGTTGAAAAAAATGTCATATACGATATATAACTGTTATGACAAATAATTTTATACATTAAAAACTGTAATGCATGATCTAAAAAATTGTCATGTATGATTTTAATAAACATCATGACAAACTATTTTTATATATTAAAAACTGTCATGTACAATATTATATATCATGAAGGTTTAGTATAAACCATCATAAAAAAACGTATAATGTAAAAAAATATTTAAATCATGGTTGCTAAATAAACCAAAACGCAAATCAAACGGTGTAGGATCATTTATTCTACATTCGAAGTTACAATAGATACATTATAGATTATACTAGCATGCACCTCGCGCGATACGCGAGCCTTTTATAATTGTTTTTTATAATTTTCTTAAAAACCTATTTAACTTTTGTAGTGATAATATGTTGTAAAGATAATTCAAGAAATGAATATAATATTGTACAAAAAATAAAAAAAATTAAGTATAAACATACAATTTTTTATCGATAGAGGGAATGAAATGATTTAAAAGATTAAAAACTCATAAGTTCTCAAAGTTCATACGAAAAAAAACATTTTTTTATGAAAAAAGTAAAACATATTAAGAGATAATGATTAAAGAGTGTTCATTATATTGGTTTTAAAAAAACAGAAAATTGGTTTGAAAAAGTGACTTGTAAGAAGGATGGAAAAAATTCAACACTAACATAAGGTCTCTTCTATAAGGTTTTTCAACAAATAGTTAACGTGCACTTTCTCCAATTTGCCTTCATTTAGTAGAGGTCTTCATTGCATTACTCATAATTCACATGAAATTAGGGTTGTTTCCAATAGGGCTGTCAATGGACCGGGTCTGGACCCGAACCCGAACCCGACCCGAATTAACGGATCTGAGCAAAATTTATAGACCCAGTTACCCGATTACCCATTTACCCTATTAGTTAATGGATCAGGTCTGGATATATATGACTCTGATCCGATAAGGACCCGACCCGAATGTATATATGCATATAATATAATAAATATACATTTAAATATAATATTATATATATAGAGAGATAACTTTATATATATATATATATAATCTAACCCTAAAAACCATCTCATTCAATCCATACGCTCCCTTCCATTTGCATTTCGGCCTTTTCTCTCTTCTAATCCCCATCTCTCTAACACCCCTACACCATATCGATTTCTCCATCTCTCCAACATCGCTACACCATATCTCCAATGCGATTTCTCCATATCGGTTCGATCTCGATTTATAACAGTTATTTTTTTTGTGTGTGTTATTCTTTTCACGATTTATAAAAGTTAGATCTCATGACGGCTTCACTTTTGTGTGATTTTTTTATGTGATTTCTCCATCTCGGTTACATAACGATTAAGTATGAGATCTAAGTGTTACAATTTATTTTTACACGATTAATACTTATAGTCATGAGACCATCTCGATTAATTTTTACAGTCATGAAAACATCATAATTAATTCTTACAGTCTCATGAGAACATCACAGTTTATTTTTTCAAATAAACTGTATTGATGAAACCCTAACAAACACACTGGCGATTTATTGTGGACTAGATCATCAAATAAACTCTCCATTTATTTTTTCAGTGTAATTAGTAATGGTGTTTTTCCTACCAAAAGTATATCTTTACATGTTTTTGGCTGAATTTAATTTTTGTGTTCCTTTTTTCATAGACACAAACATGTCCACATATCCTGCATGTGTTAGTGGTAATTAATTATGGTTTTCAATCCGGAGGGGAGGAAAACAAAGAAGATGCAAGTAGCGTTGAGGCTGAACTCAAATAGGAGCGGTGAAAAACATCTGCAGTATGGAATGATTTTACCAAAATTAAACCTCCGAATGGTGAAGATCTAGCTAGGTGCAATCACTGCAAAAAAAACTTGGTAGGGGATAGTAGTAAGGGAACGAGTCACTTGCGAAAACACTTAACAAATACATGTAATGGGAAATTTCAGAGGGATATAAAAAAACAAATTTTGGGAGCTAAAAAAAGAGATGGAGATGGTAACATGGAGCTTGAAAACTACAAATTCAGTCAAGAGAAAACAGGAAGAATCTTGCAATTATTATCATAAAACATAATTACCCCTTGACAATAGTTGATCACGAGTATTTTACGGTATTTGTTAAAGGTCTTAATCCTAATTTTAATCTTGTATGTCGAAACACAATTAGGTCGGATATCATGTCTGTGTATCAAGAAGAGAAGGATAGAATTTATAATGTTTTAGATGGACCCACTTGTAGGATCACATTGACTACTGATTTGTGGACTAGTGATTATCAAAACATTGCATATGCATGTTTAACCGCACATTATATTGATGATGATTGGAATTTAAAAAATAAGATCCTTAATTATAGATGCCTTGATTATCCTCATGACGGTGAAACGCTATTTAGGTTTATCTCTGATATTGTTTTAGAGTGTAACAGAAATAAAAAAAAAAAAAAGTTGTTTTCAATGGTGGTGGATAATGCGGGATCAAATGATCTCATTGTTAGGAAATTAAAAATTGGCTTTTTGATAAATCTTTTCTTCCTATAGGCGGTGATGCATTTCATGTGCAATGTAGTGCACACGTACTTAACTTGATTGCACAAGATGTATTGAAGGAGATTGGAGTGCTTTTAAATAAAATTAGACACCGTAAGGTATTTAAACAAATCTCCCTATGGAAAATAAACGTTTGATAGTGCGTGCAATCAAGTTAAGTTGAAATCTAAGTAGAAAGTGCCTATGGATGTCCAAAATAGGTGGAATTCTACTTATTTAATGCTTGAGGTAGCCTCAGCTTTGAAAGAAGCTTTTAGTTACTTAAGTGAAATTAATAGGAATTACAAGCAGAATCCATCCGATGAAGAGTGGAGAATTACAAGTTTGGTGATAAATTATTTGAGTGTTTTTTATGATGCAACTAGGCATTTTAGTGGCACTAAATTCCCTACCTCAAATGTTTTCTTTGGAGCTTTTTTTATAATTCAACTTTTTTTATTAGATTGGGAGAATAGTGAGCATGAATGTATTCGGTTGATGGTTGTCCCAATGAAAGAGAAGTTTAAAAAATATTGGGATGAAAGTTATTTGGTGCTTGCAACTTCTATTGTCCTTGATCCTAAGTATAAGATGGAATATGTGAGCTAGTATTATGACAGGTTTTATGGGAGTACATCTAGTGTTTACATTGAGAGAGTTCGTATTTGCTTTGTTGAATTGTTTCATGAGTATGACGGTGATTCTTATAATTCCTTGGATATCCTTGCTTGTGCTGTTGATGATGGAAATTCTAGTACTAGTTATTTAGCCTAGTCTAACATGGATGTGAATGATGATTTTGATAAATGATATGTTGAAACATGTTCTTCAAATTTGCGTGGATATCAAATGTCAAAAGTGGAACAATATTTAGAGGAATCGGTATTTCCAAGGAAGGAGAATTTTAATTTCTTAAATTAGTGGAAAGTTAATAGTCCAAAGCTACCAAATTTAGCGAAGATGGATCGTGATATCCTAGCCATTACCACTACAATCGTTGCATCCGAGTCACAGTTTAGCACGGGAGGAAGAGTGCTTGATGAGACACGTGCCTTTTTGTGTCCCGACAGTGTGGAGGCTTTGATGACTATCACTGATTGGATTGAATCAAAGAAAAAGATAAGTATGTATAGTTTATTCCTTTTTATTTATTGATTTACTAATTTTTATGGTATAAATATAATCTACTCCGTTGTATTATTGATTTATTAATAATGTTAAATGTTGTTTTTCTTTTCAGAAATTAAAGACAATGACACGTTAATGCCGCCTCCACCATCTAAATAAAGTTGTTGTCCTGTTGGTTATCTGTTGGTTGTCTTAGTTAATAGTTGCTGAAATTTCAATTTTTCATGTGTTTATGTTATGAGACTTAAGAAACAATGTAATAATGTATTTGTATATTTAATTTGCTGCTAGTTCTATTAGTTGTCTAGTATTGTATTTGGATGAGACTTTGCTAGTTTATAAAATGTTAACTGTTAAAGTGTAAAAAGTGTTAACTGTTAAAGACTTTGGAACTATTAAAATGTTAAATGTTAAACTCTTGCAATGTTAAAGACTTTGGAAATTGGAACTGTTAAAGACTTTGGAACTCTTAAATTGTTAAACTCTTGAACTCTTAGAGACTTAGGACTTAAGTTATGTAAAATTTAAAATGTTTTAAACTGTTAAGTAAATGTTTAACAGTTAAAGTGTTTAAAACGTTAAAATGTTAAAACAGTTTAGACTTTGGGTGAGATAAATGTTTTAAAGCTATTTGATTTATTTAAAACTTTAAAACTGTTAAATAACTGTTAAAGTGTTTTAAAGTTATAAAGTTTAAAGTGATATGATCTTACATACCTATTAAAGTGTTTTAAACAGTTTGGAAAATGACATTTAAGTGTGAAACTGTTCGGGTATTCGGGTCGGGCTTCCGGGCCCTTAATGGATCCGGATCTAGATCCATTTATTAAGACCCGATGGGTAATCGGGTAAGATCTAATCCGCTAAAAAAAATCGGATCGGATATGGATATACCTTTACCCGATCCAGACCCGGTCCATTTACAGCCCTAGTTTCCAACAATTATCTCATAAACTTTAACTAAAATAATCAAAATTACTTACATAACATTACCACTGATTTAAATACTTAATAAATATTTGAATACATGATTATTTGGAATGGTCTAGAGAGAGGAATGTGGATAGCATTGTAAACACAAAGAGTTCTAAAAAAAATAAGAAGGCAAATGTTCTCTTAATCTCTAAAAGAGTGCAAATGGTCATTTTCAAAAAAAGAATCGGTAAAATGGTTAGAAAAGGGAAAAATAGAAGGGAAAAATATCTTAATAGATACCTCATGCCTCTTGACATTAATATTTTCAATTATACAAACATGTAAATTATCTGAGGTGGGATTTTTATTTTGTCCCTACTTTTTAGCCTAGAGAGTTTTATGTTTTGAGTTATCTTCTTAATGAACCAAGACTTATACATACTCATATAATGAGTCTTTTAATCTAGCTTTCGAATTAATTTAATTAATTACCAGATAAAATTACGAGTTGTTACATTCTTCCCCACTAGCATGAGAATTTCGTCCTCGAAATTGGACGAAGCATAAACACTCAAAAAAAAATAAGGCTCACATATGCCTACCCTTACATACCATGATCAGGCGCCCATACACCTAATCCTAACCACATGTAACTCACGATAAAAATATGATATATATATATATATATATATATAAGTATCTAAAACTATTACGTACCATATTACTCCACTAGCCACGTCTCGGCTCCAGTTGGGTCTGCTTTCCCTCAGGTTGAAGTAAATTGCACCTACCTACTCCGATCGGTGTTGCTGCTGCTAGCACTTCCTGTGCCCCTGTCACTACCGGTGCTGGAGGCCTTTGGCCCTAATGACCTTAAGTCACCTGGCTCTGTTGGCCCTCTCTCTTGGGACACCTCGAAGCTCGATGCCTTATCTCTAAAAAAAAGCACGCATCCCTAAAAGATTTGGAATTCCTACCTGGGTTTTGCTCACCCTGTTGTCCCTGCCCCTAAAAACTCTGCGAGACACCACTACCCCGCTGCTCCTGACCTGTCCTCTACCTCTTCCATGCTTGGACATTGCGACCCTTATTCTCTCCTCCCAGACCATTGAACACTTGCCTTTTTCCCAGCTTCTTTTGATAATTTACCTTCTCCTGCTACAACAATATTGCAACGTCCACTGCTTGAGTGTACATAGTGTATGACGAGTTTCCCAACACCATCTGTCTGATAGACCAAGACAATCATTTTATAAAACACTCAATCTTCTTTGCCTCAATATTGACCTCCTCTGGTACAAACATCGATAAATTTGTAAACTCATACTCATATTCAACCACTAATTTTCATCCCTGCTCCAAGTCTAAAAACTCTCTTTTATTTTCACACCTAATTGCGTATGGGAAATACTTATTATTAAACTTGATCAGACAATCTCCAAAATTTAAACGATCCCTGTCCTCCGATGTGGTGACACTCTCCCACCACTGTAAAGCATTTCCTGTTAGCTTTAACGTCGCCAATACCTGCTTCTGTACATCAGTGCAGTCCACCATTCTCAAGTGCCTTTCCATATCTCTCCTCCACTGGTGAGAAATCGTTGGGTTATATCCCCCTGAAAATATAGGAGGATTTCCCTTATGGAAGCAGGTCCTCACCTTATCCCAAGTCGAAGCAGGCGTACCCTGCTACTACGCCTCTAAAGTTAGCCATCTGTGTCTCCACACCGTAATACCGGTCGTCGTGGCTCATGCGCGATTTGCGCTAAGTCCATGGCATCCAACACAAACTGCCTCCGCCTCACCTGACCTACAGAAAAAGAAACTGACTATCTCCTATCTCCAGTCCTCCTAGTGTTCGCCATCTGAAAAGATGGGAACAAAAAAAAAATTACATCCGACTCGAAATAACTAAGAGTATAAATCATCAAAAGGAATCAAAGATAGCAACGCAGAAACTAAACAGACCCACAACCTACGAGACCTAAGACCATGCTCTGATAGCATCTAAAACGATCACGATGTAACGACCCATAATTTTATTCAGTAATTAATTAAATTAATTCAAAATTCAAAAAGCTAGCTTAAAAGACTCCTAATACGCGTATATATAAGTCTTGGGTCGTTTAGAAGTGTCCTCAAAACATAAAACTCTATAGGCTAAAAAATAGGGCCAAAATAAAAATCCCGCTTCAAATAATTTGTCCTGGTTTTAAAGCGTGCCTAACTATTTTTCACATTTCTAAGGCGTGACTAATAGGCGAACTGTTTTAGTTTTAATAGGATTGTGATGCCACTTAAATTCTCTAATCTTTCTCCACTTATATTAATACATGGTTAGGACATTTCAAACATATATGCACTACCTCTATGCATAACAGACCCTTATCATTTTCATCTCTTCCTCCTACAAATCCTAGCCCCAAAGTTATCAAGTTTTAGCTCAAGATTTGAAGGCTTAATCGGTGTTTTCTCGAGTAGGTGCAAGAGTCAATCTTTGTTAACTTTTCGAGAGGATTCCAATCTTAACCGACTAATTTCAGGCATGAATATCTCAATTCTCTCCCTTTAGTATCATACGTCTTAGATGTCGCCTAAATCTTAATTCATGTGCTTTTCTTAAAAGAAATTAGCAACTTAAATAGGAAAAGTGAAAAATAATAATAGGACTATTTTTCTGAAAAATACTAACCTGATTTTAATACTTGTAACCCTTATGTGACTAGGGTAGAGGTTGGATTTTGGGTATGTGCGTATAGGTTTGCATGTAGAAACCATTTAAACTCGATTAATTTGAAAACTAGACGCGTATAACTATGAAAAATTATGTAGACTTGGTTAAAATAAATTATCATTGTGTGTTGCATATTTCCATGACGTTACAATCATAATTATCGAATAAAAATATTGGTATTGGTCACGACTGTGAATTTAATAAATTTAAATTGAGATTTAGTGTGCCTTTAAGAGAAATTGTGCGTTTGTCAATAAATTATAGTTATGTGATTTATTATGTTGATTAAATTAATCGTTGCGGGGACAACGGGATTTGGGTAGTGCTCTCAACTTAAAATTAAGAATACTTGCTAGGTATGGGACAAGTGGGTATGCTTTATTGCGATTAACAAATGCTAGGTATGGGACTAGCTAGTGTAGATTTTTACGATTGGGATATTCCAGAGTGGGGTTGATTTTGGCGTCGTTCCGTTGATTTGGTTATCCTAGGCGCGAGACTAGGGAGACATTAATTATCGAAATTCATCATACAAAATAGGATAAGACGTGGTTGTATTTGGAGACCTCTAGATATGGGAATAGGGGTAGGTTGAGGTATAGGATCTAAAATAGAGTGGGCTAAAATAAAATAAAGAAAAATTGAGATGATGAGAAAATAAGAAATTGAGAATTAATGCGTAAGATATTAAACAGGTATTAAAGTATAATGGCATCGTTAATAAGTGCAAGACTGACAATATAACGGATTGGTTGGTTCTTACGACGTGTGGGTGTGTGATGGCGTAATAAGTGCAGGTCTGACAGTTAAACAGGTTGGTTGGTGTAACCCCCCGTAATTTTTAGGATTTAATATTTAATTATCTTTGGGCGTCATAAAAATATTTAAATTGAAGAAACTTAAATTTATGATTTGGAGAATTTATTTGAGTAGGAAGAGTTATTTATTATTGGCAACTTCAAGTTAAATTGTTTGAATTTAAAGTGTGTCGAATTTCGAGGTCAAAATTGGAGAGCGTTACAAAGTCTTTTGGATGGCAATTTTGAGTGCGCGATTGAGTCTGGATGGGTCGAGATAGTCAGAAAAGAGTGCCCAGGGGTAGTAATTGGGTCTTGAGATATTTTTGGGCATAGTCGGGCCCACACGGGGTGATTTGGGCTATTTTAATTAGGCACGTATGGCCAAAAATGGGATTAAGGGTTTTTAACCTAATTGAGGGACTAGGAACGCCAGATAGAAAATTCTAAACCTAGGGTTTGAGAGAGTATTAGAGGAAGCTAATCAAGAAGCTAATTGGGGGTCTTTTGGAGCCAAATTAAGGGACTGATTGGGGTGTTCTTCATCAACCACTCTACACCAACGGATCAGACCCTACGAACAATTCCAGGCAAGTAGTTAACTGTTTTGATTCCTAAAATAGGTAACAACCAATTCATATTATAGTATGTGTATATGAAAATTCGTTTTGGGTGTGTAACCATGATTAAAATTGGGTTTTCTGAATTTAGAGTAATGGACAGATTGAATTACTCAATAAATGTTAAGTTATGATTTGAGACTGTCAAGATTGAATTGCAGACTGGATTAGAATATGTAGTAGTGATTATATGCACTGAAAATAGTTAGGTCAGATTCGATAAAATGAGACCCGATTGAAAAACCCAAATCAGATATACCCAGAATTTTGTATAAATTTGATGATGGATTAAGGTCTCTAGGTTTTTTAGAACCTTTTCTTGTGTGGAGATATGGTCGGTTGTGATTTGGGTAAAAGTATGGGAAGAAATAAAAGTTTTAGGGTTCGTCCATGGCCGCACAGCAGGCTGGAGAAGACGATATCTGGGACATTCGATCGATCGGATGATACAAAAATTTCGACAGTGACGCCAGTTTTAATTACATGGGAGATGTTTGTTGAAAAGAGGTATTGGGCTGATTTAAATGATGAAAATTAATTAGGAGCATGACTCTTGGTAATTATAGGTAAATATAATTGGGAAATTGGGAGAGATGAATGTGTGACATGTTATGGACGGATATTTGGGAATGAAATTCTGAGACTTAAAAATGGACCAAGTGAGTGAGTCCAGATATGTTGGCTAAGTGACACCAAAGTATTAAATTAATTATTGAGAGAATAAATTAATTTGGAATCGGAATATAGATTCGGAAAATATTAAGTTATGGGCCAAGTGAGCGAACCCGGGTATAACAGTTGGGTGACACCAAGTATTAAATTAATTGATGTGTTAATTAATTAAATTAGAGTCGGATTGTAGACTCGGGAAGGTAATAAATTAATTGATGTGCTAATTAATTAAATTGGTGTCCGGCCACAAACTCAGATAGGTATTAATTAATTAATATGTAAATTAATTAAATTAGAGTCGGACCACAGACTCGGATTGGTATTAATTAATTAATGTGTAAATTAATTAAATTAGAGTCGGACCACAGACTCGACTTGGTATTAATTAATTAATGGGCAAAGTAATTAAATGAGAGTCGAATCATAGACTCAGTTAAATATCATCTAAATTAATGTGTAAAGTATTTATATTAGAGTCGGACCATAGACTCGGGAAAAATATTATATTAAATAAATGCGTGAATTAAATAAATTAGAGTCGGACCATAGACTCATAAAGATGATAAATTATTAAGTGAGAAAATTAATTAAGTTGAGTCAGGCCAGAGACTCAAGAAAAATTACAGGCTAGTGTTAAGGGGTTTGAGTACACGGTAAAGCCGGGGTGTATATTATATGTATTCGGTGTCGTGATAGTGTATATATATATATATATATATATATATATATATGTGTGTGTGTGTGTGTGTGTGTGTGTGTGTGTGTGTGTGTGTGTGTGTGTGCGTGTGTGTGTGTGTTTATTGTGTGTGCTATTAAATATCAATGATTAGATATTTATTTAATTTATATACTCTAGTGCTATCAAAGGAGGTTGCGCGATGTGGGTAAATCCCCTACCTCGAGGAATAGGGTGAGTATATCCCCAGGTCATAGCGTCCGGTATATGGGTGAGGGGCTTATCTCACTTTGAGGGAAAGAATATGACCGCCTCCACTTCGTTTATGTTTTAGGCCAGGCTGGTGAGCGATTTCAACTTGGGTTACTAGGTTATGTTAGTGCACCTAGTGAGATACCACTTTAGAGGGAATCATCCGGTGAGGGTATACTCGGAGGGATGGATATACGTATGAAATATGTGTGGATGTTTTGTTAAAGGTACGTATATAATGGTATTAAATATGATATGCGGGAAAGAATACAGTGTGTGATGTATTTACTTTATATAACTTGTGTCACGGTTATATGTTATTATTTAAGAAGGAATTAATTAAGTTAATTGGTGAGATATCTTATAACTCATGAATAGTTTTACTCGGGTTAGATTAGTATAGAAAGGGGAGGTTATACCAGGACTAGTTGGATAGGGTAGTACAACTAAGTGGGGTTAAGGTAACCGTTAGGTGTGCACAATAGTGGAGGGGTGAGAATGTCCTCAAGAGAGTGCGACATTACCTTAAATATAAAGTGCATTCATGCTTTTTAAATTACTGCAGTTAATTCACTTGCTAAATATTTTCAAAATATTTTGGGTTCTAACAGTTGCTGTAAAACTATTTTTCAAAACCTTTTAGGTGTCCAGCCACAGGGACGCCAGGATTGATTTCTATTCCAGGGACACGGAGCTGCGGCATATGTGGATGCTAGCAGGAGTTTGGATAAGACGCATTGCTCATTCATTCCTAGAGTAGGAATTATTTATCAGTTTCTATTTTATTTAGGGCTTGTCGCCCAGACTTCTCGGTACATTTTTTAGATGTATTTATTCTGGTATTGGATGCTTGTATTGGATTATTCGTTTTGGTGGACGATGGTTTATTCGGCAAATTATTTAATTAATTATTCAGTTGTGTGAATGGTTTATATTTATTTTGCATGTACTGTTTTGTTTAATTAAAAAGTTAAAATTTGGCACCAGCTTTTGGAATACTAGGTGGTTAGTAAGTTTTAAAAAGTTTTCGATGCTAAGGATGAACCAACTGGAGTTCCTCTTTTTAATTTGGTATAGGACTGATCACCCGGTATTTTATTTGGCGAGGTATCACAGATGGTATCAGAGCATCAGGTTCTAGTGTCCTTTGGATCTGTGCGGCTTTTCACATTTTAGCTTAACAATCTTTGATATAGAGCCCTATTATAGGATTGCTTATACGTATGCGCATTTACGTTCTTCTGCCAAAATTTTTATTTGAGGATGAACTCATACGATTTGATTTTCATTTCAGATGCTGCCCAGGAGAGAGAGAGAGCAGCTAGGGCAGAAGGGGGAGATAAGACTAGAGAGGCTCATCAGGAACAAGAGTTACCGCAGCAACTGCCGGAGATGATTTCGACAGCACAGGTAGCTGAACTAGTGGCGCAGGCAGTGGAAGAGACGATGGTCGCAATGGCAAGGTACTTTCCACGAGATCAACAACAAGTGTTATTGGCACCAGATGTTCAAGTCCATCCGGGGTCGTCGGGGTGGCAGTAAGTACGAGAGGTCTTTCAAAAGGGCCATCCACCAGAGTTTTAAGGGGGTTCAGATGTGGTGATAGCGTGTCAATGGAAGAGGGACATCCAGCGTCACCTACACATGGTAGATTGGAACGAAGTGCAAAAGCAAATTCTAACCACTTTTCGGTTAGTGGGAGCAGCGCAACAGTGGTAGGAGTCGATCACCACAGTTGAGGAAAGGGATACATTAGATATTACAGAGTTTTGGGTGTGGTTCGACCGCAAGTATTTTTCACCAGCAGTTGAGACTGAAATGAGGAGGAAATTTAGAGAGGTAACACAAGGGGACCGTTCAGTTGCCGATTACGAGGAAGAATTCACTCGGTTGGAAAATTTTGTACCGGATGAGATAAGCGATGAAGATAGAAAGAAAGCAAGGTTCATGGATGGGTTAGTCTTGACGATCAGACAACATTTGATTAGTAATCCTGCATTAGTAGCTTATACAGATGTCGTTACCGTAGCATTCCTGCACTGTTAGGAATATCGCTTCCACGTGAAAGGAAGCAAGAGGGGAGTGGAAACCATCCAATCGGATAAAGCAGGAGGGAACAATACCAGTGGGGTATGCTATCAGTAGACAGGGCGAGATCAGGGGCAGGATTTTCGGTAGGGAAATCATGCCATACAATTTAGAGCTGGAGGCTATCGACAGGATGGCCAGGAATTTTGACATGACCAGTAAAGAAGGAATCAGTTGCAGGGTGAATTTGTTAAGAGGTGTTTCATTTCTGGGGAAGCAGGGCACATGAAGAGGAATTGTCCTAAGCAATGCATGGGTAAACTACAGGACGAGATCCTTGATGTACAACCACTACAATAATTCATGGGTGCGTTCGGGCAGGGGGGAGCTTCTCTGGAACCCGAGGATCAGCCATTGCAGCTGGAGTATAAAGGTAATCATCTTTTATCCTATGGGCATGGGGTATGATTTAAGTGACAGTAAGAGTGTCACAATATAAGAATTATTTTTCACTAGAGTTTGCTGGTAAGTCAAATTTAGTTAGTGCGCTGGCTGTAGTAGCCATAGTATGTAGATAATATTTTCGTGGGGTAGTGGAGTTATTTGGTGTTATCCATGGGAGAGTGGAGGTGTACACTGAGGGAAGGTTTGAAATATGCGAGGGTTTACTACTTTCGAGAATTATGGGAGTAGGGTTGATAATTTTCCCAAATATTGGCTAGATAACGATGGATTTTAACTATTGTGATAAGTGAGGGTAAGTTTTGGTGTTAGCGACACCTAGGTATGATTAGTACTAGGTATCACCTTAGAGGGCGTTTAGCCTATATATGTGTGTTTATACGTGTATTGTGTGGTGCGATAGACACATAATGAGGTCTCGTGTTCTCACATTTTATCCCGGTAAGTAGGGGTGTTTACTAAAATGAATCGGGGTGGTTAGATTTATTTTCGAGCAGGGAGAGATAGCTCGGGGTTTATTTTTCTGCAAGAACTAGTGATAGTAAGGGCGTGGTATTTTATGTTGTCTTTTGTAGCATAAGGGTAAGTGTATATACTTTTGTGTTAAGAGACAAGTATTTAGGGGTACTTGCTATGGACTGAGGGTCTAACGGATCTCAACGACTGATAATATTAGGTAGTAGTGTATTGGGGGGTTCCTTTTTTTGATTTCGCATTACGAGATGTCCCACGCATGAAACTTAGCGCAACATTGGAAGTGGGTAGATGTTTAATCGTTAGTACATGGGTTGGGTACCCCGGGCCGTATATATATATGTGTGTGATATGACTACGGGTTGGAAGTCATATTACGGGTTACGACTAGCATAGTCGGGTAACTTTCGTGCGGTAAAGAATGGGGATAGGGTGTATGGGCACCCGGGTTAATTAAGACAATTTTTATGCGGTTAAGCACGGGTATAGGGTGTATGGACGCTCTGGTTAATTAAAATGCATAGTTGTGTAACTTATGGTTAGAAGCGGGAGAGATAGATATAGCAGGCTTAGAGGTGCATGACTAGAGAGTGATATTCAAAGCTTGGAACACTAGGCTCATCTTAATTTTGAGGACGAAATTCCTTTGTGGGGGAGGGGGGGAGTATGTAACACCCCGTAATTTTGAGGATATAATATTTAATTATATTTGGGCATTAAAAAAATATTTAAATTGGAGAAACTTAAATTTATGATTTGGAGAATTTATTTGAGTAGGAAAAATTATTTATTATTTGCAACTGTAAGTTAAATTGTTCGAATTTAAAGTGTGTCCCATTTCGAGGTCAGAATTGGAGAGCATTATAAAGTATTTTGGATGGCAATTATGAGTGCGCGGTTGAGTCCAGATGGGTCGAGATGGTAAAAAAATAGTGCCCGGGAATAGTAATTGGGTCTCGGGATATTTTTGGGCATAGTCGGGCCCACACGGGGTGATTTAGGCTATTTTAATTAGGCCCATATGGACAAAAACTTGATTAAGGGTTTTTAACCTAATTGAGGGTCTAGGAACGGCAGATAGAAAATTCAAAACCTAGGGTTTGAGAGAGGATTAGAGGAAGTTAATCAAGAAGCTAATTGGGGGTCTTTTGGAGCCAAATTAAGGGACTGATTGGGGTGTTCTTCATCAACCACTCTACACCAACGGATCAGACCCTACGAACAATTTTAGGCAAGTGGTTAACTGTCGTGATTCCTAAAATAGGTGATAAACAATTCATATTATAGTATGTGTATATGAAAATTCGTTTTGGGTGTGTAACCATGATTAAAATTGGGTTTTCTGAATTTAGAGTAATGGACAGATTGAATTACTCAATAAATGTTAAGATATGATTTGGGACTGTCAAGATTGAATTGTAGACTAGATTACAATATGTAGTAGTGATTATATGGAGTGTCAATGGTTAGGTCAGATTCGGTAAAACGAGACCCGGTTGAAAAAGCCAAATCAGATATACCCAAATTTTTTATAAATTTGATGATGGATTAAGGTCTCTATGGTGTTTAGAACCTTTTCTTGTGTGGAGATATGGTTGGTTGTGATTTGGGTAAAAGTTTGGGAAGAAATTAAAGCTTAGGGTTCGTCCATGGACGCACAGCAGGCTGAAGAAGACGATATCTGGGACGATCGATCGATCAACCCAGGGGGATCGATTGATCGATGATACAGAAATTTTGGCAGTGACGCTAGTTTTAATTACATGGGAGATGTTTGTTGAAAAAGGGTCTTGGGTTGATTTAAATGACGAAAATTAATTGGGAGCATGACTCTTGGTAATTATAGGTAAATATAATTGGGAAATTGGGAGAGATGAATGTGTGACATGTTATGGACTGATATTTAGGAATGAAATTCTGGGATTTAAAAATTAACCAAGTGAGCGAGTCTGGATATGTTGGTTAAGTGACACCAATGTATTAAATAAATTATTGAGAGAATAAATTAATTTGGAATCGGAATATAGATTCGGGAAATATTAAGTTAGGGGCCAAGTGAGCGAACCCGGGTATAACGGTTGGGTGACACCAAGTATTAAATTAATTGATGTATTAATTAATTAAATTATAGTCGAACTGTAGACTCGGGAAGGTAATAAATTAATTTATGTGGTAATTAATTAAATTAAGGTCAGACCACAGACTCAGATATGTATGAATTAATTAATGTGTAAATTAATTAAATTAGAGTCGGACCACAGACTCGGCTTGGTATTAATTAATTAATGTGTAAATTAATTAAATTAGAGTCGGACCACATACTCGTCTTGGTATTAATTAATGTGTAAAGTAATTAAATGATAGTCGAATCGTAGACTCGGGTAAATATCATATAAATTAATGTGTAAAGTATTTATATTAGAGTCGGACCATAGACTCGAAGAAAGTATTATATTAAATAAATGCGTGAATTAAACTAATTAGAGTCCGACCATAGACTCGGAAAGATGATAAATTATTAAGTGAGAAAATTAATTAAGTTGAATTAGGCCAGAGACTCAGGAAAAATTACAGGCTAGTGTTATGGGTTTTGCGTACACGGTAAAGCCGGGGTTTATATTATATATATATATACGGTGTGGTGATAGTATATATATATATGTGTGTGTGTGTGTGTGTGTGTGTGTGTGTGTGTGTGTGTATTTATTGTGTGCGCTATTAAATATCAGTGATTAGATATTTATTTAATTTATATACTCTAGTGCTATCAAGGGAGGTTGCGCGATGTGGGTAAATCCCCTAGCTTGAGGAGTAGGGTGAGTATATCCCCAGGTCATAGCGCCCGGTATATGGGTGAGGGGCTTATCTCACTTTCAGGGAAGGAATATGACCGCCTCCACTTCGTTTATGTTTTAGGCCAGATTGGTGAGCGATTCCAACTTGGGTTACTAGGTTATGTGAGCACACCTAGTGAGATAGCACTTTAGAGGGAATCATCCGGTGAGGGTATAGTCGGAAGGATGGATATACGTATGATATATGTGTGGATGTTTTATTAAAGGTACCTATATAATGGTATTAAATATTATATGCGGGAAAGAATACAGTGTGTGATGTATTTACTTTATATAACTTGTGTTACGGTTATATGTTATTATTTGAGAAGGAATTAATTAAGTTAACTGGTGAGATAACTTATAACTCATGAATAATTTTTCTCGGGTTAGAGTAGTTTGGCAAGGGGAGGTTATACCAGAACTAGTTGTATGGGGTAGTACAACTAGGTGGGGTTAAGGTTATCGTTAGGTGTGCACAATAGTGGAGGGGTGGGAATGTCCTTAAGAGAGTGCGACACTACCTTAAATATGAAGCGCATTCATGCATTTTAAATTACTGCAAATTCACTTGCTTAATATTTTCAAAACGTTTTGGGTTCTAACCCTTGATATAAAACTATTTTTCAAAACCTTTTAGGTGTTCAGCCACAGGAACGCCAGGATTGATATTCTATTCCAGGGACACGGAGCTGCAGCATATGTGGATGCTTGTAGGATTTTGAATTGGACGCATCGCTCATTCATTCCTAGAGTAGGAATCATTTATGAGTTTCAGTTTTATTTAGGGCTTATCGCCCAGACTTCTCAGTACAATTTTCAGATGTATTTATTCAGGTATTGGATTATTCGTTTTGGTGGCCGATGGTTTATTCGGCAAATTGTTTAATTAATTATTCAGTTAAGTTGTATTCAATTGTGTGAATGGTCTATATTTATTCCATATGTACTATTTTGTTTAATTAAAAAGTTAAAATTTGGCACCATCTTTTGGAATACTAGGTGGTTAGTAAGTTTTAAAAAGTTTTCGACAGTGATGCTAAGGATGAGCCAACTGGGATTCCTGTTTTTAATTTGGTATAGGACTGATTACCTGGTATTTTATTAGGCGGGGTATCACAACTAGCTATTATTATGTGTCGTGAGTGGAACCTTATCAATAAGTGCAGGGTTGATAGAATACGGGCCGCCTGGCTACAACGAGGGGACTGTGTGGTGTAGAACTTTAGATGGGCCCGAATAAGTGTTGGACATATAGTAGGTTCGGCTGGCTTTGATGACACCATAATAATTAACATTAATAATGTGATGAAATAATTTAATTAAATATGGTTAATTTAGAATAATTACCGGATTGTGTTAGCATAAATTGGAAACTAAACTTGGGGTAGCATTAATACGTTATAGAGTGTTTGATGTTTATTTTTATTCGTAGGTTAACATATCTCGTTTAATTAAAATATTCTATTATGATATTTATTATGTACGATGCCACTGTTTGGGTTCACGAACCCTATTTGGGGTGAGTGGATGTTGTTCATGTGGTGGGATTTGACCCATGGTGTTGACTAATATTTTAGATTTTGCACTGGAGTAGTTGCACATGATTATTTGGAGATCTTTTGGAGATGCATCTGGAGTTTATTTTATTTTGATGCTTAGTAGTCTAGATTTTCCTTTTCGTCGCCTTTTATTATGAGACTCTACTTGTGGATTTGGTGGGCCACTCGGTTCCACAGTTGTTTATGATTTTCATTCAGTTATTCTTAGTTGGATTTTATTAGGATTTATATTATTGGAGGATGGATTTACTTATTGGAGATTAGCATGGTGATGAAATTATTATTGCCTGAATGATTATTCATTTTAGGATTGGTTTAATTATTATCTTGTGGAATGAATTTTATATTTCTCATATATGTCATGTGTTAAGAATGATATTTTATTTAGTGACTCCCAGTGTAGTTTGGTGGTGGTACCTAGCCACCTCGTTTGTCAGATTGCCCGGGTGTCACAATAGATTGGTTTGCATGTTGTTTCCCATGTTAGTTTTCTTCATGGGTTGATGGAAATGCCTCTTCTGTTGGATTTTATCTCGATGGTTATTATTTGGATGGATAGTTTGATGGTTGTTTGAGATTTTTGGGAGGATATATGGGTTTTTAAAAAGTGGATGTTAATGTTTTTGCCTAATTCTTTTTGAGTTCTCCCCCATTTTGCTTTCAATAATGTTGAGGTCTCCTTTGTCCTGAAGATGATTTCTTTCTTGGGTCTAACTTTTTATCGTTGAGGGCTCTCTCTTTGTAGTGTGGTGTGATGTAGTGTGGAATATACTTCTTGGATGGGTTTTCTTTGCCTTTGGTGGTTTTTAATCGCCATTGTTGATGAAGAATTTTATAGAGTAACATGTAAGAATACGAATGGGTCTGAATATGAATAGACAAATGGGTTAGATAGAGAGCTAAGTAGAGGGGAATAAAAATAGGAGCAAAAGATTATTTTGAATTCTATTCTGAGTGATGGAGCATTAATCATGCATTTACACCTCTAATACTATCGCATTAGAGGTATTATATCGATTATTTAACCTAGAGATAAAACAACACTCCCACCAACATGTTTTTTGTCTCGTATCAAACAAAACTAAACTAAATCAAATTAAGCTAACACATCAACCAAATTTAATTCTTCAATTAAAATTAAGTGTTTCTCCGTAGTAAAAATTGTTTCATAATTTTAGGCAGCAATGCGTCGAAGTCCTCTTCCCACTTGCATTCATGATTTAGTTGTCCAACAATGATACACCCTTTACTTGCCTCTACACAGCATAATTTCAAAGTTTTAAGTCACATATTTGACATTGGTGGTAACAATAAGAGTAAATAATGAGACAATAATTACAAATATAAAGGTAAAGATGCCAAAATTATTTTCTACTTGGGAACCAGATATATTTTTTAGAGTAGTTACAAATAACTCTAATTAAACTAACATCAACACAAGCCACTATCCATCCTTAACCATGAACATGCTTTAACACAAAAAAAATATTATTCACAGAAAATCAGCATTAAATTGTTTGGGAAATACTCAAACGAAGGGTGTTAGACCACAAAATTACACGTCTGCACACTTCCTCCTCCATTGCCTTCAACCTCACGACACCATCCGCATTACCCTTCACCCCACATACAAATAAAAATAATATAAATAAGCAAAACGAAATCAGAATAGGGAAGTAAATTAAGGTCGATAATAGAAACTTTTATCAATAACTCCAAAACTACAAGTGGCATAAAAAGGCTAATAATTGCATCAACATATTCATCAAGAAAAATCCATTGGAAAATATAGCCTTGAGAATACTTAGAAGGAATTTAAGGGTTTAGCTTGACTCATATATCTTTTTATTCAGTTGCACCAATGCAATACACATCACATAGAAACAGAAAAGAAAAATCGAAACTAAACCCTCCTCACTTAAGCAAAGATAAACTACTTAGTAATTAACTAGTTACATTTCACCTGAATTACATAACTCCAAAAAGATAGAAATATAATAATCTCATAAAATAACATCCCAATGTCTCTAAAACGGAAGCGTAAAAATGTTATCACAACACTAAAACGAAGAAAAGCAGAATCCTTGCACTTTCATAAATCAAATTACCACTCTGTTGTTCAAGAGGAAGCAACACTGCGTAAAGCGTGATCCTTCTTCGTCTTCCTAGGACCTAACCGAATCTCAAGCTGCAACCAAATGATATATGGAGATGTAACTTGTGTTCATACATAAAGTCATAAACAAAAAAAGAGTTCAAATAAATAGGAAAGAAAGCAGTTACCTCTTCCTTGATTGGTTCTTCTTTCTCAAACAAACTAGTTCGATATGGCAGGGAGATGACATATAAGTTGCAAAGAAAATATCCCATGTCATTAATCATACTGGCGAAGGAATTGTGTACCCTGAAATTTGTTAAAATTATGCTTGCTTGGATAGTTGTTAAAACTAAAAGAGGTTGAATTGACTTGCAAATTAAGAGATTGAATTGAATTGCAAATTGAGAGATTTAACTAATTCTTGGATTTTGAATTATAGTTAGAACTGTGATGTGACCACCAAATATCTACCAAACTCGCATTAATATTAAATTAATATAATGAGTGTCCAAGGAAAGTGACTTGAACCCCCATCATATCATAAGCAAAGTAATTTAACATGCATAATACATAAGCAAGAGAGGTAGGGACTCCAAGGTGGAGTGACTAAGATGGAACGGTGTGACCGATGCCAAGTGAAAGGTGATGAAATCAGCGATCTCCTCAGGATCACTCTTACCAGCGTAGAAGGAGAGGGAGAATAAAGAATACATGTAGAAGGAGAAGAGGAATAGAGAAGAAAGACAAATGGACAATGCATATGTTAACTCAGAGAGAAAACCTACCTATTATCAGCCAATAATTGAAAATTGTATTATGTTTCTCAAATGAAATGGATTTTTTATGAATTTATAGAAAATACTAATTTAAGGAAGTCTACAAATTAAAAATAAAATGTGGCTATTTAATTATTGTCTAAGGAAACTCAACAAGAAGTATCTATAGATATATAATTTTTAACGCCTGACACACATTTTAATATGTTTCTCCCATATGGTAAGGAGAAGGATGAGAAACTATTTTCATGTGTGTTATATATATGTACATACATATATATATACATATATATGGGAGAATTCTCACCTACATCATGCTCTATACATTATTTATACATTCCACCTAGTTGAAGGCCCTAAAAAACTTTTTTCAACTTTTTTATTTTTTCTTGAAATTAACCTTCCAATAAACCCATGTTCAAATAATTACGTCAAAATACATTTTCTAGTTATTTTGAAAAATTCCATAAAATGCGCTCAAAATACCTTATTTATAAAGGTCTACGCCAGCAATTTTTTGTGGATTTTTTAAAAATAACTAGAAAATGTATTTTGACCTAATTAACTCAACATAGGTTTATTAGAAGGTTAATTTCAAGATAAAAATAAAACAATTTGAAAAAAAAAATTAGGGCCTTCAACTAGGTGTAATGTATGGTGTGATGTACACATCATGATGTAGGTGAGTCTTTCTCTCTCTCTCTCTCTCTCTCTCTTATAAAGAGAGAGAGTCGTGCTCTCGTGCAGACCTAGTTTACGAACCACCTACTGTCCAAAAATTATCTAGGGACCACTTTGTCCTGTATATACTATTGTCTTTTTCTAAGGTTTCTTAGAATAGAAATTTATACCCCAATAAATTCTAAAGTCTATTAAGCTTATTTTAAAATCTATTTTAACTGGAAGCCTGAGTGTGGAAGTTTCAGGGCTACTTGTCCGGATTCTACAATCACTATCGTACTAGAATTTGGAATAGTGAGGTTTATCTATATAAATACTTTCCTTCGGGTATTTAGCGATTTCAAGAGGTTTTTGAGGAAAATATTTTATTCTTAAATACCTTATGCGGTACTGAGGTTTTATAAATCTAGTTTCTTTATATATTTTATTAACAATATAAATTAGGTTGTCTTCTATAAATTTGTCTAATTCGTTGCCACCATAGGATGACAAAAATATATGATACGTTCTAGAGGCAGTTGTCTCTACATTTTTAAGAAGAGGACGGATTCCTCCTGCTCTAATTAAGGTAGTTCTTGTTTTAGCTAACCTTTTTCGTCTAATGTATTTTAATATGTCTATAGTATATTCAAGTATTCTAGTATATTCTTGGTATTTTTCTGGTCTTGAAAGTTCTTCTGCGAACTCTTTAGTTCTTAATTCTTGTTTGAAGAGATCACGGATCCATGTTCCAATTATTTCTATTCTAGGTACTTCACGTACTAACCACTCAGTAATTTGATCTATATATTTATAAGTACCACTTGCGTAGGTTAAAGAAGTTTCTATAAGTACTTTATTTGAGGGGTCTATGAGAGTCCACTCTTGGATTTCTCTTGTTAAGTCTAGATTTGTTTGATTAACAAATGCTAAAAAGTCTGTAATGATTTGTAGGCTCATACAAGTCTCTTTGATTTATAACAATAATATGTAAAATAGTTAGGGGTTTGGTTCGAGTTTATACCTTCTTTCTGGTCTGCAATATCTTTATCTTCTTTCCTTTGTCTCTTCAGTTTTGTTACTAATCTTCTCCAATCTGAGCCTCCTGCAACTCTCTTTTTATGTATCGCACCTCAATCCACTAGTTTGGCATTGGAGCCATTTCCTGCCTATACACTACCAGGCCTAACGCCCACCCTGGCTAACGGATCACAACAAATTGACACCCGACGGCGGTTCAACAGTATAACACCTACATGCTATACCAGAAGTTCTACACAATAGTCCTCTATGAATAGAAAGTTGGATACGCTTGGAGAATAATAACAACTAAACATAACATATTTTTGGAAAAGAAAATACTTTTATTGCGTGTCATAAGTAAATATAACTATCCCCTCTCCCCTAACTATGAGAGGTTTACTCACTCATATACATATTACTCTTCGAGATCTCTCTAACTCGATTCTCTCTCTCTCTCTCTCTCTCTCTCTTTTAGATTTTTTTATATCTTTACAACATCCCAACCTTCCCTTTTATAGCATAAGGGAGTTTACAAATGACTGGAAACCGGAGTTTAAAAGCCAACCGATGAAAAGTAATTAAAAGTCTAATAATTTGGCAAGGTCTCAGTCTGAGTTTGTCTTCTTGCAAATAATTCATATTGGTGGCCCTTGCATGTTACGTCTGATCTATTACGGAAAGAAAAATAATTTAGACGAATCTTTTGCTTTATAAAAGGTCTAAATAATTGATGGTCTAGATGATGGCATCTTTCATCTTTAATAATTTATTGAGTAAGATGGGTCTCTTCTCTATCTCGTCTATGTCTTCTTATGCCTTATCTTTGTCTGGTAGGGCATTACTGAAGTATTCGTCAATGAGTCCCACTACTCCAATGCTAGATAGTAAAGCTATCTCTACCATTTTTTTGGATTCCTTTTTTATCCTTCCATTGAAAGGCTCATCTGCTTGGATTATCATGTATTATTTATAGTATGTTGTGTACCACTTGTCTTGATTTGTCAATAACTCCATAATTTCTATTATCTCCATAGCTTGACCAATATAGAGCTTGGACTTATCAACACTTAGGTCTTTAGTTTCGTCTTCAGATAGAATTTCAACGTCTTCAAATTAATAAGTGGATAATCTAATGAGTTTAAATCCTTCAAATATCATTCCTCTATAGGAACTTGGAGCAATTTGGTAAATCCTGGAAAACAGGGGAAAAAGTCTTATACCTATTTAATGTACTCATGGACTATTTTTCCAAGAGCAATAGAGCCTTCTACCGTTTGTATTTGGATGAGTCTAATGAACTCGTAGTCCTCCAAAGTTATTTGCGCCATATCTGTCTTTCCAAAAGATAAATTTTAGGGACGTCTTTGAAGAAACCCTTAATCATTAAGGCATCTCCATTAATCTCTGATAATAACATATTGAAATGTGCAATAATGCTATTACTTTCTTTTTGAAAATCTTCTGATAATGAAATATTATTATGACCAAATGGTATAATAATCTTAATCTTTAAATTCTTTTGTTGATAACAAAAATTATCAACTGGTCTAATTTTGAAGGATTATGAGCATATGTTTGAGTCTGTGGTCTAGGATTAGCAGTACCATTGAGTTGATCCACTACAAGTCTTTGAAGCCTCATGAACCTAGCAATAAGTACCAAATTTTATTTTAATTCTACCCATAGTCAATTTTTAACATTCCACCATAAGGTGTCTATAAGTGTATTTTCATCATAAAAAATTCTTGTCTATATTTTATCTAGTCTGGGTATCTTTGATCTGGTCTATATTGGAGAAAGTACATTTTCTTGATAATTCTATCCTGGGTAATGATTCCATTCTTAGATTTTCCAGGAGGAACTAGAATGTCATCAAAATTTTCTAGAATTGGTCTTTCTTGAGAATCTTGGATATGAATCTGAGTCTGTCTTTGCATTTTATCAGCATTTGGTCTTACGCATCTAAGATAGTCTGCAATATCTTCTCTGTTTAGTTTACTAATTCCAGAGGAACTCATGATGTCTAAGTCTTCTGTTTGCAATACAAAACAAGAGATTACATTAGTGTTAGCAGACATAGGTTCTCTAGATATGATGTCTGGAATGGTATTTTTGTTTCCCTTAGTATGTATAACAGAGAAGTCATAACCATTAAGAAATTATTGCCATTTAATAAGTCTATTAGTCTTTGATTTGGATAAGTCTAAGTCTTGGAATTTTACTACATAAGAAGAGTCAGTATAAACAGTAAAATGTTTAAGTCTAATAAAAAGCATCTATTTTTCTATTGCCCTTATTATAGCTAAAACTTCTTTTTTATGGGTTGTGTATCATGTTTCTGGATCAGTAAAGGTTCCAGGACTAAATCTACAAAGTTTCTTCTTTTTTGTCTCATGATCAATGGCAAAATATACATCTCCCCATTGTTTATCAGAGGCATATGTTTTTACTATAAATTGGTCTTCAACATTAGGCAGTTCGAGTAAAGCGCTATTCTTGACTGCTTCTTTGACTGAACTTATAACTTCAAAATCATCTTTAGTCTATTTAAATGGATTGGTCTTGTCAGTTCCTTTTAATTTAGAAGTAAGACTTTGTCTTTTTGAAGCAAGGTCTTTAATAAAATCTGTAGAACAATTTAGCAATCCTAAAAATGATTGTAATTATTTTCTATCTTTGAGTTGGTCTAGAAATTCTAGAATCTTTTTAGTTATGTGTTCTGATAAAGATATTTTTCCTTTATGGATATGCATTCCCACAAAGTATATTTCAGTTTGAAATAATTGCATTTTCTTCTTAGAAATAACAATTTCATGTTTATCAAATTCTAAAATAGTCATCTTAAGATGGTCTACATATTTTATCTTAGTCTTGTTGGCTGCAAGAATATCATCTATGTAAACAAGACAAAATTATGAATAAGGTTTAAAAATATTATCCATACGTCTCTGGAATACTTTAGGGGCATTCAAATATCCAAATGGAATTACTAACCAATCATATTTTCCTTGGGGTACGCTAAAGGTCGTCCAAGTTATACTATTTGGATGCATCTTTATTTGCCAGAAGCCTGATTTGAAATCAGACTTACTGAATATAATTTTATTTTCAATTAGATTGATTAGATTATTCTTGTCTAGTATCTTATAAGAATCAAACTCACAATTCTTATTAAGGTTTCCATAGTCTATAACCATACATCTTTTTTCTCTCTTTTGTTCAGACTCATTTTGAACGTAGAAGGCAACGCTATTATGTGTACTTTTACTTTCTCTAGCAATGCCTAACTTATGTCTTTCATCTATATCTTTTTTGAATTCTTCTCTATCTTCTTGTGAATATCCTTTCTTATAGGTTCCACCATTAATAGTGGCATTTGGGTTAATAGGTATAATTCACAATAACCTTGATATTTGTTCCACTTAGTAATGGGATTTTCTCCTAAAGTAGGCTCTGCTAATTGCCTAATCTTTTGTTATTCTCTTCTATATCCATTTCTTTTGTTTGGATATAGCTTGAACCTTTAATAAGGTTTGATGGGATTGATCTAGAATGTCTTGTTGCATCAGTGTTATTTGTTTATAACACTTTTGGTCTGGACACTTACATTCTTTTTGTAAGGGTTTAGTTATTTCTAGAGCTTCTTATTGGTTTGTATGTCTGGGTCCACCATGTTCAGCTAAAGAAATCTGATGGTTTGTGAGCTTAAAATTAGATTTGACCAGCATAAGGTCAAAAGCAGTCTTGTGATCTATTAGAATGACAATAATATTAAACTCCTCATTGTTGCTAAGTAACATATTATCTTTATACTGAGTATAAGGATGATATTTACTAATAAAGTCTTATCCTAAAATAATGTTTTCTTTTAAATTAGGTGAGGATCCATCATCCAAAACCAATGATTTACAGTTTTGTTATTCTAATTTCCTAACTTATAACAAATAGGAATAGTCTGAAAAATATAAGGTAAATGGATCTCCATTAGCTACCTTACCATGGATCTCTTGATTACTGTCTAAAAAATATTTTTCAGGGAAGGCATTAGCCTTACAAATACTTTTAGAGCATCATGTATCTATAAAAGATGAAAGTCTTTCAGGATAATCTTTATGTTGTACGAATAATTCTACAAAACAAGCATGTGGTTTAGTAGAAATTCCTAAGTTATTATTTTCTAAAATAGAAATTCCCTTCTGGGGTTATCTATAAAATCTACTGATGTTAAGCCTTTTGAACTACTATCAGAGAAGTTTTCTTCTATATCATACGAAATTCGCTTTCCTTTTAAGTCTCCATTTTCTTGTAATCTTTCGGCTATATTTATATCAATGTCTTGGTAATATTTTTTAATATCTTAGTCTATTTGAGCATCATACTGAGTAGTATAGATTGCTCTAAATCTTCTCCAACAGTTTTCATGGTAGTGTAATTGACAAATAACACAAACCATAAATAATTCTGCTTGCATAGTCTCAAAACATTCTACACATCTAAATTCGTTCTCGATACATTTCATTTTAAATGTGCAATAATGTTGTTCAGCATAGTAACATCTAGGGATGTATGTTAGTAACTCAGGATTACTAACTATCCATCTTTTCCTTAACAAAGGGCTTAATATACATTTATACCAAGCTTCTTTAAAGTCTATATAATCATCATCTTGATCCTCTTGATTAATTCGCGTCATATATAAATCTAATGTATCTTGGGAGTCTTCATATTCATCAGTATCACTATTATAATCTTTTAAATCATTGTCTGTGTATGCACTATAGATACTTATATTGTCATTATTTTTTATGTCTGATATTTCTATAGCATATAGAATATATAATTCTTGTTGATCTAGAAAGTCTAATGTTGTATTAATGATCTTAATACTTTCTTTATCTTTCTTGTTGGGACACTCTTTAGCAAAGTGTCCTTATTTTCCACAAGTCCAAAATTCTTTAGTAGAAGCCTTAGATTGAGCTACTTCCTTTTCTTTCCTATAGTTAGGAACCTTCTTATGTTTATTAGTGTTTTTAAAATATCTTTTTTGGTTAAATATATTTTTCTTAGTTCTAGAGTTTCTTTCTCTAAAGGTAGTAGATGGTCAGAATCTATATTTCTTTGGAAAAATTAAAGGCCTACCATAAACTTTTGTTTCCAATCTAGTTCCTTTTTTAATTTCTTTCATCTCCGTTGTCTTGGAGCAATATATCTTTCGTCTTTAATTGGAGGAATATGTTTGAAAGTTTCTTCAATTAACTTTTCCTGAGTTATATCTCATCTTTAAGCTATGATATAGTCTTTGGTAAAATTGATTCTTTCACCAAGGGAGTTATTCTGAACTCCAGCAACTCCTGGGCAAATCCTGTATTTGATTAATTATGATTTTTTCAATAACTGGTATCTTTCTAAAATACTCATCTTTTAAGGTCTCTCTTAATTCTTTAATTTGGTAATATAGCTGTTCATAATTATTGTTATATTCATTAATCTTGTCTAGTTTGCAAATACTAAAAAGAGCTAACTTAGTTTTTGCTAAGACTTTCTCATTGATTTGAGCTAAATGTCCAGCTCCAATGAATTCTGAAGTAAATAATGGAATACATTCTTCAATTGATTTTTCTTCTAAATTTTCTTTCATTTTCTCAATCTTAGCTAGGGAATCTACATATGTATCTTGTCTTAGGTTGTCTAAGTAATGTTTTGCAATACCTTTAATGGATTGATCAGTGTATTTTTTACATGAGCTTACATCCCATTGTTCATTAGATGCAAAACACATATTCATTTGATTACGCCATTCATCTTAAGCTTTCTTCCTATCTTGGATATTGTCTAAATTAAGGTATATCCCAACTGGATTTATGGTTTGACTTGTCAGCGTCTTAACAGGAGTAAAACTCTTATCACTCTTTGAAAAGTCCTTTATATAATCAGGTTTAGTCTTTACCACAATGTTTGAATAAATAGGAATATTTATTCCTATTGGTTTACTTAAGAGTCTAGGAGCATCATTTAGCCTACTACTGGCTCCTATGTCTTGTTTATTAGGACCTACCTATGTCACTGGCATTAATCTTTCTTCATCTTCTTCCATTAGTCTTAAGTTTCTAAGAAGTTCTTTAGTATTCTTAGATTCTTTTAGTTTTAATGTATGGTCTTGGGATATCATATTAAATCTATCCCTATCATAGAACCTAACAGAATGACTTATGTTAAGATGTTCTTTAAATGTCTTCATATCCAATTCTAAGGGTTCATGTCCAAAGTTTTATGTAACACCCCGCGCGCCCGAAAAAAGACATGTAGCGTGCTAAAACAATAAAACTAAACTAAAACCATCAACAAAAGTACAGAGCATCTAAATGTTCACAATTTAAATACAACAAATCAACAATTTCTATTTCCACAATAATAATTACAATGACGTCTCTTAAATATAAAATTATCCAACTAAAATTACACCACTAATTTATACATCAAAAATAAATATTCCAATCCATGCTCTAAAATATTTCTACAAAATAGCCCATAACATCCTAATCCGCGCTAAGCTGCCAATTAAAAGAAAAACGGGAAAGTACACAAGATGGCAGGAATAGATGCTCAAAAATAAATAGCACGCTGAATAAATCACAACAATATGAATCTGCATATACGAATCAAATGTAATACTCAAGAATTGTACCAATATTAATTTCTCAACAACACATAAATGGGTCACCAAGCCTCACCTCACCTCACCTGGGCATTCTCAAGCCATATATCGGATTTTGGACTATCAGCGGGTGCCCATTCTCCATGCCATATTAAAATCTCATGACACGATGACCAAATCAACAATTCAATATCATAATTCAACATGAGTTCAATTAACACATGAACAAACGGAATACTCTCGAGAGAATTTAGGAGCATATTGTGTAAGTCCCGTACCTCAAAATCATCACATGAATCACCACATAATTTCAGCCTCTAAATCTGATCGCGCCATCACGTTCCTCTCACAAAAAATAATCCAATCACGTACTAACCCCAAATAGGCCTCCAAATCTAAGGTTGAACATTGAATAAAATAGGCGTTAGGGTTTGCATATAGAGGGAGAGGAAATAAAATATGTATTCTGTATTTTTGTGTTTGTGAAAAAGTGGTTTAAAGGTCCACCCACAACTTATTTTTATAAGGGAAATAGATAGGAATTTGTAAATCCCCCAACTCTTAAAAAATAAATCTGCTGATTCAAACCTGGGCATAGTCGATCGATCGACTCCCAGGGTCAATCGATCAACCCTACAGGTCTAGCGACAGTTCCCCCACAAAATACCTATAAGGCAAAAATAATTAAAAACTTAATTAAAAACCCATTTTAAATCAGATTTTTATTCCGGTTGAAGTCTTATTCTTTTAAAATCATAACCAACATATTTAACCAATAAAAATTATTAAATCCAAAAATTTATTTTTCTCGAATTTTCCAATTAATTAATTTAAAAATACCCATTTAAAAATTCGAGTTGTTACATATTGGATTCTAGCTTTTTCTCTAACTAAGTCTTTATGTTCAAATGATCTTCTTGGTCTAATTACTGGAGCTTGTCTTAGTAAGCTAGAGCTATCTTTGCTACTACATTCTCATTCTAAAAGATCATTGATTATGGCTTCTCCCATATTTCTCAATCTAATTTCTTCAATGTGGATATTCTTACTAGTAATCTTAGGGGGGAAAACTAGATAGTTATATTTCTAGTTACATAGTCTTAATTAATAAACAAAGGTTTATTCTGTATAATCTTAGTTTCTTGAAATTCTGGCAATTTCCAAAGAGTCTTAGATTTTTCTTTCATAGGTCCAGTATTCATAATACTGTAAGTATGATTGTAGTCTGAATTATTAGTTCTAACTAATATTTGTTCATTTAGTCTACTGCTAGTAATTATCGATTGCATTCCTTCATAGGTGATAAAGCATAAATTCTTCACATTTATCCCCATAATTTTGGTATTTTTATGATCTCGTGCGGTGTAAATAGCTTGGATTTGTCTCATATTTATGCTACTAACCCTTTTTCGCAAGTATTTCTTATTTTGTTTATCTCTTATGTGTTTTACATGTATTTTATGCAAGAAAGATGGAAAAGAGAACTCAAAATAGTGAAAGAAACCAAGAATCGGGGAGTTGAAGGGCATTTTCGTAATTTTTCAGCCTTAGTCCGGAGGTGGTGCCAACTGTAAAGTTGAAGATCTTTCAATTATAAGAACACTGGAAAAAATGGCACCTCAATCCGAGTTACGGTGAAGAAGTTATGCCCATTTGAAGTTGAGAAGAAATCCAAGAAAAAAGCTGTCAGACCCGAACCGAACCGAAGCTGAGGGGAAAGAACCTGTCCGCCCATTTGTCACGCACAAGATCCGTTACAAAATTAGTCACATTCTAGATCCGTTACAAAATTAGTCACGCTTTCTAAGTGTAACAAATTGGTAGATACGGGATTTTTATTTTGTGCTTATCTTTTAGCCAAAAGAGTTTTATGTTTTGGGGACTCTTCTAAACGACCTCTAGCCTATATATTTAGTCATTATGACTCTTTTTATTCAGATTTCATTTATGTAAAAGCTCCATAACAAGTAGGAACATCAAGGAGAAGAATTTACATATTTTGCACCTTTAATTCAAGAGCTTTTCAAATTTTTCTTCAACCTTTGATTTCTTCTTGCATGTTCTTGTTCTTCAATCTTGGTAACTTTTATTTCCAGCACTTTTATTATCATTTCTCATGTTAGGCTAGGTTTTTAAAGGTCGGTATACATGAACCCAGCCTGATGTGTTAATTGCATGTGTATAACATTAATCCTCCGAATTTAGTGATTGATTACGACCGTATTGCGTAGGAACACAACAATTGTAGATCTTTATATCTCGTTTGCCTCTGGGTAACTGGGATGATTTAGAATACAATTCGAGTGTCACTATCGCGATACCGATTTACTTGTCCTCATATTAAGTATGATGCGGGCTTGAACCTCATATACGTAATGCTTGGGAGTACTAAATTCTGGGTCAAATTAATCGATTAAATTTACGATTAATATTATAAATGCAATACACTAGGATTGGGGGATTGTGTCTTTACCTTAATTTTTCCAATTAGTTTTAGTTAACTTCTTTATTTTTCCCTTTTTCCTTTCTCACTCAATCATCATCTTTTACACTTACTGTTTTGAAGTAATAAATCAATTAAAATCTATCAAACATTCCTTGTGAATTCAATACCCAGACTCGCCACTATACTCCGCAAGAGTGTAGTTAAAGTTTAGGTTTTTTTTTGTATTGTGGTTGGAAGCCGATAACAACGACTAGTGTATTTACACGAATGCTCGATTTCCAACATGATCAAAATGGCGCCGTTGCCGGGGAGTGTTTTGTTATAGATTATAATTAATTTACTATTTCATAAGATATTTTCTTCTTTTTTTGTTTTAACCTTTTTGCAGGGTTACACAATTGAGCGCCAAGAAACGTTGAATCCTTAATCGCACACCTCTTTACGTGGATTGTCCGTTTACAAACTATTCGGTAATCATATCTTTTCATAGTGAGTTTGGTAACTATAATGGTTTCTATGGGAATAGTTCTCAAAATTTTTATTTTCGAGAATCCGTGCCTCGAGCTATTACCATTGGTGAGGGCCTTCGAATTCTTGAGAATGAAAGGCTTGAGAATATATATCGTGAAGAAAATCATTTTCGAGCTTTTTATTTTCAAAAACCTCGGCCTAGACCTATTACCATTGGTGAGGCCTATCTATGTATTGAGTATGAAGGGCTTGAAAACAAATATTGGGAAAAAAATCGTTTTTAGGAGCAAGATTTGGATGCATTATTCGAATCCAATGACGACTTTTCTCCCGAGGTTATAGAGCCAAGGAATCCTACTCGGGAAGAAAGAATGTTTTTTTTAATCAAACAAATACTCAATTTTATTTCCACCCAAAGCACGATGAATATCGATATTGGTTTTATTAAGGAAATTCTTGCACTTTGCGATGAGATTCGTTATGATTGGAAAAACAAAGAGGAGGTTGAGACTTGTGTGTCACCTCAAATTTTTGAAGAACAGCTCATTGAACGTGAGTCGTTTCCCCTTGAAATTCAATCTCCAAGTGATGATGAATCACTTGAGATTGAGTTTATCTCGTCACCATTCCCGTTCACCGTTATTGAACCATTACAAGTACCGCTAGATTCCTATAAGTCGGTTGAAAACTCTGAAACGTTTACACCTTTTACCGACAAAGACACTTTGCTAGAATTGTTTTCTAATATGGACTCCTCCTTTTTGTGTTCCCCTCTCCCCATACTACTTAAAAAAGATTTGGGAGGTGATTATATTTTTCTTGGATCTCAATTGTACTTGTCCCACCTAGCACCCAAACCCCCCCGTCATCCCGTTAAAATTTTTAATTGGTGATGGTTCATTTTTCAAATCTCACACATGCCTTCCGTTGTTCAAACGGAATCCTTATTTTTAGGGAGGCATGCATCCAAGTGAGGGTACACCATTAATCCGTCAAAGTCATATTGTAATTTGGGTGGACCCTCAAATTTTTCGACTTCTAGTGTATAACTTATTAGAATTTGAAAATCGTAGGTTGTAAAATAGTTAGCTTATTTATTTTTTTTAGTTTAGAGTTTTTGTTATTCTTTTTTATATGCTTGGTTCTAACCTGTTTTGTAGATTCAATGGACTCGTACTTTTCGGGGATCGCTCCATTTTGGGTAATATCTTTCTTTTCCTCTCTTTATATTGTGTTCTTGATTCGCATTGAGGATAATGCAACATTTAAGTTTGGGGGTGTGGGATATTCTTCCCGTCTATTGCTTAGATTCATTGATTCGATCACATGTTCTTTCCAAGAGTGTTTTTTTTAGAAAAAAAAAATTGAAAATTTTTGAAAAAAGCCAAAAATATTTTTCTTCAAAATAAATAAAGATTGGAATTTAAAAGCTTCAAAAATGTCATAAATATTTTGTCTCAAGTTGTAAAAATCAAATGCATAAAGCCGAAACTGACCAAAGATGGAAATTGTGCGAAAATTGACGACTTAACGAATAAGTGTGGAGATTAACAAAACCCGGTGAGATTTCGAGCCTATCGATCTTTTTGAGTTTTTAAATCAATCCGAGTTAATAGTTAACTCATAGTTCTAATTCAGCGTTTTACAAAAGTCGTTGATGATCTCTATTTTATTATTTTGATCGGTTATGGAAAAGGAAATGTTGTCTCGAAACACGCGCTATAAATCTCTAAATTAAATTAATCTCGAGACGCATATGGTAAATTAATAAGTAATTGGACAATGAAGTAGACCCTCGTTTGTTATCCAAAAATATTAGCCATAAAAAGATGTGAAAAAATTATCCCTTTGATTACCCAATTGAGCCGAATAAAATTTATCCTTTTCGTTTGGTAACCCGAAAAACCCAAGTAGCACAGAATTGTGAAAATGGAATATTCATTAAAGTCCGGAAAGTGCATAAGAAGGGGCCAGAAAAAAATAGAAGAATGCTCAACAAAAAATAGCAAGAAAAGAAAAGTGTGAAAAAAATAGAAAAATAAGAGAAAATGAGAAATAGCCCAAAAAAAGCACTAACGGACATCATAAGAAAAAATTTCAATTTCGAATTTTCCAACCATTTTCATGTTACCCAATTACACCTTAAACCCGAAAAAGTCCTAACCGAGTCCGAATTGCGAAATTGGTTACCGCATGGAGAGTTAAAACACAAAAAGATAATAAAAGAGATTACATGGCGTGAAAAAGAGATGATGGTTCCCGTTTTCCTATGACCGTATTCCGATGAAGAGATCTTTCCACCCAAAAATTTACGTCTTTCAATTTGTGTGCGTGACTTTGCGTCCATTATATTTACTCTTTATATTTCACGCACACTGAGAGAATAGTCACATTCTGAGAGATTCGTTTGTGAGAGCATTCCGCGAGATTTTGAAATCAAAACGAATTTTCGGAAAGTAACATAATGATCAATCGGTGGAAGTTAGCGGTTCAATTTTTGCCTTCGCACACACACACTATGACTTGAGCTCCTAAATAAGATTTTAAGGTGACCATTTTTTGGGAGTTTAAATTTATACAATTTTTAGGTATTTCTATTTTTCTTTGAGTCGAATTTTGTGGGTACATTCTCCGCAAACCCTCACGAGACACCACTCGTCCTACTAGGGTAATCTAGGTGTTTAAAGGCTTGTTGCATACGCTAAATGCAATCGCTTGCCCGCGAAAAAGGTATTCTATCCCAATAAAGTTTTTGAAGGGTCCTTAACTCATACTCTCGTTCTTTTACATCGCTCGGGATGTGCAAAGTTCTAAGTTAGGGGGTTTGATTAGGCATAAATTCTTCATATTTATCACCTTAATTTTGGTATTTTTATGATCCCGTGCGGTGTAAATAGTTTGGATTTGTCTCATACTTATGCTACTAACCCTTTTTGGCAAGTATTTCGTATTTTGTGTATCTCTTATGTGTTTTACATGTATTTTATGCAAGAAAGATGGAAAAGAGAACTCAAAATAGTGAAAGAAACCAAGAATCGGAGAGTTGAAGGGCATTTTCATAATTTTACAGCCTTAGTCCGGAGGTGGGACCAACTGGAAAGTTGAAGATCTTTCAATTACAAGAACACTGGAAAAAACAAAGCCTCAATCCGAGTTACGGTGAAGAAGTTATGCCCATTTGAAGTTGAGAAGAAATCCAAGAAAAAAGCTGTCAGACCCGAATCGAACTGAAGCTGAGGGGAAAGAACCGGTCCGCCCATTTGTCATGCACCAGATCCGTTACGAAATTAGTCACGCTCCAGATCCGTTACAAAATTAGTCACGCTTTCTAAGTGTAACAAATTGGCAGATACGGGATTTTTATTTTGTGCTTATCTTTTAGCCAAAAGAGTTTTTTATGTTTTGGGGACTCTTCTAAACGACCTCTAGCCTATATATTTAGTCATTAGGACTATTTTTATTCAGATTTCATTTATGTAAAAGCTCCATAACAAGTAGGAACATCTAGGAGAAGAATTTACATATTTTGCACCTTTAATTCAAGAGCTTTTCAAGTTTTTCTTCAACTTTTAATTTCTTCTTGCATGTTCTTGTTCTTCAATCTTGGTAACTTTTATTTCCAGCACTTTTATTATTATTTCTCATGTTAGGCTAGGTTTTTAAAGGTTGGGATACATGAACCCATCCTGATGTGTTAATTGCATGTGTATAACATTAATCCTCTGAATTTAGTGATTAATTACGACCGTATTGCGTAGGAACATAAAAATTGTAGATCTTTATATCTCGTTTGCCTATGGGTAACCGGGATGATTTAGAATACAATTCGAGTGTCACTATCGCGATACCGATTTACTCGTCCTAAGATTAAGTATGATGCGGGCTTGAACCTCATATACGTAATGCTTGGGAGTACTAAATTCTGGGTCAAATTAATCGATTAAATTACGATTAATATTATAAATGCAATACACTAGGGTTGGGGGATTGTGTCTTTACCTTAATTTTTCCAATTAGTTTTAGTTAACTTCTTTATTTTTCCCTTTTTCCTTTCTCATTCAATCATCATCTTTTACACTTACTGTTTTGAAGTAATAAATCAATTAAAATCTATCAAACATTCCCTGTGGATTCGATACCCAGACTCGCCACTATACTCCGCAAGAGTGTAGTTAAAGTTTAGGTTTTTTTTGTATTGTGGTTGGAAGCCGATAACAACGACTCGCGTATTTACACGAACGCTCGGTTTCCAACACAATCAATAGGGTAATTGGGAAAGTTTCACATAGCTTTAAAATTCTATATTTATATTAGCATCTCAGATAATATAGTCTTCATAGCCACTAGCATATAAGATTAACTTAACATGTTTGGATGTGTCTACGGCTACTGTAAATGTAGGAATAACATTGAAGTATCCAATGTTATCTAACATTTGTAATTGGGTTATCCCAATAAGGTTTTTCTCAAAATCTTTCCATCTTTTATCTATTAAACAACATAATATGTTAATATTATTTTGAGGTCTAAGTAATCCTTGGATTCTTGTTAGAAAGAGTCCAAAGGTTAGGAACTAGAACTTCCTATCAATTCCTCTTGCTCTTAGCCATTCTGAGTCAAAAACTTGAAGCTCGGTATAGGACTTGTCTAACATATGATTTCTACAATGATAAGTCATGTTATAATTTGGCGTCTTAGGAGTGGCTCCTTCTTTAAACAAGTCTATGTATCTAAATGCTGAAAGTTGTCCATTATGTATGAAATCTTCAATAATTTTCTAGTCAACTTCACCCCATTCTTTCCATTGGGGAGGATTGGTGACATTTCTCTCCTTACACCAAGTTCTAACATTGGAGGATGAATCTTTAAGTCTTTGGAGCATAAAATTACTATGTCCAATATTTGGAATAGGGCTAGCTATCTTACTAGTCTTATCTAATCCATTATTTATTATTCTACTAGTTATGGTCTTTCCTCCCTTATTTTCTATATAAGGAGATTCTCTAAATTTACAGGTGGTTACCTATTTTTGTTCAAGTCATTTTTCAATTCTTTCAAAAAAGTCTGAATAATCTCTGTCTCTTTATTTGACTAAGGATTTCTTCTTTAAAGATCTTATTCTCTTCTCTTGCATTATTATTAATATCTTCATTATGTTTAGCGAGGGTATTAACAAGATAATTAACAACTTTTATAATATAGTTTTTTACTTCATCTTGTTATTGCACAGATTCTTGTGTCATTCAAGCTTCTATGATTTCAACAGTTTTTTTTTATTTTATCTAAATACCTTAGAATAAATGGACAGTCTAATTCTGCTTGGAAAGGTTTATTATATATAATCTTAATTTCCTGAATAATTTCTTCATATTTTCTTTTGCTTGAGCTATGTTTAATCTAAGTTTATTAACAATACTATCCATTATGGATAGGTTATGATTTTTCATATTGTTAAGATAATTGGCTATATTCTGTTGGAATTTAGAAAAGTTTGTATAGAAGGTGGTTAATCCTTCTCTCTTAGCTTTTAAATCTAATTGTAAGTCTTTAATATAAGGTGATATTGTAGTCTTGTGAGGCTGCTATTGAGATTGAGATTAAATTTAATCTCTCTAGTATAAGTCTTGATGCTTTAGCAGCATTAGTAATCTCATTTTCATTTATCTTATAATAAAATCTATCATCATTTATCCTTTCTAGAATTCTTTGGTAAAATTCTGCTAAGGTCTGAATGGAGAGATTTTGAGATACCTCATTCCAGTCTGAACTAACTATTTCCATTAGGAAGATAATTGTCTAGTCTAGGAATAAGTTTAGCTTGTTCCTTAGTAAGTTTAAATAACTCGTTTTCTTGATTTTTTGTCAAAGTTTTAATTTATAAAATGTCTTTGTTAAGGACTTATATGCAGTTAGTCTTAATATTTACTTCTTGTAATACTTGTACAAGATCTATTGGGATTTGACTATCTATATCTTGTATTTTTTTAGAGATATGTTTCATCTCTATTTCTAGGGTTTTAGTATCTTTAGATAATTGTATTAAAATAAGTAGAATACACTTATTTTGGTCTAGTATACTATTACTGGCACTGGCAGTAACTTGTATACTATCTGCGTGTTTAGTTGGGATATGTTCAACATGTGAACAATTGTCCATGTGTGAGGTTAAGCAATCTTTTAGGTCTAAATCAGTTATGGGTATGGGCTGGTAGTCTGAATTGGTTCCAAAAATATCTTTGTTAATGTATGGAATAAATCTCATGGGCATTTAAGTTTTTTTACTATAGGAACATCTTCGCTCTGATACCAGAAATGGGATTGGGTCAGAATTTGGCGGGAATTTGACGGGTTCTTTTTCTAAAGTTTTAAATCTCTGATACATTAAAATATTTTTTAAAAGTACTGTGTTCTTAAATAGAATTTTACTAAAGGTATTAGTTTTGTCTTATTATGGACCTCATTTGACCCTAGGGGTGGTAATTTTAGAAACGACACGGAACGACACGAAATTGACCCGAAATTGACATGATATGTCGTATTCGTGTCGTGTTTTTTTACACGAAGTCGTGTCCTATTGTGTTCGTGTCTGAATTATGAGTCGTGTCGTTTTGTGTTATTGTGTTTTTTAGGCGGGAAATATAAGAAATTCTGGTATTCGTGTCGTGTCGTGTCCTGTCATGTTATTTTTTATTTGGATCATGTTCGTGTCAACTAAAAAAAATACGAATTCATGTCGTGTAGTGTAGTGTTCATGTTCGAAAAAATCTTGTCGTATCATGTCGTGTCGCCCCGAAACACGACTCGTTGACCCAAATTTCCACCCCTATTTGAGCCTGTCCCTATATATATATATGTTGTTATTTAAAAATTTTGAATACTGAATTATGAGTCGTGTCGTGTTTGTGTTTGTAAAGCATGTTTTGCGTGTTATTCAATCATTTTTGTCTTTAAACTGTTGTTAGTTTTTCACAGATCATTATATCAGCTTTTTATAGAGTGAACATTAGTTAACATTTTTCTATCATTTAGCGCAACACTAGTTAACCTATAGAAAAGTGGCAATAATATATTCTTGTTAAACTTCCCTGTGACTAGTGCTTGGCTGAATCAGTCTGTTTACAAATGTGGTAGAATTCAACACATCTTTGTTATTCAATCTATGATGCTGGAAATATGGATCCCTAAAGACCAACTCATCCATTAGCCGCACATAAACAAACAACCCAAATCTACCTTTATTATTGTGGTTTGGGAATGGGTTACTTAGCTAATTCTGCCGAATGAAGGGCGGGTCAGAAGCAAATAAGTTTGCAAATAAGTTTGGTTCAAAACCTCCCAATACAAACTCGATCCACATATGACCCGCAAATTGCCTTGGCCCATCTAATAATCTAAAGTTGAACCAAACCCAATTCCTTCAAGAACATATATCCCTATATTTTCCAGCATTCTTTCGTTGAATTCTTCATTTTTGTTTAAAATACATAAACAAGTTTTTCTATTATCTGTCAACCACTATAGTTAACGTGGTGCACCCTGTTTGGTTTTCCAACCCTGATTACACACCATTAGGATCCAACCAAAGCTACTTTTACCAATTGGAGAATGCCAATTTATATGCTAACAAGTTGTGCACTCATGCGAAGGTGATTGTCGCGATATGTTTACTTGTATTACTAATATTTCTTCAAAAAACAAAAAGTTTATTCTTGTTAGTAGGAAAAACTTAAAATCTATATGGCACACTACATTTTAATGAGTTATCACTCATTAAAAGTGGTACCAGAATATAAAATTGGTTTCGGGCATGATAGGATAGTTTTGATGTCCGATGTTCCATTGCTAAGTATGAAGTATAGAGGGGAACAATTCTCTGGATGAAATTATATTTGATAACATGATAGGAGTTTGAATCCTCTCGAGGCCACTTCCCATAGTGTGTCTTGATGATTTAAAAGGCCTGGAGGCTCTAAATGAACCCTTGGGTGTAGTCAGGTGCTCTAAGAGGCCCGATTACCTCGAGTTATCAATATATGTTGCCTACTATCACTCCTTTTGAGGAAGAATCTCTATTTCTTGATACTAATAGATTCAAATGCTAAAAGAAAAGGACACGCGTAGAACCCATAACTGTAAGATACTAAGTTACATAATAAAAAGGCTAAAGAGAGCATAAATGAACATAGATACTTGGATAATTAAAGCTACTATATGCATTTTACTAAAAAAAATTCTATACACAGTGGATTGCCTGCTATAAAGCAAAGATCCGAAACAAGCATGACAAAACTAAACTATAACGCAATGAATTTTACATCAAATTTACTGGCATAATTCTACTTTCAATATATATTTCACACTTATACTATTGCGTCGAATACACAATGTATAATACTAATACCTATCCATTTTGTAGTCGTATTTAAAGAAAAACAACTAACACCGGTTTCTTGGATACTCAAAAATAACTTAAACTGCAAAGCATTATAGAAAAGTAAACGAGCAAAAAAAAGCATTATAGAAAAGTACCTACAGTAGTGAACCGAACAAAGATTTTGATCCAACATCGGAACCGAAACTTCTAATACGCAAGAAATTACCTCCGGGTGATATGGATGATGGTCAAAACAGAATGTCTATTATGTTGAAGGAAAACATGGACAATGTACATAATGAGCGTTCGGAGCTTAAAAACAATCCAAATTTTATTCAAAGCATCCACAGTCAAATCATGTCTGAATTTGATGTGGGATCATCACAAAAGGCTTCTTTAACCCTAATCATATTATGATGGATGGGCATGTACCAGTTTTGTTGCAACTTCTAAGAGTCCAATTTACACCACTGCTTGAAATGATTCCTCTATCTAGATAGTTCAGAAAGTTAACCACATAAAAGATTGCGAGTAACCTATATAGAGAGTAACAAGAATAAAATGAGCATTCTATATGTTAGTACAAATGAAAATGTACTGAAAAATTCTGCATTTGATCAAAGAGTATTACAGCCTTTTTATACAAACAGAAATAACAACTCACTAACTGCACTAACCCACTAACTTATCCCACTCAAGCAGCACTAACTGCACTAACCCACTAACTTATCCAGCACTAACTGCACTAACTGCACTACTGCACTAACTGAAACAAACATAAGCAACTACTTTAATTTCTAACATTCCCTCCCTTAAACTGATTTCTGCTGAACTAGTTTAAGTAGATTACACAGACTTGAATCCATCTTCTTTGAACACTTTAGCTGAACACATTCCTAGCATAGCTCTCAGCTTCTCAAATAAAGGTTGTTTCAATGGTTTTGTGAAGATGTCAGCAATCTGCTCACCAGTCTTGCAATATTCCAACTCTATAACTCCATCTTGGCACAGGTCTCTTAGAAAATGGAATCTAACATCGATGTGTTTGCTTCTGCCATGCATAACTGGATTTCTAGACAACTTAATGGCTGAAATATTGTCACAATAAATAACTGAAGTACCTTGCTGTTCTTCTCCCAAGAAATCCAGCATTTTCTTCATCCAGACTGCTTGACAAGCACTTGCAGTGGCTGCTACAAACTCAGCTTCTGTAGTGGACAATGTAACAATTTGTTGCTTCTTTGACTGCCAAGAAATAGCTCCTCCACTAAGTAAGAACACATAACCAGACGTGCTCTTTCTATCATCAATATCTCCAGCATAATCACTGTCTGTGTAGCCTTTCAGTCCAACTTCTCCTTTCTTGTAAAACACTCCATAATCTAA
Source organism: Sambucus nigra (assembly GCA_949130495.1). Classification (NCBI taxonomy): domain Eukaryota; kingdom Viridiplantae; phylum Streptophyta; class Magnoliopsida; order Dipsacales; family Adoxaceae; genus Sambucus; species Sambucus nigra. The sequence continues at coordinate 264,986,789 of OX422209.1, read as the reverse complement.
GGTCCCTTTCACATACCTCGGAATCCTTCTAGCTGCATTGAGATGCATCTCAGTTGGTTTTTCCATGTATCTGCTTATTAAGCTCACAGCGTGCATCAAATCAGGTCTAGTAGAGGTTAGATACATTAAGCTTCCTACTAACTGCTTGAAATAGGTGTTGCCCACAGCTTTGCCATTCGGATCCTTTGCTAACTTCACTCCAATCTCTGTTGGTGTAGCAAAAGGCTTGATGTCCTCCATCTTGAACCTTTCTAGAACCTCCTGAGCATATTTCTTCTGGCAGATGAATTTGCCATGAGTCATTTGCTTGACTTCTATTCCAAGAAAATATTTCATCATCCCTAAGTCACTCATCTCAAACTCTTTCATCATTGACAACTTAAATTCATTCAACAAGTCAGCATTATTTCCAGTATAAATGAGATCATCAACATATAAACATACTATAATCAGTTTACCTCCATCTCCAACATTGGCATAAAGTGTATGTTCATGTGGGCACTTTTGAAATCCCATTTTTGCAAAATGAGAATCGATTCTGCTGTACCAGGCTCTTGGGGCTTGTTTCAGGCCATAAAGTGCTTTCTTCAACTTGTAAACCTTCTTTTCTTTTCCTTTCTTCATATAGCCGGGTGGTTGCTCCACAAAAACTTGTTCCTCTAAGGCTCCATGCAAGAAAGCATACTTCACATCTAGTTGAAAGATAGGCCAAGAATTCTGCGCAGCTAGGGAGACCACCATTCTGATTGTGTCATGCCTTGCTACTGGTGCAAACACCTCTTTGAAATCAATTCCTTCCTTTTGTTTATATCCCTTCACCACCAATATTGCTTTGTACTTGTCAACTTCACCTTTTTCATTTAGCTTGGTTTTATAAACCCATTTGACACCAATGGATTTCTGTCCCTCAGACAAATCGGTGAGCTCCCATGTCTTGTTCTTCTCAATGGACTTAATTTCATTGTCCATAGCTATCCTCCACTTGCTATTTTTCACAGCTTCCTCAAATGTAATCTGATCTGTGTCCACAAACAATGCATAATTGACATTATCAACACCACATTCACCATAATTTGCCTCATAATCTATCATCCAAGCTGGCCTTTTTCTTGTGTTGGGATCTCGAAGATTGTATCTTGAGTCTTGACCTGCTGCTTCATCACCTTGTGCTTCATTATGAACATCTTCCTCAATTTGTTCTCCCCGTGCATCCTCATCTACATTCATTTCATCATCCATATGAATCTTCTTCTGCAGAGAGTTGCTGCCTTCATTATGTGCATCCCAATTCCATGCGCTATCTTCTTTGAAAATAACATCTCTACTCACCACAATCTTCTTTGTCACGGGATTGTACAGTTTGTAGGCCTTAGAGGATTCACTTACTCCAAGAAACGCACACATCTCACTTTTGTCATCAAGCTTCTTTCTCTTTTGGTCTGGGATATGTGCATATGCTATGCACCCAAAAACTTTGAAGTGATTGACCGATGGCTTCCTTCCACTCCAAGCTTCTTGAGGAGTCATATTCTTAACAGAAAAAGTAGGACTTCTGTTGAGAATATGAACTGACCATAAGACAGCTTCAGGCCAAAATGACTTTGGTACTTTTCCAGTTGCAAGCAGGCTTCTCACCATATCTAAAATGGTTATGTTCTTCCTTTCAGACACGCCATTTTGCTGAGGAGTGTAAGTTGTTGTTAGTTGCCTTCTGATTCCCTTCTCATCACAAAATTCGTTGAACTCATTGGAGCAAAACTCTACTCCTCTATCAGTTCTCAAAGCTTTAATTTTCTTCCCAGTTTCAGTCTCAACAAGAGCTACAAAATTCTTGAATGTACTAAAAGCTTCTGATTTTTCTTGCAAGAAATAAATCCAAGTCTTTCTGCTAAAGTCATCAATAAAAGAAATGAAGTACCTCTTGTTTCCATTTGACTTTGGTGAAATTGGTCCACATAAGTCTGAGTGCACCAACTCCAATACTTCTCGAGCCCTTACTGATTTTCCAGAGGGAAATGTTTCTCTCTTGTGCTTGCCAATCGTACATTCATCACATACTTGTGAAATATGGGCTAACTCAGGTAGTCCATTCACCATATTCTTCTTGTATAGAGTTCTTAAACAACTGAAGTTCAAATGTCCGTACCTTTTATGCCATCTCCATGAATCATCATCATCTTTCTTGGCCATCAAGCAACTCTGTACAGTTTTGATCTTCATGGGAAAGAGTCTATTCTGTGTCATCTTCACTACTGCAATTGACCCCCTTTTTGGATCATATATTTCACATTCTCCATTCTTCATTGTGATGGTGTAGCCCTTTTCTTGCAGCTGTCCAGTACTCAGCAAGTTTGCCTTCAAATCAGGTATGTAGAAAACATTTGCAATGGTTTCTACAAAATCATTCCTTGTTCTGATCTTCACATCTCCTATTCCCATCACTTCTACACTTGACTCATTTCCAAACTTCACTACTGATTTGAAGCTCTCATTCAAATTCACAAAAGATGACTTGCGGCCACTCATGTGATTGCTACATCCAGAATCAACATACCAAATTTCTGAATCCATGTCCTCCATAGCATGAAATGCCATCAGTAGTGTTTCTTCTTCTTTCTTCTCAACAAAGTTGGACTTCTCTCCCTTCTCTTTGTCCAATTTGGTGTAACATTCATTCTTGAAGTGCCCAAAATTTCCACACCTGTAGCACTCCACCTTAGACTTGTCAAATTTCCCTTTTCCTTTGTCATGATGGTCCTCATCTTTCTTAGATGATCTGCTACTATCTCTGCCGCCACCTCCATGATGATTGCCTCTTCCACCTCTTCCACGGCCTCTACCACCTCTTCCTCTAGAGCTAGAGCCTTCATCATGTGTAGACACCTTTAAAGCCTGCATTTCATCCACTGCAAGTCTCCGATTAAGTCTTTGCTTATATACAAGCAGAGAACTTTGCAATTCATCAATGGTCATCTCTTCCGTATCATTTGATTCTTCCACTAAACAAACCACATAGTCGAATTTTGGTGTTAAAGATCTTAAGATCTTCTCCACCACAGCTCCATCTTCTAGTTGATCACCATGAATCCTCATCTTGTTGACAATTCCCATAACTCTCCCAAAATAGTCTTTGATAGTGTCTCCATTTTGCATTTGGAGAACTTCAAAATCCCTCTTCAAAGCTTGAAGCTGTGCACGCTTCACCTTTGAACTTCCTTGGTATTTCTTTTTCATCGAATCCCAAATCTGTTTGGCTGTATCCTTCTTGAGAATTGTCTCCAAAATTGCCCTATCTATTGATTGAAATAGATAGTTCTTGACCTTCAGGTCCTTCAGCTTCAACGCAGCTAGCCACATAGTCGAATTTTGGTGTTAAAGATCTTAAGATCTTCTCCACCACAGCTCCATCTTCTAGTTGATCACCATGAATCCTCATCTTGTTGACAATTCCCATAACTTTGCCAAAATAGTCATTGATTGCATTTGGAGAACTTCAAAATCCCTTTTCAAAGCTTGAAGCTGTGCACGCTTCACCTTTGAACTTCCTTGGTATTTCTTTTTCATCGAATCCCAAATCTGTTTGGTTGTATCCTTCTTGAGAATTGTCTCCAAAATTGCCCTATCTATTGATTGAAATAGATAGTTCTTGACCTTCAGGTCCTTCAGCTTCAACGCAGCTAGCCTTGCTATCTGAGCAACCGTCATTTCCTCTTCTGGTTCTGGTTCTGCATACCCGATTTCCACAAGATCAAAATATTCCTTCGATCTCAAGAAATTTTCCATCAAAAGACTCCAAAGATCATAGTGACCATCAAACTTTGGAATCGCAGGTTGAACAAAGTTATCTGTACTCTTCTCAGTTGCCATTTATGCTGCTGCAAGATGATCTCTCTCCCTTTTCAATCAGGCCCAGTGGTGGCTCTGATACCAGATGTTAGTACAAATGGAAATGTACTGAAAAATTCTGCATTTGATCAAAGAGTATTACAGCCTTTTTATACAAACAGAAATAGCAACCCACTAACTGCACTAACCCACTAACTTATCCAGCACTAACTGCACTACTGCACTAACTGAAACAAACATAAGCAACTACTTTAATTTCTAACACTATAGCTATATAAAATTTGAACGATCAGCACACAAAATGTAAAATCATAATATCAACGTAGTATTATTTCACATCAGTATACCTTCAAAATTAACCAAGAACACTATGAAGTGATTCAGCCAAATTGCATCGAGAACACTCTGAAGATAATTCAAATGAACAACCATTTTGAATAATGATTTTTCCTTCACCTCAGATACATGTGTGTCCTATTCAGTACATTGTGTCAATATCATAGCTATCTAGTTCAGTACATTATGTCAAATGACCATGCATAAACATGTCACGTTTTGTCAACGTAAAAAACTTATGAATTAGAAATTTAAAATTAAAACATATAGATATCAATTAACATACTTATCTCGTAGATTTTATAGATAAAATAAGCGTATAAATGACCACATAAGTTTCATATATGATCAACTAGAAACCATCCCATTGAAGATTTCAGTTAAAAACATTAGTTAAAAATGACCATAGCAGTTAGAAACCATCAATTAAAAATACCATATTGTGATCCCCCATCTAATAAAATACCGGGTGATCAGTCCTATATTAAATTAAACATGAATCTCATCTGGATTATTCACTACACCAAAACTGGTGATTGGTCACAGCCAAAATCCCTGACCAAAACTGTGGGTCGCGGACTTGGGCCGTGACCATTTCGAGCGTGACCAATTTCGTGGGTCGCGGCCCAAGTCCGTGACCAAAAAATGGTCACGGCCCAAAGGGGTCACGGCAGATGGTCGCGGACTTGGGCCGTGACCCATGCCGTGACGGGTCGCGGCCCTCATCCGTGACCCACAACCGTGACAAATTGGTCACGGCCAAAGTCCGCGACCCACGACCGTGACAAAAAAAAAATAAAAATTGGTCGCGGCCCTCATTCGTGACCCACAACCATGACAAATTGGTCGCGGTCAAAGTCTGTGACCCACAACCGTGACAAAAAAAAATGAAAAAAATGGTCGCGGCCCAAGTCTATGACCCACAACTGTGACAAATTGGTCACGGACTTGGGCCGCGACCCACAACCGTGACGAAAAAAAAGTAAAAAATGGTCGCGGACTTTGGCCGCGACCATTTTTATGCACGACGGAAAAAATAAAAATGGTCATGGACAAAGTCCATGACCATATTTAACTATAATTTTTAAAAAAAATGTATTTTTTGGTCCAATCCTAAAATTGGGGATCCTGTGAGTGCACCGTTGGTTGCTACGTGTAACGTTGGACGCGTACGAGGTGTTACAAATATTTATTATTGGCAAAACAATAAAAAAAATCACAAATTGCAAATCGAGAACATTGTTAATAAACAAATATATATACAAACTTAAAAATATTACACGCCTTAATAATTCAAAGAACAAAAAAGTTGGGCAGAAATTCCTCTTTTTTCTTGACATTCCAAACCCTGTAAATGTAAAACCTGCTTATTATAAAGCCCGCACGACCATAAAATTCAACAACCAAATTATAAAAGCCCGCACGGCCATAAAACTAAACAATAAAAGCTCACACGGCTGTAACACATAAAAAACATAATCCTGAATGTCCACAACATATAAACAATCTTCATGTTGTAAACCATTGCCTCCTTCATTTGTTCCACGTGCAAAAATCCTACAAATGATAAGATACAAAAAAAATAATATCAGTAATCAATTAGTTTTACAAAATATTTAATCAAGCTGAAAAATTGCATATATGAGTTAAAATTATCAACATATCAATGTTTTTAAGCCTAGTTGTATTCTCAAACCAGGAGTCTCGCAGCTGCGTGGTCAGTTACTACGAGTTACATTGGTACCGTGGGAGGTGTTGGTGCCACCCATGGGGCCATTCAGGGGCGGTTTCGGGTTTTCCCCCCACAAACGCCATGTTTTGCCTAAGTCTAGAACTATGAAAATTATCATCGTATTCTCAAACCATGAGTCTCGTGGCTGCGCAGTCAGTTCCTACGAGTTACATTGGTTCAGTGGGAGGTGTTGGTGCCTCCCACATGGCCGTTCGGGGGTTGTTTTGGTCTTTTACCCTTTAACGCCATGTTTTTAAGCCTAAGTCTAGAAATATGTAAATTACCGTCGTATTCTCAAACCGAGAGTCCCGTGGCTGCGCAGTCAGTTCCTACGAGTTACATTGGTCCCGTGGGAGGTGTTGGTGCCACCCACGGGGCCGTTCGGGGGCTATTTCGGGCTTTCCCCCACTAACATCATGTTTTTAAGTCTAAGTCTATAAATATTTAAATTACCGTTATATTCTCAAACCGGGAGTCCTGGGGCTACGCGGTCAGTTCCTACGAGTTACATTGGTCCCGTGGGAAGTATTGGTGCCTCCCACGAGGTCGTTCGGGGGTTGTTTTGGGTTTTCCCCCTCTAACGCCAAGTTTTGTCTAAATCTAAAAATATGCAAATTATCATCGTATTCGCAAACCGGGAGTCCCGTGGCTGCGCGGTCAGTTCCTACGAGTTACATTGGTCCCGTGGGAGGTGTTGTTGCCTCCCATGTGGCCGTTCGGGAGCTGTTTTGGGTTTTCACCCTCTAATGCCATGTTTTTAAACTTAAGCCTAGAAATATTCAAATTATCGTCATATTCTCAAACCGGGAGTCCCGTGGATGCGTGGTCAGCTTCTACGAGTTACATTGGTCCTGCGGGAGGTGTTAGTGCCTCCCACGGGGCTGTTCGGGGGCTGTTTTGGGTTTTCACTCTCTAACGCCATGTTTTTAAGCCTAAGTCCAGAAATAAGCAAATTATCATCATATTCTCAAATCGGGAGTCCCGAGGCTGCGTGTTCAGTTCCTACGAGTTACATTGGTCCCGTGGGAGGTGTTGTTGCCTCCCATGGGGCCATTTGGGGGTTGTTTTGAATTGTTCCCCATTAACGCCATGTTTTGCCTAAGTCTAGAAATATACAAATTATCATCGTATTCTCAAACCGGGAGTCCCGTGGCTGCGCAGTCAGTTCCTATGAGTTACATTGGTCCCGTGGGAGATGTTGGTGCTTCCCACGTGGCCGTTCGGAGGATGTTTTGGGTTTTCAACCTCTAACGCCATGTTTTTAAGCCTAAGTCACTAAATATGTAAATTATCGTCGTATTCTCAAACCTGGAGTCCCGTGGCTACGCGGTCAGTTCCTACGAGTTACATTAGTCCAGTGGAAGGTGCTGCTGCCACCCACGGGGCCGTTTGGGGGTTGTTTCAAGTTTTTCCTCCTAACACTATGTTTTTAAGCCTAAGTCTACAAATATTCAAATTACCATCATATTCTCAAACCGGGAGTCCCGAGACTACGCCGTCAGTTCCTACCAGTAACATTGGTCCCGTGGGAGGTGTTGGTGCCTCCCACGGGGCCGTTCGGGGGTTGTTTCTTGTTTTCACCCTCTAACGCCATGTTTTTAAGCCTAAGTGTCTAGAAATATTCAAATTACCATCGTATTCTCAAACCGGGAGTCCCGTGGTTGCGCGGTTAGTTCTTACGAGTTACATTGGTCCCGTGGGAGGTGTTGGTGCCACCCACGGTGCTGTTTCGGGTTTTCTTCCACTAACGCAATGTTTTTAAGCCTAAGTCTAGAAATATTCAAATTACCATCGTATTCTAAAACCGGGAGTCTCGGGCTTGCGTGGTCAGTTCCTACGAGTTAAATTGGTCCCATGGGAGGTGTTGGTGCCTCCCACGGGGTCGTTCGGGGGCTGTTTTGGGTTTTTACCCTCTAACGCCGTGTTTTTATGATTAAGTCTAGAAATATGCAAATTATAGTCGTATTCTCAAACCGAGAGTCCCGCAGCTGCGTGTTCAGTTTCTACGAGTTACATTGGTCCCGTGGGAGGTGTTGGTACCTCCCACCGGGCCATTCGGCAACTGTTTCGGGTTTTTTGCCCCGAACGCCATGTTTTACCTAAGTCAAGAAATATGCAAATTATCATCATATTCTCAAACCGAGAGTCTCGTGGCTGCGCGATCAGTTCCTACGAGTAACATTGGTCCCGTGGGAGGTGTTGGTGCCTCATACGGGGTCGTTAGGGGGCTGTTTTGGGTTTTCCCCCACTAACGTCATGTTTTGCCTAAGTCTATAAATATGCAAATTTTCATCTTATTCTTAAACTGGAAGTCCCGTGGCTGCGCAGTCAGTTCCTACGAGTTACATTGGTCCCGTGGGAGGTGTTGGTGCCTTCCACGGGGCCGTTCGAAATCTGTTTATGGTTTTCACCCCCTAACGCCTTGTTTTTAAGCCTAAGTCTAGAAATATTCAAATTACCGTTATATTCTCAAACCGGGAGTCCCGTGGCTGCGTGGTCAGTTCCTACGAGTTACATTGGTCTCGTGGAAGGTGTTGGTGCCCCCCACGGGGCCATTCCGGGGCTGTTTTGGATTTTCACCCTCTAACGCCATGTTTTTAAGCCTAAGTCTAGAAATATGCAAATTATCTCCGTATTCTAAAATCGGGAGTCCCGCGATTACGTGGTCAGTTCCTACAGGTTACATTCGTCCCGTGGGAGGTGTTGATGCCTCCCACGGGGCCGTTCGGGGGCTGTTTTGAGTTTTCCCTCACTAACGCCATGTTTTGCCTAAGTCTAGAAATATGTAAATTATCATCGTATTCTAAAACCTGGAGTCCCATGGCTGCGCGGTCAGATCCTACAAGTTACATTGGTCCCGTGGGAGGTGTTGGTGCCTCCCACGGGGCCGGTCGGGGGCTGTTTTGGATTTTCACCCTCTAACACCATGTTTTTAACCCTAAGTAATATGAAAATTATCGTCGTATTCTCAAATCGGGAGTCCCGTGGCTGCGCGGTCAGTTCCTACGAGTTACATTGGTCCACTGGGAGGTGTTGGTGCCACCCACGGGGCCGTTCGGGGGCTGTTTCGAGATTTCCCCCACTAACGCCATGTTTTTAAGCCTAAATCTAGAATTATCCAAATTACCGTCATATTCTCAAATCAGGAGTCCCGGGGCTGCGAGTTCAGTTCCTACGAGTTAGATTGGTCCCGTGGGAGGTGTTGGTGCCTCCCACGGGGTCGTTCGGGAGTTGTTTTGAGTTTTCACCCTCTAACGCCATATTTTTAAGCCTAAGTCTAGAAATATGCAAATTATCGTCGTATTCTCAAAATTGAGAGTCCTGCGGCTGCGTGGTCAGTTCCTGCGAGTAACATTGGTCCCATGGGAGGCGTTGGTGCCACCCACGGGACCGTTCGGGGGTTGTCTCGGGTTTTCACCATCTAACGTCTTGTTTTGCACAAGTCTAGAAATATGCAAATTATCGTCGTATTCTGAAACCAGGAGTCTCGGGGCAGCACGGTCAGTTCCTACGAGTTACATTGGTCCCGTGGGAGGTGTTGGTGCCTCCCACGGGGCCGTTCGGGGGTTGCTTTGGGTTTTCACCCTCTAACGCCATGTTTTTAAGCCTAAGTTCAAAAATATGCAAATTATCATTGTATTCTGAAACCGGGAGTCCCGCGGCCATGCGGTCAGTTCCTACAAGTCACATTGGTCCTGTGGGAGGTGTTGGTGCCACCTACGGGGTCGTTCGGGGGCTATTTCGAGTTTTCACCACTAACGCCATGTTTTTAAGCCTAAGTTTAGAAATATTCAATTTAACATCGTATTCTCAAATCGGTAGTCCCGTGGCTGCGCGGTTAGTTCCTACGAGTTACATTGGTCCCGTGGGAGGTGTTGGAGCCTCCCACTGGGCCGTTCGGGAGCTGTTTTGGGTTTTCACCCTCTAACGCCATGTTTTTAAGCCTAAGTCTAGAAATATGAAATTATCGTCGTATTTTAAAATCGGGAGATCCGTGACTGTGCGGTCAATTCCTACGAGTCACATTGGTCCTGTGGGAGGTGTTGGTGCCACCCACGGGACCGTTCAGGGGCTATTTTGGGTTTTCACCCTCTAACGCCATGTTTTTAAGCTCAAGTCTAGAAATATGCAAATTAGTGGCATATTCTCAAACAGGGAGTCCCGTGGCTGCGCGGTCAGTTCCTACGAGTTACATTGGTCCAGTTGGAGGTGTTGGTGCCACCCACGGGACCGTTCGGAGGCTATTTTGGGTTTTCACCCTCTAACGTCATGTTTTTCAGCCTAAGTCTAGAAATATGAAAATTATCATCGTATTCTCAAATCGGGAGTCCCGCGACTATGTGGTCAGTTCCTAAGAGTTACATTGGTCCCGTGGGAGGTGTTGGTGCCTCCCACGGGGCCGTTCGGGGGTGGTTTCGAGTTTTCCCCACTAATGTCATATTTTTCACAAGTCTAGAAATATAGAAATTATTGTCGTATTCTCAAATCGGGAGTCTCGGGGCAGCACGGTCAGTTCCTACGAGTTACATTGGTCCCATAGGAGGTGTTGGTGCCTCTCATTGGGCCGTTCGGGGGCGGTTTTGGGTTGTCACCCTCTAACGTCATGTTTTTAAGCCTAAGTCCAGAAATATGCAAATTACCGTCGTATTCTGAAACCGGGAGTCCCGCGGCCACGCGGTCAGTTCCTACGAGTCACATTGGTTCCGTGGGAGGTGTTGGTGCCACCTACGGGGCTGTTCGGGGGCTATTTTGGGTTTTCCCCCACAAACGTCATGTTTTTAAGCCTAAGTCTAGAAATATTCAATTTATCGTTGTATTCTCAAACTGGCAGTCCCGTGGCTGCGCGGTTAGTTCCTACGAGTTACATTGGTCATGTGGGAGGTGTTGGTGCCTCCCACAGGGTCGTTCGGGAGCTGTTTTAGGTTTTCACCCTCTAATGCCATGTTTTTAAGCCTAAGTCTAGAAATATAAAATTATCGTCGTATTTTAAAATCAGGAGATCCGCGACTGTGCGGTCAGTTCGTACGAGTTGCATTGGTCCTGTGCGAGGTGTTAGTGCCACCCACGAGACAGTTCGGTGGCTATTTTGGGTTTTCACCCTCTAACACCATGTTTTTAAGCCTAAGTCTAGAAATATGCAAATTATCGTCATATTCTCAAACGGAGAGTCCCGCGGCTGCGCGGTGAGTTCCTACGAGTTACATTGGTCCCGTTGGAGATGTTGGTGGCACCCACGGGACCGTTCGGGGGCTAATTTGGATTTTCACCCTCTAACGCCATATTTTTCAGCCTATGTCTAGAAATATAAAAATTATCATCGTATTCTCAAATCGGGAGTCCCGTGGCTGTGTGGTCAGTTCCTACGAGTTACATTTGTCCCGTGAAAGGTGTTGGTGCCTCCCACGGGGCCATTCGGGGGGTTTTCGAGTTTTTCCCCATTAACGCCATATTTTGTTTAAGTCTAGAAATATGCAAATTATCATCGTATTCTCAAACCGGGAGTCTCGGGACTGCCCAATCAGTTCCTACGAGTTACATTTGTCCCGTGGGAGGTGTTGGTGCCTTCCACGGGGACGTTCGGGGGCTGTTTTGGGTTTTCACCCTCTAACGCCATATTTTTAAGCCTAAGTCTAGAAATATGCAAATTATCATCGTATTCTCAAACCGGGAGTCCCGTGGATGCGTGGTCAGTTCTTACGAGTCACATTGGTCCCATGGGAGGTGTTGGTGCCTCCTACGGGGCCGTTCGGGTGCTGTTTTGGGTTTCCACCCTCTAACGCCATGTTTTTAAACCTAGGTCTAAAAATATGCAAATTACCATCGTATTTTCCAACCGGGAGTCCCACGACTGCGCGGTCAGTTCCTACGAGTCAAATTGGTCCTGTGGGAGGTGTTGGTGCCTCCTACGCGGCCGTTCAGCTGTTGTTTCGGGTTTCCCTCGCTAACGCCATATTTTTAAGCCTAAGTTTAGAACTATTCAAATTATCATTGTATTCTCAAACCGGTAGTCCCAGGGCTGCGCGGTCAGATCCTACGAGTTACAATGGTCTCGTGGGAGGTGTTGGTGCCTCCCACGGAGCTGTTCGGGGGCTGTTTTGGGTTTTCACCCTCTAACGCCATATTTTTAAGCCTAAGTTTAAAAATATACAAATTATCATCGTATTCTAAAACCGGGAGTCCCGTGACTGCGGGGTCAGTTCTTACGAGTTACATTGGTCCCGTGGGAGGTGTTAGTGCCACCCACGGGGTCGTTCGGGGGCAGTTTCGGGTTTTCCCTACTAACGCCATCTGTTGCCTACGTCTAGAAATATGTAAATTATCATCGTATTCTCAAACCGGGAGTCCCGTGACTTCGCGGTCAGCTCCTACGAGTTACATTTGTCCCGTGGGACGTGTTGGTGACTCCCACGAGGCCGTTCGGGGGCTGTTTTGGATTTTCACCCTCTAACGCAATGTTTTTAAGCCAAAGTCTAGAAATATGAAAATTATCGTCGTATTCTCAAATCGGGAGTTCCGTGGCTGCGCGGTCAGTTCTTACGAGTCACATTGGTCCCGTGGGAGGTGTTAGTGCCACCCTTGATGCCCTTCGAGGGCTGTTTCGGGTTTTCACCCACTAACGCCATGATTTTAAGCCTAAGTCTAGAAGTATTCAAATTACCATGGCATTCTCAAACCGGGAGTCTCGTGGCTGCGCGATGAGTTCCTACGAGTTACATTGGTCCTGTGGGAGGTGTTGGTGCCTCTCACGGGGCCCTTCGGGGGCTGTTTCGGGCTTTCAGCCTCTAACGCCATGTTTTTAAGCCTAAGTCAAGAAATATTTAAATTATCATCATATTTTCAAACCGGGAGTCCCACGACTGCGTGGTCAGTTCCTACGAGTTACATTGGTCCTGTGGGAGGTGTTGGTGCCACCCACGGCGCCGTTCGGGGGCTGTTTCGGGTTTTCCACCACCAACGCCATATTTTGTTTAAGTCTAAAAATTTGCAAATTATTGTAGTATTCTCAAACCGAGAGTCCCACGGTTACGCGATCAGTTCTTATGAGTTACATTGATCCCGTGGGAGGTGTTGGTGCCACCCACGGGGCCGTTCGGGGGGTTGTTTTGGATTTTCACCCTCTAACGCCAAGTTTTTAAGCCTAAGTCTAGAAATATGCAAATTATCATCCTATTCTCATACTGGGAGTCCAGTGGCTACGCGGTCAGTTCCTACGATTCACATTGGTCCCTTGGGAGGTGTTGTGCCACCCACGGGGCCGTTCGGGGGTTGTTTCGGATTTTCACCCACTAACGCTATGTTTTTATGCCTATGTGTGGAAATATGTAAATTATCATCGTATTCTCAAGTCGGGAGTCCCGTGGCTGTGCGATCAGTTCCTACGAGTTACATTGGTCCCGTGGGAGGTGTTGGTGCCTCCCACGGGGCCGTTCGGGGGCTGTTTTGAGTTTTCACCCTCTAATGACATGTTTTTATGCCTAAGTCAAGAAATATGCAAATTATCGTCGTATTCTCAAACCGGGAGACCTGCAGCTGCGTGATCAGTTCCTACGAGTCACATTGGACCTGTGGGAGGTGTTGGTGCCACCCACGGGACCGTTCGGGGGCTGTTTTGAGTTTTCACCCTCTAACGCCAGGTTTTTAAGCCTAAGTCTAGAATTATGCAAATTATCATCGTATTTTCAAACCAGGGGACCCGCGACTGCGCGATCAGTTCCTACGAGTCACATTGGTCCCGTTGGAGGTGTTGGTGCCACCCACGGGGCCGTTCGGGGGCTGCTTTGGGTTTTCACTCTCTAACGCCATATTTTTCAGCCTAAGTCTAAAAATATGAAAATTATCATCGTATTCTCAAATCGGGAGTCCCGCGACTATGTGGTCAGTTCCTACGAGTTACATTTGTCCCGTGGGAGGTGTTGGTGCCTCCCACGGGGCCGTTCGGGGGCTTTTTTGGGTTTTCCCACATTAACGCCATATTTTTAAGCCTAAGTCTAAAAATATATAAATTATCGTCGTATTCTCAAACCGAGAGTCCCACGGCTACGCGGTTAGTTCCTACGAGTCACCTTGTTCCCGTGGGACGTGTTAGTGCCTCCCACGGGGATGTTCGGGGGCTGTTTTGGGTTTTCCCCTCTAACGCCATGTTTTTTAGCCTAAGTCTATAAATATTCAAATTACTGTCGTATTCTCATACCGGGAGTTCCGTGGCTACGCGGTCAGTTCCTATGAGTTATATTGGTCCCGTGGGAGGTGTTGGTGCCTCCCACGGGGACGTTCGGGGACTGTTTTGGGTTTTCACCCTCTAACACCATGTTTTTAAGCCTAAGTCTAGAAATATGCAAATTATCATCGTATTTTCAAACCAGGAGTACCGCGACTGCGTGGTCAGTTCCTACGAGTTACGTTGGTCCCATGGGAGGTGTTGGTGCCACCCACAGGGCCATTGTGGGGCTATTTTGGGTTTTCCCCCTCTAACGCCATGTTTTGCCTAAGTCTTGAAATATGCAAATTATCATCGTATTCTCAAACTGAGAGTTCCGTGGCTGCGCGGTCAGTTCCTACGAGTTACATTGGTCCCGTGCGAGGTGTTGGTGCCTCTCACAGGGCCGTTCGAGTGTTGTTTCGGGTGTTCGCACTCTAAATCCATGTTTTTAAGCGTAAGTCCTGATATATGCAAATTACCCCCATACTCTCAAATCGTGAGTCTCGTGATCGCGCGGTCTGTTCGTACGAGTTACATTGGTCCCATGCGAGGTGTTGGTGCCTCTCACTGGGTTGTTCGGGTGTTGTTTCGGGTTTTCATGTACTTAATAAATCAAATGATGATAAACCTTACATACTAACTTATTTAGAATGTACAAGAATAATTAAAAAAAGCATATAAGTACTAGTATGGAATTACATACCAAAATCACTTAATTTCCTTTGAGGCGTATGACCAAATTCAACGTAATCCTTATTCCCTCCGTCTATCTTTTGAAATTGCAAACCCAAAGGTCTCCTTGTGACAATCCCTACATTAAGCCATAACTAAATTCATTAAAAACCACGAGAAAATATGTATGATATTCTAAAATTAAAAAAATGCAGCACATTGTCAAAATGAAGTTATGCAAACCCTACCCAAATCCTCTAAGAAGGAAGTCTCGCCAACCTATTCTTTCCAACACCGAAGATTTTTCAGAACACTGAACTTGGCTCATAAGACAAAAAAAAGGTAAAAAATATGGACACAACCAATTTACATACATATATGTATGCAAATTCAAACGAAGAAATTCGCAACCTTATATAACAACAGTTATATATCTGTTGTTATTATTTAATTTATTTATTTTTTGATAAAATTAAGAATTTATTAGAAAATAAAGAGAGAATAGCCCTCTCTAGGAGGCTTTACAATCAGGAAAAGAAACAAAGCATCTAAGTATTCCTAATATAAGGAATTTTAGATGAATTTAACCATAATGCTACCTTAATATCTCGAGGGAGATCTTTAATGCTAAAAAAGAGTTAAAAGTTTTTGTTTCAGCTCCAAATGAAGATAAAAGACCTGCTACTTGGTTCCCTACTATGTTGCAGCATCTAAAGGATATCTTGTACTTCTTGATAAATTCTTGGATCTCAATGGAATTAGATCTAATTCTCCAAGGAATTGAAGAAGATGAACAAGAAAGTATAATAACCACGAACTGAATAAAGTTAGCACGACTAAAAGCTCAAACCATTTTTCACACCAAATGTAAAATTCATACATTCTGAATAAATTATAAATGAATTACCAATGTTGCCAGTGATGCCAGTGAGAAACTAATGATTGTAGATTAAAACCCAAACTCGGATACAAAAAAATAAAAAAATTTGATACCTCTCAAACACAGAGAAAGCCAAATCAAACTGCTTGAGAGAGAGAACATCAAGGGTGTATACCTTCAAAATAGAACAAATGAGAAGAAAAATACACAGTCCGAACCCACAAAAATATACTCTAGTAATCTAGATACAAAAAATGATTAAAGAAACCTCGACACAAAGAGAAACCCCCCAAATTATCAAAATCTAGTAAAAACATTAGAAAAGGCGTAAATACAAACTTATCAATAATTGTAGGGCTTGATTGATGAATGAGGCTTAGATACGAACATCGCACCTCATTTTTTTTTTCATTTTCCTCCATCGCACCTGCTACCCACCGTACCTAGAATAGGCAATATCAGTTCGTAAACATCTAAGAAAGGCTTGTTCAGCATATCCCCTTGATCTCTAAAGAAGAGGTGAACACAATTTTTTTCATTTTCACAATTTCTACACAATCAGAAATATCAAAAATGTTAATTTTGAGTTATTATGGAGATGAATATAAAATTAGGCGAGACACTATTTACTCGACAAGTCCATAGGAAGAATCATGGTTAACAATAAATTATATATCAACATGGTAATTGAGATTCAAAACCAAAATTATTTCAGCAGAAAATGGTATATGATATTGAGAGCAACAATTATTCATTTATTTTCTCCAAAACAAGTTGGACAAATTTTTATATTATTACTAATTGAGCCCATATTCTGACTAAAATACATTGTAGTAAAAAAAGGTAAAAGGGGTAAATCTTCCCTTTAAATATTGAACCTCATCCAACCTTTAAATAAAAATCCAAGAAATCTATCCCTACCCTCTCTCGTGTCAAGATCCTTAATCCCCCTAGACCTCTTGCAATGCCCTACTGCACATTCCCAAACACTTCCTTATTCCACTTCTCAAGTCTTCTTTGAATAGATTGATTTTTCTATCTAGATATCCAAAAAGAAACCTGATAATCAATCCACCACTCACCTACGTTCTCCGCAAACTCTGATTCTGAAACAAAATATTCTCAAATCTAAACAGATATAGTCATGAGAAATACAATACATATTCCCAGACACCTTACATAATTCCTCGATGGGTGATTAATTAATAGCATACAAAAGTGGTGATATCAGCTCTAACTAAGTAGAATAATATATTATATTATATTATATTGTACCCGAAAGAAAGAGAAATCTGGTCTTTAGCCCAGTCCTGCGACGGGCGGTGTTAACAGCCTTCTCGTCCTTGTGGGTGACGGAGGACGAGAAGAAACCTCCATAGCATTACAGATTGGGGAAGAAAACTCCATAGCATTACATATAACAAACACACACACACACATATATGGATATATTACATATACAGATTGGGGACGAACCTCCA
Organism: Sambucus nigra; assembly: GCA_949130495.1. Lineage (NCBI taxonomy): Eukaryota > Viridiplantae > Streptophyta > Magnoliopsida > Dipsacales > Adoxaceae > Sambucus > Sambucus nigra. The sequence continues at coordinate 264,969,642 of OX422209.1, read as the reverse complement.
TACAGATTGGGTAAAAAATCTCCACGAATGCTACCAGCATTTGGGGAAGAAATCTCCAAGAATGCTACCCACCACTCCTTACTCCATCACCAACATCGCAACTTTTCCATAGCTAATCCCTACCTACAACCAGCGTTTGGGAAAGAAAAAAATAAGATATGAGCGGGGAAATGAAAATCTGAGGCACTTGGGTTTTGTTTTAGGATTGACATTGGTCACGGCCTACAACCGTGACCCACCTCGCGACCCATTAATGAAAGTAAGTCACGTGCATACAGTCTACTGGTCACGGCCCATAATCATGACCCGCGCCAAAAATTTGTCACGGACCCCAGTCGTGACCCAATATGTGTGTGTATTGTGCTTCGTTATGCCTATTGTCACGACCTAAGTCCGTGACCCACGCCAAAAATTGGTCAAGGCCCCCAGCCGTGACCTAGTATTTGTGTGTATTGTGCTTCGTCATGCCTATGGTCACTGACCAAGTCCGTGACCCATCCCCGACCAATTTTGGAGGGAATTTTGGTGCCAAGATGGTCACGGCCCAAGTCCGCGACCCATAGTGGTCACGGATTTGGTTCGTGACCACTTCCAGAGCATCCATGATTTAGTGTGGTAATAAATGGTCACGCCAAAAATTGAGTTGGCCACGGCCCAAGTCCGCGACATCGCGGACTTGGGCCGTGGCCAACTGGGCGTGACCATTCGCAGGATTTGGTGTAGTGATTCTTAGCATCACTGTCGAAAACCCTGTAAAACTTACCAACCACCTAGTATCCAAAATACACGGTATCAAATTTTATCTTTTAATTAACACCACTAATAATATGTGAAAGAATATATAATTAACCATCATCCAATCACTGAATCAAGTAATACTAAAAATGGAATAAATATAATCTTTGCCGAGACAACCACCGGTTACAAATCATTAACAAAATGAATCGCAAGAGTAATAACTGAGTATATTAACTAACTAAAATAAAATGGAATAACTAGGGAGACATGCCCAAATGGAATACTGACTGCATCCTACTCTAGAAATGAAATGACTGAAGTGGCTAAATCAAAGTCCTGCAATATCCACATGTGTTGCAGCTGCGTAAACCTAGAATAGAACAGTTTATAGCGTTCCTGTGGATGGACACCTAAAAGGTTTGGGAAAATATTTTATAGCAAGGATTAAAACCCAAAACGTTTGAAAATATTTAGCAAGTGAATCTAAATACACGAAATTAAAATGCAAGTATGCTCTTCATATTTGAGTTAGTTTCGTACACTCTCTTGAGGACATCTTACCCCTCCACTAATGTACAAGCCTAACGTTCTATACATGATCCACCTAGCTAACCACCCCGTAACTATTCTTGTCCCATATATTCCACTACTTCCTATATTACTCTAACCCGAGTGAGTTTAGCATACACATTATAAGTCATTATTCACACTAACCTATTTAAATCATATCTCATTTAATTCCATATAACCATTTCACAAGTTATATTATTTATACAGTTCACATCATGTATATACTCGTATATAATTCTACACTATATATACGTATCATATATCTCAACATCTCGATATCACCCACGTGTAGGAGGCGGCCATAGTTCCCCCCAAAAGAGCTCGTTCGATACCATAACGACCCACCCCTATAAACCGACGCTATGACCTGGGGATTATACTCACCCTGCATTCGCTAGCTAAGGGACTCACCCACGTCGCGCAACCTCCTAAGATAGCATTAATATTGGTATGCTTTACTATAAATATTATTCACACAAATATTTATAAGGAATTGATTAATATATACTACACTTCACTTCACCGTATATATATATATATATATATATATATATATATATATATATATATATATATATATATATATATATATATTAAATCCAGGCTACTGGTATACAACATACATACACAATAAGGATGGCAATGGGTCGGTTCGGGGTCGGGTTTTAACTCCCCATCCCCGTTCCCCGTTATAACGGGTTCGGGGATCCCCGTCCCCGTTTAAAACGGGTATCAGGTTCCCTAAATTATCTGTTAAATTTAAAAAAAAGAATAGACAAGCGTCACAGGTTATCTAAAAAAACATCTTCAAAATATTATCAAAAACCATCTTCGACAGGTTACCATATCAACTGAAAATTACAGTTAATTTTTCAGCCTGAAATTAATACTCGAATATTATCAAAACCAACCGAATATTATAAATAAAAAAAACTAACGAATAACGACAGTTTATAATAGTAGAGTGATGGATAATAGAATGGCAACTAAGGGGTTTTATAACCAATCGAATATTATCAAAAAAACTTAACTAATGGATACCAATTAAAATCAATCTTCAACTAAAATCAATGGTAATAGTATAGTGAGTTACCTTACAAGAATCATTTATAAATAACAATCTTTAGTCTAATACCACACACAAACCCTAAAAGCTTTGATACGCAGATAAGGGATAATAAAAATCAATGGACAATGGTGACAATCTTATAAGAATCAATGGTAACAGTATAGTGAGGGATAATAAAAATCGTTTACCTTACAAGAATTTTAACTATTAATTAAGGAAATCAATGGTAATAATCGAATAACAGTATGTTAACTTACGAGAATCAGATGAAGATGAGAGTATGAGGATGAGCAGCGGCGTGAGGGAGTGAGGAAGAGAGCAGTGGAGGCGTGAGGGAGAGAACAGCGGCAGAAATTGAATCGAAATTTTTCGGGGATACACTCGGGTATCCCCATGGAGAAAATTCGAGGAAAACTGCCATCCCTAATACACAAGGCTACCGGTGTACTACGTCTATACACAATCCTAAAACATGCAAGTCTACAATACGACTTAATTCCAATTAATCATGCACTAATTAATTTTACTATTTTGGTGTCAGTCTACCAAATATACTCGAACTATCTCTCTTGGCCCGAAATTCAAAATTCTCAATTCCTTATTCAATTACGTTTACCCACTTAATTAATAAGGTTTCAAATCACTCAATCATAAACCTTAATTCTCTAATTGAATTTATCCTCTACTTAATCCAAGGGTGATTTTCAAAAATTAAACCCTAAATTATAACCAAAGTTTTTCAGATTCAACGAGCACCGAAATAATTCAACACAAAATAACCATCAGGTCTAAAACAGGGGAAGGGGAAAACCTGACAGGGCTCAGCAGGTCATTCAAGCGACCATCCACGCCGTTTGAACGACACTGGTAGTCGTTTGAACGTGATATCGGGTCGTTCGAATGACCCTGGTATCATCTTCTTCTCTGATATCTCCAGAAAAACCCAGTCCGCCATTGAAATATTTAAAACCTCCATTATGTACATATTTCTTCATCAAAACTTCCCAAGATTCATCCTAAATCCATTCTTTTAAATATTCAATCTAACCCCATCAATTACACCAATTTAGGGCATCAAATTAGTCAAATCCTCACACCTCTACAGATTTATAATAATAAATCGAAGAAATTTCCAATTTCTCATGAACACAAACCCTAACATATTAATTGATTCCCACCTCCTTTAATATGAATAGGTAAATGCAAATTAAACCACTTGCCTTAGGTTTGTAGAATCAAGTCCCTTGGATGAAGATGTTGGGTTGGATTCAAGGATCTCCTCTTGTTCTTGAAGTAATCTCCCAAAATCTCCAAATTCTCTTCTAGTTGTTCTCCTCTATGGATCTCCCCAATTTTGGTCTTCTAAAATGAATTCAAGTTGCCTTACCCTCTCTCAATTAGGGTTATTAACTCTAATCCCATGTTGGGGCTTATGGGCCTTCTAAAAAGGGCCCAAACACTTAATTTGGAGCTCAATTATGTCTAGAAAGGTCCTAAAACCCAATATATATCTATGGCCACACATTTCCAACTATTTCGACCCATCCGGACTCAACCGTGCACTTTGAATTGCCATCCGAATTAATTTATAACATTCTCCAAATTCTTGACCTCAAAATGTGACACAAAATAATCCAAAATATTAAACCTCAATTCGCCAAATTAATAAATTCCTCAAATTTAAAAATTTATCAAATCATGAATTTATTTCCTCCAAATAAAATAAATTCCTTTTCTCCCAAAATATTATTTAATTAAAGGTCCTTGAATTTATGGGGTGTTACACATATGAATTAGAAACCACCCTGTGTAAAAATCACCACATTAGATGAGTTGTAAAGAGCATGATTAGTTATTAATTCAAATTTCCATTAGTATATGATCAGTTCTAATGATAACATATCGTCGAAGTTACATATACAAGACCGGTTAATGAAAAACAATATAGAGAATCACAGGATCGGTTAAAAAACACGACACCACATCAGTTAAAAATTATTTACCTCATTAGAGAGACACATTTCACAATGAATAAGAATTAAAGAGAATCGGTTAAAATGATCATTAGAGTGTCACATTATATCAACTAATTATCCTCACTAGGTAAAATTCCTCTTCTTCTTTAGTATATTTTTTAGTAAATCCGAGTCCCAAACTAGGCTACACATTTTAATAACAACATAGTGGCCAATCAAATGCTTCCCATTAAACACCATTGTACCAATTGTACCAATGAATAACAGTGAATTCAAAATATTGCTTGTTAAATGATATATCAATTTGAAATATTCAATTACTTAGATAACCTTAACATCATAAGCAAGAAACATATTATCCGTCGTTGCACATAGATTCAAATAAAATTCAAACGACATAAAATCAGTAGAACATCACTTTAATATAAACAACATTAAAACAAGATTCACACATAACCCGATAATGGCAAGTTGTAGTCTCTTCACCTTTTGTATAAGCATATCATTCATTTTCCATTACCTCTTTAGGATCGGCCAACATTTCAACTTTACATTAAAACTATAGCATCCTAATTTTCTACGTTTGAAGCCCTAGCCCCTAGTAGAATTACATAAACAAAAATCTTTATAGCCTTCAATGAGACACACATTATTGAGTTCGAGTAACCTAAATTTATTCATCCTTGCAAATGCATCATTTTTCAAGTCCATTTCTTTCGACGAGGAAAATGATTCCGTGAACGAGGAATATTGGAATAGACAAGAGAAAAAGCCAAGCCAAAAACGCTTTGATGAATAAAATTTGAATAATCTTGTAACTTCTTGATAGATGCTTGTAGTTTCATACTAGGCAATCGGTTATCGAATGAGGACACAATTACATTAGACATGTTACTTTAGTACATTATGAGATGCTTGTGCCTCTTTCCAAGACTCTTTATTTTTTATTTTGGTTTTCGGTCCCATCATCCCATTTCAACCCCAAAACAAGAGTATACTAGTCAATTTATAAAATCGATTGTCCGATGAGGATACGATCACCTCCCAGAAGTTTATTTTGTATCTTTTGGGGGGTTTTCGTTACTCTATATTGGACACATCATTGTTGTTTTCAATCTTTTCCCCCAAAAGACCATTTTTAACTCTAACACAAGCATATATTATTCAATTTGCTAAAACGAGTGTCCGAATGAAACAAGATAATTTTGCACAATTTACTTTGGTACCTCATAAGGTGATTGTGCTTTTATTTAAGACTTTTTGTTTCAATATTATGTTATTCATCCAATAAAGTCATTTTCACCCCAAAACAAACATATACAAGTTAATTTAGGCAACCGTCCATTTATGGTAATCCAGGTTTTCAATTGGCTCCCCTTAAACTCCTATCACCACTATAAATGAATCCGAGTTTGAATTGGTTCACCTTCAAACTCCTATCACCACTACAAATCGAATGCAAAAAATTAATAATAAAAATCAGTAATTAAGAATTAAAATTACCTCTTATTCTTACCAATTCGGTGTTGTTGTAACTTGAACGCCTATAAAATAACAATTTGTTATGCAAGCAATAGCTACCTGTCAAATATCCATCCATGAAAAACATGTGCATCAGGGACAAAGCCATTAATGAGGTAAGAACATAACACAAATCATGTACTTCTTCCTCTTAAGGAAACACATTTTCTTCCAACATTTGGACTTTTGGCATGCTATTGCCATACATTCAAAACCTAGAGATAAATTACATACCCCTTGTAAGTACTCATGTGATAATATATGCATAGACATCCACGACTCGTTTGTTCCCATTTCTTAAAGTGTACCTATTAATACTAGAATTATTAGTAGTAGAAAAGTGATTACTATGCCAAATAACATGATTCACAATCCTCAAATCACACGATTCATAATTATTAGTGCTATAAAATAAATATAATGAATTTGATTGATGAAAGACGTTTTCAACTAAGATCACTAAAACTAACATTCACTACTCAATTGCTTAGAATTTACATACAATAATGTCCAACAAAGCAAGATGGAATAATAGACCTAGTTCAATGCAACGATTTGCATTATTCATTTAATATATGATTGTTTAAAATCAATTGATTAAGCATTCTCTTTTCAAAGGATCACCTAGATTTATGCGAAGCATAGATTATAATAGAATGAAATTAACAAACACAACACGATTATTCATTATAATATTCCATCACATTCACATGAAGCATCGCATCAACCACTGACAACAGATGGACATTAACTCCAACTATCTCAACCAAATTAATCCAACCAACTACTACAAATCAAAGACCAACATTTTGCTTACAAGCTACTATGCTCTTAAAAGCCTAATTTTAACATTATTCCAAACAAACACAACAAGATTAAGCTAAAAAGAACGTAAATCACAAACAGAAGAATCGAATTAAAAAAATAATAAGAATTCAAATGTGAATGAATCAATAGGGTTTCATACAAAATCAGAATCAAAAAAATTTCTTTGGATCATGCGATTATGTACAAATGTGTGTGCTTATGTGTGTAAACAAACATGTGCTTTTATGTGTGTGAATGAATGCTGGTGTGAATGAACATTATTGTTTATGTGTGTGCGTGTGTGTGTATGTGTGTGTGTGAGAGAGAGAGAGAGTGACTACCGACCAGCCAAATCAGAGGGCCAGATGATCAGAGGTGGATTTTGGTTTTCGTGGGAAGGAGTGTATGGTGTGATTTTAGGTGAAGATATTTTAGGTTAGGTAACTTTAACGAAAGTCTTCGATTTGAGATGGGAGGAAAAGATTCCTCCCTTTTCCTTTACGCGCGTCTACATCTTGGTGGAAAAAAAATCTGTCATGTATGTTTTCTTTCCAAACATGCATTTAGATTTTTTTCTATATAAAAAACAGTCACAATATATACAATTAAATATGACTGTTGTGTTTAAACTCTCGTGTACATTAACATTGATAAATCTATAATGACAGTTTATAAATAATATGTCATGTAAGTAATAACATTATGTTTTTAATGACAATTTTTTCAATCATATTAAAGTCATTTTTACAATTGTCATAAATTGTAGTGCTTTCATTCTTGTGCATTTAATTCCAATTTTTATTGATAAAATCAAATGAACTAGATTAGGATAAAACTAGGGTTTTACGTTCTTCATTTTATCTCCTTGAATTGGATTAATATACCACTGAACCATTAATTATGACCATAGCTTGTGTTGGGTTTGTCTCTGAATCACTCTAAACCATGAAACATATGTTATTGGACTTTTATTCCCAAAATTTTGATCTAGATATAGGTTTTGGGTTTTGTATTTTACCCGTGAGGATAATTTTTCGCCTTTTGATTTATCCGAGTTGGATGATTATTTTTAGTTCATTTTAAGGTTTAATTGTTGTTGGCGATGAATTGTAGGAATTGAATACACATTTGGATTGAATTTTTAAGTTGTAATATGGTGTTTTCTAAATGGGTTATAGCCAAGTTTATCCAAGAACACAAGTTGCTATTCTTGGCCAAGACCCAAGGGTTTTAAGCTATAAATCTTTCCCAGTAATTGGTCTACATATATAGGTGTTATCTGATTAGGCCGCGGCCTTTGATTAGTGGTTGTGGCCTTAATTTACCCTTTTCTTCCATTTGGTTTTGTACCGAATGCCGCAGACTTTTGGTCAACACCTTTATCATATTCACTTAGAGTTGTGGCCTTAGGTGTTTGAGTCTAGCCATGGCCTTGTAAGTTAGGTCATGACCTTTTGCCCAAAACTTTTATCCTTTTAGTTGGCCTTTATCATAAAGCCCTGTTCTTTGAAAATTCCTAGTAGTAATACCTTTTCGTTTTAAAGTATTTTTTCATAATGACCATGATCTTCTAACTGTGGATCTTCCTTTTATTTTTACGAATTCTTGGCATTGCCTTATGAGCTAGAATACTTGGGAATACTTGAAAAAAAATTTGAAGAAACATTTAGGTGTATCTCCTCTAAAAGTTTTGAACACCAGTCACCTTCAAGGCATGGAGCCTTATACATTGCTTGAATACCAAATTGGTTATTATATTGATACATCTTCTACGGCCTCTAGTGATGGTTGTAATCCAATTGAGATAGCTGATGTAATCCACAAAGCTGAGGAGGAAACTGGCTCAACCAACAACTAAACTCTAGTAAGGTCATATACCAAGGAGGAGGTTGTGACCTCTATTAGACATGCCCAATATGTGGTTGTGGAGATTACAAATGAGGAAGTCGGGCATTCAGGTCAAGATGCATAAAATATCCCTTCCTTCGTGAAATATCCTTGTGAAATGATTGTGGAGTGGGTGACTCATTTTATCGAGGACAGTGAGCTTCTTGAGGGAACCATATGCTCTATTCCATCTAATGACCAATTTTCTTGCTCCGTGTTCCTTAATAGTGGGTGTGCATTACTTTACAAGCCTTTGTCCTTGGCCTCAGGTTTCCCATTATTATGCTTGTTAAGAAAATTCTCAAGACCATGAACCTGACCCCGACTTAAATTGACCCAAATGGGTGGAGGGCCATCTTGGATTCTCTAGTTATTTTGAAGAAGAAATTCAACAAAGACATCACTTTCGCAGAGTTCTTTGACTTTTAAAAGCCCAAGGGAAGAGACCATGAATAACCCATGGTACTATTATATGGCTCCGTGGAGTGCTCCCAGGTACTTTATGACTGGGAAGCCTTCCAATACCAAAAACTAAAAGGGAATGTATTTCTTTGTGTCCGGGGATACTTGGGTGACACACTCCTTCAGGTTATATCTTGAGAGGTCACATATGATTCCGCGAGTTTAGGGGATATAATTTTTACATGGAGGTTAACTGATGTTGAGCACAATCAGTATTTGGCTGAGCAAAAAGAGGTTGAGTAGATACGTCAAAAGGAGAAGGAAGAAACTTCTAAGTAGGATTTTGAGGAGACTGAGATAGGATTTGAAGAGTATGAGGATGATTAATAAGAGGACACGACCTCTTGAACTTTATCCCTGACCTCTTCTATATTTTTTAACTGACTTTGACTTTGGTTGTAATGAACTAAATTTTAATCATCAACGAAATTGCTTTTATTTTACCTTGCGTTCTCTACTTTCTCAACTTTATTTGCAATGAATTTTTCTTGGCAAATCCTTGAATGTAGTTTCTTTCCAATGATTTATATGAATTAAATTATTTATGATTTTGTTTTGCATTGTTTGCATCTTTATATGAACTTTTGTACTTGTTTTGTATCTTTGTACTTTTACTAAGGTGCTTGATTGGGGTTGCATCATTGGTAGCCTGTTATACCCAAAGGTTTTGAATCAAAACTACACAGCCTTCAAAAAATTAAAGCCCCCTAAGCCTTAAGTCAGGGCATGTCAGCTTTCGTGGCCATGGCCTCTTGCTGATATTCTTTTCATCCAAGGTCTTCTATTAATGACCACGACCTTCTGGGTGAAGTTTGAATAATACTTGGTGCTCACTAATCCCTTCAAAAAATTTCACACTAAAAAATTATTTATTCTGACTTTTTCTTAAATGAGTGTGTTCTATTTTGGAGCTTCCCCGAGTTTATTTCAATAGGGACTTCATTTCACCGGGGTGACCTCATTCTTGGAGGTTCCGATAAGACCCACTAGCACAAAGTTCATATATTTTGGATCTCCATATGGTATTAAGTTAGAGCATTTTTTATTGAGGTTTTCTTCTTATGACTTAGGTTTTTCGACTTAAGATGAAGTTAACTTTGTGTCTTAGATCTCTGGTTCTTTTCTTGGCAAGAGGCTTTCCGAGGAGGAGGAGGACCTGTAATGATCTGAGAGGGGGATGACTGCCTTCGTGGCCTTATAATTACCCTTGGCCTTTGATGGTCGTGGAAGTTTGATATTGATGCCTTCTTCGTTAACCAAGTTTTAGAGTTGTATTGAGGTACGTGATTGGTGGAAGACTTAGGGAAGACTTGTGAGAAGATATCCATAAGAAATGAGTCAACTTTGAACGTTTCATTAATTTTAACTTGAGAGAGTACAAGATTTGATCTTCTGGCCTAACTGCGGTCTTATATTAATTACAAAATACATGATTACAAAATTTATACCCCAAACTTTTTCAAGGCCACCGCCTAAGTGAATCTTCTCATCATTCCTTAGCTTATCAACCTCTAAACTTTATTCTTCTGGTTAAGACAATAATTGGTTGTGTGGTCGTGGTCATTGTGGAATTAACAACACTTTTCTGCCTTTCTTCTATCACGAGGGGTCTTCATCTTGGGGGGACACTTAATTAACTTTTCCTCCTTGATTCTGAGTAAAATGGTCTCCAATTCTTAATTGAAAGGACGGAATTTTTCATACTACCTTTTTTAATGGGTTTCATGATTTATTTTTCTCTTTGCTTTTAGCGCCTCTTCCATCACTTTCTCTTTAGAGGCATCAGTCTTTTACTACTTCTCCTTGGGTTCCTCGATCTTTATTATGTTATTAAAGTCCAGAGACTATAGCATCAAATCCTCCGGTTAAGGAGGTTGATCTGATATTGGATTTTTTACTAGCCCTAATAGAGGTGGTTGATGCACTCTATGAGTTGCGTTATGTCTCTAATTTGCTAGTTTCTTGAACTACCATCCATATGGTATTCTTTTCAAAACATTAGTTATTATAAATTCTTTCTTTTCTCTGAGATGAACTAAAGAGAATGAGAAATCCAAGAGTCATAAAAAAGCAAAACCATAATATATAATATATAATAACACTAGACAGAGGCTTGTTCCACTATCAGCATGGCCCTTAAGCCTATACTGCCAAGGCCGCGTCTATTTTCCTTCATAAGGAGTTTTAGGCTGCAAATAACATGATCTAACCACGGTTTTCCCGTGGGGATATTATGTCTTCTAGATATTTTTCTCAACACTTCACCTTGGATAGGATGGTAATTTGGCAGATAAAAATATAGTAAATCGTCTTAACCTATCCTAGGTGATTTATCCAACCCTTAAGGCCAAAGTCTTTTTTGATTTTACACACATAATCATTGGTTTTCAATTATTGTACCTAGCCTTATGAAGATTAACCCTTCCCAAAAATCATAAAACATGTTGTGGGGGGTTTGAAGCTTTTCATGGAATCCTAGGTCTATATAGGTAACTATTTTTACTCAAAAAGTTTATTATGCCAAAAATAGAGGTTTTAGCTTTCAACTGTGAAAAAAGGTCGTGTCCAATTCATGCTAACAGAAAGTTTGTGGACACTTAAGTAATTTTTTAGGAAAAATAACATAGTATAGCTAAAATATGATTTTCCACCCCAATAATTAGGCTATAGATCCTTTGGAGTGTTAACCTGCGGCATATTATATCCTTATGTACAAATAAAAATAGTTTCTACTGCAATTACTTGTTATCTAGGTTATTACTTAGCTTAATTTCCAAAAAATAAAGAAAATAACTAGATATCTTCATCCCTAGTTCCCACTCCTTACGAGGTCGTGGCTAGTTCAATAGCATAGTCAGAATTAGATATGGAACATCCTTTAGGAATATGGATTTTCCCAGAAACCCCTAAAATAGGCCTGGGAAAACAAATCTGAAAAGTAGGTGAAACTTTGACTAGGGTTCATATGCATACCACCGAAGTTTTACCCATAAGATGAAGATTCAGGGACTCTTATGGATTAAAAAAGGCACTTTGAACCCAATTTATGAGAAAATTTGGTAGAATATCACGTTGTCCACAGATAATGCCAAATTATTATAGTAAACAAATGGATTTACTGCTGTAAACCATACCGTCAAAGCTATAATTAACAGTCTAAAGTATAAAAAAGGGTAAAAGAGAGTTAGAAAGAGAGAAACACGATATTTATAGTGGTTCAACCATTAAAATGAGCCTATATCCCTTATGGAGACTTATTATCATCATATATATGTTATAATTACATGATTAAGGCTTTGAGGCATACATTAAGAGAGTATAAGGTTAAATATACAAACATATATGCTACTGTGCAGTGGAGGTCGAGGCCTTGTCGAGTAATCTTCTATGAGGCCCCGACTATATTGGATTAGGGTTTTTGGAGCAGGTGAATGGATATAGACTTGGGTTTGGAAAGAAGATGGATAGAATTTGGTATAGTTTGGTTACTATATCATTGCTCACTAAATTAGGAGTGAGTATCCCTATTTCTAGGAACTGGTTGGATCCTTACATGCATTATTCACATGACTTGTGGATAACAAAGAATATTTGTAAAAGGTGGACAAGTGGAATCCATGGGTCGAGGTGTAATGTTTACATTTTTTGTAGCTAGTGTTTTCCTAGGTGTATACTCCATGCCCTGGTAAGGTACCAAGATGATGCCTTGATGATGGGCCGAGGCCTTTTACAGGCACTTGAGAATATCTTTATGTATTTGAGCATACTCCTATGCCAAGTGTCCATTAAGAATTGGATTACATATTTTGGGTACAACACATGATAATTGACCCCTTTACTTTCTAGAGAGTCTAATCCCAAACCTCATTAATAATAATAATAACTAAGGATCCATACTATCCACTAATGAAAAACCTTTATTTCACTAAGAATTTGCAATTTACAACTTACAAGATAACCAGCAAAATCTGCAATGAGTTAACCACGGAAAACCCATAAGAACACGGAGTTATGAAACATCAATGAATTGATCGCAGAAGATCCACCAGGACTCGCAGTCCAGTCAGCCTAGGAACAATCACGAGTACTCCCTATAACATGCAGTCAATCGTCAGCCTAGTACCTCCTTCAAGTGGCACCTATATCAGCAGTAGAGATCCTCTCTTCAAGAGAAAACTTCAACAAGATTTTATCTTGGGTTCCAAAACAATTCGCATAAACATTGAGATGTTTTGTGAATTGAAAAAAAGGATTAAAACCTTAAAGGAGAACACAAAACGTTTCTGCAGCTTGTAGTTTTTTATACTGTGTAAAACTCAGGTCTCCCCTGGAAAACAGACTCATTTAATGATCTATTTATAAAAACATTAAGGCAGCACGTCGCTCGAACAAATTCACGTGTTATTTGAACGACACTTCACGCGAGATCCCCGGTCGCTCGAACTAGAAAAATGCGAAAAATAAATTTATTTTTTAAAAAAAAAATCATCTATAATTCTCGGAAGATTTATTTTGATGAAAAACAACGCCTCAACACTTCAAAAATATTTTGTAAACTTTTCAAAACCTCTTTTAAAAAATGTCCCAACACTTTCAAGTGAACCGTAAAGGGACTTAAATAATTCCTCACCGAAATTATCCTTGCTGAGGCTTGAATGTTGAAGAAGCTTGGTATTCGGATCCGTCTTGATGTATGTATGATCTTGAATAATTCTTCGACGGTTGTAGCGGTATCCGACATACTTAATTATTAACGAACATTTATAAAATCATGTCCTTACAAATCTCCCCCTATGTCTATGCCGGTACAAAATAAAAACATCTGAATTATCAAAACAAATGCCTATACAAATCTAATACCCTCACATGAACCCAAAACTGAAAAGGTACTAAACATGCAAGTTCAAAACTTTTCTTCAAAATCTTCAACTTAAAATCTTTAAAGCTTTTCTCATCAGGGTGTGCCAACATAAATATCTTCAATTTTGTACCTACACACATGAGATAAAGCAAATACCATCATGACGTATCGATTTTGAAATGATATGAGAATAAATCAGTCAATATAATCAAATCCCCCCATGATTTGTGCTCCCACTTTTTTATTTGACCGAAATAGACACGGAAATGAATAGATTTTCTAATTGTTGAGGCGTTGTTTTTTGTCAAAATAAATTTTCCAAGAATTATATACGAAATTTTTTGGAATAAAAAATAAATTTATTTTTTGCATTTTTCTCATTCGGGCGACAGGGGATCTCTCGCGAAGTGTCGTTCAAACGACACGTGTCTTCATTCGAGCGACATGTTGATTTCATTCGAGCGATGTGCCACCTTAATATTTTTATAAATAGATCATTAAATGAGTCTGTTTTTCAGAGGAGACTTGAGTTTTACACAAGACAAAAAATTGCAAACTGCAGAAACATTTTGTCTTCTCCTTTAAGGTTTTAATCCTTGTTTTCAATTCACAAAACATCTCAATCTTTATGTGAATTGTTTTGGAACCCAAGATACAATCTTGTTTAATTTTTCTCTTGTGGAGAGGATCTCTACTGCTGATATAGGTGCCACTTGAGGGAGGTACTGGGCTGACAATTAACTGCGTGTCATAGGGAGTAATCGTGAGTGTTCTTAGGTTGACTAGACTGCGATTCCTGGTGGAATTTCTACGGTTGATTCATTGTTGTTTCAGAACTGCGTGTTCTTGTGGGTTTTCTATGGTTAACTCATTGCAGATTTCGCTGGTAATGTTGTAAGTTGTAATTTGCAAATTATTAGTGAAATAAAGGTTTTTGCCCTTCGGGGATTTTTTTTCTGAAAATTGGTTTCCTTTGCATGCTTCTTATATTTAATGATTGCAAATCACTTAGATGCATGAGTTAGGGTTTAATTAAAATTTGGGATTAATTGAATTATGTCAATTTGAAAAAACTTGAAATTTTCTGCTGCACAGCACTAGTTTATAAATTGATACCAAAGCTCATTTAAGAAGATCACCGCATTTCTCAGCAAGTAGCGACGATGATGAGTGAGCCTTACTCGTCTTATACTGATATGGTGTCGGTGTATGATTATTTAGACGTTGTGTCAAGCTAGTTAATGCCACCTAGCATATATCACGTGATGCCTCTCACCCATGCGGATTCGAGTCGTCCAGTGAGATCTTCCCATAGCGCAGGTGGTGCGTTGACATCGGCGGAGGCGATGACCTCAGAGGTTCCTTTTTTGGGTTGGCTCCTCCTTCTTATAACATCAGGCGGGCTGATGGAGGTCAGTGCGTACGCTGCATCATCCTAATGTGATGGATCCAGAGGAGCTAGGGCTGACGGAGGAGGTTCTCCATCCACCGGTATACTTTCCATTTCTATATCTTTTTTATTCCCTAATATCTTTCTTTGCTTTAGACTGATTGATTTGGTCTTTTTGTTTTTTCTTGCATCATATACAAGTGTCAACCAACTGGCTGAAGGATGTTCGGGATGGGTTAGCTTCAGCAACTACCCACATTCGAGATGAAATTTCGATTTCTTCTTGTCTAGTTTCGTCTGCCTCATCTGAGGAAGGGTCTAGCTTGGGGAGTGGAGGTACGTCATCTCGTCGTTGGGGCAAGAGAGTGCGCTGCAGGGAAGGAGCCTCCTAGAGAGAGAGAGAGAGAGAGAGAAAGACAGATAAAGAAAGAGATAGAGGTTGGTAGGTCAAGGTAGGTGAAAGAGAGAGAGAAAAATGTAGGTGGGAGAGAGAGGGGGGGAGAGAGAGAAAATTGGGTTCAGACTGAGTCCCATTATTTTTTCTTATTTTCTTGCAAAAATGATGTAACACAATAACATCTATGCAAATAAAATGAAGTTTTTGTTAACTTTTGCTTTAGTGACTTAATGCACATGCTCTTTTTACTTTGTTGTTGAGATCGTAAAAAGAAAAAATGATTTATTTTAAAAGAAGATAAGTAAAAACATAGGGAGAAGAAAATTCGGAATTCTTTTAAGAATAAAAATTATTTTTATTGAGTTTCTTGGTTTAATAAAAAAGGAAAGGAGGAATTTCAAAAAATAGGGGGTTGCCGATCGGCATGACCCCTAACCTGCCTGTCAGCATGTTAGTCCAGTCTAATCAACCCAAGGCTTTGATTTCACTTTCTTCAATTGCTTGGTACTTGGTGGGGTAAGTCTCCCTCGGATTTCTGTACGGTTCCTTGTCTTTGTTTGAGGGCTTTCTAGTATAAATATGGGGGTGTGGGTGGAACATTATCTTCACACCTCCACATTCATTCTCTTTTTCATTCTTTTTTGCTTACTTTGCGAAATGGCTCTCCCCGGTAGTATTGAATTTTCTAACTACCTCGAAACCTTGGAAGCGATGTGCTCCTACAATGTCAACTACGACACTTTCAACATGCGTCGAGTCTCCTTATGGCGTAATCGGACCATAAAGTGGAACATGCTAGTGGCAGCGGTGGAGTTCTGGTATCCCAAAGACTATGTCTTTCACTTTGGGTTAGATGAAGTCAGTCCGACCTATGAAGAATTCACTGCCATATTATGGATAAATCCCAGTGTTGCAGTGGCTATGACTGAGTTTTCTCGGTCCACTAGGGAGTAGTTAGAGGGACTCGTCCATATCTCACCTTCGACGGCTAGGTCACTGGTTACGGGAGGAATGATCTTTCTTCCTGCGGTGCTACATTATGTGCATTTGTAGGATGTTGGTGATGCTGGGTATGCCGAAGTCATCATTCTGGGCTTGGTTTCAAAACTGTTGTTGGTGATTGGGGAACTGTTGGTGGATGCACAATTGCAATCATTATTTCTTGGTTGTTGTACCATCTTAATCATGCGGAGGTGATATTGGCGGAGACATTGAACGGTCTGGATACCTGATGGTAAGTTCATTCTGACTTCCTGAGGGGTAGCCCCATAATGTTGTTCATATTGCTGTCAGAGAGGTTCCGTATGGCAGTCCCACCTGAGTGTCCTTTGCATGTTGTGCCAAACTTCTTTTCATGCTACTTTATCAGTGTAGGCCTGGAAATTGAGAGATGAGAAAATTAGTTTGTGGAGCACAGGGATCGAGACTTGATTGGTTAGTGCCTTGGTGGGGGGAGATACTGTGTTAGGTTAGTTGTCCCTAGGCAGACCTCTTTCTACTTTCACTGGCAGCTCTTGTGCCAATTCGGCTGGCAGTTCACTGGCAGACCTCTTAATCATGTCTTTTCTAGTCCTTGAGAATGACAGTTCATTTTGACATGTAAAGCGTATGAGCTGCCTACGTACCTCTGGGAGTTTTGAAAAAATTTTGAAATTCATTTTGGAAAGTAAAAATGTTTTTAGAGGATCAGGCCCCACGTAGTTCTGATAGAGGGGAATGGCAATTTTTTTTTAGAATATAAGGGAGATGAGAAGAGTTGTAGCGCACTGAGATTTTGGATTAGGGGTAGAATTTCTTAAGACGATCCATGTTGACTGAACGTGCCATCTCTTCTCCATCATAATTAGAGAGCATAGCGGGGCCGCCTGATAGGATCTTCTTTATGATGTAGGGGTCACTCCATTTGGGTTTGAATTTCCCTCTGGGGTCCCAAATGGGCTCTAAAATTTCTTTAAGAGCTAAGTCCCCTTCTTATACACCAAGGTCCTTGACTCTCTTATTGAATGATAGCACTATCTGGCAATGTTACCCTTGCATATGATATAGAAACTTCAGTCTCCTCTCGTCTAATAATGACAGCTCATCAAAATGGCGTTGATGCCAGTCTTCCTCACTGACTTTGCTCTCAAGCATGATGTGAATCGAAGGGATTTCTAGTTCCATGGGTAGGATTACTTCCATACCTTAAACTAGAGAGTAAGGGGTAGCCCTAGTAGAGGTTTGAACTGAAGTGCGATAGCCCCAAAGGGCGTAAGGGATTCGGTCGGCCCAATCTCGACAACCCTCAGTCATCTTGCTGATGATGGATTTGAGGTTCTTATTAGCATCTTCAACTACACTGTTGGTTTGAGGTCGGTAGGGAGAAAATTTGTGTCTCTGAATCCCATACTTGTCGACTACTTTTGTGACTTTTGCTTCGAAATGTAACTCGTTGTCAGACACCAGCTCATGCGGGACCCCATAACGGCAAATGATATTTTTCTTGATGAACTTGGCCACCTTCTTGGCATTCAGAACTGTGTATGACTCAGCTTTGACCCATTTAGTGAAGTAGTCAATGGAAACTAGGATGAATTCATACCCATTGGAGGCTTTGGGTGTACCCTTCCCTATGATGTCGACACCCTATGTGGAGAACGTCCAGAGGGAAGTCATGTTGTATAATTTTCACGGAGGCAGGTGTTATAGGTTAAAAAATTGCTGGCATTTAAGAAATCTTCAAACATAGGTCGTGCAATCCTAAACCATGGTAGTCCAGTTGTAACCCCGTCGAATGATTTTCTTGGCAAGTAAATTTCCATTCATGTGGGGTCCGCATTCCCCATTATGGATTTTCTACATCATCTCTTTAATGCCAGTCCTTACGATACAGTGCAAATGGGTTCCATCGAAGTTTCTCTTGAACAATGCTTTATCGTAGATAATGTACTGGGCAGCCAGTCTGCGAAGGGTTACTCGGTCTTTTTTGTCAGAACCTTGTGGATACCTACCATGCTTTAGGAGGCGCGAAATATCATAGTACCAATGGTCGGCCATATCAGGATGTTATTTTGTGATGAGCTCAATGTGGTAGCAATGGGTTAGTTTATCTTGATTTTGGACTAGGAAGGGGCAATTATTATTCCTTCGAGCATGTAAACTATGGAGGCTAAGGTAGCAAGGGCATCGGTTAGGTTGTTCTTTGCTCGGGGCAGGTAGTGGAAGGTGATTTCTTAAAATTAGGAGGCCAACTCTTCTAGGTGGGCATAAAAGCATAAGAGTCTCTCGTCCTTGACTTTCCATCTTCGGACTACTTGGATGATGATGAGGGTTGAGTCTTCATAGACATCTATGTATCGAATTCCTTTTTTAAGGGCAACTTTGGGGCCTACCGTGCATGCCTTGTATTCTGTCATGTTATTGGTGTAGGAAAAATTCAGCTTGATGGAAATAGGAGTGTGAGAGTCATCATAGGCGATTAGGAGGATCCCAATGCCATACCCTTTCTTATTAGCAGTGCCATCGAAGAACATTTTCCATCAAAGATATTCTTGGGAGTCTATTCTCATTCGGGAACTCAAAAATCCAGACATCGGCTTCTTCCATAGGGTAGTCAGCGAGGTAGTCAGAGATTGCTCTTCCTTTCATGGCTTTCTGCGTGACATAAACAACATCGAATTCGGCTAAAAGCATCAACCAATGAGCCATTCGACTAAACAGATCAGGCTTCTCGATTAGGTACTTGATAGGATCCATTCAAGATACCAGTTTGATGGGAAAGGCGAGCATGTAATGCAGTAATTTTTGGGTGACCCAAACAAGGGCGACATATGCTTTTTCCAAAGCAGTGTAATTAACTTCATACTCGACCAACTTGCGACTAGAGAAGTAGATGGATCTTTCTTTATGGGATTCTTCAAGGTATTGGGATATCAAAGCCCTAGCTACAGTATCTACTACGGTTAAGTATAAGAGTAGGGGAATACCAGGCTGGGGGGGAATGAGTACCGAAGGTCGGATTAGGTATTATTTTATTCGGTCAAAGGCTTCTTGGAAAGATTCGTTCCAAACCTTAGTGGAATTATTTCGAATGAGTTTGAAGATGGGTTCACAAATAGAATTCAACTGGATGATGAATCGACTGATATACTATAATTTTCCAAGGAATCCTCGGACTTCCTTCTCCGTTCGAGGTATGGCGTCTCGATTATGGCCTTAAGCTTGGTAGGATTTGATTCTATCCCTTTCTCACTAACCATGAATCCCAAGATCTTTTCTTTAGTGATGCCGAAGACACATTTATGTGGGTTAAGTCGCATATGATATTGTTGCAGTCGCTCGAAGAATTTCCAGGGAGAGGGAACATGACCTTCCCTAGTATTAGACTTAATAATAATATCATCCACATTGACCTCGACTTATTTGTGTATCAGATCATGCATGATGGTTGTGGCTGCCCTATGGTAGGTAGTCACTATATTTTTTAGACCAAATGGCATAATAATGTAGCAGAAAATTTCCCAAGGAGTGATGAATGCAGTTTTGTCTTGATGAATCGGGTGCATCTTGATCTGATTATATCTGAAAAACCCATCAACGAATGACTTGAGAGCGTGACTAGTTGTGTTATCTATAATCATTTCAATATTGGGTAGCGGGTAATCATCCTATGGAGAGGCCTTGTTCAAGTCTCGATATTCGACACACATGCGAACCTTACCTCCTAATTTTGGCACGAGTACGATATTGGCTAGCCATGTGGGATATTCGATCACACAAATTAAACCCACATTCAACTGTTTGACCACTTCTTCATTAACTTTGAGTGACCATTTGGTATAGAGCTTTCGTAGTTTTTGTTTAACCAGTCTGCAGTCTGGGAGAGTTGGAATATCATGATGAGATATCTCGGGATCAATTTTGGGCATATCGTCATAGGACCATGCGAAGACATCCATAAATTCCTTCAGTAATTCTTCAAGTTACGCACGCTCTTGCTTGTTAAGGGTGGCCCCTATCCTAATCTCGCACAGTTGTCTACTAGAATCGAGATTAATAACAAAAGTTTCATCTTAATTAACTTGAACATGGTTATGTTATTTGTTATTAACCTTATTAAGATCTTCTAAGAATTATTCATTTGCAAAAGCATCATCATCAAGAGTTTGATTAGAATCAAGATAATTAATGTAAGGCACAACAAGATACTCAAAATCTTCGTTTATTTCATTGATAGGAAAAATAACATTGAGAACCTCATCAAAGGAGGTTTCGATTACATCAGAGTAAGGAGGAACAACAAGAGAAGAGAAAATGGGATAAACATTTAGGTTGGGTTGAATTTTAACAGGTGACACGGGTATATCATGCTAGTTGAGGAGAGAAGCATCAGCGGCATTGATCAGACGGGATGGATCTGACAATGTAGTACTTGAGTAGATCATGCAGAGTGTCAGCCCCAGTGTCTTTAAATTTATTGAATCTTTGGAGTCACATCCTTCAAAGTCTCTGTTATCGACTATGGTCTCGTCAATTAGTGGTTGCACATGGTGCTGGGAACTTTCATCCCATGAGTAACTATCTTGGTAAAGTAGCTCCATTCCTGGTTTTATCTTCTTCTCCGCATGATCATATCACGGTTTAGGAAAGCCGCAAAAGGGGAAAGCTTCACCCTCTCTAATGAATCTTCCGTTCAAGGAATCTCTAGAGACAGTCTTGGAACTTTCTAGACTTCTCTTCAGTCAAGGCTGAAGGATTATTCAGAGTTCTTTTACTAATGATTGATATCCCAAATCGTAAGGAGGAAAAAGATTTCTTCATCACAATGGGTTCAAGTATCCCCTGTTGTCTTCATCCCAGCCCCAGTCCAGGCATGAAGTGCATGTTTTTGAAAATCTGGATCACATTAATATTTCCATGAGGGCTATACTCTTGACAAACCTTATCTTTGAAACCGTCCCCTACTGGGAGTAGAAGTGGTTCAACTAGAAAACTTGACAGAAGCATATCATTCGCCTCGTGTTGTATCTCAAGTACTGGATTGTTGGTGCTTTCATTCTCGACATTGTCATCGTTGCCCAAGATGGTGATGACCTATCCATTGGAGAAGAATTTCACTTTTTGATAAAGGGAAGAAGACACACCCTTAAAAATGTGTAGCCATAGTCACCTAAGCAATAGATTGAAATAAGCTAGGATGTGGATGACTTGGAATTTAACAACAGGATTTATAGGGCCAACCCTTAATACAAGCTTTATGGATCCCATCACTTCTCAACGGGTATTATTGTAAGCGTGTGTAGTGGCAGAGGTTGGAGAGGGGTCGCTCACTTTCAGTCCCAAACAATTAAGGGTCTTCAACGGGCAAACATTAAGAGCAGATCCATTATCGACAAGAGAGAGTGGGACAGTCTTTCCCATGACTTCGATAAAGATGTTGAGAGCCTAATTGTGATTTGGCCCAATCTTGGGGATTTCTTCTTCAGAGAAAGAGAGAATTCTAGTAGAGGTCATAGATCCGACCAGATTCACTACTTCTTCTCGGGTGGTGAAAGGAGGAATTGTGGGTCCTGTGAGTAGCTTGATCAAGTCATTACGATGCAGCTGGGAAGACATAAATAGTCCCCACAGAGTAATGTTAGCTTTAGTTTTCTTCAACTGATCGAGGATCTTGCTCTCCTCGAGGGTCATTTTTGGCATAGGAATATTCTCAACACCTTTTCATTTGTCGTTTGTTAATAGTAGAAGGTTTGGGACTTGGTAATGCCTCACTGGCCTGGTTATATGGTTTATAGAAGAGGGGAAAAATAGAAACCCCATTTCTTCATCGATCTCGGGTTATTCAGTCACCATGTTGATTTCTCCTAGTAACTTCTTAAATGATATCATCCCACATATGCTAGTCTTTTTGGGGTTTTGGTCTTCATCTGAATCATCAAATTCGTCCCTCCATCCGGTGGTAACGACATCATCCTTCCATACAAAGTTAATACATTCTACAACCTCAATGGCTTCTTTGTATAAGTCCACCCATTCGGTGGGGAGATGTAAAAGTGAAGCGACCATATGCCCTTATAGATTTAAAGTATCAAGTAGCTTGGACATACTACAAATATCACCGATTTGTTGAAATAAGTCAGCCATGATCAAGACCACATTATTTAGACTCACTTCATCGGTTGGTACCATCCAATTATCTGACTCTCGGACCCATTTTTTATATTCTAAGAATAGTGTACTGAATCTCTAGCAATTAATGGTCATCTGGGAGGGCAATTTCAGCCCAAACTCTAGGAATTGATTCAACACTTCTGATAATTCCATGTCTTTACCTTAAGAACGGGTAAGGACAACGATGCATGCTCTGGAAAGGAATGATAAGGATTGATCGGCGAAGCTAGTAGGGTGTAGGAGTGAATATGGGAAAGTTTGGATAGGTTTATTATAGTATATGGGTGTAATGGGCTATTTACTTGGTACGGTCTGGGTAGATGGATGAAAATATGAGTCTTCATTTAGGACGATGGCATTTATAGGATTTGTGAGTGGATTGTGTGTAGTGTTTGGTTTAGGATTAGCTGGTGGGGCAATGACACCCCGATTAATCAAAATTTGGATCATGTTTTAGAGATGGAAACACTGGTCAATGGTATGGCCGGTAGTTTAA
Source organism: Sambucus nigra (assembly GCA_949130495.1). Classification (NCBI taxonomy): domain Eukaryota; kingdom Viridiplantae; phylum Streptophyta; class Magnoliopsida; order Dipsacales; family Adoxaceae; genus Sambucus; species Sambucus nigra. The sequence goes on along the minus strand of OX422209.1, from coordinate 264,946,319 downwards.
TGAAAGTCACAATGGGCATCTGGCTTAAAATTTTTGGGAAGTGGATATAGTAATGGACGAGGGTCCGATGGATTGATAAGGCATGAAGATCGATGTATTCCTTTCGGACTGGGTTAGGGAGGCTTTTTGGTGCCCATGATGTGGCAGGCTGAGCGATGTTGTTGATGGTTGAAACTGCGGTACTGGCGGGCTTCTCATACTTTTTGGGAGTGAACTATCCATACACTTTCTTTGGTTCCAAATATGTCTTGGACAGACCTTCTTCGATCTCAACTCCTGTTTTTCAAAGGTCTCAAAAATAAGGGTAATACAATCCTCCCATCATAGCTCGGACATGGGGAAAGAAATTCTTCTTTATAATGCTGACTTGCTCCTCTTCGGAAGGTCGGTTGGTCATGGTAGTTATTTTCTCTCTCCACCTTGAAATGAAGTTACTGACTGATTCCTCAGGGTTCTACTTGAGAAACTCTAAATCAAGGTAGGTGACTTCCAATTCTTCATTGTACTTGTACTATGAAATGAACTCGCGGGCAATATCCTCCCAACTACGGATTTTGGATTCCTCAAGAGATAAAAAAACATCGGAAAGCACTTCCTTTCAAAGTTTGTTAAAACATTTGGGCCATTATTTCCTTGGGGGACCCTAGGAGAGTTATGGCTCGGTGATAATTGCGGAGATGAACAATTGAAGGCCCGCTACCATCGAACATCTCGATATTGGGCATCTTGAACCTTTTCGGTAACCTTGCTTTAGTACATGGAGGCATGTGGGTGTAGTCCATGTAGTTTCCAGAGATTATGACTTGGTCAAACTTCTTAGTCAACATCTTGAGGTCCTCCTTAACCTTATTTAACTCTTCCTCCTTCAGATCAACGGTCACGAGTAAGTTTGTCCGTGACTGGGCAAGATTTATCAAAGAAGCTGGGTTGGAGGAGACCCATTAGCAGGAAGAGTGCGTGGAATGTGTTGATATTCCTCGAGAACCCAAATAGGCTCAGGTGCGGACGGAACCATAGCGCGAGGGAAGAGGACCTCAATCTCTTTGGGAATAGGGACCCAATTTTGTTGCATCTCATGAACCCCAGTTTAAAGGTTGTCGATCTTAGCGGTGAGTTAGGCTATAACCGTCATCAAATTCGGTTGCACATTCGGTACTTGGTAGACGTTCTCCATAGAAAGAGGGAGAAGGTGAATTCCAGACTCGAAGGAACTAGAAAGGGAACTGATGGTGCCTCGGGGCGGTTCGACGGAAGATCAAAGCCAATAAGGATCCAAGCCAAGGGTCGGGTATGCGATAGACCTGAGGAGGAGAAAAATACGAATTTATTTTTGAAAAAGAGGAAGGGAAACTGTTATTTGTGAAAAGGAAGAAAGATGTTTTTGATATTTTTTGGAAAAGAGGGGAACAAAATGTTTTGGGTAAAAGGGAGGAAAAATACTTTTGGTACGAGGAAGGGAAAATATTTTTGGTATTTTTGATAAAAGAGGGAAAAATATTTTTGACACTTTTTGGTAAAGAAAGAGTAAAGACGAGAGACAGGTCTCAACATGATTATTATTATGTTTATTATGTTCTCACTTGTATTAGGTTTACCTAGATGCAAAAAAAAATGTCGAACGGGACCCGGGCCTGGGAAAATTGGGTTTAAAAAATATGTAAAAACATGGTCGGAATTGTTACCAAGCTCATGGGCAGGGTCCCGTTTTAAAAATTTTGGTGAAAATTTGGGCGTCATGCCGACTCGTCATTTCGACAGAGTTTCGGGTATAAATCGGCAAACTAAATATGAGTGACCTAAGTTTGACACCTATATGAGGGTATGCAGTTGTTGGGTTAATTGGAAGGGTTCCCCCCTTTGGCATGACTTCCACGATATACGTCTTGATTTTGATGGAAATTGGTACGTGTGGACAATCCATTTGATATACCTGAGTGTACATTGATTGACTCACTATATACCTCGTGGGGACAGTACGTGTGAGAGCGAATTTGATATAATCGATGTACATTAATGAGTTCCTTGTGATATACTTATCGTCATGTCTTCGATCAAACGGTATGATGCGGGGGTAACCGTTCGATATGCGTAAAAGGTACTTGGCCAATGGAACATGAGAGTCATATTACTTAGGCTAACTGTGACCTTCCGGACCTATGCCGTCATGAAGTGACCCCTAGTTACGGGACACAATCTAGTCAATATCCATGCTCTTTGGTGATGTAGAGTGCAAAATGCATGATCCTTGATTAGTACATTATGGAGAGAGTATCTTTATTGATGAACATCATGCCAAGAAGGGGATAATGTACAAGTAAATCTATACTAAGCATGGATATGTGGGAGATGTGTGACTAGCTATAAGTCAGTGTGTGGCAGTGAACCCAAGCATGGATCAATAAGTAGTGTGTGACAAGTGTGAGTGAGCATGGATATATACAAGTGTGATAAGTGGAGGTGTGTGTTGGTGACATCTAAGCATGAATATTCTAAGTGGTATGTGCAACATGTGGATATAAGTGATCCTAGGTGCACGTAGTGTGAAATGTACGTGGAGAATATTTGCAAATGTGTGAGTGAGTAGTGATATAATCATGAGGTATATACATGTATAAGAAATAGTAGAAGAGAAAAGGGGGACATAATAATAGATGCATACGCACACAAGCAAAATGGAAGACCCTTGTAAACAGAGTCTAGCCTTCTTATGAAAATTCATCCCCAGTGGAGTTGCCACTATGTCCATCCCGATCAAGATGTGCATCGCTTCCTCTCTTCTTCCTCCTGAAGAGGGATGGGGGAAAAATGGGGATTGAAAGGTCTCACGCCCTTTCTTAGGAACGCTTCGACCGTCGTCGGTATGGGGTAAATGTAAAGAAATTGAGTCGCCAACCCATTTTGCACAAAATAGGCAAAAGAACATGTTGCCGCCTCGAGAGAGCGGCATCGAAGACAAACTGAAGTATACGAAACCAATAATTCGAAGGTTTCAGGGGCTACATTACGAAATGGGAAGGTGTTAGGCAGCCATCCCTCCCTTTCGATCTCTCATGGGCTTTTGTTATTATTTTCCTTTATTTATCCGTGATGTGTGTGCGTGTGTGTGTGTGTGTGTGTGTGTGTGTGTGTATAATGGAGATCAGAATCATTCAACTCATACCATAGAAAAGATATAGTGAAGTCATCCATATGAATGTTCCCAAAGTAATATAGAGAAATTATGATTTATGGATTTATCGCAATATTTATCATTATGATGAAACGAAAATATGTGTTGGATGAAACGCTAATAAGAATTACAAACATAATATGAATACTAATGCAAGAATATGGAAATAGGGGAATTAGAAAAATTGGAAGATTTAGAAAAAGTTAAAAATTTAGAAGTTGGAAAATTGGACTCGATTCTCGGGTTTTAATCCGAATTGCTTACGTAGACTATAAAGCCATCAAAGTCCACGTATTTATCATGCGTCATGGGGGTGGGGTTTACCCCATAGACTCGAACGGGATTTTATTATAAGTGTGTGTGTAGAAAAAATGTGATTTAGTTTTGAAAAAGTGTGATGGATAATCCCGTTCGGAATTTATAGGTGCAACCCTCTTTTGGTGTTTTTTGGGTTTATTATAGAAAATAAAGTGTGTGCAATATACTAATAAAATTAATGTGTATGAATTAAAGTAAGAACTAGATAAGAAATTTAAAGAGAGGAGAGGATTTGGACCTTTTTTGAAGCTTGGTCTTTGATCTTGGATGAACTCCCTTGAATATGAGATGAAGGTTGGATGAGAGAGAATGATATTTTCCAAATTTGGTATGAAAAAATGGTAATGTAAGCTTCAATGGATTTTCACATGAAGAAACTTTGCTGATTTCGAGAGAATGTTCCTGAGATCACTGATGCGGATGGATTTGAGGTGTGCTCTAGAAATGAGGTCATGCCCTCTATTTATAGGGTAAGGGATGTTGCTAATCAGCTTATCCCCAGCCCTACCAATCGGCAGGTGACCCTAGACACACTGTCGATAGGTAGGGAAATGGACCTACCAATTGGTAGTCTTGTGCAAATTTTTCTGAAAAAATGGTTGTAGAACGTAATCTGTTGATCAGAATCATGCATGGGGCTTACCATTAGAAATATAATTCAGAGTCCTTTAAACCTCTTCCAGGTCCGGGAGTTGACTTTGGATCAAATGTGGCTCGAAAGCGCACGTCGGCCCTTTGGACGGGAGATCGTCGAACGAAAACCTATCATTCATCCGCATGGTAAGTTAAAATTTCACACGGGGTGGACCGTTGGAAAGTTTAGGAGATTTACTTTGAAATTCCAGAGAGATTCTCTCGGTTCAAAAGGTTAACCTTGGTCAACCAGGGCCCGAAACCATTTGGTGATCTTTCAGAGTAAAACGGATCGTTCGTCTGCACCGTAAGTCATAATCGCGCATGGGATAGACCGTTGGAAAGGGTATTCAGTGACCTTTAGATATTCATTCAGTCTCATTCGATCTAAATAGTTAACTTTGGTCAAACAGATCCCTACAGGGCCCGCTGGCCTTTGGATCAATTTTCGGGGGAAACATATTGTTCTTTCGAACGGTTATGCCATTTCACACACGGGGTGGACCATTGGAAAGGGGCTTCAGTTTCCTTAGAATATTCAAATAGCTTTCACTCTGGCGATGAAGTTGATTGGGGTCAAATTGGGATCCCGGTGGCCTCCAAATCAATTTTCGATAGTAAAATGGTCCATTCGTACTAACCATTATGTCGATTCGTGCTCGGGGTGGACCGTTGGAAAGGTAAGTTAAATCCCTTCAATGATTCAATGAGATTTTTCTCTGACAACAGAGATGACCGGAGTCAAATGGGGCCCGGGAGCGCCTGATGGCCTCTATATCGGTACTCGAAATATGACATAGGGTTTGTAGTTGAATGAGGAGGTGCTAGGGACCTAAGGAGAGATTTAGGGGGTACTAGAATGTGGTGTATACACTGTGATTATATGGGGGTATGTTGGCCCTATATGTGGGAAACATTATGCGTTTATTGATGTGAGCCGTAGTTATAATTATTTATATAGAGGGTGTGGGGTATCATGTTAAGTGATAAGTCGTATTCAGTGAGTGTGAACTTATAATATATGGCACAAGGTGAGTATGTAAATATAAAACTAAATGGTATTAAATGAGATGATGAAAATAATAAATGGATGTAAACTTAACGTGTATGGGTTAAACATGGGTTAGCTTATGCAGATCATAGGAATATGGGTTGGGAAGAGAGGTCCATTAGCACAGTATGATGGTAAATTGTGTCCCTATTTATCGTAGTGACGATATGGGGTTAAACTAGGATAATTGTATGTTAATTTTGTGAATTATATTGGATATGTATATGTGATATGAGATGTGTAACGAGTGGTAATCCATAAGAGGGGGTAGTTGTAGGGTAATCATAATTAATCTAATTAATGCGATGTTTACTTTCATTGCATCACCGTCTGAGATTATGTGTCTCTATTTGAGATAATGTAGGAATTCTCTTACAATGGGCTTGACCCATTTTTCATTTCTAACATTTACAAGATTAGTTGAGTTAGCTTATGGAGTTAGCTATGTAGAATAAATTCAGTTTGGAGATGAATATAGCAAGAGAAGTCTTAGTGTAGATTTTCCTTTATACATATTAAATTATTTATTTCCAACATTTAATATTAATTTTGGGTCTCTGGCTTATGGATTTTAGAATTGTACTCGTTATTCTTATTTTTGTTGACTCGGATACGTATGGATATTTAGTTTTAATTTATTCGAATTCTTAAGGTTTGTGCTATTCATACATATTATTGGCACTCTATATGTTATTACATTTGCTTCGAATGCTTGTTTGGCACTCGTAAATTTCATGTTTAAGTCCAATCACCTTTAATGTGAAATTTGCAGGTTATCACACAATTGCTCCCCCAATTAGCCTCCAAGTGTAAATTCTCTCTCTATCTTCTTAGGTTTAGGTTTAGGTTTAGGTATGAAATTATACTAACTGTTGTTGATACCAAATTTAATCTGCTAATGTGGACCAATAATAAGAAGACACGTGTCAATCTACATGGCACAATAACAACGAGGAAGTTTATTTCCCCCGACCAAGTCATGTTCTCTCCGAGCAACGAGGAGGACACCCCGAGGAACTCTATCATCCCGAGATACTCTAAGCACTCCGAGGAACTCTTGATCAACGAGCAACTAAGGCGGTCCGAACTGCATCTCGGCCGTATCATTAATTACCAGACGGACAACTGTTCAACTATTCATTATATTCTTGACGCACACGCTGCATTAAATGTATTACCCTTTCATATGTATATCATTTAATGTATTGGACCTTTCATGTACAGCCTAAAGGCTATAAATACCTTGTATCATCCTCATTCAAGGGGACTGGAATTTCTTGAGAGAACTTGTAATCAAGAATTCCAAAAACACTCAGCAATAACATAACAGTGGACGTAGGCTTTATTCCTAGCCGAACCACTTTAAACATCTTTGTCTTATTTATTTATCTGTGATTGAAAAATTAGAGCGATCTAGTTTTTTACATCAACAGATTGGCGCCGTCTGTGGGAACGTGTTACAAGCGTTGTTCTCCACCAAAAGCTAAGTTTTTATTTTCTCTATGTATAATCAATTATACATACATCTTTTGATTGAATCGTGATTTTTATGTTTATATACATAAATTAATTGTCCAATTTTTATCTGCAAAATGTTGCATATCATGATTTTTTAAATCATAACTGTTAGATTAATTCTTATTTAGAAATCTGAAAAATAGTAGATTTCATAAATCATAATTCTTTGCTTGATTCTCAAGTTTTAATTTTATATCATGGAATAAATATTTTAAATGATTACATATGCCAATATATACGACGATGATAAGATTTGATCATTTTCATTGTTGATTTTGAAATAAATTTTGTAAGATATTTGATGTCTATTCAAATTCCCATCATATTTTTAATAAAAGAATGGGAAAAGGTTAAAGACAATGAAAAGTCTTCTCATGGAAATCATGACCCATATATATTCTCTCTCTCTTTAAGTTTGAGTCTCTTTGCATTCGCTTTTATGAATTATATAATTAATTTGGTTCATCTTCCATCTATGTCAATAAAATCAAATTGATTGATTTTTTATATAAATTTGGTAATAATTTCGATCATTCACCATATTTTTATCTCTCCAAATTGGGAATAGGAAGGGACCAATATAAAAAAAAAAATATTCTCTCACCTGAAAAATCATTACTCACCTCTTGTAAAAGAGGATCAGTAAAATAATCATGACCATATCAAGACTTTGGGCACAAATTTGATATTTTGGCCCCTCGTTCATCACATCACAAGGTTTCTTTGACGAAATCACACGATCTAGTGGGTTATATATTTATTCATTTAATTAACATTCTTAAGGCTTAAATTTTACATTGAATGTTATTTTTTGATCTCAAGATTCGAGATATTCTGGTCATCCAACCATATATTCTATAATTTGAGATATCCTTAAATGTTGGTCGGCAACATCCATGTCGTTTGTCGGCAGCAGTAGAATCTTGGGGTATTAAAAAAATGCTAAGCACCCCTGATATTTCTTTAAACACGAGTTCGGCTTGGGGACAAGCAGGGGGCTTAAGTCTTTTTAACTCATGATCACCCCAAAAATATTTTTAAACAACAACTAATACCTGATTGGTTGTTGGAGATTAAATAAATTTTTAAAAAAAAAAAAAACTTTACGTCTTACTTATAATGCATATTTGATAATAATTTGTCCATCTCACACACATTTGGCATAAAACATATTATTTCATATTTTGAAATTTTTATGTTGATACATATCATATATTGATTGGATGAGTAAATTATTCTCATGACTAATCAATTCAGCCTACACATATGGTAGAGCAAATTATTAATTTTTACAGGCACAAGGTTCAATGCCGACGAATGCTGAAGCACAAATTATTCTATATCCATTCGGATTCATATTTTATATTTATCTCAGCATGGAGCTTGAAAAATTTCTTCTCTTTATATATATTCGGCTCCGAGGAAAAGCTACAACAGTTATTATATTTCACCCCCAACGGATAGTTGGTCGGGGTCATTCTTATTTATATTCAGGCCCATATATATTGGCTCAAGCACAAATTATTCTATATATCCCCTGGGATTCATATTCTATATTCATCTCAATATGGAGCTCGGCGAGATACTTATTATCATATTCAGCTCTGAGGAGAACTATAACATTTATTATATTTCACCCCCAACGGATTGTTGGTCGGGGTAATTCTTATTTATATGCAGGCCCAGCAAAGTTCTCGGCCATATTCTTATGTTCTGGAAAATATTATTCTTATTCGGCATTCTGCAATTATGCCTCGACAAGATACTTATTCAGCTTTAAGGAGAATTACAACATTCGTTCGGATAATTCTTATTTATATTCAGGACTGACAACGTTCTCGGCCATATTCTTATGTTCTGAAAGATCTTATTCTTGTTCGGCATTATATGATTCTACCTCGACGGATCGGCGAGGCACTTTATTATTTTTTAATTATTCTTTATATCTATTTGGATGCTTATTCTATTCTCATTTCAGCATGGAGCTCGACAAATATTTATAATCTTATTCAGCTCCAAGGATGTCTCCAGCATTTATTATATCTTATTCAGCTCCAAGGATATCTCCGGAATTTATTATATCTTATTCCCAGCAATCTGTTGGTCATCGCCGAGGAGGTATCCTGCATTTATATTATATTTTATTCCCAACCATCTGTTGGTCATCGACGAGGAGGTATCCTGCATTTATATTATATTTTATTCCCAACAATCTGTTGGTCATCGCCAAGGAGCGCCGAGGAAGTCTCCAGCATTTATATTATCTTATTCCCAAAAATATGTTGGTCAGCTCCGAGGATGTCTCCAGCATTTATTATATCTTATTCCCAACAATCTGTTGGTCATCGCCGAGGAGGTATCCTGCATTTATTATATCTTATTCCCAACAATCTGTTGGTCATCTCCGAGGAGGTATCCAGCATTTATATTATCTTATTCCCAACAATCTGTTGGTCAGCTCCGAGGAAGTCTTCATCATTTATTATCAATTACCATCAACTCCGATTGGTAGATAAAATCCAACTCCGGTTGGTAGACAAAATCCAACTCCGGTTGGTAGATAAAATCCATCTCCGGTTGGTATTGGTCGATAAATCTCATTCAAAGTTAACATTTCACAGTTGGGGGCTTCTATTACAGATATATTTGTTCATTTGGTGGCACATTCTTATATCATCCTGCAGTCGAGCATCAAATTCAACCCCGACTAATCACTTTCTCAGGAGGAATATTGAAGTTCAGGAGGTATATTGAAGTTCAGGAGGAATATTGAAGTTCAGGAGGAATATTGAAGTTCAGGAGGTATATTGAAGTTCAGGAGGAATATTGAAGTTCAGGAGGAATATTGAAGTTCAGGAGGTATATTGAAGTTCAGGAAGAATATTGAAGTTCAGGAGGTATATTGAAGTTCAGGAGGTATATTGAAGTTCAGGAGGAATATTGAAGTTCAGGAGGTATATCGAAATTCAAGAGGTGTATTCAGAAGTATCAGGACATGATGAAAGAAAGCGAAAAGTATTCCACCGAGGAACTCTGTCAGACCAGAAATTAGAAGACAAGTTGCCTATATGGAGGCTATATGTAGATGGATCATCTTTCACTACAGGCTGTGGGGCAGGGATCGTTTTGAACAGCCCAGATGAGGTCGACAGGGAATACGCCCTACGTTTCTAATTCAAAGCTTCTAATAATGAGATTGAGTATGAGGACATGATAGCATGTCTTAATTTGTCAAATACTATGGAGGCACAGCAGGTTATTGTCTTCGGTGATTCTCAATTGATCGTAAATCAAATGTTGGGAATATATGCAACCAAAGGAGAATTGATGATCAAGTATCAAGTATCAAGCAAAGGTGATGGAGTTGGTATCAGAGTTTGTTGCTGTTCAACTGGTAAGAATATCAAGAACGGAGAATGTGAGAGCATACGCCTTGGCCCGATTAGCATCAGCTACTCGTACCGAGCTGCGAAGAACGATACCAATTGAAGCATTAGAAAGTCGGAGCATAGATGAAGACCTGACGATGAATATTATTACCCTTGATTTAGGAACATCTTGGATGGATCCTATCAGAGCATATATTAAGGAGGAACAATTACCGGAGGATAAGCTCGCTGCCAAGAAATGGAAGTTTAAAGCTGCTCGGTATGTACTAATTAATGGTATTCGGAGGATAAGTTCACCGCCAAGAAATGGAAGTTTAAAGCTGCTCGGTATAATGGTATTCGGAAGATAAGCTCGCTGCCAAGAAATGGAAGTTTAAAGCTGCTCGACGAGGAATTATGGCAGATTTGCAAAGATGTGTACATCCCTCCGAGGTGAATTGATTAAAGAGATCCATGAAGGGTCCTGTGGAGCCCATGTAGCAGGACGAACACTTTTGCAAAAGGTGATGATGCAGGGATACTACTGGCCGACGATGAGAGCTGATTGTATAGCTTATGCCAAGAAATGTGACAAGTACCAACGCTTTTCCTCCATCCGAAGAACTTCACAAACATTGTTGACACCCATCATTTATCCTTGTCCATTTTCCATGTGGGGATTGATTTGGTTGGACCATTACCGACGACTCGAGGAAGATTCAAATACCTCGTCATCGCAGTAGATTATTTTACTTAGTGGATAGAAGCTGAGCCACTTATTGACATGACCTACGAGAAGGAAGGTGTACCAATTTGTTTGGAAGAACATCATCTGCCGATATGGTTTCCCTCATGCCTTCATCACAGACCATGGAACATAATTTAAAAACGAGGAGTTTGCTGCCTATTATCATCAGTCAAACATTTTGAAGGTTCATTCAGCGCCAGGATATCCTCAGAGCTAATGGACCAAAAGTGCTCTAAGGAGCCAAAAGTGCTCTAAGGAGCCGAAAAGTGCTCTAAGGAGCCAAAATTGCTCTAAGGAGTCAAAAGTGCTCTAAGGAGCCAAAAAGTGCTATAAGTAGCCAACCTCCTTTGGTTAGGAGGACAGCTCTAAGGAGCAAAAGTGCTATAAGTAGCCAACCTCCTTTGGTTAGGAGGACAGCTCTAAGGAGCAAAAGTGCTATAAGTAGCCAACCTCCTTTGGTTAGGAGGACAGCTCTAAGGAGCAAAAGTGCTATAAGTAGCCAACCTCCTTTGGTTAGGAGGACATGCTCTAAGGAGCCAAAAAATGCTCTAAGGAGCCAAAAGCTTTAAGGAGCCAAAAAGTGTACACCAGCATGATCAACTACGGTTGGTAAGATAAAAATATATTCTCACATTACAACTTATGTTGGTCGGGAGGTAAGATTATTACAAAAAGTTCTTTGAAGAACAAAATATTCCAAAATACACCAAGTATAGTTGGTCGGGGATAAAAACCCACTAACTGTAGTTGGTCGACGAGGATAAATTATTGACCTTAGTTGGTCGGACACTTTTTATGAAAATATTTGAAATTAACCAAGTATGGCTGGTCGGGGATAAAAACCCATCAACTGTAGTTGGTCGACAAGCATAATTTAACAACCTTGGTTGGTTGGAAAAATTTTAACATTTTTATACTCATTACTTTATTATTAAGTGATCGAGCAACGTTACTAATACTTGTAACTTCTTTATTACTAAGTTGGTCGATGAACAACACAATATTGTTATACATATGCACACATGTAAAGTATTTTACAAGACAATAGCAATTAAGATTGCGAATAAAAATGAAAGTCTTTCGTTAAATTCAAAAAACAAAATACATTGAGAATGAAAATGTATACTAACTATTACATTGAGATTCCTATTCTATTGGTTTCTTTTCCTTCTACTTTTGAAACAGGTTCCTCACCAGCAGGAGGATCATCTAAAATATAAGAGGAGTTTATGAAGTTAAGACCTTTCAACATTCTGATATTCATCACAGATGATCTATCCGAGAAGCATTAGCCCATTCCCGAGAAGCACTTGCTCGTCCCTGAGAACCTCTTATTCATCCCCGAGCAGAGGTAGAAATCAAAATCAACATCAACAGTATTGAGATCTTTGCTACTACTATCCCAACCAATATTGAAGAAGAAGTTATATGAAAATGTTTCGAAGTCCACCACTAGCTCATAGGAGACAGTAGGTCGGCTAGCAAACCAATCAACATACTTGAAGATTATGACAAGCTACAAACGGCATCATATGTCGTCCAAAAGATAATGCACTTTATGTTAAACAAATCAAGAAGGTAGATCAAGAATTTCACGAGCACCGAGCAACATTGCAGAATAAATACTCCATCCTTTCAAGTAACCCATCAAGCATGAAGCATTGGGGGCTTCTGTTGATACCAAATTTAATCTGCTGATGTGGACCAATAATAAGAAGACACGTGTCAATCTACATGGCACAATAACAACGAGGAAGTTTATTTCCCCCGACCAAGTCATGTTCTCTCCGAGCAACGAGGAGGACACCCCGAGGAACTCTATCATCCCGAGATACTCTAAGCACTCCGAGGAACTCTTGATCAACGAGCAACTAAGGCGGTCCGAACTGCATCTCGGCCGTATCATTAATTACCAGACGGACAACTGTTCAACTATTCATTATATTCTTGACGCACACGCTGCATTAAATGTATTACCCTTTCATATGTATATCATTTAATGTATTGGACCTTTCATGTACAGCCTAAAGGCTATAAATACCTTGTATCATCCTCATTCAAGGGGACTGAAATTTCTTGAGAGAACTTGTAATCAAGAATTCCAAAAACACTCAGCAATAACATAACAGTGGACGTAGGCTTTATTCCTAGCCGAACCACTTTAAAAATCTTTGTCTTATTTATTTATCTGTGATTGAAAAATTAGAGCGATCTAGTTTTTTACATCAACAATACCCTATTTTGGGGGGCATTTATTTATTATTTAATTGTGAAAATAAATTACTAAATGGAAATAATTATTACTTTTGTGAATTGTTAATAATAAAAATGAATAATTTAGAGGACAACTAAATTTACATGATGTGTAATTTATATATATTGCATACTATATTTAATTAATCAGTGTAATTAATTTAGTAAGATTGGACTATATGCAGTTACACGTAAAATAAGTAAGTGCCTTTTATTTTATATTGGGAGGTACTGCCATGAATATCGGGTACTAACATTTTTATCGGACTCTCAAGTGACACAGAAGCTCGAATATGTATTTTAATTGTATTGACTTGGTTCCATGGGGTAGGAATACCTTTGGGCTAAGTGTTGGACTAGTTTGGGTGGTGTTTTAGGCTCATTTAGAGGCCCAAAATTAGGTCAAATAATGACCTATAGATTTAAGGATTAATTAGTAAAGTTAACCCTCATTAATAATATACTTAACATAAGATAAATTAAGTCTAGCAGTCTTAAACCTTTGGGAGAGCTTCAGGAGAATTTGGGATGAGAAGAACAAGGATCAACGTGTGAGGATTAACTATCCACATCTTATAAGGAGCTTCAGAGGTTTTATATTCATGATTAACCTAGAACTTCTATCAAAGGACAATTTTTAGCATTATTCATTTTTGAATTAGCTAGAGAACAAGAACTCGACGAAAAGGAGCACACCAACCAAGCGACCAATAGAGGGCCCGATCAACTGAACAAATGGATTATATACACTAATGGAGCATCCAATTTAAAATGGTTAGTGGTAGAAATTTTCCTGGAAACTTTAGATCATATCGTGATCGATTAAGGAATACGACTTGGATTCAAGGCATCCAATAACAAAGCCGGATATAAAGCTCTCATCAGTGGTTTAAAGAAATCTTTGTCCTGTGGCGTAAATAACCTTGATGTCTACTATGGTTCAAGACATGTATCCAAGCATATATCAGGAGACTATAATTCCAGAGATGAACACATGCCATCATACCTCTAGATTTCCCAAGACTTGGTCTCCAATTTAAACTACGTCCAAGTCCAATAATTTCCTCGACAAAATAATGGTCACACGGATGTCTTATCTACTTTGACTTAGGTTATTGACTTTGAACTCAAGAGAACGGTCAAAGTGGAATACCTGGCTAAGTCGAGCATCACAAAACAGAAGAGTGTCGAATAAGTTCTTGACTTATAGAAGACTCCTATATGGATGGACATAATCATTGCATATTTACAAGAAGACACACTACCTGCCGACAAAAATTAGGTTCATCAGATAAAAATCAAGGATGTTAGATTTTACCTATCCCAAGAGAGGAATCTCTATTTATGATCTTTCACTAGTCCATATCTACAATGTATGTGTATGTGATTTTCACTTTACTTGGTTAATGGATCTAAGTTAATTGAGAGCATGCCAGACAAGGTTGTGGTCTTGCCAACCAATATATCTTAACCCTGTGATAATATCAAATAATTCTGTTATCTTCGATGCTTCAATTAAGAAGACTTGTGCTTCCCTTAGATAAGACTTTGATGTGAACGCTAAATTACTATGATTAACTAGAAAAAATAAGAAGTTTTAAATTGCATAAAATAAAATAAAAGTAAAGATTTGGAATTAAATAAAAATGAATGTGATAAAATAAATGATTACACTACGAAATGTAAAGCAAGAAAGTAAAATAAATCAAATGTAAAGCCAAAAAACTTTTAATAAATTGTAAAAAAAGGTTATAATATGCTTCAAATGAAGAAAACAATATATAAATGAAAAGAAAAGTAAATAAAGGAAAAGAAAGGATAAAACAAGTAAATGTAGTTTTTTGGTGAGGGAGCTCTTTTTCCCTTTGTCTTCTAGTTGCTTACTTATAGATTTTCTTACCATGTAACTATCACGTAATAATTGGGTGGTTAGCCAATTAGGTTTTCCCGCCTACATGCATTAGTGCTCCTATAAATGCTGCTTAGGTCTTAATCACACATCCAAAGCCTTATCATGTGTCAAGCCTTTAAGCTTTCTTTAACATAAAAGCCATGCATTATACTCGGTTATAATTTCCGTTTAGTAATGATACATGGAAAATTCTTATTGGATGGTAATTATATGGTGTAAACATACCCCCCCCCCCCCCCCCCCCCACACACACACACACTACTTAATATTTGAAAAAAAGTTGATTAGTGGATATTGGCTTTCCCATGCCATTACTCCATATTCACGCCATCATTACTTATAATTACACGTTGCCTATATAGACGACTATTGGTGATGAAATTGTATTCACTTCATTCCATCAGTCTCTTCAGGTGGATTCTTTATGTCTCGCCCTTTCATCTCCTTAAAACTTCAAAATAGAGTCCCAAGAGAACAAAAAAATCACTACTTCTAACTGACTCAACATAGGTGTAAATCCATGGGGAGTTTATAATATCTCCCTAGATCATTTTTATGATGATGATTTATTTACTACTGGATCCCAGAGGAAGAATGAATGTATATTTTATGAAATCCCTGCTCCACACTCTCTTGGTGGGTCTGACTCTAATGTCACTGGGTTAGTTGTTACCATCTCAGCATATCATCATGTTGAGGAAGAGAGCCATGAAGATATGGTGTTGAAGAGAATAGTGTCTATAAATTAGTGGTTTCTGAGAATAAACACAATTATACAGTTCAAAATTCTTCTAATGACTATGGTAAGCATCCCACCATAGTTCATGAAGGTACCTTCCCAACTATCCCCCTTAGGCCCACGTATGAAGAACTTATTTTATCGACTCATGATTCCACACCCGTCGGTTATCATCATTTCCTTATACTTCCCCATTTCTCGCTTAAGTTTCTAGCTCGGGTGGTTTTCCCAACTTCACGAGCCATCCAATTAGTGCACATGCTTGTTTAAAACCTAACCAACCTTATTTTCCTTTTAATACTCATAAGACTGAGTATTTGAGAATTATGGATGCCTGATACCATTCATCTATCAAGGTTCTAAGGTACAATTCCAATAATACCCACGAGCCCTATCACACTTTTGTCCATCCTACTTCTTATAACATCATCAATTGTCTCACTACCTCTAATGCCTTAGATAGAGCTAGATTTGACATCAATGCATTTTAGCAATTGTTGAGTGAAATAAGCTTTTCCACCATTCCCCATTCCCCTTTGTGATATGGTCGTATTTCCACACCTATCATCTGGAGATCCAATTACATATTTGGAGAAACTTATTTGATATAGTTTAGACATTAGTTCAAACACCATCATTCAACCCTCCAGTAACAATAAAGTGCAAAATATCTGAAACTTCTTCACAACTCTTCCCATTTCTCCCCATGGGTACTCTTAAAAGATGGCCAGTCCATGCAGTCAGCAAGTCATCATCACAGGTATGGATTGAATGCTATGAGGAGAAAAAGTTAAAGGAAACCTGGCTAAAAGTTGCTCAATCAGCGCGCGAGAACCATCAGCCGATATATGGGGGAAATTGAGCAAGATTTGCCTTACAACCACTCGGGGGTTGCCTCAGGAAGGTGCACACTAAAAATGCTATCACTTGCAGAGGGGAGTCGAGTGTGCGAAGCACAATCTCTATATTGAGGTCTGGAAGTAAACACCTCATGCATCCCACTAACACTTGGACCCCTTGCTTGAACCTGTGCACTAGGGGCCTCGCCCATTGCTGTCAAATCAGCTAAAGTCCTTTCCTACGCAACTGCATGAGCGACACCTTCAACTTATGGATTGCGCACCGTAGATTTCTCAACTTTCACCTGAAATACAACAAATTTTCAAGTCAGGAAAAAACTATACAAACTGGCTTACAAGCATAAATTAACCACTTGACCCTCAGTTATGGGAGATTTTAAGTCCAATATGACTTGGCCCGCCTGACCCTCGATTATGGGATATTTTAAGACCAATATGACTTGGCTCGCCTGACCCTCGATTATGGGAGATTTTTAGTCCAATATGATTTGGCCCGCTTGACCCTCAGTCATGGGAGATTTTAAGTCTAATATGGCTTGGCCCGCCTGACCCTCAGTTATGGGAGATTTTAAGACCAATATGACTTGGCAAATCTAAAAACATTTAAATGCAGGACTTACACCAAAGAAGATCATACCTTTGGCTGCTGATCATTATCAAATTGATGGGTGGCCATCTGTATCAAATCTTCTTCCTCATACAAATCGGGTGCTACCAAACGATGCTATTCTGGGGGAATAACAACAACATCTACCACTTCAGCAACTTCCTCCCGACCCCCTCCTATATGGCCTGCAGCAAAAACTTTGTCTCCCTCTTGATTAAGGATTGAGGGCCCAAAAAGAGTAACAAGGACTTGGTCGTTGGAGGAAGGAAGGACTAGCGGAGCAGTTTGTTCGGGTGGGGAAACCTGCGAATCACAACAGAGAGAAAGATAAGAACAAAAAGATCAAGTCATAAGGAGATCACTTGATACGAAAGGGAAAATTTTACCATAAATGACGGAACAACAATAATAGGGGACTTGTGTACAGACTCAACAATACTTGCATCAGGAGCACCTGCCTCGAGACTAGCCTGATCACGCAAGAAGGAAGAGTCAGGAAAATATCCACTACTGGATTTAATAGAACCAAAAGATATATCTTCCCCTTGAAGGAAGTTTGTAGTTACTTGTGAGGTTATAGGGGAAGATATTGTGACACCCCGCCTAATTAAATACCGGGCGATCACTCCTTTATTAAATTAAATCAAGGTAAACAGTTGGTTCATTCTCAGCATCACTGTCGATAAAAATAATTTTTTTCAATTTAACACCCTAAATAATTAAGCTAAGTGTCAAAAACATTTTTCATACGAACTTCCAAATTTTAATTAAAGAAAAGATTTTATTAATTCAAAACAACATTTCTACAATATAGAATCACACCACGAAATTAAAATAAAACCATACATTCACCAATCGAATGTCAATAATATAAAACTAAAATCATAAACCATCCTGAATAAATCCCATAAACAATACTGGAATAACTGAAATATAAAAATCCCCAACAATAAATGAAATGATAATAAGGGCGACACGTGCCCCATAAATGAGAGTAATAGGAGTGGAGTCAATGACAGAAGCCGTCTACTCAAGGGACCTGCAACTCCCACCTAAGCTGCAGCTCATTCTTCTCAAAGGATCCTAAGCAAGACGCCCCTGTGGCTGGGCACCTGAAAATATACATATATATACACAAGAGAGAGAGAGAGAGAGAGAGAGAGAAAAGGAAACGGGTCAGGGCCCGAAAGTGTGTTTGATTTTAAAATACGTTAAGCAAGTATTTAAATTGATACAGGCCAATGCAACATCATATTAGTTCGTCTCTCTCTTGAGAAATACTCACCTCTCTTCTAATGTGCACTCCTATCGTACTAACCTTCCCAACGGTTCGTTTATCTTAACTTACTCATATGTTTTCAAAACCGAACGATGACAATGTTTTAAAAAGGTTACTTTAAATTTGTAGTACTCCTCTCGTTTTAGCTTCATTATATTATAAGGTTTCCCAGTGTCTTCTCATACTTTCACAAAACAAGTATTTATTATTGCGTCAACAACTATGTCCTACTTATCACATTATAGTAGGCATATTAATGTTTATAAACATATATATATATATATATATATATATATATATATATATATATATATATATATATATATATATATTAACTACTCAAATAATATATATACAACAGCACCCCAACTAACTTATGGTGCGGGCATACTCTGCTATCCAGTCCCCGTATCGCTCACACAAAGGGAATACAAGTTCGGAATCACTCTCGAACTGTATTAACATATACAAAACAACGTTGAGGCGAAGCATAGATTCCAAGTCCAAGAGGTCAGTACATACCCACACGTCTCTTAGGACCGTCCGACTATCAATCTAATAGCCCGTACCTAGGATCTCTATCTTCTAGGGTACGAATCAATATCCCCCATAAAGCAACACAGGATACGATCGTCCCAGCGCGGTAACCTCAGGGATAGCAAGCAGCGTGGGTACGTTTTTCATATGTATATATGTACACACAATTATATAAACATACCCATTTCATCATATTAATATAGGTTTCTTCCCATCCTGTAATTATACCGTTTATCCTTAATTTCACAATTATAGAATTACTTATAAGGTTTTATTCCTAACCTTAACTCGAAGGGTTTCTCACTTATTACCTAATACTTATGGGTTATATCCTCACAAATCTGAAATTCAGTAAGTGACTTTATTTCATTCCAACGTAACTCTCTTACGCACCTCACCCTTAAGTTTCATAAGTCTATCAACCTAAAGTAAATATCCCATAATTACCATTCTCATTGAAAATTAAAGGTTCTAACATTTATCCATATACCTAACTGGTCCTCAATATCTCCCAAATCATTTTATTTAGAATGCCCAAGGTTTATTCCACGATAAATTAATTTAACTAAATAAACAAGAGAAATAGGAGGCTGCCAGGAGGGGTCGATCGATCGAAGTTTGGGGTCGATCGATCGAATCCTTCGATCGATCGAAGCTTTAGGCTCGATCGATCGATCAAGCAGGTCTGGGCAAAAATTCTGCAGAAATTGCAGTGACGGGATTGATTAAAATTCTTCATCAAAACTCATATTTTCCAACACTAATCGACCCAAAAAGTTTACTGTTAACATACTAACATAATTCCAGATATCTTTAACGTTCAGCATGCGTGTATACATCATTAAACATGATTAAACAACCTAAAATTTCATCTAATCATCAAGAACCCTAAAGTTTTCTTAATCTATGTTCTAATCAGTTTTCTCCAGAATTTCCTTCTAAAAGTCATTACAAATTCGTGGGTTAATCATCTACTTCACATATTAATTCCAGAATATAGTTATAACGATTTCTACATGCAAATCCCTATCAAAATTGGGGTTTTCTTCCATTAATTATACTCCTAATCATTCCTACACTAATATGATTATTGCACCAACGAAAATACGCAAGTTAAACACTTTCCTGGGATTTCAGAGGTCTGGTTTCCTGCTGATATTGGTGTGGTTGCGTTCTCCTCCTCGCGATCTACGTGTTGGTGGTGACGGTGGTGCAAAAGGTGGTGTTTTTGGCCTTGAATCACCTTGCAAGGTCTCTCCTCTCTTCTCCAATAGCTGTCTTAGGGTTCTGAATGTTCTAACCCTAAAAGGCTGACTTAAATGGCTGCTAAGGATGGCTGAAATTCGTGGGTTTAATTACCCTATTTTGTAAAATGACCAAAATGCCCTCCCGGGTCACTAATTAAGCCTAAAAACATCCCGAGACTCAAACTAAACCCCCGGGTACACTTTTCTGACTATCTTGACCCTTTCGGACGCGTTGGCGCACTCAAAACGACCATACGGACAACTTATAAAATATTCACTTTTTAATTAACATAATTAGTCCCGACGTGACACAGGCACGTCCCGACTTAAATTTCCGAAATAGTCATTTAATTCACTTATGACATTCAATATAACCAATATAATATATTACTATGCTCATTAGTAATATTCAACAAGTTTCCCATAATTACTAACTCTAGTCACGTTAATAATTATGCCATAATTAATTTCCGAATTTTTATTAAATAAATCCCCAAATTAAATATAGCATAAAAATACGGGGTATTACAGATATATCCTTCGGTCAAACTTCCTTCAAAGCTGGTGAGACTTCAACTGACTTTTCCAATAGGCCACTTTCTTCAACATCATCTTACGTACCACCTCGCACATCAGCCTGAAAAAAGAGAAACATGAGCCAACATTATAAGGGAAAAGAGGAAAAGTTAGAGACTTAAAAGTAGAATGGCATACATGCCTCTTCTTCTTCCAAAACTTCGTCCAAAACATCCTCTAAAACCTCATAATCTCAAGGAGGTAAAGCAGGATTAGAAGAAGAAAGCATTTTCTCAACCACGTCTCGAACAAGAGTCTCTTCCTCCTCTTCTTCTTCCTCCTCCTCTTCTCCCTCCATTCCTTCCTCCCCATCATCATCATCACCTTCACCAACTGCTAACTCCCCATCATCAGATACATCTTCATCATATTGCTCTTCTGTGCTTGTCTCACCTAATTCCTCCAGGACAATCATGACTGGGCTAACCAACTTCCTTTTCTTTCTACCTTTAGTAGTTGGGGGAGTATAGAAAAAACTGCGAGAGGACATCTGGGCTGACATAAAATCCCTATACTCGTCAAAAATATTATCCCAAGTCTTACAGAGTTGATCAAACATTAAGCTAACTTGTTAGGTAACTTTGGGATCAGGAGTTTGGATTGGAGAGACTTGTTGGGTAACCTTAAGATTATTTGTTGGGGCTTTCCTAGTGGCCCTCACAGCCGCTCCATTTGAAGCAATATGGGAGGCGTCACCCCCTTCGATGGGCCTTGAAGGACTAGGGGCAACAACAACTACTTCGACTGTAAGAGAAGATTGAGTTGCCTTCTTCTTCTTAATTACAGCTTGATCCATAAGGGAAAGTGAAGGTAACTCAGAGGGAATAGAATTATTGGTGTGCTAAGAGAGAACAAAGAGTTAAAAGTTGTGCAATTCCCCAAACCCAACTACGTGGGAGGATACCTTTCAACCTCAGGATACCGGGGCTCCTTGAGAAGATTATTCTAGAAATGACCAAGTTGATTCTGCTAGAATACTATCAGATACATCACCGACCTTCCCCCTCGAGCTTCCTCACTCGTGATAACAGGGTTGGCTGGGTAATTCACGCAAAGATTAACAACGGCTGAAGTGAGTAAATTACTACATGCAAAAGAGAAGTTGGTGGGTCTCTCTAGTGAAATGGCTTAGCATGGGATTGCCTTGATTGTAGCCAAATTGCATAGCTACGCGATGCAGACTATAAACAGAGTAAAAAGAGGACCAATTTGTATAAAAAGTCAAGTAAGAGGGAATCAATAATAGAGGAACATCACTTGCTGGAAATTTTCTAGCCATCCTTAATCGATAAGGATGATGGGGCGTTCCTCATATGCAAAGAACTGATTTAAAAAAAACTGCTCCACCCTAACATAGGGGTGAGGTACAAACTTTTCAACTTTGTCAATTAAAGACACAACGGCATCTTGAAACTCTTATGATTCCAATAACAAATGCGAGGGAGTCTGATGGGATGAGAGATGGGATAGTTATCGGTCGGGGTATACTCCGAAAAGTGGGCATATAAAAAGGTTTTCGGTAGCATATGGTTATGATAATTGGAAACATCAAACCTGTCGATGCTCCTAGCTAAGTTAGCTTCTACCCAATCCAACCAAGTATATAACGAACCAAGAGTAATAGCGGCAAGAGGAAACTTCACACCGTTAGCCATGAGAACGACCATGTTGATCAGATCCTTCCTTGGGCAGTCGTGGGGTTTGCTTGGGAGAAAGATCATCGATAGCACAACCCAGATGTAGCATGCAAGATCATTTTTTGAATTAAACCCCTTTCCAGTTGGTGGGTGACTTGCTTCCATAGCAGGTTCTCCTTGGTTACTTCACGCGCCTTAATCGCGGCTTTGTCTTCTATGAAATGAAAATACCTAATCACCTCTGAGTAAGTGCATTTATTGTATGTCACCATACAATCTTTCACAACCGCCTCTAGCTCTACTCGAGCAGCATTCTCGGTGCCAGAAATAGCCTCCTCAAAGAAGGTGTCGAAACCTATCGCCTCTAAACCCAACAACTCCCAACCATCTTCAAGGGTAATGGTGAACTCACCCCAAGAGGCCATAAAGTGTGTGACCTATGACTCCAGCAAGATATAAGCAGCTGGGGGTGTTATTTTTCTTCGCAAGGATGAGATCACCCAACCAACTGGTACATGATAACCCAAAGGACCCAAACCTTCACAGGTGCTAGAGGTGGATTCAAACTCCACCTTTAAAAATAGGTAGTCACCACGTTCAATACGGAACCTAGTGACAGTGGTAGTGGGGATATATGCAAAATCCTCAGCATTATCACTTTCTTCCATCAACAATCTCGCCTGCGCCAGCGGTACCAGATCATCGGGGAAATTTGTAAGGAAATAAATTTTCAATTGAGTCCTTTGTAGTTTTGGCTCAATTCCAGAAAAAACATTTGAGTCATAGGATAGTGTTCTTGTGTATCCTTCAAGCCTATGACAAGTTTGAGTTGAAAACATTGCGGCCTACTTATGAAGAATATATCATTGTCAGTTTTCATGCCAAGTTTCACGTCATCAACATGTGGATTCCAATGTCTCCTAAAGGTATGAATGCATTAATATATATATACATATATATATATATATAGGAGCTTGGAAATTTATTTTGGGTGTGAGTATTTTTTTATTAAACTTTTTTTGAATTCACAGTTCTAAAGATTTTGTTCTCGGACACATTTCAGTAGAAAAATCATATCAAATCCAAAAAAAATCAAAAAGATACGAAACTGGTGGCCACACCTTCGTATCAAAATTATCTACAATCATGAAAGGTTGTTCGAACGACTGTGATTCTTGTTTGAACGAGATCCAAAGTCATTTGAACGAGATTTTAAACAAGAATTTTTTTTTGTTCTGACTTATCGTTAGAAGTGTCGTTTGAACGAAAATATTTTTTGAACGAAAATGTCGTTCGAACGAAATTGGAGGGAACAGTTTTTTGATAGTTTTATCCCATTTTCCCATTTTTTGTCCCACTATCGTTTTGCCAAATAAATATAATTCGGGAACAGACTTTTTTCCAACCCTTTTTCACACATCTAAGATATTTTTTGAGAGCAAATTCTTCCAAGAAAAAGTCCCCTTGATTTTTGTTAAAAAGTTTTAATCCTTAGAAAAAAATTAAGGTTTACATACCCATAGTTTGTTTATTCCAAGTTTCTTCATATATATCTTTGCTTGGAGTGTTTGGCACCGGGTTTTTCTCTAAACCTCAAAGAAGAGAAGTTTGGGTTTACTTCTACATCCCTAAAAGAAGAAGACTTATATTTGCTGCGGCTTTCTCACATGGTGAAAGGCACCATGTGTGGTTGACTGTTGTTCCCAAAAGCTTCATTGGTGGATTCCAAGGTTCCGGTGGAGTTCGAAATTGTCGGCTAAGCAGAGGTTGATACAAGAATATGCGTCAGGGGCTTGAAGGGAGTCGAGTCGAGTTGTGTAAGTCATTTGTCTTGTATTTGTAAAATTTTGTACTTAGTGGACTTAAGGCTAGGGGTCGTCCGAGGTTTTTCCCGTTGTGGGTTTTCCTCGTACATCGTGGCGTAGTGTGTTGTGAATTTATTTTATCTTGCAAAATCACCTAGAACGTATGCTTAGGACTAAGAGATAAAATATGGTTTAATTCACTACTCTTGTTTAATTTGGGGCTAAATTGGTTTGGGTATAATTTAATTAATTTAATTCAAGTCATTAACCTTAATTTGGCAAAATTTAATTTGGCCTAATTTGCAAAAATTAAATATTTATTATTAGGCAAATTTTTAGGACTTGTATTAAATTGATTTTTGGGCTTAAAGTAAAAATTCACAAATTTGATTTTTAGTATAATTTTAATTTTGAGAAAATTCAAATTTGTTTTACTTTAGTTTTAATTTGTGAAGAAATTAATTTTTAGTTTATGTAGTTGTTTAGTTGAACCATCTCTATTTCGCAGGTGTTCGAAAATTAATCATATTTAATTGAAAGAAGAATTTTTTAAATTGGGTCCT
The DNA here is from genome assembly GCA_949130495.1 of Sambucus nigra. Lineage (NCBI taxonomy): Eukaryota > Viridiplantae > Streptophyta > Magnoliopsida > Dipsacales > Adoxaceae > Sambucus > Sambucus nigra. Next base: position 264,921,499 of record OX422209.1, on the reverse strand, counting down.
ATAGTTTTCAAAATTTTCATTCGCCGACCAAAAGCGATCAAGCTCACCAAAGTATAAGGCACGACGATAGCGTGCCCACTAGTTCTGGAACGCCTGAGTACAGGGGGAGGCACCCCTAGAAGATTGGGTTCTTTTCATAATGGGAGTCATGGGAGAAGTTAGAAAGAGAAGGAAACTCAAAAGGTTAAAGAAGGGAAAGCATAAGGCAAACACTGAATATTATCTCTCAAAAACAAACCCAAGGGTGAAGGTATAAAAAACGTAAGTGCACCCATTTATAGGGGTAACACAAACCCCAATAGGCGACAAATGACAGCACTTTGGGAAGTGCAGTGAGGATCAAATTGTCTTTCATAGCCAGCACGCAGGCATAAGAGCAGGATTCAAAGGTTGTAATGATGACGCTTCAAGAAGCGATGCTCCAATAACCACGCGTGAGGAAAATTCTCTCACCTTGACGCCGCCACGTGTAAAACACAGAAGTACAAGTGACAACCTCAGTAAATAAGGCATGCTTAGAGTCTTTTCAAACTTTGGCGAGATGAAGTGCTCTGGGGGAAATTTAAATAAAACCCCTTCACTTCACACAAGGCATTTGGCGCATGCAATCATAAAGTCTCATCAAATAAGGGCGATCTCAGAAAAAGATCACAAGGCATTTTAAAGAAGGAATTAGTTCGAAAGATGGACCAGATGAGTTCCTCATACACACTTTCCTTAAAATATACGGCCTGTTATTTATTATGATATGATTATTTGCCTATAAATAATGCTTATTCTTGCAGAAAAAGTTTGATGACTAATGAAATATTTCGTATAGATATTTCTTCATGGAATAAATAAATATCTATACGAAGGGGCAAATGTAGGGGGAGTCCCCACCAAAGAATGATTAACTAAGTTAATCCTATACTTAGCAGATGGAGTTCCCATGAAGACCCTCCACAGACGTGCTTCGGAGGCTCCCCCTCGAAGGCCAAAGTCACTCGAATGATGATAGCTTGTAATATGAAACAGAATGTATTTTATCATGTACTTTACCTTATTTTGTAATATGAGAAAGGTTATTCGGTACCCATGAGGAACCATTCCTGGAAGGGCATGGAAGAGCTTACATGCTCTATCGAACGACCTCCTCTTGTGGAACCTCATAGGGACATGGTTTGGAGGATTGGGAGCAAGGCAATGTTGGAAATAAAATAACCAACTTTCTTGTCACACTTGGGCAAAACTACATTCACTATACATGGTTGCTCAAGCTACCTATAGTCGAGCTACCATTACTTCAACTCATTCGAACGAACCTCCTCAAGGTACCTCAATCTTGTAGTCTTGGCCTAAAGATAGTTCTTGGCCAACAAACAGTATGCTAAAAACTTAAGCTACCTATCAGCCGAGCAACCTCAAACCAAACACCATCTGTTTAATAGGTATGACCACACACCTAGTGGGGCCATTATTCACCCACTTTATGACGCTATGAACGTCTGACATTGGGGAAGTCAAAGTTACAGTGCTCAATTGAGATTGTCCTCAGGATGGAAGACCTAGGCCACCAAATCTGATTTCATATCCGCCCTAAGTAAAACCATTAACCTACCACGTCACGCCCTCATTAATGTCACCATGCTTACAGCTGAATAAACAGTTTCCCGCCAAAACTTAATATCTCGTGAATTTAATGTTGTATCTTGGACATTTAATGCACGATACCTTAGCATTTAATGTTGATTAATCACAGTCAATATCAATGAGGTTACTCGAGTAACCCTGTCTCCATGTAAATAGCAACCAAATAGTTTACGAGCATCTTCTTACCGAATTGTTATTGGATTCTCCTCATACACGAGAGTTTCAGTGAGAACATTTATTGCCCGAACATTCTCTTCATCCGCATTATCTCCCACATCATTGAGCATTAACTAAGCTTGAAGTTCCTGGCTTGCCTTTATTGCGTCTAGAGTGCTTTATCTTTCTCCCTCTGACCAAGTTACCTGGTGGTTCCATCCATTTATTGTATTTATAGTGAATTTATGAGATAAAGATATTTTCTAGCACTAGTTTGAGTGTTGAATGTTATTGTCCCTCTCACATATATTTACTGTCAATATTGAATATTGTTTTGTGCATTAATCTCGATCTTGATAAGGGGTTACGCCTCACTTGATACTAACTGTATTCCAAGAACGCACATCTTACACATATTATATGAGATAATAATATGTACTTATATGTATTTGTGTGGACATACCACTGTTCGTCGACTATCCTATCAGCTTGGGGGTTCGTACGTTCGGATCGGGTACCTCACGTCGACATAGGTGGGCTTGACGTTGTGTAGGTCATATAGGTACTACATGGATGCGTCATCTATTAGGAGGTAGGTGTTGACGTTGACCCAGCCTGTGTCACTGTTGGGTATGGGCCGTAAACAGGTATCCTGCGTAGGGATCGCCCCTAACTTGTGTGTATTTTGTGATGTCCACTTAGGATAAGAGATTCCTCCGTACTTGTCGATAGAGTACGAACTAGACACCAACGGTAGATGCCTTTGTGTGTCAAATATATAAAGGACATATATATTTAATTACCTGGACTTTATATGAGATATATTGAAATGTCTAAGAATATGGACATAAATTACAATTGTGATTCTTTAACGCATAATAGATGTTTATGCCATTTATGTAAAACTTAATAGACTGGGATGTTACGGGTATTGGTAATTAAATGTAGTCGGTACACTCGATCATTTAATTATTAACAAATTCATTATTATTAATTTGGCATGATGTCATAATTATTACTTGGGACTTATTGGGATGCGAATAATATCACACTTAAATGATGGGTGAGGTGTTAAACGCATATGAGTGACGAAGGGGATTATTTATTTTGCATCAACTGTATTATTGCATCTTAAATTAATTAAGTTAATTCTTGCACACCTCGGGATCTGACCCAAATTTAAATGTCCCCCCAGTTGTTTCTAGATAGGGATGGAGGGACTGTTGATGTATCATCCTTGCGATCTCTCATGCTTAGCATCTTTTCAGATTATTGAATCTAGCGTAGGTGATTTTCCAGTCATAGTTATTCATTTGAGGCCTTCGTATGGGCATAAGATCGAGATTTATTTATTTACATTATGTTGGGATGTGGTACTTACTTTTATATCAGACTAATCATGCACTTTATGTTGGTTTGGTTTTATATACTTATTATGTAAAGGTTGATTTAAAATAAAATCATGGGCCTTTAATATAGAATTTATTTTACGTTGGTGTTGAGAATGGTATTAATTGATTTACAAGCCCCATCTTCGGCGTATCGTGCCTGGCCAGCCTTTACGTGAGAAAATGGGGGTTGTTATAAAGGTGAATTAATAACTCTCTCTCGGCGATAGGAGAGTGGTTGAGGAGTCTCGGATCCAACATATCCTTCTAATAACGCCGAGAGGAGGGACAACTCCTTTAACATCACTTCAAGTGGTGAATGCTAAAATAAAAATCATATTAAATATTGTTATGTATAACATCATTTCATTACGGTGGATCAATTACTAACTCTCTTTCGGCAATACTAGAGTTATTGAGGAGTCTTAGCTCCAAAATATCCTTTCAATAATGCCGAGAGGAGGGACAACTCCTTTAACATCGCTTCGAGTGGTGAAGGCTAAAATAAAAATCATATTGAATATGGTTATGTATGACATCGTTTCATTATGGTGGATTAATTAATAACTCTCTTTTGGAAATACTACGGTGATTGAGGAGTCTCGGTTCCAATATATCCTTCCAATAACGCCGAGAGGAAGAACAAATCCATTAACATCACTTCAAGTGGTGAAGGCTAAAATAAAACTCATATTGGATATGGTTATATATGACATCATTTCATTATGGTGGATCAATTAATAACTCTCTTTCGGTGATACTAGATTTATTAAGGAGTCTTGGCTCCAACATATCCTTCCAAAAATGCCAAGAGGAGGGACAACGCCTTTACATCACTTCAAGTGTTGACAGGTAAAAATCATTTAAATATGCTTATGTAAAACATCATTTATTATCGTAAATAAATTAATAACTCTCTTTCGACGATACAAGAGTGATTGAGGAGTCTCGGCTCCAACATATCCTTTCAATATCACTGAGAGGTGGGGAAACTCCTTTAACATCACTTCAAGTGGTGACGGGTAAAAATTATTTATATGTTGTTATGTGCAACATCATTTATTATGGTAGATCAATTAATAACTCTCTCTCCGCGATACAAGAGTTATTGAGGAGTCTCGATTCCTTAACTTCATTCCAATAATGCCAAGAGGAAGGATAATTCTTTAACAGTGGCAAAAGCTAGTATGAAAATCACTTAAAGTGGGTTACATATAACATCATTTTATTATAAAATGGTGACAAAAAGCCCCAAGATACATCCTGCTTAAACATCAATAACTTGGTGATTAGTTAAATATCAAATATAGGAACTTATCAGGAAAATAGTTAACCCAGAGACAACAGTTGGTACAAAAATTCAACAACATGCCATTACAATAAGACGATATGATAGTTGTTTAAAAAGAGAAATTATTATAGAAGAAATTGTTTAAAAGTAAGGTTGTTCAAAATGTTATGGTTACACAGATAACTGAACATATGACCATAGACGATCGCCCGATAGAAAACGAATGTAATTTAATTATCGGCTAGCGTCTACTCTGTCTCAGTCAGAGCAGTAGGACTCAGGATCAACGACAGTCATCTCACCCAAAGCTACAGGAACATCAGCCTAGGCCTGGACTTGGTTCATAACTTCTCTGCTCTCTGGGTCAAACACACTAAAAAAAGTAAAGACGTCGGCTAGATGAGGTTCAGTATTGGATAATTCGAGATGAAAATTGGATACTCGAAAACAAACTATTTTGGCACCCTTCTCCATGTTTTGGATAACATAGTCCAAAAATTCTTCGGACTCCTTAAAATCCGCAACATATTTTTCAACCATCGCCATAAGATTCCCAACATCATCCTCGGTCTGCTTTTTTAGCTGCCTCTCCAGCTCGTCAATTCTTGCCTGTAACTCCATCTCCATATCTTGCATTCTCTCTCTGTGCTTTGTTCTCTGCTCAGTAGCCTTGGCATCATTGTCACTTTTGATTTGGGATAGCATCTCCTATAAGTTCTCGACTTTCAAGACATCACTCTCGATAACTTTAACTTTCTTAAGCCCACAGCTAGATGTTTTGGAGGGCAATGATTGACTGCATAGTAGGAAAATATATTAGCATGGATGGCACAACACTTGAAGAAAAAACAAGTAATAGAAGTACAACAGAATGAGCAGAACTTCACCTATGTAGCCTTGTGCAATGTAAAGTTACAAACCTGAGAAGGGTCTTGGGTATCAAAGTAATGATTGTCACACTCTGAGATAATCGTGGTGATGGCCTCTCGAGACCTTAGCTGGCTGTCGAGCAGAGAGTTGGCATTTATGCCCAGCTGAGCGAGCCGAGCAACAACAATAAAATTTTCCTTGATGGGGATGATGGGATCTGTGATCAGCCTCCTAGGGGCATCCTTTTTTTATTTATGGAGGAGGAGGGTTGGTTACCCTATGACATTTCCTTTCTTTTTTTGACCCCTCGACAGCATGGGGGCCAGCAGTTGTGGATTTTTATCGAGGTTGCGTCAACATAATATTTAAACTCTGCAAACGGGACAGAATGTTTACGATAATGGGGGCAATAATTTTTTAAACTTAGCCTGAAGTTCCTTGCAAGGACATTATTTTACATTGTTCGTTCACAACTGAGTATGTCGTATACCGCTACAAACATCGAAGAATAATTCAAGATCCTTCAAGCATCAAGACGGATCCGAATATCAGAGTTCTTCAACATTAAAGCCTCCGCGAGATAAATTTAGTAAAGTTTATGTTTTAATTCCTTAGTATTTCACTAAGAGTGTTGGCATATTTTTTATCAAATATTTTCTAAGTGTTGATTAAAATGAAATTTTTCACTTCACTCGTTCGAGCGACATATAGGGGTCGTTCAAACGACATCCCATGTCACACAAAGTTTCGTTTAAACGACACGTGCCTCGTTCGAGCGACGTTGCTTTTTCGTTCGAGCGAGCTGCCGCCTTAATGTTTTCTATAAATTACTTTTTCCAGTTTCGTTTTTGTTCAGAAGACCTAAAAATACAGTTTTACGCGAACTGCTCCGGCAGCAGACTTTGTATTCTCATTTTAAAGGTTTTGATCCTTGTTTTCAATTCACAAATCATCCCAGTAGTTTATGTGAGTTGTTTTGGAACCCAAGAACACAATTTTGTGAAGTTTCGCTTGTAGAGAAGATCTCTACTATTGATCTAGGTGTCGATTAATTAAGGTACTAGTTTGGCGCGATTGCGTGTTGATAAAGAGTACTCGTGAGTATTCCTAGGTTGATTCGGACTGCATTTTTGTGTGGATATTCTATGGTTGATTCATTGCTGACTCTAGGCAACGGCCTATGTGGGTTTTATGCGGTTAACTCATTATGGATTTCATTGTAATCATTGTAAGTATTATAGTGAAATGAAAGATTTTGCTCAAAAGAGATTTTTCCTAAAATCTGTGAGTTAGCAATTTTATTTGTGATGGTTTGACACACACACGCGTAGTTGCATGTTTAGGGGATGAATTACTTTGGTTTGATTTTTGTGACCGATTAAATAAGGTTAACTTGGAAATTTGCGAATTCAATTTAATTAGTATCGCTATCACACATACGAGTTTTTCAAATTGGTATCAGAGAAGGTTTCACTAATTTATTGTGAATTCCTATTTTTCATAAAATTTGTGTCATATTGATTTTTTTGAAAAATATGATATTTAAAAATTATCGCAATGTTTCTGAATGGAAACTTATATAACCGGCTTCCAATTTTTTACGGGTCTATTTATGCTTATTGGAAAGCCTGCATGAAATCACATTAAAAAGAAATCGATGAGAGAGCTTGGGTAATTTGTGAAAGCGACTGGACTCCTCCCACTGTCACCGCAAATAATGTCACGAATTTAAAACCTGTGTCAGACTGGACTGAGGATGAGTTTAGGTGGAGCACCTTTAATTCACGTGGGCTTAGTGCAATTTTCGGACACGTTACCCCCTATGAGTTCTGACGTATTATAATGTGCACCACGTCTAAAGAAGCGTGGAATTTTTTACAACTCACCCACGAAGGAAATAACGTGGTCAAAGAGTTTAAAATTCAAAATTTAACTACTCAATTTGAAACAATAACCATGCTTGAGACTGAGTGCTTTGATGACTTTTATGCTCATTTGTCTGATATTTTCAACACTAGGTTCAGTATTGGTGAGCCTATACCTGATGCACAAGTGGTTAAAAAGATTTTAGGATTGCTGCCAAAACGTTTTATCCCTAAAGTGACTGTTTGGAATACCTTAGGCAATTTGAGTTGTTTGAAATTAGAAGAGCTAGTTGGAGACCTCCAGACATATGATATTGACATGTTTCCTGACACTGTCAAGACTAAGGATAAAGGGATGGCACTTAAAGCCCAGTCTAAGAAGAAAAATGAAGTGAGTTTTTGTTAGTTCGAGTCTGAGGACGATTCTGATTTTGATATGGCCATGCTCGCAAAGAATTTTTAAAAAAATCTCAAGTTTTCAAAACAAAATTCTTCCAATAAAAGATTTTTTGAGAAAAATAAAAATGAGGCCAAAGAGAGCAGTGAGAAAGAGGAAGAAGAGAAGTGTTTTGAGTGTGAGGGTAGGGGCATAGATTTTTTGTGTGTCCTACTAGGCTAAGGAGAAAGGGAGAGAAAATTTCCATGCCAACCACTCTTAGCAATAGTGAGGATGAGGTGAAAGATTATGGGGATGAGTCTTCACTTGGAAAATTTATTGCCTTTTTAGCTAGTCACGAGAGCACGCCTAGTTTGTCCCACAATGATGAGGATACTTGTTCACATGAGACCCTTGAGGAGGGGGATATTTTGTCTATTTTGAGTGAGGGTGATAGTGAGTGTGAAAGTGGAGATTAAAGTGAGCTACAAATTGCATTTAGAGATTTGTACGCTAAGACCTTGAAGACTAAGAAATTGAACAAGGAGTTAGGTCTTAGGGTAAGATATTTGGAGAGAGAGTTAGATGGTTTGAGGGTGTTTGAGGTGAAATCAAGTCAATTCGAGAAAGTAAAGGTTTCTTTGAGTGAATGGTTGATTGCTCTAGATCGGGAAAAGAGTGATTTGACCAACACGGTGTCTAGTCTGACTACACGTGTATCCCAACTAGAGAGTGATCTAGAACTTGCCAGGGAGGTCAAAGTCCCTTGAGAGAACACATATAAGAAGGTTGGAAAGATGGTTCTCAATCCCGTTTTGGGTGATATTGAGATATGAGGAATGGGTCATGATGGTGCATCCAGTTCACATGTTACACTCGATCCGGTTCTCGAGTTTGTGATTGATCCATATGTCTCTCAACCCAACCCACCTAGGCATCCCATTCCCGCTAGGAGAGAGCGTATGAGACGGTTTGTGAGATGTGTACCTAGGCCTGTTTATGTTTTCACACATTGCATGAAGAGAGGACACCTTAGGGAGTTTTATTTTAAGTTGGGTCATGTGTCACGTTTTGCTACTACACGTGTTCACACACACACACACACCTAATGCTCCAGGTGATTACACGAGAGAGTTTTCACATATTAGGGAGTGGATAAAGTCTTTGGTCAAGACTTCACATGATTTGATGGAGGTTTTTCATAGGATGTCACCACCTTTGGAAAACTCCACCACACCTAACGGTTGAGGTTTTGTCTTGTTTGCTAGCATAGGATGATTGGCATGATGATGTTTTTTTCCTATTGCTAGTGTGTACCTTGTTTGTAGTTATTTTTTCCTTTTTGATTTATTTTTGGAAAAATTCAAAAAGATTTTAACTTTTTTTGGAAAATTTAAAAAAGCCAAAAAGATTTTATTTTTATAAATTTTTTGGAAAAAGACAAAAACAGTTTTGTATTTTTGTTTTGCACTATATATGAATGGACATTTAGGATGACCGAGTCACAATTTCATTAAATATCCATGTGACAATTTGATAGTGCTTTGATATGCATCATCATTTCAACTATGTGCTTTACAATGTTTGGAGTCATTGAGATGTGATTAGTTGTTACTACCTACATGTTCGACTCATGAATTCCTTTCATGCACACTTTCACGGATTTGTTTGATTATTATACTTGTTTATCACATATTGGTTGGAGTGTTGTCATCTCAATTATGTCTTTAAAATGAACTATATGCGATAAAACTTGACAATGGAAATGGTGCATGTAAGAACCGTTTACTTGAGGATTTAATTGCAACAAAATATGATGAGTGAATCACGGGAAAGGTCTGCAAGAGTACAAAACTAACTCGTCGTGAAAGTCACCGTTTAAAAGAGCCCAAAAAAATGAAAGGCAATAAAAAGATAAGTATGCCAAAAAAGGGCCACCTCAAAAGAAAAATAAATGCATTATTATTTATGAGGGAGTTTGGATGGAAAGAAATCAAAAACGGGTTTGCACGTCCTGACAGCGTCATGAAAAAGCATTACATAGTTTTAGACGTTATTGATGTGAGAATCATTCTTGACTTTGATGTGTTGATGATTGAGTCGATGTCATTTAAATTCAACACTTTCAACACCTAAGGACAATTTTGAGATTCATTCGTTAGGAGTACACATATTCATCATGCACATATGTTATGTTTGATTGCTTTGATTTTCTTATCGAATATGTTCACTCCCATTCATTCCGTTTCCATGATTTGGTTGTCTTAGTGTAAATTCATGGTGTCCGATTTTTGTAAATTATTTTTGCATTTTTGTATGAAAAATTGAAAAATCAAAAATAGTTTGTGGAAGCTTTTGAGTTACTCTGTGTATAAGTGTAGGTTGATTCATGTTTTCAATGAATATTTGTCGTGACAACTCCATGTTTATTTTATTTATTCGTTTCCTTGTCTAATTTGGGCAAATTAAAAGGGGGAGAACGAATTATGAGAGATTTTTTGCATTATGGGGGAGATTTGACTATTTATTGATTTATTCTTATATCATTTCAAACTCGATGCTTTGTCTCATGTGTGTAGGTACAAAAAAATTGAAGATCATTATTTTACACACCCTGATGAGAAAAGCTTAAAGATTTGAAGTTGAAGATTTTGAAGAAAAGTTTGATACTTGCATTTTTTTTTACCTTTTCAGTTTTGGGTTCATGGGAGGGTATTAGATTTGTATAGGCATTTTGATTTGATAATTCGGATGTTTTTATTCTATATCGGCATAGACATAGGGGGAGATTTGTAAGGACATTATTTTACAATGTTCGTTCACAATTGAGTATCTCGTATACCGCTACAAACGTCGAAGAATAATTCAAAATCATTCAGGCATCAAAATGGATCCAAATATCAAGTTCTTCAACATTCAAGCCTCCACGAGATAAATTTGGTAAAGGTTGTGTTTTAATTCCTTAGCATTTCACTTAGATTGTTGGGATATTTTTTATCAAATATTTTCTAACTGTTGAGGCGGACCTGATTAAAATATAATTTTTCACTTCACTCATTCGAACGACATACAGGGGTCATTCAAATGACATCCCCTGTCATGTGTCTCGTTCGAGCGGCGTTGCTTTTTCGTTCGAGCGAGCTGTCGCCTTAATGTTTTCTATAAATTAGTTTTTCCAGTTTCATTTTTGTTTAGAAGACATGGAAATAGAGTTTTACGCAAACTGCTTTGGCTGAATACTTTATCTTCTAATTTTAAAGGTTTTGATCCTTGTTTTCAATTCACAAATCATCTCGATAGTTTATGTGAGTTATTTTGGAACCCAATAACACAATTGTGTGAAGTTTCTCTTGTAGAGAAGATATCTACTACTGATTTAGGTGCCGATTGATTGAGGTACTAGGCGGATGCGACTGCGTGTCGATAAGGAGTACTCTGGGTGTTCCTGGGTTGATTCGAACTGCGTGTTCATGTGGATCTTCTACGGTTGATTCATTGATGACTCTAGGCTGCGGTCTATGTGGGTTTTCTGTGGTTAACTCATTGCGGATTTCATTGTAATCATTGTAAGTATTACAGTGAAATAAAAGGTTTTGACTGAAAGGGATTTTTCCTGAAATCTGTGAGTTAGCAATTTTATTTGTGATGGTTTGACACACACACACACGTAGTTGCATGTTTAGGGGTTGAATTAATTTGGTTTGATTTTTGTCACCTATTAAATAAGGTTAACTTGGAAATTTGCAAAATCGGTTTAATCAGTATAGTTATCACACATATGAGTTTTATGTTCCTTCTAGACAATCTGCAAACAGAATAAATAAATAAGTATTGGCTTAAGTAAAAAAGACGACCGTGAAGTCAATGTTTTTCAAAGACTTATGCAATTCAGTAAGGGGTTGAACCCGCAGTCCTAACTCATAATCCATCAGATCCTCAAAGATGATAAACCCACCATCTTTTCTTGAGATGCGCAACAGATCAATGTTCATCGTGGCACTAATGTTAAGGTCGGGATCCATCTTGTCCAACATGGAAACTCTATCCTACTTTTGAGGGACCCTCGGCTCGACAGCACCAAATATGATGTTGTTGTCAAATTCCTAGTCTCCAAACACGAAGAAATAACGAGACTTCCAATCGTGGTTGGATGTTTGGTTTATGTGAACAAGTTTTTTACCGGAGCGTTGAAGAATAAAGTGAAAATAGTAAGGCGTGGATTTTATTGAGGAGACTGTGTAGTAAGCTTGGAAAATATCAACTAGAAGTTCGGTCCCATATCTAAATTTCCAAAGCGGAATAGCCCCAAGTAAAGTCCTCCAAGTATTAGGGGTCATCTGGGTAGGGGAAAGGTCGATGGAGGCAAGAATGTCCCTGATAGATGAGTGTATCTACAGACGGAAGCCAATCTTAAACATTTTCTCATAGATGGACATTTCCCTCTAAACCTTACTATTGAAGACCCGCTCGTCCTCAGAGGGAACCCTCATCTTGATGGATGACTTAACACCATATAGATGTCTCTAAATAATTATATCAGTCTCTCGTACACCACTTAGTATGGACGAGGCATAACTTGTGTCCAACTCCTCTTCTTCTTCCTCGTCATCTTCCTCAATAACAGGAGCCTCACCATGTGGATCTTGACTCACAAACTCAGCCTCAGTCATCGTCGATATGGGTACAACCATTGGAGGCACATGGTAGTCCACCTCTACCTCTGACTCGTCATCAGATATATTATACACTTCAAGCTCAAGGTTGCCTTGCTGACAAGATGAAATTATGGGTGACCGAGGGTAGTAGACTCGGCCATCCCACCTCGTCTAGATGATCAAGAGGAACCATTATAGCTTCCTCAAAAAAGTTGGCCCTAGATTTTTGTTGATTATTGAAAGTTTTGAGAATATGATCACGGTAATATCCTGAAGAAGAGGGGGAAGATAAATAATCTTTGGAGGATGCAACTGACATTGAATCACTCAATGAAATTATAACTTTGGACTCGTCCAAAGCTCAGTATGTTAGATGTAGAGGAGGACAAATCACAAATAAAGGAATGGGAGTCAACAAAAGTTGAGACTCAGCTTCGGCCCTTTTCCTGGCCTTGGCCTTGGCCCTATGTATCTCTCGTAGTATACGCTCTCTAAGGTGTGGTAACTCTTATCCTATTTCATATAATTTGCGGTACATCAAAAACTAAAGTGGAAAGTAGCTACAGTTAACTAAAGGATCATATTTAAGAACTTGAAAGGTCAAGGACAAAACAGGAAAAAATACAAAGAACTTCGATCTTCAACCGAAAAGTTCATAAAAAACTCAACTGGAACATAGAAATTTCTACCTCCACAAAATCTCAATCATAGAACCACCACAAAACCTAACTCTCCCCTAAAACGTCCCTAATCACAACCTAGTGCCACCAGAAATGGTGGCCAAAAAATGATAAAAGGCCAAAAATTAAGAAAACAGGCAAAACGAAATCAAAAATTAATGGAAATCAAAGGAAAAGGACAGAGCTAGTAACTGGGAAAAAAAAGTCAGAGCCAGTAACTGAGAATCAGACGATGCTTAAAATGCTAAGAACAAAGGAAGAAACACGTCAAAAAATGGAAGTTGTAGAGAGAGAGAATGAGTTTTGGTTTTAGTGCAAAAATGAAGAAAACAGAAAGAAGGAAAGAGAAGATGGAGAGTTAGTTTCTAAACCAACTCAAACGTGCACGAAACCCAATGGGTAATCATTTTAGCGCCATTATCGAGATAACACACATCAGCATAGTCACTTGGGTTGCACATTAGTCCATTTACAAACTGACAAGTGTCAATATTAAGCACTAAAATGATGTCTCTGACAACATGTTATCCAACTCCAATCAACGAGATACGCTCTGATACTGAGGTGACATCTGGTTTCTTGGTGCCAAATGAGTTTACACCTCAGCCTCACATTAACATTAAAGACTAAGGTATAGGGGTGATTGATATACATAAGTACGATCTCGTCTGGACGAGACCTACCTGATGACACGTCCCCTCACAAGCTATCTCAGACTCATCATATTTTGAACCCCTCATCCTTAGAGGAATGCTTTACAGTCTCGGCCTTCGAGACCTCTTCCATCCAGTAAATGTTGTTGTTATTCATGGAGCCCAATGCTAGACTTGAGTTATATTAGGATATAATATGTCATCCTATATAATGTCGGCCTCTTGTACTACTACCAGAAGTCGACACACCTATCAGCAGCCATATCCATAGTAACATAAATTTTATCCTCAGACACGTCTTTATCTAGGGATGCCACATCAGTCTCGCCAAGCCGAGACATCCTAGATTTGACATAGTTATTTTGCATGGAAAATGTGACAAGGGTTGTGTCCATCCCCGATCCCCGCGGCGGGAGAGGATCCCTTTGGTCTCGCACATCCCACTCGGGAGAGCTTTGGCCAACGTCATTGATGAGGTGAAAAATGTAGAGAGATGGAGTCGCCAGTCTATTTTACTCAAAATAGACAAAAGAAAAGGGATCCATCCCGAAGGATAGTATCCAAAGACATACTGATACATACGAAACCAAAATGCTTCGCAAAAGGTCCGGAGGCTAAGTTACGAAACGCGAAGGTGTTAGGCACCCATTCCGCCCTTACTGTCTCTCATGAGTTGTTGCTATTTTCCATTATTTCCCCGTGATATGTGTGCATGTGTATATGTAGTGGAGATAGGAATCATCGACATGTATCATGGAAGAGATAAAGAAAGTCATCCATAGGAATGTTCCTAAGAATGATATTAGAAAATAGGATTTACGCGATTATCCTCGCATTGATCGTTATAACGGAACGATAACGCACATGGAATAATACGCCACTAAGAATAAATATATGTATATTTAGAATTTAAGAGAATTGAGTTTAAATAATATAGAGAAAATAGAAAATGAGAGAAATGTAGGAATAGGACTCGAGTCACGGGTTTTACCCCAAGACGCCTAAGTAGCCTATAGAGGCATCAAAGTCCACGCAGTTCGCATGCAAAATGAGGGGTGGGATTTATCCCATAAATCCAATCGGGGACTTATCTTATATATATATGTGTGTGTGCGTGTGTGTGTGTGTGTGTGTGTGTAAAAAAGTGTTTTAGTTGTGAGAAAAGTGTGAGAATTTCCGTTTAGAATTTATGAGCAAATCCTCTTTTTCTTATTTTTGGGGTTTTATTTATATGAAAATAAGAGATGTGAAATAATACTAGATAAAAACTATATTAAGATATGTGGGATGAGAGAATAAAAGTGCTAAATAATAAAACAAGTTAATGCGAATTTCGGGAATTTAAAGAGAGAGTTGAAAGAGTTGGACCTTCTTGGAGATCTTGAGTTGATCTTGGATATTGGAGAGCAGCCCTTGCATTTGGATGATGATAGAGGGTACTTAGTTCACCCAGTTTGATGAAAAAGATGATGAAAGGTGAAGGTTGGAAAGGGATTTGGATGTGGAAATCACGCTGACTTCGAGAGAGGTTTTCTGAGCTTGCTGAGAGTAATGGATCACGAATTTTTCTTTCTTTTGAAATGAGGTTAGGCCCTCCTTTTAATAGGCCCAGGGCATTGCCGATCGGCATAGCCCTGGTCCTTCCAATCGGTAGATGTGTTTACGTACACTTCCGATAGGCAGGGTTTGGAACCTGCTGTTTGGCAGTCTCTTTCAGGTTCCTTCGAAAAATCGATCATAGAGCGCAAATCGTTGATCCAAATCGTACACGGGGTGAACCGTTGGAAAGGTAATTCAGAGACCTTTAAAAGTCTTTGGACTACTCCCGGGTCCGGGATTCGACTTTAGGTCAAATATGGCTCGGAAGCATTCGTCGGTCCATTGAACAGGGAATTATCGAACGCAAACAGATCATTCGTCCGCATTATAAGTCAAAATCACGCATGGGGTAGACCGTTGGAAATGTAAGGAGATGTACTTCGAGATTCCAAAGAGTTTGATCCAGTTCAGGGAGTTAACTTTAGTCAATCGAGGCCTGGAAGCGTTCGGTGATCTTTCAGAGTAAAATGAATTATTGGTCCGCACAGTAAGTCAGAATCGCGCACGGGGTGGACCAATGGAAAGGGGATTTAGTGACCTTCGAAGATTCATTTAGTCTTGGTCGAGCTAAAGAGTTGAATTTGGTCAAACAGAGCCTGGGAGCGTCCGGTGACCTCCTGATCGAGTTTCAAAGGAAAACAGGTCATTCGTTCGCACCATAAGTCAGAATTACGCACAAGACGGATAGTTGGAAAGGGGATTCAGTGCCCTTCAAAGATTCATTCAGTCTCGTTCAAGCTGAAGAGTTTAACTTTTGGTCAAACGGACCCTGGGAGTACCCGATGGCCTTTAGGTCGGTACCCGGGGTATGAATTGGGTTTGCAATGATGAAGGGAGGTGTTAGGGACCTAAAAAGAGGTTAGGGGGTATAAGAATGAGGTGTCTATAGATCCCCTCGATGGGTGAGTTTGGAACAAACGATTGCCGTCGAATAGACACCACATGATGCCTTTGAAAGAGGATGATCGGAGGGTCGAGGTCGATTCTGACCTAAAGATGAGGATGATCGATTCTGTGGGTCGAAGCTAATTCTAAGGGGTTAGAGATGAGGGTGACCGATTTTGCGGGTCGAAGCCAACTTTGAGGGCTTAAAGGGGCATGTTGGGGATGGTCTTGAAGGAAAGATTTAGGTAAATTCTAAGGACCTACAGCAATGATGGGGGTGACCAATTCTGCGGGTCGAAGCCAATTCTGAGGGCTTAAGTTGTGATGATCGATTCTGCGAGCTTAAGCTGAGATGACCAATTCTGCGGGTCGAAGCCAATTCTGTGGGCTTAAGGTGAGATGACCAATTCTGCATGTCGAAGCCAATTATACGGGCTTAAGGGGAGGTGACCAATTCTGTGGGTCGAAGCCAATTCTGCGGGATTAAGGTGAGATGACCAATTCTGTGGGGCGAAGCCAATTCTGCGGGCTTAAGTTGAGGTGACCAATTCTGCGAGTTGAAGCCAATTCTACGAGCTTAAATTGAGATGACCAATTCTGTGGGCTTAGGGATGAGATGACCAATTCTACGGGTCGAAGCCAATTCTGTTGGCTTAAGTTGAGATGAGCAATTCTACGAGTCGAAGCCAATTCTACGGGCTTAAGTTTGAGATGACCAATTATGCGGGTCGAAGCCAATTCTATGGGCTTAAGTTTGAGATGACCAATTCTTCAAGTCGAAGCCAATTCTGCAGGGATAAGTTGAGATGACCAATCTACGGGTCGAAGCCAATTCTGCGGGTCGAAGCCAATTCTGCGGGCTTAAGGTGAGATGACCAATTCTGCGGGTTGAAGCCAATTCTACGGGCTTAAGGTGAGATGACCAATTTTGTGGGTTGAAGATAATTTTGTGGGCTTCAGTTTGAAATGACCTCGTGGAACTCTGATGGGGAAATTACCTCGTGATTTTAATTTGAGCTGGGGAGCTGATTGCTGGGGAAATCCTTGTGTCTTCTGGAGACTTTACCGGGGGAACAACCAATTTGATGCTGAGGAAGTGATTAGGTGGTCCAGGATTTGGACGCATTTCTCGGGGAAAATTGATACCTTTGGGGAATAGGAGATGATCCTGAAGTTTTGGACGTTGCCGAGGAGAGATTCACTTGTCTTTTGATAGTTCCACTGGGAAAATAGGGGTTCTTCTTGAGGAAGTGAAAAATTTTCTTGGTGAAAATGTTTTAAATCCTTTCCTGGATTTTTAGGAATTTTCTGAGGATTTTTCAGGGTTTTCTGGTATTTTTTGGGAATTTCTGTACGAAATTTAAGGGAGGTGCCGATCGGCATCGTGTAGAGGGTGTCATTCGATAGTGGCATGGACTTTTGGACTGCCTCGAGAAGGTAAAAGGTCAGTTCCGATTGATAGGTGGGGGTTCAGTGCCGATCAGCATGACCCTTGGCATCCTATATAAAGGGGGCGAGTTATCCTTATTTTCACAGCTTCTTGCCTTCTCTCTTTCTGCAATTTTTTTTTGCAAATCGTTCTAGCATTCTGATCTCTAAAAAATGGCCACTTTTGTGAGCATTATAGTACACCGGGAATGGTTGGCTGTTGATGACTGGGCAAATATGGAGTGGAGGGCCAGGGCGCCTCTTGCTTTCGGGAGCGAGAAATCTTTTGACGCATTCGAGTCGGTTGCGGATGAGCAGACCTTACTGGGGGAGCCATCGCGTCATCGCTCTTCAAGGGTGGTGAACCCAGGCGATTATGTAAGTAAAATGATTTTTGGCATTCTCTTTTTTTGTGGTTTTCCTTTTTTCTTGGATCCTGACAAGTTTTTTCTCTTTTGGCAGTCTGATGTTTCTTTGTCGAATATGCGTGCCCGCGAGACGATGGGGCTTAAGGATGTCTGGGAGCATCTTCCACCTGTGGTGCGTTGGGTGGTATCCTCAGCAGGCTTTGGGAGGTTAGCGTCGGCGCTAGATGAGACGCCTCGTTCGACGGCAGTCTTATACGCTCTGGGGGAGAGGTGGTGGGACACTACCCACACCTTTCATTTTGGTTTTAGGGAGATGACTGTGACTCCCATAGATGTGGACCAGCTGTTGGGGCTAGATTGTGATGGAGAGCAGATAGAGATGGATCGCTCTTTGCGGGTGAGACCAGAGGCGGTGCATGCGGCGCTTGGTGATGTGAGGAGGATAGTGTCTGGGGACTCCATCCGTATGTCGCTGCTGAAGGATGTTTTGCTGGACAGGGTGATTGATGTGGAGGACGGGCTGCAGGTGAGGCAGATGGACTGATTATTTATTTTGCTTGTTTTGGGGGGGTTTATGGTGGCGTCGAGCGGCGACGTTGTCCACTTATGGTTTTTATCATATCTGAGGATGTTTTTGAACATCCCTCTATATGACTGGGGGAGCCTGACTTTTGCGACCCTTTATTTTTCCTTGGATGCATTCAGCCGGTGCTGCCGACAGTCTTTCACTGGAGCCATGTATCTTCTTGAGGTATTCTTTAATTTTGTGCATTTTCCTTTCATACATTCGCATTTTTCCTATGCACCTCTTGTTTATTTTAAATTTTTGTCTTTGACAGGCGTGGTTCTATGAGGTGATCGGGTGTAATACCCAGCTGATTTCTTTGAAGGACGAGACCATTGGAGATTTTTGTCGGTTGCATCGATGGTGCAAGGCCAATCGGCGATCGAGGAGGTCTCTCTCTAGAGACGATGCGTCGGGTCTTAAATGGCCTGACTAGTGATAGGGTAAGAGGTTTCTTCTTCAGTGTAAGACCTTTGTGTGATCTGATTCTATGTTTCCTTATATTTTGCTGGGGATTTTCCAGGTGACCTTTTACCCTTGGGGGACGACCGTTCAGGAAACGGGGTTGACTAGAGTAAATGCGCAGATGAGGCATTTGCTAGCGCTTGAGTTTGACCACTCTTGGTATCTCAGGGAGAGGTTGGTCTGATAAATTGTTGAGGAGGAGGTGGTGGTGCCACCTGCGAGGCCCCTAATGTCTATGAGGCGGGAGCGACTGCTGTCAGAGGATGCGAGGATCGCGACGATGATTAGCGAGTCCTACCTGTTGTACACCTATACGATTGTGCCTTATGATTATATGGACTTTGTTACGAGATAGATGATGAGATCCCAGTATATATGATGCTCTGCCCTTCCCTCCTACGGGTTCAAGTCAGCCAGTGGGGTCCTCCCACAGTGGTGGCGATCCTTCGACATCTACAGCGGCGGCGACGACTTCAGAAGTCCCCTTTGTGCGGTTGCATACCCCTTCATACAACATTCGACAAGTTGATGGAGGGATGGTTCCTATGCTGCATCGTCCTCATGCGATGGCCCGGAGGAGTCGGGTTTGACAGAGGAGGTTCTTCATCCTTTGGTATATCTTTATGCTCTTTTCTTTTCCTTCCTTTTGGTTTCTTTTGATCTTTTCTGCTTGAAACTAATTCTACCTTTTCTTGCAGCACATCCGGATGTCCACCACTTGGCTGAGGGACTGGATATCTTCGGCGACCACAGAAGGAAAGGTCCTTCCCTTTTGGGCCGGTTGTGGGCGAGGAGGGATTCGAACCTCCGATACCGTGGTTCGTAGCCACGTGATCTAATCCTCTGAGCTACAAGCCCCACCCCATCTCCACTGGATCTATTCTCGGGAGTACCCTAAAAAAAAGGAACCTTTCCTCTCCCAAACCATTTAGGGTTAATCAGATGCGAAAGCTCCTTTCTCACTATAATAATGATGCGTTTCGGTGTCGTCTACCTTATCCGGGGAGGAGTCAGGTTCAGGTAGCGGCGGTGAGTCATCACGTCGTCCGAGGAAGAGAGCGCGTCGCAGGGGTGGAAGCTCTTAGGAAATAGGTGAAGATTAGATGTGAGAGAGAGAGAGAATGTGGGTTCGGGCTGAGTCCCGTTGTTTTTTGCTTTTCTTTCCTGCAAGATGATGTAACACAGAGAAATATCTATGCAATGCAATGAAGTTTTTTTATTATCTTCTGTTAGTGATGAATGAATACAAGCACATGAGATTTTTACTTTACTGCTGAGACCGTAAAAAGAAACATTTTTGGGATTTTGAAAGAAACTTTTATTCAAAATGAGAATTTATATAAAGATGAAAAGGGGTTTTTGAAATTCTATTGAGAATATCAATTTATTTTGAGTTTTCTGAATTTTGATAAAAGAGGAAAAAGGAAAATTTCCAAAAGAAGGAGGTTGTCGATCGACAAGCACCTTGTCCGGCCTATCAGCAGGTCAGTCCAGTCCCATCAATTTAAAGCTTTGGTTGGTACTCTCTTCAGCCTTTGGTACCTTGTGGGGCAGGATTTCCTCCAATTTCTGTAGGGGTTATGTCCTTTGTGGGGGTTTTCAAGTATAAAAGAGGGGTAAGAGTGGAGTGTTTTCCTCACACACTCAATCCTGACTTTCTTGTTCTGTGAGATGGCTCTCTCTGGTAGTGTTGAGTTTGCCAACTACCTCGAGACTTTGGAGGCGATGTGCTCTTATAACGTCGACTATGATGCTTACAACATGCGTCAAGTTTCTTTATGGCGTAATCGACCCATAGAGTGGAACATGCTTATGGAGGCAGTATAATTCTGGTACCCTGAAAATCATGTATTCCGCTTTGGCTTGGAAGAAGTTTGCCCGACTTATGAGGAATTTTCTGCCATATTGGGGATAAATACCGGTGTTGCCGCAGCTCTGCCTGAGTTTTTCCGTTCTCCTCGGGAGTTGTTGGTTGGGCTTCTTTGTGTTTCGTCCTCGGCGGCCAGATCACTGGTGGCTGGAGGTATAATTTCTCTTTCGGCGATGTTGCGGTCCGTGTATTTGCAGGAGGTTGGTGATGCTGGATATGCCTGAGCTTTCATTCTAGGCTTGGTTTCAAAATTACTGCTGGTGATCGGGGAGCTGCTGGTGGACCCACAACTTGCAGCTATTACTTCATGGATGTCCTACCGTTGCATTCATGCGGCGATGATACTGGCGGACACTCTAAATGGCCTGGATGCCTAGCGAGAAGGTCATTCTGACTTTCTAAGGGGTAGCCCTGTGATGCTATTCATGTTGTTATCTGAAATATTTCGCCTGGTGACTCCTCCGAAATACCCTTTGTCGGCTGCACCCAATTTCTTTTCGCGCCATTTGATCAGTGTTGGCCTGGATATTGAGAGCTGGGAGAACTGGTTTGTGGAGCATGGGGCTCTAAATCTGTACTGGTCATTACCTTGGTGGGGACAGCTACTGCCTATTCTGGAACTGGGAGAATACCAGTATGTCCGACTGGTTGGTCTTAGACAGACCTCTATCTATTTCCCTTGGCGGCATCTGCGCCAATTTGGCTAGGAGTAGATCGTGCCACCTCGGACACTAGACTTCTTTCCGGTAGAAGATTTGACAGAGCGTCTGTGCAAGCGGCTTGGCTCTTTATGGGAGAGTCGACGTCTGTCGTCCGGTCCCTCTTAGTCTGCTGGGAGAGTTTGGCACATCCATAGGAATTATATGAAGTGGTTGTGGAGGAGAATAGTTAGCAAGATGTTGGAAGTGGATACTGGACAAAGGTGGCTTGCCTTATCTGATACCATGGAGGAAGGTGTGGTAGTTTTTTCGAGGCTGGTTCGAGCTTATCGGTCCATGGAGTGTCTGCGGCACTCCATTTAGGTAGGGGAAGCTTGGAGACCCCAGGATGTGGATGATGATGATGGAGCGGGCTCCTCTGGTAGCTATGGGTAGGACTCTTAGAGATTTTATTTTGTACTGGGAAATAAGTTTGGTTTTTTTTATTTGACTTTTTAGGAAGGTAGGGGGGAAGGGAGTTATCCGTTCCTTTATGCAATTGCACTATAATTTCTTATTAGTGAAATAAATAAGTTTTTGATAATCCAGCTGTGCCTTTTGATGAATTTTTTATTTTGAATTATTTATACCGATCGCTAAGGCATACATAATCCTTTTGTTCAAGTATATGTTAGAATAAACCGTTGTTCTCGGAGATAAGAAAAGAATAGTTTTTTGTGAAAAAGAAAGGGCCATGCTCATGTGAGATGTATGACCAGCCTACGTATCTCTGGGGTTTTTGAAAATTTTTTATTTTTCTGGGAATAATTTTTGCAGAGGATCAGGCCCACGTAGTTCTGGGTATAGGGAAATGAAGACATTTTTTTGTTAGAATAGGAGGGAGATGAGAAGAGTCATAGCGCGCCGAGATTTCAGACTAGGGGTAAAATTTCTTGAGACGGTCCAAGTTGACTGGACGAGCCATCTCTTCTATATCTAAGTCAGTGAGCATGGCAACACCGTCGGACAAGATATTCTTCATAACGTATGGGCCGCTCCAATTGGGCTTGTCTTTCCCTCTGGGGTCCCAGATGGGCTCTATTATTTCTTTGAGGGATAAATCCCCTTATTGGACACCGCGGCCCTTGACTCTCTTATTGAATGAATGCGTTATTCGGCGATGGTACCCTTGTATTGGATACAACTCCTTCAGCCTCTTTTCGTCCAGGAGTGACAGCTTGTCGAGGCGGCTTTGATGCCAATCTTCCTCACTGACCTTGTTTTCAAGCATGATGCATAACGAGGGTACTTCTAGCTCCACAGATAGGACTAATTCCATGCCATAGATTAGAGAGTAAGGGTTATCCCCATTAGAGGTTCGAATTGAGGTTTGGTAGCCCCATAGGGCATATGGGATTCGGTCGGCCCAATCTCGATAGCTTTCGGCCATCTTGTTGATGATGGCTTTGAGGTTCTTGTTGACGGCTTCGACTGCACCATTGGTTTAAGGTTGGTCGGGAGAAGATTTATGTCTCTGGATCCCATACTTGTTAACCACTTATGTGACTTCTGCCTCGAAATGCAACCCATTATCTGACACTAGCTCGTGCGGGACCCCATATCGGCAGATGATATTTTTCTTGATGAATTTGGCCACTTTTTTGGCATTCAAAATTGCGTATGACTCAGCTTCGACCCATTTCTTGAAGTAATCAATGGCAACCAAGATGAACTCATGTCTATTAGAGGACTTAGGTGTAACCTTTGCTATAATGTCGATGCCCCCAGGTGGAGAATGGTCGGGGAGAAGTCATGTTGTATAATTCACGCGGAGGCAGGTGTTGAAAGTTGGAGAACTATTGGCATTCGAGGCATCTCCGGACATAGGCGGTGCAATCCTAGATCATGGTGGTCCAGTAGTAGCCTTATCGTATGATCTTCTTAGTAAGCATGTGACTGTTTATGTGAGGTCCGCATACCTCGCTGTGGATTCTTTGCATCACCTCTTCAATGTCAGCCCCTGCGATGTAGTGTTGATGGGTTCCATCGAAGTTTCTCTTGAATAGTGCTTTGTGACAGATGATGTACTAAGCGACCAGTCTTCAAAAGGTTGCCCGGTATTTTTTGTTGGAACCCTCAGGATACCTACCATGCTTGAGGAGGTGCCAGATATCATAGTACCAATAATTGGCTAGCTCAGGATATTCTTTGGTGATGATCCCAATGTGGTAGCAGTGGGTTGGTTTGTCTTGCTTTTGGATCAGAAAGGGGGCTATTGTTTTTCCTTCGGGCAAGTCGACCATGGAGGTTAGGGTAGCAAGGGCATTGGCTAGGTTATTCTTTACTCGAGGTAGGTAGTGGAAGGTGATGTCTTGGAATTGGGAGGCTAGTTCTTCAAGGGGGTCATGGAAGGGTTTAAGTTTCTCATCCTTGACTTTTCATTTTCTGAGCACTTGACTAATGATGAGGGAAGAACCCCATAAACATCTAGGCGTTGTATACCTTTCTTGAGAGAAACTTTGAGGCCTACCGTACATGCCTCGTATTCAGTCATATTGTTGGTGCAGGGAAAATCCAACTTAATGGCGATGGGAGTGTGGGAGTCATCTGGGGCGATCAGAATTATCCCAATGCCATATCCTTTTTTGATGGAATCACCATCGAAGAACATTTTCCATCGGAGGTCATCTCAAGTAGCATAGAAGAAGTTTTCATCTAGGAATTCGGAGATCCAGTCATCAGCCTCTTCCATGGGGTAGTCAGCGAGGTAGTCATAGATGGCTCTTCCTTTCATGGCTTTCTGTTTGACATACACGATATCAAACTCATCTAAGATCATCAACCATCGGGCCATTCGGCTGGATAAGGCGGGTTTCTCAAGCAGGTACATGATGGGGTCCATTCGGGATACAAGCTTAATGGGGAAGGCGAGAATGTAGTGTCGTAACTTTTGGGTGACCTAAATAAGCGCGATGCATGATTTTTCCAAAGCAGTGTAGTTGACTTCGTAACTGGCCAGTTTGTGATTGGCATAATAGATGGCTCTTTCTTTGTGAGAATCTTCAAGATACTGAGCTAGAAAATCCCCAGCTGCAGTGTCGATTATGGTTAGGTATAGGAGCAAGGGGAGACCAGGTTGTGGTGGCATGAGTACCGAAGGTTGAGTCAGGTATTATTTGATTTGGTCGAAGGCTTCTTGGCAAGCCTTATTCCAAACTTTAGTTGAATCCTTTCGAAGAAGTTTAAAAATTTGTTCACAGATGGAGGTGAGCTGGCTGATGAACCAGCTGATGTATTGCAATTTCCCAAGGAAGCCTCGGACTTGTTTCTCCATTCGGGGAGGCGGAATCTTAAGTATGGCTTTTATCTTGGCAGGATCTGCTTCTATCCCTTTCTCACTGACCATGAATCCCAAGAGTTTTCCCATTGTAACGTCGAAAACACATTTCTGTGGATTGAGTCTCATCTGATATTGTCGCAATCGTTCGAAGAACTTTTGGAGAGCGAGAACATGACCTTCACTAGTTTTGGATTTGATAATCATATCATCCACATATACCTCGACTTCTTTGTGAATCAGATCGTGCGGGATGGTTATGGCAGCCCTCTGATAGGTAGCCCCGGCATTCTTGAGACCAAAAGGCATAATAGTGTAGCAAAAGGTTCCCCATCGGGTGATGAACGCGGTTTTTCTTGATGATCTGGGTGCATTTTGATTTGGTTGTATCCAGTAAACCCGTCGACGAATAACTTGAGAGCATGATTGGCCGTGTTTTCCACGATCATGTCGATATTGGGTAGCGGGTAATCGTTCTTTGGAGAGGCTTTATTCAAGTCCCGGTAGTCTATGCACATCCAAACTTTTCCTCCTGATTTTGTCACAGGCACTACATTGGTTAGCCATGTGGGATATTCGATCCCACGAATGAAACCCACATTCGTTTGTTTGACCACCTCTTCTTTGAATTTGAGCGACCATTCGGTGCGGAGCTTTTTTAGCTTTTGTAATCTGGAAGAGTGGGGATCTCATGCTGAGCTATTTCAGGATCAATGTTGGGCATATCGTCATAGGACCATGCAATGACATCCATAAATTCTTTCACTAATTCTTTGAGTTGTGCGCGCTCATGCTCGTCATGGGTAGCCCCTATCCTAATCTCACGCAGTTGGCTACTAGAACTGAGGTTAATAATAACAGTCTCTTATTCATTAACTTGAACGCGGTTATATTGTTTGTTATTAACCTTATTTAGATTAATTAAGAATTGTTCATTTGCAAAATCATCATCATCAAAAGTTTGATTAGAATCTAAACAATTAATGTAAGTCACAACAAGATACTCAAAATCTTCATTTATTTCATTGATAGGAAAAATAGCATTGAGAACCTCATCAAAGGAGGTCTCGATTATATTTGAGAAAGGATAGACAACAGAGGAAGAAATGAGGTAGACATTGGGGTTAGGTGGGATTTCAACAAGCAAAATCGACGCAACATGCCAGTTGAGGAGAGGTGTATCAGCAACTTTAATCATGTGGGATGGATCCAGTGATGTAGTGCTTGAATGAACCATGCAGAGTGTTAGCCCCAGTATTTGCAAGTTGAACGAGTTCTCGGAGTCACTTTCCTCAGTCTCTTCGATATCTCTGATGAGGGGTTGTCCATTGTGTTGGGAACTTTCAGCCCATCGGTAGCTATCTTGGAAAAAGATCTCCATTTCAGGTTTTATCTTCTTGTCTGTATGGTCATAGCATGGTTCCGGAAAGCCGCAAAAGGGGAAGTCCTCACCCTCTTTGATGAATCGTCCGTTCAAGGAGTCACCAGGGATAGTCTGGATGCAGTCTAATCTTCCCTTTGGTGGAGGCTGGCGGATCATTTTGAACTCTTGTTCTGATGGTTGATACCCCAAACCACAAGGAGGTAAATCTTTCTTCAGTTCAATAAGCTCAAGTATCCCTTGTTGTCTTTGTCCTAGCCCCAGTCTGGGCATGAAGTGCATGTTTCTGAACATCAGAATCACATTGATGTTCCCATGAGGGTCATATTCTGGACAAACCCTTTCTTTGACATCATCCCCTGCCGGGAGTAGGAGTGGTTTAACTCAAAATCCTGATAGGAGCATATCATTTTACCCATGTTGTATCTCAAGGATTGGATTGCTGGTAGTTGCACCTCGACATTGTCGTTGTCGCCCAAAATGGTGATGACTTGTCCGTCGGCGAAGAACTTCAATTTCTGATGGAGTGAGGAAGACACACCCTTGATATTTTGGAGCCAAGGTCATCTGAGCAACGGGTTGAAACAAGTTGGGATGTCAATAACTTGAAATTCAACGACAGGGTTTATAGGGCCAGCCCCTATTACAAGTTTTATAGATCCCATCACTTCACGACGAGTATTATCGTAGGCACGTACAGCAGCGGAGGTAGGAGTGAGGTCACTTTCCTTTAGTCCTAAGCATTTGAAGGTTCTTAATGGGCAGACATTCAAGGCGGATCCATTATCGACAAGAGAGAGTGGTACGGTCTTACCCATAACTTTGATGGATATGTTGAGTGCATGATTGTGGTTTGGCCCAATTCTGGGAATTTCTTCTTCGTAAAAGGATAGCATTCGGGTAGAGGTCAAGGATCCGACCAAATTTACCGCTTCTTCTGGTGTAGTAGGAGGACCTGTGGGTCCAGTGAGCAACTTGATCAAAGCATTTATGTGCAGCTGAGAAGACATGAAAAGCCTCCATAGAGTGATTTTATCTTGAGTTTTCTTCAGTTGATCGAGGATATTTCTCTCCTCTAGGGTCATCTTCGGCATAGGAAGATTTTCAACGCCCTTCCCCTTGTCATTTGCGGGTAGTGAGCTTAGGATCTGGTAATGCCTCCCTTATCTGGTCATGTGATTTACTAAAGAAGGGAAGAACATGAACCCTGTTTCTTCATCAATCTCAAGTTGTTTTGCCATCTTGTTTATTTATTCGAGGAGTTCTTCAAAAGATATCATCCCATACATGTCGGCTACCGGGCCAGTTTTCTCTGAAGCTTTCTCTTCACTTGAATTTTCAAATTCTTCCCCCCATCCGGTGGCAACAATTCTGTCTTTCCATGAAAAGTCAATGCATTCCACAACTTTAATTTCTTCTTCATACAGGTCTTCCCATTCTGTGGGGATATGTAAGGGTGAAGGGAATAGGCATCCTTGTAACTTCAAAGTATCAAGTAACTCGGTCATACTGCAGATATTGTTATTTTGCCTAAATAATCCTGCCATGATCTGGACAACATCATCTAGGCTAACTTCATCGGTTGGTACCACCCAATTATCTGACTCTCGGGCCCATTTACGTGCTTTCAAGAACAGCGTATAGAACCTCTGCTAATTAATGATCATCTGTGAGGGTAATTTCAACCCGAACTCGAGGAGTTGGTTTAACACTTCTGATAATTCCATACCTCCATTTTCAGAACGGGTACAGACAGCGATGCACACTTTGGTAAGGAGTGACGGTGCCTGATTAGTGAGGTTAATAGGGTGTAGGAGGAAATATGGTCAAGTTTGGAGAGGTTTGGGAGAGTGTATGGGTGTGATTTGAGTTGAGGGATCAAATTCTGGGTTCATTTCTTGGAAGATAGCATTGGTATGATTTGGGAGTGGGTTATGAGTAGTGTTTGACTTAGGATTGGCTACTGGGGCAATGGTACCCTGGTTAATTAGACCTTGGATTGTGTTTCGAAGGTGAAACCATTGGTCAGTGGTATGACCAGCGGTTTGGTGAAATGCGCAATGGGAATCTGCCTTGAAGTTTCTTGGAAGTGGGTTTGGAAATGGACGGGGGTCCAAGGGTTTGATAAGGTTTCGACTTAACGGGGCTTGATAAACTTTGGAGAGTGGAGCATGGATCTCGCTGTATTCTTTACGGACTGGGATAGGGCGTCTTTCTGGTGCCCACTAAGTGGTCAGTTGAGAGATGTTGTTGATGGTTGAGACTGCAGCATTGGCAGGTTTGTCATATTTTCTGGGGGTGAACTGTCCGAACACCTTCTTTGGTTCAACCTCTATTTTAGCAAGACCTTCCTCAATTTCTACTCCTTCCTCTCTGAGATCTCGGAAGTGGGGATAGTATTGTCCTCCCATGGTCGCTCGGGCATGGGGCAAGAAGTTTTTCTTCACTATGTTGACTTGCTCTTTCTCAGATGGTCGATTGGTCATGGTGGCTGCTTTTTCCCTCCATTGGGATATGAAGTTACTGACTGATTCCCCAGAGTTCTGTTTGAGCAGCTCTAAATCACGGTGGGTGACCTCAACCTCTTCGTTATATTTGTACTGCGATATGAATTCTTGAGCTACATCCTCCCAACTACGGATTCTGGACTCCTCGAGAGACAAAAACCATCAGAGAGCGCTATCCTTCAGAGTTTGCTGAAACAATTGGGCCATCACTTCTTCAGAAGACCCTAGGAGAGTCATAGAACGGTGACAACTGCGAAGATGAACAATCGGGGGTCCACTTCCTCCGAATTTCTCGATATTCATCATCTTGAACTTCTCGGGTAACCTTGCCTTAAGATAAGGAGACATGTGGGTGTAGTCCATGTAATTTTCGGAGATTCGAACTTGGTCGAACTTCTTAGTTAACATCTTGAGATATTCTTTGACCTTGTTCAATTCTTCCTCTTTCAAATCAACGATCGCAGGCAAGTTAGCCCCAAGCTGGGCAAGGTTTGGCATTGGAAGCTGGGCAGGCGGTGACCCATTAACAGGAGGAACACGCGGAGCGTGCTGATACTCTTCGGGAACCCAGATAGGCTCGGGTGGACCCATAGCGCGAGGGAATAGAACCTTAGGCTCTTGAGGAATAGGAACCTGGTTTCGTTGCATCTCTCGGACCTCAGTCTCAAGGTTGTCAACCTTGGACACGAGCTGAGCTAAGACTACCATCAGATCTGGCTACACAACCGGTACTTGATCTGTGTTCTCCATGGAAAATGGATGGATATCGGACTCAGAAGAAGTAGCAGGGGAACGGACGGGTATCCAGGGTGATTTGACAGCAGACCGAAGCCAATAAGGAGCCAGACTAAGGGCGTGCGATCGACCTGAGAAGGCGCAAAATGGGATTTATTTTGAGAAAAATAAGGAAAATATTTTTGACATTTTTTGTTTCTCTTTTGAGATCGAAGGGGAAAATATTTTTGGATTTTTGATAAAGAAGAGGGAAATGTTTTTGGATTTTTTATAAAGAAGGAAAAAATATTTTTGGAAGACGGGTCTCAGCATGATTATTATTATTATTATTATTATTATTATTATTATTATTATTATTATTATTATTATTATTATTATTATTATTATTACGTTCTCACTTGTATTAAATTCTCCTAAATGCAAAATGAAATGCCGGACGGGACCCGAGCCTAGAAAAGTTGGGTTTGTAACATATGCAAAGCTATAGCCTGGACTTGTAGCCAGGCTCACGGGTAAGGTCCCGTTTTAAAGATGCGCAAAAATTTGGGAGGCAGGCCGACCAGGAATTTCGGTAGAGTTTCGGGTCGAAACCGATAATCTAATATGTGTGTCCTAGGCTTGACACCTATATGCGGGTATGCAATTGGTTAGGTGAATCGGAAAGGGTTCCCCCCTTCGGCGTGGCTTCCACGATATACGTTTTGCTTTTTGAGGGCAATCGGTATGTGTGGACAAGCCATTTGATATACCTGAGTGTACGTGAATTGCCTCACCATATACCTCGTGGGGACGGTATATGTGAGAGCGAATTCGATATACTCGACGTACGTAAACGAGTTTCCTGCGATATACCTCCCATCATGACTTTGGTCAAGCGGTACAATACGGGGGAACCGTTTGATATACGTCGAAAGTACTTGGCCAATGGAAGTTGAGAGTCATATCGCTTAGGCTAACTGCACCCTGCCGGACCAGCTCCCATCACAAAGTGACCCTCCAATTACTGGACAAAATTTGGTCAATCACAATGCTCTTTGGTAATATTGTGTGAATCATGCATGATTCTCTTATTAGTATCTTATGATGAGAGTATCTTTCTTGATCATGACCAACAGGGAGCAAAGTATGAGTACCAATGGTATGCCAAGTACGAGTGATGCGTGCAACATGGGGATATATGTGATCCTAGGTGCACGTGGTATGAAGTGTACACGGAGAATTTTCTTCAAGTGTGTGAATAGAAGCATAAGCATGAGGTATACATGAGTAGTAAAAGGGGAACATCCAAACAGGGGAATATATAAGAAAATAAAACACCCATGTAAATAGAGTCTAGCCCTTAAATGAAAGTCCCCAGCAAAGTCGCCACAGTGTCCATCCCCGATCCTCGCGACGGGAGAGTATCTCTTTGGTCCTGCGCGTCCCTCTCGGGAGCACTTCGACCGGCGTCATTGATTAGGTGAAAAATGTAGAGAGATGGAGCCGTCAGTCTATTTTACTAAAAATAGACAAAAGGAAAGGGAGTCATCCCGAAGGACAGCATACAAAGACATACTGATACATACGAAACCAAAATGATTCGAAAAGGGTTCGGAGGTTAAGTTACGAAATAGGAAGGTATTAGGCACCCATTCCGCCCTTACACTCTCTCATGAGTTGTTGCTATTTTCCTTTATTTCCCCATGATATGGGTGCATGTGTATACGTAGTGGAGATAGGAACCATCGACTTGTATCATGGAAGAGATAAATCAAGTCATCCGTAGGAATGTTCCTAAGAATAATATTAAAAAATAGGATTTACGCGATTATCCTCGCGTTGATCGTTATAACGGAACGATAACGCACATGGAATAATACGCCACTAAGAACAAATATATGTATATATAGAATTTAAGAGAACTGATTTTAAATAATATAGAGAAAATAGAAAATGAGAGAAAAGTAGGAATAGGACTCGAGTCACGGGTTTTACCCCGAGGCGCCTACGTAGCCTATAGAGCATAAAAGTCCACATAGTTCGCATGCAAAATGGGGGGGTTTATCCCATAAATCCAATCGGGGACTTCTCTTATGTGTGTGTGTGTGTGTGTAAAAAGTGTTTTAGTTGTGAGAAAAGTGTGAGAATTCCCGTTTGGAATTTATGAGCAAATCCTCTTTTTCTTGTTTTTTGGGTTTTATTTATATGAAAATAAGAAATGTGCAATAATACTAGATAAAAATTATATTAAGATATGTGAGATGAGAGATGAGAGAATAAAAGTGCTAAATAATAAAACAAATTAATGCGAATTTAGGGGAATTTAAAGAGAGAGTTGAAAGAGTTGGACCTTTTTGGAGATCTTGAGCTTGATCTTGGATGTTGGAGAGCAACCCTTGCACTTGGATGATGATGGAGGGTACTTAATTCACCACGTTTGATGAAAAAGGTGATGAAAGGTGAAGGTTGGAAAGGGATTTGGATGTGAAAATCACGCCGACTTCGAGAGGGGTTTTCTGAGCTTGCTGAGAGTAATGGATCTCTAATATTTCTTTTTTTTGGAATGAGGTTAGGCCCTCCTTTTTATAGGCCCATGGCATTGCCTATAGGCATAGCCCTAGTCCTGCCAATCGGCAGGTGTGTTTAGGCACACTGCCGATAGGCAGGGTTTGGAACCTGTCGTTTGGCAGTCTCTTTCAGGTTCCTTCGAAAAATCGATCGTAGAGTACAAACAGTTGACCCGAATTGCGCACGGGGTGAAAAATTAGAAAGGTAATTCAGAGACCTTCGTAAGTCTTTCGGACTACTCCCAGGTTCGGGAGTTGACTTTGGGTCAAATGTGGCTCGGAAGCGTTCGTTGGTCCTTTGGACGGGGAATTGTCGGACGCAAACGAATCGTTCGTCCGCATGGTAAGTCAGAATTGTGCACAAGGCAGACCATTGGAAAGATGAGGAGATGTAATTCGACATTCCAAAGAGTTTGACCCAGTTCGGGGAGTTGACTTTAGTCAATCGGGGTTTGGAAGCGTTCTGTGATCTTTCGGAGTAAAACGGATCGTTCGTCCGCACTATAAGTCAAAATCGCGCACGGGGTGAACCGTTGGAAAGGGGTTTCAGTGCCCTTCAAAGATTAATCCAGTCTCGGCCTAGCTGAAGAGTTGACTTTGGTCAAATGGATCCTGGGAGCGTCTGGTGACCTCCTGATCGAGTTTCGAGGGAAAACGGGTCGTCGTCGGCACCGTAAGTCAGAATTACGCACGGGACGGACCATTAGAAAGGGGATTCAGTTCCCTTTGAAGATTCATTCACTCTCGTTCAAGCTGAAGAGTTTGACTTTTGGTCAAACGGAGCCTGGGAGTACCCGATGGCCATTTGGTCAGTACCTGGGGTATGACTTGGGTTTGCAATGATGAAGGGAGGTGTTAGGGACCTAAGGAGAGGTTAGGGGGTATTATAATGGGGTGTCTACAAGGGTGATATTAGAACACGTGAATAAGCCTATTGCAGTATATCAGTCCCTACATGAGGAGAATATTTGCTCATCAAGAATTATACATTGCATTGTATAGTTATCACTCTCTCATTGAACGTTCTACCTCGTGCACACAAACTGCATGCTAGGAGGTGGTATTGCGCACCCCCACACTATAAAAGGCATTTATCTTCCTCCTTTTAAGGAATCATTCATCAACTAACCCTACCGTTAAACTGAACTTATAGAGATGGAAAGTGAGAGCTTATACTAAACTCTAATGGATTCCATCCCTTGTTTATAGTGGAAACATTTCCTATTTTGTAGAATGGATGTAAGCTAAGGCCGAACCACATAAGTATGTGTCTTCTTATTATCTCTCATCTCTTCTATTTTCTATATGCTTATTACATTGATGCATTACTCCACCATTATTACACAGATCTAGAAATTGAGCTAAATATATCTCAGGATGCTATTAAGTATCATGAGGCCCAATCATGGTTATCCTGATTTATGGCCTTGGTGGCCACCCCCATTTTTCCCTTAGCCCTAATGGCCCTGAGAAACATGCTACTAGCCCTAATGACCCTTTCTGAACCCATTGTCTCCGGGTTGGAACCCTCCTAATCTGAACCTCTTAGTTGGATCCCCCTGCTGGGAATCCCATTCATGCTTCCTACCTCGCTGCTTTGGTTCCCCATTGGCACTTCTACTTCCAGTCTTTCCTTGCTGGCTAGACTCCCCAACCCTCTTCGCTAAAGGTGGAAGCGGTGATCCTAGCAGTGTAAAAGTGCGGCATTGACGACATCAACATAAGTCCTCAATGCTGGATTACCCAGCAGATACTATCGGATCCTCTAGGTAAGTCCATCTATAAACCTCAACACCTTCTTCTCATCAGTATCCACCTTGCCTGGCACAAAGTTTTCCAGGCGGGTGAATTTCTCCTCGTACTCGAACAGTGTCTGGCCCTCCTGTGCAAGATCCAAAAACTTCCTCCTCATCTCGGTCTGAATGACTGATAGGAAGAACTTACGATCAAACCACACCCAAAACTCCTAAATGGTCATGGTGTCTATATCCTCATAAGTGGAGACTAACTCCCATCACTGCAAAGCATCTCCCATTAGCTTAAAGGTAGCTAGTATCTGCTTTTGAGTATCACTATACTCAACAAAGTGTATATGCCTCTAGATATCTTTCTTCCATTGGCTAGCAATAACCACATCCGCACTCCCCTGAAACCCTGGAAGATGTCCCTTTTAAAAGGACTCTCTAACTCTATCCTATATAGATGGCAGTGGGTGGGCCTGAACGACTACTTCCACTGGTTGTTGTGGTTGTGCCTAGGGAAATTATAGCACCATGGAAGTCATCGTGGCGTTAACCGTATGTGCAACAATGGTGGCAACCTCTGTTACTGTCACCGTCCCCGGAGTGACTTGCAGCTTCGATTGATCCACCCCTTCTTCGGCCCTCCTAGCAGATCAAGCTAGTTGTCCTCTCCTGTTTGGCATCTGAACCCAAATTAAATTTGAATGAGATCATAGATAAAATACAACAATATAGCAGAAGAACGTAAATGCGCAAATAAGAATGCAATAATTCTATTCATAGGGCTCTATATCAAAGAACACTAAGTTGTAAACGTAATGAAGTTGCATAGATCCTAAGGACACTAGAACCTGATGCTCTGATACCATATGTGGCACCTCGCCTAGTCTAAAATCGATTGATCGGGCCTTTATTAAATTAAACGATAATCATATCTGATTTCTTTCTTAGCATCACTGTTAAAAACTAATATATAAACTAATAACCTATTAAGTCTAATGTCGATTTTAATCTTGATAGCATGCATAATTGAAACCATTTATAAATATATATATATATATATGCATATACATCCACAGTGACTAAAATGCACAGAACACTGATAGCATAAATAAATAAATCGAATTAATCCTCAGTATCCAGAATACCATAATCTAAATGCGAAAACTGATAAATGTAAATGATGTCTGATAACGAAACTATCCAACTACGGGCAACATGCCCAAAGAGAAAGTACTGATATATAATCCTATATAGATAGAATGGATTGAAGCATTTAATCAAGTCTTGCATGCATCCACAGCTACTGCAGCATCGTCTGATTGGAATGGAATGGATATCACTTGTGAACCTGTGGCTAAGCTCCTAAAAGATTTTGAAAATATTTTTGATACAGGTCAGCACCCAAAACATTTGAAAAACAGTTACAAGTATTTAAATACAATAATTATAAAGCATTATGAAATATTTATGTTAACTTAGTGTCATACTCACATGAGATTATCCTCACCTCTCATCTAAAGTGCGCACCTAACATATTTATTTTATTCACCTAGTTATGCTACCCCGCCTAAATAGTCAAATGATCTTTAACATACTATGATCCGCTAAACATCTAGACCATCCATACTACCCATACGATACCTCATACTATTTATTACATAGTTAACACATAAAGTATAACTTAGGGTTCTCAATTAGATGTATATCACTATATAGGCAACGTAATCGTACGCTAGCTATAATTTGATATTCACACAACCATTTAAGCTCATATAAACACATCACTCTTTATACGTATATACATAACATCCCCGATCAGGGCCTCTCGGATGCTTCCCTAGTATGATATCAGGCACCATGTACATCACGTACCACTCCTAGGCCACCGGGTCAAAAATCTCACCACCGATCCCAAAACGTAAACACATAATGGAGGCAGTCATAAACATACATTTGTGGGTCGTAACCATACCACATCACACCCAACTGAACTCTAAATCAACACATATCCTCATTCACAGATAGTGTCCATGCAACAGTACTATGGAAAACAATCCATCACCTGATGGTCAATGTCAAGGCGGACCGCCTACTACGCGCAACCTCCAACGATATCATATTAGAGTAGGTATGTTCATATAAAATCAATCACACATATACATATATATAAAATCAATCACACACACACACACACACACACACATATATATATAAGGTAGACTCCTCTGCACACTAAGTTTGCACATCATTTTTCTAAAACAGTAAAAAAAAAATTGACTGATTTTTTTTGTGCGATATTTAAACATTTTAAGGGACCCATATAAAATAAATTAGCTCAAATAAACTTGTTTTTCTATTTTTAAAAAATCGGTCAAACTTTCGTTGCTTTTAATCACTTTAAAAGTTGCGAAAGTTTGACCATTTTTTTTAAAATAGCAAAAAAAGTTTTTTTTAACTGATTTTTTTTATATAGGTCCGTTGAAATGCTTAAATATCACACCAAAAAAATCAACTAAATTTTGTTTTTTAATATTTTTAAAAAAATTGGTGTGCGCCAGCCAGCATGTATGCAAACTTAGTGTGCACTAGAGCCTGCCCATATATATATATAAAATCGGCTAACGTACGCAACATCTCTCGTAACACTAGCCTACCAAATTCCAAATTCTAATCCGACTTCCTGATTTATCTACATATTCCCTTAATTATATTTTAACTCACTGATTATATAATATGGCCAACATGCTATTCACCCAAAGCACTAGCCTAATCATCCTGAAATCCTAACTCGATTTCCCGACTTCCACCCGTAAAAATTTACCCACTTATTCACGTTTTTTCGTTACGCATAATCCATTCTCGGTTAGCCTATGACTCTTTCTAACCCTCACACTACATTCTCAGAAACCTAAACTCATCCTCGAACCCAAAATCCAATGACCAATCTTCAAATGGTCCAAAAAATCAACACGAAACAAAGGTGGCAGGCCAACAGAACCAAACCGATTCGCTGGCAGGATCGAACGGTTCAAAAAGCAAACTGGTTCACTCGCCCCAGCATATCGGTTCGGTTGGTTGGGCTGCCAAAGCGAACTTTTGTTGGGATTTCACCCCCAACCTCCATCCACGGTAGTTCAAACCTCCACCAAACTCCCATCCATGGACCTTAATTCATACCCAAACATATTTCAGCAGTTTTCTATGTAAAAATCATCCCGAAAGCAACCTCTAATCACCCGAATAACAAGTTTAATCAATAATCAACACAACAACAAACCCTAGTTTTAAGATTTGGTTTCTTCATCTTAATTTATTCAAGAACTTATCTCTCTTCATATATTTAGATCATATTCATTCTAAAAATATTATGAGATTCATCTCCCATCATTCATATATTTTCAAACTCGGATTTATCTTCCTTTCCTAACCCAAAAATTATATTTTTCACATGCTATTGTACACCAAGGTTTGCATGAATAAATGTGACTACAAAATATTATGAAAGAAAGTCAATACTTGCCTTAAAGATGATGAAATTTGAGTTTCTCCTACTGAAATAATTCTTTTGGCGACGATCTACAATTTGAAGATGATAGTTTTCCTTTCCGGATCCTTTCTTCTTCCTCTTTTCTCACTTTCTCTTCTCTTTTCTCATTCTTTCACAAACCCTACCCATTTTGGGTGGATATATTTCATCCCTCATCTACCAACCTTCATTAAATATCATCCTTAAACTGTCTAAACTCGGATTAGGCCCATCCCCATCAGGAAAAATGACTCGTATGCCCTCCCACGGTTCACACTTAGGCTAAAAAGCTCCTGGAACCCAACTGTAACCCTCGGGTACGTATTCTGAAATATTTTGACCCATTTCGGACCATAGATGCACTCAAAACTACCATCTGAGTCACCTAACATAAAATTTGATCTCATTTCCAACATGACTCTACCTGCATGTCCCGAATGAAATGTCGATAAACTCGTCGCCTTAACACACTTACTACGTAACATAATTTAATACGTTATCATTTACTTATCAAACAAGTAACTATAAATATATATAAATATTAATCCTTTTTATTCGCTAATTAATATTTATCTAAGCTAATTTACTTTTCGATTAAATTAAAATTACGTGCACACATGTAATTTAAAATACGGGGTGTTATAATAGCTCGTAAGGCCAAATTTGAAATCTTGTTTTGTTGAGAATTTATTGATATGTTTTTGTATGTCGTGCCAAAAGGTTTTGATTCAAAACTCCACGACTCATCGACAATTTCTTCCCCTCAAGAAATTGCGTCTGGCATAGGAATATATGACTGCGACATATTCGCGATGATCTTAATTTTCCACAGTCTACCATATTCTAGTAAAAGCTATTCCAGTACCTCCTAGGAGACTCTGGGCTAATAGTTTTGGTCCAATTTACCTTTGGTGTTCATTATTCTTCTATGGACATAAAACTATGGTTTAAAAAAGGCTCACAACCAATGATAAATGACTTTTCCCACCTTTTGATTCTGGATCATTTCTTAGAACCCCCTTGGGTTTTGAGGTCTTCATAAACTAGGTTTATGCTATTTGGAGCTTCCCCGAGTTTATATCAGTAGATACTCTCTCCTATCAGGGTAATAACATATTTGTATGCTCCAAATCAAGATCCATTAGCACTAAGATCTTGTCGTAAGAATCTCCATGAGGGCTAAGCTTGACTTCAGACTGGAGTTCTCTTCTTATGACTTAGTCTTTATTGTCTAAGGTTAATATAACTTCACCTTTTAAATTATCTTGACTCTCCTCCTATAAAGAGGTTTCTCTCGAAGGTGGTCAAAACCAAAATGATCTATTAATCTCAAGCTAAGATCATTTACTGACATAAAAAGGTTTTGAGAATACTAAGTAGAAATTATTCATGATATGCCATTGTAATGTGTCGACTTTATCCTCTCCAATGACATGTTGTTCCCCCAACCCCTAATGTTATCATGGGCTAGTTATGAATTTGTGGCAGATTAATGGAAAAAAGGAAAAAAATGTGGAGGAAGGGAGGCAACTTGAACTTTTTCATTAATTTAATACATTAAAGGAGTACAATGATGGGTCTTATGACCTGTCGATGTCCTTGTAGTAATTACAAAATATACTCCGACAAAATTCCCCTTTAAATTTTATTAAGGCTGAAGCTTCTCCGACTGTCTATTCCCAGGTCGTAGACTTAATGAATTCCCTCAACATTCTCTATTTGACCAACACTTCAATATCATCCTACAGGCTATGATAGTTGTTTGTGGTGTGGCCATAGTCTAAGTGGAATTCACACAATATTTTTTACTTTATTTTGTTGGGCTTTGACCTCAGTTTTGGGGGCCACCTCATCAAGGTACTCCTTTTCTTTTATGCTAAGTAAGACACGTTATTTATCATAAGTTATTAAAGTGTGATCTTTGAACTGTGTTTCTACATAGAACTCATGCTTCGTCTTACCCTTTACTTCTACTAGATTTGCCACTTCTACTTTCTTCTTTAGTGTATTGGCATTCATAATGTTATTTAAGGATGCAGACTCCAACGTAGTGATCCTCCAACTGAGGAGATTGATTTGACCTTGGAGGGTTGATTGTTCCTCATGAAAATGGTTTATGCATGCTATGAGGCATGCAATCTCATCAGCTCGCTGAACAATATTCCTAGGCTGCTTTCCATGAATTCTTTTTTCTTCCAAATAGTAAGTTCTTAGAAAATACATAATTAATAATCCAATAATCATAACAAGTCACTTTATTGAATAAGGGTTTAAAGCAATAATGTTGTGAGGAAAGTTTCATAGGGTAAGCTTGTGGTCTCCCATCATAGGTTGACACCTTTTAGGCTAAAGTGTTGAGGTTGTGGTCACTTTTCCTCTCAATGGACACTCTATGCAACGTGATCCAATATAGTTTCTCGGAGGATAACTCCCCTTCTTGGAAACATTGTCCCTTACGTACCTTTTGAAATAGATAGCAGTTTAAGAGATGAAAAACGAGTAAATCATCTCAACTTATCCTGGTGATTATACCAACTTGTAAGGTCTAAGCCTTTTAGGGTTTGACCATAGAATCATGGGCTAATGACTATTGGATGCTCAAATCATAAATTATGAGTTATAGATCCTATCCTTATTCCATATTATCCCCCCAAAGCCATTACATAAGCTCTGGGTTTTTAGGAGCATTTATGCATCATTGGTACATAAGAGAAGAGCTATTTAAAGGCTTAATTATAAAATGTTTAAGCTAGAGGCCTCATCTGTTATTCGCATGTGACTACCAGGTCGCAACCTACGCCCGCTGGATGATAGAATATGAGGTCATATGCCGCCACAGATGGAATAGAATAATAGCCAATGGTTTAGATCTAGACCTAAAATAATTTTTACCCCTATCATTATGCTATGAGCCTTAATAGCATGAAGTTGAAATCTTTGATCCATAATTGCAAGTAAAAATAACCACAACAATAATTATTTCTAATCTCGGTTTAAACGCAACCTTATTGTGAGTAAATAACAAGGAATTTCCTGTCCCTAATTCCTTGACTTTCTCGGGCCGTGGCCTGTTAAGCATTTTACAAATCCCAACCTAGGATGTCTTAAGGCAGTTTTAACATATCTACCTTTTTCAAGGTTATGATAAAATAGATCTAAAAAGTTATGAACCCTTTTTAGGGTTGAAACAAATGGTTTGGTTTAGCCTTAAAACTACTACCATGAAGATTTATGGACCCTTATGGTAAAAGTAAGGCATCCTTGACCCAAAATGTGAGAAATCTAATTGTGGGTACCCGAAATTAAGATGATGGGCCTAGACGAGTAGCCCAATTATGGCGGCCCAAAGTCTAGACCCCCCATCTCTTATTTTTATTATGATCCATTCTCTTCCCACGTTCCCATTAAGGGAGGTTCAAAGGATAGACGGAAGACATGGGGGAGTCCAACTCCCCCACTTACTAAAATGAACATGTATATATTAAACCCTAAGTCCAGGGCAAAGGACAAGTTTTATTCTCTATAACCACTCCCCGGAGTATATAGAAATTACATTGACTGCACCACCGTGGACGTAGGCACATCTTTGTTGAACCACGTACATCCTTTGTTGTGTGATTGTCATTTTATATTCCTGACTCTTGCTTGGTGATTTCCTTTCTCCTATCTATTTGTGTTGCATAATAATTGTCACCACAATTGGCGCCGTCTGTGGGAAGCGTTCATCTTCCCTGAGAAAAGCCCACACCAAGAAAGGAGTTTAAAATGTCTGGTCACGGTAGCAATGCTCCCCAGGCAGGGGATATTCAAGAACCACATGTTCCTCGCAGAATTAGATCTGAAGTTCGACGTTCAGATCAGAGGGCTCGCTTAGAAAGGTCAGCCTCAGAAGAAAGCCAAGGACCTGCGAGGTCCACACAGATATCCAGACTGATTGATGCATACGAGGCAAGGCTGCACGAGTAGAGGGAGTCTTCTCACAAATACGAGGCTGAGAATGCTCGCCTGAAAAAAAGACTAGAAAGACTGGAGAGAGAGCTTCATCATGACACTAGGAGACGTCCATACCGCACTCCTAGACCTCAGGCAAGCAAGTCTCGCAGCCGAGGGAGGAGCCCTAGGCGAGGATCCCAGAAGGTGGAGGGAGACGAATCAGACGACGACCTACGCAAGAAACTATAAAAAGCTCGCCGTTACCAGAGCCCTACTCGCAGCAACGAGAACATACGAAATCTGGTCCGAAGGGAGATGGACCAACATCCTGCCCACCACGGTACCAGATCGACCCGAGAACTCGCTAGACGGGCTCTCAAAACCCAGATGAAGTCGCCTTTCACGAGGGAAATTGAAGAAAAATAAGCCCCCAAGAAATTTGTCATTCCTAGGTTCAAGATTTATGACGGTAAGACTGATCCCATTGATCACGTCAGGTAGTACCGGCAGGCCATGACCCTCTGGAACTACTGGGACGCACTAATGTGCTGAATTTTTCCCTCGAGCCTGCATGACGTAGCGCAGAAGTGGATCGAGAGGCTTCCCCACCGATCTATCAGGAGTTTTAAATCCCTGGCCGAGCTCTTTACGTCCCGATTCATTACCAGTATCTCCCATCCCAAAAGGATGGATGCTTTGCTAACGATGAAGAAAACACCTCAAGAGACCCTCCGAGACTACGCAAAGAGGTACTGGGAGTTATTCAACGAGGTCGAGGATTGCTCGGAGCAAGTGGCAGTGGCCTCTTTCAAAATTGGGTTACCCAGCTCTTCCCTTATGTACCAGTCACTGAGGAAGAAGGAGGCTATGACCGTTGATGACCTAATGGCTTGCATCGAGAAGTACGCTAAGGTGGAAGATGTCACCTGCCTCAGTACAGGGCAAAACGGTCGAGCTAAACTCACTGCCAAGGGCAGTGACAAAACTGAGAACCAGAAGAAGGGAGGAAAGAACGGGGGCAAAAATAGCTCCAAGAACGGAGGCAACAATGATGTGTCGAAAGCATTTCAGGCGGTCACCGTCTTCAAGGAACCAATTTATAAAATTCTTGCAAAAATCAAGGACGAGCCATTCATCAAGTGGCCCAGGAATATGGGAGGAGATCCCACAAAAAGGAGAAATGCGCTGAGATGCGCCTTTCACAAAGAGGGGGGCATAAGACTGAGCATTGCAAAGCTCTTAAGTCCCACCTTGAAGAGCTAGCCCAATCCGGGCATTTGAACGTGTTTGTGGAGAAAAAGGCAGAGAAAGTGGCTGCCAATAGAGAGGCGAGACCTGACAACGTGCTCGAAGATGATGCTGGATATGAGTTCACGGTGATTCATGGGGCATCTGATGCCAAGCAGATCCAAGGAAATTCAGTTCGGATGGAGATAAAGAAACTTACAGCGATAATGCAAGCTTTTCAGATCGATCCAGCAAAGTCACAGTCAGGAAAGCGTCGACGAGCAGATGACGTCAACTATAACAAGTATATTGTTTTCACAAATGAAGATCTGGTGGGAGTAAGAACCCCACATCACGATGCTTTGATCATTACCCTCATAATAGCTAACTTTGACGTCGACAAGTTGCTCGTCGACCAAGGAAGCTCATCTGAGGTAATGTATCTCGACCTATTCAGAAAATTGAGGTTAAGCGTCGCCGACCTAAAGGAAGCTACTGTCCCTTTAGTTGGCTTCGCTGGAAAAATAACTATGCCCCTGGGAAAAATTGTACTGCCAGTTCGCGCGGGAAACGTCTCCAAGATGATTGAGTTTTTGGTGGTGGACATCGACTCGCCATACCAAGCCATCCTCGGCAGGGGATGGCTCCACGCAATGAAAGTAGTCTCCTCGACCTACCATCAGAAACTCAAGTACGTAACTGAGCAAGGAGTAATGGAGATCCACGGTGATCAAGCGATGGCAAGAAGGTGCTTCATAGCAGCCATCCGACCAAAGCCAGAGAAGAAGGCCGATCAGCCCAGCGAGAAATTTAAAGAAGGTCTGACACCTTCTAAATAACAATTAAAGTACGAAAGACCTGGAGTAGAGGAGACCAGGCTCCTCCCCTCCGAACGGGTCGTCGAGGACCTGGTAGAAGTTACAGCTGGAGATGGCGACAGTAATAGAGTCTTCATGATTGGAGCATCTCTCACTGACCAGGAACAGAAGGAATTGACAACTCTGCTGAGACTCAACGTAGATATTTTCACATGAGAACCATACGAGCTGCCTGGAATCGATCCTAGTATGGTCTGTCATCAGTTGCATGTCGACCCCACCTTCAAACCAATCACCCAGAAAGCACGGTGAACTGCACCCGAGAAGGCAAAAGCGGTAGAAAAAGAAGTTGAAAAAATGCTGGAAGCATGATCCATACGGGAAGTACAATTCCCCAAGTGGTTATCCAACCCAGTAGTAGTTCCAAAAAGCAATGGGAAGTGGAGAGTTTGCATCGACTTCACTGACCTCAACAGAGCATGCCCTAAGGACAATTTCCCCTTCCCAAAAATAGACCAACTAGTAGACGCCACTACAGCTCACGAGCGAATGAGTTTTCTGAACGCATACTCAGGGTATCATCAGATCCCCTTATATGCCCCAGACCAGGACAAAACAGCGTTCATCACGACAGTTGGATTATACTGCTACAAGGTCATGCCCTTTGGGATCAAGAATGCAGGGACAACCTATCAGCGGCTGGTCACCAAGATGTTCAAGGACCAGATGGGAAACACCATGGAGGTCTACATCGATGACATGCTCGTTAAAAGCAAGAAGAAAGAAAACCACCTCTCAGACTTGTCAAACACTTTCGAAATCCTCAGGAAATACCGAATGAAACTTAATGCGAGCAAGTGTTCTTTCGGTGTCCAGCCAGGTTAATTTCTTGGGTACTTGGTCAGCAAGAGAGGCATAGAGGCTAACCCAGACCAGATCGACGCAATTAACAGGGTACAACCTCCTCGAACAATTCGGGACGTACATAAGCTCACTGAAATGCTCGTTGCCTTAAATCGCTTCATATTTAAATCCTTCGAGAAATGCAAGCCCTTCTTCCAGCTTCTAAAGGGGAACAAAACGATAGAGTGGAGCCCAGATTGCTCGCGAGCATTGAACGAGCTCAAAGCTTACTTAAGCTCTCCACCACTGCTCGTCATATCACGGCAAACAGATTCTTTGTACCTGTACCTCTCCATTTCCAACCATACTGTCAGCTTTGGATTAATATGCGAGGTTGCAGGTATCCAGCACCCTGTTTATTACGCGAGCAAGACCCTATTAGACGCCGAGCAGAGGTACCTACCACTGGAGAAGCTCACCTTTGCACTAGTAGTGGCTTCGAGGAAGCTGAAGCACTAATTCGAAACCCACACTATCATAGTCCTAACATCGTACCCCCTTAAGGCAATCCTAAGGAAAGCGGATTTGTTGGGCAGACTGTCTAAATGGTCAGTCGCGCTCAAGCGATTTGGCATCTAATTTCAACCAAGTAACGCAATCAAGGGGCAGATCCTTGCTGATTTCATAGCCGAATTCACGGGCAAGGAACCTTCCAACCAACCTCAACCAACAAGGCAAAAGGAGAACCAAACGACAAAGGAAACCTGGAAACTGTTTGTTGATGGAGCCTCCAACTCAAAGGGGGCAGGGATAGGCATTGTCCTCGTTACTCCAGAGAATACAATCCTTGAACAAGGAATCAGGTTTGGATTTGTAGCCTACAACAATGAAGCAG
The DNA here is from genome assembly GCA_949130495.1 of Sambucus nigra. NCBI lineage: Eukaryota > Viridiplantae > Streptophyta > Magnoliopsida > Dipsacales > Adoxaceae > Sambucus > Sambucus nigra. Next base: position 264,876,622 of record OX422209.1, on the reverse strand, counting down.
AATACGAAGCCCTAATAGCCGGCCTCCAGAAGGCGCACACTTTGGGGGCAAAGCATTTACAGGTGTTCGACGATTCCCAATTAGTCTCCAATCAGATAAGTGGAGACTATAATTCAAAAGATGAAAGAATGGTAGCTTACCTCACCTTAGTGAAAAAACTAATGGCGAGCTTCGAAGAGATCAATGTCCAGCAGTTTCCCAAAGGGAAAAACAGCCATGCTGATGCCCTAGCAGCCCTGAGTTCGACAGTCGACTCCGACCTAAAAAGAACCATCCCCATCGATTTCCTCACTCATCCGAGCATTAGCCGCGGCAGCAAGCCACCAGACGTGGAATAGGTACTCCAGGTGGGATCAGTTCCCAGCTGGATGGACCCCTTAAGGGATTATTTGAAGGATGACACGCTCCGGGATGATAAGAAGACCGCCCACCAGATAAGAGTCAAAGCTGCTCGCTTTTACTATCCCCAGAGGGCAACTTGTATAAGAAATCCTTCTCTAGACCCTACCTCCAATGCGTTCACCCAGGGAATATCGAGAAAGTGCTACATGAGCTTCACGAAGGAGTCTGTGGAAGCCATATCGGAGGAATGTCTTTAGCTTTCCGAGCAATGAAGGAGGGCTATTGGTGGCCATATATGCAAAGGGACTCTGCGATATATGTCCGCAAGTGCCTGAAATGCCAACTTCATGCTCCTATGGTCCACCAACCAGCTAGCGACCTAAAATCACTGACCAGCCCATGGCCATTCGCCCAATGGGGAATTGACATCGTGGGACCACTGCCCACTGCCATCGGCAATCGTAAATATATGTTGGTTACAATCGACTACTTCACCAAATGGATCGAGGTGGAACCCCTGGCGAACATTCGAGATACAGATATGATAAGATTCATATGGAGAAACATAATCACTCGTTTTAGCATCCCCAGAACCATCATCACCAATAATGGAACGCAGTTCGAAAGCGGATCTTTTCAGAGTTTCTATAACGAACACGGTATCAGATACCACTTCAGTTCGGTGGCCTACCCTCAGAGCAATGGCCAAGCTGAGGCTTCCAACAGAACTGTGATCGACGGATTAAAGAAGCGATTGGAACGACCCAAAGGCGCATGGGTAAATGAATTACCACACATTCTATGGGCTTATCGAACCACTCCACAGCGAGCAATAGGAGAAACCCCATTTTCACTGACATATGGGATGGAAGCAGTCATCCCACTAGAAGCAAGTTTGCCAACAATGAGATCCAACCTTGTCGACCAGGGCCATAATGATGCAACATTGCTCGCTGAGCTCGACCTAGCCGACAAGCGTCGAGAGTTAGCCCTAGTAAAACTAGCTAACTATCAGCAACAGCTCGCAAGACATTACAACAAAAGGGTCAACCCAAGGACATTCCGAGTTGGGGACTACGTCTTGAGGAAAGTCCTGGGCAGCGTACTAAAACCATCAGATGGCAAGCTAGGACCAAACTGGGAAGGACCCTTCAAGACAACAAGAGATGATCTGCAAGGCGCCTATCACTTAGAAACGATGGAAGGTAGAGAAATACCACGATCATGGAACGCAACCAATCTTAAGAGATTCTATTTTTAGATCTTTTTTTTATTCTTTTGTTATGGAACTAGAAATTCGTTTTCCTTGTCATTAATGAAAGTTATTTAAAACGATTGCATTCTAATGAGTAACAGCTATACGATCTTTATTGCACATCTTTTCCAAATAACAGACACATTGATCATCACATTATAGTAGGGAATTGTCCCTCCTCAGGTTGTCGTTATGAAACACGAAAGACCTCTTGACATTGCCCCTGGAAATATATGAAGCCCTACAGGAGATCCTTAGGCAAAATGGCCAAATCTAAACTGGTCACCAAACCTTCTTTGGTTAAATAAAATCCTGATCGGATGGAATATCCAACACCAGGTGTGTCCTTGCCAATTGCCACACTTAGGCCTAAGGGAGTGTGACGACATGAGCTAAAAGGTAAAGTGGTGCACAATGGTATCTTGATGTTATACTGGACTGGGAGGACACTTGCGTGATAATACAAACTTAGAAGATCACAAAGGAGTAAGAACTTGGAGAATATAATGCACTTGTTTAGTCGGCTAAATTAGCCCAAAACATAAATTATATTAATTCATCATATTTACAACAATGGTGATATATGTTTAGTCAGCGAGCTCGCCCAAAGCATTTACTCTACAAAAAATATACAGAGAAGTCCTAATGAGGATGAGTCCTCTGAGCAAGGTAATCAGCCACTTGGGCCCTTTGGCCGTCATCAGGATGAGGGGTTAACCCCTCCTCAACATCGTTAGCATCCGACTCCAGCAGCTGCCGAGGGATGGCATCAATGGGTATCCATTGATCATCTCTCCGAAAGGGATTGGGCATCCGAGCGGAAGGGGAGATTTCATGGCGATACCAGAGCATTGAATTCCTTGGAACTTGCATCTCCCTCAATGCACTCAACCACCCCCTGAACAAGGTGAGCTCCTCAAACTCTTTCAGCCTAGTCGGAGCATCTTGCCAACCCTGATCGTAACCGTCGACCCATACCCGCCGAGGTCCTTTTTTAAACAGGTGCCACAGCCGAGTAACATCCCTTTGAAGCCCAGCAACGATCACATATGCTCGTTGAGCATCACCGCGAAGCTCTTCCATTTCCCTATCTCGGCTCCTGGTGCTCCTGCCAGCTCGCGTCGATGAAGAACCTCGCAGTACAATGGGAACATCGCTCGAGCCAGCCCTAGCTCGCATCGATGAAGAACCTCATAATACAGGGGGAACATCGCTCGATCCATCCCTAGCTTGCATTGATGAAGAGACTCACAACACTGAAGGAACGGTGCTCGACGCGTGCTCCCTAAGACGCGAGACCTCTTTCCTTAAAGCTTCATTTTCTTGCTGAAGCATCTCACCAACCTGGTTGATCTCGGAAGCATCGATAAGCTTTGCTCTCAACGCATTCACCTCTTCTTGCACTGAAGTACCAACCTCTTCCATCTCCTGGAGCCTGTCCTTAAACTTGGCCACGAGCTCAGACTGATCCTTATAATTTTGATTCCTAGACCTAAGGGATTTGCAAAGCTTAACAAAGGCTTGGCGAACCTGAGGACTCGCATTAGGACCAAGGGTCCTGCCCAATTGAGATGTGGCAGGAATATACTCTTCTTCATCAACCAACTACAAGACATAAGAAGGCATCGAAAAGAAAAACAGAATCAGAAACTGGGAAAAAGAAACCTTTTCATTGATAAGGATTAAAAGTACATCGAGCAACAAAAATAAAATTTACAGACAGAAAAAGGCAAAAATACAAAGTAATCCTAGAAGACAACTAGTTAGCAACCTCAGGTTGCTCAGAGGTCGATGGTTGCTTCCCTTTACCAGCATCAGCAGGAGCACCGCTTTCAGAAGGGTTAACCTCTGTCGCCACAACGAGGGACTAGGAGACAGGATCAACACCCTCAAGAGCAGGGGCAGGAACATCTTCATCCACAGCCGGCTTCGAACCCGGGTCATTCTCGTCGAATAGAGGAGAGTCGATATTAACCCCAGCAGCTAAGAGGGCCTTGTTCCAACCCTTCTTGAAGTTTAGACGGCTGATGTAGCCTATCTGAACCTCAACATCTTCATATGCAGCAGTCCACCCGGAGTTGTATGAATCCTCCTTGATGGTGGCTGCCTGGGACTCCTTCTCCTTTAACTGCTCGGTCAGAACCTTGTTCTCCTCTGTGACATCCAGCTTGCTCGAGCAAACCAGGTCGTAGGCTTCTCGCGGCTCTTTCAGCTCTTTAACTGTCGCGTTCTTCTCCCGGTTGGCTGTAGCAAGAGCCAGATTGGATGATATCCGAGCAGTATCAACATCTTTGAAACCAGCTTCGAGCTTTGTACCCTTCAACCTCAAGGCAGTATTCTCTCTGTCCAGTTCACCATTTTTCTTCACCAGCTCATCGTGAGAACGATAGAGCACAGCGAAGTCGATCACAAACTGCAGGAAGAAGTAAACATTAGAAGAAGGAAATAATGGAATTCATTAAAACATTGGGGAAAAGGGAATAGTCTTACCAAAGATAGCCTCTGGCTAGCCTGTAGGGCTAGCTGATCAGACCCCAACGCCCTTTGGCGATCAGCAGGAAGAACTGCTCTCTCGAGCAGCGCGAGGGCCAACTGAGGAGAAATTGCAACTGAAGCCCCCTCGAGCAGTGCAGACACCGAAACTAAGGCTTGCCCAGCCTTCGTCCTGGCCTCCATCTTCCTCCTCTCTTCCTCCTTCTCCCTCTCCATTCTTCTCCTCTCCTCTATCTTCTTCTTCTCCTCCACCTTCTTTCTCTCCTCCTCCTTTTTTCTCTCTCTCTCTCTCACTTTCTCTTCTTCTTTCCTCTTCTTCTCCTGCTCCTGAGCAGAAGTCCGAGAACCAGTAGCCACGGCCCCAGAGCTAGACTTCTGCTTCTTCAACCTCTGGGCGAGGAGCACGTGATCATCATCATCATCATCCCGAATTAGATTCTTCCTTAGAGGAACCATCTCCTCGCTTGAACTGATGGATGTGCTCGACGACTCTCGAACTCCAGGAACTTCCCCACGTTCAGAAGAACTGCTACTACTGGAGCTCCCTTCACTCAAATTGCCTACAGCACCACCTGCGATATCGGTTTCAGAGCTGCTCTCCTCCTCGTCCAACTGGATAGGATCCACAGCAGTCTCTTCAGAAGTATCAAACTCAGGGATACTGTCCACCGGCCTCACTATAAAACTGGAGCCAACGTTCTTGTATTCGAGCAGAAAAGCAGCAGACTGAGGATGCTCGCCGTCAGCTAAAGGCTCCCTGATATTCCAAGCCTTTACCAATTCGGAGATACGAACCTCGCTGAGAGAAGGTTCCAAATTCTTCGACCTTGCTGAAGATAAAAAAGAGAAAAGTCAGAAAGATCACAAGTCAACAAAAATTAAAAGAGCAGAGCAAAGTCTACCTATGTATTCTTCCCCATAAAAGGGAACAAATAACCTATCAGACCTCGACCCTTCAAACTGGGGAGAAAACTGCCAATTTCTAGCAAGGAAGCCCTCTTGCCAATAGTCCTTATGGGAATCAGGTAGGTTTACTACCAATACCCTATTAGGACTCCTGGCTTTGAGGTAGAGGACACCAAAACTAGTTCGAGAAAAAGAATAGCAAAAGCAGACCTCAGCAAGCCCTAACTTGGTACCATATAATTGATTTATTCTATGGATGCCATTAATTATCTTCCACACATTGGGCGAGCACTGTGCAGGAACAATACTGAAATAGCCAAAGAAGTGCAAGAACAGATCGTTGGGAGGAAAAGTGAGTCCCCCTTGGAAAAGAAACAAAACATGGAGCCAATGGGCATCCTCTATATCTCTAACGTTTCTAGGGGGGGGAAGCGCAGCACTCAATATCTACCCACTCTGGGATGTTATAAAACTTCCTAAATTTAGAGACCGACCTACTCCCCATCTTCGCCATCGAAAAACCCTAGAAAACTACAAATTCAAAGAGAAAGTACGAAGAAAAGGCACAGGAGACTTACAAGATGGAAGTTCGACTCGAACGATGAAGAAGCACGAGCCCAAATAACAGGGAAGCAATGAGAATGGAGACTGAGAGAAGAAAGTACGAATCACTAGAGCTCATAGGGAAGGGAAGAATGCTGGGAAGGTTGAAACGACGGACAAAAAGTAACTGTTCTAGAAAACCTTTAAGTGTTGCTAATCATAATGCACAGACCTCGAAGCGGATGCCGCCAAAATCAGTTCTCCAACTTTTGAAGAGTTGCACGAGATACGAAGCAGCCATTATGGCAAATCATTTAAATTTATTGAGCCCCAAAACATGGCCCAATAAACTTAGGGGCAATTGTGGGTACCCAAAATTAAGATGATGGGCCTAGACGAGTAGCCCAATTCTGGCGGCCCAAAGTCTAGACCCCCCATCTCTTATTTTTATTATGATCCATTCTCTTCCCACGTTCCCATTAAGGGAGGTTCAAAGGATAGATGAAAGACGTGGGGGAGTCCAACTCCCCCACTTACTAAAATGAACATGTATATATTAAACCCTAAGTCCGGGGCAAAGGACAAGTTGTATTCTCTATAACCACTCCCCGGAGTATATAGAAATTACATTGACTACACCACCGTGGACGTAGGCACATCTTTGTTGAACCACGTACATCCTTTGTTGTGTGATTGTCATTTTATATTCCTGACTCTTGCTTGGTGATTGCCTTTCTCCTATCTATTTGTGTTGCATAATAATTGTCACCACAATTGGCGCCGTCTGTGGGAAGCGTTCGTCTTCCCTGAGAAAAGCCCACACTAAGAAAGGCAACACAAATCTCTGTAACCACTCCCGGAGTATTATAGAAATTACATTGACTGCACCACCGTGGACGTAGGCACATCTTTGCTGAACCACGTACATCCTTTGTTGTGTGATTGTCATTTTATATTCCTAACTCTTGCTTGGTGATTGCCTTTCTCCTATCGATTTGTGTTGCATAATAATTGTCACCACACTAATATAACACGTCATTTTTCACAGACGATGTCAATCTGTTGATGCCAAAAAATGAACATATTTGTATAAATATGTCATTAAAGCTAAGTTTAACAAATAAAGAGTAAAAAGGTATAATATATGAGGTAAAAGTGTGTTCAACATAAGATATAGAGTAGTTCAGCTGTAAAGGAGCCTAGATCCACTTTGGTGCATCCTATCTCATTAGATTCATGTTTATAAAAACATAAATTGTCCTCAAGGGCATACAAATAAATCAAAGTAGGCTTAAATAGAAATAATACACTTCTGGGATTAAGAGGTTGAGGCCCTGTAATGTAGAATGGAAGAAGACCGTGACTCTTATATTCGAGCTCTCCGGAGGAGATGGTCGGAGTTGTCTACCAGTGTAGAGGGAGTGTGGTCATATTTTGACAGAGTTTGGTTATCCCTTGCTTGCTAAATGGGGAAATCATTACATTATTTGTAGATATGGGTTGGTAGGTCACATGTCATTCCCACATGCTGGTGGAAAAGATCAGATGATTCTACAAGGTGTACAACTCTCATGTCTTAGGGCTGAGGTGTAAACTTCGTGGACCTAAGTGATGTGATCAAGCCGAGGTGTAGACTCCACGAATCATCATATTATATATGGTCGAGGCCATGATCAAAGGTCGACGCCCTTTGTACAAATTTGCTTGCTTTTTCATACCATGTACCTACTAGGTACTGGAGGACATATTTTGGGTACAACAAATATGTTAATAATGAAGTTAGCACTTTGTATTATTTGTATAGCTTTAACAAAGTCGAAAACCCTAACTAGGCATATCGTTATAAAGAACTCAAGTCGTTCTAATGACAATTTTCTTAACAACCACCTAGGTCAATCTAACGAACAAATGATCCTCTGACAACTCAAAATATGGCAATAGATCTAATAATAGGGAAACCCTTAACATTGCCCAATGGTTCATAACTAGGGCCGACAATATGGGTTCTTGAGGATGAAACTGTCCATAATCCACCCAAAATAATGTGTTTGGATCCCATTAATTGTGTTTGTGGGTCAAAATGGTTTGAACAATCCCAATAAGATAGTTTGTTGACGGATCATTAGCGGGTCAAAATGATTTTGGACCCTCACAAAAATAAAACTCAAATTACTAAAGAGTTAAAAGATTTTTTTTATTCAAGTATTTACTTGTATATTTTTTTTCAAAATTATTATACCATATTTATTTGTATATGGTATAATAATTGTTTTTTCAAAAAAAAAAGTGGGTCAACCCGACCCGATCCAGGTTTGACCAGACCAAACCCAGATTTAACCCGCCCAAATTATTATGTCCGACCCGCTTGTGACCCGTCCAAATTTATCCATAACCATTTTTAACCCGTCCATAACCGCCCATTTGCCACTTCTATTCATAACTATGGCATAATTCTTTCAATTGAGAAAACCCATTTAATTCAAATCCAATCAATATTTTACCTTCACTTGTCTGCAACCATCCTAGATGGAATTCAACTAATTCTTCCCAAAATAATTAATCTACAAATCACAATTATACTTCTCACAAGTCTTCGTTGGTCAATTTATTCTGCTACTTCATAATAACCCTAGGGAAACAATTATTCAATAACAATTCCTCCATTTAAATCATTGAAAACTTCCCAGCTAATTGCATTCTTACCTACATAGGAAATTTCATCCGCAAAATTTAACGACACTTGCACCTACCAATCTTTCATGCCATGCAACAATTCTAGCCTGAACATCCTTAGTGATTCCTTGATTGGCAGGACATTACTGAATAACATAACTTTCTGTACTGAAGGAATTTGGATAAGGTACAGAATGTGGTTAAAGATTCTCAGTGATTATATGTCGAGTGCATTTGAGAATTCTTTTTTTTTTAACCAAGCCTCTTGGGCCAGTGGTATAAGACTGCTACTGGGGCAGTCTTGAGGATGGATTTAGTTTGATCCCCAGTTCGATCCCCGAAACTATCAAAATAATGTTTGGCCAGCGAAAGCCACGAACCGCGAACGTTGATTAGTCGTGGTGCACTTTTAGCTGGCCCGGACACCATGTGAAATAATACCCAAAAAAAAAATTAAGGATTTTTGGCTACAAATTCATTAACTTTGTCTTCTCTGCCATTATTTTTGGTGGTGCCCTAACCATCATCATAATTTCGTGTAACGCCCTAACTTAGTATAAGTGCAGAAATGGGGGTTCCCTCCGAAATTCGGAATACGCCAAACCCATGCCATATTAACAAGGGAGTTACTAAACAGCACAGCACAAATCAGACCAAAAAAATGACACAGAATAGGAGTACATCTATATATATAATTGGATGAATAAATTACAATGGAGCATAATTTGTGAAGACGGGTTAAATCTCAAAGAGTGGCTCTATCTTGCATGTGGCCATCGAGCCTGTTGTTAGTTAACACTTCCCTTGCTCGTGCGCTCCGGTGTTGAAGGCGCTGATGCAAAGTCTCTGACATCTGGTTGAAGAACTCAGCATCCCATCTTTGTATTAGTGAGGGGTCTTCTGCATAACAGATGTATATGGATGTAACAGCACTTTCCACCACTACCATAGCCAATCCAACCTACAAAGAGAGAGAGAGAGAGAGAGAGAGAGGCAGAGATGTAAATGCAGCAGAAGACTCGCATAAAAATAATTTTCCATCTGCAATTTCATCACTCTCAAATAATAATATCGATATGTCAGACTACAAAAGGGAAAGGAAGGCCCTTCCCACAAGGCGTGCCCTCCAAGACACCCAAAAGAGGGTATATAACTGAGAATATGTTTGATTGGAGTGGGTGGAAATTCCCCCCCTCCCCATACACACAGAAACACAAACAACACCCACCATGAAGATAATTTTTCTATAGTAATATCCAAGCTACAGTATTGTACTTGAGAAAAACCTGGCTTAGGGCCCCGGGGAGGGGGGCAACGGGAATTACGGCAAACATGGGCAATCAAACACACCGAGAGTAAGAAAATGGAATCTTCCATAATTTCCCGTGGAAAATAGTCTATCAAACACGCTCCAAGGGTAACTTTGATTAAAAAGTTGAAAAACATTGTAAAGAGTTCACTTCTACGAAATATTGGAAAAGTAGTGATCAAGTTTTCAATGTGAGCATACGAAAAATTTGAAAACAGTCTTTCAACAATTTTTCATAAAAATAATTTGTTTACAATATCTTTTCAACTCCGTGATCAAACGCACCCTAAAAGATAATTATAGAGATATGAAGAGGTATTTTATTGTAATTCTACCACTTAATAATCGCCTAAAATTCTAAAAAAGATAATAAATTGGCCAGCTCGCAAAGATCGCCTTTATGTATGAGAGAGAGCTACTTGGATGCTAGTTTGATCAAGTTGGCATACTTCGATTAACTTACCAAGATCATACCCATCAACATGGCAGTTGAACCCACCATCATCACTCTGTCAGGATATTTAAATCTCGTCCAAACTCCTGCACAAGTTCCAGTAATAAGCCCACCCAAAAGTGTGCCCATCAGTAGAACAGCACCCGAACAATCATAGGCAATGAGGGCTTCAACACCAGTTGATTGGAACAACTCCCATGCATCTCTTGCTGAGTGATTAAAGCTTTTTCCATAAACTGCAATCTGAAGATAGAATATAAACAATGTTTCTATTATCTCATAGACAAATCAAAGCAGTAAATCAGGAAGTTAAATAAAAGCATGTCATCTGAAAATATCCCTTCCAACAAATACAAATTCTCTTAGGTTAGTTGTTGACTAGCAGAGGGAGGGGGAGGAGCTATTGTGGTCAAATGACAACGACATATAACCCCGTCTAAATGTTACTTGTGTCCCCGAGGCCAAGGACACATAAGGGACGGGGGGAAGCCCGACCAGCTGGAGAGCGGATAATTCTAGTTTTTTATTTATTTCATTTTTTAAATTATCCTTAGACTATTAGGATTAGTATTTAGATTCCTTGTTTAACTAGGATTATCTATTACTTATTCTAGTGAAATTAGGACTAGCTTAAATTATTCTATAAATAGCTTAAATTGTTCATAACGGTGCCGGAGGAAAGGTTGAAGAAAGTAAAGTTGGCTTTTTTAAACTCCCAACAGTAAGTTCATTTTAAAAAAATTGTTTTATTTTTCAAATTAGTTAGCATTATAAAATTAATATCTTCAGTTATAAAAATAATAAAAAATATCACTGAGTTCATGTCGTCGAACATATTATGAACAAATTGGCGTCCAGAATAATTTATTTGGTCGCTGTCCTCCTATAATAGCATGTATCGGATACACTATCTAAATATGAGACTCGAGTCAATAGAGAGGTTGTTATAATCATTTAAAAAGTGAATTTTATATATTAATTTACAGTATTTTAATAGCCAGACTAATCATACCTCCTATTTATAAACGAATCTTAGGTACACCGGCATATAATTACAAGGCAAATCAGTATTTTCCAACATGTGTCTGTTTGATACAAGTTGGAAAATCATCAATTTTCCACCATTTCTATCAAATACAAAAGCTGGAAAATAGAAATAAATGTGGAAAATTTATTTACAGAATACATATATATATATATATACATATATAGAGGAAGGCTCACCTACATCATGCACTATACATCACACCTAATTCTAGGCCCTTGAAAACTTTTTTTTCAAATTTTATATTTTTCCCTTGAAATTAACCTTCCAATCAACCCATATGCAAAAAATTAGGTCAAAATACATTTTTTAGCTATTTTTAAAAAATCCACAAAAAACTGTTGGCGCAGACCCTTATAAATAAGGTATTTTTAACAGGTTTTTGTGGATTTTTTAAAAATAGCTACAGAATGTATTTTGACCTAATTTTTTGCATATGGGTTGATTGGAAGGTTAATTTCAAGGGAAAAATATAAAATTTGAAAAAAAAATAAATTTAGGGCCTAGAATTAGGCGTGATGCATGGGTGATGTATAGAGCATGATGTAGGTGAGTCTTCTCCTACATATATATATATATATATATATATATATATATATATATATATTTTGTTAATATTATTTTTGGAATATATATACACACCACACCAGTGTTCTAAAAGCGCGCCTAGGCTTGGTTTGGGAAAAACGCCCCGTCTTGAGCCTTTTACACCTTATTCTTGGTAAAAGGCTTTAAAGCACACTTTTTTTGAAAACAAAAACGCTTTAGCGAAATAATATCGACTTTTTTTTTTTAAAATGGACCAATATATCATTCAAAACAAATAAAAGACAAATGGTATCCCAAACCTCTCTACCTCTCGTCCAAAAAAGCACACGTTTTTTTGTTTTTTATCAGTATTTGAAAAAAAATTGTATTTTAGTTTGCATATATTCAGACATAATTTAAGGTATGTACCATTTTAATATTTTTAATAGCCTTGTTATAGTTAAAAATGTTAAAATATATTAAAAAAAGGCCTAAACGCCTTTTTACGCCTAAGGCCCGCCCACGCTTCTAAGGCTTAAGTCACGCCCCGCATTTTTGAGAACCTTGATACACACACACATACGAAATAAACAAATTCTATACAATAAATATATACATATATGAAATATAAAAAATATAAGGAATCTTATAAAAATATACGAAATATATAAATGATTTAAAAAAATATACAATATAAATAAAATATTTAAAAAATATATACGAAATATATGAAATATATTAAATATACGAAATATATTAAATATATTAAATATACGAAATATATGAAAATATATGAAATATATTAAATATACATGAAATATATCAAATACACAATATATATATAAATGTACGAAATATATTGATATATGAAATTTATGAATGTATGAAAATATACGAAATATATACATATATGGAATATATGAAATACACGAAATATAAAATTATATACAATAAATATATGCATATATGAAATATACGAAAAAATATATGAAATATTTAAAAAAAATATACGAAATATATAAAATATTTAAAAAATATACGAAATATATAAAATATTTAAAAAAAATGTACAAAATATATGAAGTATACGATATAAACATGAAATATATTAAATATATGAAATATATAAATGTAAATACGAAATATATATATATACTAAAATCTATAAAATATACCAAATATATTTCGTATATGAAATATACGAAATATATATTTACAAATTTACGAACTATATATATTTATATATTTACGGAATATATAGAGTTTTAAATAAAATTGTTTTTTTTTTGTTTGCTACCCAAATGTGGCAAACAAAACCTTCCCCCCCCCCCCCCCGCCCCCCCCCCCCCACACAACCCACACACAAAACCACCCCAAAAAAAAAGAATTGGTTGCTACCAAAAGGTGGCAAATTGTATTTAAGGGGTGTTGTACATGGAAAAACAATTCCAAGCAAATTTAGGCTATCAAACGGCCAAAAAGTTGTAAATTTTCAAGCTTTTCCAACTTTCTGATTTGCCATGGAATTTGATTGCTATCTAAGAGACCCTAAATCTTAACTTACAGCATAAAATTAAACCTAGATTGTGTTGTTCGTTAGATAGATGAATTATATATTCTGAGGCTAGACTATATGCCCAATCTTTGTACCTTTCTTTGCCCTTTTTATTATGCTATTATTAATTTGATATATTATGCGAACTTATTTTGTTATCAAAATCTATATGATGACATTGATTTCAACTAAATTACTTGTTTATATAGATTATAGCCCAAGGAACTTCTAAGTACTGATCAACCTTACCAGTGGGGTTATCGTTGGCGTGCCCTAATAAAGAAGTTGTGCCAATCTAAACTACAGGGGTATAATACAAAAGAAGGCATTGGCCCTTTGACCAACTGGGGATATAATACTGGTTAAGAAACTATCAATAAGTTACATAGATCATCACCAATAACACAACGTATAAAAAAAATCAGCTCAAAAAAACATTTTGTGCTATTTTAAAAATATTGGTCAAACTTTCGCAGTTTTTAAATTGCTTTAAAAGTGTGAAAGTTTGACCGATTTTTTTAAAATAGCAAAAAAAGTTTGAGTTTTTTTTTATGTTGGTTCCTTGAAATGTTTAAATACCATACAAAAAAATACAACTCAAAAATAATTTGTTTACTATGTCAAAAAAACGGTGTGCAAACTTGGTACACAAACTTGGGTGTGCACAGGAGCCTCTCTCTCTCTCTCTCTCTCTCTCTCTCTCTCTCTCTCTCTCTCTCTCTCTCTCTCTATATATATATATATATATATAGAGAGAGAGAGAGAGAGAGAGAGCGTCAGGCTCTCCAACATACTTCATTAAACATACCTATAAACATACCTATTTTTTTAAAATAGTAAAAAAAATAATTTTGAGTTGATATTTTTTCTATGGGTTCATGATATTTTAATGTGTGCCTGTAAAAATATTCAGCTCAAATTAATATTTATTTTTTTAAAAAAAATAGGTAAAAAATCTGACAGTTATATAGTGTAAAAACTGTCAGTTTTTTTACCTATTTTTTAAAAATAATAAAAAACATTATTTTCAGTTGATTTTTTTTACAGGGGCACATTGAAATATCATGAACCCATATAAAAAGTATCATCTCAAAATTACTTTTTTTACTATTTTAAAAAATGGATATGTTGCTAGGAGGTATGTTGGAGAGCTTGACTGTATATATATATATATATATATATATAATTTCTATGTTTCCGAAACCTAAGTTTGTTAAAAGTAATGAACCTCCCTCAACTTTTAGATGATATTGTACATATAATCAATTTCTGAGATGATAATTAGAGATGCAAATCAAATGTATGAAAATTTAGTTGAAGTCATAGTTTTTGCGAGCTCATATGTTTTTACAGGCTATTAGAGAATATTTTATTATTGACGTAAATGACGTCAAGAAAAGATAAATCTCTCTAAACTCTCTCAAATCTCAATATCTCAAAATGGAAGAATACCTCAAATGAGGCTACATATGGATATTTATAGGAAGGAGGTTGCTTGGCCTCTAAGCTAATAAATTAATTACATTTATGTACCTAAGAGACAATAACCTTCCTTATTCTAAATACTAACAAAAAAGGAAAATACAATGAAATACTAAAAATAAAAGAAAGACTAAAAACAACAAAAAATACAATAAAACCCTAAAAATAACCCCTAATTCTTGATTCACATCATGCTCTCCGCCTTCGAAAAACTTCGTCCTCGAACTTTAAGATTGAGGTCGAATGCAAAAATTCCCAAAATTGAGGAAGAGACAAAACTTGAGGGGCCGAAACGTAATTTCTGAAAAGTTGAGGAAGATTCTTCAATTCTTGCAGAAATCTTCATCTTCTTCCTCATACCACACATCAAATCATAAAAAATTATCTACCCCCGGGGTCAAAAACTAAGGTCTTGGTGCCACACCCTAGTTCTTGAATTTGTTCTTCATAGAATTGGCACAAAATGGGCTGAAATGGAACTGAATTTATGAGGGGAGGGTTCTTGGAGACTTTCGGGCGGATCTTGGATCGGTTGGGGTAAAGAAACACATGTTCTTGAATAGTGGGAACAATTTCCTGAATTTTTTGTGGGTCTTGAAGCGTGAGAGGGGTGGATTGCACCCAGAGTTGGAATAATATGTGCCGGAAGGGGTTTGAAGGCTCCTAACTGATTAGGACAGCCCTCAGTGGGCTCGTATGACCTTCGTTGATGTCGGCTCAAATTGGCAGCCTCGTCAGGAGTATCCCATGGCTGGATCTGACTTGTGTGACTCGGAATAAGGATCGGGGGGTTGGAATGGTTTCGAAAAGGCAGTTCGGCAGCCCTTGAGGTCGTCCAGGGTCGGGCAGCACGATTGTCCCCATGGGTGGGATGTTTTGACCAGGTTGAAGGATCTCGGTGGTTGTCCGGCTATGTAGGAGAGATATCCGGGGGTCATAAACTGATCTCCGGTGGACTGGGGCAGAATAGGGTTTGGGGTATGGTTTTGAGTCGGGTTTTGATCGGAAAGGGGTTTTGGGTAGGGTTTAGGGCAGTTGCGGCCTGCCATCACTGCCGGCGGGTCAATCCAGCTGGTTTCCTGCCGATCAGAGTTCGTATGGGTTCGTAGAGGGTTATCGGAGGTCGGAATTAGTTTCTCGGTGGGCTAGGGCAAGATCGGGAATGGGACACGCTGTTTTTCGGTCCGAGATAGGGCAGTTTTGGGTTTCGACGGTGAATGGTTTTGTGTCGGGTCAGGGTCACTGAATAAGGATTGTTTGGGGGTATTCTGGCCAGCTAGGTGTTGTGGTGGGGTGGTAAAAGGTGATTGGTTGGTGGTTGTGGTGGTTCTTGATGTGGTGGTAGGTGAAATAAGGTTAGGGTTTTGATTTCCTTGGGGTAAAGATGGGAAATGGGTTGCGGAAGTGTAGGTAAAGGAGTTTGGGGGGCTAGGGTTAGGGTTTCTTGAATTAGGGTTAAGCTAATGGTGATGGGCGGCAATTTGGGTGGTGGTGGAGGGAGGCGACTGATGAATCCATCCATCCGGGCCGTCAATCGGTTGAGGGCCTCTAAGATTTGATTGTAAATAATTATCTCTCTAAACTCTCTCAAATCTCAATATCTCAAAATGGAAAAATACCTCAAATGAGGCTACATATGGGTATTTATTAGAAGGAGGTTGTTTGGCCTCGAAGCTAAGAATCTAATTACATTTACGTCCCTAAGAGCCAATAATCTTCCCTCTTCTAAATACTAACAAAAAAGGAAAATACAATGAAATACTAAAAATAAACGAAAGACTAAAAAATAACAAAAATAAAATAAAACCCTAAAAATACTAAAAATAACCCCTAATTCTTTATTCACATCAATTACTCTAACATATAATTGTTTTTCTTGAGCGTCTTGAAGTTCTTGGCGCAACTTGTCAACTATTATATAAAATCAGGAGCATTGACTTCGTCAATGATGCAAGAGATCCTTTAACTGGGCCTATGGTGTCAATTTGTCAAAGGTCTATTTTGCCAACACAACGCATTAAAATGACCAACATAACCCCAAAATATCTTTGGCAACTAACTACCTCATTTTTCACCCAAAAAAAACCATCAAATCTCTAAAAGTCCACAACTTCAAATCTACAAATCCAAAATTCATAAAATTTATATATTTGGAATCTACTCGTCAAGATCTATCAAACAGCCATATTCAATTTTTTTGACAAAAAAATCAAACCAGATAAATTTACTGTTTCATTTAAACCTCTATTTTTTCCGACGAAAAACTCTATTTTTTCGGCAAAAACTCCATTTCTTCTGGCGAAAAACCTTTTTCTCCAGCACCGACGATGGTCCCACTGGCGCGGACCAGAAAAAGGAAAAAAAAGACAAGGAGAGAGAAACACTCTGGCGAGGATGTTCGTTGGCCTCTAGCAAGCTTCTTCTGCAGACTGTTCTGGCGAGTCTCCAGCGGGGTGGGTAGGGGTGTGCAAAAAAACCGACCAAACCGACAAAACCGAGCTGAACCGAAAATTTTCGGGCCGGGTTTTTTTGAGGGTCGGTTCGGTTCGGTTTAATCAGGTATAAAACCGACAAGGTCGGTTCGGTTTTCGGTTTTGGCATAAAAAAAACGATTTTGAACCGACCCGAACCGAATTAATTTTTATACTTTTTAATTTTATATTTTATATTATATTTATATTAGTGTTGACATATTATATTATATTTTTTAATTTTATATTTATATTAGGTATTAAAAAAATATATTTTTTATTAAAATAAAGGAAAAAACCAAACCGGCCCTGTATAAAACTGGGCCTGTCAAAAACCGACGGGCAAACCGAACCGGCCCTGTCAAAAACCGACCCGATTCGGTTCGGTTCGGTTCGGTTTTTCAGCATTTTCGGTTCGGTTCTCCTCCTCCAAAAACCGACATGGTCGGTTCGGCCCAAAAAACCCGGTCAAAACCGAACCGACCGACCCGTGAACACCCCTAGGGGTGGGGGTGGGGGTGAGGTTGCGAAGCTGTCGTAGAAGCGGTAGCTTCCCCCGATCGACTAAAATACAAAGTCGCGACCTAATCTGGTGTTTTGTATTCGTACGAGCTTGGATTTGGCAATAAGCAAACGGCTTTCTATCATCGTTGCAAGGGTTCCAAACATTTTTAAATCCCATTTATCGAAAAATCCCCTCTAGAGAGAGAGAGAGAGTGGTTGTGTTTGTTTTTTGAGAGAAAGTAGGTGGGTTTATATTTGGTATGGGTGAGGGATACATTTGTCTAAATATATGTTCTCTATAATGAAAAAGAACTTGGTGCATTAAAGAAAATTCAATGGGATTTCATGCATTTTCTACTCAATAAATGGGACTAGCCAATCATAACGCCTACTTTTTATTCCGAAAATATCCCTTTAATTTTACAATAACCGTTTTAATTTATGGCCAAAATTTGGAAATATCTTACGCCATTTAATAAAAAAGAAAAACTCTAAAAAAACGAACAATTTCTTTCGTTTTCCATTCTTCTTCCCCAAATAGATTCATATTTTCACATGGGTCACAGCAAGAGCAAGAAGGAACTTCATTGCCAAAGAGGACTCAAAAGGAGAAGAAGATTATCCCAGGACTCATAATCCAAGTCAACTTAACCTTCCAATTCGGCCTCAAATTTTAACTTCATGAACTGCAACGGGTTACAGACGATGGATTTGAGTAACTTCCCATCTCAAAAACATGGTGGTTGGATGTGAAAGATGCGCATTTACAGGCTTCTAACTTCCCACCTTAAATCTGGGCAATTACCATGGAGAAAGGGGTCACCTAAATTAGATGATTCAGTTTCTTATCAAGCCAGAATCAAAACTTAAGGATGGAGACTTAATGATAATCAACTTCGGTGTCACCTCATCATATCGCCTACGAAGTTTTATAGCTTTCCCTTGCTTTCATTTCATTTTATAGATTGGTATATTATCAGTCAGGCTCTCCAACGTACCTCCTAACAACACACTTATGAACATACCTGTTTTTAAAAAAATTGTAAAAAAATATATTTTTCAACCAAATTTGGTATACATGATCTCCATAATGAGGAGATCATCTATAAAAAAAATTGATCAACTGATCACAAGTTGCAACGGTTAAAAATGTAAGTATTCATCCAATTTTCAAGTCACCCACTTCTAAGTTGTATTTTTTGTTGTATTTTTTTGTAGATAATCTCCTCATTATGGGGATCATGCATACCAATATATTTTTTTACTATTTTTATAAATGGGTATGTTCATAGGTGTGTTGTTAGGGGGCATGTTGGTGAGCCTAACTGGATATATTATATTATTTTTTGCTTTTGCATATCTCTATCCATTTTCCTTTTTTGATTTCCTTCATTTTTCCCATATAATTTCTTTTTCATTTCAAATTGTTTAAAGCACTTTCACAACAATTGGTGTGAACAGCAACACTATTGTTCATATTAACAGTAAACGAGAGGTATTGTTCATATGAACAGTGACAGCAGCATTCTACCTTGGACTGAATAAACATAAATTAAGTGCCTCTTGCACTGCACTATAATAAAGTGATAAACCCCAATATGCACTCTGTGAAGTGATAAACCACAAAAACCACTTCTATAATTTTTTAAAAATTTCTTTAAATGGGTGGTTTAGGAAATTAAGTGTGTATTATTTGAATATTTTGTTTTCTTTTCACTTGCCTATATATAGGCAAGAGGTATAAGCTTGTAAACATATCATTCTTCCTATCAATATAATTTGGAGTTTATTCACTCTTTTGAAGTCTTGTGAGGCTTCTACCTTGTTGATTCAAGGGTTTAGCGTTTGATCCCTTTATTTCATCGCTTTCTGATACGTCAGTTGGTATACGCCTGGCACGATGGCAAACAACGAAATCGAAAGCAACCACTCTAACAACACAAATCGAGGAGTACATGCCCTTTAGGCAGCCGTGTTGGTTCAAGAACGGCAGGTGGAAGAAATTCATCAGACAGTCTAATGTGTGAATCAGATGATGCAAGAGATACAACGACCACTCCCTACACTTGCTCTTGGCGGCAACGCGCATCAAAACCCAGGTCGGAGTCAGGCCCGTGAGGTTGCTCATGGCTGCCAAATCATGGGTAGAGGTGGTGCAGATTCAAACTCAGACGAGTTTGAAGAAGATATTTTGAACGACAGCGGTAGGAGGGATCGTCGCGACTATAGGAATGCTAATGTTCCTGAATATAAGATGAAAATTGATATTCCACATTTTAATGGACATCTTCATATTGAGGATTTTCTTGATTGGATCATCCAGGTGGAACGTTTCTTCGATATCATGAATATCTCTGAAGATACGTAAGTGAAATTAGTGACCTACAAACTAAAAGGAGGCGTGTCAGCCTGGTGGGAGCAAATGCAGTGCAACGAGAGGCGCTAAGGGAAATAACTGGTTAGAACATGGGTGAAGATTAAAAGACTTATGCAGGCAAGATTCTTACCTCAAAACTATGAACAGATGTTGTATCAACAATATCTGAACTGTCGGCAGGGGACGTGATTAGTCATCGATTATACGAAGGAGTTTTACAGACTGAACACACACGGAATAATTTCACTGAGACAGAGAACCAACAGATCACCAAATTCATAGAAGGACTGCGATTGAAGATTAGTGACCTAATTAGCCTCTGCACCATGTGGAGTTTATCAGAAATAACGAATATTGCAGCCAAGTTGGAGTCTCAGTTGACGAGATCGACAAAGCAGACGCCCACCAAAAGCGTCATATTCAGGACCAACAGTAGACAAAGGGAAGTTTATACTAGCAATCCGGTTTCAATCTCGAGCCAACGTTTGTGATCCAGGAGCGGGTACCAACCATACCCAGGGAGGTCAACAGGATCCTCAACCGTAGCAGAACCGACCTAACCTTGGCCACTACGCTTATCCTGGAACAATTAAATGTTATCGTTATCAACAAACAGGGCACAAGTCTAATGAGTGTCCTATAAGGCCGTAAATAAACATGGCTGAAAACGCGAAAGGGGAAGAATATGAACCAGTACATGACGAGTATGACGAGGCAGAAATCGCAAAGCCTGATGATGATGAACGTGTGGCCTGTGTGGTGTAGAGCCTTAAGAAAGGAGGTTGATTATCAATGACACAACATATTCAAAACTCGTTGCACGATCAACAAGAAAGTGCACAATGTAATACTCTACAGTGGAAGCAGCGACAATATTGTGTCCAAAGCACTGGTTAAGGCCCTACAGTTGCAGACTGAGAAACACCCATCGCCGTATAGAATCGGCTAGATCAAGAAAGGATCAGAAGTACGTGTAACAGAGGTATGCCGAGTTCCTTTCTCAATCGGAAAGCACTATAAAGATAAGATCATCTGTAAGGTCGTAGAAATGGATGCTTGTCATGTATTACTTGGGATGTCGTGGCAATATGATGTAGACGCCACCCACAAGGACAAAGACAACACGTACCAATTTGTGTGGCATGAGAAGAAGGTTGTCCTTGTTGCAATCAATGAAAGAGAAATTGTACCAAATGGTTCTAAAGTGGAGGGGCGGACTTTCCTAACATTGGAGGGGAAAGAGTTTCGGGAGTTGATAAAGGAAGAAAAAGAGGGAATAACACTTATTGTAAAGGGAGAGATTGGAGAAGATACACCAATCCCTGAGATTCTACAACCAATTATGGTAGAATTTCAGGATCTAATTCCCGCCGAGTTACCAGATCACTTGCCACTAATGCATGACATACAACACCATATTGATTTGGTGCCCGAGACCAGTCTACCGAACTTATCGCATTACAGGATGAGTCTTAAGGAGCATGAGATATTGCAGCAGCAGGTTGAAGAGTTGTTACAAAACGGACTACTCAAGGAAAGTACGAGTCCTTGCGTTGTTCCAACTTTGTTGGTGCCAAAGAATGATGAAAGTTGGAGGATGTGCGTGGATAGTCGTGCATCAACAAGATCCCAGTGAAATATTGATTTTCGATCCCAAGACTCGATGGTATGTTGGATATGTTGGAAGGATCTAAGGTCTTCACAAAAATAGACTTACGTAGTAGTGGTTATCACCAAATTCGATCCGGCCTACTGATGAATGGAGACAGATTTCAAGACCAAAGAAGAATTGTACGAGAGGATGGTTATGCTGTTAGCCTTGTCGAATACTCCCAGTACCTTCATGCAATTTATGAATCAGGTGCTCAAACCCATTCATCAGTAAATTCGTTATTTATTTCGACGACTTTAGTATATAGTCATAATAAGGCGGATCAAATGGGGCACTTGAGAGAGGTTTTGCTGCCTTTGCGTGCCCACAAGTTGTATATAAACTTAAAAAATTGCAGCTTTATGACAAGCCAATTGTTGTTTTTGGGCTTTGTTATGGGGTCGGATGGCATCCAGGTTAACAAAGAAAAGGTGCTAGCCATAAGAGATTGGCTCACGCCTAAGACAGTGACCGACGTACGCAATTTTTATGTACTTGCAACATTCTTTCAAGGGTTTATCCGAAATTTCAGCACCATAGCTGCACCGGTGACTTCCTCTATGAAGATGGGACAGTTCCAGTGGGGAGCGGAGCAAGAGGATAGTTTTGCGTTACTAAAGGAAAAGCATTGTTCTGCACTAGTATTGGCCTTACCAAACTTTGATAAACTATTAGAGGTTGAATGTGATGCCTCAGTTATAGGGATTGGAATTGTTTTGTCTCAAGAAGGAAGGCCAATAGAGTATTTCAGTGAAAAGATGAACGAGGCGAGGAAGTAATGGACTACTTATGAGCTGGAATTTTTTGTTGTGTCCCGTGCCCTACGGCATTGGGAACATTATCTTATCCAACGCGAGTTTGTACTCTACAGTGATAACCAGGCCTTGAAGTTTGTGAATAGTCATAAAACTATGAACAGGATACATGCTCATTGCATCACTTTCCTTCAAAAGCTCAATTTTTCTCTGCGACACAAATCAGGGCAGATGAACAAGGTGGTTGATGCCCTAAACAAGAGAGCATCTTTACTTACTATTTCTTAGTATCGAGGTCATGGGATTTGATTGCTTAAAGGAGAAGTATGTGATGAAGACTTCCAAGACGTTTGGGAGAAGTGTCGGTTGAAGCTGGATGCTGGAGATTTTCATGTCCGCGACGGTTTCCTCTTCCAGTATAACCGTATGTGCATTCCATGGACATCCCTTCAGGAGCAAATCATCAGAGAACTGCATAGCGGAGGACTGGGACGTCACCTAGGTAAGGAGAAGACCATTACCTTGACAGAAGAATGTTATTTCTCGCCACAATTGAAGCGAGGCGTGGGTGGGCTGATACGTGATGAAATGTTCATATGCCAGACTGCAAAAAGGATAAGTACAGAATACAGGACTTTATATGCCACTGTCGGTGCCAAAGCATATTTGGGAGGATCTATCCATGGCCTTTGTGTCGGAACTGCCACGAACCCAACGCATGATGGATTCTGTATTTGTGGTGGTTGACAAGTTTTCAAAAATAGCACACTTCATTCCCTACAATATGACCGACGACGCTTCTAATATAGCCAATATATTCTTTAAGGAGATAGTTTGTTTGCATGGGGTGCCCAAATCCATTGTGTCTGACCGTGACGTGAAATTCATTAGTCACTTCTAGAAGGCTTTGTGGTGGAAGTTTGATAGTACTTTGAAATATAGCAGCACATCACACCCCCAGACAGATGGCCAAAAAGAAGTTACGAATCGTACTTTGGACAACTTGATTCGTTGCACGTGTGGAGATGGACCCAAAAAATAGGATGTCGTTCTTCCTCAAATGGAGTTCGTATACAACAGCATGCTGAACCGATCGATCGGCAAAACTCCTTTTGAGATCGTTTACAGTAAACCCCCACGACACGCTTTAGATTTGATCCCATTACCAAGGTTGTCGGGGTTTAGCATTGCAGTAGAGAATATGACGGAAAGGGCCTAGAAAATACATGCCGAAGTGAAGCAAAATTTGGTGTAAGCTTGTAATCATATCATTCTTACTATCAATATATTTTGGAGTTTATTCACTCTTTTGTGGTCTTGTGAGGCTTCTGCCTTGTGGATTCAAGGGTTCAGGGTTTGATCCCATTAATTCATCGATTTCCACTACGTCAACAACAACATTAATATTTAGAGGCAAAATGCCTAATTTCTCTTATCAATTCTCATTCCTCTCCAAAAGTGATTACCAAAGAGTGATCAGCGCCTTATTTTTAGGCAAGGGAGTCTTGTTAGCTAAGAAACACTAATATGGTAAAATGACTATAAAGGGCACTCCAAAGACATTAAAAGGAATGTCACCCTCTAACCTAATATAGCAACAAAAAGAGGGAAATAACCTAATAAAATATGAAAAATACATATAATTCTAGGGCCCTCGTACACGTCACTCTCCCCAATTGAGGAAAACTTGCCCACGAGTGTGAAACTGATAGAGGTGACCGTAAGAATCATATAAGCAACGTCGCCCTTCCCAACTGAGAGAGGGAGACGTCCACAGAAGCGCCCGACGTGTCGGCTAACAAAAGGTGAGACCGAGTAATCAAAAATCCCAACCAAGGACGATGACCACAAACATGGCTTCTAATCTTGCCACGCTGGAAGTTAACACACCTATGCCTCGAGGAGAGCCAACGATGCCAAATACGATCCAAGTTCCCCATGATGAATACCCTCGATACCAAGCGCGGCAACTCGCCCTCCAAAAGTGCCTCAAACCCCACCAAGAATGGGTCTATGTACTCGGAAGCAACTACATCAACCCAAGGAAACAAATCAGTCTCAATAGCCACCAGATCAAACACGGCAAAATCATCATCATTTTCAAAAAGTGGGAAGAAATTAGTGATACCAAATGACCCCACCTCGGTAAATTTTGTGCGAATCACCCAACCATTCTCAACAAAGATATCGAAGAAATCTCCAATAAAATACTCAAAGTGGTCCTCGGTAATCCTCAACAGAAAATCGATGAGAGTAGTCGGAGCGAAGGGGAATCGATTGTCAAACTCAACAGGCACGTGGGCCACCATGGAGGCCTCACCCAGAGCCAACCGGTGGGAAACATCTTTAGCGGAGGCACGAAGCTCAAATAGCTCCATTCTACACTCCCCACTTGAATTCCTCATACTCCGCCTTCAACTCTTTAAACCGAATGCATTCAGACACCCTTAAACGACAATCTTCATAGTGAGCGGCCGAAATTCACTCAGACCAGATATACATAGCCTTGTTGAACCAGAATTCTCAATCATTCTCCCATATCTTGATTTACTCTTCGATATCGACGAGTGTTTGTTAGTAATCCGCTTCCAAACGGAGTATATAGTCGTAAAAATGACAAGCCCGTGAGAATTTGGGTTAAAGAGGTACTCGATAGTGTTTTTTAGGAATGTGAGAGAGTTTGTTGTAATTTTCAAAATAGTTCGGGTCAGGTTTGGAAATTTTAGAAAATTCGGGGGATGAAATGTAATTTTCCAAAGAGAAAGGGGTGTTTAAATGATTTTAAAAAACAAAGGGGGGTGAATTTGTTGGTGTATCAAGGGTGGGATCGAGGGAATGAGGGAAAACAATATTTGGGGATGTGGCTGAAATTTTCCGAGGGTTGGGGGGGAAAGTGATATATTTGTGACATTCCTTTTAATTTTGGAGGGTTGAAATCAAATGATAAATGGAGGAAGGATGAGGAGAAACAGTAGCTAGGGTTTCCTTTCCATTGTCTCAAGAGGGTAACAACATACGTTGGATCCCAGGCCACCGGAGCTCCGATGGGGATCATGCGTTGCCGACGAAGGTTGTCCAATGAGGTCGATGGTGGCCGATCTCCAACGGTGCAAGATCGAAGTCATGGGAGGCTAGAGTGGAGGCTGAAATGTCGATGTGATGGTTATACTTTGACGAAGGGTGGTGGTTGGTCATGGATTGGTTCGCCATTCATCAGAAGCCTTCCCATCGACGTCGCAAGACATCAACAACCGTTGCCGAAGGAGAGAGAATAGTTAGGAGTGGCTCCGTAACAATGTTAGGGGTAGGTTCTCCGAGCACGAGTGACCTCCGATAAGAGTCGCCGGAGGTTAATTGTTGTTGTGTCACTCCGAAGAGGCCATGAGGACCCAAATCTGACGGTGGACAATGGATTCGGGTGGTTGATGTATGTCTCAGGCTTGGGTGGAGAAAGGAGTGGTGCCACTTGAACGCTAGTGCTAGGGACTTAATTTGGAGGAGTGGTCCGTTGGTTCCTTCGAGCCTTGCCCATGGATCTACAACAACTTTAGCGAACCTCTCTCTAATACCAATTTGATATAAGCATAAGCAATTTCACAACATTGATATAGGGGTAAATTGCCTAATTTCTCTTACTAATTCTCATTCATCTCCAAAAGTAAAGTGATCACAAAGAGCGACCAAGAGCCTTATTTATTGGTAAAGGAGTCTTGCTAGCCACGAAACACTAAATTGTTAAAATGACTACAAAGGCCACCCGAAGGACATTAAAAAAAAAGGTCACCCTCTAACCTAATATAGCAACTAAAAAAGGGAAATAACCTAATAAAATATGAAAAATACAAATAGTTTGTACACGTCAATTTTACGGTAACTTCCTTTCATGATCGATCACTGTTTATATTAACCTTAAAAAGAGTCACTAATATATAATTTTAAGTGTTTGTCATACAATTATAATTTTATGGGTTTTATTGATTAATCTATTTCTCATATCATTGTATTTTTTGTTCAGTTTTCTTCTTCCCATTGTAGAAGCATTCTATGCATTAAGAAATTTCCCTTCTTCCAAAATGCTCCGTTCTCTACTTTAATTTTGACAACATAGTGAGACGAATCCGGCAAGAGGACGCCTGTTTTATTGGTTCACATATGCAGTTTTCTTATTTTTGTGAACAATTAAAGAATTTAACGCATTTTAGCACTCCAAATATTTTGGTAAACACTTCAAGGTTCTTTTATTTTAAGTAGAATGGTGTTTGTATCTGAATTTCACTTGCATGTTTGTAAATAAAAACAAAAATTTAAGTGCTTTTAAGCAAGACCATGATTTACAGTTTATGTGTTTACAGAGTTTCAACAGGAGCATAATTTTGTACACCCATATGACGTGTTGCATAGGTATCTTACATTCTTTTAGTTCTTAATTTTAATATTTTAGTTATTTCAATACAGTACTTACTCATTAATATAACACCCAAGTTTATATATTTCAAGCATCAGAATGCCTACATATATACATTTATATTAACCTTTAAGTACTTCAATACATTGAATATTAGCCTCTGGAAAATCCTTAATGACCAAACACCCAGGGTGGCATGTCATCCCATGTTTATATCAAAAGCGCCAATACTTCTAATAACATCATTACGTGTGGCACAAGCATTGTGTGTGCGCACTCATAGCTAGTAATAGACTACTAAGGCTTGTTAATTAAAAATAATACGCCAGGATTTAGAAGCTCTGATGAAGTAATAATATTTTTTAAGCAATTTACAACTCATAACTGATCGAATGTATTTCCCCTGCACATAATTTTAAATAATGTCATAATAATGGAAGTGAAGCCTTGCATGGCATGTCACGACACCATTTCCCATGACACTGGGTTTCCCTGATATTGGGTTGGGTTTGCGACACCACTACTACAAGGGGTAGCTCTAAGAATTTGGATCCCAGTTATGGTTCGGCATGGCGGGCAACTGTATGAAGATTGAGATGCAAGTTGTGGATGATAATCAATTTCAGCTTATGGCAAAGGCGGATGGCGGCATTCTTGTCCAACAAAGTTTGCAAATTTCTTTATTAGGGGTAAAGAGATCACCGGTGACCGATGCCGAGTGACTTGAAGTAATAAAAAGTCAGTCTCGTGTACTGAGATTGTATATCACAAATGCTGTGTTAATTCATGTGATATCAAAGATCACGACCAAGGGCTTGTGAGGTAAGTTAGAGAGATATTTAAAGAAATCTTTGCGACAAAGCTCTTCCTTTAAAAAGATCTTTAAACTTGATAAGAAGGAGAACGAGGATATGATTAATCATATCAAGATTTCAATGCTTTGATTAATGACTTGAACCGGATAGGTGTTCAATACAGCGAAAATGGTCGAGGCTTGTTGTTGCTAACATCGTTGCCCTACTTGTATGAGCATTCTCAAGTACAATGAGGTTTGTGCAAGACATCATTTCCAACAAGCCCATGAAGAAGAATGGGTCCATATAAAGCAAGAATGTCTTTTGGGGAGCAATGCTACAAGTGAAAGATGGCCCAATAGTGCTTCGATAGCGAATGCAAATAAAGGTGATTTCAGAAATACTCTCATCATCACCATCATTATCCTTGCCCTAATCACATCATATGGGGTCGGCCACATGGCTTCTCTTTTTCCATTTTAATCTATTATATGCAATATTTTCATTCAAGTTTAATTCCTTAAGATCTTTCCTAATAATTTCCTCCCACAATCAATGTTTAAAAAGGCACTTGAGGCGTACGCTTCGAGGCGAGGCGCTTCTGAATTTGAGGCTTACGCCTCAATGCGCCTCGATGGGCCTCACGCCTCGCCTCGCGCTTTTTTGTTGAGGCGCGGAAAAAAAAAAAAAAATCTATTTTTCTTCTTTCATCACAAAGTCATTTTTTTAAAGGTTAAAGTTCTTCATTTTTCTAAAATTGCACTTAACATGTTTTCTTTAACTTATACTAATATATTTTAAAGGTTGCTGTTTTTTTTAATAAACTTAGGTTGATATGTTTTATTATTTTTTTAATCTTCGCTTGAAAATCAATGTTTTTTTAATAAATTTGCTTGTTAAGTTGCATTGATTAATTTATTGTCATATTATAAAATAACCAATATGAGAATGAAGCTAAAAAATGATTTTGCCAGTACGATTTTGCATTGATTAATTTATTGTCATATTGTAAAATAACCAATATGTTAAAATTGATTTT
This sequence comes from Sambucus nigra, assembly GCA_949130495.1. Lineage (NCBI taxonomy): Eukaryota > Viridiplantae > Streptophyta > Magnoliopsida > Dipsacales > Adoxaceae > Sambucus > Sambucus nigra. The sequence goes on along the minus strand of OX422209.1, from coordinate 264,848,041 downwards.
CTTTTTCTAAAAAGTTATCTAAGGGGGGAACAAAAAAATGTCAAACTATGTGAGAAAACCCTCAAGGATGTTTTTTTTGTAGTTTTATTTTTATGGTTTTATTAGTATTTTTTAAATATTATTTTGCTCGAGGCTTACGCCTCGCCACACCGCGACTAAAACGCCTCGCCTCGCCTCGCCTCGCCTCGCCTCGCGCCTTTTTAAACATTGCCCACAATAGCTTGGGGCGGCCCCTTTCCCTTTCACCCTCTATTTCCAATAATCTTCCTCTAGTTATAAGTGTATCTACTGGTCTACACAACACATGTCCGTACCACCTAAGTCTACTTTCTCTTAATTTATCGCTAATGGGAGGAACTCCTAACTTTTCTCTCACGTACTGGTTTTTAATTTTGTCCTTTCTAATAAGAAATATTCTCATAATTTCCAAATTTAAATTGATCTATGATCAATGGATATTCGATCCGGGGTCTTCAAATCATGTTTATTCCAAAAGCTCATCTTTAAGATGTTAAAAAAAATTTAAGCTTACATAACGGGAATGAATGTGTTGTCGAGGGTATGGAGACGATGAAACTCACATGTTCAATGGAGTGAAGCTCACTTTGGGTGGTGTGGCTTCCTCAAAGCTATGAACGAATTTGACATCCATTAGCCAATTACATTCCAAGGGTTGTCAGGTTTCGATAGTAAGTGGAGTCTTGGAAGGAGAGTAAGTCGCTGATTCAGATTTCGAGGAAAATGGAGAAGCGGCCTGCACAAGTTATTGAATGCTTAAAGCTTAACTCATTTATTCTGCTGTCAAGAAACTTACAACCGATGTTCATGTTGTATCCACAAATGAGATATGGTGAGAAAAAAATCCTACTAGAAAGGGTCAAGGTCCCCCTTAAGAGTGATGTTGACTCGGATAACTTCAAACATGCATTAAACGACATAAACCAAGGGGATGCTAGATCTGTGTTTGATCCGAGGAATCTTGAAAACGAAGACTAGTCATGTCGCGCTTCTTGTTGTGGAGTTATATGGGATTGATGGATGTCTAAACGGTCCTTAGGTTGTTATCACAAGGTTATTCAGTGATCGACTTGTCTTTGGCGCATCATCACTCGCCTATGTAGATATTGTTGCCTTAGGCTCCCCATTTGTGAAAGGAGGGTTCGTTTCACATTATAATTGCATAAGAGGATCTCTGATGATCTAAAGCCTTGAAGAAAGTCTTTTGGAGGGTTATGATCCAAGATTAATCTTGTATCTTGTTGCAATCATGCACATAAGTAGGATTAATCCCACACTCCCCCCCCCCCCCCCCCCCCCAACCAGCACCACAAACAAACAAAAAATCCCTTTATGAATCCGGATTTTCTCATACAAGAGTGAATGTGGTGTTAGTGAATAACACCCCATCATCTTTATGATAGAGAATTCAGATCATCCCTTGTAATCAATATACTAATAGGGCGAACAACGTTAAATCGGTGTGTCTTGCTTGCGAATGTATTCTTTTTTTTCATAGTCCATTATTACTGTTTTGGTGATAGTATGGATTTAGAGGCTCGAATGTATTCTTTTTTTTCATAGTCCATTATTACTGTTTTGGTGATAGTAAGGATTTAGAGGCTTAAGGGAACTAGGTATAGATTTTCTGCACGCAGTGTTTGACAAGATTACCAAGCGAATTTTGTTACCTTGTTTGAGCATTTAGAAACGCCGAAGCGCAACAGGACCAATCTTCTACACAGATCTTTTACCGAAATATCAATTTAAGCCCATACCCAAGAGGGAAGGTACTCGAAATGAAAAATTCATGTGCTGGGATTTACTCATGGAAGGACAAACAGAATATTGTCCTTTTCTTTTCAAATAGTAACAGATTATTTCGAAGGACCACCCCGAATATCTAAACAGCCACACCAGGAAAAAGTTTTATCAACTAATTACAAAAGATCCCATTGAATTTATATTTATTTTCACCAGTCACTTAACTTTTGGGGGGGAGCAAAAACAACACTATACTTTGTAAGTTGTTCCAATTTATCCCACTCTTAATAGTCCGGCCAAATATTTGGAAGGAATGCTGCCAAGCCTAAGATATTATGAGGTGGTTTTTAATTAAGACAAAAATGACATTGAGATGACACATTCTGTTAAAGTGGCATAAAAATCAGTTACCATCTCAAGGGATTGGGGCCAGAACTCTAACCATTTTAAAATTCTCGAGTGTTTGATCCTTGAGGGCTACGGAGGATATGTGAGGCCGCGGCGTTTTAGACAATAGGTCACGAAAAATTACACGATAGCCTGAGGTGATATTAGGCCGAGGAGCTAGGACCGTGATCTAAAAATTTATTAGAGGTTTAATAAACTTTGCCAAGACCCTGTAGGGGCCGCGGACCCTAGTGAGTTGGCTGAGGTTTTATAAACGTCTAAATTTGATGACGTGGACCAACAGGATCAATACTTGTAAAACGTGTCTTGGAGTCACTAGAATATTATACGATGAGAGTGTTCTACAGGATGAGGTCACCTGGGAGGAAACCGTAGGAAAATCTAATACTATAAATTGAAGGGAAGTGGGTTCCTATTTTGAGATTACAAACATCATTTGAGATCACACACACACGCACACACACACATATATATATATATATATATATATATGTAGAGAGAGAGAGAGAGAGAGAGAGAGACGGGAAGTGGTCGGTGTTCTCCGTTGAGTGAAGAAAAAGGTCGTGGACTTTAAGGTGCTGACGATCACAAAAAAGAGGTTTCAGATTTTAGAGCAGAGGTTCTCCTTGAGGTAAGGATCCTTCTGAGTTTACTTCATCGTCCTCATGCAGAAGTCCTTGAATCCTATATATATATATATACTCATTGCTGAGGCTTCCATCATTGTTGCACCAAATCTGTTGAACTCTGAGATATAGTCCTTAGTCTTTACTGTTGGAGTAATCTAGACCTTTTTTGTCCATTTCTTTCATTTATGTTCCCTATTGTTCATATTTGTTTACCTACTGTTCATATGTTATTCATCATGTTCTTGAGCTATGTAGTAGGTTTAGGATTTTGATCTTAAAAACCTGTTTTTGCACAAGTTTGTAATATATATAAAAATAAAAAAATAAAAAAATAAAAATAATTAGAAGATATCGTTTCCACCTCAGAGGGCAGGGGTTTTAACCCCTTCGTATTGTCCAACCTAGGGCAATCTGATTTTGCGCCTTAGTTTTCGTTCTTAACCTCTTGTATTCTTAGTGGCCTGGACGAGGTGCGAGGTGTTCCCATATGGCCGCGGACTCTTCTAACCTGTTTCGTGCTTAAGGTTTAGGAGAATAGAACTGACCTAGTCTAATTCAATCTCCTGTTGTGTGCTTGAGGGTGAGAAGAGTGTCTAAATCTAGGCTTGCCCCTTATGCCAAAGATAGCAATCCACGGATGCTAACACTTGGCGTGTGCGGAGGATGACTACTGCAGACTGTTACAGTCAAGAGATCCTGGAATATGGCCGCGGACATGGGATTTCCAGGGATGATCCAACAAGCACGAAAAAGGCAACGGTGGAGATAAAAATAGCCGAGGGCAATGTAGATGAGTCAGGGTATCAAAACCTTGAAAGCCACTTATATATTAGTGTTGAGGAACAAGCGATACATGTGCAACACAAATTAAAATATATAATTCATATATACATTGTGATATTTTCATTTTTTATATAACCTTAACAATATTTAATTTTAGCATTATTTTATAAAAAAAAATAACTAACACAATTATGGATGGTTACATTCTTTCTACAAAGAATGAGGGATATTTTAATAATTTTAGTAGACTAAAAATTAAATACAACCCCTCCTCTCCATTAATATATATATAATATAGATAAGTCAACACGCTGCTAGTGGTTGTTTGCGCATAATTTAAGTAGGCACAACACCATCAATCTCACAACTCAACTCAACTCAACAAAGCCTTTTACCATTATTTGGTGTCGGTTGCATGAATCATATTTTTCCATTCTCTGTTCAGCGTAATATCCTCGGTTAATTCACATGAAATCATGTCCTTTTTTACAATACCCAACAATCTCACGTTGGACGCAATTGATTTCCAAGGGTTTACAACTGCGAGCTATATATATACGCATACATGTATGCATATACATTCAATTGAGTCGACACAATGTAATTCGATTAAATCATTGAAATACGTCTAAAACTCAATTTAAGCCTGATTAACCGAATCAAAACTTACCTTTTGAAGCAAAATCCATTTGCCCCTTCCTATCATGTTGCTAATGGGGTCGAGGTAACCCCGCCATTTCTTATATCGTCTACCTCATCGGATTCCTTTTGGTGGTTGTCGACACATCAGAGAGAAAAAATTAGAGAGAGGAAGAGAGTTGGATTTGGTGTTCCTCTCAGCTAGTCATCCACTGCATTCGTTGCGGATGTTATATATATATATATATTGTAAAAATGTAATTTTAAATGGTTAAGTGGATGTATTTAGAATTTGTGTTGGCTTTTAAAATTATTCAATGGCTCTTCACCAAATTTGTCACTTCATTACCTCATTTTGTACCACTGATTGAAAATTCATCTCAAGAAATATAAAGCCACATAAACATTCATCCAAATATTTGTAACGGAGAGTTAAAGTTAAGGTAAACTGAAAACTATTTATGACAAAAAGAAAGTTAAGTGACTTAAGTGGAAAAAAAAGTGTGACGTTTGTTGGATTTTTTCGTAAATAATCCCCCCCCCCCCCCCCCCCCCGGTTCTATGCACACATAAATCATCATCAGAATGAATAAGACAACATGTAAATTGCTATTATTATTGAATATCTACCAACTTCCTGTACAGACTTGTTAACTATCAATTACAGGGTACTAGCAGTGTTGTCGGAGAATAGATAGCACGTATAGGAATCCATCGACCTTGAAAACTGGATAGGACATATAGGTTGGTCATCATATATGGAATGTCACTATAATCTCAACAAAAAATTTCATTAAACCTGGTACGAGTGGAAATAACCACCAAAAGGTAGAAGAATCACCTGGACATAGGCATACTTGTTGAAAAAACGAACAAGAGTCTCCACTAGGTGAAACAGGAAATCTACACAGCATAGCAGACACTCATTGTTGCCAATCTTTGACCTGAATCCCCTAATCTGAAAATATACAATCAAATTGAGTTAGTAACCATACCTGTACATAATAATTCCAGCTACAATCTACAAACACTATCCCAACATAAAAACAAAAATACATTTGGCTTTTGCCATCTCAAAAATTAAACTGAAACTAATTTTAGCCTCCAAAGGTTTCATTCATTGGACCTCGACCTCTAGTTTTGACAGTTACTGAAAATAATAACAAATAACCAAAATACTCATTATGGTCTAATAATATATAAATAATGTGGCGGGGTAATGTCTAATTATATACAAATATTGGGGACTAGACTAAAACTACATAAGTCATTTCTTATGATCTATAACAGTCAACTAACGAAATAGTCAACAATGGGGGCCGAATAACAAAAAATTTTAGGAGCTAATGTCCATCTTTGACTTCAAATTTGGAGGTCAATAAACAAATGACTCAACAATTTTTGTGAGCAATTAAAGGAAAGCAAACAACGATTTCTCTACCTCCCATCGCAACGTTCTGATAGCAGCTGTAAAGAGCGATCCATAACAGATGCTACCGAAAGAAGTAGTCACAGAATACCGTAGGGATTTCATCAGTGGGTTGGAAGGCATTGATGCTGCTTCTCGGCCACCATGGATGAGAACAAGAAACACCATCCCGGACACAATCACATGCACTGTATTACAAAAAACTGCACCTGTCCAAAACAAACTCACGGAGAAAACCTGCATGTAGGAATAAAAGCATATTATATGTGACTCAAAGAAGAATGGTGTATTAATGAAACTTGTTGCACTAATAACCATATAGCTATCAAAAGATGGAATGAAGAGCAAAACTTTCCAGCTCACCACAAGAAGCCACCAGCGTCCACCATCACCTATGCTTGAAGCCACTACACCTGCTGCTCCAAAGGACCATAGTGCTAACCACAGAAGCATGACTAGCATAAATGCACATGCTACTCTCATAACTTCACGCAGATTCCATACCATCTTTACGGCTCTTTGCAGCACCAGCATGGTAAATTGAAGTCTAAAGAAAAATAACGTAAGAGTAAGGAAGAAGTGCGAGCACGTGATTGAAATTAAAAGATAACTCCACAGCCACATTACAAGTGTCGATTTTTTTTTTGGTAGGTGGGTGGGTGGGTGTGTGAGAGAAGGAGAGAGAAACTAGAATAACACCGCATCATATTGAGGACAAATTCATTAGATTCAGAGATCAAAAAATATATCCATACTTTCCATTGTGAAATAAATTAACATCTAATAGATAATTGATGGTATAGTTTTTTTTTTTTTGTAAGCACAAGTATATATGAATGATGGAAATGGGTCATATTAGGGTTTAATTGTCATTTTTAATATTTTTTATTAGTCTTTCTTTTATTTTAGTTCTTTTATTTTCTTTTTAGCCTTTTAATTAGCCTCCAAGCATGTTTGGGACTAATTAGGTATATTTTTGTTAATGATTGTCATTTTTAGTCTTTTTGGTAATTACTTGGCTACCAAGTAATTCCTCCCATATAAATACCCATGTACTCTTTATTTGGAGATTGCTTTGATTTGAAATATATGGAATTCTTGTTTCTCTCTCTAAAAGTTAGGGTTTGGTGTATTTCTTTTAGCCATTGACGTGTAGTTTACGTCAATGAATAAAAAAAATGGTAAGAGTACAAAAATTATACAAGTTCCAAAACAAAACAAAAAGAAGAAAGAAATCAAACAAGCTCGAAATGAGTCAACAAAGATACAATCATACAAAGGACTACAGGCTTAGGAATGAAACTACTCCCTCGATCATACAAGAGATTACAGGTGTGATTTTTTGGTGTTTGTGCATGTGAGAGAGAGAGAGTAACTAGAATAACACTGCATCACAGATTGAGGTCAAATTCATTAGATTTGGAGATCGAAAAATATAACCATGCTTTTTTATAAGCACAAGTATATATGTATATAGGAGAAGGCTCACCTACATCATGCTCTATACATCACCCATGCATCACGCCTAATTCTGGGCCCTAAAAAACTTTTTTTTTCAAATTTATATTTTTCCCTTGAAATTAACCTTCCAATCAACCCATATGCAAAAAATTAGGTCAAAATACATTTTGTAGCTATTTTTAAAAAATCCACAAAAACCTGCTAAAAATACTTTATTTTCAAGGGTCTGCGCCAGCAGTTTTTTGTGGATTTTTTAAAAATAGCTACAAAATGTATTTTGACCTAATTTTTTGCATATGGGTTTATTGGAAGGTTAATTTCAAGGGAAAAATATAAAATTTGAAAAAAAAGTTTTCAAGGGCCTAGAATTAGTTGTGATGTACGGTGTGATGTATAGTGCATGATGTAGGTGAGCCTCCCTCTATGTATATATATATATATATATATATATATATATATATATATATATATATATATATATAAAATTGCGAGTGTACAAGAAAGTGGACAAGTTCCAAAATAAAACAATAAAAAGAAAGAAATCAAATGAGGTTGAAATGAGTCAACAAAGATGCAATCATACAAGGGACTACACGCTTAGGAACAAAACTACTCCCTCCTCCCATGTTCCCCAAAAAAAATCCACAGGGTAGAGAATCGGAAGTTGGGGAGACTCAAAAATACAAAAGACGGCTAGCTTGACGAAGGATAGCGAACGAAAACTACTCCTCCACCCAGTTCCCCAACAAAATCCACAAAAAATATAACTTAACGAAGGACAGAGAATTTGAAGCATTTGAAACAGAGAAACAGTCAAGGTAAAATGCAAATTTATCCCGGAAGTTCAGAATAATTTTTAATTTTGGACCCAATGTTTCAAAAGTTGCAATATTAACCTTGATGTTTGAAAATTCGTGCAATCTTATGCCTCGGCCACATCTCTTCAGGAGACTTAACATAGTGGATGACTGAGCATCCTATTACCTTTTTTCATCCATTTTGTTAAGCCTCCTCACGAAGATGTGATGGAGGGCTAAAATTACACAAATTTTGAAACATCAGGCCCAAAATTGTAACTTTTAAAACACCAGGCCCAAAATTGAAAATGATCTCAAACTTTAGAGTTAATTTTGCAATTTACCCTAAAATATATAACTGCTTATGTCGTATGATGTAATCACATTAAAGCATAATTCATGGGGTTTTTTTTTTAATGAAAATGGCCCATTATATCTATATCACTTTGGCAGAATGTTGCATACTATCTATTTAATAAAATGTCACAAAGAAGACCACCCCAAGTTTCTTTAGTCATATAATTTAATTTTATTTGTTTGAGAATAGATAAACTTGATATTTCAATTTTTAAAACGTTTGTGCATCGCACGGGTTGCATGCTAGTAAGACATAATGACGATGTATCCCAAAACTTTAATTTGCTTCTTTAAAATAGGCATCCCCTCCGCCGAGCCCGACATAACCCAATAAATGAAAATAAGCATCCCAAAGGTCTCTTGTCACCATATGATGAAGGAGCACCTGGTCCACCATATTGCATCTCTTTTGCAACGATAGCATCTTTATTGAAAAGATAGTATCGATTAACCATTAAATTTCCTATAATTTTCAAAGTTTAAATCGTAAGGATGCCCATTTTCGTTGTTGTCCACGTGAAGAAAGCAACATTTAAAGGAGCTTTTGTCCTCCTCACCGCCCTTTAAGGGAATCCTGTTGGCTGGCCACCACCCAAGACTGAAAAAACCAATGTCGTCTTCTACCTACCCACCCAATCACTGGAAAGAACCCCCTCCTCCTCCTTGGTGGATCCCTCTCATATTCCTCGAAAATGGTTGTTGAGATTCCCAGTCAAGGAAGGTGACTATGGAAACGTGTCATGGACCTCATGGTTGCTAAATTTGGCTTGGGTATGGTGAGATGATTTTGATAAGCACATTTCGGTGGATTATGGGAGCACAACGAGACTTTAGCAAGATTTATTAACGTATGTGAGGTCTTTAGGGTCTTCTTGTGCTCCCGAGTAGTTTGGTCTTTTTAATGTTGGTTATTTTGCTATTTTACTGCAAAACTTTGCAAGAGAGTGATTGAATATAGATTGAGATTGAAAACAACAGTATCTGAGAATCAATGTGGGTTTATGCCTGGGAGGTCAACAATGGAAGCAATCTATTTGTTAAGGAGATTAATGGAGAGGTATAGGGAGAAAAAGAAGGATCTTCATATGATTTTTATAGATATGGAGAAGGCGTATGATAGGATACCCAGAGATATAATATGGTGGGTTAACATAAAAAAGGAGTGACTCGTAGATATATTGATGTGATCAAGGATATGTATGATGGGGCTATCACTACAGTAAGAACATCAGCCGGAGAAAGTAGTGAATTTTCAATTATTGTAGGTCTACACCAAGGTTCAGCATTAAATTCTTATCTCTTTGCTCTTGTTATGGATGAGTTGACTGGACAAATAGAAGATAAGGTGCCATGGTGTATGCTATTTGTAGATGATATTGTTTTAGTGGATGAGACTAAGACGGGGATTAATACTAGGTTGGAATTGTGAAGGGAAACTCTAGAAACAAGAGGTTTTAAAATAAGCAGGACTAAAACAAAATATGTGGAATGCAATTTTAGTAGTAATAGGAGAGAACAAATGGAGATGTGGTGAAATTGGAGGGTCAAGAGATACCTAGAAATGATCATTTTCGTTATTTAGGATCGATTATCCAAAAGATGGAGATATTAGTGATGATGTTACTCATAGGATTAGAGCAGGTTGGGTCAAGTGTAGAAGTGCTACCGGCGTATTGTATGATAGGCTTATACCTTTAAAGTTACAAGGAAAATTTTATAGGACGGCCATTAGACCCGCTATGTTATATGGGACAGAGTGTTGGGCAACCAAGAAACACAATGTGCAGAAAATGAGTGTGGCGGAGATGCGAATGCTGAGATGGATTTGTGGTAAAACTCGAAAGGATAAAATTAAAAATGAACAAATTCATGAAACGGTAAAAGTAGCTCCTATAGAAGATAAAAAGAGAGAAAATCGACTTAGATGGTTGGACACGTCAAGCGTATACCAATGGATGCTCTCGTAAGGAAGAGCGATTTAGTTAGTATTGATAGTAATACAAGGGGTAGAGGTAAACCTAAATTGACTTGGTGGGATATTATGAAAAAGGACATGATATCACGTGGTTTAACCGAAGATATTGGGCTGGACAAAATGGAATGGAAAAATAGGATTCATGTAGCCGACCCCAAATAATTGGGAAAAGGCTTTGTTGAGTTAAGTTGAGTTGAGTTAGCCCTACTCTATAAAGGATTAGTAACTAGATATTTCCTTTTTGTCCTTTTTAATCGTTTTCCTCTGTGGTGTGTTGCCCTAGGGCACACATCCCTGTCCTATAAATATAGTTGTACCCATTTGCCCATTTTGGGAAGATCACATGGTAGAGAGATAGTTATATTAATTTCTACTTTTTTCTTGGTGCCCTTTTGTCGCGTCACATTGATATCGGAGCTTAGCTCATCTACATTGATAGTGTTGCTGCTCAAATTCTAACATGGCTCCCACGAAATCCAACCAAGTTGATATGGACTGCCATATGACTTCCACTGACATTCTAAGTCTTCTCAACCCTCTCTCCAACCTATGTGCATCAACTACCCTACCATTAGCCACACCATAGTTGTTTAAGACGCAAGGTGCACCAAGGGGCAAAGGTGTCCCTGAAGCCTAGGTGCAAAGCGCAAAGCAAGGCGCGTGCCTGATCGAAGCAAGGTGCACTTTTACAAAAAATACAAAAAATATATTTTATTTATATATTACATATATAGTAATGTTATTATATCATACCATCACTAATAATTTATATTAGATATACATCTTTGATTCAATGCATAATCACAGATGAAAAAATAAAATTGTAATTGATTACGGAAAAAGGCACACCAAGGTGCCAAGGGTTAACCGCCCATATATTAAAGGGATCTTAAATATTTAGTTCCATTTGTAAAGATTTACTTGTGGCCACTCCCATAATTTTATTTTTTTAGTTGTTGGTCCTATTATAACAAATATAGGACAAGTGTCATTCTCTACAAAAAGAAAGATGGGTGGTTACAGAGAAGTTATAGGTAGTTTTGGGTGGATAGGGGACTTCTTACAATTTTAAAAACACATGGGAGTGGAACCTAATACATCTTTATAGATGGGACTAAAGCCAAAAAAAACTATATATTAAAATATATAACTTATTAAGGTGATTTAAGGTCAAAATAAATTATATAAAAAAAAAATTAGATTCAATATATATAAAATATATTAACATAATAATAAACTTGAGACTACCAAATAAGTGCAAGTCTTAAAATAAAAGACAACCACTGCCAACAAGTACGAGTCTGAGAACAAAAGTAAAGCACCAACAAATGAGTGTAATAAATCAGTCAATTAATTCGATTTTCAAAAATAAATACGGCATCATTTTACCCACTCTTTTCTAAGCATAAAGAGGCATAAAAAATTCATGAAAAGGGAAGAAATATTTGGTTTTTTTGTTCAAATTTCTTCGCAACACACAAAATAGAGCATCAAAAAGGAAAAAGAGAAAGGCGGGAACATAACGAAAAATGTGAAAGAAAAAAGATGAGCATAACCATAAATTACGAAATGAAAAAGAAAGAAAAATAACATGAAGAAAAAATAAAAAAGACCTAAATAGGACAATGAAGCAAAGAAGGAAAAAAAATAAAGAAAACGAAAGTTAAAAAAAATATCTTTTTTAGAATAAGGCAACTTTAATCGGGCGTGCCTAGGCGTGCGCCTCGAGCCCCCAAGCGCGCGCCTCTTGAAGTCACCTCACCTAAGGCTAGGCAAGGCGCTATGGGATGCGCCTTGTGCCTAGGCGAGCCTTTGACATCTATGAGCCACACTCGCCACAGTTAAGGATTTCGATCACCTGCCACATGTATCACCTAGGCCAAACCACCGAGCTGCAACCCAACAAGGCTCTCGCACATCCTATACGGACCCACAACCCTCTTCCACCCCTCTCTCAGTCATCACAGGCACAAAGGGTCGCTCCCTATTGTTAGCAACAATGAGAAATCCCTATGGTGTCTCGCAATGATTGACCCAACAGTTGTTCATTCAACAAACCGTAGGGCTATATCTGCGAAGGCTGGTGACCCTCCAACTCAACCTCAACCAACCCCAAGAGTCCCTCATACCAAACGTGGACCACCTTTGTGGTTTGCATATGCTCCTCGACCTCAATCGCGAATGCCCCACCCACAACTCGGATGTGGTTTTGGTGGAGAGGATAGCTCCTCTTCATATTCCCTGGCCAATCGACGCGCATTTGACCATTTCAGCCCCCACAAACCCCGATTCTATGAGAGGGTACCAACAGAAGAGGAGAGAAGATCGATTTGGGGGACTTTGCAGGCACGGAGTATAGCAACGAGATCCTGCCTCATTCTGATCCGGTGTCACTGCCATAACATATTGTCCAAGAAGATATTAAACGGTCGAAGCGTGATAAGTGGAAGACAATGCGTTGTTCACTCGAGGATTTGAGCTCCAAGGCACCCATTAGTGCCCCGATACCAACACCTTTGCTTCATATGCCATGGTTGGGGACATAAGATGGACGAGTGTCCGATGCATATGATGAGACAGGTCGTAGGCCACCCAAAGAGGTTTCGAGGTAGCACTTGGGAGGTTGAAGGCCATGTGCATTATGTTTTGTAGATATTGATAATGAATATGTGAGGATTCCAGCGAGGAGGATGAGTTTGCAACCAACCATCTTGGCTACGCCTCGAGATTTTTGGCAACAAGCTTACAAGGCAACATTCGAGTTGAGATTCCAATATTTGATGGGAGGATGAACCTGCACGCCTGCGAAGAGTGGCTAGATCCCATAAAAAAGGTCTTCAAGTACAATCTGATAGGGGTCAAGTGTGTTTGATTAGAGGCAACTAAGTTCCTGGGTTATGCAAAAGTGTGGTGAAACGAGGTTTGGCACTGGAGATAATATAGAAGGATTTGAGCCAGTTCACTCATGGTCGATGATGTGACACTCGCCGAGGGAGGCATTCATACCCCAATCTTATCATCGGGATTTGTTCACTCAGCTTCAGCCATTTTCGTAGAGCCCATTATCAATCATTGATTACCATTCCAGTTTTTTTTGCTTTAAAGTATATTGTTGTGCGACATTCCATTGATGGTGAAATTCATCGAATACGCTCAGAGGTAAAAACCTCCTGTCAATCCCATGCGCCTTCGAAGGCTCCTAAGCAACATGCAACGTGGGCAAACAATCAGGGCCTAAGGCGACAGTGTTCCAAGAAGCAACGATCAGTTCTAACTATCAACTTAGCGGAGGAGCACGAGGCAAAGGCTCAAAAGGAGGTGACTCAAGAGGTATTGGTGATGCACACAATTTGGATCCCACAAAATGAGGGAGGCCTTCTTCTTTGAGCTCGTGGTTGAACTCTTTCTTAGTTGGGGAGTGTGACGTATGTGGCTGTGCGGTCCACGATCTTTTTGCGCTCCCAAGTATTTTGGTATTTTTAGTGCTAAATGGTTGTTTTGTTATTTTATTAGGTTACTTCTGCGTTTTACCTTTTTAGTATGATGTAAGCCCTACTCTATAAAGGGTTAGGTTCTAAATATTTCATTTTTGTCTTTTTTAGTATTTTTTTTCCTCTTTTTAATGTGTTGCTCTAGGCCCACATCTATAGTCTATAAATATGGTTGTACCCACAATCATTTGGGAAGATCACATTAAAGAGAGAGAGTTATATCAATGTGTGTTTGCTGGTGGTGCCATTTGTCGTGTTACGTCACTTAAGGTGAGGGGATCCTGCACATTAGATAGATTTCCCAACTTCGTTGAAAATTTGTGGGGTGGGATGTGTGATTATGGGAAGTTAAAGGAATGACTTTCCATGTTTATTTAATAATCCAAGGGGGTGGGGTTGTAACTTTTCAAATTCATTAAATTTTTAGAAGAGTAAATTTTTGGTAAATTTACAAAACTAAGGGAAAGGCTAGGGTGGTTAGAGAGCTTCATCGGAAATCAGGTCAACATCGTGCGTCGCTTTAAATGGATGTTGGCGAAGTGTAAGATGAGGCCAATGGTTAGGAAGGTTGGGTTCGTAACAGAGTTCGCAGACTGACTGAACAAATATAGGGCACTCGTCGGGCATAAGCAAAGGTTATCATAAGATCTAGGGTTTCCATAAGATGAGTGTGAGGGTAGTCAGATCTAGGTTTCCATAAGATCTCTTGATTGTGGCGCGGGGAGAGTGTCTTTCGAGCGTGGGCACCCATTGGAGGGTGTCAGCGAAGGTCGGCAAGTGCCGGGGGTAAAAGAGGTTTGGGTGTTTTGTGATGATGGGGTCGGACAACGACTATGCATCGCAAAGATTAGGGCCATATATCAGTGTAGAAAAAAGGCGAGGGTTGGGTAAATGGCCGACTCGAAACTCTACGTGAGTTGGTGCCTTGCAACTGCAGTAAGGAGAAGCCAAGACGAACAGGGTTGACAACAGGGAGGCATCGGGTTACGGCGCAAGCTATTAGAGCGTCTTGTGTGTAGTCGCCACTGGAGGTTACAATGGCGGATGTCCATGCGGATTTGGTGGTTGGGATGGTGGGGGGTAAGGGTTATGGCTAACGCTTGAATCTGGGTCGAAATTTGGCAAAGTTCTAGAAGGCGCAAGGCGTGGTCAAGGCGTAGAGGTCGAGGCTCAAGCCTTAGAAGCCTAGGCGTAAAAAGGCGTTTTCCCTTTTTTTATTATTTTAATTATTCTAAGGCTAGTAATATAATAAGATAATACATACCTTGAATTTTGAAAATATATTCATATGTTTGGTAGTCATCTTTCTCATACGCATGCTCCATAATTAATATACAAAATGTATTTCTCAACATTTGATAAGCAATGTACAAAATTTATTTTCATCATTCAATAATCAATATCAATAATCATTCAATAATCGATAATCAATAATCAATACAAAATGATTCAATATAAACAATGTAATTTTCACCTTTCAAATGAAATAAATAGACTTTTGGACAGAAGTCGATCTGCTATGTTAGGGTTTTTTTTTTGGACAAGAGGCAGATAAAGGTAGAAAGGTTTGGAATACTTGTTGTCTTTTGATTGGTTTGGACGAGATATTGGTCTGGTTTGTAAAAAAAAAGTCTTTAAAAGGCGACATTGTTTCACTAAAGAGTTTTTTTCATAAAAAAGTGCGCCTTGAACGTTTTACCAAGAATATGGCGTAGGCGTGACGTTTCTCTCAAGCTTCAAGTCTAGGCGGAGCCTAAGCGTGGCTTTTAAAACACTAATATTTGGTTAACCGCTTACTCCACGAGAACAGATTTTTTTAGCGGCATTATTTATTAGTCGAGATACAATATACCTTATATACAAGTGATGTGAACATATAATATATTTTAAACTCTAAGCCCTTACTTATACTAAACTCACAAGTCGTCATAATTATGTAAGGATTAAAAAAGAAAGGAATAATGTAAAACTAAAAAAACATGAAAAGATAAAATAAAAGACAATATATTCTCCCTCTCTCTCTCTCTCTCTCTCTCTCTCTCTGTGCAAGCTAGTTAAGCGACCCGAGAGGAGGGAAAACCCATGTACTTGAGAGAGAGAGAGAGAGAGAGAGAGAGACTATGCTAAAAATATACATAAAATGAATGTTTCCTTGTATAAATATTAAAGATTCCATTTTCAACTAGTTTAGAACCTTAAGAGTACAAGAAGGGGGGGGGGGGGGGGGGGTGGGGGGGGGGGGGGTGGTCAACTTCATATGTTGAGATATAAAACATTGACGAGATATATATTAAGTTGATATTTTTAAATGACAAGTTTTGTTTAGGGTTCCAAAACACACCCGAAAGTGAGTCATTGTAATAAGCAACGAAAAGTTATTACCCAAATAACATATAAAGCCCTTAAACAACTAAAACATAATAAGTTTTAAAAACGTAATTATTTTTTGTAAGCGAACCATTCTCTAAATGTTTTTTTCAACATTGAATAAAGTTTAAATCCTTGTGCCTTTACTCACGTAAAATTTCTAAGTCCACCAAATGAAAGAGTCAAAACTAGTAACATAACCAACAATTTGTAATCAATTTACTAATATAAGGCGAATAGCAACCAACACATTGGCGAATTAGTCAAAAATTAAGTTTTTAATAAGATGTTAAAAAATTAATTAACAAGGCACTCCACAAGCAGCACTACCCCTACCCGCCAATGGCAACCTCATAACCTTGAAGTCCATTCAACTAAACGTCATTCCACACCCTCTCACCGGTTTTCCCGCCTCTTAAACCCAACAAATCTACATTTACCGATCAACTCCAACCCACTCATTGCTGAATATGACCTAGCAGCTAGTGAACTTCCTACACATGAAATATCCCCACCTCTCCGACACGCGCATTGTGTATGAATCACCCTGCCGAACCCCCTCCTCCAACGTGGTCCTCATTGAGGGAAAAACACCAATCAAGCTCCCTAAGCTACCCAACGACAATCAATCCATCGCATCCGCCCCATCATCTCAGTCTAACATCGGACGTGACCATGGGCAACCGATCCCAAATTGAATTCAACCCTGACCACCCCGCCGCTTAAGTATTTGCTGACTTTACGCCCATTCAAGTGGATGGAGATGATATTATGATCCCCAAAGAAAAGCTCCCAAGAAATCAATTTTTCAGTCACCCCGATTACAAAGAATAGGGCTTATCAAACCTTATCGTCAGCCCAAAATTCCCCATGACACACAACCGGGCCCACCTGTGCACCATCCGTCCTGGTGACGCTTATCGCCTTAGCCCACCTCCAGCCCGCCACCACCTACGAAAGATAGCAAACCGAGAGCCATCCTTGGAGCCATGCAACACTCGTGGCCGAATGACCCGACAACTCACGAACTTCCCACACCTAAAATGATCCGTCATCTCAGCCGACATCGGACGTGACCATAGGCAACCCAATCCATTGCATCCACCCCCATCATCTCAGCCGACATCGGACGTGACCATGGGCAACCGATCCTTGATTGGATTGATTGAATTCAAGCCTGTTTGCTGACTTTCCACCCACTCAGGTGAATGGAGACTATATTTATAACTCCCCAAAACAAGCCCTTGAGTATCAACTTGTTGGCCACCCCAATTAGAAAAAATGGAGGCCTATCAAGCCTTATCAACGGCTTAGAATTCGCCATGACACGCCATCGAACCCACCAGTGCACCACCTACACAAGTTTGTCCATGATGTGGCCGTGTGCCCCACCTATCTTAAAGGTACATCCCACCGCCTCGGCCCAACCTCCAGCCCGCCACGATCCACAAAAATAGACAAACTGAGAGCCATCATTAGGGTTATGCAACATGCGTTAATGATGACATAGAGTGCCCCGATGATGATGAACCTTCTGACAACATGGGACGTTTGCTCCTTTTAGAGTGTAGCATGCAGGGTGACATTCGAAGTAATGCCCACCTTCAAAGGACGTCTTGCTACCGATGCTTTCACTGATTAACTCAATGTCCTACCGATGGTCTTTGTGTACAAGTGTGTTTCGAGTGCCCGTTGTGTTCACCTTGATGTTACTAAATTTTAGGGTTTTGCATAAGTTTGGAGACAAGTGTTCACCCGCCGTCGCACACTTGACAATCAACTTCCTCCCTAAACGTGGGTCGTGTTAAAGTCCAGCCATGCACAAGCAGTTTCGCCCGTGCAACGATGAATGTGACCTCTTTGGAAACTTCGCCAAGGCACGCTTAACGACTATACGAAGTGGTTTAACTCCTCTTCACTCAAGTTGTGCCCGACAACCAACGAGTGGGTCGCTACATCAACGACCTTCAAACACAAATCAGCTAAAACCTGCTCACCAAGGAGGTTCCTACAGTTCTTTGAAAAACGGAGGTTCCTACCGTTTAGGGTTTAGGCTGCTTATGACTTATGAGTATGCTCTCCGTATGGCTCCATATCCTGATGTGTCCTCCATGGAAAATCTCCCATCCGAGCCCGACCCTAAAGAAATGCAAGTTACAACCCTTGTCTAATGCACCATTCCATTATTTAAGAGTTCATGTTTATCTCTAGGTATTGATTATTATTTTAAACTCTTAGTTTAAATCCCAAATTATCTAGGATTATCTATTAGTTCTTTCTTTGATCAAGGACTCTAGTCAATATGAATAAGACCATTGGCAAACCATTGTAATCATTCAATTTCAATGAGAGTTTGGTGAAAGTGGGTTTACATCATTTTTTAATAACGAGACGAGATTTTAGCTAATGGACTTTAGATGGAAAGCATGACACTTGAGAGTTCAATTTGGATTTAATAACTAGTCTAGATTTTAGCAACATGTGTGTAATTAGTTAATTTCTAAATCCAAATTGAACTCTCAAGTGTCATGCTTTCCATCTAAAGTCCATTAGAGATCCCCTTACTAATACAGTTAAAAGAAAAAGAAAAAGAAAAAGCCTTTTCTAAAAGAATAATTCTTAGTGTACTGCATGTTGAAACCAAATTGAAACCGCATACATATGTGTCATATACGTGTGCATCCAATAACCTGAAATTGTGGAGTTGTGGTTTGGATGGACTTTGCACTCTAAAGAAAGGCTCCCCCTCTTGGAAGTTTATCTTCTGAAATAATCACTCTTCAAGAAGCAATATTGATCCTATAATACTTTAATTGTTGAGTTAAACTTTGTAGAAAATAAAACAGGTCGAAATAAATAAAAAAACATTTCAAATTCTTTTATTTCTAAGAAATTATGCCAATCCAATTTCCAAGAATTCCGAAATAATTTTGGAAAATTCCTACAAAATTTCTTAAATATGTTCCCAGAAATTTTCAAAAAATGGTAAATCATTGAAATTTTTTAAGAAGTTTAAACTGCTTCTATTTTCCAAATTTTAAAAATTCAGATATTGGCAGGAAAAAAAATCTCATTTTGGCAGGAATTTTGGACGTTTGAAATAATTGGAAAAGGGAAAACATTTAAATTTTTAGAATTTTCATAAAAAATCCAAAGGCACTTACTCTAATTACATTCAACTGAAAATCAAGCCAGCACATTTTAGAGTTAAGACTAATTCTCAAAGCTTGAGCAAGGTTCTAAAAAGCATGAGGTGCGGGGCGGGCGTGGGATGGACGCCAAGGCCTAGGTGGGCCTAGGCGTGGGATGGACGCCTAGTACTTTGAAATTTAAGTTATTAATAATTAATATTAATTTACTTCTAATATTACTAACATTCCTTTAAATTCCCATACATAAATAAAAGACAATACGAATCAAAGTTCATTACGATATATAAAACACTAATAAACTAATTAATCACAACGATTCATAAATATTACACACTGAAAAGATTGACAAATTAAAGATAAGTAAAAAAATGCTACTAAAATCGTTGCGTATATACATTGAAACGTTCATGCATATGATATATAGATAAATTTAACATATATTTCTACGTATATTTGTTTGCTACTGAAATCAAATGTACTTTCGATGCGTGATGCACAACTGGGGCAATTTTTTTAAAAACGAAGATTTTTTTTCCATTTGGTCCACTTTCGAGATGCCTACCCCATGCCTTGCGCCAAGGCACGCCTTGTAGAACACTCAGCTTGAGCACATCAAAAGCTGGAAAGTGAAACCTCAGAAGTTAAAAATGTATCAGTGATAAAAAAAAAAAAAAATTACTATCCCCTCTCCTCCAATTGAGAGAGGAGAGAGAGAGGAGGGGAAAGGGTTGTATTTAATCAGGTGAAAAGGTTCTATTGGTCGCAAGGTAAACCTTATCAGTAATCACCAGATTATATATACATTACATTGTACAACAAAGTTTCATTTATAAGTGAACTATTTCAAGCATTATAGAAGGGATACAAACATGATCACTCTAATCATAGACAAAATACAGCGATAAACTACAATTTAAATACATAAACCAAAATAAGAACACCCAATTTTTACCTGTCTATAACTGAGATGACATACAAGAACTGCAGACCAGCACCAATAGCAAAAGCGACACCCCAGAAGAATTGTTCTCCCCAAAAACACAAAACACTAATGACAGCGAGATAGGCAGTCAAGATATGCACCGTGAACTTCATCATCTGATTCGCACGGGAACCAAGCAACAACATCCATGTCCACCCAAGAACTGTCCCAACTGCACCAGCCACAGCATACAACGGCCAGTAATCCTCTGTCAAACCCTCTTGATTCTCAAGGAACCCAGTTGTGTACTGATCTATGTTAAGCCTATCCTTCTTCCTAAACCTATTAAGCCCAAGTACCCCAAGAGTCAGACCTATCAAAATCAAATGCAACACAAATATTCCCAACCAAAACACATCTCGCCAATGGCGCGAAGCCTCTGGAGTTACTCCCGACGACAACGAATTACTTCCATCGATACTTCTATGACCTCGCCCAACATTCTACAATTCAATGCACAAGACAATTATTATATATAAAAACGGCATTTCACAAAAAGCCCATGATTTATTATCTATTAGACTTTAGTCCAACATATTATAAAACAGAACATTTTTTTACGGATTACAAACTATTTTTGAACATATATATTAAACTAAAAATTAATTAAAACACTTTCTTAGGGATCAAAATTATTTTTGAAAATACATTGGACTAATTTTTTGAGGACCAAACATTAATTAACCCTATATAAAATGTCCTATATACGACTTCACTTATGCACAAAGTGAGTAAATATAGTGAACAAAGTGAGTATAGCATTTTACAAATCAAAAACAGTAAATCACACTGAGAATATTGTATATAAGTGATTACACATATGTATAGATCTAAATTAGTGAGTTGGTGAGTGTATTAGATTAAGCATGAATAAATTGTACTTCTATTACTGATGGATTGAATGAACCTGCTGAGCGGTAGTGACGGAGGCGGAGTCATCATCGTCGGAGAGGCTTTGGGAATTGCTCATGCTGTGAAGGATGAGAGAATTTGCATCGGTGGGAAAATAATTGATTATTATTAATATAGAAATGAAGCGACAGGAAAAAGTGTTGATTAGGGTTTTATATGAGTGCAGATTTAAGACGCTTGGAATTTGGGTGGAAAAAACTGAAACTCAACGGTAATGTAATGTAATGTCATGCGTCTTAAAGGGGAAATGGGACGCGCCTCTAAGTGCGTGATTAAGAATATATGATCCGATTAACACGAATCATTAAACCCCTCACATGTGCCTGTTTTATAATATTTTAATGCTGACTCGACTTACAAACTTTTGGGGGGCTGAAGTTCATGAAAAACTAAATTTTTTTATCTATCATTATTTGTTTGTGAGGTTGGATAAGTTAGTTTATATGGTCTAATCCATCCATAACTTGGTCGCCCAAGGATAAGGACGTTAATAAATAAATCAATTTGGGATGAGTCATTGTTCAGCACGAGAAATATGTGAACAAATTTAGAATCCATCTTCTGCACCAGTTGACCAGCGGGTATGACGTTTCGTTTTTGCGTGGTGGCCAATCTTTGCAATAATAATGAAAAGGGAGGAGGCTGACCCAACATTTTGTATTTATAATTTGCCAATTCAACCTCGTTTGCTATTAGTTTTCTATAGAGGTTTCTCTCAGTACTTTCTTTGCATATCTTCTTCTTAGGCCATTTATTCATAAATGACATGCACATGGACATATGTCAACCATTTTGGTAATGACAGTATACTATAAATTAGAATTGAGGTGCAAATTTTAAATAGTGTATTAGGTTTTAGTCCCCATTTTAATAGTTCATTAGATTTGAATTCAATTTGTTCCTTAATGTATTATTTGTTTTGTTTTGGTCCTTAATTTATTGATTCAGTTCCAAATTTACCCCCAATGTTCCTCATTTGTGTCTAATAGGCTTAATTTTTATAACAAATTATTTTGTTATCTCTAATAAAACTATATTTTTACCCCAAGATGTTGATGGCTTAATATAAACACAAATAGTAGGTCGGAAATCGACTATACAAATACCTTGTACTAATTAAATTATAGGTCGGGATCTGATTCTATAATTATATAATTACTTGTTTATGTTTAAAATAATCTCAAAGTAGCATTAAATTACCCGAATACACTTATAATGACTTTTATAGTACTATGTGTGAAATATCTACTAATTTTAACTTTATATTTTTACTTTCTATGATTGATTGTCGGCTATGATTCGCAAATAAAAATACTATCGAAAGGTTTTGACAGATTTCGGCTCAAGCACTTGTCATTAGTAAGCTTTTAGTTTACAAAGGTATCTCATACCATCATCACCTCCCTTAAATCAGGTATAACACATATATGTCTTGTTTCCTACCTCAGACCATAACTCCAAAATGTAAACGTAATTAAAAGAATACAACCATGAATTGTGAAACATAATTTAATTAATCAGAGTGTTAATCGATTAATTAATTAAACATGATATGGTTCTTTAAAATAGGATCTTGAATCATCATGATAATCACATCTTCAAATCATATTTTTCACCTATAATCATCATGTGAAAAATAAAAAATAATATAATCACATACATAACCCAACTCAACTATGAATTTGAAATTCATTCTTATACCTTCATTATGTCACTGCTGGAAAGATTAGCGAAGCAGTCAACCTTAACGATGTCCGATCGGACTGAATTTCGAACAACGACTTCATCTTGTGTACGACAAGAACATATTTCAATTTCAGCGTATTCCAATTGTTAAATCTTCTTTTACAGTCAAAATACTATTCCGAAAATTAACACACATCGAGTCTTTGGATTTCTCTCCCTTATCCTATGATTTTATTATGTTGTCTTTTTGTGAGTCTTAATAATGGAAAATCAGTCACTTATTTATAGGTATGGATAGACCCAAATCTCCAATAGTTACTTAATCTCAACCATCCATCAAGATAGATACCCAAGAGTCCTTTTAGCTCTTGGTATTTGGAATACCCGTTCATTAACCAAAGTGACTCTTAGTATTAATATAATTATGGAACACATTATGGAGAACTATTATTTCAAATAATTCTAACATTCTCCCACTTGATCCATAATTATCATAAGGCGTACAATATAGCGGAGGCGCCATAAGGTTATCATGATTTTAATTTTGAGTACGTTCAGATGTCGTGCGGGTAAATATCAGAAGTTTTTGTCACCAGGCATATCCGAATTTCGGGGACAAAATTCCTTTTCAAGGGTATGTAACATCCCATATTTCTAGCAATACTTAAATTACACGTGTTGCGATAATTTAATTAAAATTACAAAAATAAAGTGAATTTAAATAAATATTAATTAGCAAGAAATGGATTAATATTTATGTGTTATTATATTTACCTGTGTGATGAGTAAATGAAATTGTATTATTTTAGTCGTAAGTGAGTAAAAGCGACGGATTGATAGTATATTATTCGGGACGCGCGTGTGATGTTGTGTTGGGAATAAGATGGTAAATTGATGATGGGTGACTCGGATGATGATTTCGAGCGCACGGTTGATCCAAAATAAGTGAATATAGTTACAATTAAGTATACGGGGGTAGTGATTGGGTTCCGGAGACTTTTTAGACGAAACAGGACCCGCGTAAGGGTATAAGTGTCATTTTAAGCTTATATAATGGAGGATTAGGGTTGAATGAAAAGTCATTTTACCATGATAAAATGTTTCTTTGTGATACCAAGAGCGTAAGAGAAAATTCAAAAGAAAAATAAAAGGAAACTCAAGGAATTTCAAGTGGAAAACGAAGGAACTCAAAAGGAGATCAATCGGGAGAGAATCGTAGGAGATTTTTGGACTGGATTAACATCGTCAAACAAAAAATTCAGACTCTACAAAGGTTTAAGACAAGTAGTTATCTTGCTAAATGATTATGTATATATTTCAATTCCTATTATGATTGGGAAGTGATTTTTGGGTGGGATACATGTACAATTGGGTTTTTGACAATTGATTTCATTAAATATATGTGTGATTATGAGGATTTAAATATGGAAATTGGAATCTCATGTAGATAAGTGAATTCTTGATTTAAAGGGGTTGAGAAAATATGAATCATGGTGTTGTTGTGAGAATTTCATAATATGTGGAAACTAAGGCTAAATCCCATGTAGTGATCAAGTGCAGTTGAATTTTATATTAAAATGGATTTATTTTATGTTTAGGATTCATGAGAATTGGTAGTTATTGCAAAAATATGAATTGAGGATTGATTGGTTGGGATTAAACTTATTGAAACTCGAATTTGGAAGAACTGTGCAGTCTACAGGGGCGAACCGATTCACCCTTAAGCCGAGCCAGTTCGACTACACTGCTACAACCAGTTTGGGTTGTTTGATGGAATATGTTCGTTATTTAAATTCGGTGAGTAATTTATGATGTTCGAAAATAATTTAGGACTTCTGGAAACTTAAATGAATTATTATTATTATTATTATTATTATGGCCTTGGGTTAAATGGGATTCTATTCGGGGTGAAAAATTAGAGTAATGGGGATGAATGATACTGGGGAATTTATTATGCAATTGTGATGAAAAATTCAAAAATACGGGGATACCGCGGGTGGAGTAAAGTACGTGTCCAAAAATAATATATTGGCAATCAATTAATTAAATAATTGAGAATCATGATTTTGACTTGAAAATGTTAGGCTAGTGGATAATTAGGCACAGTTAGCCAGAATTATTGAAAATATATACCGGTATAGAGAAAGTATATATGTGTTATTATATTTGTTTATATGATATAATTATTTGAACATGCACTCTAGCATTATTAGTGGAGGTTGAGCGATGTGGGTGATCTTCCCTAGCGAATATCAACAATCTTACTATCGGCCCAGGTCAGAGCGCCATGCATGTGCCTTGTGAGGTTGAAGTTTGAAGTGAAGTAATTTTGGTATGGTTATAACTCAATGTAAAAGGATTATGACAACCTCCAACACGTTTACGATATGTCGAGTTCGGTGTGAGATTCCGACTCGGTATCCCGGGATGATGTGTGTATACCCTGGTGCATATATATATATATATATATATATATATATATATATATATATATATATATATATATATATATATATATATATATATATATATATATATATATATATATAGACACACACACACACACACACACACACATACACTGGTATATGCCACTAATGTGTGAACATTGAATTAATAACTAGAAAATTATTTGGAATGAATCGGTAAATAATAGTTGAGAATTATAATTGTTGAAAGCTATCTGAAATTAATTGATTAATTATAATTGAGAATTATAATTATTAAACGGATGTGATAACTAATTTCATAAAATATGCGTAACACAGGGTAGCATATGGACTTAAGGATATTGGAGACTAGTTAGGCTGGGTAGCATAACTAGGGATTAAAATGTATACGTTAGGTGTGCACTATAGTTGAGTGGTGAGGACTATCTCATGTGAGTGCGACACCAATTTAAATATGGAAGAATGTATTCATAATTATTATGCATTTTAATTACTTGCAAAAAAAATTCAAAAGATTCTGAGCTCTGACCTGTGTTAAAATATTTTCAAAAACGTTTAGGTGTCCAGGCACAGGGATGCCAAGCATGATTATCACTTCCAGGTCATTGAAACTGCAACAGCTATGGAATGTTGCAAGGATTGTTTAGCCGTTTTCTATCTTTGATATTCTAGATAGGATTCAGTCAGTTGTTATCCGAGGGTGTCACCTAATGTCAATTTTTATTCCAGTGTATTTACATCTGTTGTGTTGGATATTATATTAGATTGTAAACCAATGGTTTATTCGGTTAATAGATTTTTATTATATTCCGGTATTTAGATTTGATTATTTGATTGTGCAGTTAATTATTTCCCTGGAATGGTTTTACTTACGGTAATTTATTTAACTTTTAAAACTGATGCACGGCTTAATTAAATAATAAGTGGTTAGTAATTAATTAGTATTTAACAGTGATAGTAAGAATGAGCCATTTGAGATTCTTGTTTTATTTTTAATAAGTGGAGTGTCACATTATTATATTGTGTCGTATTTTAATAAAAAAAATACGATTTCATATCACCTCATAATATATGCTCAAAATATTTTTATTTACTTTAACCCTTATATTGAATATATTAAAAAAATGACATACATTTGACTCGTAATAAGTTCAAAATATTTTGATGTTTGAATGTAATTTTGAAAAAAAGGGCCAAGCAGGTTTAAAAGAAATCTTACTTTCCTCTTCACTATTTTGTTATTTAGTGATTCATTCACCAATTCAGTCCACTATTCCATTCATATAGATTTTTTTGTAATTAAATTAGTTATATTCCAATGCACATCTTTATCTCTCCCGTAGCCATCATTCGTTCATATCTAAACCACAGTCCATATCTACCTATCATAAATGAAAAGGTAATGTGTAAAATAAAATCCAGATAACAGTTTTGTTAAACTAATTAGCTACGAAAAATTAAATAGAATTAATTAAATTATATCAAAAGTTTTGAAGCACAAAATATCAACCTCACATATCTATCAAACATAAAAGTACCTTTCTCAGTTAGCTATATGTAATACCCCGTGATTTCTAATGATGTTAAAATGGGTTATATTTTAAATTAATGGATTAATTGGATTTTATAATTAATTAATTCATTGGGGTTTTATCCGAATGGTGGATATTAAAATGTAAAATGTATGATTATGAATATTACTTAAAGATATTTAGGTAATATATGAATGTGATGATTATTGATAATTGCTGTGAGATATAAATTCGGTAATTTGAAATTTTAGTCAGACGCGGTATGGGACGTGTCGGGACTAATTTGTTAAATTAAAAAGGAAATTTATTTTC
The DNA here is from genome assembly GCA_949130495.1 of Sambucus nigra. Classification (NCBI taxonomy): domain Eukaryota; kingdom Viridiplantae; phylum Streptophyta; class Magnoliopsida; order Dipsacales; family Adoxaceae; genus Sambucus; species Sambucus nigra. The sequence continues at coordinate 264,820,918 of OX422209.1, read as the reverse complement.
TATCAACCTTATAGTCGTTTCGACTGTGTCGTTGCATCCGAAAGGTTTGAAATAGTCAGAAAAGTCTATTTGGATGTTGGTTGTGGGTCTCGGGTTATTTAGAAATGAATAGACAACCCAAAAGGGCATTTTAGTCATTTTTATAGGGGGTAAATAGTGATTTCGGATTTTGTCCTATTATAAGTATTTGAAGATTAAGTGTACGTGGGTTATTCATCTCATCTACACAAAATAGAGAAGTCATCTTCCTAGAGAGAGTAAAAGGTTGCTTGGGAAGAGAATAGTTTACTTGGGAAGGAGAAGAACTAAGAACCAAGGGTCACCACCACCAACCACCACCGGAGGTTGACCGGAGAAGGGAGAACCACCTGAGATATACTACACCAAAGGATCAGACCTTCATTAGAGGCAAGTGTTTGATAATGGCAATCTAATTTTGTATATTGTCCATGTTAGAATAGTTATTAAAAGAGATGATTTTTCATGTTTGGAAGAAATAATGGAGTTGTTAAATGGATTTCTGGAAACTAAAGATATATAGGAATCAAACTCATGTTGTAGGTAGTTAGTTATCCATGAAATAATCATGTATCTGTTGAAGAAATTCTGAAAACCATTAATGTGTTCTTGAAGATAATATGTTGATAATTTTCTGGAAAAAGTGGATAAAAACATGATTTTAATTCAATCTCGTGATGATTCTAGGATGTTTAGAGCATTAGAAATCATTCATATATGTTGATATATCATGTAGTAAGGATTATAAGTCATTTGGGTTGTTAATATGAAGGATTGAATGATAAAAAATGGCTAAACCCGTAGTTGCAGAAATGCAGAAAAACTGGACTGATACCTGGGTGATCGATCGATCGACCCCCTGCCTTCGATCGATTGACCTCCCCAGGATTGTTAAAGTTATTTATTTTTAATGTTGATTCTTATCCCAAACCTTTTGTAGATCTTTGGTGATTGTTAATTGGATATTATGGGACTTAGAGAAGATCAGTAAGCCCTGGATAAGATTTGAATTAATTTGATTGGGATTGAATTGATTAGAATAATGATAATTAAATTAAAGGAATTTCGGTTACTAGATTCATTTGTTGGATTCTAATTGGTATGAATGAGGATTTAAGATAGGACCAGTAGGGGTGATTGAATATAACACCTGGGTATCCTTAAGTTTACAAGAGGGTTTAATCCTAAGTGAAAGAAGATGTGTTTATAAGAGATTTGAAACTATTGGTTTTAACCCTAATTAAAGGGAGAGTTTAATTCGTAGTACTTCGGGAAAGATGACGATATGGACCAGTAGGGTATTAGTGACTTCTTACTGAATATATGTTGAGGAAAAACCTATTTGAACCTTGAGTATTGAGTGAGGCTCGAGGGTTAATTAAATTAAGAAGTAAAGTTATGATATTTTAATACGTGGGATTTAAAGAGATATAATGATACGTATGGGAATCATCTAAGAGTAATATCAGTACCTTGTTGATAGTATATTATAGGTATGATAATGCCTATTTAATTGATTGATGATCATGTGTATGACATACCTAGCTTACTTGCTATCGACGGGAGGTTTGCGCGTGAGGGCAGTCATATCTTGATGAATCCATGGGATCTTTGATTTGTCGCTCAAGAACATAGGTCTATGAAAGACTAATCGGGGAGTTGATAAGTCCGCTGACTATGGGAACGTAGGTATGTGCGTGGCCCGTGGGTATGAGAACTATGTTCGCCTCCAATTTGTATGTTGTTGTTTGTGGTTCGAGGAATCCTTATCGAACCTTTAGTTCCCTATTCGGCGACCAACGATATTGGGACATGATAGCAGAGTAATGCATTGCACCACAGCAGTGACTCGGGGACCGTATTATATATGTATATATATATATATATAATGAATTAAATGAATGAATGGATATATTTTGTGGTTAAATAATCTACTGTATGATAATTGCAGATAACGGTGAATTGAGAAAAGAATTGAAGTAAGTTAATGAATAGTTATTGAAGAGATTAATTCATATTAATGAGAAATGATTCAGGTTAACGGGAAACGATTTATATAGAATGTAAATGAATGATTATACGACGTATGGTATGGGACATACGGGGTTATAATCTGGGATGAAATCATATTATGGAAATCAGTAATGAGGAACCATTAACTAGGAGGTTAATAGGAAACGTTAAGTGTGCACTCTAGTTGAGAGGTGAGAATAGCAAGTGAGAGTTGGATACTAACATGTACATAATAAATGCTTTGTTGCACTTATTAAATACTTGCAGTTTTCAAAATCATTTTCACAATCGGGCTCTAACCCGTTTCCTTGCATATTTTCTTTTCTATTGTATCTTCTATATCAGGTGTCCAGCAGCAGGGACGCCAACCTTAGCGGATTATGATGAGCTATGGAGTTTTGCTTAGACGCCTATCTTCATTTGATTCACAGTATTCTCTTAGTTGGGGCATGCCGCCCAAAGGATTTTAGTTATCACTTTCTATCGGAGTCGTATACTATTGTGTTCGTGTCATTTTAATACATTTGTTATTGTTGGGATTACTGTAATGGATTAATATTATTTGAGAATGTTTATTCCAATTGCATTTAAATTATTTTGTGTTATCTGTTCAGTTATAAGTGTTGTAGAATAAAATGTGTTGTGTTATTCTTAAACTAAAAATGGATTTGTTGAAATTAAAATTTGGAAAGTTTTTAACACCGGCTTAATTGGGTATTTGGTGAGTTGTAAATGTTTTCGACAGTGATGCTAAGAATGAGCCAACTGTATATTCTGTTTTAATTTGGTATGGGACTTGTCACCCGGTATTTAATTAGGCGGGGTGTTACACTATACCTGGATTAGAATTAAGGGCATGTTTGACAAAAAAGTGAAAAAAAACTAATGATTTTAGGACAATTGATTCTAAGGCAAATAATTTCAAGGCAAATCAGTAATTTTTAATATGTGTGTATTTGATACAAGTTGGAAAATCGTCAATTTCTCACCTTTTTCTACCAAACACAAAAGCGAAAAATATAAATAAATGTGGAAAATTTATTTAGAGAATATATATGTGTGTGTGTGCGTGTGTGTTGTATATTTTTTGTTAATATTATTTATGGAATATATATACACACACATATATGAAATATACGAAATATGCGAAATATGTACTTATATGAGCTATACAAATTATATACATATACGAAATATACAAAAGCAAACATATACATATATGAAATATACAAAAATATATGAAATATTTAAAAAAATATACGAAATACACACAAAATTTAAAAAAACATATGAAATATAGGAAATATTTTTAAAAAATATACGAAATATATGAAATGTGCAAAATATTTTAAAAAATATACAAATAATATGAAATATACGAAAAAAATATACACAATATACGAAATATATTAAATATTTTAAAAAAACACAAAATATATAAAATATTCAAAATATATAAATGTAGGAAATATATACATATATGATATATATGAAATATAAATATATTAAATATACGCAATATATATATATATGAAATATACGAAATATATTAAATACAGAATATGTTAAATATATACATATATGAAATAGACGCAATATGCGAAATATACATATATACTAAAATATATGAAATGTATGAAACATATACATGTATGAACTAAAATATATGAAATGTATGAAACATATACATGTATGAAATCTACGATATATATATATATATATATGAACTATATTGATTTTTTTTTAAAATTAGCTTTGAGTGATTTGCCACCCAAAGGTGACAAACAAAAACTAGAACCCCCCCTAAAGAATTGGTTTCCACCTTAAGGTGGCAAATTATGTTTAAGGGTGTTGTACATAGAAAATAAACTCCAAGGCAAATTTACGCTATCAAACGACCTAAAAGTTGAAATTTCCTAACTTTTTAAAATTTGCCTTGAAATTTAAGTGGTATTAAATAGCGCCTAATAGAAATTTGGGATATTTTGTGCTTGGAGATTCATTCCCATATCCAACTTTTATCAAATTGAATACTCTTATTGTGTAGTTGTGGTAGGGGTGGCAAAACGGGTTAACGAATCGTGTTTTCATATCACCTGAAACGACACGATAAGAATTCAGTGGACCTGAATACGACACGACACGATAACTTGTTTTTCTATAATCCGAACACGACATATCAAAAACACGACATGATAACACGATAAGTAAATACGGTTCCATTTAACACGATTAGACCTGACCCAATACGACACGACTGGACACGATTAGACCCGACCCAACAGGACATGATTGGACACGATTAGACTAGTTTTTGAGTAATTAAAAAATAGTGGTTCTGAATAGTGGGTTGATAGTTGACCTAAATGAGGTCAATAGTGGGTCTACATAGGGTCCATATCGTGTCCTTAATTAGGTCACTATCGTGTAACTATCGAGTCCTTATTGAGTCAATTTCGTGGCAGAAATAGGAAACGAACCACACACGACCCGATGGCGGGTCCAAAAACACGACCCGAACATGAAAAACCGTGCTAATTTCTTGTCAATTTCGTTTTATTTTGTGTCGTGTTTCGTTTTCAAAATTACCACCCCTAGTTGTGAACAACATGAGGGCATTTCTTATGAGCAAAATAGATTTATATTAGAAGAGACTTCTACATAGAGGGAGATAAAAGGGATGAGCGAGAGACTGAGGCTTAAGAAGAGACTGATACAAATTTGTAAAGGGGGAGGGATACGTTTCGATACATGTAATTATTTGGAAAGAATGGAAGAGAAAGGGAATTGGAAGAGACTTACCCATTTAAAACCATGAAGAGATGGTACAATATCAAGAGAGAGAGAAACGAATACAACATAATTTGTTTTAGAAGCACTGAAGTTAGACACGTGGATAGCTTAAGAAGTAAGAAACTTTATTAGAGTCTTTCGTTTTATAATATTTAATAGATTTAATATTCAGAGGCATTCTAGTTGGGTCACTTTGGTGACTACCAAACTATTCATTTTATGAATATTATATTATTTTATGGATTGTATAATAATTTCGACAAGCTTAATGTTTTCAAAAGGCATAAATGGATAGTGTGCTTATAAATTAAGGAATGTTATGGACTAGTTGGAGCAACCAATACCAACCTTGATATATAAACATATTGCCCCCTTAGTATTAATTTCACCGTTGCAATCAAACTCTTTGGAGCAACTAGGTCACAACGATTTCGTCATAATGAAATCATTAATAATCCGAACAGATAAAATCATATCAGGACTCTTTGGAGCAACCAAAACATAATATTTGAATATTATCACAAAAGTTAGCATTTAGAGTTTGTTAGATTAGACCACTTTGGTGGAATCGTAACCTAACTGTGATATAAACACTAAGAAGAAAATCTTAAGGCATGCTTTTAACATTTTATAACTCATACTTGACATAATAAGCATTTACATTAATATAATATTTATAATTTTTGGAGCAATTTTGAGCACCTAATTAAACTTCATGTAAATATTAGTTTTAAGAAAAAATATAAATCATTCGAAGTTAAATTGATGCAAAAATAAATACTCATTAATGTTCATTTAATAATCAAAATTGTACCTTTGGGTAATCTTATAATGAACAAGTTACATCAATATCCCATCAATAATCTAACGTTTATAATTATAATTGGACCTTCGGATAACCAAATTTATACACAATAATTTAATATTTATAATTATAGACTAGGGCACTTTGTTGGACATCTAATATAATATAATATAAATATTAATATCAAAATCTTACCTATAAATATAATATTCATAATAATATTTGGTGTATAGCAAAAACATTACATAATATGAATATTATCATAGCTAAATAAAATATAACAGCTAATTTAGTTATTAAAACACATTAAAAGGAAAAATTCTAAATTTTCAATTATGAATTTTTTTGAGTAATCACTACGCAAGTGTTAAGAAAACTTTTAAAATAATGTCCAATAAGCGGAATTTAAAAATAATTTGGAGAAAGAAATAATTGTCAACTTTATTACCATATATGAGAAATTTAAGGTTTGAAGGGCTCAAAAGTGCTCAAATAGCCAAAACAACGTCCATCACCAAAAATGGTGAGTTTTGTTCATTAGGTCATTTCAGATTGGCATTAAAAAATTCATGAAATTCAGAGTAAGTCGATAATTTTAATTTTAATTATTGCTTATTAGAGGCATAAGAAAACTGTCACTAAAAATGTTTCAAAATTTCAGATTTATAGTTTTTTAAAAATAAGCAAATTTAAAGACATAATTAAATTGTCACGAAAGAAAATCCCATTTATGAACCAAATCCAATTTTAATTTGGGCATTAAAATTTTGGAACACAACAATCTCATCTTATGAATTTTTTTATATGCAACATATATACCAAGTAATTCATTTTGTTGCATTCATATAGATCATAAGTTGGTTTATCCTTGATTGCGCTTTAAATATTTAATTAATGGAGTGTGCAACAAATTTTACTTTCATGGAACATGCATGCACACACATATTCCATAATGTATGTAAAAATCAATACCCCCCAAAAATTATTATACTTAAAACTTAATGGATAATCAAGGGTCCAAATATAGATGCTTATACAACAATTTAATATTTATAACTATAAATTAAGGCACTTTAATGTCTTCCTAATCTAATATCATATAAATATTAATATTGAAACATTAATTCGTATATATATATATTAAAAACAATTGATTTAATCATATTAGTTCATGTGATACCCCGGCGTAGAAAAGAAATATTGAATAATAAATTGATGATTTTATTCGAAGGAAAATTTTTAGGAATAAATATATAAGGGAATTACGCCAAAATGGCACGAAAAGTAATTAAGGAGAAAAAGAATCTCCACGTCGCATGGTTCGCATGGATGCTCATTTAAGTCCTAATAGTCATATTTAGTATGTTGGTTAAGTTTTATGCAAAAAAAAAATTCCAATGAATGATTGTGACATGATCATGATTAATATAATGCGATTTTTGTCAGCGCGTGTCGCGCAGGACGCGGACTTGCGAGATTTTTTTAGGACAATTGGAGAAGGATAAAAATAGTATGACTACATATTTGGGACCCTAAAAATACATATAAAAATACCATGAGGTCAAAAGTAAAAAAAAATAAATAAAAAATAATTAAAAATTATTCTTCGTCAAAAACATAAAAGTGCTCAAAAAATTCTAAAAAATTCCAGATTGACTTAGGATTTAATTTGGAACAACTTTCTCTTCTTCGACAAGCCCGGGAAAAATCATTAAACCCATTCTTAATAGATTTTTTATCCAAATTGGGTAAAATTTATTTATTGAACGCACTTGTTTTCCTTGGATTCTCTATTCCCTCAAGCCTAGTGTTGTCCCACCACCTTATCAGATGTTGGTTGTAAAGTTTGTCATGTTTGAGTGGTAGGGAAGGTATCACATGAGCTTGTTGGCTTTTGTAAGTTAGAAATTGATTATTAAAGGAGGGAGGGGGGGGGGGGGGGGGCTTAGACTTCATTATTCCTTTCCCATAATATTTCTACTCTTTCCTTTCACTCCTTTGACCTCCACAAACCTTAGAGTTCTGTCCAAAATCATAGCTAAACCTCACATCCCTAAAATACCCACCAAACCACCATTAAAGAAGCCCCAAAACATCTCAAAATAACCACTCAAGGAGTATATAGCTTAATGAATCTTGGAGCTTATATTTTGGAGCTAGAGTTGGAGTTTTGGAGAATTTATTGGAGCTTGAAGAAGGAGTTCCTAGAGAACATATAGAACTCTCATGGATGATGCGTTTGGTAACCCCTTGAGGTTACCTTTGAAGGTTGGGGTTGCTCCTCCTACACCACCATTTTGGAGTCTTAAGAGGTAGAAAAATCTTACTTTGACTGATGTTTAGAGTTTGATAATTTTTAGAATGATATTTACATATATTAGACTTGATATATGTAGAATTTTTTAGCTAATTTACAACTTTATGTTATTTAGTCATCATATCATCATTTGGTGTGTAGAAATGAGTTTTTAAGAAGTAATTTTGATGGGTTCAAAAGGAGGATAAATTTTAGAATATTAGCCTTGAACATGTTATGAAATAAAATGTGTCAAAATGATGTTTCAAAGGTAAATAATGTCATTTTATGTTTAGAAAAATATTGGACTAATATAGGCCATTTTTACGAAATAAAAATGGGACTTTCTTACCAAAATGATGAAGTAGAAGAAGAAATTGAACTTTTACTTAAATGAGTGTTTTTGAGATGCAGAAACTCATAATAAGAAATATTTGGGGTTGATATGTAAATATTCAAGTATAAAATGCTTACTATTAAATTTATGCTTAAGTGTAACTAAAGAAAGTAAAGAAGGTCAAATGTGTTGATAGTGGTCAAATGTGTATTTAAAGTGTGTACAACTTATTTTGGAAGCATAAATAAAAATAACGTCTTTTTATAAAATTTGTAATTTATTACTGAAATTATGTTGAAAATATCATAAATACACTTTGAGAAGTTATAAGTTATTTTTTGGCGAAATTAGTATGTTTAAACCGATTTAAAAGTATAATATTTGTGTGAAACAAATAGTAGTGACATTGTCGTAAATACAGTGAATAGTATGCTGTCAAGAAAATATTTAGCAATTAAATGTTTTAATTAAGTTTGATAAATGGAGATTAATGATATGTTTTTGCTAAGTGAAAATAATGAGTTTCACTAAAATGATAAGTGTGAAATACGGGTAAAAATATAGTTTTTGAAAAGTGTTAAGTGGTTAAAAGTGTTTTGAGAATTAAGTTGGAAAGTTAATAACTATTTTTGGAACAACACTTGTTAAATGGCTAAATGCGTGTTTGACAAGAAACGGGTAAACTTTGTAAATTTACGTAAAGCGGAACATTTTTATGAAATAAAATTGTCAATGAATAGTTTTGCTGAAAAAGGAAAAAAGTGATTTTTCAAGTGAGAATGAATGTGAACATTGAGAATAATGTTGAAACACATGGAAAAGATAAGAACGGATACTTGAATGATGCCAAGAATTAAGCAGGGCATGATGTCCCTAGTGGTGAAAGACCCCAAAGCCTGTACAGACGAGCATATGACGACTTGAGACCAATGGTGCAGAGCCCGTGAAATCCAAGAATAATGGCTAGACTCCAAGGCAAAGATTGATAATTCTTGTAATAAGAAATGAAGAGTGAGAAAATTCTTAAAATAATGCAAATAAATCTTTGAGATTTGCGAAAGGTTGAAAGATGGAAATAACCAAAGTTTTCATGAAATAATAAATCTTTTGTGTCGTGTGGTGTATAAGTTTCTCAATGAAATTGAATATTTTCCCAACACGAGGTGTGCGTGTCATAAAGATTGTTTTAATGAGAATATTAAAATAATGACGAAGTTACTCTAGCGTGAGCTGATAAACGCTGAATAGATGAATTTTTTTAAGAATAGAAAGGGTTTTCCTATAAATGATTAACAGTGTGCGTTAATGGGAAAGAATGTGATTTTAAAGAAAGATTATTCAAAATGACTATTTTGGGAAAGAAAAAGAGGATGAATGGGGATAAATAAGATTTCTGGAATAAATTGCTTTAATACATCGGAGCATGTATTTTCAAAAGTATATGTGTAGATATATACATATTTTCATGAGCATATAGTGAGTGAGTATTCTTTTCTGTCGTTCATTTCTACGTTGCATTTGTATAAATCCCACTGAGCCTTTCGCTCACTCCCTCCTATTTGTTACGGCAGGTTGTATGCGGTTCTGTACTTTGAGAGCGTTATACAGGTAATATTTACTTGTATTAACATTAGTAGCTCTGTTTACTTGGCCTTGGGGGCACTTCCCTTAGGTCCCGCATGTAGTTTATTTTATATTGGAATCGCATGCTAAGCAAAGCATAATCTTATTTAATAATGAAACTGGAATAGTAACATTATTTAGGTTATTCATTGCACCCCACACTTGACACTCAGATCGGATCAGGGTAGATCATATAATAACCCTTAAATCCGGTTCGGGGCGTCACAACTTGATATCAGAGTTTTTGGTTCATTGTTTCTTTCGGGTGTGACGTGCTGAGGTCGGTAGTGGATCTTTCGACGTCGATGTTTGTTTGGGCCAGTCACGCTAGTTTGGTGACAGTTTGTATCCTCGTCAATAAAGTCAAAGAGGTTAGCATGACAAGTAAGTTGGTGCCAAGTGGCACACGATCAGGTTAATATTTATAAATCGCTTTCGCATTTCTGATATAGATGTGTTAGTAATTACGGGTGTCAGCTTAAGTTAATGTCGACAACATCATAATTCCATTGTATAAGAGATATATTGTGTGTTAATTTGAATGGTAACAAAGAATAAGTAAAATTAATACACCAAATAGTGTAAGCTAAATTGTAGCTAGAAAGATTGGTTGAGTTTAACTTTGGAGAATAGGTGACTTTAGTGTATATTATAAGTGTTGACTTCGTAGTGAGAGTGTATTAAATTGAAGACTCAGATTAATGTATTTGGGTGTATATCTGGGGTAGTATACTTGTGAGTATTGATCTTACGATGAGAAATTAGTAGGTCCCTTAGTTGAGGACTGGGGTTTATTATACCGTGATATATATATTTTGGTTATAATGTAGACTTGGATAATCGTGATGACTTAAGGTGACCTAGGAGTTAAATTAAATAGTCCTTGTGGCACAATATTGATGATGGTATCAAATTGATAATTTTGGGAGATTATAATAATACGGTATTGAGGAATAGGATCTCTTGTGGCATTTGCGGTATGGTCTTAGATGTTTATAAGCAATACCCGTCATCTCGTATCCTACCTTAGTCTTTAGTAAATAACAACGAATGATTTACAGCGTGGTGTGATGATAACTTATTGGAGACAAGCTAAATTTATGATTAGACACAAATTGAGGTTTATATGACATAGTCTAGTGATTTTTACTAAGGGCTAGTAATTTGATAAGTTTGTAATTCCACAATAATTTCTCTTAGGAGTAAGTGCTAAGGTTATTTGAGAAAAATAGTAATGTAAGTAATTAGCATTTCAAGGCGATACCTTTGGGGTTGTATATCTTAGATAAAACTAAGGTTGATTAGTGTTCCTCGGTGATAAGCATGTTATTTACTTGCGTAGAAATGAAAAATTAAGGTGACACAAGAATATGTCCTGGGTGATTCCCTAGTATATGATAGGAGATAATTGGGGTGACGTTAGAAGAATCAAATCAATGATTACCACATAAAGATATCGAAGATTAGTGACCTTAATCAAATCGTTATGATAAACAATTGAGTTGACTTGAGCAAAGTGTTTTAGGGACATTAACACGATAAGCTTCTATCGTGACAAAATAATAATTGAACTTGGTCGTATGTGTTAGCTTCGAAAAATGGCTAAATCTTATGTCGTTACCTTAGAGCTTGGAGAATATTTCATTGAGGATTTCATAAAATAGTAATATGTCATTAGTGGCTAAATCGTGTTAACGTGAGGAAATGCCTCAGGATTGGTGACATAAAATGAATTGATTCAGATTATGAACATGTATCTTGATATAACTCTTGGAGAAATATAAGTTAATAATTATATCTGAATTTTGTGGCAAGCACTTGGATGGGCTTAATTAACATTTATTCATCGGACATCGAGCATGGCAAGATTTTAGTGTGACAAACGACGCTTACATTAGATTGTGTATACATCTTTAAAAAAAAAAATAAGTTTACGGAAGTTATCCTTAAAGCCTTGGAGGATATGAGTATTAGGGATTGTTTAGGTGTTAATGAATCATTATCATACATATTAACTTGTGGCAAAACCTTGGAGATTGGCATCATGAATCGTAAAACTTGTCTAATATGATTTTTAAGGATTGTGTCGTAAATATGATGGTAAGTGCTAGGTTGTGCTCTTGGGAGATTTTAGAGTAACTTGATGCTGTATCGATATTTAATGAATAACTCTTGGAATTAACTGTTAGGATTAATCATAGCACCCTCTTGTGCTACCAATACGCTGGGGATAACCCTAGTAAAAAGAAATCATTATTTGCCTAGCATAACCCTTAGTGATAGTACAAGGTGAGTAAAGATCCTACCTATGAGATTAAAAATGTCGGCTTCGACTAATGTCATATTCAGGATTGCATAGGATGTTTCTAAGAGTTAGGAAGTTATTGGTAAATTCAGATGTTTGAGACTGTGCATATGTGTTGAACTTGAAAATTGAGGTTAGATACCACGTATTGAAATTTGGAGACCTAGGTGTGATGGGTGGGCTATTTATGATAAAAGATGAGAAGGGTGATCTCGCGTGAAATTGGTGCAGTACGTACAAATATAAAAGTGTAACCCATAACATTAGTCATAAGGAGGAAAGCCTTGTGTTTTAACTTCCCGAAAGAATTAGTTTATACTTAAGTAAGAATAGAAAATTTGCGTAGGATCAGTCAATGTACATAGGAGTAGCATTGGTTATAAGTTGTGGACCTTAAGATCACTTGTGGGTTCGTACTTTGTGAAGAACAGTTCGTTGCTTAAATTCGATTGTTATCCTTTGGCTCTGTATTCACTTAATTCGTTACGATTCCAAATGTTTCATTTGATCCCACTAATGGGAAGTTGTTATTCGATTGTGATCTGGGTGTGACACTACATAAGCTCAGTAGTGGCACGGGTAGGTCAGTTGTGGCTGATGCATCACAGTAAATGATTGTGCACTTTGTTGAAAGCACCCTATTCTTTTCATTAGTTTGTGTGTGCGCATGGTCTCGCGATTTGTTGCTCGTAGTTTGCATGTGTAAATCGGTTATCTTAGGTTAACGACCCTATTAGTTGACCGATAAAACTCTTTACAGTTTGGAGTTACAGTATAGCTAGTTACTTTTCAGTCATAGGTTCAAGAATATGTTTTAGGAATTATGTGGATATTAGACGTAATGAGAACTTAAGTGCAAATGTTACACTCCGAATTGAGGATATAGTTGCTCATATGTATAATTTGGATTATGATGTCTAAGATGCTTCAAGGTTAATATGAAGATCTCATAGGAGGTTTCGATCTTTCAGCCTAATGTGATAAAGTGACTCTTTTAAGATTGCTGATATGAATGACTAGGAAGTGTTACAGGAGTATTAACCTAGTCTTGACGTGATTCAAAATTTGAGAAAATATAGATTTGTAAATCCTAACGCGTGATGACGAATTCATTAATGATGGCATGATGGTTGAGGAATACCGATAGTTTCGAAAAATTTATTGGGATGAATAAGTTAGGCATGCTTAGGTATTATTAATGAAAAATCTTACCATGATTGGGTTAACTTGATGATAATTAACGTGGATGGAATATTTGAGTTTTTAACTATAAAGATTAGGATACTCCAGAATTAAAAATGGTTTGCTTAGATGACTGAATGATTAAGATTGATGAGTTATAAATTTCGAGGACGAAATTTCTTAAGGAGGGAAGAATGTGATACCCCGGCCTAGAAAAGAAATATTGAATAATAAATTGATGATTTAATTCGAAGGAAAATTTTTAGGAATAAATATATAAGGGAATTGCGCCAAAATGCCACGAAAAGTAATTAAGGAGAAAAAGAATCTCCACGTTGCATGGTTCGCATGGATGCTCATTTAAGTCCTAATAGTCATATTAAGTATGTTGGTTAAGTTTTATGCAAAAAAAAAATTCCAATGAATGATTGTGACACAGTCATTGTTAATATAAAACGATTTTTGTCAGCGCGTATTGCGCAGGACGCGGACTTGCACGATTTTTGTAGGACAATTGGAGAAGGATAAAAATAGTATCACTATATATTTAGGACCCTAAAAATACATATAAAAATACCATGAGGTCAAAAGTCAAAAAAATAAATAAAAAATAATTAAAAATTATTTTTCGTCAAAAAAATAAAACTGCTCACAAAATTCTAAAAAATTCCAGATTGACATAGGATTTAATTTGGAACAACTTTCTCTTCTTCGACAAACCCGGTAAAAATCATTAAACCCATTCTTAATAGATTTTTGATCCAAATTGGGTAAAATTTCTTTATTGAACGCACTTGTTTTCCTTGGATTCTCTATTCCCTCAAGCCTAGTGTTGTCCCACAACCTTATGAGATGTTGGTTGTAAAGTTTGTCATGTTTGAGTGGTAGGGAAGGTATCACATGAGCTTGTTGGCTTTTGTAAGTTAGAAATTAATTATAAAAGGGGGGGGGGGGGGGGGGGCTTAAACTTCATTATTCCTTTCCCATAATATTTCTACTCTTTCCTTTCACTCCTTTGAGATCCACAAACCTTAGAGTTATGTCCAAAATCATAGCTAAACCTCACATCCCTCAAATACCCACCAAACCACCATTAAAGAAGCCCCAAAACATCTCAAAATAACCACTCAAGGAGTATATATCTTAAGAAAATCTTGAAGCTTATATTTTGGAGCTAGAGTTGGAGTTTTGGAGCATTTATTGGAGCTTGAAGAAGGAGTTCCTAGACAACATATAGAACTCTCATGGATGATGCGTTTGGTAACCCCTTGAGGTTACCTTTGAAGGTTGGGGTTGCTCCTCCTACACCACCATTTTGGAGTCTTAAGAGGTAGAAAAATCTTACTTTGATTGATGTTTAGAGTTTGATAATTTTTATAATGATATTTACATATATTAGACTTGATATATGTAGTATTTTTAGCTAATTTACAACTTTATGTTATTTAGTCATCATATCATCATTTGGTGTGTAGAAATGAGTTTTTAAGAAGTAATTTTGATGGTTTCAAAAGGAGGATAAATTTTAGAATATTAGCCTTGAACATGTTATGAAATAAAATGTGTCAAAATGATGTTTCAAAGGTAAATAATGTCATTTCATGTTTAGAAAAATATTGGACTAATATAGGCCATTTTACGAATTAAAAATGCGACTTTCTTACCAAAATGATGAAGTAGAAGAAGAAATTGAACTTTTACTTAAATGAGTGTTTTTGAGATGCAGAAACTCATAATAAGAAATATTTGGGGTTGATATGTAAATATTCAAGTATAAAATGCTTACTATTAAATTGATGCTTAAGTGTAATTAAAGAAAGTAAAGAAAGTCAAATGTGTTGATAGTGGTCAAATGTGTATTTAAAGTGTGTAAAACTTATTTTGGAAACATAAATGAAAATAAAGTCTTTTTATAAAATTTATAATTTATTACTGAAATTATGTTGAAAATATCATAAATACACTTTGAGAAGTTATAAATTATTTTTTGGCGAAATTATTATGTTTAAACCGATTTAAAAGTATAATATTTGTGTGAAACAAATAGTAGTGACATTGTCGTAAATACAGTGAATAGTATGCTGTCAAGAAAATATTTAGCAATTAAATGTTTTAATTAAGTTTGATAAAAGGAGATTAATGATATATTTTTGCTAAGTGAAAATAATGAGTTTCACTAAAATGATAAGTGTGAAATACGGGTAAAAATATAGTTTTTGACAAGTGTTAAGTGGTTAAAAGTGTTTTGAGAATTAAGTTGGAAAGTTAATAACTATTTTTGGAACAACACTTGTTAAATGGCTAAATGCGTGTTTGACAAGAAACGGGTAAACTTTGTAAATTTACATAAAGCAGAACATTTTTATGAAATAAAATTGTCAATGAATAGTTTTGATGAAAAAGGAAAAAAGTGATTTTTCAAGTGAGAATGAATGTGAACATTGAGAATAATGTTGAAACACATGGAAAAGATAAGAACGAATACTTGAATGATGTCAAGAATTAAGCAGGGCATGACGTCCCTAGTGGTGAAAGACCCCAAAGCCTGTACAGACGAGCATATGACGACTTGAGACCAATGGTGCAGAGCCAGTGAAATCCAAGAATAATGGCTAGGCTCCAAGGCAAAGATTGATAATTCTTGTAATAAGAAATGAAGAGTGAGAAAATTCTTAAAATAATGCAAATAAATCTTTGAGATTTGCGAAAGGTTGAAAGATGGAAATAACCAAAGTTTTCATGAAATAATAATTGTTTTGTGTCGTGTGGTGTATAAGTTTCTCAATGAAATTGAATATTTTCCCAACACGAGGTGTGCGTGTCATAAAGATTGTTTTAATGAGAATATTAAAATAATGACGAAGTTACTCTAGCGTGAGCTGATAAACGCTGAATAGATGAATTTTTTTAAGAATAGAAAGGGTTTTCCTATAAATGATTAACAGTGTGCGTTAATGGGAAAGAATGTGATTTTAAAGAAAGATTATTCAAAATGACTATTTTGGGAAAGAAAAAGAGGATGAATGGGGATAAATAAGATTTCTGGAATAAATTGCTTTAATACATCGGAGCATGTATTTTCAAAAGTATATGTGTAGATATATACATATTTTCATGGGCATATAGTGAGTGAGTATTCTTATCTACCGTTTGTTTCTATGTTGAATTTGTATAAATCCCACTGAGCCTTTCGCTCACTCCCTCCTATTTGTTACTGCAGGTTGTATGCGGTTCCGTACTTTGAGAGCGTTTTACAGGTAATATTTACTTGGATTAATGTTAGTAGCTCTGTTTGCTTGGCCTTGGGGGCACTTCCCTTAGGTCTCGCACGTAGTTTATTTTATATTGGAATCGCATGTTAAGCAAAGCATAATCTTATTTAATAATAAAACTGGAATAGTAACATTATTTAGGTTATTCATTGCACCCCACACTTGACACTCGGATCGGATCAGGGTCGATCCTACAATAACCCTTAAATCCGGTTTGGGGCATCACAATTCATAACTATATTAGGACCTTTGGGCAACGACATATAGATCACACATCATTATTGTCAAACCCATAATCATACAGCTAATGCACAAAAGTTTATATTGACACTTTTGGTCAATACCAAGTAATACAAAGCATTAATATTAGAATAACCATGTAATGATTAAAAATATATGTAGTGATTTGTCAAAAAAATATGGGAAAATAATTATTTTTTCAAAAATGAAAAATTTTGAGTTATCACTATAGTAACATAAACAATCTCTTCAGGATCACTCTTCAATTCGCGAAATCGTCAAATTAATTTTTAAACGAGAGTTATTAGCGTTGATATTATTACCAAAAATGGCAACAACACATTTTCAGTGGTCTAAAAGACGTCAAATCGTTGAGATGGGTTGGTTCCCATTGTATACAGTGGGGTTTGTTTATTTCGAAGTTTGTAGATGATCATGTGAATTTCATAAAATTCCAAACAAAAAAATTTATCGCTAAAAACGTTGCTAAAAAATTCAGTAATTCATCAATTTTTTACCTGGATTCTTTTTGTAGGCAAAAGCTCTTAATGAACAATCATGAGATAAAAAATCTAAGATCTAATACCACATGTAAACATAATTAAAAGAACACAACCATAGACTGTAAAACATAATTTAATTAATCAAAACATTAATCGATTAATTATTTAAACATGATATGTTTATTTAAAAGAGAATCTTGAATCATCATGATAATCACACCTTCAAATCATCTTTTTCACCTATAATCATTATGCGAAACATAAACAATAATGTAATCACATACCACAATTCATAACTATGGATTTATAATTTGTTCGTGTACCTCCATTATGTCACTGCTAGAAAGATTAACAAAGCAGTCGATCTTAACGGTGTTTGATCGGGATAAATTTCGGACCACGACTTCATCTTGTATACGGCTAGAACCTATTCCAATTTCAGCATATTCCAACATTTAGATCTTCTTTTATGGCCAAAATACTATTCCAAAAATTAACACTCATTGAGTCTTTAGATTTCTCTCCTTTATCCTACGATTTCATTATGTTGTCTTTTCGTGTGTCTGAATGACGAAAAATAACCCACTTATTTATAGGCATGGACAAGACCCAAATCTTCAACAGTCACTTAATCTCAACCATCCATCAAGGTAAATACCCAAGAGTCCTTTTTACTATTGATATTTGGAGTGCCCTTTTATGAACCAAAGTGACTCTTAATATTAATATAATAATTATGGAACACATTATGGAGAATTATTATTTCAAATAATTCAAACATAGATGGCTATGTAGAATGGATGAATAATGTGGTTAGATTCGAAAAGATAATAATATAAAGATAAAATTTTCAAAGATTTCATTATTACTTCTAAATGAAAAACTTTTATATTATAATGGAAATATTACAAAGACAGAAGGGTTTCTATAGGTTGTTAGGATCAAAGAAGTATTGTTTTCTTTAAGAGAATGTGAGAGACCAAACTTCTTATTAGATAAAAATATTCATTTCATTTATGTTTTTTTCACACCACATATGGAGGTATTTTATATGCACTTTTAGACTCCAAACTTCAACTTTAAATGAAATATATTCTATGAGTGAAAAATTATCAAGCATGGGTAACAATATATTCCACTATTAGAGACCACTAATAAAAGAAAAAGGAAAAAAAAAGTACAATTATCAAAGTAAAAAGGGTCCCTCTTCACATAATAGTGTCAGGATTCCATCATGATCTTTATATTGTGCTAATCTTCTTCATCAAGAGTGTTATAAAAGTGGGTTCTGGTGTCTTCAGAGTCTAGATTATATGTTGCTATGTCATTTTTATTATCTTCATGTGTTATAATGAGATCACAAATCACGTCACACCCTCTTAATGAGAGATATTTTCCCTCGTTTACACTTTTTAGATATTTATACACTGTTTTCAACGGTATCTTTGGGACAATTGTATCATTTTCCTAATAAGGGGGAATGTTGAGAGTGCGTGTGCTCGAAAGAGAGATGGAGAAAAGGTACCCAATTAAAATATGTTGTCAAGTTATGATAAGGTTTTCTTTTCAAATTTAAGTTAAGGTAACAAATACAATCCCTAAGGTCTATGCGACAAATTATTTACCAATTAAATTACACCAAATTTTATTTTCAATATTTAGGTGACTTAATCTAAATACAAAAAGATAAATAATATAGAACAACACCATGCATGCGAAGAAAAATCCACAACGAAAAAAAAAACCAGGTTGACAGACCGAAAATTTTAATATGATAGGGTTTTACATCTACAAGAAATAGACTAACAACCTCACGACCCTATAGCTGACTAGACACTCTTTTCCATTATATCCACCGTAAAATGTGTTAATAACTAGAGTTCGCTACACTACTACGATCGGTTTTATTCCATAACTAAAATCGTAAAGCCTTCATGCCAAACGAAGTATTCGTTTAAAATTTGAAGCAAACTTTCAGTGTTACAAGTCTTTGAACAAAGATGAGAAACCTCCAAAGAGCGTAGTACCACAATCTAGGTGTGTGATGACCTAAGTTGAAAGTGTATTTGAAAAATAATAGCTTAATTCAAAAATATATGTTTGATATATATGGAATCTCAAAATAACACAAGAAGAAATTAGAAGTAGATTTGTTTAAGGTTTTAAAAAGATTTTAAAGCAAACAAATTTACTTCAACATATTTTTAGATTTCACAAGTTTTTAAACTTAAAATATCTCGAGAATATGTTGAAGAGAAAAACAAGATTTAAAACTTGGAAGAATACGAGATTCTACAAAAATAAGTTTTGATCTTTCAAAGAATTTTCTCTTCTAAAATCATTCTTTTGGAAAGAAAGATTTGAAAAAAATATTCTGTCCACAAAGAAATCATAAAATCACACTTACACTCACTCATAAAAATGAATCTCAAAATACTTACTTATACACACAACCTTGCAAGAGAATCTTAGGAGGGTAAATAGGTAAGGAGTATGCTCACATAATGTGACATAATGTAAAAGTAGAAAATATATGGCTAGATCTTTAGTTTGGACGAGTATCAAGAAAGATGTGTACAATCTAGTTCAAAAGTGACTTTTGCGCTATACTGACACATATCGCCAGAGTTTCCCTGCAACGAGCATTTGCGCCGATGTGGCTAACTTGAGATGAGGATACAAGGCAAGCCGAAGAGTAAAATCTATAAAACATAGTGCGACAAGTGAGAACACTATCGTTGCGGTGAAGGTCCCGCGTCAGACTTCAACAGCCTTCATGAAATGTAGTTTTAAGAATTTCAAAAATAGTTTTATTTATATTTCATAAGCAAGTCCAAAGATCCATATCAGCACATAAACACACACACACACAAAGTATTTTTCTATAAATAGAACATGTGTGAGTAAAATGTTCTTGAGTCCACGTGTTCATTTACCTTCCTAATAATGGTATAAAAGGATATGCATGAAGGTGAGGATATCCATTGAATGATTTGCATGAAGCTTTGTCAGAACGACATCAAGGACAGGACTAAAAGTATATTTTGGTCAATGGAATAAGACAATCTAGTCTTATTAGGGCACGTGAGTAAAATGCATACTCTTATAATCTCCCCCTTTGTCTATTTCGTGACAAAGTATACAAAAATAAAGATTACAGGTACTATAAGAAAGTCTATTAACCTATGACATTAGATACCAGCCCTGCCAAAGGCATAAGACAGACTTATACTACAAATCTCCAAGGATAAGAGTTTGAAGATATCTTGCACATGTTAAGTTGTCATACATTCTAAACAAAAGATATACTATACCAATGTAATAAATAGTTTAAGCAGAAAATATGTGATGAATAAGATATAAAAGTGATTCATCATTCTAAAGTGTGTATATAAGTTCTAGACATGACAATATTCTATTGTAATAAGTTATATTGAGACATGTACTCATTTATTAAGTATATACTCCATGTTCATTTAGTTTATCATGAAACAAATCAAAGAAATATGTTCATCATTAAAACTCCCGCTTAATCTAATATTGACAAAGGTAAAGAAATATTAAATTAAATATGCTAAGAATGATCATATAATGAGTTCTTTTAATCAAAATTAAATAAAGATATAATATGTAGTTCAAGGAATCTAGTCCAAAATTCACTACAGAGATAGCAAAATAATATAACCAATTTAGAGCATATAATCACCAATATGAGTCAAAGTGCACTAAAGACATATATAATGAGTCATATGTGTAAGTTAACAAGTATATAACATGGGTTAGTAGGCAATAAAGCAAGTGAGTGAGTATCAAGCATAAATAATCCACGGTGTGCCAATGACACAAGGATCACAAGATAAATAATCATGATAAAGATGTGATTAAACAAAGCCCAGATATATAATGACATAGAATTGCCATAACGAGTATCCAAAGAAGTTTATGAGAGATTCATAAAAAATTTACTTCCACTTACTGAGTACATAACCATAATATCCAAAAGTGACATACAAAAGTCACCAAAATAACAATAACCAAATGTTCATACCAACCGAATAACCTAATAAATTCTATGACAATAAAAGATGCCTAAGCATCCCAATCATCACCAAAAAGTATCAGCACCTCCTATTCTTCTTCCTCATCAGCGTCATCATCTTCATTAGAGTATTCTTAATATCATCAAAGTATAAGTACCTTTGTTTGAAGATAGAGGTTTGAAACATAGTATGATGCTCCTGAAATGAGGTGATTTGAGCGACGATCTCAAGACATAATAAGTTAGCAATCCCAATAAAAATCTGTGTGATCTGATCATCGAAAATGTAAGTGTTAAAGGAATGAGAGGGCAGTGTGGTCCCATGTCATGATAGATAAGTTTCACCACCAATTCCTTGGGTGAGAACTTCTTCCACTTCATACATAGCAGGGGGTGGAACTTAGTTTGGGCAATTTCCTCTTACCATCCATATAGGTGGTGTAGTAATTTTCATTCCAGCTTTATGATTTGGCTCATTCGAATAAATATGAACATTATTTTCTAACAAAAGACGATTAGTGAGACGTCCAAACAAAAGAGTTGATCGCTTGCCCTTACCCTTACTAATAATGCAACCAGTGATCAAGCTAAAAAAATTAGTACCCAAGTCTATAGTTACATTGGTGCTAAGAGCATGTAAAATTTTGTAGTGATAGGGATGAATGGAATAGTGATGTGAGTTTTGATTTGTCGAAAAATGAAGTGAAGAAGATAGTAGAAATCATTCAATTATTTTTATAGCAAGGATTTATGGGGTGCCTCATTGACTGTTCCACCAGTGAGTTCAACGACTATTTGATTTTTACAGGGACCCTTAAGATTTCTATAAGGATTTTTTTTGGGATCTATGGTACCATAAAGATCTCTAATGTACGCAAGAGTAATGGTAACATGAGTACCTCGAACAACAGAGGTAAAGTTGGTAACGGTTAGCTTAACAATGGTATAAACTCATGAACCAAGTCAATTTAGGCAATTTCCTCGTCAGTACCTTGGTTTCCAATACCCACCCAATGAATATCATCAAAAACCCTAAAACCAACAACGTGATTATTACAGAAAGAATTCCAATCAATGCTTCGCTCAAAGTGGACCGCACGATAGAGAAACTTCTCAAACATGTTCAAATCCTTAGGATTAATGAACCAAGGAGAGACTCGAGGCCTGTGATTAGAATAACTCACACCAGTTCTCCATTTCGTAGAAAACCCATATAATTTGATATTAGTCTTTTTGCGTATATGTCATTTTCGAGTAAAAGACGGTAATAAAAAATCCCTTTAGTACCTACAAGCACACTAAAAATGTATATTGGCAAGTAAGGGGTCAATCCGCGCTCCTTAATGTGGACAAGAGCAAAATGAAAAAAATGTATGATTTTTAAAACAATTCTTAAGGGATATTTATACTACTAATTATGAACTAAAATTAAAACTACACTAATAAATAAAAAAAATGATAAAGTGAACTAAATATGAAGAGAAAATAATTATGAGATAATTCAAGGGATTGAATTTTACCACTTAACTTATTTATTTTTATTAATTAGTTTGTCCATTTGAAATAACCCAAAACATATATAAATTCACAATTCAACTCTCGTTGCAAATGTAAAGTTACATATAGTCTTTTTACAAGATTAATATTTAAATTTCACATACTCACAAAAATTAGATTTAAACATTTTCTAATAAATCACCCGCTAGGGAAAATTTACTAAAAGCATTTAAATCATAAAAAAAAATTAAGTTTTAGAGTAGAGAAATTCGAACTATAATATTATTTAAAAATTTCCTATCTCTAGTTTAATTAATAAATAAATATTATAATATGAATTTCCGATTTTCTCTCAAAAATAATTCACCGTCTCTCGAGGCGTAAATATAAATTGTAAAATTTTAATATTAATATTCAAAGGGGCATAATAAATAAACAAACCAAAAATAAAAATAACTAAATTAAGGGTTCCATCTGACCCCTTGAATGGGGTATTTAGCCTCTCATTATGATATTATTACATATAAAATGTAATAATGACTCAATATGAGGCATAAAAAATAAAATAGAATGAGAAAAAAATATGTTGAACCAAGTCTCCTTGAATTTGATATTAAGTTCCCAAACTTGATATGAATAGTAACCCACAAATCTGAGTTTTACAATACACAAAATATCACTCAACTCACAATTTGTATCCCACAAAATATTCTGGCTCACTCAAGTCACTAAAAAATTATAAAAGAAGAAATAATTTTTTTTGTACGATACTACGCTAAAAATGAGCTCCCAAAAATGGAGCTCCTAAGCTAAAAATGCTTCCCCCTACACTGTCACTGTCTTCCCTCTTAAATAGCGGGTGGAAAGATTTTTTTTTTATTTTGGCTTTGGTTTTGTTTGGAATTTGAGTTGGCAAGTATGGGTTTGTCAGGTGTGTCTGGCGTGGTTTTTTTATTTTATTTTTGGGAATGTGGCAGATGGTTGGAATGTGGGGATAAAGGTTTTGTTTATTTTTATTTTTATTTTTTAGTTTGACTTGGTTGGCTTTTATTTTTGGCAGGAGGTTTAAAATCGTGGCTTTGGAAATGACATGGGTTTTGCCTTGGGATCTCGGGTAGAAGGGAAGGTTCGGATTTTAATGGTTCAGGCCGGGGTTTGTGGTCCGCCAGTGAGGGGCCGAAGGGGGTTATTTTGGTTTGGGCTGGAATGGATAGCTGGAGGTTTGGGTTTGGTACAGGAGGTCAGGCCGGTCGCGGGTTCGAGGCATCCGGGTTGAGGCTTGATGGTTGTCGTCGGAGAGGGGTAGCAGGTGAGGCTGTGGTTTCGCCGGAGTTGTGGCAGGTGGGTCGGTAGAGGTGGACGGAGGGTAGAATGGGTTACAGGTGGTGCTGTTGGTGAAATGGGTTTGGTGAGGTTATGGAAGTTTTAGGAGAGAGCGAGATAGAGTTGTGTGTGTTTGTTAATGGAGTAAGATGGTTTGTGTTAGAAATGGTAGAGGAGATAAAAGAGAGAAAGTGGGAGGTTGAAGATGGTGGAGGGGGTTATTGGGTGTGAGTGAAGGGGTGTGGTAAGAATGGTGTAGATAGGTGAGTTGTTTTGGTGTGAGTAAGGTATATGATAGATGGGTATGGGTGAGAGATTTGTTTGTGTATAGGACAGTGTGTAAGTAAGTGGGTGTGAATGGGTTTATGTGTGTGTTTAGTTTGTGACCCCTAAAAAAATAAACTAAAACTAAAAACAAAATAAAAATAAAAATTTAACTAAACTAAAAAAATAAAAATCAAATAAAATAAAAATGACACGACACTACACTACACACTATACAAACTCTAAAAAAAACTAAACACGACTAAAATAAAAACTAACAAATAAAAAACAAAATGAAATATTAATAAACTAACTAAAAATTAAGAAAATATAAAAACTAATACATGACGCGTTAAAAATTAAAATATAAAAATTCTAAAATATATACATGACTAAAAATAATAATAATAATAATAAAATTAACCTTAAAAATAAAATGACACCAATAAAATAAAATGGGACAAACTAAACACACACAGTTTGGGACAGGTTTAGGGTAGGCTAGGGAACGGGACAATGGTAATTAGCTCCATAATCCATACAAATGCATTGAAATACGCGTTTGAACATCGCAACGTGCATTCGACCTACAAAATAGACAATAAAGCGCATACGACCCAAATTGCCAGAATTAGCAACTAAAATACGTATATTCGGGGTATAAAATTTACACTTTTGGGTGCTTATTGCACCATCCCCAAACATAGCGTTGCTAGTCCTTGAGGAATAAGATAGATAGAAAGAGAAAGATAAGAAACCAAAAGTGTACCATTTTCGCGGGCACTTGCGATTGCACTTAGCATGTGCAACAAACCTTTAAACCTATAGGTTTCCCTACAGGACGAGTTGTGTCTCGTGAGGGTTTGTAGGGAATATACCCATAAAATTCTTATTTGTAAAGATTTATTGAAAGGAAGTCAATCAATTATTAGACATAGAATAATCGCACAATCCATCATGAGAGAAATAATTTCAGAAATACAAGCTAGAAGCGTAAAAAGTTTAGCTGAGTGAATGCACAAGGCACATCCTTCCTAGAACTCAACGTGTGTCGTGTGAATCAATCAACGGGTCAAGTATCATAAGAGTAATTCCTAGATTGACTTATCGGAATCAACGCTTCAACTTCAAATCTCATCTCGAGATTGGGGTTAGTGTATCGCTCTTGTGTGTGAGGAGGTGAGTAAATGTAAGCAAGTTCAAACGTCTCACACACATATAAGAAAGCACATACATTTAGAAAGAAAAAGTGATCTCATGAAAGAATGTTAATCACTATAGTGAGAACGTCGAGTTATTAACCACGTTGACTTTCATTTGCCCGAACACCTAGGGAAAAATATGGATGTTTATGGGTGAGGGGGAAATGAAATGGGATATGTGGGATGAAGTGAGGTAGGATAAGATGGGTGTGTTAAATGATGGACGTAAAATGGATGCGAAACGGATGGATATGCGATGTGAGAGAATGTATAGCACTTTTAGGCACATATGTCTTTATTACACTAGAACTAACTACAAAACTCTCTTTTTTTTCTTTTCTTTCTTTTTTTCGATTTTTCATTTTTTTTCTTTTTCTTTTTGCTGTTTTTCTATTTTTTTCTCACGATTTTTCTTTTTTTGCCTTTTTGATTTTTCTTTTTTTCTTTTCAATTTTTTTCTTGTTTTTCTCTTTCTTTTCAAACCAATACTGAAGACATTTTACGTTTGGAATCAACACTCTTTTTCTCAATATGATGAATGTTATATGAATGTGGCAGGGTATGTATATGGATGGGGAGAATATGGAACGGTAATGGGTGAGTGAATGGAAATGTGATATGGACAAATGGTAGGTGTATGGATGAAAACCTAGTGATCGGGACAAACTTAAAGACACATGTTTCTTACAACTCGAAAGTGATGTCGTTCTCAGTGATCAAGCCAAAAATTTAGTGAAGAATAATGAGATCATACAACGATTTAAGTGCGGACCCAAAGGAAGTTGAATCAACTTGTGACTCGGAGATTGCGTAAAACTCTCTGAAAGGTGAAAGGCACAAATCTCACAAGCTAAAGTTTCTACTAGGATCCTTAAGGTTTTCTTGGGAATTGTAATACTCTTCAACTCTAAATCGCAGTGACATGATAAGTGCTCAAATTTTGTTGAGTCTAGAAATTCATGGTGCAAAATGCCTTGCTATGTATTACATAATCTATTTAAAAAATATAATTCATCTATCTTGATTCCTAGACTTAAAAACATGGATGATAGAAAATCCACTCCAATGAATTGAGATGAAAGAAACTGCATGAATTTTATAAAAATCAGGTTTTGAACTCAAAATTTTTCAAAAGAGGTATGATTTTGATAAAATTCCTTTAAAATTGAGAGCATAAGGTAGGAAAAAGATTACTAGAATCAACTGCTAATGAAGTGGACAAATGAATGCAAGAAGAAACCTAAATGAGTGATAAGAAAGAAAAAAATGTGTACAAGTCTACAAAGCATGGTATAGCATTGGGTGATGTGGAACACCACCCCCAAACAGGATGAGACTCATACAAGAAACGACGGGTTGCCTCATGGTAGCGCTAAGTTTAATGTATTCAGCTAGATCGAACCATTCTCACCCTAAGGATAAAATCTATGAAAGCGCGGGGCGACAAAAAAACGGGTGATGAGAATCACCCCCAAACAAAACTGGAGCGCCAGTCTTATTGGATAGAGGCTAAAACGGGCCAATGCACTTGTATGGCAAAGTGCATCATGCGATGCAAAGCATCGGTGGACCATGGGAAGGTGGGTATTAGGGCAAGGGTGAGGGTGAAGAGGTATCAGTCTCGGGCATTGTTGAGCTTAAAGGTGAGGGCAACTAGGGCCCTATAAGCATGGTGCTCAAGCTGGATGGGGAGGCAAAATGGCGGGGAAAGTGGAATGGGGTGGGCCTCATAAAAATCATACGACCGTTCTATAAATGGGCGATGATAATGGTCGCGCTGTGACACACCAAGGAGCTGACGGGAAGAGAAATCAACACCACAAGGAAGTGGTGTGCATAGAGGAATAAGCTTAATGTCAAGGAAGTAGAGAGGATCACCGCATATACTCTCGTAAATGGTGGAGTTAGGATCCAAAAATGTAAATGGGAACATGAAATATGTAAAATCAAGATCTACACCAGGTGGTGGGGTGGGAGGTACAATAGGTGGGTCGGGTGGGATAAATGGTGGAGGAAAATGATCCAACTCAAGTGTAGGGGACACACACTCATGGGGAGGAGTAAAGGAATACTCACAAAGGAGCATGATATCAAAAGATGGAGTGGTCAACTTCCCCACCAACGTGTCACCATCTGATGTGGTGAATGGGTCTAGTGAGGCATTAAGATATGAGATATATGAATCAACATCAATATCAGACTCAAAGTGAGCTAAGCATCTCTAGAGAGATTCAATCTCGGTGCAGTGGGGGGCACTCGTAGCCGGAGCTAATCTAAAAGATGTGGGCATGTCAGAGACATATGCAATTTGGGCATAAGGTAAAAGCTCGGGCGTATTTTTGGATATAACGGGTGGGGGAATGCGAACCTAAAATGTGGGTTCTTTTGGATATGGCAGGGAAGGCTGAACCTTAACGTTAGGTTCTTTTGGATCTTCTGGGTATGGATCAGTCTCACTAGCGAAAGGTAAGTCAACACAATTGTCAACTTGGGGCTCGGACCATGGAATGGTCTCAACTTTGAGATTCGCGGGGGTATAGGGTTGGTCATACTCAAAATCGGTGGCACAAGACGACGCATCATCACTCCACGTGGGGGCAACAACGGGTTGTCTTGAGGGAAACTCCGACTCGTTCGCACACTCAAATTCATTTAATTTTTGTTCAAACCGTTGAAGGTCTTCATTTTGAATTTGAGTGGCTTGTTCTTGCTCGAGTATGAACTTTTGCAAAAGTGCCTCAAGAGCAGAGGTGGATGATGGTGGGGAAGTGATGGTGGTGGTAGAGGTGGACACAACTTGCTACTAACATGTGAAAACAGAGAATACTCATAGGAAGTGTGGGGAGTGTGTAACAACCCGTACTTTTGGGGATAAATTGAATTCCATAATTGGGTATAAATTGGAAATTTGGGGAATTTCTCGGAATAGTGATTTTTGAAAATTTTAAGGATTAGATGATTGTCGATGGGTGATCTATTTACTTTTGGGATTAAGTAAATATGTCGGAGTATTTTAATTATATGTCGTCGTTGAGTAAAGTGACAAAAGGTAAGATTTTAATTGGAAAACCCGCATTGAGAGGTATTGGATTAAATTAGTGGGTTGCGGTCAAGTGCCTCGGATGGATATTCTGACTGCGCGACGAGTCTCAGAATGGCCGAGATAGTCAGAATAGTGTATACGATAGTCGAAATTGAGTTTCGGGAATTTTTAAGAGTAAAAGGGAGTCGTAATTGAGTAAACGAGTCATTTTTGGGTTTTAAAAGGTATAAACCCCTTTTTCTCCCTATATAAGGAGGGAGAGGTGGAGATAAGAGAAATAAAGGAAAGAAAAGAGAGAAGAGAGAGAGGAAGGAAGAAAACGAAGATAAAAGGGAGATTCTGGCCAACCTCCGCGGGATTCGACTCGGGATCGTCAGATTTTATTCTCGAGGCAAGTGTTTACTTGCTTTATTTCTTTTTGAGCATAAATCTCATATCATATTTTGGTATTAACAAATTAGAAGATTTTGGGGTTGGGTTTTCATGAATCAAAACAGATTTTCGGAAGAAACACGAATAAACCCCAATTAATGTCCAATTCGAGAAACTTAGGAATTTATTGAAATTAATTATTGGTTATGGGTTCTAGGATGTTTAGAACCCTTTTTATATGAGTAGGTGTGGTTGGTTGGGGTTGTAGGACATTAGGTGAGGAGATAAAATCTTGGTAGAAGCTTTAATGGCCGAAACAACTTCTCGGAGAAGAAGTTGTCCGAAATGATCGATCGATCGAAGGTAGAGGATCGCTCGATCGACCGTCGATCGATCGAGGGCCAGGGGTCGATCGATCGACCTTTCAGGAATTTGGACAACTTTTCCTAGTGTTAATTGGATGGGATAAATTCCAATTTTAATTTGATTCGAGGTTATTTATGTGAGGAAATAAGAAATCTTTTAGGAGTAAATAGTCCTCCAATTGAGGGAATTTATGGGGGTTATGAGAGTGCCTTAAGTGTGCGACACTAAAATGATATTTTCGAGGAAAATAAATTAATTTGAGGGATTTGAGGTTTAGGGTTCCTAAAATAGAGTGGGAACCTATAGATTAATATTTGAGTGGAATGTAGACCTTGAGTTCATGGAAAAAGAAAATCCATGACTTAATTATTTAAGGGTGTTTAGGACGAGTAACACTCGAGTTGGTTTTTCGGTGAGGGATTGTATGTATCGAATTATGCACGTAGTGGTTATAATTATATATCGATTTTGGATGAGAAAATCCTATGAGGCGAATGGGATGAAATTTAGGTTATAGGTTAAAGATAAGTTGAGGGTATACTTATCATACGATTATGAATCGGATATTTGGAGAGTATATAAATCCCAAACAACGATTAAGATGTGAGGCGTATTTAAGTAGTAAGATACTTAAATATTATTATGAAACTGGCAATTGTAGCCATATCTACATTTGAGGAATGATAAATGTGTATATATATACTATGTGATTAGCGTATATATAATATGACACGGATATGTATATATATCTATATGTGATGGTATATATATATGTGAAGCATACCCCCTCTAATTCTATCATTGGGAAGTTGCGCGATGAGGTTGAGCACCCTGGCTCGAGGAGCAGGGTGTGGATATTCCCCAGGTCACAGCGTCCATTATTATATTATGTGATTTTTATTAGGGGTGAGATGCGGTGGGTATGTTTCGTCTCATTGCCGGGGAGAAACTATGATTGCTTCCCAGACGTTGTGATATTTTTTACCACGAAGTAGGTGTCATTTAGTCCTACCGGTGGTCCCCAGGATGCTACATGAGTGAGGCGCTGGAAGATGATAGCATTGAGATACCGCATCCTCGAGTTATAGTTCGTTGGGATGGGTATTATACTTGTGTGTATAGTATATTACTTGTGCATGAAAACAAGGTAATATATATCTCTATGAGAGTAAAGAGATAAAAATGAAAAAGGAGATTCTCAGTGCGGGAGATTATATCCGGATGTGCATTATAAAAATGAATATAAAGTAAATCTCAGTCCGGGAGATTATATTCAGATGGGCATAAAAAAAATGAATCTAGAGTAAACCTCAGTCCGGGAGATATTATCCGGATGTATATTGTAAGATGTATATTAGAGTTAGGATGATATGTATATCATTATATAAGTATGTTATACGTTGTGTACTGAGGGTCTAATGGATCTCGACGATCGACCTTGCCACGTAGTAGTGTATCGGGGGGTTCCTTATTTGGATTTCGCTCTCCTAGACACCCCACGCACGAATATGGCATTGTGTTGAGACCGGGGAGAAGTTTAGCCTTTAGTACTTGGGATATCTAGGGTTGTTAGAAGATGGGTAACAAACTAGTTAGGCAGGGTAGCTTGACTAGGGTATTTTGTTAGGATGCGATAGTGGTGCACTATTAGAAGAGAGGTGAGGGGTATCTCATGGGAGTACGATACCAATCTAAATATGAGATAAAAACATATTTTTAAAAATAAAGCATTTATGCACTTGCAAAATATTTTCACAACTCGGGCTCTGACCCATTTCTATATTTTCCTCTTTTGCTATATCTATATATATATTATAGGTGTCCAGACACAGGGATGCATGGATGGCAATTCCTTCGAGTCAGACGTCTGCTGCAGCAGCTGTGGATGCATACAGGTTTACCGTAGATGCTTCTATTCTTGTACTCTAGATAGGAGGTACTGTATAAACATTAGGGCTGATAACCCAACTTCATTTATTTATTCTTTTACCTCCTTTTAGTGCGGCATTTGATATGATTGTATGATTTTGAGCCGAGTGTTCGGTTATTTTATTTCATTCCAGTTTTATTTATATAAACTGTGTGAATGTTTATATCGTGTAGTTGATTAAAAAGATTAGTTAAGTAAAATTTTGACGCTAGCCTAATAGGTTATTAGTAATTAAATTGATTTTTCGACAGTGATGCTGAGAATGATCCATATGCGACTCCTGTTTTAATTTGATATAGGAGTGATCGCCCGGTATTTTATTAGGCGGGTGGTCACAGAGCGGGGTCAAGTGTGTCATACACGGGAAAAACATCTCCATGAGAGACAAAATGTTGATAATCATTGGGTGCGTAGTGAGGGAACTGATCGAGAACAGGTGCACAGGGTGGTCATGATGACTGTGGGAACGTGTGAGGATCCACAACCTCGGGTTGGGATTTGTATTGTGCGGGAGGGTGATCAATCCACCACGAATAACTGGGGTACTCACACCACTCGGGATTAGGTTCATCATGATAATAGGCCGAGGTGGGTTTCAAAACAGTGTCATATGGATACACATGTTCCATGGTGGGTTCAGATGGATATGAAAAGTATGGGCACTCATGGGACAAGTGATCGGCATAGGAACAATGGGTGCACGACAAGGTATGTGACACATCGACACTTGACACCGAGGGTGATGGAGTAGGATGTGCGTGCATAGATGGGTCAAGAGTATCAACGGTACTCGTGAGAGAGGTGAGACCACTAAGGATATCATAAAGAGACGGCTTGGGACTATTCTCACACGTGTTGCGTGTCAATAGGAAATGACCAAAGTAGTCCCGTAAGGGACGTTCTTCGGCCATGATCGGATGGATAGGGGAGAAAAAGGTTTCTCCAAAAATATTTTTAGCTTTTTTTTTTTTTATTTTTTGAAAAAGAAGGAAAATATTTTTGGATTTTTTGAATTTTGTGAAAAATAAGGAAAATATTTTTGGGTTTTTGTTATATAAGAAAAAGGATGAAAAATATTTTTGATTTTTTGAAAAGGGATAAAAGTGGACTCGGTATGAAACACACACTAACGAAGCACACAAAAACCGACTACCAAGAGATTAGAATTAGAAACGTACAAGCAAAGGAAAATCCTGACTATCATGTAGCCAATTGTTATCTTCAATTAAGGGAATGGGTAGTCAAATTTTAATTACTCCGCGGGCGAGAAAAAGCACGGAATCTTATACATCGCCTTTGAAAAATTGTGCTCCTACTTGGATTAGTAATTGATTGATTTTAATTAAGTGATGGCACGGGTTAACAAGCAAGTGTAATTAAGTGATTTAGTCAGGTGATGAAATCCCTTCTCGTTTCAATGATCGGGTCTAGGTTTTAAGTTCATTAATTCACCAAACCATCCAAAATAAATGCAATGCGATAAGAAAAATCACATATGAGCAATTAAGCACACAAGAATGGACTCGCTTGCAGGAGATTCGCGAGTGATAAAGAAATGTACCTCCGACGGCTTTTACACACGTGGGGTGAAGACCGAGTTGAGTCGATTGGGGGGAAGTTCGTCAAACTTTAGTCATTCCCGGGAGTCATACGGACCCAAAGTAGAGAGGCTTCAAAATTCCACTCCAAGGGCGCTCTCTTTCTACCTTGTCCCGTTTCCCTTTTTACTTTTTTTTAATTAATTATTACAGATAATTGGTGTCCAAAACACCACGAATAAATGTACAACGCCTCAATAATCCTAATACAAACAATTTAATGAAAAATAAAGAATATATACAAATAAACAAATGTACAAAGCCTTCAAATGCTCCTTAACTCGAATATTCGGCAATGGCACTTCGTGAAAAGTCTATTGCAAAAATCTGAGCTAAGTCCAATGCTTAAAAATCTGGCAACGACGCCATTTGATATTAGTCTTTTTGCGTATATGTCGTTTTTGAGTAAAATACGGTAATCAAAAATCCCTTTAGTACCTACAAACACACTAAAAATATATATTGGCAAGTAAGGGGTCAATTCGCGCTCCTTAATGTGGACAAGAGCAAAATGAAAATAGTGTATGATTTTTAAAACAATTCTTAAGGGATATTTATACTACGAATTATGAACTAAAATTAAAACTACACTAATAAATAAAGAAAATTATAATGTGAACTAAATATGAGGAGAAAATAATTATGAGATGACTCAAGTGATTAAATTTTACCACTTAACTTATTTATTTTTATTAATTAGTTTGTCCATTTGAAATACCCCAAAATATATATAAATTCATAAATTAACTCTCGTTGCAAATGTAAAGTTACATATAGTCTTGTTAGAAAGATTAATATTTAAATTTCACATACTCACCAAAATTAGATTTAAACATTTTCTAATAAATCACCCACTAGGGAAAAGTTACTAAAATCATTTAAATCATAAAAAAAATTAAGTTTTAGAGTAGAGAAATTCGAACTATAATATTATTTAAAAATTGCCTATCTCTATTTTAATTAATAAATAAATATTATAATATGAATTTTCGGTTTTCTCTCGAAAATAAT
Source organism: Sambucus nigra (assembly GCA_949130495.1). Lineage (NCBI taxonomy): Eukaryota > Viridiplantae > Streptophyta > Magnoliopsida > Dipsacales > Adoxaceae > Sambucus > Sambucus nigra. The sequence goes on along the minus strand of OX422209.1, from coordinate 264,786,886 downwards.
TCACCATCTCTTGAGGCGTAAATATAAATTGTAAAATTTTAATATTAATATTCAAAGGGACATAATAAATAAACAAACCAAAAATAAAAATAACTAAATTAAGGGTTACATCTCACCCCTTGAATGGGGTATTTAGCCTCTCATTAGGGTATTATTACATATAAAATGTAATAATGACACAATATGAGGCATACAAAATAAAATAGAATGGGAAAAAAAAATATGTTGAACCAAGTCTCCTTGAATTTGATATTAAGTTTCCAAACTTGACATGAATAGTAACCCAAAAATCTGAGTTTTACAATACACAAAAATATCACTCAACTCACAATTTGTATCCCACAAAATATTCTGGCCCACTCAAGTCACTAAAAAATTATAAAAGAAGAAATAAATTTTTTTGTATAATACTACGCTAAAAATGAGCTCCCAAAAATGGAGCTCCTAAGCTAAAAATGCTTCCCCCTACACTGTCACTGTCTTCCCTCTGTCCATCCCCCCTCCTCTTAGATAGCAGGTGGAAAGATTTTTTTAAATAGCAGGAGAAATGTTATCAAAACATTGAACATTTTTCAACATAAAACAAAAATACTTGTGATGACCTTTTTTATGACAATAAGAACAAGCAAAGTGCTTTTTTTGTCTCTTATGTATAAGCATGTGATTTTTGTTAGCACAAATGGGAGGTATAATATTATTCCCCTTTAAATGATTGACAACATGTTTCCACTTACTTTGAGAACATTTGAGAATACTTTCAGTGTTGTATCATATGATAACGTAGGTTTGACGAAAATTGTCTTTCCTCTATGAATCTTTAATTTCATAGAATCCAGGTCCTTTTGAATATGTTTTATATTTTCTAAAGATGGACATTGAATTATTCACAAATTTGATATTCCGTTTTCAAATTATTTAATGAGATGGTGAAATCATCTCTTTATTTTATCAAATTGGACAAACATCTATCCTCTTCTTTAGAAGCCTCCTTTTGGTATTTTAGTTCACCAAGAAAGTCTAGGAGGTCACTGAAGTCAAAATCAATGGCTTTAGTTTAGAAAAGAGGGAATGACCTTGAGTTTTCAAGGCTTGGAAAAAATAATTTCTTATTTTACAAAAAATGATCATTGCAAATTTCAGTTTTCCCATTTCAAGGGTTTTGATTTTTCTTAATAAAGCGTCCCTTTCAAGGAACAACTAAGAAAATTAATGATCTTCACTCTTCTTAACAATACCTCCCTATTTAATTATTTTGGATTTTATATAAAACTTGTTGTAAACAGTTTGGAGATCATAATTATCAATATCACCATTATTACCACCAGCACAATATTAGGAGCAAAGTGATTCAGAAGATGGAATAAAGTTACAAGTCTGATAAAATCATGGCAATTAAATGTACCAATTAAATTACGAATACAAATGCACGTGCTAAAGTCCATCTTCACATAGGATAAATCTACCTAAAGGTGATTAAACCTACAAAGATGAAATCTAGCTCTGATACCAGTTGAGAGTGAGTGCTCGAAACAGAGATGAACGAAAGGTACTTAATTAAAATTTCTTGTCAAGTTGTGATAAGGTTTACTTTTCAAGTTCAAGTTAGGGTAATAAATACAAGCCCTAAGGTTTATGTGACAATTTTCTTACTAATTAGATTACACTAAAATTTATCTTCAATATTTAGGTGACTTAATTTAAATGCGAAATGATAAATAATATAACATAACACCAAGGCGTAGAAGAAAAAACCCACAACGAAAAAAAACCTCAGGTCGATAAAACGACAAATATACTATGGTAGAGTTTTACAACTAGAATAAATAGACTTACAAGATCATAACGCTAAAACTGACTAGACACTCCATCCAACCACATCCCCCGTAAAGAGCACCAACAACTGGTGTACGCTACACAACCGCGAACGGTTTTGGTTCGCAATCAATCATGTAAAGTCCTCGTGCCAAATAGAGTCTTTATTTAAAGTTTGAAGCAAATTGTTTGTGTTTCAAGTCCTAGAGCAAAGACAAGAAGCCTCCAATTAGTGTAGTACCACTTTCTAGGTGTGTGATGACCTAAGATGCAAATGTATTTAAAAAATAATGGCTTAACTCACAAAATATATCTTTAAGATATATGAAATCTAAAAATAATACAAGAACAAATTAGAAAGAGATTTGTTGAAATTTTTAAAAAGAATTTAAAGCAAACAAGTCTACTTAAAATATTTTTAGATTTCACAAGTATTTAAACTGAAAATATCTCAAGAATATATTTAAGACAAAAACAAGATTTAAAGCATGGAAGAATACAAGATTTAACAAAAAGAAGTTTTGATCTTTAAAGGGGTTTTATCTCCTAGAATGATTCTTCTGGCAAGAAAGATTTGGCAAAAATATTTTGTCCATAAAGAAATCACAAAATCACACTTACACTCACTCACAAAAATGAAGCCTGAAATATTTACTTATACACAAAAGCTTGCAAGAGAAGCTTGGGGGTAAATAGGTAAGGAGTAGGCTTAAATGAAGTGACATGGTGCAATAGTAGAAAATATATGGTTAAAGCTTCAGTTTGCACGAGTATCAAGAAAGATGTGCACAATCTAGTTCAAAAAGTGACTTTTTCACTAGACTCGCACATATCATGAGAGTTTCATTGTAGCAAGTATTTGCATTGTTGTGGCGAACCTGCAGTGAGGATATAAGGCAAGCTAAATAAAAAATCTCTGGAATGTGGCGCGACCAATGAGACACTGTCATTGCAGTAGGCCTCAACATCCTTCATCAAATGCAGTTTTAAGATTTTAAAAAATCGTTTTATTTTCATTTCATAAACAAGTCCAAAGATTCGTATCAACAGATAAATGTAACTCCCCATAATTTTGAGTAATTATAATTTGGCTTTTAAATTACACATGTGCACGTAATTTAAATAAATTGGGAAATAATGTCAATTTGAAATAAATATTAATTAGCTTGAAATGGATTAATATTTATGTGATAAAGTAAATAAGTTAATATCAAATGGTATTATGTCGAAAGGAGGTAAACGCAATGGGATTGAACTGTATCTCCATCGGGACACATATGTGAGTGATATTAGGTTGAGATGGGATACTTATGATTTATGACTCGGATGATGATTTCGAGCGCACGATTGATCCGCAATAGGTCAAATGGTCAAAATTAAGTATCCGGTGGTAGTGATTGAATTCTGGGAGCTTTTTAGACTAAACGAAACCCGCATAGGGGTATTCAGAACATTTTAAAAATACATGTTAGCCTAATTTCGGAATTAGGCTTATATAATGAAAGGTTAGGGTTAAGTGATTAGCCGCTTTATCATATCAAAACGTTTTCGTGTCATACCAAAATCCTAAGAGGAAATTTGGAGAGAAAAGAGAAGAAAACTCAAAAAAATTCTAAGAGGAGACTAAAGGGACTCAAGAGAAGAATAATTGGGAGAATTCTGGGCTAGGAGTATCACTAGAGGATTTCTTCACACAAATTCAGACTCGACAGGTTAATTAATGCAAGTAATTGACTTGCTTAGTAAATAATGGATGCATATCAATTCATATCATAATTGGAGAAATTTATTTTGGGTGGGATTCATATGCAAATGGGTTTTTGGAGAAATGAGTTCATAGAATATATGTATGGATTTATAAATTGAAATCTCAAAATAAGATACCATGCAGAAAGATTAAATCTTAATTTAAAAAGATTAAAAAAATATGAATTATTGTGAAAGTGTTAAGAATTTCACAATTTTTGGAATATAAGGATAAATCCATATAGTTGATCATATGTAGATGAGTTAAATATGAAAATGGATTAACTTCATATTTATGGGGAATGAATGAGAATTCTTGAGGAAATTAAATTTGTGGGTGGTTTGAATGGATGAAACTTTGCTAAAATTCTCCATGAATAGAAGTGGGCGGTTCTGCAAGGGTGAATCGGTTCACCCTCAAGCCGGACTGGTTTGGCAGCCCTGCTATAACCAGGTTTGGTTAGTTGAGGGATTTTGTAAATGATTTAATTTCGGGTTGAAATTATGATGTCTGTGAATAAGTTAGAACTTATAGAAAAAAAATTTAACACTGATAAAATGCCTTAGGATAATCGAAATGTATATGGGTTGAGATTTTGAGTATTTGGGGATGAATAATACTCGGGGACTTAAATAATGAATTGTGATAAAAATTCAGTAGAAAATGGATATGGGATGGTTGAGATTGAATATGCGTCCAAAATATTATTTTAAATGACAAATTGATTAAATAAGTGAATTTTTTAATAATTTAGAATCGGGTTTAGACTCGGGATTTATAGTCTAGTGCTACGAGTGACAAACAAGGCTAGTTGGGATATTGGATATATGTATGGGTATAGAGACAATATATATATATATATATATATATATAACAGTCTAGTGGATATGCTATCGGTGGAGGTTGCGCGTCGTGGGTAATCTCTCCTGGTGAATCCCAACAGGTTTAGTATCGGTCCATAGGGTCATAGGTTTGTGCATGCCCACTTTATATGAGGTTGGAGTCCAAGTGGAGAAATGTGGTATGGTTATGGCCCACTAACTTAAGACTATAACCGCCTCCAGTTACGTGTAAGTTTTGGGTTCGGTAGTGAGATTTCGACCCGGTGGCCCAGGATGATGTGGGTATGCTCCGGAGCATGATAACATACTAGAGATTTGCATCCAATGAGTTATTAGTCTTAGGGATAATGGTTATACGTATATTGCGAGTGATATATATGTGTGTGCTTGATGTGATATTGAAATATGTATATATATATATGTTAAGAAAAATATATACGGGTGAAAGTTATTTGAAATGAAATTATAAATTATAATTGAGAATTGAGAATTATAATGGTTTAGCAGATGTGTAAGCTAAATAGATAAAATACGCGTGACATAGGGTAGCGTATGTACTTATGGTTATATTGAGACTTGTTAGGCTGGGTAGCATAATTAAGATGTTAAAATGCATACGTTAGGTGTGCACTATAGTTGAGGGATAAGTATTATCTCATGGGAGTGCGACACCAATTTAAATACGGAAGAATGCACTCATATTTATTATGCATTTTAATTACTAGTAAAATATTTTCAAAAGGATTTGAGCTCTGACCCGTAGCAAAATATTTTCAAAACCTTTTAGGTGTCTAGCCACAGGGATGCCAATAATGAGTATCCATTTCCAAGTTATCGGAGCTGCAGTAGCTGTGGAGTGCTTGCAGGGATTGCTGTAAATGCTTTTTATCTTTGATATTTCTACTTAGGATTCAGTCAGTTACGGTCCAAGCATGTCACCCAAAGATAGTTTTATTTCAGTTTTTTTTTTCAGTTATTGGGATTATTGTATTGATTTTATACCAATGGTTTATTAGGTTAATTGACGTGTATTAGATTTCAGTATTAAAACTTAAATGTGTGATTGTGGATTTATTTAATTAACTGAATGAGTTATGGCGCATTATTTTATTTATGGTATTATTTATCGCATTTTAATAAAGTTAAAATTGACACACAAATTAATTAAATAATAGGTGGTTAGTAATTAATTAGTTTTCAACATTGATGCTAAGAATGAGCCAAATGAGATTCCTGTTTGTTTTAGTAGAGGGTTGGTCACCCGTTATTTTAATAAGTGGGGTGTCACAGATATTATCAGATGATCGGGTTCTAGAGTCCTTAGTATCTGTGCGGACTTATTATGATTCCGACGTAGCGTTCTTTGATATAAAGTCCTATTATTACGACTGTTGTGCTCATTTACGCATTTACGTTATTCAACTGATATACTTTGTATTAACTGTAGGCTTATACAAATTCAGTCTGGTTTCAGATGCTTCTTAGGAGAGCATGGCAAACTAGGACCACAGGAGGGCCCAATGTTGGAGAGGCTCAGCAGGAGCCGCATGTGCCACAGGGGACCGTAACAGCCGCAGAGGTGGCTAATATTATTGCTCAAGCAATCAATGCCGCAATGACCGCTGTGGCTCAACAGTTTCCTCTGGCTCAACAGCAGCTATCGGTGGCCCGACCGTCTAGGCCCACCCAGGATTATCTATGTGGGAGATGATTAGGGGTTCCTTTCAGAAGGGGCATCCACTAAAGTTTCAAGGCAGTGTCGATGTAGTAGGTGCTAGTTAGTGGAAGAAGGATATTCAGCGTCACCTTCGCATGGTTGAGTGAAGCGACACTCAGTAGTTAATAGTTGCCACTTTTAAGCTAGTGGGTGTGGCTCTACAGTGGTAGGAGTCGGTGACTACATCTGTAGAGAGAGACACAATGACTATAACTGAGTTTTGGGTGCGGTTTGACTGCAAGTATTTTCCTTCGATAATTTATTCTGAGATGCAGAGGAGATTTTTAGATGTCGCATCGGAGGACTGGTCCGTGGCGAGTATGAGGAAAATTTAACTTATCTGGTGAACTTCATGCTCGAAGAAGTGAACACCGAGGAGAAAGAGATGCTGGAATTTATGGATGGGCTAAATTGGAGGATCAAACAACACTTATTAGGGAACCAGGCATTAGAGACATACACTGATGTCATCAATGATGCAATATTACACTGTCAAGATCACCGCTTCTATCTGAAGGGGAGCAAGAGAGTAGGGGAATCTATCTAGTCAAGCAGGTCAGGAAGTAATGGTGCGAGTGGAGCATCGCAATAGTAGATTGGTCATCATCAGGAGTTGGATTCTCAACTGGGGGATTCTGCTAAAAGATTTCGTTCGGAGGTTTTAGGCCAGATGAAAATGGATTTAGGTAGGGTCAACAGGGCCCACAATAATAGTTGTAGCGCGTTTCCCAAGTTATGGTACATAAATTTTTATGTAGTTGTGAAAGCGTAGGCTGTGGATTAATTTTTCCAATACATGGTACATCAATTATTGACCGGGGGCGGAGTCTTACTTGATTAGTTATGAGGGAGGCTTACTCTTTAATGGGAGACTTATAGTATCAGATTGTAAGACCGGGATTAATTATAATAAAATGGAAAATTAATTCGAATTAAAATATATTAATTAATAAGACAAGGGTTAATATTTATTTATATTGAATATTACTTAATGAATGAGTAATAAATTAATAAGAAAGTATTATGATTTGTTGTGAGTGAGAAATACGACAGTTACGGTAAATTTAGCCGGGATGCGAATGTCGGTCGTGTTCGGATTTAATTTTGTGAAATAAAATGTAATTTCATTTTATATCATTCTAGTGGTGATTCCGAGTGCGCCGGCGTGTTCGTAAGGGTCGAAATAGTCAGAAAAGTGTACTCGGGGATTTGGATTGGGTCCCGGGACATTTTTAGGCCAAACCGACACCTGGAGGGGTATTTTGGTCTTTCAGATTTTTAAGAAAAAGGGACCAGCGAAATTTCAAGTAATATATTAGCATACATCTAGGGTAACCTAGGGTTATAAGTTATAAAACAAAGGGAGGCCATTAGAGAAGAATGAGAAGCCATTTTGAAGCCTAAGAGAGAGTTCTTAAAGGATTCAACCATGTTCTTGCACCACCATCATTGGAGAGTGGATTGAAGAGGAAGACAAACAAACCCATCATCATTAAACAAAATCGAATCTGCTGGACCAAAGGCAAGTGTTTATCTTGCTTATTTTTTAAGAGGTATAATACCCATGTAATGTCGGATCTCACGTTTGATAATTTAATTTAAAGCTTGAGGTTTTGATGATTTAAACATATGTTTCGGGGTAGGATTTGCATGTAGTGACATTCTTAAATGTTGGTGACACAAAATTTGAGAATTATGGACAAATTGTATGAATAAAACCGGAGTTTTGGATTAAAAAAGACGAAGAACATGAGAAACTAGGGTTTTATGTTTATTAGAAGAAAATTCAAATCTTAGATGGAATCATTAATATATTGGTGTAAATTTTTTGTTAGAAATCACCTCTATGTACTAGTATAAAGTCGCAATGTTGGTTTAAAGTTTGGTACAGAATCACGAGGTTTTAATGAATGAAAACTATGAAAAATGCAACTATCGAGAGGAAGAAGAAGGCTTCTGCATATTTTCGAATCAATTCGGCTCCTTGGCCGAATTGATTCGACTAGCGAATCAATTCGGATCAAGGCCGAATCGATTCGGTTTAGCCAGATTTGTGAAATTTTCGTTTTAAAACCCTTAAAATGTGAGTCATAAATTGGGAACCTTTTGAGACATCCTTAGTATATTATAATGGATATATTGGACGACAGTAGGCCTTGGTAGGTAAGACTTAGTCGTATATGGGAGAGCTTAAGGCCAAGGTTAGTTAGGATAAATTGTTAACGTATTAAATTCAAGAGATTGAGACTCGATTATGGAAAGGTTAAGAGTGAACCTAGGATGTAAACCAGTAGAGTATTAATGAATTAACTACTGAATTAATTTAAGGGGTAGCTATAGGCCCTTCGGCTAGAGAATAATACTCGAGAAATTTCGAGTGAGTAAATGTTGTGAACTATTGATGCGGTAAGCATTCGAGTGATAATTACAACGTAGGGATTATTATTATAGGTTGAGTGTATACTTGTATAGATAATATTGATAGATGGAGTGTATACCTATACGGGTTATTATTACAGGTTGTGTGTATGGCTATGCTGAATATACATATGGATAGGTTGTCTATATACCTATTATGTGCTTTTTTATGTGTGTAAACATACATACGCTGCCTGCTATCACGGGAGGTTCCCGCGTTGTGTACAGTCTTATCCTGATGAGCCCATCGAGAGGATTTTAGACTTGTGCCTCAGAACATAGAACCTAGGTACGGGCTATCTGAGTGTATGATAGTTTTGAGTGTATATCGTTTGTAATGACATGAAAGTGAATGAGTAAATTTTTTTATGCCAGGAGATGGGGATATGGGGGTACAAGTTATGTGCTGAGGGATTAACGGATCTCGACGACTGACAAGGTTAGTTAGTAGTGTATCTGGGGGGTTCCTTGTTTGAATTTCGCTTTGCGAGACATGCCACACATGAAACTTAACGAACGTTGGGAGTTGGGAAACGTTTGGCCTTTATTACATGGGTTTAATACCTTAGTTATTATTCGTGTAGGTAGTTATAATTGAGAGACGATGGTTATATTACGATATGAGGCCACTAGAACCGTATGATGTTGATGTAAGAATAATTAAAGCATGATTAGTAGGGTGGTTGAGTGTACCCTTAGTGTATAGTCGTGCCTGGTATGCAAGACTAGATTCAAACCAGTATATCACGTTCGATTGATATATGTAGAAATACAAATGTACGGAACATAGGGTGTATGGGCGCCCTGGGTAATTTTGACCTTCTGTATCGTCTGTGATAAGGAGGCTTAGAAAGATGTTGTAAATATGTATGTGGGACAGTCAGAAAAACAAGTGGAAGTGTATGAGGGGCTGAACTTAGTTCGAGTAAAGGATATAGTCTTACTGTGTGTATGTCACGAGAAAACTCCCACAATCGAGATAAGTTGAAAGGTGAGTCGAAATACGTTGGGAACAAATGGAGTTCCACCCAATCGGATGCGTAGAGTGGTTCATGGATAGATAGGTTGTTAAAATTCTAACAGATGGAAGGAAGTACGCAGTTTTAGAGTAAACGCACGGGCCATGATTTTTGTATATCTCACAAAAAGGGGAGTAAGATTTTCCTCATAACGTGAGATGTTGAGTGTGTGAATTCTGGGTTAAGTGAGACATAGTGAAGTTGTCTCCAAGTGCGCCACTCGTAAAGGAAAAGTTTGGTCTGATACTACCCACCCGAATGTTGTGATAGATTGATGATTGGCCAGAATGGACACGCATATTGATAAAGTTAATTATCGAATTATCAAAATCACGGACTGGTCAGAATTTTCTTTGGGTTGTTAACTGAATTGTCCCGAACAAAATAATTACTATTAGTTTGGGGTGTGTCACATTACGGCGCGGTGTGCCCAGCAGGTTATTAAAGAGAAGAAATGAACCGGCACAAGGTGTAGCCCAATACTATTGTAAATCAAGACAAGACCCTCGTGTCCCACCTTGAATAGGGAGTGTCAGGAGGCGATTGGGGGGGGGGGGGAGTTGAGCCCTGAGTGAGTAGTGTCAACCATAGGCTGATGGATAGTCGGGAGAGGTGATATAGAATGTGGCAGAATTCGAGAATACATTCTTGGACTTTTAAGAGCAATTAGAATATTAATTACAGATGCTAGGGCGGCATGTGATGACTCGTAGCACGAGATTAATTGCGGAGAGACTTCTGAGGCTTAATAGGATGAAAAAATTTCGCCCACCCTTTGGTTAATTGAAAAAGGGAAAATAACAAGTTTCTCGGACCCGGAGTGATTTATGGTCCGCTGACAAGGATTGAGTCAATCCACATCATTTTCATATGGTTCAGAAGCGTAGTGAGAGTACGTTGATGTGAACCAAAGTTTTTAAGCCTGACATGAGTAGTTAGGGGTTGCTGAGGGTGTCTCCTGTGAGGAGAGATTAAGTGGTACGGTAATAAGGGAATTTAACACTTATAGAATTGAGACTTTATCTAACATAAGGATGATAGAGCCACTGGAGTATAGGATTGTCTTTTGAGCAATTGTTATAGAATTCATGATAATTTTGGGTGTCGTTATATAAGTGAGACCTTAAATATAAGGGAATATATCGGTATGTAAGGGATTGAATGAACTTATCGCTAATCGTGGGTTGTAGTGAGTAGACCTTCAGTTGAAATGGTACTATTGGTGTAGGTATAGTGGAAATACCAAAAGATTATTGCGAGTAAATTTTGAATACGTTCTGATGCAGTTGTGTGCAAGAATCTGATGGGGTAATATGGGGCACCATAATGTCGATAAGGCTACTTGGGAGCGCAATGATGAGATGCGAGACAAATATCCAGAGTTATTTTTTCCAGGTATTTTCTTTTTCGAATTTCAAGACAAAATTTTATTATAAGGGGGGAAGTATGTAACACCCCGTAATTTTAATGATTTTTATATTAGGATTAATTAAATTTAAATGGGAAATTAATCTAGTTTAAAATATATTAATTTGCGAGACAAGGGTTAATATTTATTTATGTTGAATATTACTTAATTAATGAGTAATAAATTAATAAGAAAGTATTATGATTTGTCGTGAGTGAGAAATATAACAGTTACGGTAAATCTAGTCTGGACGCACGTATCAGTTGTATTGGGACTTAATTTTGTGAAATAAAATGTAATTTCATTTTAGATCATTCAAATGGACATTTCGAGTGTGCTAGTGTATCCGAAAGGGTCGAAATAGTTAGAAAAGTGTACTTGGGGGTTTGGATTGGTTCCCAGGACATTTCTAGGTCAAACCGGTACCCCGATGGATTTTTTGGTTTTTTGGTTTTTTCAGGAAAAGGGACCAACGAAATTCCAAGTAATATATCAGCATACATTTGGGGTAACCTAGGATTATAAGTTACAAAACAAAGGGAGGCCATTAGAGAAGAAGGATACGCCATTTTTGAACCCTAAGAGAGAGTTCTTGAAGGATTCAACCTTGTTCTTGCACCACCATCATCATTGGAGAGTGGATGGAAGAGGAAGACAAACAAATCCATCATCATCAAATGAAATCAGATAGCTACGAAAACCAACACAACTATTATGGTGATACAATAGAGATCATCCCCATCGGTTGTGCAATCGATCCTACTAATGGAAGGTGATTCAAATTAGAAGGGCAAGATCAGGAAGCAGTTAGAGTCTAGGGAAGGCAAGATGGAACTAAAGGAGCTAGCGTAATACTTTGCCAATCACAAAAGCCTATACTTCAGGAATATGGGAGGGTGGTTATCAAGATGCGGCATTCCAGAAGAATAAGAATAGAGACTAAATAAGACATATGACGAACACCGCAAAACAACTGAGATCCCCCTATATATAAAAATTCAGAGGGAGGGATACTTTTGTCCAATAATAAAGCAGGACGCAACAGAGTTGCAATGAAGGTGTGATAAATGTCGACTTTTCTTTCAGGTAGTTGAATGCCACTTCATTAAAACTCAAGAAGACTAGAGGCAGCCTTACATTGATTTTATTAAAAACGGAGTTGTTCCTTTAGAAAAAATAGATGCGATGGGACTCAAACGAAGGGCCCCATGATATTATGTCCAGGGGGATCAACTCTATCGGAGAGGGTACTTTAACAAACCATTATGTTGCATCTGGAAGGAGGAGGTAGTTGAAGTTTTTAAATAAGCTCATGATCCAGCTCACTTTAGAGGAACAAATCTATATGACCAACTAATGACCTTGGGTTTTTTATTGGCCAACTATGTTGAGTTTATATGAAAATACCAGGCGTGCCAGCTACACAAAAACATGATCCATGCCCCTTTGGTGGACTCACATTCTTTGGTCACTCCTTACCCATTCCACACTTGGGCGTTTGACATAGTAGGGGCAATAAACCCACCTTCTAAAGGGAAGATTTGGATACTCTTGGCAATATAATGTTTTGCAAAGTGGGCTGAGGCGATACCACTCAAAAGAGCAATCGCAAGTATGGTGGCTAACTTTATCAGGAAGTACATTATTTGTAGGTTCGGGATTCCAAAGGTCATCCTCTCTTATAACGGGACCCCATTTATCAATAAAGAAGTAACGATGCTTACAAACAAATACTCCATCCTCCATCATACCTCAACGGTGGCATATCCTAAGGGAAATGGCCAAGCCAAAGCAACTAACAAGACTTTGGTCAACATTTTGGCCAAGAATATGGAAGATTTCTCAGGATCGTAGGATGACAAGATTCTAGTAGTTTTGTCGGCCTATCAAATGTCTAAGAGGAAGACTAGAGGGTATACTCTATTCTCACTTATGTTTGGGGCTGAAGCAATTCTGTTGGTAGAATAAGAAGTTCCCTTTGATCGATAGGCCTTGCGAAGCAGAATGCTCCCTCAAAGTAGGCATGTACAGTTGGAAGCGCTAGATGAGAACAAAGATAACACGATACAACATTTCCAAATATACACGAGGCAACTCTCAACAGCATATGATAACTTGGTGAGGCCCAGGAAATTTGTGGAAGGGGATTTAGTCTTAAAGGCGGCGGTGAAGCACATTTGGGGGCTCCCATTGTCTAAATTCGCTGCAAATTAAGAGGGACCTTTCATTGTAAAGGAGGCTCACGATTCAGGTTACTGCTTAATTTCTAAGATATAAGAGGATAAACCTTTCACGATTATTTTAAAGTTTATCATGTGTAGGCGAGTAACCTTGGTTAGAAATCATTTTTTTTGTTATAGTGTAATTCGTTGTATGAGTTATTTCTTTTGTAATGAAATGAAAAGAAAGAGTTTGATCGTAAATTATAAAAGTTTGAACTTTGCGATAACTAGAGATATTGCAACAAAACAACACTTGATTACAAAATACTATATTTTTCATTGATATGACTTGTAACGATTACAAAAAAATTAGGAACTAACGCCAAAGGTTTACATAAGATAAGGAGGATGTCATCCCAAGAGGAACCATAGATCTGGGGAAGAAAAGAAATCCCCAGGTAAGACCGAAGAAGCTGCGAGGAATATTTGTTGTGTAACAATAGAACCCTCAAGTTTGGTATGGGCTTGGGCCCATTGAATGACCAGAATTTCCCGTTCCTGCATCGCTCTAAGGAAATCTTCTTATGCCTTCTTAACCTTGTGATTAGGCATAAATTCTTCACATGTATCCCCTTAATTTCGATATTTTTATGATCCCCTGTATTGTAAATAACTTGGATTTATCTCATATTTATGCTACTAACCCCTTTTGGCAAGCATTTCGTATTTTTTGTATCTCTTATGTATTTTACCGGTATTTCATGCAAATTAGTGCGAAAGAGAACTCAAAACAGTGAAAAAAAGCAAGAAATGGGGAGTTCAAGGGCATTTTCACAATTTTTTAACCTTAGTCCGAAAGTGGGGCCAACTAGAAATTTATATAGCTTCCAATTACAAGAACACTGGAAAAATGGCACCTCAATTCGAGCTACGGTGAAGAAGTTATGGTCATTAGAAGTTGAGAGAAAATCACAAGAAAAAAAAGAATCGAACCGGTCCGTTTTGGAGCCTTGAAACTCACTATCTAAATTCATGAAGAGGACCGATCCGGTAGGGGACCGACTCGTCTTTTGTCACGCTCCAGATCCATTACAAAATTAGTCACGCTTTCCAAGTGTGACAAATTGCCAGATACGGGATATTTATTTTGTCTTATTTTTTTTTGCCAAAAGAGTTTTATATTTTGGGGAGTCTTCTAAACGACCTCTAGCCTATATATTTAGTCATTAGGACTCTTTTTATTCAGATTTCATTCATGTAAAAGCTCCTAATCAAGAATGATGATGCTAAGATTTAACTCCACCAGATAAGAGATGAAGAGCTCAAATTATAATAACAATGGAAGCAATAGAATTATGTATGTGTATAAGTGTATAAAAGGGGATGAGGATAAGATGAATGAAGACGGTGATGTATAATGGTTCAGTCAATTAGGCCTACATCCACTGTGAGTGTGCGATCCACTAAGGATGGGCACTAATGGCCTTGGATACAATGCTCATAATCTCACTCTCTCTTTACTATGTACAAGCAGAGTTTTCATTAGGGTATATATGATCGATCCTTTTTAAGGTTGAAGATGACGAGTATATATATAGGGCTTGGGGGGAGTAGTATACCCCCAAGCATGCATTGTGTATGTGAATAATGATCTAATAAATTCCCTGTTAACACATGGCTGCGCCACTTGCGGTTAATGATGACATAATATTCCCTCACATGAGGGAATGATATTCTTATAACGATTTGGTCCATGTGCTATATGAATCCCATGCGCACTTCCCCATGCGTCTCCCAAATCACGCGCCATAATGATGTCATCCTCGGCTTATGGTGGCAGGTCGAGGCTGAGGTCGATGCTAGCATTGTCTTAACTGCTGGAGGTAGGCTTCACACTGTTATCCCCTCATAAGATCGGCCTATCGCTTGGTCACTCGCAGACGAGGCTTCTGGCCCCACGAGCTTGGGCTCTGGTCAAACAGTGGGGTCGGCCTCCTCACTGTCGCCCAGTCGTCCAGTCATATTATCATCCCGTCGTCCGTAACACCCCTGGCGTAGTAGAGTTGGGCCCTCATTCTGGACGAGGCTACCCTCGGCCTGGCCGAGGGTGTATTTTGGCATATAAATCACCCCCTAGTCCTTAGTCATCGATAATGTTGAGGTGGCCGAGGGGTAATGTTGTCTTTAGATGTCAAATAAGTGGTCAGGTTGATAAGTTACACATGTCAAGTTGATTAACGTCTTGTCAGACATCAATCATCATTTGTGTTCTCCAAAAAATGATGGTTGCACACTATACTTGGGACTTTATGCCCTAGTAATTATTGTATTCTTGGGTTGTGCATCGCTTTGGTTAGTGGCCCCACTAATGACAAAGTATTTAAACTCTTTTTTAAACAGTTCTCTCTTCTTCTTCTTCTTCTTCTTCTTCTTCTTTTTCTTCTTCTTCTTCTTCTTCTTCGCACGCTCTCTCTTTAGCTTCTAGCAGCTCAAATGCCATTTTTACAATTTTTCCCTTTTCTTACACATTCCAAGCTTTGTTCAGTTCTCAATCTTCAACCTCAGGTAATTTCTCTGCCCTAAATTTCCTTTTATCTTCTATTTTCTTTGATTTCTTGCTTTGGGTATCTCTTGCGCATTTTCTTGGTTATTTTATACTTTTTCGGCGCGTTTCCACCCTTTTCTGGTGGTTCTAGGGCTAGAACTCGAGCGATAGGCCTCCCTGGGTTCATCTCCCACCTTTTCGTGGTGGTTTAGTGCCAATTTGTAGCCCTTCTTAAGTTTCCCAGCGACTCTCTGGCGTTCTTCTCCGGTGAACATTGTTCTTCCTGTTCTTGGGTGTTCATCCACAAAAACCTTTCATTTCTCTAGGTTTGATCCAAAAGTCAACTTGGTTAACTGTTTAATTTGTTTGTAGGTTGTTTGAGAAAAATTCCTTAGTGTAGGGTCTCCCTCTTAATGCTCAAAAGGCTTTATGATTTAGCCTAGGAGTTTCCAACTTTAAGGGAGAGGTTCTTTACATAGATTAGGCGAATAGAGGAAGAGAGTGAGTGCAGACGTAAGGCCGACCCTGTTTGGGTACGACCCATTTTCTCGATTCTATTAGCCACAGTTTTTCCCTCTAAGCCCTTAGGGTCTTCCCATCATCCAACTGAGTGTCAGAGGCAAAAAGGAGAGATGGACGCCAGAGCATCGTCTTCTATGGGTGTTGGAACTTCTGGGAGAAGAGACTCTCCAACACTTAGCCCAAACCGAGAGGCCGAGGGTACAGTTCATCCTGAAGCTATCCTTGTGACAGTCCTATCCCCCACTTGATTTCCAGGCCGCTTTTCCAAATTGCCCTCTAATAAACTATGAGGCCGAGAGGTCTGGGGATGAGGGAGATAAGGACGATAGTGAGGATTCTAATAATGATCGAGTTGATACTTCAGGGGCCATCATGACCTCTTACTATGGAGGCATCTCTTTGGTATAAAGCCGAACGTGAATATGAGGGTCCCGAATGAAGATGAGAGGGTCTTTCAGGGGGAAAAAGGAGAAATTGCTATATATGATAAAATGCTTAGGGTCGGCATTAGGTTACCTCTACACCTCGCGATAGTTGATATACTTTTTTCCCTCGGGGTTGCTCCTTCCCAACTTCCTCCCAACTCCTGGAGGACCATCCTCGGCTACATATCGCTCTGGAAGAACACGTTTACTGATGAGCCCTCTACTATTTTGTTCTTAGTTTGCTACAATATAAACTCCTCGTCCAAGCAACCTGGATACTTCCATCTAGGGGCTAAGAGGTCAGATAAAAAACTTCTCCACGTAGCACAAACTTCCAACCATGATTGGAGGAAGAGGTTCTTTTTTGTTTCTGGGGACTGGGAATTCCTCGTCGAGGTTGAGCCTCTTGAAGACGGTCCGAAAGTCCCCAGGGAATGGTCTAACCCCTCCATAAAGGCAAGGTTAGAACCTGGACTGAGCTTGGATGAAAGGGAAATAGCTGACTACTTGAGGGAATAAGGTAAAGAGGGTGAACTTCCCAAGTTTGAAGATTTAATGACCCCTCGTTTCCTCAAAGATGCTGGTCGAAGGGTCGGCCCATTGACAAAATTATGTGAGTTGCTTTCGCTTTAATTTTTTCTAAGTGTTTCCTCATTATTATTGCTTTTTTCTCATGTATCGTCTCATTTTTTTTCCAGATCGGCCTCCCAATATATCTGATCATCTTTAGGAAATGACTGCTCCCAGCTTGATGTCAGGCCTGAATAAGAAGAAGGGTAAGGAGCCCCAGCTGACCCATAAAAATACAAAGGTTGTGGGGCCGACCCAAGTAGAGTCAACAGTTGATACCCGCAAGAGGAAGGAGACAGAAGTCCCTACTGGCCCTCGGCCTGATTCACGTGCGAGGGCAAGGGTAGAGGTCCCACAGATAACACCGAGGGGACTAACTCTTCCTCGTGCATGGGCTCCTACTGGTCGTCTAATATGACCTTTTTGAAGGTCGACCATTCCTCTCTAATAGCCAACTTGAGAGCCGCCCAGTCCTCCATGTTCTAGGCACCATCGACTGTTGACTATGAATTTCTGGCCAAAATGCCCCGACCAAGGTTTATGACTATGGGCTTCATACTTTGGCTCAAGTATTTCATTCATCTTTTTAATTCCAATTCATCAATATTATACAAACTGTTCCTTCGGCCATTTGATTATGACCTTTCCCATTTCTTTTACAGTCTGTCTGTGCCTTCACCTCTGCCACTAAGTGGATGACTGAGAACAAACAGAAATTTCATGAGGCCGAGAGAGCTATTCAGCATGAGGCCAACTTGAAAACTGAGTTGGATACTGTGAAGGCTGAGTTGGAGAGCGTGAGGGTTGAGCATGCGAGGGTCATGAAGGATCTTATAAAGGAGCATGTTGCTCAGCTGAAATTGAAGGATGACCTCATAACAACCAAGGACGAGGCTTTGGTCAATCAGGGGGTCCAGTTCAAAAATGATCTTCCTGAATCTGTACAAAGGGCCGAGGACGGTGCTGTGGAAGCCTACAAACTCTCTAATGAATTACAAGGCTTCGGCCTTGAATACTTGGAGAGGGGAATTAAGATGTCTTATTAATGGGTGGTCTTGAAGTTTGCCAATGTATCGTCTATCCGGCCTTTTTTAAAAGTAGTGGTAGCCGAGGGGACTCTATCGGATGATGCTAGGCCTCTTCCTATCTAATATTACACATTAGGGTGGCCGTCTGTGGCCTATACCCTCTACATGTAAAACTTTTCTTTTGGACATGTATTGTAATTCTTATTTTTTGTAATGAAAGTGCCCTCCTTTTCCTCTTATCTTCTATATTTGCCTCTTTTATGATTTGTGTTGATGTGCCTTGGCTATGATGTTTTTAAATAGCAAGTCCACCCTCATCTGTCTTGAGAGTGAGTGAGGGTCGTCCCTACCATTCACCCTCATATTAACCGAGGGTAGTTACCCACCAAACTAATGATTTTTAAAATACAAGTTCATCCTCATATTTCTTGAGAGTGAATGGAGGGTCGTCCCTACCATTCACCCTCATCTTAGTCGAGGGTAGTTACCCACCAAACTAATGATGTTTTTAAAATATAAGTCTACCCTCGTCTTTCTTGAGAGTGAATGGAGGGTCGTCCCTACCATTCACCCTCATCTTAGCCGAGGGTTGTTATCCACCAAACTAATGATGTTTTAAAATATAATTCCACCCTCGTCATTCTTGAGAGTGAATGGAGGGTCGTCCCTACCATTCCCCCTTATCTTAGCTGAGGGTAGTTACCCACCAAACTAATGATGTTTTTTTTAAATATAAGTTCACCCTCGTCTTTCTTAAGAGTGAGTGGAGGGTCATCCCTACCATTCACCCTCATCTTAGCCGAGGGTAGTTACCCACCAAACTAATGATGTTTTTAAAATATAAGTCCACCCTCGACCTGGTCGAGGGTAGTTACCCACCAAACTAATGATATTTTAAAATATAAGTCCGCCCTCGTCTTTCTTGAGAGTGAGTGGAGGGGCGTCCCTACCATTCACCCTCATCTTAGCCAAGGGTAGATACTCACCAAACTAATGATGTTTTTAAAATATAAGTCCACCCTCGGCCTGAACGAGGGTAGTTACCACCAAACTAATGATGTTTTAGAATATAAGTCCTCCCTCAACTTTGTTGAGAGTGAGTGGAGGGTCGTCCCTACCATTTACCCTCATCTTAACCGAGGGTAGTTACCCACCAAACTAATGATGTTTTGTGGCTTATCATGAACTATCCCAACAGATATAAATTGATAAACATAAGATGAGGGGCCAATGTAATATTCTCAGTAACAGGTGTTCTATGTATGAAGCAACACATTCATTACAACTGTGATCCAATAGGACATTAACTACAATATTATTGTTAGTATTTCTTCAAACGATCTGCGTTTCAGGGGTTCGAAACTCCTTCAAGGTTCTCTAGTCTATAGGTTCCAGGGACAACTTCATCAATGACCCTATATGGTCCATGCCAATTTGGGTGGAGCTTGTTAGGTTTTTGCCATGTCTTTTTCAGGACTAAGTCCCCCACAACGATTGGCCTTTCCTTTACCCTCTGATTGTAAAACCTGACAGTCCTCTGCTGGTAGGCTGCTTGTCTTATCTCATCGTCTTCTCTTCTCTTCTCGATCAAGTCTAGATCAAGCCTCCTTTCTTCCATATTTCTCTGAGGGTCATATATTTGGACTCTGTGAGTAGGAAACCCAATTTCGGTGGGGATGACGGCTTCTAAGCCGTATGCCAATATAAAGGGGGTTTCCCCAGTAGGGCTTTTTGTTGTTGTCCTATAGGCCCATAGCACAGCGTGTACTTCCTCAACCCATCTTCCTTTTGCCTCCTCAAGTTTTTTCTTGATCCTGTCTAGGATTGTTCTGTTTATAACCTCAGTTTTCCCATTAGCCTGCGGTTGGCCTAAGGTAGAGAAGAATTGTTTAACCCCCACTCTTTCGCAGTATTTCTCGAGGGAGACATTATTGAAATGAGTCCCAATATCTGAGATGAGGGTGTTGGGGAGACCAAAACTGTATATGATGTTCTTTTAGATGAACTGGAAGGTCTTCTGTTAGGTGATTGTGACAATTGGCTTCGCCTCCACCCATTTTGAAAAATAATAAATTGCTACGATCAAGTATCGGTAGTTATTGACAACCCTATGCAGGGGGCCTACCAAATTAATTCCCCATATTGCAAATGGCCATGGGGATGTGATGGAGGTAAGAGGATGGCGGGGCTGATGAGGGATGGTGGCAAACCTCAGACATTTATCACAATTCTTCACGTATGCCGTAGCATCCTTTGCCAAGGTCGGCCACAAGTATCCTTGGGTGACTATCCTCTTTACTAACGACCTACCCCCAATATGTCTTGAGCAAGACCCTTTGTGCATATACTTCAAGATACATGGGACCTCTGACGGGTGCACTGAGCAAAGGGAACAAGTATCCCTTTTGTACAAGGTGTCTCCGATGACAGTGAATTTCGCAGCTCTGTACCTCAACTTTTTTCTTTCATGTTTTGCTTCTGGCATCTCCACCTCTTTAATGTATCTGACTAGAGGGTCCATCCATGATGGTTCCCTTCTTATATGTAATCAATGGCTGAGTGTTCCATTTGCATCTTCAATCATTGGTCGAAGCAAAATTTCCACTCGAACTGTTCTCCTGATAGCTGTCCTGGTTACTGAGGCTAGCCTAGCAAGTGCATCGGTTCGACCATTATCCAGCCTAGGTACCCTCTTCAACTTTACTTATCTGAAGCTCCTCAATACTAACTTTACTTTTTCAAGATATTTGGACATCCTCTCGTCTTTAGCTTCTTATGCTCCTAGTATCTGATTCACCACCAGTCTTGAATCACTATGGGCCAAGATCCGTCCAACACTAAGAGACCTAGCCAAGGAGAGGATATCTATCAAGGCCTCATATTCATACTCATTATTAGAGACTTTAAAGTTCAACCTCAGAGCATACTCAATGTTCGTGCCATCAGGTGCTGATACTATTAGTCCAGCTCCACTTCTGCTCTCGTAAGAGGACCCATTAATGAAGAGATTCCACACAACGTGTTCCTCTGAAAAATTTCCCTTGGTGAGGGATCCCTGTCTAAAGAGGTATCTCCCTTCCTTGTTCTCGATAACTTTCCCTCTAGTGGTGCTTATCTCAGCCTTATCTTTGGATGGGTCAGAAATTCTGCCTTGCTAGATATCTTTCTTAATTTTTTTCGCTTTCAGCATCATCCTCTTCCCAAGTAAATTCAGCCACAAAATCTGCTAATGCCTGACCCTTGATGGCCACCCTAGGTTGATACACAATATCAAACTCTCTGCTCTATAGCCCAGGCCATTAGACTCCCTGATTTTTCTGGATTGTGTATGACCAGCCTAAGAGGGGAATCGATGAGGATGACCATTGTATGGGACTGGAAGTACGATTTCATCTTTTTTTAGGCATGAATCAAAGCATAGGCCAACTTTTCCATCCCGGGGTACCTTTGCTCTGCCCCTTGAAGTGTCTTACTATTGAAATACACCGGCTTCTGCACACCGTCTTCTTCTCTCATGGTAGCAGCGCCGATGGCTAACTCTGAAACTACTAAGTACACATACAATCTTTCACTTTGCACTGGACGTGATAAGAGTAAGGGGGATCCCAGGTAGGACTTTAGCTCTTAGAAAGCCATGTCACACTCTTCGCTCCATTCAAAAGCCTTTATGAGAACTTTAAAGAATGGTAGACACTTGTTTGTGGCTCTGGATACGAACCTATTTAAAGCATCCACCTGTCCTGTGAGCCTCTGAACATCTTTAATGGTCTTAGGGGTATTAATTTCTTACAGAGCCTTTATCTTCTCGGGATTGGCCTTGATGCCTCTTTAATTGATGATGAACCCCAAGAACTTTCCTGCTCCTACCCCAAAGACACACTTTGGATGGGTTGAGCTTCATCTGGTACCTGTCCATCGTGTCGAAGGTATATTTTAGGTCGACCACATGATCCTTGGCCTTCAAACTCTTGGTCAACATGTCATCCACATAGACCTCCATAGACTTCCCGATTTGGTCTTCGAACATTTTATTCACAAGGCATTGATATGTTGCCCCCGTGTTCTTTAGGCCAAAGGGCATGACCATGTAACAGTATGTCCCCTTCTCGATAATGAAAGCTATTTTTTCTGAGTCCTCAGGGTTCATGAAGATCTGGTTGTAGCCTGAATATGCATCCATGAAGCTCATTAGCTAATGACCTGCAGTAGCGTCCACCATCTGATCAATACGGGGGAGAGGGAAACTGTCTTTAGGGTAATATTTATTGAGGTCAGTGAAGTCTACGTACATCATCCACTTCCTATTAGCTTTAGGGACTATGACCGCATTAGACAGCCATTCGGGATAGATGACTTCCCTAATAAACTTGGCCTCTACCAGCTTCTTGACCTCGTCCCTTATGACCTCATATTTATCTCGAGAATAAATTCTCCTCTTCTGCTTTATGGGCTTCACGACCTCCACCACATTGAGCTTGTGACACATGATCTCAGGATCGATTCTTGGTATGTCTGCATGACTCCATGTAAAGATGTTCTTCCTACTCCTTAGCAGCTTGATGAGGTCTTCTTTTATATATATCTTTAGAGATTTGCCAACTTGGACGGTTTTTTCTAGCTCATCCTTATTGAGGATGATGGATTCTACCTCTTCTGCGGCCTCCCCTTTCTTCAGCTTTGTTTCATCCTTGGGGTCTAGGGTATCAATATTATAAGTAGTAGTTGCCTTCTTGTGTGCCTCTCTTTCCTCGGCAGAGTTGAAGTAGCATTCCCTTACCGTCGTCTGGTCTCCCTGAACTTCCCCTACCCCATACGGGGTCAGGAATTTTATCAACTGGTGGACCGTGGAGGTCACAGCCTCAAATTCCTTGAGAGTTACTCGTCCCAGTATCATATTGTAGGTTGAGAAGACGTGTTCATCCATTACAAAAAAGTTAACCCTTGGTAAGCCATCTTGGCCACTCGTCTCCCATTCTTACACCAGCCTCATACATTCCTAGTGGATGAACTCTTTCCCCACTGAACCCAACCAAGGGACGATGGTATGGGACCAGTCTAGCACGGCTGAGTCCCAAAGCTTTAAAACACGGCCAAAACATCACATCTGCAGAACTACCCCCATCCACCAAGATCCTTGGCACCCTGTACGCGTGTACCCTAGTGGTGATAACAAGAGGGTCATCATGTAGGGCTAAGAGGCCCTTGAAGTCCATACTTGAAAAACCCATGATCAGGGTGTCCATGTCAACCTTCTTCCTCTTTCCTGTATTTGCTTCGATAGAGGTTGAATGCACATCTTTTATCAGTGTCTTGTCTTCAGTTACATAGGCCTTCCTGTCTGTGTCTTCTGACCCTCCTCCTGTCAGGCCCCCAGAGATCATTCCAACATTAAACGAGATCATATTTAGTCTTTTCACAGGGTCGTGGTCAACTCTTGGTGGGAGGTCAGGATCATCATCATCCTCTGAATGGTCCTCTCTTCTGTTGGTGGGATCTTCTCTCCATGCATAGCTTCGCTTCTTCCTAGGGTCGTCCCCTCGTCCCCTCTTGAGGGCACCCTTGTCCATGTATTTTCTTAACTTCCCTTTTTTTAGCATTTTTTCAATTTTATCTTTCAAGGCAAAGCACTTATCGATTAAGTGGCCATGGTCTTGGTGAAACTCACACCATAGGTTTTTGTTCCTTTTGTGAGGAGGTGCCCTCAACTTATTGGGCCATTTTAAGGATCGATCGCTCTTTATCTCATTCAGAATGTGTTCGCAGCTGACCGTTAGAGGGGTGTAATCAGCAAAATTGTCATCTGTTAGCCTTTTCTTCCCATTCTTTTTCTTTTTCTGGTATTTACACCCACTAGTGCCTCCTTTTTCATCTTTGTATTTGGTGGCCATCGCCTCTTTGGCATTCATCACCTTTCCCGCTGTTGCCAGCAATTCAGCCATCGTCTTTGGGGGGCCTTTATCAAGCTTCCATAATATCATTCCCTTTTGGAGTCCTCCGATGAGAGTTGTCATGGCTATACTTTCCTCATAGTTTTCAACCTTTAACTTCTCTTTGTTAAACCTGGCTATGTAGTCTCTTAAGCTCTCTCTCTTCCCCTGCTTAACATAGAGTAGGTGTGTGATCTTCTTCTGTGGCCTCACTCCGAAGCAAAAGTTATGGATGAACCGGTCTGCCAGTTGCTTAAAGCTTTCAACGGAGTTCTTTGGAAGAGAGGTATACCAGATATGTGCGACCCCGATTACAGTGCTGGAAAAAGGACAACACCTCACGTCGTCTGAGATGGAGTATATATCTACCGCTGATTAGTACATCTCAATATGATGGACAAGGTTGGTACTCCCGGCATACCTTGGGGTGACCAGAGGTGGCTTAAACTTGGATAGCATCGAGAAGTTAACTATATTCGCCACAAAGGGTGAACCTACGGAGTATCCTCTTTGAAGAGGGCCCCAGCTTTTCAGGATATCACTAATTTTATCCTTCAGCCTTTGGATCGATTCGTTCCAGGGCCTCGTAGGGTAGACTTGCCCGATGTTGTCCCTTGCCGCCTCTTTGGGGTGGACTGAGGGTTCTGCTGCGATAGGTCTGTGTCGGCTGTTCACTTCCCCCTGACCGTCGTCCCATCCATGGGGTCATCCCCCGTGGGGTCGGCCATCTACTGCCTCTCTTCTGGACCTTGCAATACTCCTCGATCTGGACAATCTTTCCCTTAGGTCATATACTGAGCCCAGCCTCTCGAAGGTCGCCCCCTGCTCAGACGATCAAAAGCTAAGCCTCTCGGGCGATCTTTGAGATTTTGACTCCCACACTTCCCTCTGCTTTCCTGGATAGGTCGTATAGTATTGTTGGAGACCTCATACAGCTCCCAGCATTCTATGGGGGCCTCTTCCACTTCCACATCATCATATCCATCCTTCGGGCAAGGGTTCCCGTGCCTCCCCAGGCATAGACGTCGGGGGTCAGTAACATCCCTCCACCGTTATGGAGGTGGAAAGTCTTTGCGTGGCTCCTGGGTTAGTCCCCTGGCGTCATGTTGTCCTAGCACAACTGTCGGAGTAATCATCTCCGGTGAGACTCTGGGGGGTCTCGGTATATTTGGGCTAAGAGCCACAAATTGCTCTTTCATAACCTGTTGGCTTGCTGCCAAAGATTTCAAGACGGCAGCCACCTCAGCCATCTCAGACTGGGGCGGTACCTAGCTGGAACTAGGTCTTACTCCACTAGCTGATAGAGGAGGAGGATGTGGTAACTCTGGTGCCATATGTTTGATTTGTGAAGAGCTGAATGATCAAAATACTGATGAGGTTGAGAACCTTAATGGATCTATTTCAATGGTGAAATAGCTCCACACGAAGAGGGATAACTAGTTCACCACCAGATTTTTCGGTGAGGTCAAGCTATATAAAGGAAGAGATAGCTTCTCCATTCCCACAGACGGTTCCAAACTGATGATCCTAAGATTTAGCTCCACCAGATAAGAGATGATGAGCTCAAATTATAATAACAATGGTAGTAATAGAGTTATGTATGTGTATAAGTTTATAGAAGGGGATGAGGATAAGAGGAATGAAGACGGTGATGTATAATGGTTCATCCAATTAGGCCTACGTCCACTATGAGTGTGCGATCCACTAAGTATGGGCACTAATGGCCTTGTATACAATGCTCATAAGCTCACTCTCTCTTTACTGTGTACAGGCAGAATTTTCATTAGGGTATATATGATCTATCCTTTTTAAGGTTGAAGATGACGAGTATATATATAGGGCTTGGGGGGAGTAGTGTACCCCCAAGCATGCATTGTGCATGTGAATGATGATCTAGCCAATTCCCTATTGACACCTGGCTGCGCCACTTACGGTTAATGATGACATAATATTCCCTCACGAGAGGGGATGACATTTTTATAACGGCGTAGTCCACGTGCTATATGAATCCCACGCGCACTGCCCCACGCGTCTCCCAAATCACGTGCCATAATGATGTCATCCTTGGCTTATGGTGGCAGGTCGAGGCTGAGATCGATGTTGGCACTATCTTGATGGGTGGAGGTAGGCTTCGCGCAGTCGTCCCCTCATAGGGTCGGCCTATCACTCGATCACCCGCAGACGAGGCTTCTGCCCCCACGAGCTTGGGCTATGGTCAAACAGTGGGGTCGGCCTCCTCACCGTCGTCCAGTCATACTATCGTCTCGTCGTCCGTAACACCCGTCGGGGTAGTAGAATTGGGCCCTCGTTCTGGATGAGGCTACCCTCGGCCTAGCTGAGAGTGTAATTTTGCATATCAAAGAAGGAACATCTAGGAGAAGAATTTATATATTTTGCACATTTAATTCAAGAGCTTTTCCAGTTTTTCTTCAACCTTTGATTTCTTCTTGCATGTTCTTGTTCTTCAATCTTGGTAACTTTTATTTCCAGCACTTTTATTATTATTTCTCATGTTTAATCTCTTTTTTCAAGAAATTATGAGTTCATGCAACGTAGATAACATTGTTTAATTAATTTCACCATGTTAGGCTAGATTTTTAAGGGTTGGGATGCATGAACCCAACCCGATATGGTTTGCATGGGTATAAAATTAGTTCTCTAAATTTAATAATTGATTAGATCGTATAGTATGGTGATCACAATCGTTGTAGGATGTTTGATCTCGTTTGCCCTAGGTAATCGGGATGCTTAAGAGTGGTACGCGCATGTAGCTAATACGACACTTCTTTACTCGTCCGTTACTTACATACTGTGCGGGCTACGATCCCTCTTATGTGTAATACTTGGGACTACTAAAGACCTGGGTTTGATCAATTATCTAATTTACAACTAGTTTTGTACTTGGCATACACACTAGGGTTTGGAGGATTGTATTCCCAACCTGTTTTCCCTTCATTCTTATTAAGTCATTCTTAGTTTATTAATTTTGCTCACATAGCTAATGCAGTAGTTTAATTTAGTGTGCATTTAGTTAATTAGTTATTTCCCATCTCAATCATCTTTTTATTTCTTTTTAGAGTCAAGTTAGGGTTAACAGTCTTACCTTTGTCGTCACGTTCACTCGTCCTAGTTCCCTGAGGATTCGATACCCAGACTAGCCACTATACTCCGCAAGAGTGTGCTTAAAGTTTAGGTTTTTTTATATTGTGGTCAGAAGCCGATAACAACGATTAGCATATTTACACGGACGCTCGGTTTCCACCTTGATCAAAATGGCACCGTTGCTGGGGAAACAGGTAGACTTTAGGTTAGGTTGGTTAATCCCGAATTTGACCTTGAAAAAAAAATCCAAAAATATGGGTGTCACGTTTTTGAATTGCCCAATTTGAAATGTCTTATTTTTACTCCTTTGGCGGCTTTAATTGTTATGAAAATAGTGAGGAGGAGGCACTCAAGACTTATGAACATTGTATCAATATCACTAAAGATGAGTCTCATAATACAAGCCCAGTGCTAAGGCCTTCCAAATTTATCAAAATGAATTGCTTGAAGAAGAAAGACTTGAAAAAGAATATCGAAAAAAAAATCGTTATTGGGAGCAAGAGTTAGATGCATTATTTGAACCCAATGAGGATTTTTCTTTCGATATTTTTGAAGTTGAAGAATGTTTTCAACCAAATGAGGAATACGAGGTGCTAGAACCAAGGAAGCCTACTTTGGAAGAACTCTTGCTTATTAGCAAAAAGCAATTTGATGACCTTGCAACTACAGAGTTGAAAATTAGAGAAATTAACAAGTAGATTGATGCTTATCTGGAAAGCTTAAAGGAGGGCGAGACTTGTGTTTCACCTAAAAATTTTGAGGACGAAATCATTAAGTGTGATCCAAGTACTTTTGAATTTCAACCTCTTATAAATATTTCAAAATCTATTGAGGTTGAAGATCCTTAGTTTCCTTGCGTCCCCACTATTATTGAACTGTTAACTCCATCACAAGAATCGAATGAAAGTCTTGAGGACATTGACCCGATTCTTGAACAAGAATGTTTGTTTGAGGTGGTTCATCTTATGGGTTATTCACTTACACGTGCACTACCTCCCGTTCCAACTGAAAAAAATTTGGGAGATGAATTGAATTTTAATTCCCATGAGTTGGTTATAACTTTTGAAATAGTTAAAACTTTTACCGACGAGGAATCTTTGCTTAAACTGGTTTCCAAGATAGATTTTTCTTTTTGTGTTCCCCTTTTCCCATACTACTTGAAAAATCTTTGGGAGGGGATTCTATTTTTCTTGGATCCCAATTATATTTTTCACCCATCATCCCTTTAAAAAATTTAATTTGTGATGGCCCATTTTTTTCGCCTTACACATGCCTTCCATTGTTCAAATGGAATTCTTATTTTTCTAGAGGCATGCATCCTAATAAGGGTGCATCGATTACCACTCAAAGTCAAATTGTATTTTGGGTGGACCCTCGAATTTTCCGACTTCTAGTGTATAACTTATTAGAAGTTCAAATCGTAGGTTGTACATAATTAGATTTTTTTTTCATTTCTTTGTTTTTATAGTTTAGAGTAATTAGTTAAAGTTTTTGTTATTCTTTTTTTTATGCTTGGTTCTAACATGTTTTGTAGATTCAATGGACTCACACTCATCGGGGATCGCTCCATTTGGGTAATATCTTTGTTTTCCTCTCTTTATGTTGTGTTCTTGATTCGCATTGAGGACAATGCAACATTTAAGTTAGGGGTGTGGGATATTCTTCCCATTTATTGTTTAGTTTCATTGATTCGATCACATGTTCTTTACAAGTGTTTTTTTTTTAATTTCAAAAATTTCCAAAAAAATTGAAAAACCTTTGAAAAGACAAAAAATTGAAAAATTTTGAAAAAAACCAAAAATATTTTTCTTCAAAATAAATAAAAATTTGAATTTAAAAGCTTCAAAAATGTCACATTTTTTCTGTCTGAAATTGTAAAAATCAAAATGCACAAAGCCGAAATTGACCAAAGATGGAAATTGAGCGAAAATTGACGACTTGGCGAATAAGTGTGGAGATTATTAACCCGGTGAGATTTTGAGCCTATATTTTTTTAGAGCATTTTAAATCAATCCGAGTTAATGATTAACTCAAAGTTCATTTCAGCGTTTTAAAAAAAAATCATTGAAGATATCTATTTCTTTGTTTTGATCGGTTATGAGAAATGTGTGAGATGTTGACTTGAAGTACGCACACCAAAATATCTCTAAACTAAATTAATCTCGAGACGCATATAATAATGTAACTAGCAATTTGGACAATGAAGTAAGCCCTCGTTTGTCACCCAAAAATATTGTCCATAAAAATTTGTGAAAAATTATCCATTTGCTACCCATTTTGAGCCAAATAAAATTTTTCCAAGATCGTTTGATAACTCGAAAAACTCAAAGAGCCCAAAATTGTGAAAATGGAAAAGGTCAGAATTTAAGTCCGAAAAGTGCAACAAAAAGGGGCAAGAAAAAAATAGAAGAATGCTCAACAAAAATACCAAGAAAAGAAAAGTGTGAAAAATAGAAAAAGAAAAGAAAAATGAGCAAAAGCCCAGAAAAGCACTAACGGTCATCATAAGAAAAAAATTCAATTTCGAAGTTCCCAACCATTCCCATATTACCCAATACATCTTTAACCCGAAAAAGTTCTAACTGAGTTCGAATTGCGAAATTGATTACCGGGTGGAGATCTAAGATACAAAAAGATAATATTAGAGATTAAATGGTGTGAATAAAATATGATATTTACCGTCTCCCAATAACCGTATTCCGATGAAGAGGTCTTTTCACCCATAAATTTTCGTCTTTCATAATTGTGTGCGTGAATTCGTGTCCATCATATTTACTCTTTATATCATGCATACCGAGAGAAAATAGCCACATTTCGAGTGATTCATTTGTGAGTGTATCCGTGAGAATTGAAATCAAGCGAATTTTCGGAAAGTAACGTAATGATCAATTGGTGGAAGTTAGTGGCTCAATTTTTGGCTTCGCACACACTCACACACTATGATTTGAGACTCTTAAATATGAATTTGCGGTGACCATTTTTGGGGAGTTTAAATTGTACAATTTTTTAGTATTTTGATTTTTCTTTGAGTCAATAACGAATTTTGTGGGTATATTCACTACAAACCCTCACGAGACACCAATCGTCCTACTAGGGTAACCTAGGGGTTTAACGGCTTTTTGCATACGCTAAATGCAATCGCTTACTCGCGAAAAAGGTATTCTATCCTAATAAAGTTTTTGAAGGGTCTTTAGCTCATACTCTCATTCTTTTACATTGCTCGGGACGTGCAAAGTTCTAAGTTGGGAGGGTTTGATTAGGCATAAATTCTTCACATTTATACCCTTAATTTTGATATTTTTACTAACCCCTTTTGGCAAGAATTTGGTATTTTTTGTATCTCTTATGTGTTTTACAGGTATTTCATGCAAATTAGTGCGAAAGAGAACTCAAAACAGTGAAAGAAAGTAAGAAATGGGGAGTTCAAGGGCATTTTCATAATTTTTTAACCTTAGTCCAGAGGTGGAGACAACTAGAAAGTTATAGATCTTCCAATTACAAGAACACTAGAAAAAATGGCACCTCAATCCGAGCTACGGTGAAGAAGTTATGAACATTCGAAATTGAGAGAAAATCCCAAGAAAAAAAAATGAACCGTTCTGTTTCGGAGCCTTGAAACTCACTGTCTAAATTCCTGAAGAGGAACGATCTGTTAGGGGACCGGTCCGCCTTTTTTCATGCTCCAGATTCGTTACAAAATTAGTCACGCTTTCTAAGTGTGACAAATTGCCAGATACGGGATTTTTATTTTGTCCTTATATTTTATCCAAAAGAGTTTTATGTTTTGAGGACTCTTCTGAACGACCTCTAGCATATATATTTAGTCATTAGGAATCTTTTTATTCAGATTTCATGCATGTAAAAGCTCCTAATCAAGGAGGACATCTAGGAGAAGAATTTACATATTTTACACCTTTATTTCAAGAGCTTTTCCAGTTTTTCTTCAATATTTGATTTCTTCTTGCATGTTCTTGTTCTTCAATCTTGGTAACTTTTATTTATAGCACTTTTATTATTATTTCTCATGTTTAATCTCTTTTTCCAAGAAATTATGAGTTCATGCAACGTAGATAACGTTGTTTTCATTAATTTCACCATGTTAGGCTAGATTTTTAAGGGTTGGGATGCCTGAACCCAACCCGATATGGTTTGCATGGGTATAAAATTAGTTTTCTAAATTTAATAATTGATTAGATCATGTAGTATGGTGATCACAATCGTTGTAGGACTTTTGATCTCATTTTCCCTATGTAACCGAGATGCTTAAGAGTGCAACGCGCGTGTAGCTAATACGACACTTCTTTACTCGTCCTTTGCTTACATATTGTGCGGGCTACGATCCCTCATATGTGCAATACTTGGGAGTACTAAAGACCTGGGTTTGATCAATTATATAATTTACGACTAGTTTTGTACTTTTCATACACACTAGGGTTTGGGAGATTATATTCCCAACCTATTTTCCCTTCATTCTTATTAAGTCATTATTGGTTAGTTAATTTTGCTCACATAGTTAATGTAGTAGTTTAATTTAGTGTGCATTTAGTTAATTAGTTATTTCCCATCTCAATCATCTTTTTGTTTCTTTTTAGAGTCAAGTTAGGGTTAACAGTCTTACCTTTGTCCTCACGTTCACTCGTCCTAGTTCCTTGAGGATTCGAGACCCAGACTAGCCACTATACTCCATAAGAGTATAGTTAAAGTTTAGGTTTTTTATATTATGGTCGGAAGCTGATAACAACGATTAGTGTATTTACACAGATGCTCGGTTTCCACCTCGATCACCTTGAGATCAACTTCCTCCATCAGGGGGACCAACTTTGTTAACTTGGCCTCCTTAGACCATTAGGTCTCCACATGATTTTCAAATAGTTCCCTCAAGCTTGTCATCTAGATGGACTTCAAAACCTTCAAGTGATCAATAATCTAGTAGAACTGAAAGCTATCTCTACCCAGCTCCCTCAAATTGCCCAAGTGCTGATTAATAAGGTGCCTTTACAGATCTGAATTGGGAGTATTAACGACCTCAACAACAATGACCGCTATATATTGGAGCCTGAATCCCATCATCACATTGCTTGATCGAAGGCACTCAAAGGTAAAGGTCTCCAGATGATATGTGGCCAACTGTTCGATGATGGATCGATGGCAGGCAGAGAACTGAGGATACTGTCGAAGGACTTGCAAGCAAAACTCATGAGGATCCATATCAGGAAGAGGAACATCGCAACATGATTCACTGTCATATCGCAAGTTGGTTATTGAACCATGATCGTTATGGCTTGACTCATCCCTGGAAGCTAGCTCCTGATCCGACAAAACGACAGGCGATGGAGGAATATGAGTTTTCCCTTCGGTAAGAGCGGGCTCCCTAGCAACCTAAAATGGAACGAAGAACAATTAGTTTGACGAAAAATCTTAACAAGTGGTTTTCCTTGTTAAGTCACCTTTATAGGTGGAGTTTGACGAAAAAACTTAACAAGTGATTTTCATTGTTAAGTCACCGTTATAGGTGGAGTTTGACAAAAAATCTTAACAAGTGATTTTCATTATTAAGTCGCCGTTATAGGTGGAGTTTGATGAAAAATCTTAACAAGTGGTTCTCATTTTTAAGTCACCGTTATAAGTGGAGTTTGACAAAAAATCTTAACAAGTGGAGTTTGATGAATATTTTTAATAAATGTTTCTTCATTGATTAAAGTTACCTCAAAGGCATAATGGAAGTACTTAGGCAAAGTTAATGGGAAAATTGAAAGCTACCTCAGAAATGACTGAAGGAGTAATGGTTCTTGGAGACGCAGCTGCAACTAGACCTGGTAAAATGAGGCACGACACGACATGATAACACGAAGGAGTAATGGGTTTAGTCTTATCGGGTTTGGGTCGTTAACGGGTCAAGACGGTAGATTCGTTATCATAACGAATCGGGTTTAGGTTGTACTCTTACACGATTAAACCCATTTATACCCATTATTACCCGTTAGTGATACCGAGTTTTATTGGGTCGTGTCACTCGAACTAATATTACACCGATTATAACCCGTTAGTAGGTAAACATATATATATATATATATATATATACCCCCTAAGTTAATCTCAATCGATAGACTAAAATATTAGCCATCAAATCCACCCA
Source organism: Sambucus nigra (assembly GCA_949130495.1). Lineage (NCBI taxonomy): Eukaryota > Viridiplantae > Streptophyta > Magnoliopsida > Dipsacales > Adoxaceae > Sambucus > Sambucus nigra. Next base: position 264,753,506 of record OX422209.1, on the reverse strand, counting down.
TTTAAAATTTGATTTGAAAAATATAATATAAATTAATTTTATAAATTTTTAGAAAACAATTTTCTTAACGGGTAATGGTTTACATAACGGGTTAATTATGGCACGACCCAAATCGTGCCACCCGTTAATATTATTGGGTCATGTTCAGGGTTAAATTTTTTAAAATGGTTAAGCTAACGGGTCGTGTTCGGGTTAGGGTGATTTAACACGAAATCGTTAAAACACGACACGAACACGACCCAACACGACCCATTGCCAGACCTAACTACAATGGAAGAAATTACAATAGGTTTGAATGAATAACCCCCAGCTTTTCCTTGAGCCTCCGACGACTCCTCGGACAGAGGAACACCAACCCTTCGCAAAGCACCTTCCTCTAAAAAAGGCGCTAGAGCCAAGATCGGGGAGGGATCAGAAGGAAACGTTTTACCTCACAAAGGGGCATTAACCCTCACAGGGGTTGAAGAAACCCCCGCGCGAGTAGACATCACAACGGTAGCTGGCACAACATGAGCGACCTAAATGAAGAAGGCAAAGTTAAAAGAGGGGAAAACTGCACACACAACCAAGTGTTAGGCATAAGCAACACAACACAAGAATGAAAAAGAAAAAACACACAAGGAAGGATCTTACCTCAGTAATATTGGTAAAATGAGACACCACAATTGCAGGCCTCACTATAGGTAACTGCAAAATTGACCCAGTGATGGATGTGGCGATATTAGGGACAGTTACAACATGAAGGCGAATTAAAATGATTACTCCCATAATAAAAAAAAATGGATAAAAATAAATCCAAGTGATATTAAAGTTATTACCTCTGAAGGACTAGAAGAAACTGGAACAACTTTCAAAAGAACCATCGGAAGGGCAGATGGCACAGAAGAAGCCAGAGGAGTTTTCTCCAGTTGGAAAGAAGCTCTAATGGTTTCCCTAAAAACACCAGCCCTCCTAATATCCTCCTCTGCACGCTTGGAGGCAGAACGGTGTGAGTAGGCGAGCCCATACATAGGAGAACGGGGAGGAGATGCATTGATCGAAGTGCTCTCGAAGTGCCCTCCCACGAAGAAATTACAGGAGGACTTGGCATTTATCCTTTAATATCCTGCACAAAGATCTTAAAGTGTTAGAAAATACACTTCACTATACTAAAAATGGCGAGTGTGGAAAGAAAGAAGTTACCCCTTGATCAGGAGAAGAATGGGATGATATGACCATTGGCGAATAAGGTGGAGAAGGAACTTAAGAAACCCTCAGTGTCAGGACTATCATCCATAGTGATAGCCTCAACGGGAGTTGAAGAGGGAGAGGCCTCAGAAGTAGGAGCAACAATAGCCGGTTGCACCTCATGAGCCCACTTCCTCTGGGTCTTAGTACCTAGAGTCTTTTTCCTAGCGCCAAAGGCACTAGTGAAGAAGGAGACTCTGGAAATATTTTTTCGTTTTGATACTCCCTCCATTAGATCTACCACAATTGTAAGGAAAGAAGAAGCAGGAGGAACCAGGGGGTTCTCAAAATGCTCGTTGCACCCGTTTTAATTCATCCTGACACTTGGCTCTTATTTCCCCACTTAGATTTGTTGACATAACAGGTGGAACGGTTGCGATAGGGATTGCATCTAGGGGAGACATGGACTTGGGCTGGGATTGACTTTGATTTTGATTTCGAAGAAGTTCCACCCTTGTAAGTTGTGGCTTTTTTGGCAGTATGTTTTGATGGCCCCTCGCTAGGAGCCACATCAATAGGAATACCCTCTGTAATGGCCCGACTTTTAAATGTTCATATATAGTTTTGAATGTTGTATTATTTCATATGTGATATGGATAATGTTAATTTATTATTTTTAGTCTAATCCTCCCTTCATAAATCATGAAATATCAAATTAGTTACAAACATAAAATTTTAATGTTTTCGGTAGGAATGTTCATATTATAGACTATTTTTTACCATTATAATATAATAATTGACTTGAGGTAAAAACTAAAAATTGTATATATATAAATTAGGTTTGTAACACAACAAACGGTGTGTTAAACGGAGGTCCGAGTAAGAAGTTATACCGAAATTACGAAATACGGACAAATTTGTTCATCCTTTAAGTCATATTTTGTCTTATTAGCACACCGTGTGTTATGTTTTGATTGGTTGGAAGGGGAAGCTAGCTAGGCTGACTAAACACCTTGAAATGACCTTTTTCTTCAGCAAAATGGATCAAATCAAAGTCTTATAGCATATCCTAAGCTAAATGATAAGTTTTGGGGTAGAAAGTGTAATTTTATGAAACTTTAGGGACTTGATTTTAAATAAAGAAAGTTTCAGGGACTAAAATAAAAGTATAAAAAGAACCATTTTGTAAATAAAATATTTTTAGGGACCTCTAAGAAATATTAAAAATATATAGTGTGAAATTACCAAAATTCCCTTAATGTGTAAAATGACCATTATACCCCTAACACCTTTCCACCTCGTGCTTGCTTTTGGACATCTCCACCGTACACGTGTCGTCCATAGAAATAACGCTTAAAACACATGTCATGCATATGGAAAAGCTAAAACACGTGTCGCAGTTCGGTGAACTAAGACTGCAAGGCTGCTCCGTTACGCGACACGTGAACGCCGACTCACCAAAATGAAAGCCTTATCACCCAGACACGTGTCAATACCTAAATACCTTTGAAAAACTATAAATAAAGCCTTTGGATCAGTCATTACACGAAATTATACCAAAATCTTACAAAGAAATAGTGAGAGAAAGTACGGGAAAATTTAAGAAGAAGTTTCGTCTTAGTGATCCGAGACTCGATATCTATAACTTCAGACTTCTGTTCTAGGTGATTACTCTGACATTCCTTGTGCGTTTTAATTATATGATATTATGAAAATTATATATATTTTTTGAACTGCTTTTATTCTCAAAATTCATCTGATACTGATGATTGATTCCTTGTGATATGTTTATATTTGTCCATATAGACATGCCGATTAAAAAGAGTTTTGGAAAATGATATTGAATATTGGAAATAAGATTCAGCCTAAGGGACCTCTCTTACTGACTGACCTTTCCAGCTGGGTTATCATTGGTGTGCCCTAAATAAGGCATTGTGACGAACAAGTTTGATTGACCCTCAACTACCGGGGAATAATACGGTAGAAGAACACGGTATTAGAGTGTACTTGGCCATTAAAATTATATCATTGAAAGAAAAAGATATTAAAAATTGATTTGTCGTATCAATTGTATTCTGTGCTATTCATTTCTATATATTGTCATCTCAAATTTTATACAGCAAATTCCTATCCATATATGTATATGTCTACTCTTTGGATTTGAATAGGTATCAATTTTCTGAACAAAACCTTGGAATGTCTAGAGATTAAACCTCACTTGGCTTTTAGCTGATGTTGTATAACTAGCCATTTTTCGGAAATAAGTAGGCTCGTGGAGGAACATTAAAGGACTATGTTCAAGATTCAGCTTTTAGAGTTCTTTTTGTTATTTTAAGTAAAAAGTTTGTTATATCATATAGAGCATGTTTGGCTCTCTTGTAATTAGTTTTAAATTTCGTCTTAAGTTGTAACTCGCTGTTACTTGTAATATAAATGAAGTTTCCTTTTTGAAAGCTCTGATGACGTAATTCCTTTAATTTCAGTATTTTACGATTCATAACAATGTAATTATATTTCCGTTGCATTTAATTAAGGAAACAATTTAAGTCAAAATATTTGTTGCCTTGGTGGCATGTCAAGACACTCGTTTCCCACTACAATTTTTGGACGGGGTCGGGACACCCTCGGTAGGTGGTTTGGGCGTGGGAGATTTCTTGGTCCTAAGCGCAGCAGTGGGGATCATGGGGAAGTAAGGGGAAGCTCCGTAGGAGGAATTTTGGGAGTAAGACTAAGAGGGAACTCAATCCCAAGGATAGAATTCCCTTTCAACCCCATCTCTAAGGGTGGAAAAGTTTGAACTGCTGGGTAAATGGGGGAACCTTGAACAAACTCCTCAATTTTAGCTAGTTGTCGTGGCCAGTACTTCAACGCAAAATCTGAAGTAACATCACCTTTTCGGGTAAGAGCAAGGATGGTAACTCGATCACTGATTGCAGACCAGATGGTGGAGGTTGCTGACACGGTGTAGAAGGCACAAGCATCAGAAAATGTGGCCCTAGTGTAAGATTCCTGGAAAACTAGTCAACGAACCCCCTAGTCGGAGCCAAACTGGCGGCTACAATGGTTGGGGCTGTAATGTTCTGAGTTGTACCCCCATTCAGTATAAGAGGGTAGGTAAATGGGAGTCAGAGCTAAAATGACTGCAAATGAGGGGTCCTCCATGATAAGATCCTCAAATGTGGGTCGAACCAACCTGGGTGCAGGATTGAAAAAATTCCAACTGTGGGAAAGAAATTCATCACCGCAGGGCCCTATAACGAAGCAACTTATTTTATCAAAAATGCCCAGGATGTCCTTACGACTTTTCTTTTTGTGGAAATAAAAAAGACGATGGGGCTTGATGATGTGGCCAGTTGGAATAGGGATCGAGTTGGCTGATATTTCAAGAAAACGGCAATACAAGAAACCCGTTAAAACTACGGTGTTGGAAAATTGGCCAAGTTATATCGGCCCAAAGACCGCTCTATATCTTGGAGAGTCCTATCTATCCAAGAGTATAGGGATCCCAAGGCCATAACTGACAGGGGGATCTTCTATGACCTACCTAAATGGATAGAAAGGTTAATGATATCCCTACGAGGTTGGTCATTAGGCTTCCCATGAATGATAAAATGGGAGAGAATAACAAGTATATAAGTAAATAGCTCAAGGGTTGTACCTTTACCTGGTCCAAACTCTAAAGAGGCAGAGGCACGATAGAAGTAGCTAATGATGAGGGTAAAGGTAGCTTTGTTGGAAGAACCGATACACCTCTTACAAATCTGATCCAAGTCTTCTCGGGCCTTTATTTCCCGAGCATCCAAGGCCTTATCGTGATAGGAAGAAGTACCAACGGGCTCAAGACCAAGAATCTCACAAGTATCCTCAAGGGTAACGAAGAATTCTCCTCAAGAGGCAATTAAGGTATGGGTTGTGATGTTCCATCGAGAAACCAAAACTTGAAGGGCAGGTGACACGATGAAGACCAACTTGGGTGAGGGCGTCAACATATGTGGATTGGATGAACGAATTCAGAAGAGAAAAGAGAGGGAGGACCACCAGGTCCTTCGAAATCAATGTGGGAGTAGGGAAAGTCACCTCGGTTAATACGAAATCCCATGGTTCCCTCTGGGGGAAAGTAACTCCAAACGACAGAGTCCTCATCTTCATCACCCAATAGCGAAGGGTCAGACTTGGCAGTCAAAGTGCAAGTCTTGCAAGGACCCCAGAAGTCATCACCCTTGCCGAAGATAAGAGATCGACGAGAAAAATGCAGTTGTTTTGTATAACCGGTCTCCAAGGCATTGACATCCATAGGACCAACAGTAGTAGCAGTGGTGGTGGTAAGCGGAGCACTAGCGGCAGAGGCGACCGGAGAACTTAAGGAAGCCATTGCAGTTGATGAGTGTACAGAGAGGAAGGAAAGAATTGGAAATGGTGAAGCCATAAAGAATGAGAGAAGCAGAGACTAAAAAAGGAAGATGAAGGAGAAAGAAAAGAAGCAGCAACAATAGCAGTTTGATATTTTCTCTCTCTAAAAAGCTCTGTAAGTATGAAGGTAAGCAAAGAGACAAAGGAGAAAAAGTGACTTAAGTGTTGAGAATTAGTCATTTAAAATCAAGTGAACGTTTGAGTCTCCCACAGAAGCACGTCCCAAGCAGTTAAAATGATTGCAAGTGGATGAATGGCACTTAGGGGCACGCTTTGAAACTTGAAAATACATACACACATCATTAATGAGGTGACGTTTTGGAAAAGATGGGTTTACTTTCAAGAGAAGTTAGGTTTCGCCGCTAATTTTTTTTTTAAAGAAATAGAGTCCCCACGCAGAAAACCCAAACTGAGATAAAACGAGTTGAAGAGGCATCGAGGAGAATTTCAACGTTAGAGGAAAGGCTTCACGCAGCGCATTTCAAAATGTTCACGATGGCCCCTCGCCACAAGCCCGTTTGGAGTTACTTTTGGCTCAAGTACATCGGGGAGAATTTTACTTTTTGAACAAGATAAAATGAGGAAGAATAACGAAATGATGAAACGGGGGAAAATTTTAAAGTTCACAGTTACTTTGGGTAAAATAACAATATGTGAATATGAACATAAAATAAAATGAATAAACAGGACTCGAATCTGGAAAGTTATTTCATGATGCCTACGTATCTAAAAACGACATCAAAGTCCACGTAGTTCGTAGGGTAAATAAGGTGAGGTCTAACCCATAGTCCGAATTTAAAGTTTATCTCTTATTTTTATGAGAAAGCGTGTAAAGTGTAATGAAAGTGTAGTAAAAAATAAGATAACTTTAAATTGGTAACTAGGGCATAACCCCTATTTTTGGGGGTTTTGATGTATAAAATAAGTTTGAATCTATGTATAATAAAAGGGTGATATTAATGATAAGAGAAACAAAACTAAATATATGCTAGAAATGACAAATTATGTGAAATAGTAACTAGTTAGAAAAAATGGAATGACGAGGATTTAGGACTTCAAAGATACTTGAATTATGTTTTGGAGGACTTTTGTAATCTGATTTTTTTGTGTAAGTAGTGGTGGTTAATGGTGAGGTAAGGGTGATGTAAAAGAATGTTATGAAAGTGATGTAAAAAAATATGTCAAACTAATTTCGAGTCTAAAAGTCCTGAATAGTTAGGTTAGGGTTTCCTAAAATAGGAAACCTTAAAGGGACAAAAAGAGCAAGCTGCCCCAATGGGAGGCTATCGATCGGCATATGGGTTACCTTACTTATTGGAAGGGTGGATAAACTTGGTGGTGAAGTAAACTCCTATAGGCAGACATAATTGATTTTGGGGCTATAAAATGTGAAACTAGGTCCAATTCGCGCATGAGCTGGATTGTTGGAAAGAGGATTCAGAGATCTATGAAAGTATGTGAGATACTCTACGATTAGAAAGTTGACCAAAGTCAAACGAGGATCGAAGAACGTGGAGTTGTTTTCCAGTTAGGGTTTGAAGGAGGACTGGGCGTCTTGGACTTGAAAGGACTTTGTTCGGACCCCGTGGAAGAGTGTGGGGGTATTAGAATGGGGTGTCTATATTGGGTATATAATTAAAACAAGTAATTCAGTCCTGAATACGAGCTCTAACATCAGAATCATAAATCAAAACAAATTAATTAAAGGTTTTCTACAAAATTCCCAATTTTTAAATCAACTTACAAACTAATTAATGGTCCAATATATCAAACCACTTAAACCCAACAACAACATGATTAAGATAGCATATTAATCCCAAAAAATGCTTTTAAAATGAAATTAAATATATGAAATGATAAAAAAAATTATAGATTATACAATGATAAAGCACTAGATTTCTTGCCTGGACGATACGGACGAGCAATTCTTCCTCTTGATCCCTTATTCTTCCTCTCCACAGTTCTTTTCGGGTTCTCCCAAATCTCTTAGGCAGCTAGGGTCTGTGTTTTATGTGTCTTTTCAACTAATAAAGGTTAAAATCATTTAAATAACTCTAAATTTGCAGGTCAGTAAGAAGCCAATTTTAAAGCCTCTAAATGAGCCCAAATACTACCCAAACTAGTCCAAAACTTAGCCTAAAGGTATACCTATCCCATAGGCCCAATCCGAAGAACTAAACAAATATCTCCGAGCCTCCATATCACTCTATAGTCTGTTTCAAATTGTAATACTTTGCCACACACAGTAATTAAATAAAATACACACTTAATTATATTACGTGTAATTATACATACTCGAATCTCATATAATTAAAACTTTCAATTAATTATTTATGGCATACGACCCAAAAATCACATAACATGCAAAATTTAATTATTATCTAAATTATGCAATTCATTATTACCATATCACACAAGTAATAATTAATTTCATTTATTAATTTATTTCTCAATTAATAAATAATAAATAAAAGTCACAAAAATATAGGATATTAAAGTCTTTTCCACCAATACAAGAATTTTATCCTTGAAATTCGTCAAAGAATAATATCACAGCGTAACTGCACAATTACTATATGCTCATATACACCTAGCCCATCCACGTATCATCACAAGCTAAATATATAAGGCTTGCAAATGCTAACCATATTATGCCACGTCTGGGTGCCCATACAACCAGTACCATGTGTACATACTCCACAAGTATTATATATATGTGTGTGTGTCGCGTGTATTGCACATGTAACGCACGTTGGCTGGATACACATGCAAGTAGGTACGTGAATGATATTAGAGTTAATTGACATTAAGAAATTGCGTATGAATATTGATTTTTCATTCAATAAACTTGTTCTAATTGAGTAAACATAAATAGTCCGAAATGAAAAAGAAATAGTAATATAGAAAGCTTTCTGGAAATGAAGAAGTGAAATATTAATGAAAAATATGAGTTATTTCTTCAACTTCTTATTCATATTGAAGTAAGGACCATTTATTTCTTCCACATGATTTTTCAAGAAGTGTCTTGATGTTCGATCCTCGTAATTTAACTTCTTGACTTTGATGTAGAATGTGAAATCTTTTCTAACTAAAAGATTAAAAAAAATTATTCTAAAATTGAAACCAGAATGAACCTTCACAACTATGATGATTGACATTTAAATAGAAGACTTTCTAAAGAAATTAAATCACTTTCTCGAAAAATAATTAATGCTAGGCATAAAACAAAGAAAATGTTAACTATTCTAAACTTCAATGCATTGTTTTATTTCGCAACCAAATGACATGTTATAAGGAATGTCAAAATATTTTTATCACTAATGTTTCAATTCAGTATACATTTGAAGCAAAACTACTTCTGGTGGGTAAATGCATCCAAAAACCCTCAATCTTATATATTAACTTAAAAGGAATGTATAACACATTTGACCCATTTGGACCCTTATACCCCCCCCCCCCCCCCCCGGAGGATGAAGAACTACCAAACTTCCATTAAATCCCACTTAATAGTGTGGTGTTTAGGCTTTGTTCGATATGATTTTTGCGTTGTGTTTAAAGCATAAATGACGTAAAATAGATTGACAAGTAGGAATAAGAAATCAAAACATGAAATGGTCAGATAATATGACTCATATAAGAAAACAAACACATGAGAGGGTCAGATAATATAACAAATAATTTTGTTAACAACACGACATGTCCACCTGTAAAAACATGCCAATACAAGCACGGATAGTGGCGGAGCCATGTTGCTCATGTTGTGGGCAAGTGCCCCACTCAAAATTTCATAAAATTAACTTTTACCCTTACATATATATTAAGTTTCACATAGTGGCCCACTCAAATTTAAAAAAAATCAATTTAGATATTTTATGGAGACAACATAGTTTCCAATTTAATTATTTCATATATCAGAGACTTTTTGCAACCAATACCAGACTTTTTTTGTATAATTATCCATTTGTTCTTTCTTATTTTCGTCTATATTTTTTAAATTAATTTTAAATATTAATAACGATCTATATTGATTTTGAAAAATATCCAGTCATATATATACATCGTCTATAGAGATTTTATTTACATGTACATATATGCGTAGCATATTTTCATAGATTAGTGCCACAATCGAAAAAAATTCTAGCTCCGCCGCGGGACATGGCACGATAAGTCTTGTCAATTATGTATCGCATTATAAGGCATAGTACGTCAAAACCCAATTAACACAATTTATAAGCTCCTCTCAAATTAAATATAACATGATAGGGAAATGTAACATCGATAAACTATTGGGGGATGATAACACGCACAAACACAAACACAAAGTTATGTATAAAGAAAGAGGGAAATCAACAAATGACTCACTTAGGAAATCACCAATATGAATTCCTTATTAGCAACCCAATATTTGTAATGAGACCCAATATACAAACCATCCTCATCCATAACCTTATAAACAGTTGCATTAAAGAATAACAGTGAACCAAAACTCACCAGCATGATGCTCAACACAAATTCATTGAAAACCATACCCATTTTTTGTTTTTGTTTTTAAGTTTAGATGAGAAAAATTGAAATTTAAAGGTGTTGTTACGTTTGAAATTTGTATACAAATTAAAATGTAAATTAAAAAATTAAGAACAAACTGAATTCCAATTCAAATAGAAGAACTGAATTACTTATAAAAAATCAAAGCACCAAATCAATAAAATAATATATCACCAGTTCTTACCGTTAAGATACCGTAATCGTTGAAACATTAAGCAACTAAATAAAGTATGAGCGAAGCTATAATATTATAATACCATATTTACGACTATATAAACCAAAAGAAAAAAATCACAAAAATATTACAAAAAACGAAGTCAAGTGGAATACTTGGTAATCACGACCAAACATAAAGCAAACAATCATTTGAAACATGTACAGACCTTTCATTATACCATTTATTGAATCCTTCTTTCTATATACATATAACTCTATGCATATGTTAGTGATAGATTTATAAATAATAATTGTGAGGTTAAAACGAAAGACAATGAAGCAAGTACACATAGATATCTATGTTTTCAATAAATCGACTAAAACTATTATTTATTTTATTTTGTATTTTTTTTTGGGGGGGGGGGGGGAGGGGGGGACTTATTTAAGCATCAATTACTATTAAAAAATATGGAGTCTCATAATATATATATTTGAAGTTATTCCATAGTATTTTCAAAACTCTAAAGTGGTAATAGCCATAAATTATATTAACCAACATTTTAATTGATCAAATTTTACAGTCCATCCAACAAAATAATCCATTAAATCTCTCCAATAATTTATATACACAACTTAAACCCCCAAAAGGAATATGAAATAACAAAATTGAATCTCATTTTTTTGGCGGGGTGGGGTGGGGTGGGGGAATTTGAAGTTTTATTCTCCATTGTTAGAAGACCTTATCTCTTCTAAATAGCTTACATCAGTGGAAAATTCAGAGAAAGAGAAGAGCAAGAAACATAAATAAGATTCTTTATAAAAATAGAACCCTTACAAGCTCAAGAGCAAATTAAAGAGAGCTTAAGACATCCGAAGAAAATAACAAGACACCAATGACCACTAGACATGTCTGAGAGAAGGAAGACCCCATTTATCAACTTTGAGAAGACCTTTGAGATGCTTTGGGAAGTCATTTAAGGAAAGAGAAAAGCAATCCTTATACTCTGAAGCACCTAAGTTAGCAAGGAAATCAATCACTTGATTTGCCTCTCTATAAGAATGAACTATTTTGACCTTCATCATCTTCATTAAGCTCCTGATTTTGAACACAACCCAGATGATTTTCCATAGAGGCTTACTTTTATTGAGGATTGCATACACTAGAACCTTGGAATCACTCCTTATCAAAAGATCGTAGCCTATTAAGTCCATAAAGAACTTTAGGCCTTTAAGCAAAGCCAGAGCTACAGCTTCCATATTAGACACCACTACAAAGTGAGCATGAAAATCCCAAATCATTTCTCCTGAGTGATTTAAGCATTCCTCCACTACCTCCCTTTCCAGAATTCCCTATAGAACTGCCATCAACATTACGCTTTAAAGTGCCTGTTGGAGGAGGATTCCACCTGATATACATTATCTTTATTGGCTCATGACCTATAAAGGGAACTTTGTTAAGAAAAATATCATGCTTTATATGAATCATAACTGAGAAGACACTTGGAGAGTTATCATCACATCTACATTCGTTCCTATAGCACCATAAACACTAACACACTATTACTGGAACAACTATGCTAACAAGGTGGTTTACCTTTGCCCCGTGAATCCACCATTGGAAATTTTTATTTTTCAAACCTCCTCATGTTGATCTTTTAATCCCATACTCCATGGTCATGTTATCCCAAATTTTATAAGGAACATATTCACCCTCAAAGATGTGGTCTAAATCTTCTTATTTAGGATTTAAGTAGCAACAACATTTTGAAGGACCTCTGAATCTAAGAGACTTCATCCTATCATCTATAGGGATAAGATTATTCATTAGCTTCCACATAAACACTGACATTTTAAAGGGAAAATTCATGTGCCAAATTAATTTAGCACTAAATCTGTTAGGGCTTGACTGTCTGCATAGATTCCAAGCAGAGTTAATAGTGAAATTTCCTATGCTTGTAGGCTTCCAAATAAGAGTATCATGAGTATTAATCATAATTTCATTGAAGTTCGTCACTTTGTTGGTCACAGATGGACTAAACACCTACTTTAACTTCTCATTGTTCCACCTTTGGTCTTGAAACCAGTAGTCCTTTACCCAACCTACTGCTATCTCAGTGGCTGACTTATAATCAGGAATACTCCAGTTATACTTGACAATATTGATATTTCCTTCTCCAACAAACCACATCATATTGTTTTCATATTTTTCCCTTACAGAGCACATACGATTCCAAGTTTAAGCTGAACCTCTAATCGGAGCAGAAGAAGGGTGATGCTTTCTATAATAAGTCGCCATCATGAATTGAGCCCAAATTGAAGTTTGTTATCTAAAATTCCACCATAATTTTATATTAAGAGAAGAATAAACATCATTTATATGTCTTAGCCCCAAAGCACCTTCATTTATGGGCTTAGAAATTTTCTCCCAACCACACCAATGATATCTTTGATCGCCAAAACTATTACTTTAAAAGAAATTTACAAGAAGAGCAGATATTCTATTTAGGATAGCTTTAAGGAGACTTAAGGCAGATAATAAGTACAAATACATAAAACAAAGCACTGATTTAATGAGGACAATCTTACCTCCTAAAGTCAAACACTTTGCCTTCCACCCTTGAATTCTATGCTTAATTTTCTGCACCATATCTTCAAAATATATAATCCTCTTCCTTCCACTATATATAGGGAAGCCTAGGTACTTGATTGGATTAGACTTCATTTGCATTCCTATAGCTTCCTTAATTTTGTTGAGAGATCTAAGGCAAATTTGCTTTGAGGCCATCAAATTTCTTTTCCTCTTATTGATTAACTGCCCTAACACCTAATCATAGAGACTTAGAACCTTTATAAGCTTCATCGCTTCCTTTATTGATCCTGAGCTAAAAAAATGATAATATCCCCTGCAAAAGATAAATGGATAAATTTACGGCTGCCAATAGGCATTTTATATCCTACATAATTAAGATTAGACATAAGATGTTCCAGGTTTTGGAGAGGGCATCTGCCATAATGATGAAAAAGTTAGGGGAAAGAGGGTCCCCTTGCCTTAAACCTCTAAAGGATTTGAAGAAACCTGTATTTTGTCCATTGATCATAATAGTGAACCAAGAATTAAAAATGATCCTCCATATTGAATCCATCCATATTTCACAGAATCCCATTATTCTCATGACCTTTATAAGGAATAACTGAGAGACCCTATCATAGGCCTTTTTCTATATCCAACTTTAAGATGATATTGCCTCTAAAAAAATTCTGGTGGATTCTAGATAAACATTCTTGAGCCAAAAGGATGTTTTTTGTAATAGACCTGCCTTAAATAAAGGCTGATTGAACCGGGGAGATGATTTGATTTGAAATTTTTACAACTCTGTCATTTAGGACTTTAGAAAATATTTTGTTATCAAAATTTTGCAAACTAATTGGTCTAAAATCATTAAATGATTGAGGGTTCTTAATCTTAGGAATCAAAGCAATTTTTTTAGTTGTGGTAATCTTTGGAAGGATAGAGCTTGCAAAGAAACTATGAACTTCCTTCAACACATCAAGTTTAATATCTTCCCAAAAAAGTTGAAGAATAAACCATTAAATCCATCCACACCTGGACCACTTGAAGCATTTAAACCCTTGACAGATTATTCTACATATTCCATATCTGGCTAAATTATCATCTTCTGATTCAATTATTTAATTATGGACTTGGGAATATGTCTAAGCACTTCATGATCCCCTTCAGGTCTATTAACCTCTACTGATTGAAAAACTGCATAAAAATGATCAATTACTTCTGCTTTTATCTCCTCTATTGAATCTAGCCAAGATCCATCAGCCTTCTTGATCTTAGTAATGGCTAACCTTCTCTATTTACTTTTGACACTTCTATGAAAATAAGCAGTATTCATATCTCCATCTTGAGCCCACCTTTCATTAGCTTTCTAAGACCAATCGTTTCTATCTTGAGATGTTAATTATGGGAAGTTGTAGCGTGAGAAAGTGCATCTTTATTAAACTCAGAGGGGTCTTATTCATAGTTTAATTCTGCTTTCAACATTTGATCTTCAGTATTCCTAGTAGCCTAAAAGAGGTCCCCATAGTAAGATTTTCTCCATTTACTAAGTTTGCCTCTGATAGCTTTAAGTTTCAAAGATATGGATACTATAGGGTTATGACTTTCCACTTCTTTCCAAGTATCTTGAACAATTTTAATGCATTCTTCTTTCTCAGTCCAGAATCTGAGGAAAATTATTTTTTTTGGAGCCAGTTGATTAACTGATTTCCCTGTTAATAAGAGGGGATTATGGTCTGACATACATCGATTAAGGTGATTAACTTCCCATTTTAGACCAAATTCTAAACAATTTTGATTCATAAGAACCCTATCAAGCCTACACAAGATGTTGTTATTTATACTTCTTTTATTATGCCATGTGTATTTAGAGCCTCTAAACCCATGTCATTAAGACCATTCTCTTCAATGCACTTAACGAATTTATACATAGCACATAAATTAATTTCATTTCCCCTTTCCTTTCCTTTTCTGATTGATTAATGATTTTGTTGAAATCCCCATATATCATCCATGATGATTCAGATGCAATCTCTGACAATTGCTCCCAAATGATTCTTCTTTTATTTCTGATACAACTAGCATAAACGAAGCTACACTGTACATGTTGATTACCTCCATTTATCTTCACTTTCATAGAAATACATTGAGGTATATGTGAGATTAGATCCCATTCCATTCCTTTAAAAAAACACCAAATTTTGCTATTCATATTAGATTTGCTAGAAGCAAAACCAAATTTGATCATAAAGCTCTTTATTTTTTCTATCTCCCGCTTAGGCTCCTAAACTTCGAGCACTTGTAGCCTATGAATTTTATTAAGTATTCTAATTTATCTCATTGCACTTTTTTTCTATTCCCTAACATTCCATATAAGAGAATCAACCATCTAGAATTGTGGGAATTTTAGAGCTTGAGCTAGACCTTAGAATCCTAATCGGTTTGTGACCCCTTAAATTTAGAGATTTTTCTTCCTTATTACTGTGGTAAAACCATCCATCTGATCTTTAGATACTAGTGGATTAATATCTCCAATCCGATCTTGAATAATTTTCGCTTGGACTGGTGGAATGTTGGCTATAGAGTTGCAACTATTATCATCTTTTTCAATAAGATATTTTTGTAGGAAGCAGACTGCTTCCTCTTCTTTCTTAGGTTCAGCTATATCAAGATATTTAATTGACTTTTCTCCTATATATAAATCATCAGCTCCTCCTAAAATACTTTGAGAGACCTCCTTAGCTGGTAGAATATCTTTTCTTTGGACTTATAAGCAAGGAATACCTTCCAAAACTTAGGGATCTTTCTCCAAAATAGAAGATTTCTTGAAAAAATTGGATATCAAAGGTAGTATTGTTTTCTTGGGACTGGTATTACTTCTTTCAATAAGTTCTCATTCGTCCTATGATTCTTCTACCTCTTTTATTTCTTCCTCAACTGGTTTTTTCCTAAAACATCACCCTTAGGTCCTCAGCATCGACCTCGACCCTCTGAATCGATCACCCTCATCCCTTAGGTCCATATAACCGACCTCTATCATGTGGTGTTTATTCGACAGCTATCACTTGTTCCAAGCTCACCCGTAGAGGGGCTATATAGACACCACACTATAGGACCCCCGAAGTCTCCCCTTTGGTCCCAGCACCTCCCCATCTGACTATAAACCCTAGGTCGCACTCCGAGTATCGTTCTAGAGCCCATCGGGCACCCCCAATCCCCATTTAACCCCGGTTAACTCTATCGTCGGAGCGAAATCTCTTTAAATTTTAAAGGGCTCTGAATACCCTTTTCAATGGTCTGTTCCGAGCACAAAACAGCATAACCGTTCGGATGAACGGACCATTTTTCTACCGAAGATCGATTCGGAGGCCACCGAACACTCTCGAACCCCGATTTGACCCCAATCAACTTCACCGCCAAAGCGAAATCTCTTTAAATCTATGAAGGGCACTGAAACTCCTTTCCAACTGTCCACCCCATACACAAAATAGCATAACCGTTCGGACAAACAATTATTTTCCCCCGAAAATTGATCCGGAGTACACCGGGCGCTCCGGGCTCTATTTGACCAAATTTAACTATTTATCTCGAACAAGATTGAATGAATCTCCAAAGGGCACTGAATTCCATTTCTAACGATCTTCTCCGTGCGTAATTCTGACCTACGATATGGATGACCGATTCGCTCTGAGAGGTCCTCGGGAGCTTTCGAGCCCCGATTGACTAAGGTCAACTTTTCAAACCGAACAAAACTCTTTGGAATGTCGAATTACATCTCCTAACCTTTCCAATGGTCCGCCTTATTCGCAATTCTGACCTACCATGCGGACAAACGATCCGTTTGCATTCGACGATCTCCCCTCCAAAGGACCGACGTGAGCTTCTGAGCCATATTTGACCCAAAGTAACTCCCGGACCCGAGAGCAGTCAAAAGGACTCTTGAAGGTATCTAAAATACCTTTCTAACGGTATTCCCCATTAACGATTAGGATCAACGGTTTGAGTTCTATGACCATTTTTCCAGGAAAATCTGCACGGGACTGCCAATTGGCAGGTCCCAAGCCCTGCCAATCAACATTGTGTCTGGGGCACATGCTGATAGGCACCCCCTAGGGTAGGACGATCGGCACCCTCCTGACCCTATAAATAGGGGCCATGACCTCACTCCGACAACACAACAGATCTATCAACATCAGTCATCTCAGCAACATTCCCTAGAAATCAGCGAAATTCCTCATGTGAAGTTCCATTCAAGCTTACATTCCCATCCTTTTCATACCTAGGCTAAATATCCTCCTCTCTCATCAACATTCATCAACACTCAATGGAGTTTATCCAAGATCAAAGATCAAGCTTCAAAGAAGGTCCAATTCCTTCACTCTCTCTTTAAATTCCTTATTTTTGCATAATAAACATTAGACTCATAATCTAGTTCTTACTTTAGTTAATACACATTAATATCTACACTTTTATTAGTATATTGCACATACTTTATTTTCTACAAAAATCCCAAAAATAAATAAAAGAGGGTTACACCCGTAGATTCCGAACGAAATTATCCATCACACTTTTTTCAAAATAAAAATAACACATTTTCTACACATACACAAATGATAAAATTTCGTTCGAATCTATAGGATAAACCCCACCCCTATGATAAATTTGAACTACGTGGACTTTGATGCCTTTATAAGCTACGTAGGCATCCCGGATTACAATCCGAGACTCGAGTCCAATTTTCCAATTTCCCCATTCTCAAATTCCCTAATATTCTAAAACCTCCCATTTTTCTATTTATATATATATATATATATATAGGAATAATCTCTGGTGCAGACTCAACCGTGCGAACTTTCGTGCAAACTTTGTCCTTATCCCGAAAGTGGTACCCTCATGGTCCCAAAGACTTTTTGTTATTTTCTTTAAGGTACCCTCTTGTCTTATATTAAAACCTTTTTTTAAGACTACATATTTAAAAGATTTATAGTTTAGACTCAAATTGGTATCAAAACATTAAAGACTTTAGAAACTCACCAAATTCTGACCAAAACCCAAATTCTGGTATCAGAACCATAAAACGTTCATTTTTTACTTAGTAAAAAGACTTTAATGCCCTTGGGATTTATCCCTCGCATTTACAAAGATATTTTTGGAACCAACCCAGACTACCAACCTATACCCATAACTGATTTAGACTCAGAAGGTTGCTTAACCTCACACATAGATGGATGTTCTCACACTGAACACATTCCATCCAAACACGCAGATAGTAGACAAGTTACCGCCAGTGCTATTAATAACATAATAGACTAAAATAAGTGTATACTCCTTATTTTAAGACAATTAATAAAAGACACTCAAACCCTAGAAATAGAGATAAAAATATCTTTAACAGACTACTAGAAATAGATAGCCAAATCCCAATAGACCTTATACAAGTACTACAAGAAATAAATATTAAGACTAATCATATAGAATCCCTTAACAAAGACATTTTAGAAATTAAAACTTTAACAAAGAATCAAAACCGTGAGTTAATTAAACTCAATAAAGAACAAGCGAAACTTATTCCTAGATTAGATAATTATTTACCCAATGAAAATAGTTAGATCAGACTAGAATGAGGTCACTGAAAACCTCTCCATTCAGACCTTAGCAGATTTTTATCAAAGAAGTTTAGAAAAGATGAATGATGAAAAATTTTATTACCAGATAAATGAAAATGAGATTACCAATGCTGCTAAAGCAACTAGACTCATATTAGAAAGGTTAAATTTAATTTATACAACTATAATAGCTACCCAAGACTATAACAGTAGCTTTGTAAAAGACTTACATTTAGATTTAAAATCTAAGACAAAAGGATTAACCACCTTCCACACAGACTTTGTTAAATTCTAGAAAAATTTAGCAAATTATCTTAATAACATGGAAAGCCATAACCTATCCAAAATGGATAGTATTGTTAATGAACTTAGACTAGACATGGCCCAAGTATAAGAAAAATATGAAGAAATTATGAAGGGAATTAAGTTTATATATAATAAACCTTCCCAAGCAGAATTAGACTCTCCGTTTATTTTAACTCGTTTAGATAAAATAGAAAAAACTATAGAAACCATAGAAGCTAGGATGACACACGAATTTGTGCATAAACAAGAAAAAGAAAATGAGGTAAAAGACTATATTAATAAGATTGCCAATTCTCTTGTTAATACGCTTGTTAAAAATAATGAAGATATTAACCATAATGCAAGAAAAAAGAATAAGACATTTAATGAAGAAATTCTTAGGCAAATAAAAAGACAAAAAGATTATTCAGACTCTTTAGAAAGGATTGAAAAAAGACTTGAACAAAAACAGGTAAACACCTGTAAATTTAGAGAATCCCCTTATGTAGGAACTAGGGAAGGAAAGACCATAACTAGAAGAATAATAAATTATGGATTAGATAAGACTAGTAAGATAGTTAGCTCTATCCCAAATATTGGACAACGTAATTGTATGATCCAAAGACTTTAGGATTCATCCTCCAATGTTAGAACATGGTGGAAGGAGAGAAATTTCACCAGTCCTCTCCAATGGAAAGAATGGGGTGAGGTTGAATAGAAGATTGTTGAAGATTCCATTCATAATGGACAACTTTCAGTCGTTAGAAACATAGACTTGTCTAAAGAAGGTGCCACTCCTAACACTCCTAATTATAACATGGCTTACCATTGTAGGAATCATGTGTTAGACAAATCTTATACTGAGCTCCAAGTGTTTGACTCGGAATATCTTAGATCTAGTGGAAGTGATAGGAAGTTTCAATTCCTAACCTTTGGACACTTTCAAGAAAGAATCCAAGGATTACATAGACCTCAAAATAATATCAACATATTGTGTTGTTTAGTAGATAAAAGATGGAAAGATTTTGAGAAAAGCCTTATTGGGATAGCCCAATTAGAAATGTCAGACAACATAGGATACTTTAATGTCATTCCGGCATTTACAGTAACCGTAGATACAGCCAAACATTTTAAGTTAATCTTATATTCTAGTGGCTATGAAGACTATATTATCCCAGGCGCTAATATAAATACAGAATTCCAAAGATTTGTGAAATTCTCCCAATTTATTTATAAAGGAATGCAATCGAAAATTCCTAGTGGTAGACTTAATGAAGAAATTTTAGTTAGAACCAATGTTTCAGAGTACAATCATACTTACAGTATTAAGAATACTGGACCTATGAAAGAAAAAATAAAGACCCTTTGGCAATTACCAGAATTTCAAGAAACTAAGACTATACAAAATAAATCTTTGTTTATTAATCAAGACAATGTCACTGGAAATGTTTCCACCCAGTTTAGACCTCTTAAGATTATCAATAAGAATATCCAGACTGAAGAAGTTAGATTTAGGAATATGGGATAAGCCATAATTAATGATCCTTCAGAAGGAGAATGTAGTAGTAAGACCAATTATAGTTTACTAAGACAATCCCCATTAATTAGACCTAGAAGATCATTTGAACAAAAAGACTTAATTAAAGAAAAAGCTAGAATACAAAACTTTGGACATGAACCCTCAGAATTGGACATGAAGACATTTAGAGATCACCTTAAGAAAAGTCATTATGTTAGATTTCAAGAAAGAGAAAGATTTAATATGATAGCTCAAGACTGTATATTAAAATCAAAAGAATCTAAGAATACTAAAGAACTTCTTAGAAACCTTGGACTAATAGAAGAAGGACAAGAAAGACTAATGTCAGCTACACAAGTAGAACCTAATAAGCAAGAGATATGAAGTAGTAATAGGCTAGAAGATGCTCCTAGGCTTTTTAGTAAACCAATACGAATAAAAATTCCCATTTATTCAAATACATTGGTAAAGACTAAACCTTATATCAAAGACTTTCTAATAGTGACAAGAGTTTTACTCCTGCTAAGACCATGGCAAGTCAAGCCATAAATCCAGTTGGGATATACCTTAACTTAGGCAATGTCCAAGATAGGAAGAAGGCCTTAGATGAATGGTGTAATAAGATGAACATGTGTTTTGCATCTAATGAACAATGGGATGCAAGTTCATGTAAATAATACGCTGAATAATCTATTAGAGGTATTGCAAAAGACTATTTAGATAGTTTTAGAAAGGCTACAGACGAAGACTCCTTAGCTAAGATTGAGAAAATGAAGGAGAACCTAGAAAAAAGATCAATTGAAGAATATATTCAATTGTTTACATCAGAATTCATTAGAGCTGGACATTTAGCTCAAATCAATGAACAAGACCTAGCAAAAACTAAGTTAGCCCTCCTTAGAATTTGCAAACTAGATAAGATAAATGAATATAACAATAATTATGAGCAGCTATATTACAAAATTAAAGAATTTGGAGAGACCTTACAAGATGAATACTTTAGGAAGATACTAGCCATAGGATAAATCCTAATTAATGAATATAGAAATTGTCCAGGAGTAGCTGGAGTTAAGAACAACTCCCTTGGTGAAAGAATCAATTTCGCCAAAGACTATATCATATCTAAGAGACGTGATATAACTAAAGGAAAGTTGATAGAAGAGACTTTCAAACAGATCCCTCCAATCAAAGACGAAAGAGACATCGCTCCAATCCAATGTGAATCTAAGAAATTCAAAAAGAAATTAGAATAGAAATATAAGAAGTTTAAAACTAGACCTTTAGGATTTCCAAAGAAGTATATATTTAAACCATCTACTACCTTTAGATAAAGGAACACTAAAACGAAGAAAAATAGATTTAACCAAAGAAGATATTTTAAGAAGAACACTAGTAAATATAAGAAGGTTCCTAATTACAGGAAAGAAAAAGAAGTAGCTCAATCTAAGACTGCCATCAAAGAATGTTGGACTTTCGACAAAGAAGGAAACTTTGCTAAAGATTGCCCTAATAAGAAAGATAAAGAAGGTATTAATATTATTAATATAATATTAGACTATGCAGATCAAGAAGAATTAGATATCCTATATGTTATAGAAATATCAGACATAGAAGATGATCATAATACTAGTATCTATAGTGCATATACAAATAGTGACTCAGAAGACCATAATAATGATACTGATGAGTATGGAGACTCTCAGGATACACTAGACTTATATATGATGCAAACTAATCAAGATGATTTAGATAATGAATACATATACTTTAAAGAAGCTTGGTATAAGTGTATATTAATCCCCTTTTTAAAGAAAAGATGGATAGTTAGTAATTCTGACTTACTAACCTATATACCTAGATGTTACTTTGATGAAAGACATTATTGCACATTTGAAATGAAATTTATCAAGAAAGACATTAGATGCGTAGAATGCTTTGAGATTATACAAAAAAATTATTTATGGTTTGTGTCATTTGTCAATTACACTACCATAAAAACTGTTGGAGAACTAGGTTTAGAGCAATTTATACTAGCCAGTATGACACTCAAATAGACTTAGATATTAAAACATATTATCAAGACATTGATAGAAATATAGCCAAAAGACTACAAGAAAATGAAGACTTAAAAGGAAAAAGAATTTCCTATGATTTAGAAGGATACCGCTCTGATAGTAGTTCAGAAGACCTAGCATCCCTAGATTTTATAGATAAACCCCAGAAAGGAATATATATTTTAGAAAAGAATAATTTAGGAATTTTTACTAAACCACGTGCTGGTTTTGTAGAAATGTTTATACAACATAAAGATTATTCTAAAAGACTTTCAGCTTTTATAGATACAGGATGCTCTCAGAGTATTTGTAAGGCTAATGCCTTTCCTGAAGATTATTTTCTGGACAGTAAGTATGAAATCTATGGTAACTTAGCTAATGGAGATCCATTTATCTAATATTTTCAAACTATTCCTATTTATTTTAAATTAGGAAATCAGAACAACAAAACCGTTAATCATCGGTTTTGGATAATGGATCCTCGTCCTAGTTTCACAGGAAACATTATTTTAGGACAAGATTTTATTAGTAAATATCATCCTTATACTCAGTATAACGATAAGATATCAATTAGTGATAAAGAGGAATTTGATATTAAAGCCCCTCTAATAGATCACAAGACTGTCTTAGACTTTATGCAGGTCAAACCCAATTATAGACCAATAAAACATCAGAGTTCTTTAGCTGAGCATGGTGGACCTAGACCTACAACCCAACAAGAAGCCTTAAAAATTACCAAACCCTAAAAAAAAGAATGTAAGTGTCCAGACCAAACGTGTTATAAGCTAATAGCGCTTATACAATAAGACATTCGACATCAAGCCCATCACACCTTATTACAGGTTCGACCTATATCCAAACAGAAGAAAATGGATATAGAAGTAGAAAAAGAAAAAATTAGGCAATTAGCAGAAGCTACTTTAGGAGAAAATCCCATCACTAAGTGGGATAAAGACCAAAGTTACTGTGAAATTATCCCTATTAACCCAGACGCCACTAATAATGGTGGAACCTATAAAAAAGGATATTCACAAGAAGACATGGAAGAATTCAAGAAAGATATAGATGAAATGCGTAAGTTAGGCATTATTAGGGAAAGTAAAAGTAGACATAATAACCTTGCATTCTATGTTCAAAATGAATCTGAACGTAAAAGAGGAAAAAGACGTATGGTTATAGATTATAGACAACTAAATAACAACTGTGAATTTGATTCTTATAAGATACTAGACAAGAATAATTTAATCAATATGATTGAAGATAAAATTATATTTAGTAAGTTATATTGCAAATCAGGCTTCTGGAAAATTAAGATGCATCCAGACAGTATTACTTGGACAGCCTTTAGTGTGCCCCAAGGAAAATACGAATGGCTAGTAATGCCACTTGGGTACTTAATTGCTCCTCAAGTATTCCAAAGAAGAATGGATAATATATTTTGACCTTATTCAGAATTTTGTCTTATTTACATAGATGACATTCTTGTAGCCAGTAAGACTGAGATAGAGCATCACTACAAAAAAAATGAGTATTAGGGACGGTAAAAAACCATCCCTAATAGTACAAAAATCGTCCCAAAAGAGTATTAGGGACGATTTTTGCAACGGAAAAAATCCGTCCCTTATACTAGGCGTCGCAAATATTTTAGGGAATGGATTTTACCGTCCTAAATGTTATTTCATGGACGCTTTGCATTTGGCATTATGGACGGATTTTTTTGTCCCAAATGGTGTTCCCTTGAAAAAAATCCCACTCCCGCCAATAGTATTAGGGACGGATAAACCGTCCCTAATACTACTGAGATTCTGGCAACCCAATTAGAACGGTAAAAACCATCCCAAAAGGTAATTTCAATTGATGCAAAAATGGGTATTAGGGACGGTAAAAACATTCCCAAAAGGTATTCTCAATTAATACAAATAAATAAGTATTAGGGACGGTTTATAATCGTCCCAATTGAAAATAAAAATTATCATAAATAGTTATATTATTATATGTTTTATGTTGCAATAATTATTTACGTCTAATTTGCATTATAAATCACATCGTCCAATCATAAACGCAATATATCAACCACATACATTGAAGCACGTATTCAATAACAATTTCTTCTATTAAATTACATTCAAGTCGAAACATTTAAATGAGTACAAAATCATACTAATTAATAAGATATACAATTGTCAAAAAAATATCATCCCTAAATCAAGATGATAAATATGGTTGTCACGCTTCAAAAACTTCTCTTAGTGTCACATATAGTAGACACACTCAAAAACATGTCTCTTCAACTTCTTGTGCACAACCTGCAATCAATAAATAATCATTTTATCAAAATAATATTATAGTAAAATAAAATATCCAAATATATTAGTTAATCGTATCAACAACTTTTTACAATTTTTTAAAAAAATTGACAGAGTCTTCATTGTTTATACATGAAAACCAACCTGTTTAATCAATACAAAAGCTCGAACGGCTATAAGAATCTCGCATATCAACAATTCTTTACAATTTTTGAAAAAATTCGACATAATCTCCTTTGTTTATACATGAAAACCAACCTGTTTAATCAACACAAAAGCCCGCACGGCCATAAAAAATTAAAAAATCTCCCATATCAACAATTCTTTACAATTTTTTAAAAAAATCGACAGAGTCTCCTTTGTTTATACATGAAAACCAACCTATTTAATCAACACAGAAGCCCGCACGGTCAGTAACAAAATTAAAACAACAATCTCGCATATCAACAACAATAATAAATAAACAATCTACATGTCGCAAACCATTGCTTTGTTCATGTGTTCCACGCGAATAAAATATAACCCTAAAATGTTATCCTGCAAAAAAATATAAGAAACAAAACAAAAAATATATCAGTAATCAAATAATGTTTAAACCTAAAAGTCTAAATGTTGCAAATTCTTGTCGTATATTCAAACCGGGAGGCCGGGGACTACGTGATCTGTCCCTACGAGTTACATTGGTCCCGTGCGATGTGACCGTGCCTCTCACTGAACCGTTTTGTGGATGTTCTACGTTTTCATTCGTTGACGCCATGTTTATAAGTCTAAGTCTAAATTTTTGCAAATTCTCGTCGTATACTCAAACCGGGAGTCCTGTGACTACGTGGTCAGTTCGTATGAGTTACATTGGTCCCGTGCGAGATGATGTTGCTTCTAACGGGACCATTTTGTTGTTTTATGTTTTCACCCTTTGACGTCATGTTTTCAAGCCTAAGCCTAAATTTTCCAAATTCTCATCGTATACTCAAATTAGGAGGTTGGGGACTACGCGGTCGGTCCCTACGAGTTACATTGGTCCCGTGCGAGCTGATGGTGCCTCTAACGGGACCGCTTTGTTGTTGATTTACGATTTCACCCTTTGACGTCATGTTTTCAAGCCTAAGTCTAAATTTTCAAAATTCTCGTCGTATACTCAAGCCGAGAGGCCGGGGACTACGGGATCGATTCGTACGAGTTGCATTGGTCCAGTGCGAGGTGATGGTGCCTCTAATAGGACCGTTTTGTTATTGTTTTACGTTTTCATCATTTGACGTCAGGTTTTTAAGCATAAGTCAAAATTTTTACAAATTCTCGTCGTATACTCAAACCGAGAGTCTCGTGACTACGCAGTCAGTTCGTACGAGTTGCATTGGTCCCGTGCGAGGTGATG
Source organism: Sambucus nigra (assembly GCA_949130495.1). NCBI lineage: Eukaryota > Viridiplantae > Streptophyta > Magnoliopsida > Dipsacales > Adoxaceae > Sambucus > Sambucus nigra. The sequence continues at coordinate 264,727,517 of OX422209.1, read as the reverse complement.
GTGCCTCTAACATGTCCGTTTTGTTATTTTACGTTTTTACCCTTTGACGTTAGGTTTCAAGCCTAAGTCTAAATTTTCCAAATTCTCGTTGTATACTCAAATCAGGAGGCCGAAGACTACGCGATCGGTTCATACGAGTTTCATTGGTCCAATGCGAGGTGATGGTGCCTCTAACGGGACCGTTTTGTTGTTATTTTATTTTTTCATTCTTTGACGCCATATTTTCAAGCCTAAGTCTAATTTTTTGCAAATTCTCGTCATATACTCAAACTGAGAGTCACGTGACTACGCGGTCGATTCGTACGAGTTACATTGGTCCCGTGCGAGGTGATGGTGCCTCTAACGGGACCGTTTTGTTATTGTTTTACATTTTCACCCTTTGACTTCAGGTTTTCAAGCTTAAGTTTAAATTTTTCAAATTCTCATCATATACTCAAATCGAAAGTCCCGTGACTACGCGGTCAATTTGTAGGAGTTTCATTGGTCCCGTGCGAGGTGATGGTGCCTCTAACGGGACCATTTTGTTATTGCTTTACATTTTCATCCCTTGACACCATATTTTTAAGCCTGAGTCTAAATTTTCCAAATTCTCATCGTATATTCAAACCGGGAGGCTGGGGACTACGCAATCAATCCCTACAAGTTACATTGGTCCCGTGCGAGGTGATGGCACCTTTAACGGGATCGTTTTGGGGTTGTTTTACATTTTTATCCTTTGACGTCAGGTTTTCAAGCCTAAGTTTAAATTTTTACAAATTCTCATTGTATACTCAAACCGAAAGTCCCGTGACTACACGGTCGGCTCGTATGAGTTGCATTGGTCCTGTTCGAGGTAATGGTGCCTCTAACGGGACCGTTTTGTTGTTTTACATTTTCACCCTTTGACATCATCTTTTCAAGCCTAAGTCTAAATTTTCCAAATTTTTGTCGTATACCCAAACGGGGAGTTTGGTGACTACGCGGTCGGTTCGTACAAGTTACATTGGTCCCATGCGAGGTGCCCGTGCCTCTTACGGGACCGTTTTGGGGTTGTTTTACGTTTTCACCCCTTGACGTCATGTTTTTAACCATAAGTCTAAATTTTGCAAATTCTCGCCCTATACTCAAACGGGGAGTCCGGTTAGTACAAGTTACAATGGCCCCATGCGAGGCTCCCGTGCCTCTTATGGGACCGTTTTGTGGTTGTTTTACGTTTTCACCCCTTGACGCCATATTTTAGGCCTAAGTCTTAAATTTTGCTAATTCTCGTCGTATACTCAAACGGGGAGTCCGGTGACTACGTCGTCGGTTCATACAAGTTATAGTGGTCCCGTGTGAGGTGTTCGCACCTCTTACGGGACCGTTTTGTGTTTTTTTACATTTTTACCCCCTCACGCCATGTTTTTAGCCTTAAGTCTAAATTTTGCAAATTCTCTTCGTATACTCAAATCGAGAATACGGTGACTACGCGATAGGTTCGTATGAGTTACATTGGTCCTGTATGAGGTGCACGTGCCTCTTACAGGACCGTTTTGTGGTTGTTTTATGCTTTCACCCCTTAACGCCAAGTTTTTTAGCCCAAGTTTTTTTTTTACAAATTCTCGTCGTATACTCAAACGGGGAGTCCGGTGACTATACGGTCGGTTCTTACAAGTTACATTGGTCCCGTGCGAGGTGTCCATGCCTCTTATGGGACAGTTTTGTGGTTGTTTTACATTTTCACCCCTTGACGCCATATTTTAGGCCTAAGTTTTAAATTTTGCTAATTCTCATCGTATACTCAAACGGGGAGTCCGGTGACTATGTCGTCGATTCGTACGAGTTACATTGGTCCCATGAGAGGTTCCCGCACCTCTTACTGGACTGTTTTGTGATTGTTTTATGTTTTCACCCCCTGACGCCATGTTTTTAGCCCTAAGTCTAAATTTTGCAAATTCTCATCGTATACTCAAACTGGGAGTCCCGTGACTACGCGATAGGTTCGTATGAGTTAAATTGGTTCTGTACGAGGTGTTCGTGCCTCTTACGGGATCATTTTATGGCTATTTTATGCTTTCACTCCTTAACGCCAAGTTTTTAGGCTCAAGTCTAAATTTTACAAATTTTTATCGTATACTCAAACCGAGAGTCCAGTGACTACGCGGTCGGTTCGCACGAGTTACATTGATCCCGTGCGAGATGTCCGTACCTCTTACGAGACTGTTTTGTGGTCGTTTTACGTTTTCATCCCTCGACGCCATGTTTTTAGCCCTAAGTCTAAATTTGGAAATTCTCCTCGTATACTCAAACCGGGAGTTCGGTGACTACTCGATAGGTTCGTACGAGTTACATTGATCCCGTGAGAGGTGCTCGTACCTCTTACGGGACCGTTTTGTGGTTGTTTTACGCTTGCACCCCTTGACGCCAAGTTTTTTTACCCAAGTCTAATTTTTTAAAAATTCTCGTGGTATACCCAAACGGGGAGTCCGGTGACTACGCGGTCGCTTCGTACAAGTTGCTTTGGTCCCGTGCGAGGTGCATGTGACTCTTACGGGACCGTTTTAGGGTTATTTTACATTTAAACCCCTTGACGCCATGTTTTTAGCTATAAGTCTAAATTTTATAAATTCTCGTTGTATACTCAAACGGGGAGTCCGATGACTACTCGATCGATTCGTACAAGTTACATTGGTCCCGTACGAGGTGCACATGCCTCTTACGGTACCGTTTTGTGGCTATTTTATGTTTTCACCCCTTGGCGCCATATTTCAGGTCTAAGTCTTAAATTTTACTAATTCTCTTCGTATACTCAAACGGGGAGTCCGGTGACTACGTCGTCAGTTTGTACGAGTTACATTGGTCGCGTTCGAGGTGCCCACACCTCTTACGGGACCGTTTTGTGGTTGTTTTATGTTTTCACCCCTTGACGCCATATTTTTAGCCCTAAGTCTAAATTTTGTAAATTCTCGTCGTATACTCAAACCGGGAGTCCGGTGACTACGCTATAGGTTCGTACGAGTTAAATTGGTCTCGTACGAGGTGCTCATACCTCTTAGGGCCCGTTTTGTGGTTATTTTACGCTTTCACTTCTTGATGCCAAGTTTTTAGCCCTAAGTCTAAATTTTACAAATTCTCGCCGTATACTCAAATCAGGAGTCCGGTGACTACTCGATAGGTTCGTACGAGTTACATTGGTCCCGTGCGAGGTGCTCGTAACTCTTACGGGACCGTTTTGTGGCTGTTTTACACTTTCATCGGCTGACACCATGTTTTTTTGCCCAAGTCTAATTTTTTACAAATTCTCGTCGTATTCCCAAACGGGGAGTCCAGTGACTACGCGATCTGTTCGTACAAGTTACATTGGTCCCGTGCGAGGTGCTCGTGCCTCTTGCGGGATCGTTTTGTGGCTGTTTTACGTTTTCACCCATTGACGCCATGTTTTTAGCCATAAGTCTAAATTTTGCAAATTCTCTTCGTATACTCAAACCGGGATTTCGATGACTACTCGATAGGTTCGTACGAGTTACATTGGTCACGTGCGAGGTGTTCGTGCCACTTACAAGACCGTTTTGTGGCTATTTTATGCTTTCACCCCTTGATGCAAAATATTTTTGCACAAATCTATTTTTTTATAAATTCTCGTCGTATACCCAAACGGGGAGTCCGGTGACTACGCGGTCGGTTCGTATAAGTTGCATTGGTCCCGTGCGAGGTGCCCATGACTCTTATAGGATCGTTTTGTGGTTGTTTTACGTTTTCACCCCTTGACGCCATATTTTAGGTCTAAGTCTTAAATTTTGCTAATTCTCGTCGTATACTCAAACGGAGAGTCTGGTGACAACGCCGTCCATTCGTACGAGTTACATTGGTCCCGTGCAAGGTGCCCACACCTCTTATAGGAACATTTTGTGGCTGTTTTTCATTTTCACCCCCCTCACGCCATGTTTTTAGCCCTAAGTCTAAATTTTGCAAATTCTCGGCGTATACTCAAATCGGGAGTCCGGTGACTACGCGATAGGTTCGTACGAGTTAAATTGGTCCCGTACGAGGTGCTCGTGCCTCTTACGGGACCGTTTTGTGCCTGTTTTATGCTTTCACTCCTTAACGCCCAATTTTTAGGCTCAAGTCTAAATTTTTCAAATTCTCATCGTATACTCAAACCGAGAGCCCATTGACTACGCGATTTGTTTGCACGAATTACATTGGTCCCGTGCGAGATGTTCGTACCTCTTACGGGACTATTTTTTGGCCATTTTATATTTTCACCCCTTGACGCCATATTTTTAGCCCTAAATCTAAATTTTGGAAATTCTCGCCGTATACTTAAACTGGGAGTTCGGTGACTACTTGATAGGTTCGTACGAGTTACATTGGTCCCGTGTGAGGTGCTCATGCTTTTTACGGGACCGTTTTGTGGCTATTTTATGCTTGCAACCCTTGACGCCAAGTTCTTTTGCCCAAGTCTAATTTTTTACAAATTCTCGTTGTATACCCAAATGGGGAGTCTGGTGACAACGCGGTCGGTTCGGACAAGTTACATTGGTACCGTACGAGGTGCCCGTGCCTCTTACGGGAACATTTTGGGGTTGTTTTACGTTTTAACCCCTTGACGCAATGTTTTTAGCCATAAGTCTAAATTTTGCAAATTCTCGTTGTATACTCGAATGGGAAGCCCGATGACTACTCGGTCGGTTCGTACAAGTTACATTGGTCCCGTGCGAGCTGTCCATGCCTCTTATGGTACCGTTTTGTGGATATTTTATGTTTTCACCCCTTGACGCCATATTTTAGGCCTATGTCTTAAATTTTGCTAATTCTCTTCGACTGCTCGAACGGGGAGTCCGGTGACTACGTCGTCGCTTCGTACGAGTTACATTGCTTAATTGTGCTGCAGATTTTATTAAAGACCTTGCTTCAAAGAGATAAAGTTTAACTGCCAAATTAAAAGAAACAAACAAGATTAATCATTTTTATTGGACTAAATATGATTTTGAAGTTATAAGACAAATTAAAGATGCAGTCAAAAATATTCTTTTGCTTGAACTGCCCAACGCTGAAGACCAATTTATAGTAGAAACAGACGCATCTGATAAATAATGGGGAGCAATATAATTTGCCATTGATTATTAGACTAAAAAGAATAATCATTGTTGACATAGTTCTGGAACCTTTACTAATCCAAAAACAAGATACACTGCCCATGAAAAAGAAGTATTAGATATAGTAAGGGCAATAGAAAAATATATGCTTTTTCTTAGACCTAAATATTTTACTGTTTATACTGACTCTTCTTATGCAGTAAAATTTAGAGACTTAGACTTATCCAAATCAAGGACTAATAGACTCATTAGATGGAAATAATTGCTTAATGGTTATGACTTCTCTATTATACATACTAAGGTAAGTAAAAATACCATTCCAGACATTAAATCAAGAGAACCAATATTTGCTAACACTAATATGATATCATATTTTATGTTATAAACAGAAGACTTAGACAGCATGAGTTCCTATGGAACGAATAGACTAAACAACAAAGACGTTGCAGACTATCTTAGATGCGCATGACCAAATGCTAGTGTAACGCAAAGATAAAATCATATTTAAGACTCTCAAGAAAGACCAATCCTAGAGAACTTTGATGATATCTTAGTTCCTCCAGGAAAATCTAGACATGAGACTGTTTCTCAAAATAGACTCATTGGGAAGATGTATTTCCCCCAATATATACCTGATCAAAGATATCCATACTTGGTAAAAATTTAGACGAGAATTTTCAGATGCTGAAAATACTCTTATAGACGTTATACAGTGGAACATGAAGAATATACTGTGGATAGATTTCAAAAAAAATTTGGTAGACATTATCAGATTCATGAGGACTCAAAGACTTGCAGTTAACCAACTCAGTGGTACTGCTATGCCTAGACCGTAGACTTAGACTTATGCTCAGACTCTTGGAGAATCCTCCAAAACTAGACCCGCTGATAATTTTTGTTATCAGAAAAAAACTTTTAAGACTAAGATTGTTATACATTTTGGTCATAATAATCTTCCAATATCAGAAGACTATCAGAAAGACGCTAATAGCATTATTGAACATTTCAATATGTTATTATCTGAGACTAATGGAGATTCCTTAATGATGAGAGGTTTCTTTAAAAACGTTCTAAAGATTTATCTTTCTGGGAAAGCATAAATTGTCCAGATAACCTTAGCAGACTATGGATTCATTGGACTCATCCAAATTGAAACTATAAAAGACTCTATTGCTCTTGGAAAAATAGTCCATGAGTATGTTAAGAAGGTAGAAGACCTCCTTCCTCTATTTGCTAGAATCTATCAGATTGCTCCAAGTTCCTGTAGATGAATGAGAGTTGAAGGATTTAGACTTGTTAGATTTTCCAATTATATATTTGAAGACGTTGAGATTCTATCTGAAGACGAGACTAAAGACTTAATTGTTAATAAGTCCAAACTCCAGATTGCCCAAGTTATGGAGACGATAGAAATCATGGAACTATTAACAAGTAAAGACAGATTGTATACTGCATACCATAAAGAAGACCTCATTATCCAGGCTGATGAGACATTTAATGGAAGACTTAAGAAAGAATCTAAAGAAATGGTGGAGATCACCTTACCAGCCAACCTTAGAATGGCAGGCCTCATTGATGAATTTTTCAACAATAATGCTCTCCCAGGCAAGGACATAACAGAAGATGACACAGATACAACAAAGAAGGGGCCCTCAGTAGTGGAAGAATTATTGAAGACGGCAGACTCATTTATTTAGACTTTGCTTTTCATAAAGCAAAAAGAAGACAAAGACGTTGGTTATTTGATTCTATTGCATCATCATAAGATGACAGACTTATGCGCCATCAGACGGTACCATCCAGACAAAGAACTACCAAAATAAGATAAATTACTTTATGAAGAGATAAAACTATAGACTTTAAATAGTTGTATTTTTTCTTTAACCGATTAGCTTTTAGCCTATGGTAGCCAGTCATATGTAGAGCCCTTATGCTATAAAAGGGAGCGTCGAGTTTAATTTTAAGACATCGATTGTAAGACTTCCAATATAGGAATAAGAAAGAGTGTAAATTGGTAGAGAGTAATATGTATATGAGTGAGTAATTCCCATATAGTTAGGGGAATGGTGAGAGTTGTAATTACTAATGTAATGCAATAAAAGTATTTTCTTTTCCAAAAATCTCTTATGTTGAGTTGTTATTATTTTCCAAATTGTCTCCAATTTTCTGTTCATAAAGGACTATTGTGTGGAACCTCTGGTGTAGCACACAAAGTGTTATACTATTGAACCGTCGTCAGGTGCGGATTTTTCATGAGCCGTTAGCCAGGCGGGCGTTAGGCGTACAGGCAGGAAATGGGTACAATGCCTAAATAGTGGATTGAGGTGCAACACATCAAGAGAGAGTTATATGAGGCCGAGATCGGAAAAGAATAGTAGCAAAGCTGAAGAGAAGAAGGAAGGAAGATAAATATATTGCAGACCAGAAAGAATGTATAACTCGAGCCAAACCCTTAATTAGTTCACATATTATTGTTTTAAAAGAATCTTGCATGAGATTACAAATCACTACAAACTTTTTAGCATTTATTAATCAAACAAATTTAGACTTAACTAGAGAAATCTAAGATTGAACTCTTACAGACCCTAAAGATAAACAACTTATAGAAACTGCTTTAACATACATAGGTGGTACTTTTAAATATATAGACCAGGTTATTGAGTGGTTAGTACGTGAAGTACCTAGAATAGAAATAATTAGAACAGGAATTCGAGATCTCCTTAGACAAAAGATAAGAACAAAATAATTCGTTGAAGAACTTTCAAGACCGAAAAAATATCAAGAATACACTAGAATACTTGAAGATAGTATAGACGTATTAAAATATATTAGACGTAAAAGGTTATCTGAAACAAAAGATATTTTAATTAGAGTCGGAGAAATTCGCCCTCTCCTTAAAAATGTAGAAACAACTGCCCCTAGAACATATCGAAGATTTGTATCATCTTACGGAGATAACTCTTTAGACAAATTTATAGAAGACGATATAATTGATATTGCTAATCAGATATATAAAGAAACTAGACTGATAAAATCGTAATACCGTATAAGGTATTTAAGCCTAGAATATTTTCAATCAAAACCTCTTGTAATTTCCAGACTCCCTGGGGAAAATATTTACATAGATAATCCCCACTATTCAGAATTTCAGTACGATAGTGATGGAAGAAACCAGAGAAGTAGCAGCTCTAAAACTTCTCTTAGACTCCCAGATTAATTCGATATAGCTTAAAGACGCTAGAAGTTATTGGGGTAAAAATTTATATTCCCTAAAACTTAGAAGAAGACAAAAGAATATAAAAGACATTACGGTCCCAAAAGGTGGTCCTAAAAAGATAAAGTGGTCCCTAGTTAATTTTTGGACGGTAGTAGGTTCGTAAACTACGTTCGTATGAGAGTTGGACTCTCTCTCTCTCTGTCTATATATATATATATATATATATATATATATATATATATACACCAACACATATTATCGTTTCCTAATAACGACCAATATCGTGATGGACGCATAAATTATACTTTCTACATATGATATTTTGGGAACATTTCTATGGATGACCTCACTCTACCTTGTCCATGGTATGAGTTGAATAAATCCGATCTCCATTATATAAACACGCTCACACACTTCACGAGGATATAAAAAGGAAGACAAGAACACTAGTCCATGAGAGATCGAAAGGGCAAAATGGGTGTCTAACACCTTCTCATTCCGTAACTTAGCCCTGGGACCTTGGAACTGTTGGTTTCGTATGCATCAGTTTGTCCTTGATGCCGCTCTCTCGAAGTGGCAATATTTTTTTTGCCTATTTTGTTTAAAATAAGTTGGCGACTCTATCTCTTTACGTTCAACCCCACACCGATGACGATCGAAGCAACCTTCCCAAGAAAGAGGGGTACGAGACCGAGGCACAGCCTTCCCGGAGGAAGACGTATCTATCTATATCTCTCTCTCCTCCTCCCCCAAAGGCGTTGAGCCGGGGATGGCCACAGTAAGACCAAGAAAAACATGCTAGGCATAATTGAAAAGGAACAATCCAAACACAAATTGAAAATAAATAGAGATATTTTTATTTCATTGAATTATTCGATAATTACAAAATTGATTACAATTGACTGATCACAAAAGGAATAAAAAAATAAGAAAGGGATATTACTTGATCTTCATCGACCATGTGACATCCCGAATTTTATGAGGGTCGATCAATATCTAAATTGGTGCAGAACTCGTCATTGTTTTATTCATTGGCCCGCTAATTATTTATTATAGCTAGACGGGGAGTGCGTCTACTAGTATCCACGACTCTTCAATTCCAATTGGAGGGAGAATAACAAAGGGAGATTCCACTTCATACCAGTACCATAATTGAGAGTCCCGAAGAACCATGAGAACAACCAAGGTATTTAACCAACCATACTTATTGGAGACCTGTCTAGCCTCATATAAATTGATTGGTGCATCCATATAACCATCACCATAATCGTTAGCCCAAACTGTGCAGGGTTTCTTTTTGAATTGGTACATCAACTTCATGATCCTCGGGAGCAAACCCACTTTGATCAACTCATTTTGTTTAAAAGATTCATCAGCCTTGTCGAGCTCCCGCCTTAGTGCAATATTGTTATTTTGGAGAAGACCAATAATGTTTATTCTCCTCTCTAGCTCGACTTAGAGACTCACGACCTTCTTTGTATCATCTAATTCATCATTTTCATGGACCATAAGTACAAGATCCATACTATCTGATGATGCCGGAATCAGCACCACAAGATAAGGTGTTTTCAAGCTCAATCTAAGAACAACAATGGCAGCGTAGTTATATAAAAGGTAAGAGAATGAGATGAGGGGAAGAGGAGAGAGCACCAGGATATAAGTGGTTCAGCCTAGATTGGCCTACGTCCACTGTGTGTGTGTGTGAATAATCTCACTGCAATAAGGCACTAATGGCCATAGATACAATCTCTCAATCTTTCTGTCTCTACTGTGTATCTAGACAGGGTTTCAGCTAGGGTTGAATATCTGGGGGGCCCTTTACAAGGTAGAGGATGACCTCTATATATAGTACCTAAGGGGTGTAATGTACCCTCCATGCATGCAATGAGCATGTGTGTGGTTACCTCGCCAATATGGGAGTGCCATCTATCACTGTAACATGTAGAGAATGATGATGCAATACTCTCCCCACGTGTGGGGAATAATCTTGTTATAATTGATTTGTGTCCACGTGTCCTTATCTAAATGTCAGCAGGTGCTCGCCTATCGCGTCTGGTGTATGACCTCGGCCTTGGTGAGGCCGAGGTTGGTGAGTCTTGATACCTGTTCAGTCCGAGTATTCCATGGAGGTCTCGGCCTAATCCTAGCCGAGACAATGGACAAGGTCGGCCTGAGATGAGGTTGAACTGGTGGCTTGATGAGGTTGCTGGTGGCTTCCTGCGAGCTATGCCTACATCTGGCCGAGGTTACCATTCCAAGGTATACGAGAATGCCGCCGATCCTTGTGACGTCCCTTAGAGAGGCTCATGGTAGTGTCGGCCTGGGCCGACCTTGATATGGCCGAGGGGTGATATCGCGTGTCCAAGACATGCCCAACGTCGGCCATAATATCGGCCGAGGTTGGTGTCTCTAGGCCGAGGTTACACTTGGGGCATATCAATAGCCCCCAGCCCTTAGTCATATGTGAGAGCAAGTGACTAGGGGATTACTACACCTCCGAGGCCTATCTGTTACAAGCCAATACTTGCTTGACACTTATCCAATGCTGGAACATGCTTGCTTGGTAGGCGTGTGCTGTCAGCCGCCCTATGGGGCTCCCAAGGCAATGATAGGCCTTGGGAATCGTGCTTACTTACTTAAGGGTTTTGAACCCTCATTTCTTCTTTCTTCTTCAATTCCCTCTCCTGCGAATGCTTTCTCCCTCTAAAAGGCATTTCGAACAAGAATCTACTGCAGAGGTCTTTGTTGGTGGTTTTTTCTGAATTTTCATCACTTCCCCTTATCGTTTCATTTCCAGGTATCTTCTCCCCTTCATTTTCTTTGCTTTTTCCTTCTGGTTTGCATTTTCCAGCGAGTTTCTGAGTTTTTCGGCGAGTTTCCGAATTTTCCGTTGAGTTTCTGAATTTTTTGGCGAATTGTGTTTGCTTTGAATTTCTTGGTTTGATCTTTAGATTCCTTTGCTTTATCAACCAGTCTTGTTTGTAATTTTTTGGAGTTTAGGAAAATCCCCAAGTGTAGTGTCGTCCTCTGATGCTCAGACCCTTATATCAGTTTCTTGAGGAGTTCCCCTCTCTTAGAGAGAAGACTTTAGAAAAGATTAGGCAAATAGAAAGAGCACAGGAGGAGGCTCGTAGATCACAAGAGTTTCCCATTAGACTCATATTTCCACCACCTCTGAAGGTGATATATCCTGACCCCCCGGAGTTTTTCTATCAGACAAAGGTTCCTGCCGATCCCATACCGATGTCTGAGTCTGAATCTTCTACCTCAGACCCCATGTCTGTGGATTCCTTTCAGGAGGCCATGGACTTCACACCTCGTCCTGATCAGGCCCCTGATCAAGCCGAGGTCTCCAGCCGAGCCTCGTCCCATAATCACTCAAGCACCTCAGGGTCTTCCTCAGAGATTGAGATTCTTGAGCCGAGTGTGGCCATTCCACCACTACTTGACGCCATCCCTCTGTCGACTGTCACCGGGGCAGAGTTCGCTCATAGGTTCTCGAGTAACCCATCAGTATCTGCTCCGACCGACGTTGAGTTGGATGATGATGAGGTTGAGAGCGATGTCGACGTCTCTGAGGCGGCCGAGATCGAGAGTACTATTACTGAGGTAGACCTTCTCTGCTTCAGATATCTGTATTCTATCAGCCCCTCAATAAAACTTAGGATACCTCTGAGGGAAGAGAGGGCTTATCGTGGCCGAGACAACGAGATCTACCTGTACGAGCAGATGTTCAAGTTGGGGTTCCGTCTGCCCATTCACCCCATTATCAAGTCCATCATTTCTTATATTAATTTGGCCCCCTCTCAACTCTCTCCTAATGCCTCGAGAGTCCTAATAGGGGCTATAGTGTTATGAAGGGTTGTCCATCACTCAGACCTTCCAGTTCAGGTCTTCGTAGGTTGCTACGTCCCTTCCTCAGCCAAGAATCATCCGAGCTACTACCATTTTGTAGCTCGGAGGCCTGAGAAGAAAATGCTTCAGGTGACTCAGACTTCCAACCATAACTGGAAGCCTCGGTACTTCTTTGCTTCAGGGCCATGGGAGTTTGGCCCATGTGTTCCCTCATCTAACCTGGAGCAGAGGATGCCCCTAAGGTGGGGTAAGGTCACCATGTCTGCCAGGGCCGACCCTGGACTAAGTCTACAAAACCTCCAGAAGGTGAAAGCCCTTCAAGATCAGGGGTACATGGTCTATTTGTCAGGTTCGAACACTTGATGACTCCCCACTTCCTCTCTGGGACAGGTCTAGGTGGAAGTCCCCTTATCGAGCTTGGTAAGCCTTTTTGCTTTTGAAGTTTAACCTCTGAGTTTATTCATATCTGATTATCTAACTCAGGTCTACTAATTTTTTGCAGAGAGGCCAAAGGATATTCCGGACGAGCTTTGGGACATGGCTGCACCAAGCTTGACGAGACTTGCCAAAAAAGCAGGCCTTAATGCTCCTCCCCCAGCTCCCTCTGCCTCTAAGCCCCCAGACAAAAAGAAGAGGGCTCCCGAAGGTCATGCCCCTGAGGATAAGAGGTCGAAGAAGAAGGCTGCTAACTCTGCCATCCCCATCTCTTCAGTTGACGCCCTGTCGGCTCATCTGGATCAGTTGAAGATAACTGACAGTGTGGTCGGCCACAGTATTCAGGCCCTGGATGCCGTCGGCTCTGTAATGACCGAGGCTGACAAACGCTTCTTCAGGTCTCTGGACACCCCATTGTTGGTTGAGTTCGGCCTTCACAGAGCCGTTCAGGTATGATTTGATCCTTCTTCAGAAATTCTTCTAAGTGTAACATCTGATTCTTCTTTAGCTTACTCATGATCACTAAATATGCAGGGCTTGACAGCTATGCACCATTTATCCAACTAGACTCTGAGGAAGTTGCCCCTCATCCAAAAAGGGAAAGAGGCCGAGAAAGTCCAGATTACTCTGAACGCATAGATCGACCACCTCAAGTCTGAGCTGAAGGACTCTGAGGAGAAGGTGAAGGGGTTGGAGAAGGACATCTCCCAGCTCGGCAAGGTTCATGCTGCTGCACTGAAGGCTAAGGACGACGTTCTGCAACAGAAAGTCAACTCGGCTGTCAGGGCCGCCCTTGATGACGCCTCTGAGAAGATAATTGCTGACTATAAGGCCTCTGATGAGTTCATGGGCTTCGGCTTTGAATACCTTGAAAGAGGTATCAAAGTCACTATTAAATGGGCAGACGTCAGGGAGAGAGAGGCCGGCACTTTAAAGGCCTCTGATTTCGTTGGTCTCGGCTTTGCTGATCCTCAATTTGCCCAAGCTCTTCAAGAGGTTGAGGAAGAGGCGACCGCTCCTACCGAGACTGCTACGTTGGAGTGCACCGAGGTTGGAGGGGAAGACCATCGTGATTATACGGCCGAGGTGACCAATTAAGCCGAGGATGTTAACATTCCCCCTTCAGACCCTTAGAGGATTTTTTTATCATTGTTTGTAACCCTTAGAGTTTCTGTAATCGTTGAACATATTATTTCTGAATATATATATCAAACTCTGATGAGGACCATCTTCACTTTCTTATCATTGAATGTCATGCGATGCTTTTCATTCTTAGTTCCATTGTTATGGTGTTTGCTAAATATTAATTTGTAATCTGAGCTTTAACCTCTTAAGTCCTCTTTCTAAGCTTGTCTTTTTGCAATGGTCTTGTTTAAACTCAACCAATGGTCCTGAGCTCAGGCCTCGTCACCACTAGATGGTGTTATGAAGGGCTGAGGTCATCACCTAAGGTGCTATCCTCATAATTACTCACCAAATTAATGATGTTAAAGGTTTGAGGTCATCTCATTATGGTGTCTAATCTCAGACCTCGTCACCACTGAATAGTGTTATGAAGGGTCTGAGATCATCACCTAGGATGTTATCCTCATAATTAATCTCACCAAATTAATGATGTTAAGGGTCTGAGGTCATCTCATTATGGTGTCTGACCTCAGACCTCGTCACCACTGAATGGTGTTATGAGGGTCTGAGGTCATTACCTAAGATGTTATCCCCATAATAAATCTCACCAAATTAACGATGTTAAGGGTCTGAGGTCATCTCATTAATGTGTCTGACCTTAGACCTCGTCACCACTGAATGGTGTTATGAGGGTCTGAGGTCATTACCTAAGATGTTATCCCCATAATAAATCTCACCAAATTAATGATGTTAAGGGTCTGAGGTCACCTAATTCACAGTGTCTGAGCTCAGACCTCGTCACCACTGAATGGTGTTATGAAGGGTTGAGGTCATCACCTAAGGTATTATCCTTATTATTACTCGCCAAATTAATGATGTTAAAGGTCTGAGGTCATCTCATTATGGTGTCTGATCTCAGACCTCGTCACCACTGAATGGTGTTATGAAGGGTCTGAGATCATCACCTAGGATATTATCCTCAATATAAATCTCACCAAATTAATGATGTTAAGGGTCTGAGGTCATCTCATTATGGTGTCTGAGCTCAGACCTCGTCACCACTGAATGGTGTTATGAGGGTCTGAGGTTACCACTTAAGACGATACCCCCATAATAAATCTCTGATCTAAGAATGTAGAAAGAACTGTCATGGGAAATGATCTTTATTAATAACCTCTTCATAATAAGATGGTACATTTACATAAAACTCTATGCAACATCATATGTAATATCTCTTTAGGTGATCAGCATTCCATGGGTTAGTGAAAGGTTCTCCTTCTAGGTTTTCTATCCTGTAAGTGCCAGGCACAACCTCTTCTATCACTTTGTAGGGGCCATACCAGTTTGGGTGAAGCTTATTTGCTTTCTGTAGGGTCTTCTTTAGCACTAGGTCTCCCACTGCAATGGGTCTTGACTTCACCCTCTGGTTGTAGAATTTCGCTGCCCTCTGTTGGTAGGCTGCTTGTCTGACCTCTGCGTCCTCTCTTCTTTGTTCGATAAGATCTAGGTCTAGCCTCCTCCCTTCCCCATTATTTTCAGGGTCATAGGTCTGAATCCTATGAGTTGGGAGCCCTACCTCCGTTGGTATGACGGCCTCTGAGCCATGTGCCAACATGAACGGGGTTTCACCTGTTGGTGTCCTTGCAGTGGTTCTGTAGGCCCATAACACAGCGTAGACCTCTTCAGCCCATCTTTCCTTCGCCTCCTCTAATCTCTTCTTGATCCCATCCAGGATAGTTCTGTTTGTGACCTCGGTCTGACCATTTGCCTGAGGTCGGCCAGGAGATGAGAAGAATTGCTTTATTCCTACTCTTAGGCAATACTTTTCTAAAGAGGAGTTCTTGAACTGGGTCCCATTGTCCGAGATGAGAGTGTTTGGGAGGCCATATCTGCATATGATATTCCTCCAAATTAACTGGAAGGTCTTCTGCTCTGTGATTGTTATCATCGGCTCTGCCTCCACCCACTTTTAGAAGTAGTCAATGGCAACTATCAAGAATCTATAGCTGTTGACCGCTCTTGGCAAAGGTCCTACTAAGTCGATTCCCCACACTGCAAATGGGCATGGAGAAGAGATTGACGTCATAGGCTGATGGGGTTGATGAGGGATAGTGGCGAACCTTTATCATTTTTCGCATCTCTTCACGTAGTCTGCAGCGTCTTTGGACAAAGTTGGCCACCAGTACCTCTGTGTGATGGTTCTCTTGGCCAAGGGTCTTCCCCCTATGTGGCTTGAGCAAGAACCTTCATGAACCTCCTGTAAGACCCGGGGAACTTCCTTGGGGTGCACACATCTGAGGAGAGGCAATAGAAACCCCTTTTTATACAAGACGTCTCCTACCATTGAGAACTTAGAAGCCCTATACCTCAACTTTCTCCTCTCTAGCTTAGACTCAGGTATCTCTCCCCCTCTGATATACTTGACGAGGGGGTCGATCCATGAGTCTCCTAGGTTCAAATTGTGACACGGGTTACATACCTCTTCTTCCTCGATGGTTGCCTTTCTCAAGACCTCGATCGGAATGGTCCTTCCCACACCTGTCTTCATTGCCGAGGCCAGCCTTGCCAATGCATCAGCGTGATTGTTACTTAGTCGAGGCACTCTCTTCAGTTTTGCCTCTTAAAAATATTCCAATAACCTTCTTACCCTCTTTAAGTACTTGGCCATCCTTTCATCTTTGACCTCGTATATCCCCAGTACTTGATTGACAACCAACCTTAAGTCGCTATGTAGTAGGAGTCGCTTTACGCGAAGAGTTGTTGCCAATAAGAGACCTGCTATCATGGCCTCATACTCGGACTCGTTGTTTGAGGCCTGGAAGTTGAACCTCAGGGCGTACTCAATGTTCTCACCATCCGGAGCCGAGAGTACCAACCTCGCACCGCTTCCACTGTCGCAGGAAGAGCCATCAACGAAGAGGCTCCAGACGTCTGCATCTGATGAGAAGACCCCTTCTGTCACAACTCCTTGCTTGAAGAGGTATCGATCCTCTTCGTTCTCTTCTATTCTGCTCCGGGTTTTGCCTGCGATGACCTCTTCCCGATCTCGAAAGACGTTTGGTGCCGTCTCTTACGAATTTTAGAAGACAGTACGATTTGTCTCTTCGGGGTCCTCTAGGCCTTTCTCTGTCTCGGCCTCTTCCCAAGTGAATTCTGTAACAAAGTCCGCAAGGTCCTGCCCTTTGATGGTTGTCCTATGCTGGTAGGTAAGGTCATATTCTCCCAACTCGATAGCCCAGGTCATCAATCTCCCGGACTTCTAAGGTTTATGCAGGACCTGCCTTAGTGGGGAGTCAGTGAGGACTACCATGGAGTGAGCTTGGAAGTAAGGCTTCATTTTTCTTAAGGCATGTATTAGGGCATAAGCTAACTTTTCCATACGGGGATAATTTTGTTCAGACCCTTGAATGGCCTTACTGTTGAAGTATACAGGCCTTTGGATCCCATCCTCTTCCCGTATGATGGCCACGCTGATGGCTGATTCAGAGACTGCCAGATACACAAACAACCTTTCTCTTGCGATGGGCCGAGACAGCAATAAGGGAGACCCTAAGTAGGACTTGAGTTGGTTGAAGTCTTTTTCACACTCTTCGCCCCATTGGAAGGCCTTTCTTAAAACTTTAAAGAATGGGAGACACTTGTCCGTCGCCCTAGAGACGAATCTGTTAAGCGCAGCCACTCTCCCCGTGAGTCTTTGGACATCCTTGATACTCCTAGGAGTCTTCATGTCAAGCAACGCCTTAATTTTTTTAGGGTTTGCTTTGATTCCTCTCTGGTTGACAATGAATCCCAGGAACTTCCCGGATCCTACTCCGAAGACACATTTCGCTGGGTTGAGTTTCATCTTGTATGAGTCCATCACATCGAAGGTCTTCTCAAGGTCTGCTACATGAGTGCAAGCTTTCAAGCTTTTTATCAGCATATTATCTACATACACTTCCATGGTCTTCCCTATTTACTCTTCGAACATCTTATTGACAAGACGTTAGTATGTTGCCCCTGCATTTTTCAGATCGAAGGGCATCACTTTGTAGAAGTACGTCCCTTTGTCGGTAATGAAGGTTGTCTTCTCTGAGTCTTCGGCATCCATGAAGATTTGGTTATAGCCTGAATACGCATCTATGAAGCTCATGAGCTCATATCCTGCTGTAGCATCCACCATCTGATCTATTCGAGGTAAGGGGTAGATGTCTTTTAGGCAAGATCTGTTTAGGTCAGTGAAATCGACACACATTCTCCACTTACCATTGGCCTTGGGCACGATGACCGCATTTGATAGCCACTCCGGATAGGTAACTTCTCTTATAAACTCAGCCTCTTCTAATATTTTCACCTCTTCACGGATGACGTTGTATTTTTCCCTGGAGTAGACTCTTCGTCTCTATTTGATAGGCCTGGCATCTTTGGCTACGTTGAGCTTGTGACTCATCACTTAAGGATTGATGTCAGGCATGTCTGCGTGACTCCATGCGAAGACACTCTGCCTCTTCCCGAGGAAGTTTATCAGCTCTTCCTTGATTTCCGAATTAAGGGCTTTGCCGACCTGGATGGTTTTTTCCGGCTAGTCTTCATCGAGGACGATGGATTCTACCTCTTCCACGGCATCTCCCTTCTTCAATTTTGTTTCAACTCTTGGATCAAGAGTATCAATGCTATAAGTGGTGGTGGCCCTCTTATGGGCTTCTCTCTCTTCGACCGAGTTGGAGTAACATTCTCACGTTGTGGTCTGGTCACCTCGCACTTCCCCTACTCCATAAGGAGTCAGTTTTTTTTAGCATCTGATGGACCGTTGACGGCACAGCCTCGAACTCCCTAAGGGCCACCCTTCCTATGATGAGGTTATAAGCCGAGAAGACACTCTCGTCCATCACAAAGAAATTAATCCTCCTGGTTAACCTCTTAGGCCATTCGTCACCCATCCGTACGTCCATCTCATACATGCCCAAGGGGTGAACCTTTTCACCACTGAAGCCTATCAGGGGGTGGTGATAGGGGACCAGTCTTTCTCTACTAAGGCCTAAGATCTTGAAGCAAGGCCAAAACATCACATCTGCTGAGCTCCCCCATCCACGAGGATCCTCTGCACCTCATATCCATGCACCCTTGTCGTTATGACCAAAGGGTCATCATGGGGGGCTAAGATACCTCTGAAGTCGAGTTTGGAGAACCCAACTACGAGGGTGTTCGTGTCTACTTTCTTCCTCTTCTGTACTCTATCGAAAGACGTTAGATTCACAACTTCAAGCTTGGCCACTGATTTGGCCTCGGCTACATGAGCCTTCCTATCAGCTACTTCAGATCCACCACCTGCAAATCCTCCGCATATTGTGCCAACACCGAAAGAGATCATACCAACCCTCTTCACCGGGATGTTATCATCCTTTGGTGGAAGATTCGGATCATCTTCATTATCACCTTCTGAATCATCGCCTCTTCGGGCCGGGACGTTATCACGGCATCTGTCATTCTTCCTTTTCTTATGGTCATCTCTTCCACTCTTAGGAGCCTTACCGTGCACATATTTTCTCAATTTCCCAGATTTTAACATCTTCTCAATCTCATCCTTCAAAGCGAAGCATCTATCTGTGACGTGACCATGATCTTGGTGGAACTCACACCATAGGTTTTTGTTCCACTTATGTGGTGAGGCTTTCAGCTTCTCTGGCCATCTCAGAGCCCTATCATTCTTAATCTCATTGAGGATGTGCTCACAGCTCACAGTCAGAGGAGTATAGTGAGCGAACTTGTCATCACCCGATCTCTTCTTCCCATATTTCTTGCTTTGGGACTTTCCACTGCCACCGCGGTTCTCATCCTTATACTTGGCGGCCATTGCCTCTTACGCATTCATTACTTTCCCTGCGGTTACCAGCAGCTCCGCCATAGACCTAGGGGCTCTTCCGCCAGTTTTCATAATAGCTTCCCCTTCTGTAGACCTCCTATAAGGGCGGTCATGGCTATGTTCTCTTCATAATCTTCGACCTCTAACTTTTCTTTGTTGAATCTTGCTATGAAGTCTCTTAAGCTCTCACCCTTGGCCTTCTTGACATACAACAGGTGGGTATTCTTCTTTTGAGTCCTCACCCCAAAGCAGAAGTTGTGGATGAATCGCTCAGCCAAGCCTTTGAAGTTATCAATTGAGTTCTTCGGAAGGGAGGTGAACCAACTGTGTGCAGCCCCTGTTAAGGTCCAAGAGAAGGCTCTACACTTCATCTCATCGGGTATCGAGTATATTTATGCTGCCGATTGATACATCTCGATATGATGCACAGGGTTAGTGCTGCCATCATACTTGGGAGACACCGTAGGAGGCTTGAACTTAGCTGGGGTTGGGAACCCCACTATCCTAGCCACAAATGGGGAGCCCTCTGAGTAACCCCTTTGTAATGGGTCCCTGCTTTTAATGAGGTCTCCTATCTTCTCCTCAAGGCGTTGGATAGAATCATTCCATGGTCTTCGGCCATCGACTTGGTCGAGGTTATCCCCTGCCACCTCCCTGGGATGGACTGAGGGTTCCCCTGCCACAACACGTTGGCTGTTGACCTCTTCCTGTTCCCTGCCTCTTCTTTCACAGTGTCGGCCTTGGTCTGGCCGACCCTGCCTGTTCCCTCACTGAGAGCCTGTTGCGCTCCTTGATCTCGACAGTCTCTGTCTTAGGTCATTTATCGGGACCAGTCTCTCGAAGGCCGACCCTCTGCTCAACCTATCAAAGGCTGACCCTCTTTGTTGGGCCTCTTCACCTCTTCGGCGAACACAACCTTGACTCTGCCTAAGAGGCCGTACAGTGTTATTCGACACCTCATACGGCTCCCAGCAGTCTTCCGAGGCCTCTTCCGCCTCTAGATCATCATACCTGTCCTCTGGGCAAGGGTTTCTCTGCCTTCCCAGGCGCAAGCGCCTAGGGTCAGCAACGTCCCTTCTCCCCGGGGGTGCAGGCTGGTCCTTCATTGGTGCCTGGGGTGGTCCCCTGGCGTCAGGATGAGGCCGAATTGCCGCCAGAGTGATCATGTCCGATGAGACTCCAGGTGGACTCATCATAGTTTGGCTGAGCTGTGCAAATTGCTCCTGCAAGGCTGCTTATGTTGCAGCTAAAGATCTCAAGGCTGCAGCTACCTCCGCCATTTCGGACTGGGGGGGCGCCTGACTGGAACTAGGCCCTCCACCCCCGGGCGGCGGAAGAGGCGGTGGTAAGTCTGGTGCCATATGTTAACACTATAGACCTTGAGTAACAGATGAGCTTAGTACCTCACAGGACCTCTTTCAATGGTAAAACAGCTCCGCGCTAGGGGGAGGCCTGGTTCACCACCAGAGTCTCCGGTGAGGTTAAGCAGAAAAAGAGGAAGAGATAGCTTCTCGTTTCCCACAGACGGTGCCAAACTGATGATGTCGGAATCAGCACCACCAGATAAGGTGTTTTCAAGCTCAATCTAAAAACAACAATGGCAGCGTAGTTATATAAAAGGTAAGAGAATGAGATGAGGGGAAAAGGAGAGTGCACTAGGATATAAGTGGTTCAGCCTAGATTGTCCTACGTCCACTGTGTGTGTGTGTGAATAATCTCACTGCAATAAGGCACTAATGGCCATGGATACAATCTCTCAAGCTTTCTCTCTCTACTGTGTATCTAGACAGGGTTTCAGCTAGGGTTGAATATCTGGGGCCCCCTTTGCAAGGTAGAGGATGACCTCTATATATAGTACCTAGGGGGTGTAATGTACCCTTCATGCATGCAATGAGCATGTGTGTGGTTACCTCACCAATATGGGAGTGCCATCTGTCACTGTCACATGTAGAGAATGATGATGCAATACTCTCCCCACGTGTGGGGAATAATCTTGTTATAACTGATTTGTGTCCACGTGTCCTTATCTAAATGTCAACAGGTGCTCGGCTATCGCGTCTGGTGTATGACCTCGGCCTTGGTGAGGCCGAGGTTGGTGAGTCTTGATACCTGTTCAGTCCGAGTATTCCATGAAGGTCTCGGCCTAATCCTAGCCGAGACAATGGACAAGGTCGGCCTGAGATGAGGTTGAACTGGTGGCTTCCTGCGAGCTCGGCCTACATCTGGCCGAGGTTACCATTCCAAGGTATACGAGAATGCTGCCGATCCTTGTGACGTCCCTTGGAGAGGCTCATGGTAGTGTCGGCCTGGGCCGACCTTGATATGGCCGAGGGGTGATATCGCGTGTTCAAGACATGCCCAACGTCGGCCATAATATCGGCCGAGGTTGGTGTCTCTAAGCCGAGGTTACACTTGGGGCATATCATTATCATCAGATTATGGTAATAAATGAAGTCAGTCTAACATCCAAGGCATCTATAACACAAAACATACACAAGGAAAATTATAAAGAAAGTAGTTGGACAAGACGTGATTTTAGCAAAAGAAATTATATTTCATTCATAAAAATTATCGGGCAAGCCCTTAGCATTGGTATATATATGGAAGGACATTCAAAATTACAAAAAGACCCTAGACAACTAAACTGTAGGAGTCTCTTTGGGATCTGTAACAACCGTTGGCTAATGGGTAGCCTCTTTCTTTTCTTTTTATTCTTCCTCCAAGTTAGGAGGAGATCCAAGAGCATACTCGATAATAAGTTCAGCGTCAATATCAACTCCGACCTTCGCTAAAGTGTCATCCTAAACTTTTTTGAAAGTATCTTTTTGGACAAAGGCTAACTTCTTTTTAGAATTGGCAAAGGCTTTGTCCTAACTTACTTGCCTCTAGTGCCACAACAAGGTTTTTGGGCAAACTTTCACTTATCCATATTTAAATATTCCACCTCGTCCTTAAATTGGATGATCTCCTCATCCTTGGTCATCAAAAAGGCTTTGGCCTCAATCATTGTGACTTTGGTAGCATTAAAAGCCTTATGAGCATCATCCAAGGCAACCCTCGGGTCATCCACTTCATTCTTTTGGTTAAACCTACTATCGAGCATATTAAGAATTCTATAATTAACTACTAACCAAAAAGAAAATGACTAGTTAGAGTCATCTACAAAAATTTGAATCAGTAAAAGTCATAAAGGAGGACTTCAATTCTTACAAGGGAAATCACTCAGACAGCGTGTAAAGATAACCTATGGGAGGTTAGGTTTGTGACCAAAGACTAGTTATTAGGGAAACAAGATCCGCTCAAAAGATAAAGAGCTTGTTCTGGCTACTTGGCAACTAACCCCTCGATAGGGTCTTTCCCCTTTCAGCATCCATCAATTTGGATGTCGATAAATAGACGATAAGCTTATTTCTTACCATGTTCCTTTTTATAGGGTTGACACGTGTCTTCTTAGGGGAGTACCAATTAATAATTGGGTTAGAGGCACCCCGACCTCTTTCCTTTTGGTCGATTGAACAGTTGGGGAGGCTAGAAAAAGTGCACCCCCGTCAAGTTGGGCATTTTTCACTTTGGATTCATCTCGTCCTTAGAAGATGTGGGGATAACGGATGGGTGCCGAAGATATTGACGAACTCAAAAGAGCCGAAAGTACTGGAAATTGAAGAGTTGTGCTCAGTAAAACCCTCTAGGATCTCTGGTTCCCATTTTACTAGTTGAGAAAATAAAATTGTTGTTGATGAAGTATAGGAGAGCAAGAAGGCAGATGATATAGGATGGTCGAGACCTTTCAGACCTTATTTGATCGACCAGGATTTCTTTGAGGTAATAAAGTTTAAATTTTACGTCTTGTGATCTCTCTTCTTCCAAGGAACTGCACAATAAAAGAGTAAAGTATCACAACAGTTCAAATCTGCAAAAATCAGAAACATAATAGAATAAAGAAATTTAAATAAAAACGAATTAAACCTATCTCACGCCATCTCTTAGGGCATCTAGGTTCATGGTAAGGCTCAACGCCCTTTAGTATGGGCAAATGCTCCCAGTCTTTGAATACAAAACCAAGCGCCCAATATTCCTTATTAGAATCTAGAAAATTAATGACCAAGGCCTTTTCAGCCTTCCTTCCCTTCAAGTAATAGACCTTCATAGAGGTTATCACCCGTATATAATGATAATAAATCTCTAGGATCCCTAGATGAATCCCATAGAGTTCGTTTCGATGGTTTACACCATTTTTTAAGTGTTGGGAGAATATTACGCAGGAACCATGTTGAAGTATTTGCAAAACTAAAAAAATGGCGGTTCGGTAGAAATGAGACCCCAACCTCAGTAACAAATTAGGAAAATAGCCGATGGACATTATTAACATTATTATAGTCCATGAGGTAGAGTCTAGCTCAACAGGCACCCATGGATGGATAAAATGGCATTTGAAGGACTCAATGATGTTTTTCTTTATCATATACACTATTTTCACACCAGGTTGTGAAATAAGGAAGAAAAATGAAAAAAATTTGAAGAAAATAAAGAAATTCCAAGAAAAATGGGGTAAGAAGACTTACAGATGTGAGAACAATAATGGGAGCTCTTGAAATCTTGAAGGCAACATAAATTTTAAGTAATGGACCAAAGTGAAGACAAAAGTGGTTTTAGTGGATTGGAACACTTTCAAAGGCAAGATCCCATTATTAGGATTGGCATGCTCTTAAATGTCGGTAGGCACCCAACCACCCCTTTACCTTAGGGCACCTAAATTACTAGGGTACCCCTTAAATGACTAGGGAAACATCTAATGTATCCTCAAAAGTTGGTAAAAACATTACTCGTCACTTTCGTGCATAAGTACTACCATTCCCTTCGACCATAGTACAATTGAACAACCAAGATTCACCGCGACCATGGCACAGATTCATTTGAAGATTCTAACAAACCTCTCCGAGCTCAACATACTATAATGCTTTAAGGGCAAATATGAGGGAAATAATTCGGCCACATGTGATAAGAGGTGAAAAACTAACCGCACTTAAAAAAATTTAAAAACTTAAATAGTGTGTCAAATCCGACTAACTTGTTGAAGAAACTCTTTTTGAGTTTAAAGACTTATACAGTCACTCTAACACAAGATGTATAAAAATGAAACTAAAACATTGTTTCAGATTTTAATTCTAAAATACTTATTAAACTTGGAATAAAAAAATTATTAAAGATTTGTATACAAATTTACATTTACCAACAATAGTTACAAGTTCTTAGGGCAATTAATAAAATAAATAATAACTCACAACAACCAAATTTTAACGTGGTAAAATTCAAGCTTACTTGAGAAACATCCACGATCCCTTATACGGGACGAAATAAAAATCCACTAGAATATAAAATTAATTTATAATTACAATAAGATCAGAGAATGAAAGAAAAAGAAAATATACCTATCCGAGAATCCACTCAAGGTTTCAACATGTTCTGATCTTCTTCTGACTCTTATAAATCCCCTAAAGTGGTTGACTAGAGAATCCACTCCAAATATTAACCAAAAATTCTAACATGGATATAAATGTGACAGTGTAGTGAAAATCTGTATGAATATGCAAAACTAAAACATACACTTATTACAAACAATTCCTAACAAATCACATACACCTAAATATATGCTTGTAATACAAAGGTGATATGACAAAACTCTTAATTCAAAATTTTCAATTCTTATTTTATCCAAATATTTTAAAAAATTAGATTCGCAAATTTATTGATTTCAAAAGATTTAAAACCAATAAACTACGTATATACACAAATCAAAACTTAAAGCATTTATATTCAAAGTTTTGAAACATCATGTTATTTTGGATACTCACGATTTATAGAAAAAAACCATGAGTTAAATCCCTAAAAGAAAATGATTGCTACTTAAAGAAAATTCCTAGGAGTCGAGGCATGAACATACAAAAATGATCTCCATTTCACTCACCTTTTTCTCTCGAATTTTAAAGGGTTTAATCTGTGTGTGTGTGTGTGTGTGTGTGTGTGTGTGTGTGTGTGTGTGTGTGTGTGTGTGTGTGTGTTTCTTCTCTCTATTCTCTCTCTAAGAGTCTCTCACCTAGATAATCTAAAACAATAAGAAGAGTGTTCTTTATATAGTGTCTAATGGAAGAACCTAGAAGCTTTATGAAAATGTATGGCTAAGATGGTTTCTAAAAGATCTATGGGTCATAACGATGTGTTCTTAATAAACTTATACCCTAAACCATGAATGGAGAAACAAAGATCGAAATCAAAATAAACCATGTGCGACATACTAACTAGTAAATGGTTTTTCCAATTGAGCGTACTCAATACGCAAAGTCTAACGGGAATTAATTGGACGGTGAGATTGATTTTAATATAATTATTTGTACTTGTGAAATACGACAGTTGTATTGTATCGCAAGTTGTAATTAATGTCCTATAAAAATTATCTCCGATCTAAAATAAATCACCTAGAGTATTAGAAAACTGGCCAATTAATCGTCACTTGCACAAACAGGTTTAATTGGTTCATACGTATGAAGAAGTCACAATGGCGATTACACAAGGGAATAAATTAACTATAGTAAAAGTATTATAAGGAAGTCACATCTAAATTTTTGGTTGATCTTAGAGTACTTACCAAATATGAATTATGGTTGGTCTTTGGTCTTCCTTAGGCAGCTCAATTTACCATGAGTGTATTCTCGACTAAACTTAAAATGTTTTGCATAATATCTAAAATAAATGAAACTCCAAATAGTATGGACTCAAACAATCCTAAGTTCTAACTATTTAGGGTGTTTCAAGAGGATATATGCCCATTAATCAGGTAAGTATCTTTCATCTGTGAAGATAAGGACTGTTAAAGCTAACTGACATGTGAGAATCAAGTAGTGAGATATGGTCGATTGAGATGGGATAGATATCATAACTCATTGAGCCCCATACATATCAACTATCTTTTTTCGTATAAATGTAACCCTAGCCCTAAGATGTTAGGGGATGTAATCACAAATGATTGAACCAAACTAATAGAAAGAAAGAACATTCGTTGGATGTAGGCATATTTTCGAACCACATAAACAATATTCTTATGTGATTGTGCACGATTTATTTATCTTGTTCAGTTAAAACTATGTTAAGTTATAACCACTAGAATTTTCCACTTGCAACTTTAATATAAGTTTTTATGTGAGGTTTTAATATGTTCCTAAGGAGTCACATTTGTTGGTGATGAAGCATATTATTAAGTATGCGAGTGGGACTCCAGAGCAAGGAATTTGGTATTCCTATAATAGCAACACCTCATTATATGCATACTTTAATGTCGATTGGGATGAAGATATCGATGTTCGAAATATCACCTCCGGAGGTTGTTTCTATTTAGGGATTGCGCTTATTTCTTGGCATAGCAGGAAGTAAGATTCGATTTCATTGTTGACTGTTGATGTCGAGTATAGTGGTTAGGATTTGTTGTACCCAAGTCCTTTGAAAGAAGTAGATGATTTAAGATTATGTGCTAAATCAGGACAATATTCTGAGAACCCAAACCCGAGGCGATGATGTGTGGTTATCGACTTATTCTCTTTTTGAAATGAATGGATTCTTCAGTCTATTTTACACAAAATGAAAAAAGAAGGGGTAGGTATCCGTAGAGACCTAGTGAAGGCATGTGATATACGCGTTTAAATTGAAAGTCAAAGGTCCTGGGAATGGATTATGAATTGGGAAGGGGTTAGGCACCCACTCCGCCCTTCAGGTCTCAAATGTAGATATGAATTATTTTTACTAAGTTGTTATAGTGTGAAAATAAATAATAAAATCAAAATAGTTAGTATGTAGATATATTGTGAAGTACATTGTGGGATTTGTGTGTATGTAATATAGATAAAGGATAAATATATACAAAATCGAACTTATTAGGTCAAATGACAGTCCGAATGAGTCTACATTCTCGCATGGGGGGATTCATAGTCCATGTAGTTCGTACTAAAGCAAGAGGGATTATACCTTTTATAGAGGCTCGATGAAAGAGATATTTGATCTTTTAAGGTGTTTTAGAGTGAAACAAGATCGATCTATGAATGTAAATGATTCGTGTTCATGAAAGAACTTAAATAAGATAGATTCACTCATAAAGTCGCTATGGTGATGAAAGAATGTCGAGACTTCCTATATTAAGAACAAAATAATAGGTAAAATCTTAGACATAGAGATCCTCTAACCTATATGAGAGTATTCCATGGTTTTAAAACTTTTAGTTTTGTTTTTGAGTGTTTTATGAGAATAAAGGTGAAAATACTTGAATATGTACAAAATATTACTTGAAATTTAGAGACCGGGCTTCTCTAATATGCCTACGTATCCACCATAGGGCGAATGAATGTCAACATAGTTCGGATATGACCTTTAGAGAAAATTCATGTTTAGAGAAGAAAATAGATGAAGTAAATAAGAGTTAGGGTATTGTTGGAACACAACAACACCCTTTTTATATCAAGACTGCAAAATAAAAGAGTAAGAAGAAATATACTTGTAATGTTACAATGCAACTTTTCGTTTCGATAGCATTCCGACTTGAAATCAACCTTTTTGGTGTATATATAAGGCTACTTTAAATAAAGTATCTTTTGAAAGAATAAAGAGACAAAAGAGGTCTTTTGGCTTATTTTGGGTTTGGGTGAGAAGAAAAAAGTTAGGGCCTTGGGTTATGACTCTAGATCTTGGTTTATAATAGGCTTTAAAGGTCAAAGGAAAGAGTTTTGGGGCTTGTTCAAAGAGAAAAGACTTTCGGTCATAAAGACAACATTTAAGGGGCAGAGTTATTTTGTATCGAACTGGTAAGTTAGAGCCCCTTTTTATTGGCAAACTGCTTAAGCACCGGGTCGATAGGTCCTATGATAAGACCAATTAGCCATGGGCACTGTACACCAGGCCCAATCGGCCATGGGCACATTTTTTGTGATTAGGGTGTATTTTGGGGGCGATTTTTGGTAATTTGGATCATCTATTTAGGGCCTCTAAGGGTTTTGGGTCTTTATTACGGTATTGTTTTTGCTACACTGTGTTTTGGATTTTATTTGGGTTTGGGAGGCTATGACACGTTATGATATAATCCTTTCATTATTTAGGGAGAAGACTAGAGTGTCTCCCTTAATAATGGAGTTTACATTTAAGCAAACGTTGTTGTAAAGAGAGACGCCCGTTCTGCGACTATGGGGGGTTTTGCTATTTTTTGGTTGTTTTAGATAGGAATTTTGGGATGAAGTTCAGTTTGATGAACATTTCTTTGAGATTATTGTATGAAGATTGCGGTATTTGACTATCCCCCTTCGTTGTGTAGGAGTACTTTGATTATTTACCGTCCATATGGGACGGTGGGGTTTTCTCGCCACACCTAGGAAATTTTAATGTTCGCCTCGGACGGTGGTGTTTTATCTCCCTATCGAAGAAATTTTAACGTACGCCTAGGACGGTGATGTTTTATTGCCATATCGGGGAAGCTTTAATTCCCCCTAAGATGATGGTGTTTTCTTGCCACACCGAGGCAACTTTAACGTCTGCCTGAGACGGTGGCCTTTTCTCCCCACACTGGGAAAACTTTAATTTCGCCTCGGATGGTGGCGTTTCCTTGCCATATCGAGGAAATTTTAATGTCCTACTAAGACAGTGGTGTTTTCTCGCCACACAAGATAAATTTAAGCGTCAGCCTTAGAAGGTGGTATTTTCTCTTCACAACGGGGAAATTTAAATGCCCACCTAGAATGGTGGTGTTTTCTCGCCACACGAGAGCAATTTTAACGTCCACCTAGGAAGGTGGTGTTTTCTCTCCACACCGGGGAAATTTAACGTTTTCCTGGGATAATGGTGTTTTCTCACCTCACCGGGTCAATTTTAATGTTCACCTGGGGCGGTGGTGTTTTCTCTCCACACCTGTGCCAATTTAACGTCCGTTTGGGATGCTGGTTTTTCTTGCCACACGAGTCAGTTAAAGGTAGTGAGTCCTATAGAGGATATTAATTGGTTCTATTAATGGGAATTTGACTTGATTCGAAAGATTCTTTTACAGAAAATGGAGGGAAGGACCGATCAACCACGTCCTGACATGAACTGTCGGCCACATGCGTGCATGATCGATTGGGCAAATACGCACATGACCTATCGATCATAGTTCCCATCCTCTATATAAATTGGATTTTTTTCATTGTCATTCTCTCTCTAAACTCTCTCTAGATTATATTTCTCTTTAGTTTCGAGTTTTTTAGCTTTCCAAGTCTTTCTTTCCTTATTTTTTAATGATGGATGAGAGGGAGATTTAAGAGTTGTTGGAGATCCCTCTAGATGATCTTACTGATGCCAAGGCTCACCCTAAGGTTGGGGAGCCCGATGATCGAGCTAACTTAGAGGTATCGATGGAGCCCCTAGCTAAGGATGCGAGTGTGCGTCACCATGCAGCTCTGCCAAGCGATAAGGCCATCCTTCTTCGAGAGCCTGCCACTCACAATTCTAGTGTCATGCTTAGCGATCAGGTGTTTGCTTTATCTTTATGCAATGTTTTTTTATTTATGTTATATCTTTATTTTGATTATCTTACTTTTGCATGTATCTTTTATTTTTCGTATTAGTTCTATTTTTTCGTATGCTTTCTTCACAGCACAATCATGAGAGTCGTGTTACACGTCTTAGGCTTAGGGGTTACCCTAGAGGGGTATTACCTTTAAGACTAATGATTCCTTCCCCGAGGTCATCCGGGAGACCGTTTAGGGTGTAGGTTCTATCATTTTCTTAGATTTTATAGTGATCGTTCGATCTACCAC
Organism: Sambucus nigra; assembly: GCA_949130495.1. Taxonomy (NCBI): domain Eukaryota; kingdom Viridiplantae; phylum Streptophyta; class Magnoliopsida; order Dipsacales; family Adoxaceae; genus Sambucus; species Sambucus nigra. Next base: position 264,697,166 of record OX422209.1, on the reverse strand, counting down.
CGCGATCCTCATACTTACAGAGAGATGGTGGGATATGACTTCTACCTTTTACCTCACAATGGGTGAGATGACACTCACTCCACTAGATTTTCATGTGTTGACCGATCATCCATATGGTCCATTCTCACTCATGATGCCCCGTATATTCTATTATCGAAGGATGTTATCCAAGCTGCTGCGGGCTTCATCCCAACTACTCGTTTTGGTGCGAATCTAGTGCTTATCTCTCTCGATGCTCACATAAGGGGCCATTAGAGGCGTTCAGGGTGAGACGAGACATATATTAGTCAGTTCATCGGGCTCTTTTTTCTTTTCATGGTAGGACACACCAGTTGCTCTTCCTATCACGAGGCCATCTATGAGGGTCTACTTTTCCCTCTCAAGTACTTCGACTGCATTAGGTAGTATAATTGGTGTAGTTCCACTCTAGTTTTTATTTTTTTCTAGCATGATTGCCATGTTCCGATGGGTGAATAAGAGTCCCATAACCTATGTGGTGATCAAGGAGGTATGCTTTTATTCCATTTTGCCCTTTTATTTATTTGTATATTTCGTTATTATGTCATTGATAGATTATTTTCATGATTTTGCAGTTATGGGCTTATGAGGTCTTTGGACTTGATAGGGATTCTTTGAGGGCGTCAGAGGATGATAGTCATCCCCACAAGAGGATATGGATGTGGTCCAATCAGGGGTATGGACTCTATGTGTATATTCAAGGAGATATACGCACTTTATTGAGTGGGTTGTCCACATAGATGGTATGTATCCCTTTTTTATTATTTTATTTTATAATTTTTGAATTTTTCATTTACTTATGCACCTCTCCATATTATAGTTCACTTCCACTGGATCATGACGTGGGGGCATTGGTTTGTGGAGAGGATTGCCACTCAGACTACCTCCCGATTGTTGCTTTTAACTGACGGGGTCGTAACCTTCTATATTGGAGAAAATGGTATTTCATCAGTATCCATACTTGGTCATAATGGATCCACCTGTGGCACCTCCTTTTGGGATGAGGAAGCCAAATCTACGCTCTTGATGACTTGGTGACATACACTAGGGGAGTCCCGGTGGTGAGTGCCCATTTTGACTATACCATGCTTTACTCTATCTTTATAGCTAAGCAGTTGATGCCAACGGCCTGTTCAAAGAGGATCAGGGTTTAAAAGAGGTGCCTATGGTTACTACCTCAGTTCCTCTTTTAGAGGGACACGGTAGCAGCGATTGATCAGTAATCGGCTCTACCATTGGTGATATGTGTACCTAGTTTATCAGTGTAGTTCATCGAGACCGAGGGGGTCCAGTATGATACATCCATTCCTGCGTCTCAACTTTATTTTTCCATGCTAACGGGAGTTGAGTTATGCAAATCTTTTTATTTGAATTTTGTCTCCATTTTCTTTAGATCAAATCTTGATACGTCGATCTTTTCTTATTGCAGACTTTTACCATCCCTCATGCGGTATTGGATCATCTGTCTCAATCTATGGGCTCATATATAGCATTTATTCGCAGTACAATGAGACTTAAGTTTGGGACATCTAGTGATCGAGTATTCCACAAAACTTTTCATATATGACAGTAACGGTCCTTCTACTAGTGGTGCCCCTGCGGCAGATGTTCCCGAGTCTTCTTCGAGGGTACTATAATACCCCATAATTTAGTGATAATTATTGATATTTAAATATTACATTTGGGGAAATTCTAATTGATTATTTAAATAGAAATTTGTTTGGATATAATTTTAAGTAATAAAAATAAAGTTTCATATAATTACTGGAGAGTGAAATGTAATTAAAATAAAGTTATGAAAATTGTTATAATTATAGAATTTTATTTGATTAATTATAGAATTTATTATCAATTATAGAATTTATTTGATGAATTAATAAAGTGTTTAGGCCTAAATGTAAATAAATAAAAGTATGAGCTTTATTTGTAATTATATAAAGTAAATGAAAGGTTTGGCATAAAAGAAGATATTAGAGAGTATTTTGGTAATAAGGTGGTTACTTGGAGAAAGGTTTAGGGTTAGGGTTATTAAAGAAAGAAAGAGAAAGGAATTAAGGTGTACTTAAAGAAAAATAAAATAAAAACAACAATTAAAAATTAGAAAAAATAAATAAATTAAAATGGGGAGCATTTTTACATTAAAAAAAAGATTGAAAGCGACACTAGTTTCTTGCTTCAGAAGTTACGCTCCATTTCACTTCTTCAATATATGAGTACACCAAAACCCTACTCCATTCTCATTTCAGTACACAACTTAACCCAAAAATCTAATCAACTTTTCACTCAAATAACACCATCCCAATGCTAAAAATGTATTCTATAATTTTCATTAACAATTGTATTTTTCCGGGATACTTTTTGGAGTAACATTTACACTAGTTTTGGAAGCAATTGTAGGGAATTTTCAACACAAATTAAAAAGGACTTCTTCTACAAATTTATTCTACAATTCTCTTATATATGTAGATTTTTTTCAAGAGGCAATTTAACATTCAACTCCTACCTTTTTATGTATTTAAATATTAATTTCTACCTTAACATAATTTTAATGATTAAAATCAATTAAAGATAATTTAGGCTTATAATATATTCCATGATATTTTATAATTGAATAATAGGATTTTCTTTAATTATTAAATTATTAATATCTTGAGACTTTAATTATAATTTGATAAATTGTGATACTTAGGAGGTGGACTAATCAATATTTAAATTTAATTTTGTATTGCATGTGCAATTCCTAAGTTTGTGAACCCCTAAATTCTAAGTATTACTTTAATTAATGGAACTTAATTTAGAATTCATTTTAGTTAACCTTCAATTGGTAATCCATATAATTATGTAGACTAAGTAATTTGGTCATTTGTATGATTTTAGAAAGTTCCTTCAGTTCTTTACTTATTGACCCGATATGATTTATCTTCCACATATGTATTTTGATATAAATAATTTAAATAATTTCTTATGTTAGGTTGAAATTGATATCTCGTCCTCGTGAATTACAAATTAACACTAGTTGTAAAAATGAAATTTTATGGTTTTATTCATGATGTCCCCATTATATGATTATTAAGATGAATTGTAATTTAGGAATGTGTAGAAATATTATAATTCATATTCAAGATAAGAAATCTCCCATTTAGACGTTGGTATATGGAATCTATTCATATCCCCGTTCATTTCAAAGAATAAATATTGTGAAGTAATTCAAAGAATTAATGAATAAAAAATATATAAAAGATTTTAAATAATTAGTTACGTGAGAGGCTAATGGGTTGGATTGTATCGAGAATGGAGATACATTCTTCTTCTTTGTATGATCCTAAGCAGTAGTGGAGCCTGTAAAATTTTCTAGGGGGGACACCACTGTGTACAAAACATCAAACATTATCGGGGGCTCATGGGTGATAGCCCCCTGGAAAAAAAAAATTAAGGGTTATTTTTAGACTTTTTATAAATATTTAGTTGATGATTCGTATTTTTAGAGATAATTATAACTCAAATAAAATAATCTCGAATACAATAGCACAAATTCACGAAACATAGTAGTACGTCGGGAACAAAATCCTAAAATAAATAACAAATTAGTTCAAACCTAACCTAAAACAAATAACTACAAATTGAATAAAACTTTAAATAACTACAAATTAACACAAATAACCAATGTTAATGTCATTTTGTAAAATCTAGGACGTCGATTTAAACAATAAAGTGATTCAAACATTTACCTTAAAGAGAAAGTATTTTCTTAATGCGATCCAACTAATACAAACTCCAAAATCCAAGTCTTTGATGAAATCAATGAGAATAAGTAGTGGGTTTTTTTCTTTGTGGGATATGGGAGGATGTTTTGGGAAGGGAGGGGAGAATGAAAGTGAGTTGAGAGTTGTTTTGGATTGTTGTGAGGTAAAAAGCTTTCCACCCATTATTTTTTACTTGTCGTCTCAACCCCCAAAACATGACATGTGTATACATTTTCAACCTTAAAGGTTTTCTTTTCAAATTAACCCAAAACTTTAAAAAAAATTCCAAATTTTCTAGCCTAGGCACTTGCCACCCCCAGCCAAAGGCTACCTCCGCCCCTGGACCCATGTATGGGGCCATGGTTGTTTATATTATTTATGATGGATATGATTGGGTTATCTATGGTTAAGGTAGTATTCCTAATCATGGGGCATGATGACCCCAAAGGGGACTGGGGTTCAGACACGATTACGATGATTCTATTGGCGGTGTTTTGGGATGCCTATGGTGGAGGTTGGATTATTGGTGATTTTTTGGGGTGTTTATGGTGGAGGTTGGACTTTATTTATGATAGAGATTTAATTATATTGTTAGTTATTTTATTGCATATGTGTGACGGAAGTCTAGGTACCGCCAGGGGCGTGGGGTACTAGGCATGTGCATGATCTTAAATAATATTTTATCTAGAGATAAAAATTAATTAGTAAATTTGTGAGACATGTTATAAGACATGGGCTATAAAAATTATAAACCACGAATTTACTATTTACTTGCATAATTGTCATTAGGTGGCATAGTTATGTTAGCTTGCGGTGCCTTGACCATCACTGTTGAACTCCCCATTCAGGTGTTCGTGACCATCAAGTTTAGCATTTCGTGTTCCTGTATCCCGAATTCTGTCCCAATATCATCACTAGTTGAGTACATATGTTTTAGGCTTGGTTATTTCAAGTTATATACTTTTGAAAGATGTGAGGATTGCCTTTATAGTTTTAACATGTACCCGATTCTAGTTGGTTATACGTATTACATTAAGGTGACATGTATTAGTGGAGTTTTATTTGGGATCTTATTGTATACCATGGATTAAGGTTCTTATTTTATGATTAGTTGATGGTGATGTCACTATAATCATATTATTTCTTTTGGGATTTTCTTATTATACTACAGTAGCATTATCTTTATCGTACGTTTTCACTCATGCTAAGGATAATATTTAAATTGAATTAACAAACTATAAGAATTGATAAATAAACTTGATCAACTTAATTATTAAAAATTATGGGGTGTCACAATTGGTATCAGAGCATGATCCTACGCGACGTAGGTTCCATAAGTCGATTCTAGTCTCCCGCATAGCGTTATTTGATGTGTTCGTTTCTTTACATTATCATCGTTGGGTATAATTTTCAGGGCATCTAGAGCCAGTTATCCCGACGAACAACCTGTCTAGACCGAAGTGTATCTAGAGGGTTCCCTATTTGGATTTCATTCGTGAAACGTCCCCCACATGGTGTTTAGTTCGATGGATAGTTAGGAGATATTAGGCATAACACTCTTAGTACGTATCTAGTGATACATTTGGTGAAGCGTACTTCAATATTATGAAGAGGTTTAACGACAAGTACTTTCCTGAGTCTATTCTGTCTCAAAAGAAGATAAGAGTTTCTCCTAGTTCAGTAGGGGCACATATTGTCGAAGAATGTGAGAAGTAGTTTACGAATCTCTATTTTTTACTTTTGAGGATGTGAATACGAAGAATAAAAGGATCGGGTGTTGTGTGAAGACATATTCTAATGGCAAATCCATCATATATAACGTATGCCTAGGTACCTAATACGACACTCACTGAAACACGTAGTAGGGACCCCCAATTTTAAAATCTTCTGTCAATATTCAAATATTAATTTCCTTTTAAATGCGGAATAAAGATGGTTACTAGCAAAATTTAATTTTTCAAATTTTATTTAATTTTCTTTTCTTTAAAAAGATGGAAAATTATGGTGAACACAAATTTTAACAAATTAAAATTAAACACAACAAAATGAATTAAAGTAAACGCACACACACTTTAAATTCACTTAATCCACATTAATTTAAATATTAAGTTTAAACAATATAAGCAAGAAAATTATCCAATTAATTTAGTGCCAACTTGAATTAAATTAACTTAAAATAAACTTACCCAAATAATTAAACAAACACCATTTTAATCAATATTGTGAATTAAACCAAATTTTATCTTTTTACATAAGCATGCAACTAAGGTGGATTTTGCAAGATAAAATAAATTCACAACCACTACGCTGCGATATACGAGAAAAATCCAAATGGAAAAAAACCTCGAACGACCCTAGCCTTTTGAAACACATAGTAGGGACCCCCAATCTTAAAATGTTCTGTCAATATTCAAATATTAACTTCCTTTTAAATGCGGAATAAAAATGGTTACTAACAAAATTTAATTTTTCAAAATTTATTTAATTTTCTTTTCTTTAAAAAGATGGAAAATTATGGTGAACACAAATTTTAACAAATAAAAATTAAACACAACAAAGTGAATTAAAGTAAACGCGCACACACTTTAAATTCCTCAAACCACATTAATTTAATTATTAAGTTTAAACAATATAAGCAAGAAAATTATCCAATTAATTTAGTGCCAACTTGAATTAAATTAACTTAAAATAAACTTACCTAAATAACTAAACAAGCATCATTTTAATCAAGAATGTGAATTAAACCAAATTTTATCTTTTTACCTAAGCATGCATCTAAGGTGGATTTTGCAAGATAAAATAAATCCAGAACCACTACGCCGCGACGTATGAGGAAAACCCAAATGGAAAAAATCTCGGACGGCCCTAGCCTTAAGTCCACTAAGTACGGTATTTTTACAAGTACAAGACAAATGACTTACTCAACTCGACTCGAATCCTTCAAGCCCCGGACGAGTCTTCTTGTACCAACCTCCGCTTAGTCGATAATCCCGAAATCCATCGGAACCTTGAATCCACCAATGAAGCTTTTAGGACAACCGTCAACCCGCACCCGAAGCCTTTCTCTGAGTGGAAACGCCGCAGCAAACTTTTCTCCTTTTTGGAATAGAGAAGAACCAAAACAACTCTTTTATGGGATGATAATTAACTCGATGCCAAACGCTCCAAGCAATATATATATATATATATATGGTACTTGGAATAAACTAATATGGGTGTAAACAAAAGTGTTTAAGAATGATTTTCTTGAAAAACAAACACTCAAAACTTAAAAATTTTCACGGAGGAAAAAATAAGCTCTCAAAACTCTCTCTTAAAGGTTGTAGAAGATGAAAAGTTAATTTGAAAAAGTTGGTTCCCGCACTTATTAAAACTGGCAAAAGATAGTGAGAACAAAAGTAGTGGGAAAATGGAGAAAACTGTCAAAAACTGTCAATTAATTTTCCCGCCGAAAATCTTGTTCGAACGAAGTCTCATTCGAACGACCATCTAACGATGTTCCAGTGGCCAAATGGGAAAAGTCGTTGGCAAACTCGTTCGAATGAAATCCCAGAATGTTCATTTTTCAATTTTAATCCCAAATACTTTATTTTAAATAAATATTACACCCATTAAAAATTATTCCAAGTCTCCTACAAATATATAAATCCATCCATACCTTTGGAGACTTGAAATATGATGTTGAAGATGTGAAACGTGGCACTAAAACTCGACAATTTGTACAAGACTTCAAGATCAGACTTCTTCACCTTCATCTGAAAAGCTACCTCATGCCATGACCAATGAGATTTTTGTTATAGGATAAAAGTAAAGGACAATGACTTAGTTTCACCATCCTTGTTTTGACATAACCATAATTATCTATTTTTTTAATTGGAAAATGTCTTAAAACTTTTCTGTGAGTTGGTTTGCACCATTTGAACAACTACACTATACAATATACTTTTCTTATATAAAAACCATGGTTATAAAAATTGCATTTTTATGTGTATTTAAAGTATTAGTGTTCCTCATTGAGAACAAACATACTTAGAGTGTTTTGCCAAAATACTTTCAAACTCTTGGATGGCAAATACTAGTTTAGATATTTTGGAAAAGGGGGCGACTGTAATACCCCGTAATTTTAAGAATATTTAAATTACACGTGTCACAACAATTGAATTAATTTGAGAAATAAAGTGAATTCATATAAATATTAATTAGTGAGAAATGGATTAATATTTATGCGATTATATATTTACTTGTGTGATAACTAAATGAAATTGCATTATTTTATATTATGTCGAAAGTGAATAAAAGTGGCAGTTTAATAGTATCTTATTTAGGACGCACATGTGGGGTCGTGTTGAGAATTAGATGGTAAATTGATGATGCATCACTAGGATGATGATTTCGAGTGCACGGTTGATCCGAAAATGGTCAAAATAGTCAGAATGAAGTACCCGGGAGTAGTGTTTGGGTCTCGGAAGCTTTTTAGACTAGTCGGGACTAATATATGGACGTTTTGGTATTTTCAATGGAAAATGAAAAGGCAAAAACGGGATTTGTGTTATAAAATAAAGGATTTAGAGAAACAAATCATCATTTTACAAAATACAAAAGGTTCTTTGAGAGAAACCAAAGGATTAGAGAGAAAGTGAAGAGAAAAGTGAGAAAAGCTCAAAAGTGAAGAGAAAAGCTAAAGAAAATAAAGGATAATTCAAGTGGGAGGATTTCTCAAGAAGTTTGGGAATTTTTTATTATCATCTAAAATTAATTCAGACACTACAGAACTAGAGGGAAATGATTATCGTTCTAAATAGTTATGTGTAAAATTCAATTCATATCATAATTGGGAATTTTTTCGGTGGAATTCCTATGTAAATGGGTTGGGGATAAATGAATTCATATAATATATGGGTGGTATATATGAATTGAAATATGGAATTAGGAGCTCACGTAGAAAAATGGATTCTTGAATAAAAAAGATTTAGAACTTATGAATCATTATAATGTTTTTGAGAATTTCATAATTTTAGGGAAAATAATGATGAATCTTATGTTGTGATTATGTGTGGATAAATTATATATGAAAAGGGGTTGATTTCATGTTTAGGATTCGTGATAAATAAAATTGTTTGAGGAAATTAACTTTGGAGATGATTTAGATGAATTAAACAATGTTGAAAATTAGAAAAAAAATGAGAGGAATGAGAAGAGTCACTTTATAGAGTTTTAGATCTTCTTGTTGAGTGCTTTCAGAAGATATTTGAGAAAAACTTAAAGCACGCACTTGACTCCATTTTTCGTGTAGAATCCAAATATAAAGTCAGATTGGTGATTTGGATAATATTTAGAACTATTTTTTCTGTATTTTTAAAACAGTCCTATAATTATGGATTTTGACTCTGTTCGGCTACCCTGTCACGGCAAGTTTGGGTTATTGGATGTAACTTCTTCGTAAATTAATTTTGGATTAAATTATAATGTTCGAGATTAAGTTAAATTATGGTAATATTGATTAAAAAATGCCTTAAGAATGGGGATAAATCGGGGGTATGAATGTGAGTATTTGGAAGGAATATTACTTGAAAAATTCTTTAATGGATTTATAATGAAAATTCAAAAAAATAACGATACGGGTTTATAGAGAGTTGTAAGTGTCCAGAATTAATATTATGAAAATCAATTAATTAATTAAGTGGATAATTAAGTAATTAAGAATGGAAATGATATTCGAAAAATGTTGGACTAGTACCACGAGTAATAGGCACGGTTAACTGGAATTATTGAGAAATATATATATATATATATATATATATATATATATATATATATATATATATATATATATATATATATATATATATATATATATATATATATATGTGTGTGTGTGTGTGTGTGTGTGTGTGTGTGTGTGTGTGTTCGTGCATGATATAATTATGTGAACATATCACTCCAGTGCTATCATGAGAGGTTGCGCAATGTGGGTGATCTTCCCTGGCGAAAAACATCAGGCTAAGTTTGGACCCCAGGTTTTAGCGCAATGAATGTGCTTTTTGAGGTTTAAGTTCGAAGTGGGGTAATTTAGGTATGGTTATAACTCACTATTGAAGAACATTGAATCGCCTCCAGTACTTTTTACGATTTTATCAGGGTTCAGTGTGAAAGTTCGATCGGGTGGACCAGAATGATGTGTGTATGCCCTCGTGTTTGATAGCATTTTAGAGACCCGCATCCAGTGAGCTATTAATCTAAGGGATATCGGTTATACGCAACATATGTGTGCTTGTTGGGTTATCAAAAACACGTATATATATATGTGTGTGTGTGTGTGTGTGTGTGTGTGTGTGTGTGTAGAGATATATATACGGGTTTAAGACATTATTTGTGGATAATGATATAATAACCAGTGAAAGTTATTGGAAAAGAAATAATATATTATAATTGAGAATTATAATTATTAAACAGTTGTGGAAATTAATTTTACAAAATACGTGTGACACGGGGTAGCGTATGGACTTAAGGGTATATTGAGACTAGTTAGGTTGGGTAGTATAACTAGAGGTTAAGACGCATACATTAAGTGCGCACTATAGTTGAGGAGTGAGGAATATCTCATGTGAGTGCGACACCAATTTAAATATGTAAGAATGTATTCATAATCATTATGCATTTTAATTACTTGCAAAATATTTTCAAAAAGTTTTGGGCTCTGACCCGAGTTAAAATATTTTCAAAAACATTTAGGTGTCTAGCCACACGGATGCCAATCATGATTATCACTTCCAGGTCATCGGAGCTGCATGAGTTATGGAGTGTTGTAGGGATTGTTTAATCGTTTTCTACCTTTGAGATTCTAGATAGGATTTAGTCATTTTTTATCCAGACATGTCATCCAATGTCAATTTTATTTCTGTCTTATTTAATTTTGTTATATTGGATTGTAAGCAGATGGTTTATTCGATTAATGTATTTTATTATATTTCAGTTTCAGATATGATTATGTGATTGTGGATTTAATTATTTATTTGGAATGTTGATGGTGTAGGGTGTCATTTGTGTTAATTTAATTAAAGTTTAAAATTGACACACGACTTAATTAAATAATAGGTGGTTAGTAATAAATTGGATTTTCGACAGTGATACTAAGAATAAGCCATTTGAGATTCCTATTTTATTTTAGTGGAGGGATGGTTACCCGTTATTTTAATAAGCGAGGTGTCACATATAGCATCAGAGCATCAGGTTCTAGTGTCTTTAGAATATGTACGAACCTGTTATGTTCTCAGCGTTGCTTTTCTTTGATGTAGATCTCTATGCTTAGGATTGTTGATTCATATTGTGATTTACGTTCTCCTAATATTATGTAGAATTGAAGTGAATCTTACACAATTTCGGTTGGGTTGCGTATGCTAAATAATGGAGGACAACCAGCGAGGTCCGTTAGGCGGAATGCATGAGGAGAGGAGAGGTCAGAGCTGCAGACTATTCGGGGAACGGTGACTGCAGCAGAGGATGCCACTACTGTTGTTCAGGCAGTTAATTCTACGAAGGCCGTCGTGGCGTAGCAGTTTCCCAAGCACCGCCACATAGGGAGATGACGTTAATTTAGACTCACCCATTTCAATCAATATGGGAGAGAGTCAGCGGGGCCATTCAAAAGAGCCATTCACCGGAGTCTCCGAGAAATGCGAACGTTGTATTAACTAGCCAATGGAAAGGGAACATCTAAAGACGTTTGAATATGGTGGAGTGTAATGACACTCAGACACAATTTTGGGCGATTTTTACTCATAGGAATAGTGTTGTCGTGGTGAGAGTCATTCACCACATCTAAGGAAAGGTATACTATTAATATCAAGAAATTTAGGTATGGTTCGATTGCAAGTCCTTTAATCTACTGTTCAAATAGAGATGCGAAGAAAGCCTCAGGTCTTATCACCAGAGGACCGAACAAGGACCGAGTATGAGGAAAAATTTGCTTATTTAGCAAACTTCATACCTGATGAGGTGGATACAAAGGCAAATAAGGTCCTTAAGTTTGATGATGGACTCACGAGTGGAATTCGCCAGCACTTATGGGAAAATTTGCCTTGAACGACTTATACCGATGTCGTCAATGTCATATTGTTACCGTGTCAATACCAACGCTTCCATGTGAAGGGAGCCAAGAATTGGAGAGTCTAGCCAGCAGAGCAAGACGGGATGTATTGGTTTTGGTGGGGCACCATAAGGGGATTACCCAAGAGAAGGACCCATTTAAAAGATTATGATCAAGGGAATTCCGATCGAGTGAATGTGGATTCATACAGGGCCATTAGGGCCAGCAACGTGTTCCACAGGGATAACAGAGCCAAGGAACAATGGGGTCAGCCATCAAGGTCGGGGCTACCAGGTCCAAAGAGTAAGATAGCCCCGATATGGCCAGTGGGGCCAGAGACAGGGGGATTATATAGGAAGTTATTTTATGTGTGTAGAGCAGGACCACATGCGTCGATCTTAACTGCAGAGAAATAGGGGACAGGAGCAGGGTTCCCAACAGGGAAAACAGTTACAACAGTTTTAATTTAGATTTGACATCAGTATTACATCCAGGAATTGTTTGAACGACCAGTGCCATTGGCAATGGAAGGTACGATTTAATCTTTGGGCAAATGGGGTAAATTTACGTGACATGAGTGCGTCACATTATTTTGTTAGCACTAAACTTACGTGTGAGATTAGTTTAATGGATGAATCGTTAGTATCACTAATGTGTATTTATATTTACCATTGAGTAGCAGGGATCTCTTTAGTTCCACTTGCAGGGGAGCGGGTGCGGACACTAAGAGGATATATTTAAGTGGATTTGATCGTATACGAGATATATGTTATGTGAGTATGATGTTATCCTGGGTATGGATTGGTTATCGATGGTTTGAGCGATGGTAGACTATTACAGTAAGGCTATCATGTTCGCTATTCTAGGGCAAGATGTGTTGTTTTTACGATGTCTCACCTGAAAGAGCCCATATATATACTATATTGTATTGGAGACCTCAGAAAGTATAGTTGTCTCGTTATATTAGATCCTAGTCCATAAGACTTTACTGATGTGATCTAAGGGATATCAGGTTTACCGCCGAGAGGAGAGATTTATCTTATTATTGATTTATCGCTAGGGACATAGTGATAGTGCGATCGTCGTATTGTACGACTCCTTTAGAGACGTGCCTTTAGAGACGTGGGAGTTCAGGATTAGACTTATACATCTGGGGATAGGATTTTGAGTGTCCCAAGTATGTGCTTTAGGTCAAAGGATCTCAATAATCGATAAATGTCAGGCGATGGGCTATTTAGGAAATTCCTTGGTTGGATTTCAATTGCGTGACGTCCTATATATGAACCTTAATAAATGCCAGGAGTTTGGAGATGCTATGGGATGCTAGATTATCGTTTTTGAATGATAATCATGGTACGTGTGGAGAAAACACTTTGAGCTGAGAGCTATTATATGATATAAGGCCAGTGGAGTCGCGTAGTGCTTTGTAGGAAGCATTGGGGAAATTTTTACACCACTAGTGGATAGGTGGGAAATCTTGAGGATATTTAAGTCGCGATTAGTGGGTAATAGATAATACCCTTACGGAATAGCCACACCGAGTATGCGGGATCGAGCTTAAGATAAGTATGTTACATCTGTAATATTTGTGCAGTGAGCATAATAGGTAGGGTGTATGGGCAACCTGGTTAGTTGGATTTTCATAATCGTTCGGGATAAGAGGACATGGTAATAAAAGTGTGAAACTTATGCCTATAGGGCACTTAGAAACAAAGTTAGAATATAACTGAACTTTAGTTAAGGAAGAAGATAGTCCGGATATATAGATACAACAAGGAGAGTTATCATACCCGGGAAGGGGAGTAAGATGTACCACTTGACATGGGAGATTGAGCGTGTGGATCAGGGTGGAGTGAGACCTGCAGAAGTTGTCTCCAGGTGCATCACTTATAGATGGAAAAAAAGGGTAGTCCAAAGCGATCATCTAGAATTTTGCAGTTACTGGTGAGTCCAATGACGAAATGGATAGGAAAACTGATGGAGTTCAATGTTGGGTTACCAACATCACGAAAAGGTCAAGATTTCCTTTGGGTTTGTGGAATTGGTTGACCGAGATGTAGCAGTTATTATAAATTTGGGTGATTTACACTATTGGGCAGTGTGCCCAACATTGCATTGAAGAAAGGGAATGAGCTAACACAAGGTGTCGCCCAACATTATTATGGATTAGGATGAGATCCTTGAGCTCCACCTCTAATAAGGATTAATAAGAGATAATGGGTACGGAGTTACGTTTTGAACAAGGCGTATCACCCGTATAGCGAGAAGTAGAGGGGATGGGTGATTAAGATGTTGGAGGATATACAAGGGATGTGTATATCTGATTTTTGGGTAATTGGGGGGAGTAATTATCATTGGTAGAGTTGTGTGTAATAACTCGTAGTAAACTATTATAGACGAGGCGCCTTTTGAAGATTTGTGTGGGAAACCTTATCATCCGCCCTCTGGTTGGTTAGAGGTGGGAAAATAACAAATTTCGCGGGTCGGACGTGATTTAGAGTCCGTCGGCATGGATTGAGTTCATTTTAAATTTTCTATTATAGTCAAGGAAACATCGTAAGAGTTAAGTTGTCGTAAACTGAAGATTTTGAAGTCTGGCATGAGTGGTCAGGTATTATTACTAATTTCTGCCACAAAGGGAGTGATGTAGTTTGGAAAGTAGGGAAGCTGGAACCGAGGTATGTTGGGGTCTTGCCCCAGCATTGAGATGATAGATCCAATGGTGCACAGACTCATATTATTGGAACATTGTTATTAGTTCACAATGGCTTTGCATATCACCATCAAGATGAGACCTTAAGAAAGATGGAATATATCGACATGAAATGATTTGAACAAACATGTTGTTAATATTGGGCTCGAGCGAGTAGACCTTCAGTTAGGATGGTACCACTAGCAGATGTATAGTAGCGACACCAAAAATGTTATCAAGAGATGATGTTGGGCACGTTCAAATAACATGTGGGTAAGGAATCAAAGTTTTAGTACCAGGCTTATCTGAATTTCGGGGACAAAATTTCTTTGCAAGGGGGAAGTATGAAACACCCTATATTTTTTAGAACATTTAAATTACACATGTCACACCGAAGTTTTAGTACCAGGCTTATCCGAATTTCGAGGACAAAATTCCTTTGCAAGGGGGAAGTATGTAACACCCCGTAATTCTGAGAATATTTAAATTACACGTGTCACAATAATTTAATTACTTTGATAAATAAAGTGAATTTATATAAATATTAATTAACGAGAAATGGATTAATATTTTTGTGGTATTATATTTACTTGTGTGATAAGTAAATAAAATTGCATTATTTTATATTACGTCGTAAGTGAGTAAAAGCGAGGGGTTAATAATATCTTATTAGGGACGCGCGTGTGGGGTCGCGTTGGAAATAAGATGGTAAATTGATGGTGCGTGACTTGGATGATGATTTCGAGTGCACGGTTGATCCAAAAACGGTCAAAATAGTTAAAATGAAGTACACGGGGCAGTGTTTGGGTCTCGGGGGATTTCTAAACGAGTCGGGACTAGTATATGGACGTTTTAGTCTTTTTAATGGGATGTGAAAAGACAAAAATAGGATTTGTGTTGTAAAATAAAGGTTTTAGAGAAAGAAACCATCATTTTAAAAAATACAAAAGGTTTTTTTAGAGAAACCAAATGATTAGAGAGAAAGTGAATAAAAAAGCTCAAAAGTTTCAAGAAAAGCTAAAGAAAATCGAGGATAATTCAAGTTGGAGGATTTGGGAAGAAGTTAGGGGATTTTTGGCTATCATCTACAACGTATTCAGACACTACAAAACTAGAGGCAAGTGATTATATTGCTAAATAATTATGTGTACAATTCAATTCATATCAAAATTGGGAAAATGATTTTTTGGTGGAATTCCTATGCAAAGGGTTTTGGGGATAAATGAATTCATAGAATATATTGGTGATTTATATGAATTGAATTCTGGAATTAGGAGCTCATGTAGAAAGATGGGCTCTAGAATTGAAAAGATTGATAAATTATGAATCATTATAATGTTGTTGAGAATTTCATGATTTTTGGGAAAATAATGAAGAATTTCATGTTGTGATTATGTGTAGATAAACTATATAAGAAGATGGATTGATTTCTTGTTTAGGATTCATGAGAAATAATAGTGTTTGAGGAAATTAACTTTGAAGATGATCTAGATGAATTAAATAATGTTGAAAATTCGAAAAAAATATAAGAGGAATGAGAAGAGTCAATTGGAGAGTTTTAGATCTTATTTTTTTAGTGCTTTCGGAAGATATTTGAGAAACACTCAAAACACATACGTGACTCAATTTTTCATATAAAATCTAAAGTTGAAGTCGGATTGGTTATTTGGATAATATTTGGTTATGATTTTTCTATATTTTAAAGCATTCCTATAATTATGGATTTTGACTCTGTTCGGCTACCCTGTCACAGCGAGTTTGGGTTATTGGATGTAACTTGTTCATAAATTAATTTTGGATTAAATTATAATGTTCAGGATTAAGTTAAGATATCTGAAAATTATGGTAATACTGATAAAAAAAATACCTTAGGATGAATGGGGATATATCCGGGGTTTGAATGTGAGTATTTGGAAGGAATATTACTTGGAAAATTCATTAATGAATTTATAATGAAAATTCAGAAAAATGGGGATATGGGTTAAGTGAGAGTTGTACATGTCCACAATTAATATTATGAGAATCAATTAATTAATGAAGTGAATATGAAGTAATTGAGAATGAAAATGATATTCAAAAAATGTTCGGCTAGTGCCACGAGTAATAGGCACAGTTAGCCAGAATTATTAAGAAAATATATATGGGTATTATGTTTATTATTATATCTGTGTGCATGATATAATTATGTGAACATACCACCTGAGTGCTATCACCGGAGGGTGCATGATGTGGGTGATCTTCCCTGGTGAAAAACAGCAAGTTAAGTATGGACCCCAAATCATAGCGCCACGCATGTGCCCTTTGAGGTTTAAGTTCAAAGTGAGGTAATTTGGGTATGGATATGACTCACTATCAAAGAACCTATGCATGCTTCCAATATGTTTACGATTTTATCAGGTTTCGATGTGAGAGTCCTACCTGGTGGCCCAGGATTATGTGTATATGCCTTGGTGCATGATAGCATTTTAGAGACCCGCATCCAGTGAGCTATTACTCTCAGGGATGGCGATTATATGTGTGTGTGTGTGTGTGGAGAAATATATACGAGCTTAAGACATTAATTGTGGATAATGATGTAATAACTAGTAAAGTTATTGGAAATGAATTAATAGATTATAATTGAGAATTATAATTATTAAACAGTTGTGAAAATTTATTTTATAAAATACGCGTGACACACGGTAGCGTATAGACTTAAGGATATATTGAGAGTAGTTAGGCTGGGTAGTATAACTAGTGATTAAGATGCATACGTTAGGTGTGCACTGCAGTTAAGGGGCGAGGAGTATCTTATGTGAGCACGGCATCAATTTTAATATGGAAGAATGTATTCATAATCATTATGTATTTTAATTACTTGCAAAATATTTTTAAAAAGTTTTGGGCTCTGACCCGTATCAAGATATTTTCAAAAACTTTTAGGTGTCCAGCCACATGGACGCCAATCATGATTATCACTTCCAGGTCATCAGAGCTACAATAGTTGTAGAGTGTTGCAGGGATCATTTACTCATTTTCTACCTTTGAGATTCTAGATAGGATTGAGTCACTTATTATCCGGGCATGTCGCCCAATGTTAGTTTTATTTCAGTCCTATTTAATTCCATTATATTGGATTATAAACCGATGGTTTATTCGGTTAATGTATTTTATTATATTCCAGTTTTAGATATGATTATGTGATTGTGGATTTAAATATTTATCTGGCATGTTGATGGTGAATGGTGTAATTTATATTAATTTAATTAAAGTTTAAAACTAACACACGAATTGATTAAATAATAGGTGGTTAGTAATAAATTGGGTTTTAGACAGTGATACTAAGAATGAGCCATTTGAGATTCCTATTTTATTTTGGTAGAATAACGGCCACCCATTATTTTAATAATAGGTGGTGTCACAGTGATCTGCCTCGCTGCAGTTTCGTTGCAGCGATGGTATTCCTCCTTGCAGTAAAAGTCCGTTGCTAAAACCTTTGTCCAAGTCCAATTTTTTTTAAACTCCGCGCGACCTATATCGCATCAGGTTCGCTCTAATGACACATTGCTTTGCCGTAGTGATTCCACATTACGAGTTATGCCATAAATTTTAAATCTTCTACAAAGCATTAAAAGCTTCAAAAGACTTATAAAATAGTGTCTAAATCCTATATGTGTATGTGAGGATTTTTTAACAAGTTGAAAAAGCTTATGTTATATCTTAAAAAAATACACGAGTGAAGATGTGGTTAGGGTTATTATTTTTATTGGATGATGTTACCTTTAATAATTGTAAATAGTATTATGTTCTTAGTTAAAACTCTCACCATGTCATTAGCTTTTTATGGATAATCTTTTCTTAATTATGAATATTAGACATAGTACTCGAACTTTGATACATGTGATAATAATGCTTATATATTTTACTTACCAAAAATGGGTCTTGGTGTTGTTTTCTTACTCATAAATGTTGATTATGCCACGTGAAACTCTTTATTTGAGACGAGATGATAGAAATTCGATATGTACTATTTCCTCACATCTTATTCTCTTTCCCCATAGAGTATATCTTTCAAGTTTCTTAAAAAGATTTATTTGAAATTATATGATTAGGTATATCACCTGTGTTGAGTGATAATTTTTTTTTATACATATTTGCACATATATAGTCATTCGTTGGCTTTAAACTTAATGTTGCGTATTCATATTCTAGTGTACACAGTGTTAATTTTGATTTTGATATTGCAACGACAATTTCCAAATCGGTTGATATCTTAGTTCTTGCATTAGGATAAACATGATACATTATCCAAATATTTTTTTATTATCACTTGTGTTGATCTTATTTTATAGGATGCTAGATTTGAATGTCACATCTCTTAGTATATCCTATATCCTTGGTGGTTTTTATCCATGTTATTACCCATGCTTAACCATTGAATTTTGTGAACATATTTTTTAGATACTTACCTTGTAATATCTTTAAGCGTCTATAAATTATTTCTACCTTTAATGAGTTTTAGGATTGTCATGCGATACGTCGCTACCAACTTCTTGTGCTTCCTATACTCATAACTCATATGTGACATTATGTTTAGTATCTTGTGAGTAATCCCTCATAAAATCTTGATGATAATTTATATATATTTGGCTTGCTATGCCATTATTGATATTATCCGCATTTATATCTTATATCATATGATTCATATCTCATATTACTCCATGCGCGTATTATGATCACATAGCGTGTCTTTCATATTTTCAGACTTGTGTTCCCTAGTCATTCCCTATAGCTATGTTTATTATGTATGCTTTCTTGTATTTCTTGACCCCTTCATCTATCCTTGCTGTTGATGTCTAAAAATGGACTAACTACAAATTTATAATCACAGATAAAAATAAGAAAAGTAACTCAAACCACTGACATAAGAGACAAGGTTTTAGAGTGGTTACACTGTAAAATAGCTTACGTCCACTGTTGTTTTTATTCAGTGGGGTTTACAATAGCTCAGTATGGTGTGCATATAAATGATTCGAGTTATCACTTAAGATAAGGGAGTAGTTTGTAATTACAGTGGTTACAAACTTTAGAAATGGGTCGCCTTTATATTGCCAAGAGTTTACATCTGTGTATAATAAAGGAAATTCTTGGAATTCAGTGTTGGTTGGCATCCCATCTGATCTGAGTAACTATTGGTATTCCTATCGGTTGGCCTTCTAGAGTTGGTTGGCATTCCAGTCGACTAAGTGTCTCTAAGGTTGATCAAGTAGGTTGGTCGGCCACGTTGGAGGACAGATATACATTCATCATTGGTCCACGTGGGAGTGTACATTTTGTATACAACAAAAGCCCCCAATGCTCCATGCTTGTGTAAAAGTATGGGGTATTTAGCCCAGTAAATTACTCGGCATACTGTTTGAGTGTTTGGTCGACAACCGACCTCTTATACTTGGAAAAAAATTTGTTGCCACTATTTGATGATGGAATTTTTGTAAATAATTCAAAAAAAAATTAACCGCGAAAGGACACAGTTGTCTTCTGATGCTTTGGGAAGCGTGCAACCGATAGTAGCTATACGGTTCGTTCACTTAATCATTTCATTCCCATTTTTTGAGGCAACCTATAAATAGGTACGAAGTTTCCCTCCTTTCTTTATACCTTAAACCTTCTGAAGTTTAGCACTCTCTTTGCCTTCAAGCTTTTTTCTATGCGATCGTTTACTGCCATTTTCTTCTTTAATTTTTGCCATCGTCTTTGATTAATTGTAAGCCTTATTTTCCCTTTACTGTGTTTTATCATCTTTTTCGCGTTTTCCATTATGGTTCACATTATAGATGAGAACTCATTATATGAGTTTAGAGAAAAGAGGAAAATTATGAGTTGGGTAAATTTAGAGATACCCGCGGGTCCTATTGATGTTTATTCCCTTCCTAAGGGTCACTGGATCCCAACCTTATTTATAACTGAGTGTGGTATCACCTTTCCACCAAACCCCCTTTTCTCCAATTTTGCCAATATTTCCTGTCAGAGTAGCACCCAACACTTGGAGGGTTGTCAATGGGGTACATAGGTTAAATGAACTTTATGGGACCCATACTGGGGTTTTGGACTTGATGTTCTATTATAAGTGGGTCACTGTTGGAGAGAGAACCTATTACTTGAAGACAGGAAAGCCAATAGGGCTTTAGTAAATCTACCAGACTTCAATAAGGATTATTATAAGTATGGTGATATTGTCAAGAACTGGCAATATACTCCCCTCTCTACCAGAGTGGCTTTTACCCGTCCTAAATGTCCTTAATCAGGACGTAGCATAGGTTATAACTCTATTGCTTATTTTTTCCTCTTTTGTTATGTATTTATAATGTCTACCGACTAACTTTATTGTTTCTTTTTTATGCAGAGGAAAGAAAGAAGAGGTGCCCTAAGGAAAGGGAACTCAATATCATCGATCTTAAGTTCTTGTGGAGATTAAACCAGAAGATTATAGAAGAACATCCCAGTGCTGCTTCATTGTTGTTGGAATATAAAAGTTCTATCACTTCCTTTGTTGTTCGACCTATACTTCTTCTTCCCCAAGTTACTGTTAACTTTGAGGAGGATCTTGTATGAAACTTCTTCAGCCACTGAGTCTGTAGGGGATGAATTTATCCAAGGAGGAACTTTTTTCTCATTTGAGTCATTGGACATTTTTAAGATTTCACTTTCTCCCTCAATAGACATAACTAAAAGTAAGATGCCCCACTTAATTGGTGGTCCTCTATCTCCTACCCCCAAAAAAGCTTATGATAATGGCAAGAAGCCAACTAAAAAGAAATCTCAGGCCAGTGATAAGAGGCCTATCGGTGCTGATGAGACTCAAATTGTTGAGCACCAACTGAAGAGGTTGAGAAGAGGTTTACTTAATCCTTTAAAACGGGTCCAGAAAAATTCAGTTGAGCAATAGGCATTAGCTGCAGAGAAGACCACCGACCAACAGGAGTTGGTGAGAAAATTCAGGTTGACCTTAACATTGGGTCAACCTCTGTTGCTGTTAACCCTGGACTCGCCGGGGGTTAATTAAATTTGGGACACTTCCTGCTGACAGATCTGCGTCAACCCCCGTGCCCAGATCCATGCTAACTGAAAGAGCTTGCCATTACTTGTCCCTGATATTTTTCTTACTTTTTACTATTTTCTGCTAATAATGAAATCTTTCTGATGCCTGATCTTTTTCCCTTCTTGCAGTTCCTAGTTGACTTTAACCAAATAATGGAAAATAACGATCAACTGCGTTCTTCTCCAAGAGAAGTTAAAGAGGCCTTTGAAGGTCTGAATAATTCTTTGATAGAGTCCCGATGAGCCTTAGAGGCAAAAACATAAATCATGGGAAGATGATTTGAAGAAGGCTAGTGATTAGACCAATACAGCTAAAGGTAAAATAAAGGCTGCCGAAGAGAGAGTTGAAGCTACTGAGAAAAAACTGAATGATGCTGAAGGCATTGCCAAGGCTAATGAGGATAAACTTTCAGATGCCATCGCTAGGGCACAAACTACTGAAGGCAAAATAACTGCTTTGAAGGCCAAAGGCAAAGCTGCATTTGATGAAGGATGGGAGAAGGCTATCTGTGCTACCTCTGCTCAGGTTAAGTATACTAAGAAATGGTCCTTCAAAGAAGGTTGTGATAACACACTATATGGTTGACTTACTTGAGTCTATGCCATATAGGAGTTCCAACTAGTTTGGATATTAAGACAAAATAGGTTAGACTTTTAAATATTTATACTCTCTTAAAGTATCCAAGCTTCAATAAGGAAATCCAGTCCAAGAACTACAATGATTTACCAAAAGAGAAGCATTAAACTCATGAACTCGCGTTAGGACACATTCACTTCACATAAGAGTTAATATGTGTGCAAAAGGATTTAAATAATTTTTAAGAATTTTTTTAACATTTTACATCATTTTAAAGGAATTTTAAAACAATTAAAATCATGTTTTAAAAGTGTTGGGGTTAAAATTGAAATACTTTTTATTCTAAAAACCATGCATGTGTAGAAACCAAAGCCGTTAGAGAGTATTAGGGATATAATTAGGATTTTTAAATCTTCTAAAAACACGTGTTCGAAGTGTCATCTTAGTCTTACACGTGTTGCTCTCCCGACAGCCAGATTTATGTTTCTTATGTGTCTATACCCTTAGATCAAATCGTAGCCCTTGGTTTCATTCTATTAACGCTCTGCATGTTTTCTTTTTCAATCCATGTGAGGCTATAATAAGCCAATGAGAAACAACCTTTGAGCGGTGCCTTAATAGCCCTTGGATCTTAGTCAAACCAGTCAGATTTCATCCTAACCCTTAATTTCATTCGATCTTTTGGATCCTTCTTAGCCTAATATATAAAGGACCCTGCAGACGAACTTTGGAGACTTTTGGCTTCTTCTTATTTTGAGAGAAAATATTTAGAGAGATAAGAGATAAAAACCTTACCTTCGAAGATAAACCCCTAATCGTTTTTCTCCAAATACCAAACACCAATACTCTATTTCTTCTTAAATCAGAAAACCCAAACCTGAGTGTTAGATTTTAGGGTTTATGTGAGTTTTGTGGTGTTGGTTTATATGTTTTGAAGAACTCTTCAACGTATATCTCTCTAGGAACATTTCTCATAGAAAATCTCAGATTAATCTCTAGAAATAGTGAGAATTTCAAAAGAGGACATTACACGTAAATATCTTAGGTTCTTATTTCTCTTTTTATTTTCTCTTTTGTATTTTTTGTATATCAACCTCTATTTTCAAAAATATTTTGAAAAAGAGACTTCAGACTCTATTTTGTTAATAGATCTGAAAAGATTTGTTTCAAAATTGTATTTCACAATTTGTGAAATCAGTTCGTATATAAATAAGTTCTTTAAACAAATTGGACCTAATTTTCAAAAAGATTTCTTTCAGATCTAAAAAGTTTTGCAGTCTGATTTTCAAAACATATTTGATATCAGTTTGCATGTCATATAGACTCTATGTAATTCATAAGAATTTATTGTATAAATAATTTAAGAGGTGTGAGTTGCATTCTTGCATGCAGTGTAAATCATATCACAATCACTATATCACTCTCACACGAACACTTAGAATATGTGTTTCATTGAGAGATATAGTTTGTTCGAGCTGCTACAATCAGTGGATAAGGAAAAGGCAATGAAGATGCTGAAGGTAGATAAAAGCTGGTCAGACGCTAACTTTTAGAGTGGATCACTCATATAGGTACATTTTATGAATTTGGACTTAGGATCTTAATAACGCATGCTTAGTACTGTAACTTGTAACCTGTGATTGTTTTAGTGGATTTTTTTTCTTTTATGGTGTAGAGGTCACTATGGAGGTTTTCCCTAATTTGGGATTTTACCACGTTAAAAATCGTGTGTCAATTTTCTTGAATAGTCCTTTAACTGTGTATGCTTGGTTTCACATTAAAGACTTAGCATAGGTTTTATTTTAAAAACATAAGGTAATCAAACTATTAAATCCATCATCCATATTTAGAATTTGTTATATACATCTTGTATAGATTTCTGAAAAGAGTTTTCTTCAAAGAGTCATACTTAGGAGTTTACTTAAATATTAACTTTTAATTAATAAACTAGTAAACAACATTATTTTTTCAGGTTGGACTGAAGCTTTGAAATTAGTCATCATAGAAGAAAGTTCTAAGCAATTCACAAGGCATGACCCTGGGACTCCTCCTAACCTAGATGAGGAGTTTGATGATGATGAGGGGTCAGGAGAATCTTCTGTGATACCTCTTGAGTCTTCAATGGTGCCCAATACTAATGTCGACCTACCAGTTGTTGGCCAAGACCAGGCTAAGGAGAAGGTCTAGCCATTTTATTTTATTTTGTTTTTTCTTTCTTGATGATGTAGCAACTTTTGTACTTTAAGTATCAATCAATAAAAGAACATTTTTTATCTTCAACTTCTATTTATACCTTAGAATGATTTTGATTTCTTGTTGAATTGTGATATTTTATTTCTTGTATCGTTTGATCCTCTCGATTTGCCTCATAAACCCATATATTTGTAACTTTACAGTTTGATGCTAGGAAGAAGGACATAATTTCTGCTGAATCTGATATGCTTAGATGAAGTAGAAACCTTCTGGAAGCTGGTCATATTCCCATGTCTGAAAAAGACTTATCTGGGTTGCTCGGCCCAGATGCATCCGACCAAGTAAAGGAGTCATATATCCATCTTCGTTATTTGTTGGACAAGGATGTTGCTACTACATATTATGAAATGATTGAGCAACTGGAAGAGGATCACAAACTGTCCCCGAATTTATTTCACTCTGAGTATGAGGCCAAGTACAAAGCATTAAGTGAAAGTTGGGGATTTAATAAGAAGTTGAAGGACATTACTTCTGCTCTGAATAAGAAGGAACTATCTATGAAAGAAGATTTGAATAGTACCCGATCAATTTCTACCATGCTGGAAAAAGAAAATAATGCCCTGAGAGATGAAGTTTACAGCTTGAAGAGATCAGCTACTACTGGTCTCAATGAGGGTGTTTCCTTTTTAGAGAATGAAAATGCAAGACTATTGGAAGAACTGGAGGCATTGCAGAAGAAAAAGACTAAACATGGGAAAACTTCTAGGCAAATGATAGTTGTTTGACCGATTATTGAGGAAGAAAGAACTAAGAAAACTCTTTTCGACCAAGCTGCCCACTTGAAAGTCAAAGACAATGCTATGCCGACCAAGGTGCTCAGCTTAAAGCTAAAGATAGTGTCCTTAAAAAACTTAAATATCAGGTGGAGAAGTTGACATTTCAATTTCACAAACAGCCCAAGAAAGTTTGGATGGAGGGTTATAAGAGGCCTTAGACCATATGGATGATCATCTTGCTCAAAGTAATTGTGAAGGCAATAAATGGGGATGGAACAACTTATTAATTTTACTGAAGAATGATGAAAAGAATTACTTGTGGCACTGGAATTATCCAGGTCTCTTAGATTGTGACAAGTCTCCATTCAAATTGGACACCAAATGGATTCCTCCTAATTCCATTCCCCAATGCCTGGTAACTAAATATTTAGGGGATTATGGCCTTCATGATGAGTGTGAGATAATTCATCCTCCTCATTTGCTTGATAGGTCGAGCAGCAATAATAGGCAAATGTTAAGGGATTTTAACACAATCAACTCTCCATATACCCTTGATGACCCTCCAGTCGGAATGGACAAGGCACAATGAAAGCATCCAGCAGAATAAATTTACATTTCTTGTATTGTATTTTGCTTACTTATTGCTACTGTAATACAGTTTGATCAATGAAATGAAGTCATTTTCGATTGAATTCTCTTTATTGAAGCTTATGGTTGTTATTAATCTTTCTGTCGACTAGGTAAATTGTATAAAGATTAGTTAATCGACTTACATACGAAATTACCTGCTCTAATATTCAATATTTGATTCATGTTTGAATCAATCATATGGCCTTAGATTTGACTGATGCACTTAGATAAAATTATAAATAACTTTATTGTACTAAGTTGTAGCATTAGTTATAAGTGGCGACTAAGTGTATTAGGAATGTATAATTATTCCAGTATTTTAACATGGCCGGGTAAAACTTCTAATTAAGAAAATTTATTGACTTCTTGTTCGTGACTTGCCGAGGACAAATCATACATGGCGTTTGACTTTTCTAAAGTTGAAAAAGTTTAGAAAAGTTTGAACTATGCTCTGTCGGCGAGTAACTTTCTAAAGTTGGAAAAGTTTGAACCGTGCACCTTTTGGCGAGGAACTTTTTTAAAACTTTTCTGTAGTTGGAAAAGTTTGAACCATGCACCTTTCAGCGAGGAACTTTTTGAAATTTTTTCTAAAGTTGGAAAAATTTGAATTAAAATTGCTCATATTAATTCTGATTAGGGTGTAGCCACCATACTCCGAATAGCAAACACAAAAAAGATGTATAATGGAGAAAAACTTAAATTTTATTAACTTGAATAAGCAATTACATTAAGGATAGAATTTTCAGAACTGAACTACTGATAATACTTGCGCAAATGGTCTACATTCCAAGGATTCTTGAATTCCTCCCCTTCTAGAGTCTCCAAATGATAAGTTCCTCGTCGGATAACTGCTAAGATACGGTATGGACCATGCTAATTAGGCTCTAGCTTGTTGTTCTTCTGGATTACTTTTTTAAGTACCAGATCTCCTTATTTCATATTGGTTGGCTTGACCCTTCGGTTATAAAACCTTTCAGTCCTTTGTTGATAGGTAGCCATTCGAATGACAACATCTTCTCAGATTTCTTGTACCATATCCAGATCTAGTTGCCTTATGAGGTCACTTTTGGGTTAATTAAAGTTCAATACCCTTATGAGTTGGCAGACCTATTTCCACTGGTACTACTACCTCAGTGTCGAAAGCTAACATGTATGGAGTTTCCCCAGTTATTGTTCTGGGAGTAGTCCTATATGCCCCAAGGACACTGTGAAGCTCATTAATCCAGTTGCCTTTACCCTCATCCAATCTTTTCTTCAATACATCTAACAAGGTTTTATTGGTGATTTCTTTATGGCCATTGCATTGTCCCTCTTTTATTGTACTCTCTAATTGGGTCCATCAATGAGGGACCTAACTCCACAGACATGATGCTGATTTCTATCCTATTAATGCTTATGTGGGCAAGAATCTCCACCGGGATAGTTCATCTGAGTTTTGTTGGAGTTACTGAAGCAAGCCGAGCAAAGGCATCTGCTCGGGCATTTTTAAGTCTGAGAATCCTCATTATTTTAACTGAAGTGATCAATGAAATGACTTTCATTGCTTTTTTATAATATCTCATCACAGTCTCCCCTTTAATGCCATAAATTTTCTACATTTAATTAACAATCAGTTGGGAATCACTATATACAAATACCTGGTCGGTGCCAATGATGAAACCAATTCCAGTCCTGTGATCAAAGCTTCATATTCGGCCTTATTATTAAAAGCCTTGAATTGGAATCTTAGAGCATATTCCACATCCAAATTATCCAAAGTGCTAATGATGAGGTCTACTCCACTTCCAGTAGCACATGAGGATCCATCTACAAATAACTGCCAAGTTAAAATGTCATTAGAGAACTCTTTTTCTACCAGTACTCCATACTCGAACACCTTCTGGCTTTATTGTAATTTTTCTTGAGCAGACGACGACTCAGGTTGATTTGTCACAATCTCTGTTTACTTTTGAGCTAAGCTCTCTTTCGCTAAAGTCTGCTCGACAGGCAAACGTGGATTATATTGCTCTTCTACATATGTGAATTCGACAATAAAGTCTGCCATTGCTTGGAATTTTATTGTAACTCTGGGTTCATAAATGATTTCATATGCTCCCAATTCAAATGCCCAAGACATTAGACTTCCATACTTCTATGGTTTGTGCAGTGTTTGTCGCAGAGGCAAATCCATATAGACAACAAAGGTTTGGCCTTGGAAATATGGTCTCATCCTCTAAGAGGCTTCAATAAGAGCTAGTGCTAACTTCTCCAAGCGTGGATACCTGATTTTCGCTCCTCGAAATGACTTGTTAGTATAATACGCCGGCCTTTGAACTCCACCATCCAATTGGATCAAAGCTCTCCATCCGACTCTGAAACAACCAAGTATAAATATAATTTTTCTCCCATAATTGTCCAAGAAAGGAGTGGGGGAGAACCTAAAACTTATTCAGCTCCAGGAAGGCCTTCTCACATTCGTCATTCCACTCAAAGGTCATTCTAAGCACGTTGAAGAATGGAAGTCACTTATCAGTTTCTCGGGAGATAAAATGGTTCAATACAGTTAATCTTCTTGTCAACTTTTGAATTTTTTTTTTTGTTGGTCGGAGACTGCATTTCAAGAAAGGCTTTAATCTTGTATAGGTTTGCTTTTATTCCCCTCTGATTGATAATGTACCCTAGGAACATCCGCTCATGTACTCTAAAAAATGCATTTCGTTGGATTGAGTTTTATTCGGCGCTTTTCCAATTGATAAAAGGTTTGAACTAAGTCCTCAATGTGGTCAGTAACATGTTTGCTCTTGGTGAGCATGTCATCTACGTAGATCTCCATATTTTACCGATTTGATCTTCAAAAAGCTTGTTCACTAACCTCTGATAGGTAGCTTCAGCGTTCTTCAACCCAAAAGGCATGACATTATAATAGTAAGTTCCTAGGCTGGTAATGGAGGAAGTGTTTTCCTTATCTTCAGGCTTCATCTTAATTTAGTTATAACTAAAATAAGCATCCATAAAACTGAGTATCTCATGGCCTGCTGTAGCATCGACCAAGTAATCAATCCTTGGTAAAGGAAATTGATCTTTTGTACATGCCTTGTTGAGATCTGTAAAATATACACACATACGCCATTTATTATTTTTCTTCTTGACCATCACCACATTGGCCAACCAACTAGGGTACTTGACCTTTTTAATGAACCGTGCTCACTGTAATTTCTCCACTTCCTCCTGGATCGTTGTATTCTTCTCGGGGTTGAAGACTCTTCGCCTTTGCTTGATTGACTTGGAGACTGGATAAATATTAAGCTCATGGCACATGAAGTTCGAATCAATTCCCAACATATCTTCATGGCTTCAAGCGAAAACATTTTTCTTTTCTATAAGGAACATAATTAATTCCTGTTTCAGAGAAGGAGATAACCTGGAACCGATCTGGGTGGTTCTTTTTGGCTTTTCGTCATCCAACACAACAACGTATGTTTCTTCCATAACTTGCCCCTTTACCAGCATTTTTTCCTCTCGAGGATCTAGAGTGTCAATGTGGAAAGTGGTTGTGATCTTTAGTTGCATCTCTTATTGGTCAATCGATGTATAATAACATTACTTGACATCTTTCTGACAACCATTTACTATATCGACTCCATCATTTATTGGAAATTTCATGCATTGGTGTACTATAGATAGCACAACCTCTAACTGCTTGATTCCCACTCTTCCCGGGATGATAATGCAAGCTGACGGGATATTTTTATCTAACACAAAGAAGCAAATTCTTTCTCTCCTGCTCGTCGAACAGGTGCCGACCAAGACTTCCAACTTGATAATTCTTAATGGGTATACTTTCTCTCCTGTAAATCTAATGAGAAGTCTATGGTACGGTTCTAGCTTGATGATCTTCATCCCTAAGCTTTCGAAACAGTTATAGAACATTACATCAGTTGAGCTCCCATTATCAACTAAGATCCTCGCAACTCTGCTATGATGAACTCTGCATGTGATGACTAACGGATGATCATGAGGGTAAAGAACCCCACTCACATCATTTTTGAAAAATCAAATCACCAACCTGTCTCTGTTGACTTTCCTCGACCGACTATCACTGGATTTAGCCATATCAATTTGTCTGACATTTGGGTAAGCCTTGATTTCATTCAAGTAATTGAAAAAAATATGTCATAGTGATTTAAATTAAATTTTGCAAGTTTCCAAGAACGCTTATTTAATTAGCGTCTACTTTTAAACCAAATAAAATCAACCCTTAAACATGCATCTAAATCAACCCATCAAATATAAAGCATGCGACACAAAGTTAAGGAAAAATCCCCGAAGGGCAAAACCTTTTATTTCTAGAACTTTAAAGAATTTACAAGACCATTGACTTACATACAACCTGATAATCGCCCACAAGTGTAACGCACGGTGTCTTCGGTAAACCTTCAAAGCAACGGCTAGAAACAGTGTGACACAGAAATACCCGCAGGTGTCGGTTCCTATGTCGGCGGTGGAATTTTCCCTTTCCAGGAGGGCAGCAATGAAGAAGAGAACGGCTTCTCCACAAGGGTTGAACAAACTCAAAGTTGTGTTCTTGGGTTACCAAAAAGATTCACAAAGGTTTGGCAATTGTGTGAATCAAAACATGAGTCTTGGGACTCAAAAAATATGAAGACTAGAGTAATTTGGACTCTCAAAAACGTCTTCTAAAGTCTTGCAAAACAACTCCCCCGAAGTTGGTATTTATAGGAAAAAATATGAAGAGTCCCATGTTCTTAAAACTCTAAAATTCTATCCAGCGTACAAAAAAAACAGCATTCTTTAAGGAATTTTCTCTATCTTCAAAAGGTCATAACTCCTTCACCGTAGCTCGGATTGAGGTGCCGTTTTTTCCAGTATCTTCGTTGCGGCGAGCTCTTCAACTTTCCAGTTCACCAGACCTCCTAACTATGGATGTGAAATTACGAAAATGCCCTTGAACTCTCCTATCGTGCCTTTTTTCACTGTTTTGACTTCCCTTGCGTACCACTTGCATTAAGTCCCTAAAATCTTGGACCGTGAAGTCGTTGAGGCAGATGTGGGACATATTAATGGAGATGTTGAATGCTTAATTCCCGTAATTCGAATTGAGGCCGTCGAGTGACATCTTGAGGTGACGTGCCAAATGTAGCGGCGTACGACATACATAAATGTAACATGTTGGACATGAGAAAAATGTCCTTACAGTAATCTTTCTTTCTGTTATAGCGTCTCCTCCTCTAGCGTCACCATCTACAATGAAAGGGCACCCAAAGGATATCATGTCAACCTCCACCTTTAGCTCATCAGGCTTCTTTGGCAAGTTTATGTCTTCTTCAAAATGATCATTTCTTGCACTTTTATTGTCACCCCTCACTGAGCTGGAGACTCAAACCTCTTCCATCATTTCGGTT
Source organism: Sambucus nigra (assembly GCA_949130495.1). NCBI lineage: Eukaryota > Viridiplantae > Streptophyta > Magnoliopsida > Dipsacales > Adoxaceae > Sambucus > Sambucus nigra. The sequence goes on along the minus strand of OX422209.1, from coordinate 264,665,972 downwards.
GCCATTTCGACCAACAAACTTGCTAAACTTTCTCCGCCGAATAAGATTTTCATTCTCATTTTTTAGCTCAATGCAGTTGTTAATGTTGTGCCCATGATCCTTGTGGAAATCACAGTACTTGGACTTATCCCTCTTGTTTGGGGTGTCTTCAAATTTCCAGGCCAATTCAAGTCTTTGTTCCCTTTAATCTCCTCCAATATATGGTGAATAGTCTTATTGAGCGGGGTATATTCATTATACTTCTTGACTCGATCCAACTTTTTATCTTTCTGATCCTTTTTGAAAGAATTAGAATTATTTTTCCCTTCACCCTTGGTATCGGGACCTTCTTGGCCGCCATAGCTTCCCCGGCATTCATTATTTTTCCAGGTTTAACCATTAGTTGTTTCATGGTTTGGGGTGGATTCTTCGCTAAAGCATAGTAAAGATCTTTAGCAAGCAACCCACTCATAAGTGTTGCATTGGTTGTTTTTTCCTCGTAGTCCACCACCTCTAAATTTTCATTGTTAAAATGAGTAATATATTCTCTAGTGCTTTCCCCTAGATTTTGTCGCACGATCAAGAAATGAGTGATAGTCTTGATCGGTTTAGACTTAAAACAAAAGTTATAAATGAACAATTTAGCTTAACTCGTGAAAACTAGAGATTTTACCTCTTAGGAGATTATTATAACAAATTTGGGTTGGTCCTGTGATGGATAGGGATGGTAATTTAACCCGACCCTAATGGGGTGAGTTAAAAACCCGTTTAAATTAATAGGGGTGGGTACGGGTTTTAAAAAATAATGTTTATTAAATGGGGCGGGTTCGGGTTTAATGAAAATAAGATTGCCCAGCCCCACCCTGCCTCGTATAGTATTTAAATTTACTTATATACCCCTTTATATTATCCTATTAACACTCTCACTATATATATATATATATATATATATATATCAACCCTAATTTCATTTAGACACACAGCAAACGGACGGTCTCGACTTTCCTCCCTTTTTCTAAATCTGATCTGAGAACCCTCCTCTCCTCCATCCACCGACATTTCTGACTCCGTCAAACAGTGGCGTTTATTCCTTTAACGGTGTTTCAAGCCTTATCCACCAGCGTTCTTGCCTCTACCAGCGGCGTTTCTGGCTCCAAGCCACATCCACTGGCGTTTGTGCCTCTACCGACGTTTCAAGCCCCATCCACCAGCGACATTTGTGCCTCTACCAGTGGCGTATCAATATTGGTCTAGATCATTTTTTTTAATTTAGAAAAAAAATACCGTAGACGCTTTCTATTACAACATAACTTTCAAGGCCTTTAAAAGCTATCTATTACAACATAGTTTACTGATGCAGATGTAGTTTTCAAAGCCTCTAACCAGATGTAGTTTACTGATCGGTGCTTTCTTTTATTACAACATAGCTTTCTGTTACAACATAGTTTACCGATAGGCGCTTTAATTACAACAGTGGGTACAATATAGTTTACTGATCGACGTTTGTGCCTACTGTTGTTCTTGTTCTGATTTGTTAGTATAACAATGTGTATTTGTTTTAATTACGAGATTTGTTCTTGTTCCGAATCAGCATTTAGCATGAGTGGTTGAATGTTGAGCCCTCGTCGTAGTCGACTTAGTGCGGTTGTTTTAGAGGCCTTAATGTGCACCCGAGATTGGTTATGGAACGATATTCAAGGAATTAATTGTTTAAAATAAATTTCTTGCATAATATGTAATATTTTTTCCCTAATTGAATATTTATTTTTTGTATTTTTTGTAGATGATGTTCAAGGTACTAATTATTACTTTTCTAAATATGTTTTAACAACTAGTCCCTTTTTTTTCTACATGTTTGAGTTGAAGATGATGAGGAGATTGCAAAATGATGATAGTCGAGCTATTTGAGACTTTTGTGTAACAATTGCTATATTGGGGACTTATTATGTAATAGTTGATGCTATTTGAGACTTGTGTTGTTTGATACTTTTATTTGGAACTTATTTGGTAATAGTTTATGTTGTTTGAGACTTAGAAGTTTGACATTTCAAATTGTGTTATTTGAGACATTCTAATTATGTTAAGACTTATAAGTTGATGTTAAAGTTTTCGATTTAAAAATTAATGTCGAGGCATTTGTATTTATTGATACATTTTATTTGTTAATAAACTCACTATTTTATTTATTATATAACAAAACCAGTTTTTTTTAAAAATAAATACGAAACTTCGGATTTTAACTCTCGATGCGGGTTGGATTTTGACCCGTTTAATTTATGCGGGGCGGGGTGGGGACGGGTTTGAGGAGGTTATATTTAAACAGTTTTGGAGTTTAAAATCATAACCCGTCACGGGACGGGACGGGACGGGACGGGGTGGGTTAATCTTTTTTTTTCGCTGGGCGAGGTTGGGTTTTGACAAACCCGCCCCGTTGCCATCCCTAGTGATGGAACTAGAGAAAGCTCTACATTTCATTTCGTCGGGAACTGAGTTGATGTCAGCATCAACTTGATATTGCTCTATGTCTAAGACTGGATCAGTTTTCCCATCATACTTGCGAGTAACCACTGGTGGCTTGAACTTGAAAGGTGTGGGGTGTTCCATAATTGCTCAGATAATAGGTGATTCTTTAATGAAACTCCTTTGCAATGTATTATTGGTCTTGGCCATTTCACCTAATCGATTTTCTAACCATTGCATAAATCCCTTCTAGGAATATTCTTCTGGTTTAAACTTGGCTGAGGTAGATTTAGTGACTTTACCGTGTCTATGTGCTGAACTCTCCTCCTGAGAGGTCACATTAGGATGATATGACCTATCGTGAGAAGAACGCGAATGATAACTCCTTTCATGTCTAGCTGGCGATGGTGGTATATCCGTTATAGAATTAGAAGACTTAGCTTGCATGGTGCGGGCCAATTGCTTAGCAGACTTTTGCATGGCTTCTTGACCTCTAGCCAAGTTGAGCATAATTCCCTGTAAGTCTTCCGCACTAGGAGGAGCATATGGGATGATGATTTTACCCTAATTTCGAGCACTATTTTCAGGATCATTTATAATCACTGATAAAAATAAGATAAGTAACTCAAACCACACAAACAAGAGACAAGGTTTTATAGTGGTTTAGCTGTAAAATAGCCCACGTCCACTGTTATTTTTATTCAGTAGGGTTTATAATAGTTCAATATGGTGTGCATATAAATGATTAGAGTTATCACTTGAGCTAAGGGAGCAGTTTTATAGTGGTTACAAACCATAGAGATGGGGCACCTTTATATTACCAAGCGTTTACATTTGTGTACAATAAAGAAAACTCTTGGAATTCAGTGCTGGTTAGCATTCCATCCGAGTAACTATTGGTATTCCTGTTGGTTGGCCTTCTGCAGTTGGTCGGCATTCCAATCAACTAAGTGTCTCTGAGGCTGATCAAGCACGTTGAAGGACATGTGCACATTCATCATTGGTCCACGCGAAAGTGCAATTTTTACATACAACACTCGCAATGTGAAAGTTGCATCAAGGGGGAGAAGAGTTGTCCAAGGGAAATAAGATTAAGGACAAAAGAAAATATAGATATGAGTGAGGAAAATGGGACATTTTATCATATTAGATATATGTTAGAGATATATTAGGAAGAGTTTTTATGTGATAAATAGATTATTGGGATTTTGATGACATATATATCTGGCCATGCTTTTGACTGTGTTATCTTTGATGCCTTATATACATTGTTACCATCTATAAGCATATTCTAGCTTAACTTCCACCTTAGTTATGTAATGATGTATATTAATTTTAATCATTCGACTATCTCTACTAAATTCACTTCTTGAAAAGGCTTCTTCATCTTGTCCTTAATTATACTAGTTCTTGATTATATTATCTTTGTCTTTGTCAATTCCATGACAAAGGGGGAGAATGATTATCCTTGCTACGAAAGGAATGTTGACTATAAGATTCCTTCCTATTAGTAATATTTCCTTGGAAATGTAATCTAATGGGAGATATTTAATTCAAAGGGAGAATATTCCCTAAGAGAGATAGGATGATCAAGATTAGTATTATTATGATATTTTGACTTAGTCTATATTGAAATGAATTGGTAACAGAAAACCTATGGAATAAAGTGTATATGTTACATCTTATTGAGATATTAACTAAACTTGGTATATGATCCTTAGTAATTAGATGAATCATGCTTACATTGATTATACATATTGTATTCATCTTATTATTCTTGTCTTCCTGTCAATATATATGAATTTGTATTTTGATGTATTTGTTAATGTCTTGACAGAGAATTAGGTTATAAGATTATCGACAAAAATAGTAAAGCCGTAGATACAAAGGTAGAGAAAAGTGGTGAATGAGTCGGTGGAATACCCCAAATGTGAAAAAGAAAATGAAAAAAGTATTTTTTTAATTCTTTTTATGTATTTCCATTTTTTCTTAAATTTTTTCCCTGTTATTTCCAGATTTTTTAAATATTTTTGTGTTTTTCAAAAATTTTAAATGATATTTTTGTAAATTAAAATGTTTTACTATAATTTTAAATATTTTTTGAGATTTTTTAAATAGCTTTTCCCTATTTTTTATAAGTTTCTTGTAATCGAAGTTTTTTAACAAAATTTTCCCTATTTTTTATAAGTTTTTTGTAATTTAAAATGCTTTACTATAATTTTTAGGTTTTAAAATATTTTTTAATAATTTATTATGTAATTTTCATTTTTTTAAACTTTATATTATTTTGGATTAAAATAGGTAAGATGACATTTTCTGAAAAATTTGACAACTATTAACAGATTTTTACTAACGGTGGGGTGTGAACACAAAGAAATTAGGGGGGGGGGGTGCAAATATAGATATTGTTATAAAATGTGGGGTGACAAGTCCAAAGAACTGAATAAAAAACCCAGAAGTAACCATATGCAACCCCTCCATGGTGCACATAGATCGTAACATAATATATATACTTTTAAGTCCTTGTAAAAGTATTTGTTATGATTATGTAGTAAGAGGTATCATCAAGACTCGCTTCATGCACTAAAACTAAGTCCCCTCCCCATATCGGTCAAAGGAAGGGGCATTCATGCTGGGACTGTGTGATTAATGCGGGCATACCATCTCCACCTATGGTTTGAGCCCATAAACTATCAAGTTATAATTTATGAATTTAGAGTTGATCCTAGTTCAACCATTACACCAATCGCATACGATTAATAAGTATACGCTCAAATTCTTACTTATTGGGCAAATTTATATTTCTCCTTCAATCTTTTAAGATCTTTGACTTTGATTATCCTGACTAGTAATGACAACTACTGTCATTATGGATCTAAATATTATATTTACTACTTGCTTATTTTGCAAGTTTCACCATTAAACAAAAGGGGGTTGGGGGGAAATGTTCTCATAATTCTCAAAGCATATAAAAATAGGACACTCCAAATAATTTTATAAATTTAGTCCCTATACTAAAAACACAAAGAAAAATGGTGCCGCTGGCGCGGACAAAAAAAATGAACTCCTGACTCTAAAGGGACCGCACAAATAAATGCTATTGTACCACATGGACTAGATTTATAAACTTGAAAATCATTGTCCTAAAAGTTCAAATATAGGAAGGAACACGACCTTTACCTTAATTCTCTATTAAAAAAATAAAGACACTCCTCCAAACAAAAAAGTAGACCCATTATTATTCATAAGTCATAAAAAACTATTGATGACTTTATTTCAAAGACAATAATACAAACAGAGAAATAATATCTGCGAATCCTAATAAACGTTTAGTTCGAAATGACAATGAACACACATAAATAGAATAATTAAAAGGGGCATTAATTAATAAATCCCTTCAAAGTACTATTTATATAAGATCAGTCAAAGCGATAATCTTGTTGGTATTTTAAACCCATAAACTTCTTAATTAATTAATGATAAGTCCAAACGATACAGTTACACTTATTAATATAGATACACTTACACTTATTAATGTAGATACAATTGCAAGCATAACTCTATCTACATTAGAGCATCCCTATTGGTGGATATATATGAAAGGTAAGTATAGAAAATATTAAAGTGCTTTTACCTTTCATTTGTGGTACAGTTACCAGTGGTGGATAATCCCTAATTTGCAAACCCATTTCCCACGAACTAATGTTGTTCGTAGAAAATATAAAACATATTTCTTACGAACACCATTTGTTCGTAGGAAATGTTACAGATAAATATTGTTCGTTAGAGCTCAAATACCGATTAAAAATAATTATTAATAATTTCTACGGCTTCTGAAGTTCGTAAGAATTCCTACGAACTTCAGAAGTTCGTAGGAACCCTTTACAAATTTTGCACCCGTTTTGCGACTTTGAAGAACCACTACAAATTGTTATGCATAATTTGTTCTCGAGACCTCTCAACTCGTAAACTTACAAATTTTGTTGGCTTTTAGGATCCTCATTGTGGATGCTCTTAGCAAGTGTAACTGTATATACATTAATAATGGTGTGTTTGGGAACCCCATTGAAATTTGAATTTTGAAAATTTTCAATTCAAATTTCAAAACTTTGAATTGAAAGATCTCCAATTTTAAATTCAAACATGGAATTAGAGTTGTCAAACACACCTTAAATGTAATTATATCTATATTCATATATTTATATTAATAATTATAATACACGTAAATTTAATAAAAAAATTAATTTTAATTTATTTTTATCATTAATTTCTAAAGAATTTAAAAATGAGTAACACTACACATACCCCCAAAAAATCCAAAATGTGTACCCGCCTAACAGGACAAAAATGAGTACAAACTTTTAATGCAGTGGATGTGACTCATTTCAATGCCGTGACGGAATCCACAACCATAATATATAAACGTGTAATACGGTGGATATGAATTTTGAATTTTTTTGTGATTCTACATAGTTCTATCCTTTAAAAATTTATGAGTAAAAAATAAACATTGAGTTGATATGCATTCATTTGTTAGGAAAATATGATACAAGAAAGCTTTTCATCTCTTAGAAAAGAGTATGGTAGTGGTACTGTGTGGTAGGCACGTTATAGAAGAGACTTTTTAGAACATTAAAAAAAAAAACATTACTAAAATATTATAAACCATACATTATAACAATAACACACAGCCATCTCCTATATTTTTTACAACACTTGGCTATCAGCTACCCCGCCGATCACCTGATTCGGCCTCACAAACTTCATATATAAGTCTCACACTAACAACAAAAACAATTTAGGGTTTCGCTCTCTCTTTCTTTGACGGACCAAACATGAGTTTCTCTTTAGTACAAGTAGGTGTACTGTTTTACCTGTTGTGCTGTAATTTTGATGTTTATTTATTAATGATGAACCCTTTTTTGTTTGTGGTAATTAGGGGTTTACCAAGTCTCTTGCTATGACTGTGCTGTCTGAGATCGGAGACAAGACATTTTTTGCAGCTGCGGTCAGTTTGTTTACTAAATGTCAATTCATTTGAGTTTTATGTGTTATAGAGGGATCGGTAAATTACATTTATATCTATTATAATTTGATCATGCATGAACTACTATTGAGCTGTTAATAATTGTTTACTTACATCATACTAGCAACTAAAAGTAAAGCAGTAAATGATATTCTGAGCCTCTCTGTGTTATGGTTGTTCAAAGTTGACTTAATAAATGGTCCATATATTGTTTTGTCCAAATGGCTGTTTGAGCTTCAATTCATAATTCCGAAGATCTATACTCTTTTTTTTGATTTGACAATCTAGGAGTTCATTAACTTTATTGTATTGAAAGTGGGTGTGGGAATCATTTTATGCTGCAGGGGTTTTACTGCCTTTTCTGTTATTTTGGATGGGGAAAGAGTAGTGGGGAATTAAATTCCACAAGGCCCACGTGACAGAGGATCAATTCTCTTCTAATTTCCTAACACCCTACAAGACCTTGCCAAGCTTTGCTGTTTTTAATGCTCTATTACCTTTCTCGCTTGTTTATACATAAACCCATGCCTACGCCACGGCCGTGATTCCTAAGCATTACACTCATCATAGATACCTACAATTAAAGACGGAGCCCATTAGGTTCTGTTGAACGTTACATTTATTGTCTTGTATGAACTCATGAACATACTTTGCCATTAAGGAACTAAGCAAGCCTTGAATCATGGAACTAGGGAAGTATAACAACTGAATTAGATCTGTGTTTATAGCACATAATTTATTCAATCAGAATGCAATGAATCAAAGAAAATTGAATTGAGTCTGATGTAAACACCCACTATCGAAATTTTCTAATGGAGTATTTAATTAAAAAAATATTAATGCTATGTAATTACCATATTTATTAGTGATTTTCGTGTATTTATTTGCAAAAGAATTATATGAAGAAAAAATGGTTTGAAGAGAACATGCGCATCTTAAATAGGTATGAACAATCCAACAGTTGATTAATATTGGGCATATTAATATCAAAACAATTAAGAAAATAACTATCAAGATTTTCAAAGGCATGCCGATGGTGTAAACTGTTGAATACAATCATATTATATTGTTTTTAAGGAGGAAAAAAATTTCAGTTTCAACATATGTAAAGCCGAATAATGTTTGTATATGTAAAACACAGATTTTACATTTTATTTAGTGTGCTCCATGCCTAATTTTTGTTTATTTTTTAATTTTTTTTACCAAGAATCACACGATCCTATATTCCTTGTTAAGCACCTAAAACCCAAGTCTCCCCCACTTCAAGACATCGCTCATAGAATGTACTCTCACCTCTTTACAACTTTGTCAAGACATCATGTAATTGGTGAAATCCTCCCAAACATTGTAACACAGAGTAGGGTGTTGACAACTAATGGGAATTGTTGCATGATCTGCTATGCTGAGAAAAATGAAAATTTGTCAATAATTTGCTTTCACATTATGCCAAAGTTATCCATAAAATAAGGGTATGTCTGATAGCGGATATTTGTCATGTTAAATATGGAACATTCCGTAATTTTAAACTTTGGTTGTGTTTGATTTCACACATTTGTTCCCCCCCCCCACTCTCTTCCCAAGATTTTTTTTGAAGGTAAAATTTGTTTAGATTAGCCTAAAAAAACAAGTCAGTTTTCATCTTTTTCAAAAATTACTTCTCATCCGCCGAACTTCGTAAGTTCTCAAGTGGAAAAGAACATAGGAAACTGCAACATGGAAACATACACCTCTAGACCTCATATTAACGTTAATTTCAACACCAGCACGCCTGGTCCCGGTGATCCGTAGAATCATTCCGCAGGTAGGTCAGCATCATCATCTAAATCCTGGGGATTTAGAGGCCACTTAAAGCCACCATGATTATCACCAAGGAGATCACGGATTACTTTCTCAAGAAATTCCTGAGAAGCAGTTTGAAACTGTTTTGGCTAACATTTCCTGTTATTATGGACGTTTCTCTGTAAATACTCCATCTTTACCGCTTCCCCTCCACTCATTTCTCTCATGCTATGCTTCTTCTCTCGGGTAAAGCTTAGGGAAAGAATGCTGAGTACGTCATGAGAGAGAGCTGCTGAGGAGCTGGTGAGAGAGCGAGCGAGCGAGAGAGCCGTGGGTCGTGGGTGCGTGACCAATGCTTAAAAAAGCGCTCGATGCTCACGTCGCCTTGAGACGTGGAAAAACAACCTCGTTGCTTAAGCCTCAAGGTCCTCTTGGGTAAACTCTTAATAGTTGTGTGCATTTGAGATGAATATTTTTAAATCTTTTCGATGAAAAACACTCGAATGATATGATCCACTAGCGATCCTTGACCAACAAAGTTATTTACTTATTTATCTATGTTAATAATGTTGATATCCAACTTATATACTGATGTTAGTAACTTTATTCATTACATTTGTTGATTTAATTTATATGATCGGAACAAGTGAACCACCCCTCTCTTTAGATGCTTTGCCAAAACTCATAGGCGAACACGAATCCATGTGAATGTAAAGGGTAAACCCCTTTGAAATTCTGGAAATCGTTATATTAGTACTAATATCGTTCTCTAGAAATTGAAATCTATATACTCAACTCAACAAAGCCTCTTCCCTATTACTTGGTCAACCGGCTATATGAATCTTATTTTTCCATTCCACTATGTTTCACCGACCTTCATAACAATTTTTTCCCGAGTCAACTTAGGTCTACTTCTGACTCTCCCTAACATTACTGTCAATATTAACCAAAATACTCTTCATAGAGGGGCACTTATTGGCCTGCATTTGATGTGCCCAAACCTACATAGGTGATTTTTCCTCAATTTATGTGGTATAGGAGGTACTTCTACTATTTCTCGTATCTATTCAATTCTGATTTTGTTCTTTATAGCTGTACTGCACATCTGTTTACAGAGATGGAGCATGTAAGATACCAAACCATTTAATGAGTTTAGCCACTAAAGATGGGCTAAGCTACTCTACTTTGCTCAAGCTTGTATGTCTGAAACCTAGTTAGTTCCTTGCCAAACCCCTATAATTACATGTCATTCACTTTTTATTAACAAAAGTCACTGCAATTTCTTGAGCCTAACTTATCGCTCCCTGTAACCTCTCAAGCGTCAAAGATTTTTTTTGAAAGTTCAAGAGCATTCAAGGACCATATTCATTAAAATCCTTGTTCAGTTCCATTTACTAGCCATCATTAATGTGACTCTGGTGTTTTAATCTACCTACTCCTCCTCTTATGAGTTATTACTAGGACACTTGCTTTTCCGCCCTCTCAGTTAGCACTCTTGTTGGCCACATCTCTAATGTCATCAGTGCATGAGCAGGTCTTCCATGTCTCGTAACTTCCTAAATATATTCCCCACCTCAACATAGTACCTGATATATGAAATTGTTGATAAATATCTTAGAAAATGAACATGTGTGGGTCTGTGCACTTACAGGGTTTTGACGAACATGACATGATCATTTGCATTGACATCCCGAATACATATTAAATGATATTACCATTTATAGTCTTGAGCGTAGCTTTTAATGGGGATTAAAAATTAATGCAACATACTCCGGATGAGTTGAGCACCTATAAAGTACGTTGAGTTGCAGGGAAAACTTTTGAACGAAGTCTCATGGTAGACGAAATATGAAGAATCCTTTTTTTTTTTTACCATTAACAGTAATGGTAACATGTAAATTGACATGCTAAGGGGTAAGCTGTCTACTAGTTGGACAGAAGGGTTCTCTATAATACTGTTCAAAGTGCGGGCTTGAATGGAAAGATAACCACCATGTGTTCTGTCTATAAGCATGATGCACTTAAGGCTGTATAATGTATGTCTCTTCTCTCAAGAAATGATGATCCACGATTTCTCTTTGATATTCACGCAGTATGCTCCCTCTTCAAATGTAGTAATTAGTAAAGTATTTAGCGTCATAGTTACTCCTATTTTGTTTTAGAAGTCATGGAAAAAATATAATTGAAACCTCCTTAATTGAACTGTTCTCTATAAACTCATCCTGCATCTTTTAACTTCAAAGTAGTGTTCAAGTTTCCGTTGCTGAAGTGAAAGGTTTATGACCGCTCATTTTTGTTGTTGATATATTAAGTATTGGGGTAAACAAGAGTGTGTTGTGTACACAATCTATTATATGTTACTGTTTGAATCATTTTTCTCATTGTGTTAATGAATTTCTTGGTTTTCAATTATCAGAACCCAGAATATTAATTCTCTGCAAAAGAAGCAAAAATAAACAAATAAATAAAAAATAACTGATCGCATTTGTTTGCCTGACATTATGATACTTGTTTTAGATCTTAGCAATGCGCCACCCCAGGAGACTTGTGTTGTCAGGCTGCCTGTCAGCTTTGATAGTAAGTTTTGTTCTTATCACTTCCCCCTTTATTTCTACGTTGTTGTTAATCTCAACCCTAGTACTTTTCTAGGCCTTACAACCATATCATTATTCTTTCATTTCTAGGTGATGACTATTTTATCTGCTGTTGTTGGCTGGGCTGCTCCAAATCTGGTAAGATTGGTTTAATTTATTTATTTATCTTTTTACCAGGAACACAGTATTTTATTCGTAAAACAGACATATTTACAAGGAGCTTTTGGTTTTACTCTAGATGCTTTATAATGTACTTCGATTGTTTAACTCCAGTGTACTTCAATTGTTTAAGACCATTTTACAGTATTAGGATTATATGAGAGCAGCTTCAAAACTGCTGGGACGCTCGTAACTATTCAGTTATACTGCATTTGTGAACAATAATAAACTTTTTTCTGTCCGCAATGTAACTTGAAATGTAGCAGCGATATAATAAATAAATGAACTACTAGTTTATTTAATGCTTCACATGGGTGCTCTTCTTGATTCAGTGTGTACAGTTGACAGTAGTGTCTGGCTTTAATGTTAAATCATATAACCTAGCTTAATTATTTTTGATAATATATACTCAATTTTGATCAAATTGTTGATTCTAGGATTTATGTAATTTAGAACTGTCGAGGACAGACTATCATCTTATTATTTAACTTCAGATTTACTGTAACCTGCTGATAAATACGCTGTGCTTTTAAACTATGCAGATCTCCCGTAAATTGACTCATCACATGACAACTTTATTGTTCTTGGGATTTGGGCTGTGGTCTTTGTGGGATGCATTTAAAGAAGGGTAATTCTGGTCTTCATTCCTTCTATGCTGTCTTCTGCATGTACATTAATTCTCCTCTTAATGAAATGTGATTTTCTTGTAATGGGGTTTGATTCTGTTTCTCCTTATAGGGAAGCTGAAGAGTTGGCTGAAGTTGAAGCACAATTGGTTTGTATCATTTCCCCTTCACAATTTACCATGTCGAATGTCTTCTGAATTATCCATATGATGTGACTAGGATGCTGATATGAAAGCTAATGCTGGAACAACCAAGGAAAATAACAAGGTAACAGAAGAAAATAACAGCCTTTTACGCTCTTGACTGTGCAAATCTGTTATGTTATTTATTTTTATTACTGTCTCCTTCTCCCTTGCTATATATATATTTATGGGAAGGCTCACCTACATCACACTCTATACATCACGCCTAGTTCTAAGCCCTAAGAAATTTTTTTTTTCAAATTTTTTTTTTTCTCTTGAACATGGGTTGATTGGAAGGTTAACTTCAAGAGAAAAATAAAAATTTGAAAAAAAAAGTTTTTTAGGGCCTAGAGAACTAGGTGTGATGTATGGGTGATGTATAGAGTGTGATGTTGGTGAGCCTTCTCCTATATATATATATCTATATCTATATATATATTTATGATGCTGGAGTATAGGGACATGGGCGTCCTTTTTATCATTATTTTTATTTTGTTATTTTTTTTTAACCTTTTTATATCTTTAGTATAAATGGCCAAAGGGCCTATTTTGTAACATTTTTTGCCATTTTGATATTGAGAGACTAGAGAGAGAAATAAGAAACCTTTATTCATTTTCTATGTTGTTATTGTTGTGTAGATAATACGTCTTTTTTTTTTTACGCTTCCGCACATTTAATTACATCAAATTGTTATCAGTGCTTGGTTTGTTTTTGGATCTAGGATGATTATTGAAGATCGGGATTCGGGTTGGTGTCACCCAAGTAGTTCCAACGACTCAGCAGTGAACCGAGGCGGAAATAGTGATGGCTCCCCACTGGACCACCAACAGAGGCGGCAACCCAACTCGCACAACACCTTGGGTCATCCAGAACAGGTCGGATCAGACCCCAAAGCACGCAACACCACTGGAACCCTGCTTTACCTCATTTTCACGGTCGGAACAACCCTTCTGCCACTGAAGCCCACCCTGGTCAAGTCGCCGGCAAGGAAACCATAGGATATCATGCATTCACCTCTAAAAATCAATAAAAGCGAATCATTTCCAGCCCTAACCCAGTCGAACTCCACCCCAACCCAGAAAGGAATTCACTAGCAGTACTTGGGCTGGGCGGCTCTGTCGCCAACCTCTTTTCGGCCCCAGATTCATCCCGAAACCAAACAACCGCGCTCGATCAACCTACAAAATTTCCCCTAAATCCATTTTCATTCCAAGAAACCCTAATTTCTTGCCTAAATAATCCAAACCTTTCTCCTTCCAATCAAATTTCTTATCAGCACCCAAAAAAACCTAAACCAACAACCGAAGACACAAACCCTCAAGCCGATCCTATCTACAAGCGGTGTCCCTCATTGGGCATCCTCTCTATCCTTATCAGTGTACCTTTATCCACCGCCCAATCCATTTGCCGGCGTCGTGATTCTTTTTGCCGCACTCAGGCGAGGCTTGCAGATACTTCTAAAGCTTATATGCACGTTGTTATGATCACGACCTTAGTGGATCCTCAATCATCACCTCCTAGTGACGATACGTGGATCCGCACGAGTATTTTTTTTACTCGATGTATCACGAATGGGAGGCTATGCACGGTGATTAGACAGCGGGGCAAGTGATAACTTGGTGGCGCAGGAAATTGTGGATAAATTAAAGCTTCCCACCGAGGGCATTGACCACTCCGTGCTGCATTGGATGGTTGGGTAGTGGAGCCACACTTGTGACCCTAGCCAACAATGCCGAGTGGCTTTTTCTATTGGGGATGAGGTTTTATGCATCGTGGTGGATATGCGGGTATGCCACCTTCTTTTGGGGAGACCGTGACAATTTGATCATCGTAGCATGCATGACGGTCGAGCTAAGACCTATTCGTTTATGTATGAGGGGAGGAACTTTCTCCTCCGCCATGTGACCATTCCTGATGTCATGGCCCTCCGTCCTAGTAGTCTCACATAAGGAGTTAGTCACAGAAGACGCAGCGACATGGGTATGCTATGCTCTCATTAGTCCCATTATCACCCCGGAGGCGTCCGTTCCCCTATACGTCCAGAGTTTGTTTTTGTTGGATTCTTTTGCCGACGTATGTACGCCTTCAGATGATCTTCCTCCTTTCCGGGATATATAATATGCTATTGATTTTATCCTCGGGGCGCAAATCCCCAACCGCGTCCATTATCGCATGTCGCCCACGGAGCATGCAGAGTTGCAAAGACAGGTCACATAGTTATGTGACAAGGGCTATATTTGGGAGAGTGTCTCCTTGTGCAGTACCCGCCTTGTTAGCACAAAAAAAGGATGGGAGTTAGCGTATGTGTGTTGATAGTCGAGCTATTAACAAGATCACCGTGAAGTACAAGTTTCCCATCCCCAGATTAGAGGATATGCTAGACAAACTCTATGGTGCGAGGTTTTTCTCCAAGCTAGACTTGGAGAGCGGCTATCACTAAATTCGCATGAAACCATGAGATGAGTGGAAGTCTGCCTTCAAGGACGAGCTATATGAGTGGACGGTGATGCCTTTCGGCCTTTCCAATGCGTTATCTACCTTTATGAGAGTGATGACACAGATCTTGCGCCATTTCATGGGTAAATCTGTGGTGGCCTATATTGATGATATTCTGATTTAATCAGAGAAGGAGCACCTTGACCATGTGGCTTAGGTGTTGGAAGTTCTACGTGCTGAACGATTCTTCTTCACGTTGAAGAAGTGCGCTTTTTTATGGTACCATCGGCGACATTCTTGGGTTTTGTGGTTTTCGGTGAAGGCATCAAGATGGACGATGCTAAGGTTCAAGCGATAGTGGATTGACCCCCACCCACATTGGTATCCCGGGTCCGCAACTTTCATGGCATAGCCGGGTTTTATCGGCGCTTCATAGCCGGATTCAGCACTGTCATGGTGCCTATCACGGACTTGTAGGACTTGATGAGTGCTTTCTCTAATGCTGAGTTTCAGTGGACTCCAGAGGTGGATAAATCCTTCACGCGCGTCAAGGAGTTGATGACGCCGCCGTCGCCTATTTTAGCACTACCAGATTTCGATAAACTATTTGAGTTGTCTTGCGATGCTTGCAAGACAACTGTGGGTGAAAGCCGATCGTTTTCTTTAGTCAGAAGTTGACAGGAGCCGTTCTCAATTATTCGACATATGATCTCGAGTTTTATGTGGTTGTAAAGGCAGTGAAGTTTTGGTTGCCCTATCTCCTCCGTAAGGAGTTTGTCATCAAGTCCGATCATGAACCCCTATGTTTTCTACATAGTCAGCGGCGTGTTAGTGATAGGCACGCCAAGTGGACTGCCTACCTCCAGCGTTACACTTTTCATTTGCAATACAAGTCGAACAAGGAGAATAATGTGGTCGATACCCTTAGCAGGAGAGCGCATGCATTGGTGACTCTTAGGAGTCAGATGTTTGGGTTTGATGAAGTCCGTGATCTTTATTTGACTGATGTAGAGTTTGGACCGATCTTTACGGCTTGCCAGCAGGGCAATGGTTCTTCAGGTGAGTATCTATTACAGGATGGGTCCCTACATCGAGGGACGGCCTTATGTATTCCATCTTCTTCCTTGCGGGAGAAGATTATTTCTGAGATCCACAGGGGAGGATTGTCGTGCCATTTGGGACGAACACTTGCTCACGCGATGCTACGGGACCGATTTTGCTGGCCGACAATGAGGAGGGATGCCAACGCCTTCATTAAGCGTTGCTACACTTGCCAAACGGCCAAAGGCCAACATACCAATGCAGGTCTATATACTCCGTTGCCGATTCCTGAGAGACCATGGTAGGATGTTTTCATGGATTTTATCATGGGGATACCCCGTACATCTAGTGGCTATGATTCTATCCTTGTTGTAGTGGATAGGTTCTCCAAGATGTCGCACTTCATCTCTTGTACTCGCATGACATATGCGTCCCATGTCGCTTCATTATATTTTTGTGAGATCGTTCGTCTTCACGGAGTTTCACATAACATCACCTCCGACAGGGACGTACGATTTACAGCGCATTTTTGGCGTACACTTTGGCGACTTTTACGGACAGAGTTACAGTTCTCGATTGCGTTTCACCCCAGATGGTTGGCCAGACGGAGTGTGGGTGGCCTATTGAGATGCATGTCTTTTGAGCATCCCCATAGGTGGGACATAGTGATAGCATATGCTAAGTTCGCCTTCAACAACGCCGTCAACCGTTCTACCGGCCTTTCTCCGTTCCAGATTGTATTGGGACAGTCACCTACTATGCCCATAGACCTAGCCAAGCTTCCCCCGACGTTGCCTACATGCCCTTCAGCTGAGGAGTTTGTTGCTCGCCTGACCTCTATTCAGGCCGATGTGCGCGCTCGACTAAAGACCATGTATGCCTCTTAGAAGGAGGCCGTCGATGCGCACTGTCGCTTTGTTACCTTCCAACCAGGTGATTTACTCATGGTATACCTCTAGAAGGTGCGCCGCCAGGGCAAGGGTACCAAGCTTCTTGTGCTTCGATTTGGTCATTTTCCTATTATCCGAGCTTGTGGGCCGAATGCCTGTGAGGTTGATCTCGATGATTTTTGCATGCAGCGCATGCTTAACGTGGCGGACTTTTCTCCATTCCGAGGCACCCATACTCTGCCAATTCCCATTCCACCGACCACGGCCCAACTGGGCGATTATATCCGTCACTTAAATCGTTGGGTTGGCCGTCCCGAGGCCGACGATTCATGGATTACAGAGCCCCTACAACACATCGACCCTGATTACACGGAGTATATGGAGTCTTCTCAAGGGAGGGAGAGTGATGCAGGAGCATAGGGATATGGGCGTCCTTTTTATTTTGTTCTTTTATTTTAACCTTTTTATATTTTTAGTATAAATAGCCAAAGGACCCTATTTTGTAACACTTTTTGCCATTTTGATATTGAGAGACTAGAGAGAGAAATAAGAAACCCTTCTTCATTTTCCATATTGTTGTTGATGATGTTGTTGTTCTTGTGTAGATAATAATTCTTTTTTTTACACTTCCGCTCATTTAATTACATCAATATATATATAGGGAGAGGTTCAAAAGTGAACATAAAAGATGAACATTTTAATGAACCTAAACAAAAAATACCTAACAACCCATTAATTTTAATTCCTATGTTGTAATTGGTCCGCGCCAGCGGCAACGGACGCGCATGTGACACACACGCGTGTTTTTTAATATATACCCCTCGCCCCCCCCCCCCCCCCCCCCCCAAAAAAAAAAAACAAAAACAAAAAACAAATCTGCTGGGTTTTTTCTTTGGCTTTAATCATCAAATTCTTATGGAGTAATGAATGCTTTCTGGCTTACAGACCTAATATCATCTAAAAAATGAGCAATGATTTAGCTGTCCAAGGAGTTGGTCAACACTTGTAAACGTGCTAAATCTAGTTTCGTACAGTAAACAAGCTGTGATTAACTCATAAATCAACCGGTGCCATTCGTACAACCTTCCTCTATCAATGATTTAGCTGTATAAAAAAACGGGCTGGTAGGGGTGTAGGGTGGGTGTGTATATATTAAAAAACACGCGTGTGTGTCACACGCGTATCCGTTGCCGTTGGCGCGGACCAATGACAACAAAGGAATTAAAATTAATGGGTTATGTGTTTTTCGTTAATGTTTATTAAAATGTTCATCTTTTATATTCACTTTTGAACCTGTCCCTATATATATATATATACACACACATGCGCACACACAGACAAATAAATTGTGTGACATTTTTTTTTCCCTAAATGAAAAGTATTGATATTTTAACCGAAAATGTTAGTTGTAATCTGCTAAAAAAATAAAAATTTAAAGCATAAGCTGTTTGAGATCCGAAGAGCTATTTAAGTTCTACTCTTATTTTTACTTTTATTTTTTATTGTGTAAATTGGTTACTTCTAAATCAATTTGTTGTATTATGTCTAGATATTATTCCATGTTGTTGGGGTTAAGGTTGCGAGTTAGATTTATAGATCAAGTGACCGAAAAACATCTCTAAACAAAGTTCCCAAGAAATATAATATTTTTTCACGTATACTGTCATTGTTTCATTGCTCGTTTAAGTAAATCCACAAGCACAAACAAACAGAAACAGGCACAAAGATGTACGTAATTCAGTAACATTGGCCTTTTCTACCTTTATGGAAGAAAGGAGGGAGGAGAGATTTTATTAATCAAAATGTACTTGGCTGCTAGAGAATGCTAGCTGAGAGCCAAGCACTAGAGTTCCTTATAAGAATAGCCAATGACCTCTTAATTGACATCAGACCCTTATTTTTAATTACAAACGACCGAGTTACAATACAACTCTAATACACATGTTTTATTGCATTTCTGTAACTAGTCTCCTAACAGATGGGGCTTATCCTTGTTTGAGGTCTTTCCCACGTTGGATTGTGCATTCAGCTGATGTGTGTCCTTATCCGCTACGTGAATGTCAGGGTCGTCGTTGTCCTAGGATACGTCGGTCTTAGGCTGATCTCGTATCTATGCTGTTAAGGCTAGTGCCCTACTCATTTACCTCCTGCTATGATCGGGCTTGTATGCATGGGCAAATGATTCAATTGCTGATTTACCCTCCTTCAGTGTTTATCCCAAGGGTTTAGAAGAATGGCCAGAAGATAGATTACTAAAAAATTTAAACGCCTATGTAAGTTTTTTGTGGGTCTTACCTGGCTAGAGAAACAAAATTAATTGATGAAAAGCACATAAATTTAGCCATTAAGAATGCGACTAAATTCCTTCACATTAAACACAAGGACTCTGATTTTGGTAAAGTATTTCATGGATCGCACTTATTGATGATTCAAGCACATCTAAAAACTCATATTCACAGAGGTTTACTTCACTCCATTTAGAATGTTTTCAAGGGACCTTTCTCCAATTTTCTATTAATTAAAATAAATAATTACATAAATTGATAAGGGTTGATTGTATAAGACTGGGGGATTCTCACCTTTCCTCCAATCAAGGACAAGAGCCTCACCAATTCAGGTAAAGAGGTTTGATGGACTCCATTTAAGAGCATGAGATCACACCCCAAACATCCGAGCTGAACAAGGGATTATGCTAAGAAGTTTAATTTAGTACACGAGCGAAAGTGAAACAGAGATAGTTTGAAGGCTCAAGAGATGAGAATTTAATTAGCAACTATTTACTTTGGAAATACAACCTAAGATGTATTTCTGATTTGTATTGATTTGTTGAGGAAGGTTTTGTTACCGGAAATGTCAATTAAGATTTTAACTGGAACATATATGTAAATATAAAGCAACTTTAAATCTTTGTTGTAGCTAGGAACCCCCAATTTAGCCATTCCACGTGAAATATAAATGTATGCAAAAAAACAGTGTCTTTGAATCATGATTTCTGGGGAATGGGTTCAATATCTGATTTTGAGCAGACCATTGGAGGGGGAATCCACTTTTCAATCCCTGTTTCCAAATTTATAAAGACTTTGAACGATAAATCTTCCATGCCATCTTTGGCCTCCGTGCATAGCTTCTTGAATCTATTATTTAGAAGGAATTAGAATGATGTTGACACTTCTCACTTCCCTCATATATTTTATCGAGGGGATTCATTTATATCCGGGAGGGAATATAGTTGGAGCTAATCTTTGAATGGTGAGGGTCTCTCTCTTAATCCCCCCCCCCTCCTTTTTCCTTAGTTGATAATCCTTCTTCTTACTTTGCATTTTATAAAGGGATTTGGGCAGCTTGTATTTCCATAAAGTTCAGGTGTTTCCTTCAATGCACAAACCTCGAGGCACATTGAAGTGATCCTCAACTTGAAAAAAGAAACCAAAATTATACAAAAATATTAATTACTCCCCCCCCCCCCCAACATAAATAAATAAATAAATAAGACAAAAAATACAATAATGTAGCATAACTTAATAAATATAACCAATGCAATAAATAGTGTATTGTTATCACATCATCGCCAAGTAATCCTAAAGTCAACATTACCAACAACGAATGTGTGTTATAATTATGTAAAAGAATCATATGTATATCATTAGAATATATGTGTGAGTGTGTTCCTAAAAACAAAACAAAAACAACAACAGCCATACCTGAGAGGAACTCGCTTAAAATGAAAATATCAAACGAATTACTTCCGGTCTTTTTGTATGTTTAATTTTTAGGTTAATGCCTTCAAAATTATTTGACTTGCTGGCCACAAAGAAGACAAGGCTCCCCCCCAAAGAAAATTCATAGCTCAACGACTATGGTTGTTAGGAGAACGAAGACATGAGAAGAAAGAGATTTTTTTTTTTGCGCCTCAATTCCTCGCCTCACGCCTTACAACGAGCCTCTCCTTTGCCCTTGAGGCTCCTCAAGGCAAAATTTCCTTGCCTCCTCAAGAAGCCTTCAAGTGATTTTTAAACATTGGTTTTCATGGCTTGTGGTGCATGGAAAAATTAACACTTTGTGATATATTGCAAAGGAGGTCTTTCAAGTGCTTATCCCTTTCGTGGTGTCATCTTTTGCAAGGATAATGATGAGAACTGGAGTCATATACTCTTAATTCTTACCTTTCTGCACTTTTCTTTGGAATCAATTTTTTATGGAGGTGAATATCTTGGGTGCCTTATCTAGAAATGGGGTAGCCTTGATGCTGATAGACTTGGGATGCATTAAAGAGACATCTAAAGTTAAATGTGGAGTTGGCATTATTCTGTTCATGTTCTGGGCTGGTACAGAATGAGATAAATAATTGATTTTGTTAGAAAAAACAGAGAAAGAATGGTTGTGGGAAAACATTAAGTTCAGGGTATCTCTTTGGGCATCTTCTTTGAAACCTTTCAAGAAAGTTCCCTAGGTTTTATTGCAGATGAGCTGGGGATGCAAGCCAAAAACGCTTGATCTGCTGGGATTGGAACATTAATTTCTGACTAGAGTTCTGTCATACATGAGGTGATGGTCTATGCAGTCTGTTCATTTCAGATAGGGACTTCTTCCTTGCGGGGTTGTCTTCATTTTTCGAAATTATGGGTTACAGTGATCAGGTGATAAGGGGATGATGGTGGAGGCTGACTTCAGTCCTTTAATAGCAGGGTGAAAGGATATTTACTTTGTTGTATTTGCTTATGTTTTTCCTCGACTGCCGGTTCACTATTACTTTGTACTTCTCTGTACATTTTTTCTTCTTGTATTAATAAATTCCTTATTTTTCTGATAAAAAAACAGACATTTGAATTTGAACCAAATGCCTAGATGCAGAACGGAAAAATACCTACACGCAGAATGAAAAAATTGTCTGTTGTGGAACATGTGGCCATGTTGCATATTCAATAGGCTTGATAACCTTGCTGTGGTCTTGGGCTTGCTGTATATCTCATTTTTGTTTAAAGTGGGTTTGATTATCACGTTGGAAAACAATTGAACAGTTCATTTTTAAAAGTTAGTGGTCTGGTGAGACATTTATGAAATTCATATATTTGGGCGGTGGGTATAAATTTGAATATTTTGGAAAGCTGGAAAAGTAAGGGAGCATCTGACCAAACCACTCATCATTTTCCACTATTTTTCAAAGAAAATTAACTGTTTTTCAATCCTTTTCCAACTTTGTATGCAAGTGCATCCTTAGGGCGTTTGATTACAAACTTAGAAACTGATTGAAAATATAATTCATTTTAATGAGACTTTTAGTAAAGTGTGAAAAAATGTGAGTGCTTTGATCTTACTTTTGGTGCTTGCCACTAGAATCAATTCTTTGGGGTTTGGATAAGAAATGGTTTACATGGAAGATGATAGAACTATGGAACATTTCGAATATATATAACTATTGTTTTGATAGAATGTATTTAAAATCAAGCACCACAAAAGTAAAAATTGAACTACAATAAGTACTTTCCATGGAAAAGAAATCAACACCAATCAAATGGACCCGTAGTGATGTTTTGAACGACATATCTTGTGAGGTACTGCTCCTCCTAACTAAGATGGAATGATAACTCTAGCACCAGGGGAGAGCTATGAGTCGGTGCTTATATTCTTATTGTTAGAACCATGGATATAAAGATCTTCGTTGAAAGATTGAAATGCTACATTCCAAAGAAAAAGATTTAAAAATGACTATGTAGATCTTGTATCGAGTTTCCTAAA
Source organism: Sambucus nigra (assembly GCA_949130495.1). Lineage (NCBI taxonomy): Eukaryota > Viridiplantae > Streptophyta > Magnoliopsida > Dipsacales > Adoxaceae > Sambucus > Sambucus nigra. Next base: position 264,643,063 of record OX422209.1, on the reverse strand, counting down.
AGGTGAAGCACATGCTCAATTTTGGTGGCCCCCTGTCATTTTCATCACTTGTGATTACCATTGATCCAGTGAAAGTTGATATTGGATGTTTGTGGTTTTGCAAGATGCATTGAGTTTGGCGTATTATATTATCTGACCATATTATGATCTTACAGGCTGATTTGAAAAAGCAGAAGCGGCCATTTCTCACTCAATTCTTCTCGCCTATCTTTCTGAAGGTTCAAATTCCTATTAATTTTTTACTTGAAATAAATAACACCTACATGTATTTATTTATTATCTGATCAGAGATATCATGCCCACTCTACAGGCATTTTCTATTACTTTCTTTGGTGAATGGGGTGACAAGAGCCAGGTAGGCATATTTTATATCTGCATACTTCGTACAATCCTGTTGCTTCATCCTCAATCACTTTATATAACTACCTTTTCAGCTAGCTACCATTGGTTTGGCCGCTGACGAAAATCCATTTGGTGTTGTTCTTGGTGGAATCATGTAAGTTTACCTATCTGTTCCCTCCCCCAACCAATCACGCACCCACCCACAAACACATATACACATTCACACAAGCACAAAAACGGTGAAGAACACATCAAGAAGTGTAGTCCCCTGTATTTGGGATGAATTTGTTCTTCGGAGTTTTCGTTCAAATTTTTTGGGATTAAGTTTAAAAATTTATGCTAAACTATCAAGGTGATGTATTTTGAGTTGCTTAAGTATCTTACAGACCCGCGAAGCTATTGTATTGACTGCGAAGATAATTTACAAAACAACATGGCGATTAAAGTTTTAAAAATAAATTTAGAAAACATTTAGTTTTTAGTAAACCGCAGTTTTAGGGACCTAGCACTAATTTTCTTTATAATCTATTTTGGATGCTATTCTTTATGTTGGTATTGAGATAATTTCGTTCAATATTTGTTAGGAATAGTAATTGATGATGTCTTTTTGTCAGAGGACAAGCTTTGTGTACTACTGCTGCTGTTTTGGGAGGAAAGAGCTTGGCAACTCAGATATCTGAGAAGATAGTAAATAACAACACTTGTTTTTGCTTATTTGCTTTGTTATATCATGGATTATACATTATGGTCTTTGCTTCTATTTTCTTTGTATATAGAGCGTTTGTAACACTGATGTTATATTCACTCTGATGCAGATTGGACTCTCAGGTGGAATTCTTTTCATTGTTTTCGGAATTCAATCTTTCCTTGCGGTGGATTCATGATTCCTGCAACATTGCCGTTGGTTAGTAATATATGCCATCAATGCGTTCACGAGTCATATTTTTAGTATGCCATGGGCTGCATGGGTTTCTAATTCTAGCAATCTATCATAAGAACATATTTAATTAATATATTATTTGGACCCAATCCTCGCCGAAACTTGCAATGGCAAAAGTATCGAGGCATTTGGCTACCTCTCTTGTATGCGGTGCCGTTAAAGGCACCCATTTTTACGTTTGGCTACCTCTCTGGTATGCGGTGCTGTTAAAGGCACCCATTTTTATTTTCACCAACTCTACATAGTGCTTAAAAATAATTTGCACAATGTTTAAAAAACAGCAATGTTGTGTTAATGAGAAAAAGAATTGGTCGCCTGCAACAGTGGGCCCTGCGAACATTGGGGGGGTGGTGGTGGTGTTATTAACCTTTTATACTCTATATGTATCCTATGTTTGAAGTTATTATAGAGAATATTTCTGTCTCCATGACACCGATTTAGTTTTTACAATTATATTCGTTTCAATCTTACTTACCATTTTGTTTAGAGAGAGAGATTGGGATCTTTCGTCCACTTTAGTTAGAAACTTCTATTACAATTTGTATGTAGAAATGTTGATGCATAAATTTTCTATATTACACCTCAGCTGCATCATATATAAAGCCTATTAAAGAAAGTTCTTCCTGATTTTGCACTTCTACCATAGAATATATCTTGTTAAATGAGCTTTGAATATTACCTTAGTAGATACTAATTTCGAATATGAAGAAGACATTATAGGAGATGTTTGAATGTTTGTTTGTATTTATTCCTTTTGGTACTTAATAATTAGGAGACTAGGTCTTTTGGGGAAAATATAGTTACTGTAAATTATGTAAATTATGATATTCGTTTAATTTCCTTGGCGTGGAAACCACCTCTGCATATGCAGGGGTAAGGCTAGTACATCTAACCTTCAGTATTCTGCACAAGGCCCACTGGGTTTGCCCTTCTTTTTTTAAGGGATTTTTGGAAAAAGGTCCAATCTAACTCAAAGTGTATAAAAATAGTACACTCTACATAATTTTATAAATTTAGTCCCTGTACTAAAAACACCATGAAAAAAGACCAATATGCCATTTGACAATTCATACAAAAAAAACCCCATCAAATTTTTAAAAGTTCATAACTTCAAATCTACAAATTCAAAATTCAAAAAATTTATATATTTGAAATCTACTCGTTAAGATATGTCTTGCACCCATATTTGATATTTTTTTGACAAAAAAATAGAAATCGATAAATTTACAATTTCATTAGAACTTTCATTTTTTTCGGCGAAAAATCTTTAACTAAAACAAATGAAATTACCTGTTTTGTGTATTCCCAACTCTAAAAGCATCACACAAATAATTATTATTGTATTACAGGTCTAGATTTATAAACCTGAAAATCAGTCCCAAAAATTCAAATATAGAAAGGAACATGATCTTTACCTTAATTCTCTATTTTTTTTTAATTTCCTTGGCGTGTGTTTACATCATTTTTACTTGGACCTAATCCCATTGATTGAGACGCAATTATGACTTGTGTTGTAACTTCTTGTGGTTATGCAATCCCAAAGCATTAACAGAATTTTGAAATAATAGAGTGATAACTCCCAACTCCCCACGCCACCCTCATTGAACACACAAGCGTAAGTATAGACGCAAAGATACTGGATTTTCCTGCGTGTTTGTTTGACCCCTCTGTTGATTGCATGCAGAAAATGAAGGATGGGAACAAAATTACATTCTTACATTGGAGGAGTTCTTCCATTTGCCAACTCCAAGACTTTTATCATGAAGACCACTTGCGTATTCTCTTTAATCAGGAAGAGGAACCCATTCATTTAACCAAATATATAATGTATTTTACAGCAAGATTAGGGCAATTTCATATTGGTGGTGGTTGACATGGATAATGCACTGCTTTCGCCTCTGCTTGTACTTTTTCCTTAGATTCATAAAGCCTTTTTTTTAGATATCATCATCTTTTAACTTCATTTCTAGAATATCATGAAAATTGAGTTATATGCATTTTGCATAATCGTTTTGGTTACTTTGTCTGCAAAATTGGTAGAAAATATATTAAGCTCACCATAAATAAACCAACACAAGTCAAACATAAGTGAAGAAATATTAAGCCAAGTTTTTATAAAAATCAAGTTAATAAACCAACATAAGTCAGCAACACTAAATTTAAGTTAATATTGTATGGGTTTTTTCACTTAAACCCCCGTGCTAAAAAATGAAAGGAAAATGTAAAATTAACCCAATAGTTTGGATTCATTTTCAATTTTAGACCAGGTGTTTTAACAGTTGTGATATTAACTATGAATTTTTAATTTTAATGCAATCAACCCTGGCGTTACAATTCTGTTTGAAACATTAACAGAAATGGTGACATGGAGTCTTACATGGCAAAATTTTTATGCGGTCTAGTAGTTGATTGACAAATGTCATCATAGCTCCAATAAAATGAAAATAAAAAAAATTATCTCAGCTCCTCTCTCTCTCTCTCTCTCTCTCTCTATCCTAGTACAAAAAAAGAAGAGAAGAAAAGAAAAAAGAAACTCAGCCTCATTTAATCCCCGTCCTCCCCCACCTGACCCTGCCTGAATCTTGCCCTCTTTATAACTTCACAACCTTTAACCTCCCCCACCAACTGCTGCCAAAGCTTCCTCCTTGTGTCGCTGCCTTTCTCTGTCAACCCCTCCCTTCCCTCCCTGTGTCCTCCCCCATGAACCTCCTTAACTTTGCATCTCTCCCCCCCCCCCCCCCCCCCCCCCCCCCAACCCAAATGTGTATATACACAAATTGGTATATATATACACCTATCCGTGAATATACACGTGTGCTGTCATGAGATAGAGCGCCACTTCGTCTTATTCTTTTACCTCTAATGGTGGTAATTGAATAGGGTTTTTTCTTGATTGTATGCAAGTATCTACTTTGAAGGTTGCAATACTAGTATACGAAAATTAGGTTGAAAGATTTTTCAATAAATATTTTTTTGGTAAATTTTCAATGTATTACAATTAGTTTTAAAAATCAGGTTTTGTTGGTGGCAGGTGGTGGAGATCTTTTTTTTTTCGGTGGGGATCAGTAGTGTAGTGGTGGAGCTGATGTAGGTATTGTTTGTGGTGGTGGTAATGTAATGGTGGATGTATTTTTTTGGTGGTGAATTTTTTTATGGTGGTAGAAGTGTGGTGGTGGAGGTATTATTTTGGTGGCAATGGCAGTGTAACGGTGGAGGTATTTTTGGTTGCGATAAAAACAATGTAGTGGTAGAGGTATTTTTGGTGACGATATATCTTTGGTGTGGTGGACTTGGAGGTGGTGGGAGAGAGATGCAAAATTATATTAATGGGGCTTTAACGGTGTAGTACTTGGACTGACAATTTTGGACAAAAAAATCAGGCCAACAAATTTTAAACGATTAGGTCCAACATATAATAAATACCCCGAAATTAAAACAAACACGCACTATTCAGAAATCGAAGCGCCAAAAACACTGTATTCTCTCTTGAATCAAAACCTTAATCGTACCATCTCTTCGATCAAAACCCAAAAACGAATCTATTTCTCAATCAAATTTTGGTCAACAACAACATATAAATACTCCTGATCGAAGCTCTAAAACCCTAACTCTCTTCGATCAAAACCTTAGCTCTCTTCGATCAAACCCTAATCGTTGAAGTTCTACATTTTACATTCTAAATCAAATTCTTCCAAACAACACTAACAAGTATGTATACATTCTCTTATCACCTTTTTGTCCTTGTGTATTTTGTATTCTCATATGTATAAATTTGTGGACACATGGACTGATGAAATCACATTCTTCTTTTTCATGATATGTATTTCATCATATATTTGTTTCCCTCATTTTAATTGCAAAACACACTTTTTTCATCTTAGATATATGTATTTCATCATTGTACTTTTCCTCCTATATACATCATTTATCGAGGATTTATCAAGGACTAGGAATATATACATGATTGAAATATGTACATGTACAAGTCCTGTGTTGCGCGTACTATGTGTATTTTGCGTGTACTATCAAAAAGTACACGCAAAATACACAGAGGACACGCACATTGAAATTGAATTTCTCAATTCATTATGCGTGTACTTTTATATTTTATACGTGTACTCTATAGAATATGTACATGTACAAGCCCTGTGTTGCGTGTACTATGTGTATTTTACGTGTACTTTTTAAAAGTACACGCAAAATACATAGAGTACACGCACATTGAAATTGAATTTCTTAATTCATTATGCGTGTACTTTTATGTTTTATACGTGTACTCTATAAAATATTTATTTCAAATCCATATTTGATCAATCCTATGTTATTTTGGTCCGCGCCAGCGGCATTTGAATGATATTCCATGAGTTTTTAAGAAGTATTTTTATTTTGTTAATATTTAGGAGTGTTTTTTCTCCAATAGCCAGCTGCATTTGAATGATATGTTATTAGCTAATAATCAGTTTTATTGCGTGTACTTTTTCATTTTTTGCGTGTATTTTGTTGAAAGTACACGCAAAAAATTCAGAAAGTACACGCACATTAAAATTCAATTTGTTCAATCCAATATCCATGTACTAATGTGTATTATGAGTGTACTATTTTGTATTGTTGTGTTACTGTTTAGGAATCATACGATCAAGCATGTCCAACTACAAAACTGCTGCTTGCATGTTCGAAGATCTTAACAATACAAAACCTTTCACATTGACAGTGAATAGTACTAATGATGACGAAATTCATTTTCTCCTTCGCATCAATGATAGAGCTAAAAGGTTACTTGATTTCTACTACTACTATGAACACATTTACTGCACTTTTGATGTGCATTAGCTTCAAGTAACTGAATCGAAAGCGAAGGATTTAGCAAAACGAATTGAGCAGTATTGCTTAAGGGGTTTTGATAATGTTGGAGCTTTTAGCATTCAGCTATTGTATCACTTCTTTACTGAATATGTTAGGAGTAGAGAATCTTGGTTTTTGACTTGTCGAACAACCTCTGTTAGGTATTACCATGAAACTGACGATATATATTATCGCCTTTAGCATGTATTTTTGTGAGAATATTTCATGTACTTTTGTTAAATACGCTTGTGTTTTATTGTTTTAGTCTATGTTTTATTCTAATTCACATGTATTTTATTTTTTGTACATATCATTATAGGTTAGTAATTTAAATTTTGTTTATAGATCAATATAATGGGGATGAAGATGAAGGCAAGAAGAGGAAATAAACAAAAAAAGAGCAGTTCTGATGATACTTCTTCATCCAGTTCCAGTTCCAGTTCTAGTGTGGCATTGAAAGCTAAACGTCCTGCAGAGAAGAATGACCAATATCGGTCAAATATTGTTAGCGTTCTCCATGATTTGCATCAGATTAAAGATAAAATAAACAATAGCCATATTGAACTTCTTAAGAAGACTCCATTTTGGTAGCTTTTCAATGCCTACTACAGTGAGAAAGTAGTAGAAGTGAACCACAAGAAGACGGATAAAAATATTTTATCAATTATCGAGCTGTACAATACGGAAACCAAAAGTTTCCGTATGAAGAGTAGGATTCCAATAATGCCAATAGATATAAGTGAAATATTTGGCATACCCCTGGTTGAGGGTTTAAAATCAATAGAACTGAAAAAGGGACCGAATACTGCTAAAAAATCTGGATTACAAGCACGATACTTCGCAAAAAGATTAGGAAAATCAGAAATATTGAATGGTTTGAAGAAATCAGTTGAATTGGAGACAGATGAAGGAATTGCTGATTTTGTTAAAATTACGTGTCTCCACTTCTTGAATACATTGTTTTTCTCCAACTCAAACTTCACCCTTGGAGAATTTTGGTTGAAATACATCGACGATATTGAGGAAATGAATAAGTATGATTGGGCATCTGCTGTGCATAAGTTTCTCATACATTCACTTGACAAATCAGCAAGTTCAAAACCTAGCACAGTTCATGGATGTGTCATTTTCCTATTGGTGAGCAAAAAAATATCATGATATTTTAAAATTTACATACCAATACTCACGTGTATTTTGAAAATACACGTGATATTTTCACATGTATTTTGAAAATACACGTGATATTTTCACGCGTATTTTGAAAATATACGTATATTTTTGCGAGTATTTTTAAAATACACTTGATATTCCTGATATTTTAAAATTTACATACCAATACTTACCTGTACTTTGAAAATATTACGTGTATTTTCAAAATACATGTGATATTTTCTCTTGTTCTTTCAAAATACACTTGATATTTAACGTCTATTTTGAAAATACACGTCTTATATCACGTGTATTTTGAAAATACACGTCTTAATCACGTGTATTTTGAAAATACACGTCTTATATCACGTGAAAGTACACTTGTATTTTACAAAGTACACGTGTACTATGTTTTGTAAATATAAACAGTGTACTCTCAAAATACTCTTGTTATATTTTCTGTCAATTTTATAAATGTACTTTGGAAAGTACGCATGAACTTATATTGACAAAGTACACGTTAAATTTGTAAAAATCACTTGTACTTTCAATATACAATTGTAAAATTTGTAAAGTACACGTTTAATTTTGCGTGTATTTTGAACAAATCTCTTGTACTTCCCATTATGAATCCCTAGGTAATACAAGTATTAAATTCATTTTGTTTTTTGTATGATCACAGTATTGGGCATGTGAGAAATTTGAAATTATTTCTCCTGTTGAAGAATATAAAGAAAATACTCCAAAATTCCTGAAGTGGAAGTTGTCGTCTTTGAAACAATGGTTTGTGAAGAATGACATCGCAACAACAACTTTGAAGCAGGCTACAAATAAACCAGCTTGTAAAGACTGTCCTGTACAAAAGGAATCTCAGTTTGAAGGGCCAAGTTACTATTTGAACATATCTACAGAAAGTCCTATACATACTGATTCATCATAAAAAAAAGTTGCTGAAGATATTAATGACAATGAGTTTTCACATGGTTGGAATATTCCCCTTAAAAACATTGTGACTACAAAGAAAAAGAAGGGAAAAGATCAACCAAATGTTAATTTGGAGGAAGAAATTGCTGTTTTGAAAAGGGAATTGTTGGAAAAAAATAACCAACTATCTAAAGTAGCTGAAGACATTAATGGTGCACTTGAGAAGGTGACCTCTTTGGAGGTGGAGAGTGCCATTTTGAATGTATAGTTGTAGGTAGATCGTGATTCACTTTTTGAAGTCCATGAGGAAATGAAGAAGTTAAAGGTGGAGAATTCCAACCTTTTGAAGGAAAAAGAGTTATTAAATAAGTTATAGGTAGAAAATGCCCAACTAGTTGAGTTAAACAATTCTTTAAAAGAAAATCTTGATCAAGTCACAATGAGTGACTCAAATAGAATTAAAGAATTGGATGAATCATTGAAAAACAGGCAGAATCAACACGAATTTTGGAACAAAAGAATGGATATCTGTCTCTGAGTAATGAAGATCTCAAAAAAAGTATGATGATACATTGCAACAATGGAAAGATGCTGACATAGAAAAGATGACATTGAGGCAGAATCTTGAGGAGTCGGAATTGAAAAGAACTCAACAGGTACTTTTGAATGCAGAGTACACGCAGTTTTCCTAAAGTACACACAATTTTTCTAAAGTACACGCAGTTTTTCCAAAGTACACGCAGTTTTCCCAAAGTACACGCAGTTTTTCCAAAGTACACGCAGTTTTATTTCATAGTATTTTTAATGCAGTTTTATTTGATATTAGAAATAATGCAGAGTACATGCATTATTTTATTAAAAATAATGCAGTTTTATTCCAGTATTCCTTATAATGTAATATTTTTTTTTGTATAACAGGAAAATAATAATAAAATCCTTAATGACGAAATTTCGGAGTTGAAGAAAATGCTTGAAGAATCAGAATTGAAAAAAACTGACCAGGTATTTATAAAATACAATAGATATATAGTACACGCTTTACTTTCTAAATTTTATTATAAATTTTATGTATATTATAAATTTTATAAAGTACACGTATTTTATAATACACGCGTGTATATTATAAAATACAGGCATGTATTAAAATACACGCGTGTACTTTATAAAATACACGTAAGAGAAAATGAATCATTGTTTCAAAAAATGCTTACAATCTAACATCCCTTGTTAAATATATTAGAAAAACATTAATAAACAACTCATGGACGAAATTTCGAGTTTGAAGATTGAACTAGCCTCAAAGAAAGTTCAGGGCACCCCCAAAATATCCAAAACAAAAGGACCTCTTACTAAAGGTCAGAAGACAAGAAAAGCTGACAGCGAAACCGAAAATCACGAACTAATTAAGAAACAAAAAGAGTCAAAGTTGAGAAAAGGTCGTCTAACAATAGCTGAACAAATGAAGGAAACTCACTTCAAGCTTGAAGCAATCGAAGTATATATATATCTCGATGAAGCTTCGAAGAAAAAGATTGAAGAGTTTATTCAAAAGGCTGAGCCAGGGTAAAGTTTATTGTTTTATGATTTATCACTTCGCTAATTTATATTTTTTTTGGTGCAAAAGAATAAGGTTATTATTATTATACAATTTTTATTGATTATATAAAATGCAGGGAATTTATTTTCCAAGGGCTGGTTTCGTATGTCCCATGGGAAGATTTAGTTGAAGTCCTCAACAATCAAGAAATTTCAAGCCAAGTATGTAGTCCAAATAATAGACATCCATTAAATTTATACATTATTATTTCCTCACCATTTTGTTGTGACAACCCGCGATCCGAGATAAGGGGTGGCCAGCCCAATACTCAAACGTAATAGAAATCATGGATGGATATCATCCTCAGCATCAACAAAAATAAACTGAGTATACGGGAAAACCAGACAAAAAGTCAGAAAACGGGTTGCCAAAAAGTTTAGAAATTTAAAACTAGTTAAGAAAATTAAATTAAACAACCCATTCTGACAAGCAAGTGGAATTCCACAAGAATATATATAATACATCTAACTCGAATATAGACAAAAGGACCGAATAGGCTGTCGGTCCACAGCTACATAGAACACAGTACAACAGTTTAATATCTTACTTAATACATTCATTAAACAAGTACAAAAGTTTGGGCCACACGCCCGATGAAAAGACCCGATCATATCTAGAATACCAAAATGGAGGCATCTAAAACAACGTCCTGTAATATCCACAAAATCTTACAGCCCGTCAAAGTAACTGGAATGGAAACATCAAAACGGGGGCCCTTGTGGGGGAGCACCTGAGCGGATACAATCATATGCACAACAAGGAAAAATAAACCGGTCAGGGTCGGGTTCTATATGATCACCAGAAGAAATAAAAAGCATGATATGAATGAACAGTTATGCATGAATGATAAGGATGATAATATGGCATGTTATCTAGCATGTTAAGCCTACATTACGATTTAAGGCAATTTAACTATTTATGAAATTTAAATCATTTACACAAGAGAATAAAATTAAATAAGTTTAATTGAAAACCTTTCCTCATTTATCCAATTTCCATTTCTCTTTACATTCCTTAATAGGAATAAAACCATTTATTTGGTTTAATCAAGAAGATATAATTTCCCTTCATTTATTAACTTCCATAGTTAATTATCTTTTCATTCCTTAATAGGAATACCATTAGTATCAAGTGCTCTTTATGGCACATAAATTCAATCACATGCTCTTTATGGCACGTATCCATGCTCTTTATGGCATATATCCATCAAGTCCCACTTGATGCAGAAAAGTTATATTCTTATACATATAACGATTCTAAGACCGCCCCTCCGAGTTTCCCCACTGGGCGCCCCCCTAAATGACCATCATCTTCCAGGGGCCTATCAAAAAGGCAGCCTGGGATCATAACGCAACGTTGAGAAGCGGCCATATGCCTGCGGGAGAGTCAGGACCACACCCGGAATCCCCTCACCAGCGCAGAAAACATATAAAAACCCCGCATATGGCCTAGGACTATATCCACCCTGCATTCATTAGCCAGGGGGCATCACCAAGCGCGCGAACTTCCCTTATGATGTCTTTTAGAGAGGTGTGTTTAAGTAAATTAACATTTAACATTTTAAATCTCATTTTCATTTTCAATTACCATACCAAAATTCCATTTCCATTATCCATGTGTTTGGTTCTTTTTATTCGAACCTATCATTATTAAACAACTGGGTTCATTTTAGTTGAACCAATCATCTTTAACACAGTTTGGGTTCATTTTAGTTGAACCTATTATCTTTAAACAACTGGGTTCATATTATTTGAACCTATTCCCGTGGAATATTATCATTGAAATTACTCAAATTACAAGTCCCGACTAAATCTACAAATGATCATCATGATCCTACAATTCCCAAAGTTCATATAACTTCGATAACCCCTAAAGTCTCCAAGCATGGGCATTTAACTCCCTAACTTCTAAAAATTTCAATAAAAGAAGTAATGACTTAGCATTACCTTAAACCTTCCCGGAATAAACCCCAGATGACCCAATTCTTGTCTAGGGTGGAGACCAAACTCAATTACTACTCTAGGACTCTAAGTTTACTTCTTTCAAGAAGGTTCCTAGGTCCTAAGCCTAAAGAGAGAGGTAAAAATTTAAATAAATAACTCAAAACTGCAGGAACCGAATCGATTCGCCCTGAAAGCGAATCGATTCGGAAGACAAAACCAACATTCTGCATAAGCCGAATCGATTCGGCCTTAACCCGAATCGATTCGGCCTTAACCCGAATCGATTCGGGTACACAGACCTGAGAAACTGCTTCTATGCGAATCGATTCGCCCCTGCGAAAATGCCAAGTTTGTCTATGGAGTCCTAAACTCCAAATTTTCTTCCAAACCCAAAACCAACCAAACCAAGCTCATATAATGGAACTAAAACTCCATAAATACACCCAACTACCATCATTTGCAACATTTATCATCCAAATCAATTTCCAAGGGTTAATACCCAAAAATCCAACAAAACCCTAAAATGATTAAACACAACAAATTCATACCTATCACAACTAATTATTCTCCTTAAATCATATAATAGCAAGTAGATAACTTGCCTTGAGGTAGGAAAATCAGATTTGAGGAAGATGCAAGCAAGATCCAAGCTCCAATCTCTCTTTTCTCCAAAGCTCTCTTCCTCTCTCTACTCTCTCTAGGGCTCAATTGTGTAAAATGGAAGAATATAAATGGGGTTGGGAAAATAAAACGTGGATTAAGTCTAAGAAGCCCACTAAAGTGATCAATACGCGATATAATAAATCGCAACTACACATTTAAGCTATGACCAGTCAAAAGTTTTCGAAATTCCAAAATGCAATATGGCACTTATTTTGACTATCTCGTACCTACCGGGACTAACTACACCCTCCAAATTATCATTTGGAAATTTTATAACTCATTTTTAGTTCCGGTTTCTCATTAAACCAAAATGTTATTTTAATTCTTATGACACAACAAGTCACCATATGGATATTTTTACCTACTCATCAGGTAATCATACAACATTTCAGTAAATATTAACCTTTTTCATATTAAATTAATATTTACTCAACATCCATCATTTTATAATTAATTACTACACATAGTAAATAGGTATAAAATAAGCTATCAAAAGAGAGAGTTGTTACATACTCCCCTCCTTATGAGGGAATTTTGCCCCCAAAATTCAAGCATACCTCACAAGAAGAAATGCGAATACTTTTCCCGCATGTCATCCTCGCGATCCCATATCGATCCCTCGACACTATGATGATTACATTACACTCTAACCAAGGTACTACCTGCGGTTTCAATCGCCACTCTCCACGCTCTAAAATAGCAACCGACTACATCTCATAAGAACCGTCAAGTTGCATCTACTTCTAAAGAAATGTGCCTAAGGGCACCTATCACATCTCTTGTACTACTTTACATGAAAGATACAGAACACGTCATGAACTTGCTACAAAATTTTTTGGTAAAGCAAGTTAATAGGTTACCGGACCCACCTTAACATATATAGGAAAGGTCCAACGTAACGCAGTGTAAGTTTTCCTTCTACTCAAAATGCTTAATGCCCTTCATAGGCGATACTCCCACCAACACTTGGTCCACCGACCTCAATATCCACATGCCTTCTCCCCACATCGACTTAGATCTTTCGTCAATCTTGGTTATACGAATGCGATTTCGAATGAGCTCAATTTTCGAAGAAGTATCTCAGATCATTTCAGGTCCGAGAGACTTATCATCTCGCACCTCTAACCAACAAGCGGGAGACCATACAAGGATTTTTAAAGCACCATCACGATAGTGAATCGATACAAATCATTATAAGCGAATTCAAATAGTGGGAGAAACTATTCCCGACTACTCTTGAAGTCAAGCACGCACATAAGGAGCATATCCTCCAACATGTGGTTTGACCTTTTTGGTTTGGTCGTCTGTGGAGGATGATAAGAAGTGCTTAACCACAATTTGATTCCCATGGCTTATTGGAAACTTGCCACAAGTGGGAAATGAAAATCTTGTCTCAGTCGGAAACTATAATCAAAGGCACCCCATGCAGTCCAACCAACCCTTCATGTCCGGCCACCAATACTGGCGGCGCACAACTTGACACATAAGTCGTTACCCTGATGCACTACAACCTTAGAAACACGAGATTCCTCCATATCTGCCCTTCTTAAGTCCTTCTCATCTGGGACAAAAATCTCCTGTGGAAACACACCCCGCCCTCGGAGTCAATAGAGCAGGATACTGTTCCCTCAATCAACAGCTTGTGTATGTGGCTTTAACCACCCGTGTCTCTCATACGACATCTTGCAACAAAAATGTTGCTCGCACGAAGGATTAAATTCTGCCCAGGAAGTAGTACTTCCCTTACCTATATAGCGGTCACCCCCACGATGAATTTTGATTCAAGCATGGGATAATACTTCCCACGAGTTTAAACTTATGAGGTGCATAAACAATAGGTCAATGCTTCAGTATTATTACTTCCCATTCTGGCAGAGACTTGTTAACGGAATTCACCATCGAGCTTACAACATGGGCTTAGGAGTGAGAATCAATTCACCCTTTTCTTTCCGACAGCTGAGTTGCCAACGTAACATTCTAACTACGAGAGGCCTCATCTCCTTCGGCTTTATCTACCAAACCTCTCGAAATCTCCCACTTCCCATTACTAGGGAACCAATCCCTCTTAGAGTTAACACAATTTATTCGTGGTCTACTCCCGACAACCCTCCTAAACTAACGTCACATAAACTAAAGGACTTATGTCCAAACAATCCTAAGGTCTACCTACCTATATCCTATCTAATTCGTATACACATAATACTAAGTATATCCCTAGTGCCCAAGACCTTTCTCAACTCCCGGCATTTGCTCAGTTTTGTGATTGGGACGTCTCGCCGAAGCGAAATCCAAATAAGGAACCCTCCCGTTACACTACTACCTCGTGTTGTCGGTCATCAGGATAAACAGGTCTAAGACACATGTTCGGGACCGAAAAGATTCTACTTATATACATTACCATTTAAATAACTGAAGATTTAACAAATCAAACATTCACTTTTCATAAAGCCTTATAATTATATACCCCACAACATATATATACCTTTTTAAATAGCCTTCTTATCAAGGCATAACCCGAAGTCTTAATTCGACTTCGCATCCCAGTCTCCCTTACATCGTTCGGAGGAGAGACTGTATACAGTGCTTCTATTTCGCACTTTAATATCCATTAATCACTCTTCTACGTGAATTTTGGCTAAACCTTTCAACCAACAAAATAATATAAATAAAATGAAATTAACTAAAAGAAGCAAGAACAAAATCTCTCCACTTCCAACGTCATTGAGGTTCACGTGTGGAGCGTCCCGCAAAAGCGGAATACAAACAAGGAACCCCTCCTATACGCTACTACTCAACTTTGTCGGTCGTGGGGATAAGGCATACCAATCACATACAATGCAAACAAGCACTCAATCACACCAACCCAATAATACAACAAGTAATAAAAACCTCCTACTTACCTCAACCACCTCTATAAAATCTCAACCTGTATCCAGGAGAGACATTGTAGAATAACTAGTTCAGTCCTGAAACTAGAAATAAGATAGCCTCACAATCTATTTGCTTGCTATCACCCCAATCAACCCAAGATATCTTTACTTGTATAGTACCCATCATACAAGTAGTACATAATATACATAGTAGTTAAAGGAAAACATAACATCACTCACTTTATAACGAGTGAAGGAAAATATGAAACTTCCCTACCACGGAAGTCATATAATTACTCTATCTATGATATTGTCAATATTACCACAAGCTCGAGGTACGCACCCGAATCTTTCATAGATTCGATACTACAAAATCTTATCCTAAGGAATACACCACCAACTAATAAGGTGGAATTCTCGCCAACATAATTGCCAATCAGTCCGGGTTCATACCAATGATTCTCAGACTCCATATTCGAGTCTTATATGATCTAACATTACTTCCATCAATTCCCCAACTAGGCGCTTTATCTTTGCCCTTATTCTCCAATCAACATGATGAAGATGCGTGGTTCTTCCACGTCATAACCATTGTTTCGCCCCTAGCTGCCAAACAATTGTCCACGTAGTCCCTCTTACTTTCTCAATAAAAGAGAACATGCATCTCGACCTCCTCTTCCTCAGTTCAATGAAACCTCTCCAGGTGGATGCCCACCAATAGGGTTTCATGAACACTGTTCCTTCAGAAGTGTTAACGACACTTATTCTGGAGCCTATCATTCCATCAAAGGACTCTTCCTTCCTTATGCTAACTTTATTTTGGTGCACGGCCTCCCTAACCGTACAACTCTTTATTCACATGTCGGTTTCTGACCGAACCTCGCGTGAACATTTGAGGATCCACCTTCTCCTCCTTTCAGTTGTCCCAGATAAACTTTCTATAGAATGTATCTATCGGGTTCCTCCTTGGGCAAAACTTTCTGCTCCCAGAAAAATGATGACTACGTTCCCACCATTTCAACACTACTCCTACGGGTGAAGGATTTTCCTCCATCCTACTTCTGGGCACTTTTCCACTTTAGTTTAACATCGCTTGAAATCTCAAGCTTAGTACCACCCTCTTACTTCTAGTGGTACATGGAAAACTAGATTTACAGTAATTAGTAGTCACAGTAGCAAAATATGAAAATGCTACAAAAGGGGAGCGACTTCCAAAGCGGTCCTCATCCCCGACCACAAATTACAGTTCCTCCTAATTCCATCAAATGACGCCTTCACCACAACCTCCCCTGGCGCCCTTCTTCAATCAACCTACTATTCTCACACGCACGTACAACATATTCTATGAGTTCTACCTCATGGCAGAAGAACGAAATCTCACTAGAGAAATCAACGATCTTAATCCTAAGGCTCTATGTCAAATCAAAAGCAACGCTGAAAACGTAAAGCGTTCACACAGATTCCTAAGGACTCTAGAACCTGATGCTCTGATACCATCTGTGACAACCCGCGATCCGAGATAAGGGGTGGCCAACCCGATACTCAAAAGTAACAGGAATCATGGATGGATATCATCCTCAGCATCAACAAAAATAAACTGAGTATACGGGAAAACCACCCAAAAAGTCAGAAAACGGGTTGCCAAAAAGTTTAGAAATTTAAAACCAGTTAAGAAAATTAAATTAAACAACCCATTCTGACAAGCAAGTGGAATTCCACAAGAATATATATAATACATCTAACATGAATATACACAAAAGGGCCGAACAGGATGTCGGTCCACAGCTACATAGAAAACTGTACAACAGTTTAATATCTTACTTAATACATTCATTAAACAAGTACAAAAGTTTGGGCCACACGCCCGATGAAAAGACCCGATCATATCTAGAATATAAAAATGGAGGCGTCTAAAACAACGTCATGTAATATCCACAAAATCTTACAGCCCATCAAAGTAACTGGAATGGAAACATCAAAACGGGGGCCCTTGTGGGGGAGCACCTGAGCGAATACAATCATATGCACAACAAGGAAAAATAAACCGGTCAGGGCCGGGTTCTATATGATCACCAGAAGAAATAAAAAGCATGATATGAATGAACAGTTATGCATGAATGATAAGGATGATAATATGGCATGTTATCTAGCATGTTAAGCCTACATTACGATTTAAGGCAATTTAACTATTTATGAAATTTAAATCATTTACACAAGAGAATAAAAGTAAATAAGTTTAATTGAAAACCTTTCCTCATTTATCCAATTTCCATTTCCCTTTACATTCCTTAATAGGAATAAAACCATTTATTTGGTTTAATCAAGAAGATATAATTTCCCTTCATTTATTAACTTCCATAGTTAATTATCTTTCCATTCCTTAATAGGAATACCATTAGTATCAAGTGCTCTTTATGGCACATATCCATGCTCTTTATGTCATATATCCATCAAGTCCCACTTGATGCAGAAAATTTATATTCTTATACATATAACGATTCTAAGACCGCCCCTCCGAGTTTCCCCACTGGGCGCCCCCCTAAATGACCATCATCTTCCAGGGGCCTATAAAAAAGGCAGCCTGGGATCATAACGCAACGTCGGGAAGCGGCCATATGCCTGTGGGAGAGTCAGGACCACACCCGGAATCCCCTCTCCAGCGCAGAAAACATATAAAACCCCTGCATATGGCCTAAGACTATATCCACCCTGCATTCATTAGCCAGGGGGCATCACCAAGAGCGCGAACTTCCCTTATGATGTCATTTAGAGAGGTGTGTTTAAGTAAATTAACATTTACCATTTTAAATCTCATTTTCATTTTCAATTACCATACCAAAATTCCATTTCCATTATCCATGTGTTTGGTTCTTTTAATTCGAACCTATCATTATTAAACAACTGGGTTCATTTTAGTTGAACCAATCATCTTTAACACAGTTTGGGTTCATTTTAGTTGAACCTATCTTCTTTAAACAACTGGGTTCATATTATTTGAACCTATTCCCGTTGAATATTATCATTGAAATTCCTCAAATTACAAGTCCCGACTAAATCTCCAAATGATCATCATGATCCTACAATTCCCAAAGTACATATAACTTCGATAACCCCTAAAGTCTCCAAGCATGGGCATTTGACTCCCTAACTTCTAAAAATTTCAATAAAAGAAGTAATGCCTTAGCATTACTTTAAACCTTCCCGGAATAAACCCCAGATGACCCAATTCTTGTCTAGGGTGGCGACCAAACTCAATTACTACTCTAGGAATCTAAGTTTAATTTTTTCAATAAGGTTCCTATGTCCTAAGACTAAAGAGAAATGTAAAAATTTAAATAAGAAAATAACTCAAAACTGCAGGAACCAAATCGATTCTCCCTACCGAATCGATTCGCCCTGAAAGCGAATCGGTTCGAAAGACAAAACCAACATTCTTCATAAGCCGAATCGATTCGGCCTTAACCCAAATAGATTTGGGTACACAAACCTGAGAAACTGCTTCGATGCGAATCGATTCGCCCCTGCGAAAATGCCAAGTTTGGCTATGGAGTCCTAAACTCCAAATTTTCTCCCAAACCCAAAACTAACCAAACCAAGCTCATATAATGGAACTAAAACTCCATAAATACACCCAACTACCATCATTTGCAACATTTATAGTCCAAATCAATTTCCAAGGGTTAATATCCAAAAATCCAACAAAACCCTAAAATGATTAAACACAACAAATTCATAACTATCACAACTAATTATTCTTCTTAAATCATATAATAGCTAGTAGATAACTTTCCTTGAGGTAGGAAAATCATATTTGAGGAAGATGCAAGCAAGATCCAAACTCCAATCTCTCTTTTCTCCAAAGTTCTCTTCCTCTCTCTACTCTCTCTAGGGCTCAATTGTGTGAAATGGAAGAATAGAAATGGGGTTGGGAAAATAAAACGTGGCTTAAGTCTAAGAAGCCCACTAAAGTGATCAATACGCGATATAATAAATCGCAACTACACATTTAAGCTATGACCAGTCAAAAGTGCCCGAAATGCCAAAATGCAATATGACACTTATTTTGACTATCTCGTACCTACCGGGACTAACTACACCCTCCAAATTATCATTTGGAAATTTTATAACTCATTTTTAGTTCCGGTTTCTCATTAAACCAAAATATCATTTTAATTCTTATGACACAACAAGTCATCACATGGATATTTTTACCTACTCATTAGGTAATCATACAACATTTTAGTAAATATTAACCTTTTTCATATTAAATTAATATTTACTCAACATCCATCATTTTATAATTAATTACTACACATAGTAAATAAGTATACAATAAGCTATCAAAAGAGAGGGTTGTTACATTTATATTGTGTGAAACAAATAATACTTGCCTTTAGTGAAGTATTGCGGTTAAAATTGTCAGAGGAAGGGCTCTCCTACTCACACACTTTTTATAATTATTGTTGGGTAAGTACAATTAAACCAAAAGTTTTGAGAAACAAAATTTCAATTTTTTTTATTAACACAATGTCTATAATTTTTATTCAGATAGAAGCTTGTAGCACAAATGAAGTCAATAAGAAGGGGGAGTTATACAAAGATTTTTTTGAATACTTACGCACTTGTAATAATTTGTTCATTGTACTAAGACATAGTGTATGACATTTCACATTACTTGTGATATACAAAAAATAAAATAAAGTGGTCCACATGGATTCCCTTCGACCGAATGACAAGGAAAAAAACACAATATTCTTCGATGACACAAAAAAATTGGTTAGTGCCTAAACTTAATTAGTATTGTTACTTGTACTTATATTATACACGTGTATAATATAATGCGTGTACTTTGTATTAGTTGCACATAATTACCCAGATTATCAAAGTACACCCATCATATTTTAAAATACACGTGAAATGAACCAATACAAATTACGTGTACTTTAATATTATGCGTGTACTTTTAACTCTTTAGGCAAAATACACGCATCATATTTTAAAATACACGTGATAGATAAAAATAAAATATGCATGTACTCTAATGTTATGCGTGTACTTTTAACTCATCAGGCAAAGTACACGCATCGTATTTTAAAATACACATGATATGAAAAAATAAAATATGCGTGTACTTTAATATTATGCGTGTACTTTTAACTCATTAGGCAAAGTACACGCATCATATTTTAAAATACATGTGATATAAAAAAATAAAATATGCGTGTACTTTAATATTATGCGTGTACTTTTCACTCTTTAATCTTCATATACTCTTTTATTTGTATACACTAAATATTTGTCTTCTTAACAGTTTTTTGTCTTCCAAAAAATACTGTGCCTTGAAGACTGAAGCAGAAACAATGAAAAACAATGGTTTCAAAATTCAGAGGAAGTTTGATGAAGGTACACCAAATGAGTTTACATTGGATGATGATCCATTGAAAGAGCAAGAAAAAAGGACAGTAGATTTCTTACTGGAAAGTGATCTCAAATTTGACCTAATAAGAGATATTGAATGCCCTAAACAATATAATGGGTAAGAAAAACTTCATTTCTAAAAATGACTAATTTGTATCTTTTCAAAAAATT
Organism: Sambucus nigra; assembly: GCA_949130495.1. Lineage (NCBI taxonomy): Eukaryota > Viridiplantae > Streptophyta > Magnoliopsida > Dipsacales > Adoxaceae > Sambucus > Sambucus nigra. The sequence continues at coordinate 264,622,204 of OX422209.1, read as the reverse complement.
TCATCACATCATACTAATTTGTATATTTATTTTATTTTAATTTCAAGGTTGACTCTGGGGTGTTCTGCATGTACTACATTGAACAAATAAGCAGAAACAAGGAAATACAAATTTTTTTTCAAGGCCCTGACATGCTAAAACAAAGAGCATATGTACTCGGGGAAATTCTTCTATCAAAATATTTCTTCCCTCGAAAGGAGAAAAAACTTCTATAAATTGTGATTCAAATTCAAAACATATTTGTAATTTGTTTTGTGTTATATTGGTTATTGTTTACAATATTTATTACACCAAAATGGTTTTTTTCCGCTGGCGCGAACCCCAATCCACGTAAGGTTTAGACAAACAATGCCTCTGAGTGTTATGAAACAATGTACAAGCAGTTTTCATGAAAATACAAGTGATAATTACTAAGTACACCAATGAATTCTTCAAAGTACACGCATTTTTACTAAAGTACACGCACTGGTTAATATAATAATTTTTTATTATTTTAATTGAAAACTACTTTGAAGAATTCATTAAGGACACAATAACCAAAATCAATTTATTAAGCTCAACTACTCACTTCCCAACTACTTCTGGTCAAGAAAATAAATAGCTTTAACTTTTCCTATAATAGAGTAATATTTGTTCCTTTCTTAACCATTACATCTAGGGTAAAGATAACATAATGGCTATTCCAGCAGAAAACTTGCGAGAAACTCTTGAGAGAGATGAAAGAAATAAAAAAAATAAGGCAAATTGAGGAAAATATTTCTTCATATGAAACTGCCTTTGAGCAGTTTCAAACATATGTGAGGGAAGGCTATTCTGAACTTCCACCCAATCCCATAGATTTATTTGATGTAGATGAGGACCCTCCTCAAACACATGAAGACCTCATGTCTTTCTATACACAAGAAGTTCCCATGAAAATCGCAAAGCTGAAGGAGAATAAGGCTCCCCATGAAGGCCTTGTAGCTGTCATAGAAGAAGAAATTCGATATTGGTCGAATTTAATTGACTCTCTTCCTGACACCCTGGATGCCTTTGACAAACATCCCTAATAGAAGCCTTCTTTAGTTTTTCAGCTTTCTTTATTTGAAAAAAATTGTACTTTATTTTTTTATTTTTAATAAATTTTTTATTTCTTTCATGAATGTGTTCTCAGTTATGTCATACACCAAATATAGTAAAGTACACGTGAACCCTTATAAAAATGATCACGTGTATTGTAAAAAATTTAAACATTAATATCATTTAATGTAAAAAAATTATATAAATGTACTCTATATATCACGTGTACTCTATATATTACACGTGTACTTTATAAAGTACACGCATAGTCTATAAAGTACACGCCTATTGAAATACTTGTATAATAATGCGTGTACTCAAGATATTGATCCAAAACATTATATAAATGCGTGTACTCTATATATTACACGTGTACTTTATAAAGTACACACATAGTCTATAAAGTACACGCTTATTGAAGTACTTGTATAATAATGCCGCTGGCGTGGACCATAATACCCATAGGAGTTTAAGAATATGAGTGACCCAAATGTCTTTTATAAAGTACAAGCACATTGTAATGTCCAAAATCATTTTTCAAATAGTACATGCATTTATATACGTCAAAATGATAAAATTACATACAGAATACATAAAGTACACGTATATTGAATTAGAATTTTGTCATATCAATATGCGTGTACTTTGCAAAAATATACATGTACACTTATATTTAAATGCGTGTACTTTAATTATCAATGCGTGTACTTCATAAAGTACACGCACATTTCATCAAGTACACGCATATTATATTTATATTATGTGTGTACTTCATGCATGTACATTACTAAAGTACATGGATGCTTTTATAAAGTACACACATATTGAACTGACCAAATCCAGTTTTAAATGCGTGTACTTTATTAATATACGTGTACTTAATAAAGTACATGCATATTTCATCAAGGACATGAATTGATAAAATTTCTTTGGACATCAAAATACGCGTGTACTGTACATAGCATGCGTATACAAAGGTAAAGTACACGTGAACACAAGGAAAAATGATCATGTATGTTTTATGAAAAATATGTGTACAACAACACAAAAAACAAACTAAAGAATAAGACTTAAAAATAAATTACATTCATTTATGTGAAACAAATGGTTTATTAATTAATTTATTCAATCAAATGGTTAAAATGAATGAATTCAACAATTTTAAAAATAGTCAAATGGGTTCCTTACAAGTAGACCTGTAATGACCCGTTTTACTACACCTCGAGCAAGTAACTTCCCTTACTGTGATCTCACCAGAAGACTTTATTCTCTTATTTCTTGGCCTGCCTGTCGGTCTCTTAGTCATTGGTGGAAGGACAGATGGATTTTCAGGAATAGGAATATTTAAGGAAATCAAATCAGGAAGAGGAACTATAGGTATCGAGTATGATTTTCTGTAGAAAGATACTTTATAGTACTCCTTAATATAATGATAGATACTGGTCCCTTTCCTCTGCAAAACACAAATAGCATGAGAACATGGAAAACATATAATCTACCAACTCTTACAAGAACAAGTCCTTTCTCCTAAGTCAATTGTTGCTCGCATTTCTGAATGAACTTCAAATACATTTTGACTTGAGCGACTAATAGTCTAATGTTGGCTTCTATTCTAATTTTCATTCAGTAACTTTTGAAAAAAAGGACATAGCTCATTTGTCCAAGTGTCAGACTCAACAAGTTTGTTTGCATTGAAATTCATAATCTTCACTCTCAATTTATCAAGTATATTCATTACTGGTAAATGCCTTTCCTCCAATATCCATGAATTGAATGACTCCCCAACACTAGATGCCATGTCACCATACCATTTACCAGGGAAATATGCACAGGACCGATTCTCGGGAGGCAAACTATCAATGAAATCGGCAATAGCAACTCCTCCTTCCTTCTTCAATGCTTTAATATTCTTGTGAAATACATCTACTGAGACAGCATATACACAAGACAAAAAATCTTTAACAATTTTCTTTCGAAATCCAACACAATTCTCACGAATTTTCTTTTTTATATTCCCTTGTAAATGATGTATACAGTAGGAATGTGCAGACAACGGGAAGATCCTCGAAACAACTTCAAGTAGTCCATTGTTTCGATCTGATATAAATGTTATGTTTCGATATTGCTCAACTACTGCACTATGCAAATTAACAAGAAACCACATCCAGTTATCTTCAGTTTCGGAATCAACAACAACATATGCAACAGGAAAAAGTCCTGAAATATAAAAATATATCAAAATTAAAATAAATAACATATCCATGTACAACACTTTGTATATTGATGTTGCTGGCGTAAACCCTAAAACACATGGGAAATGTATTATGTATTTAATTTAAATTGTTTGTAAATAACAAGACAAAACATAAAAATGTACCGTATACATGATAAAGATAAAAAGACATGCACGTTTACTTTCCAATCTTTTGCTTGGCTTTATTATTAACAAGACTAACATCAACATACACGCATAAAAATGTAAAGTACAGGTGAACTAAACAAAAACATTCAAAGGTACTTTACATTTTTAACATGTACTTTGCTTTATTATTTCTAAATAACAACACCTATCATCAAAGTACACGAATAAAAATGAAAAGTACAAGTGAAATTAAGAAAAACATTCACGTGTACTTGACATGTAAAATGCGTGTACTTTAGTTTGTATTCAACATAACATTATCATTAAAGTACATGCATAAAAATGAAAAGTACACGTGAAATTAACAAAAACATTCACGTGTACTTTACATGTAAAATGCGTGTACTTTACTTAGTATTACACATAAAATCATCAACATCAAAGTACATGCATAAAAATAAAAAGTACACGTGAAATTAATAAAAACATTCATGTGCACTTGACATGCACTATGCGTGTACTTTACTTAGTATTACACATAATAAGACATATCATGAAAATACACGCAGAAAAATGAAAAGTACACGTGAACTAAAACAAAGACCTTCAAAGGTATTTTATATTTTTATGCTTGTATTTTAATGATATGGAATGGAACAAACAAAATTTCAATGCAATACACAAAATAAAATATTTACAATTAATTTACCATTGTTCCCATTCCTTGCAGTAGCTGATAGTATTGTTCCACGATAACGGCTCTTCAAAAAGGCACCATCAAGAAATAAAACAGGTCTGTAGTATTGAAATCCATAAATACATCCTCTAAACATTACAAATATTCTCTTGAATTTTTTACTCTCATGTTCCACGTTAAGGATGCAATGCAACCCAGGATTATACTGCAATAGAAGCTCACGATAATTATTCATTAATGCATAAGAAACCTTTTCATCACCATGTATATCAACAGCAGCCATATCTTTCGAACGCCATGCATGTTGATAAGCTATATCAAGACCATAATTCTTCTTCATATCTCTAATTACATCAATTGGTCTCAATAGCGGGTTATCTCTAAGATCACCAGCTACCAATGTTGAAAACAACTTGGAGGCTATCATTTTGGCTGACGGACTTCGAAAGACACCTCTACATGTATGATCATTATTCATTGCACGTATGTAAAAGTATCCCTTTATTGTAGATAATGAAGCATGAATTCTCCACATGCAATTCTCAGTAGTCTTTTTAGAGCATTCAGCCGTCACTCGAGTTTTATCATTCTTCAAATACATATACTTGAACCCAACCTCAACGGCATACTTTCGTAATTTATCCCAAAATTTCGATACACCTCCTTCAAAACACTGCTGCTCATGACTTATATAAGTCTTTCAATCATTCGAAAGATAGACTTTCGACTTACTTGGCTCCACACCTTCAAGATAAAAGTCATTTTTAATGCAACTATTAAAATCATTTTTAGTGCCTGATGATAAAGAATCTAACCTCTGTGTATTTGTATCACCACTGTCAACCCTCTCAGAACTTGTATTACTGCAGTCAACCCCTTCAAAAATTCGATTAGAGCATTCAACCCGTTCACGACATGTATTACATGGAAATGGTAATGAATCAATGACATATATCCAAATGAAATTAGCTTTCACTATCAATTGGGACCGTAACATACAACAAACATCGTTGTCACAAACCAACATGAATCGACATTCATCACCAAATGAATACCTCAATGAAAAACTCCTACTTCTCAAATTAGTAAACCTAATAAACCACTCATTGCATATGAAATCTAATGAGCTATCTTCAAATATTTCAATACAAGCCATATTATCCAAATAACAACACCTTGCTATTACACTGCTTACCATAATGTCCTGCAGTAAAACAGAGACGAAAAATATTTACTTCAAGGTCAACAATTCTAAAAATGTGTGCAATAATTTAATGCATAAAATATCAAAATATTTATTTATAATTAATATAAAATTACAGGCACTTTTTAAAAACCTATACATGAAGCAATAAAGCACACACATATTTTCAAAAAATCAATCACGTGTACTTTATAAACACTGCGTGTACTTTGAAAACTAATATCGAACTGGTTATTTCCGCTGGCGCGGACCTATATCAATAAGTGATTCAATACCAAATCAAAATCAAGGACTCTTAAAATTAGAATGAAACATCAATAATATTGATTTAGCACATTCAACTAACAATTACAAATATTTATAAATATAACTTATTTATGAAGAATCTAAACATAAATGCATAAAAAACACAAAATAAAAACATATACATATATAACATATAAAAAGCTATTCAGTCACATGAATGAATATTACAATGAGTCTCTTTAATCTAAACAAAAGACATATACTTATTGTAATCGATCGAAAATAGAAAAACCAACTACTGATAAAGATAAACTTACAAATGATAGAGCCAAGTGATACAGGTAAAATCGATTAAGAATACTGTAATCGATTATAGGACAGACGATCAAAGCATAGATTGATGTTATTTTCGATTTCAGAGAATAGTCGTTAATTGCAGAGAAAACTCCAATAGCCGATTAGGTTTATGATTTTTTTAAATAGGGGGTATTTATATGTTGGACCTAATCGTTTAAAATTTGGTTCACCGTTTTTTTTGTCCAAAATTGTTAGTCCAAGGACTAGACCGTAAAAACCTATATATTAATTAATTTGTTGTTAATGTAATTAATTTTATCTCAATTTTACTACAATTTAAATGGTAATATATTTCAATTAATTTTGATGTGTTGTTTATTGGTGTTGTTATTTGATTTGAATATGTTCTTTAGGTATGTTCTTTGATCTGAATGTGTTGTTATTCAAAACTGGCCCAACGTCCACCCTTTGTCTTCTTTATCGGAGAAAATTTTATTTTAGGAACTTGAAACACCTTTTTTTGTTTGGGTTTTTTGATTGGAAATCCGTTAGATTGGGATGGAAGGAAATTGAAAGAGAATTTCTTCTTGGTAATTGTTAAATGTAACACCCCCTATTTTCATATGTATTGGGTGGCCAAGCCTCAATATTGAAGGCATTTGACGTCAAATAATTTATATCATTCTTAACATCAATGATAAATAAATTAATGAAATCAATCATCCACAACAACAATATAAACGATGCGAATAAATTGAGATAATAAAAAAGTGTCTCCCAATGAATAATAACTCAACAATATCCACAATATTGAATGTCTCAATTGAAAGAGTACAAAACTTTGGAACCCACTATAAGCCCATAAATAATCTCTGAATGAATTAATAAATATCTAAGAGTCTAATACAAATGAAGTGTTGAATGAAAATAAAATCATACACTAAGGATAAATAGCTGAATGATTAGTTGAATGCAAGGTTGACTGCTCAGCCCTGCTATCCCGACTTTTCCACACGTGAAAAGATTTTTAAGAAGATAAAACGGGTTAGACCCCATAATTTTCAAGAAATTGCTTACGTTATCTGAAAAGTCTTAAATGAGACTCATTTACATCTCATGTGCAATCTCACCCGCACTTACATCCAAAATACCTTACCCCACATTTCCTACGGCATATCCTAGATAAATGTCCAACTACACTAGACATTACAACCACATGCAAATCCTAGTCCCAAAACTAACAAGTAAGCTAAATAATATCACTTTAAGGTTACAACATAGTATTATAACTCTATCTATGCACGAAGAGCAACAAACACATATTCAACCTCATACCAAATAAGTAAAAATATCACCGTAATAATAGTAACACAATTCAAATCCCCACATGGATATATCCATCATTGGACCAACTACACGTATATAAGTATCACATTAAGGCTCGAACCTTCGGGGATCTCTCTCGTGCCTATATCGGGGTCAATCCGAAGGAATTCCCACTCCTAACTTATTGCAAAACATCCACGCATAAAGAAAATGGGAAATCATTATACCGTCGCGCCATCATGTAATCATATACTAAGATTACATGACAGATCAAGCATCCTCTATCTCCCTCTTACAAGACGGTTGACCAACATCCACTTATGATCAGGATATGGACATATACATAACTTGTGCAATCCGCCTGGGTGGTAATACTCGGTCCCGCGAAATAATCTCATTAAATCTCCACCTATAGATTCCCCACGAATACACATACACCCATGTTATGTCCACAGCTAGAACACAAATCATATAATTTACCAATACATATAAATGAAACTGGTACACCATCCTAATCGTACATATGAGGTTATACATCCCTGAACTACCTCAACCAAATTATATATATTCCTCTTCATAAAACCATATAAAGTCGATTAACTATATCCAAATTTAAATCTCTATGGAAGCTCGTATTCAAACAAGAGGGATCTCGTTTGAATGATCTCTCGTTGGAACCAGAGTTACCCTCATTCGAGTGATAGACCAATCATCCATTCCCACCATACCCAAAACAATGATGTGATATTAAACTTGCTCTAAAATTTGTTTTCTCAATTTTCCTCTTGCCAGATCGTAACCAAAGGTTGTGCTAATTTATAATTAGTCCCAAAACAACCCAAATACTATTTCCAAGGGATACTAAACATGTTTTTAGCAACAAAGATTTATTTGCGAGGTTAAATATATCATTATAAGGGCCTAGTCATCAAATTCAACATGTTCTTTTTATGGGTTCAACTTAATTTCAATTTTAATCATTAAAACATATTTAAATCACCAAAGATCAATACTAAACATGTTGTTCATCATGATAAATCATTCCTACAACAAATATCATCAATTATAATCATTTAACAATAACAAATTCTATGATTATGCATGAGATCTCAACCTAACATGTGACTAATCCAAAATTAGTATAACATAAGAACCGATCGTAAATAAGTTACAAGTAATAAATACATAGTAAAGAAAATTATTTCTTGCCTAAATATGGAAGATGAAGTCTCTTGATTGAATTCTCATGGTTATCCTCTAGTTTTCCCAAACTCTCCTTATTTTATTCTCCCAAAATCTCTTCTCCGGCATAGGTTTTGTGTTATGTTTTAGGTTTTGAATTATGTTTTAGTTGAGAGATAAATGAGGGTTAAGTCTTTATTTAAACCCTTAATCTCACAAGTCTCCCACGGACCCAATTTAGGACATATAAATGAGCCCAAAACACTATTCATATTCTTTTAAAACTTAGTCTAAATGAGTACATACCCTTGGGGGACAAATCGATATGCTATAAGTACCACTTTAGGGTTCGTATCCCCCATAGCTCAATCCGAAGATACTAACTTACAACATAAATATAGATTATCATGTTATTATTAATTTATGAGTCATACACATATAATTTAACTTTTTTCATATTAAATTAATTACAATACACAAATTAAATGTCACAATAATTCACACAATTATCATGCACATACAACTATCATGCATACAAGCAATAATAGTTCAAATTAAATAATCAACAATTATATAAAAATACGAGGTATTACATTAAATAAATCAGGTATATATATTGTTTCTAAAAATATAACTCTCCATGGAAGGGAAAGAGCCGCTGGTGATAAACATTGTCCTCACAATATTCCATTTGCCGTTGTCCCCACGATACTATGATTGTCGATGCAGGGTCTTTATTGTGGCAATTGGAATAATGCAAGAACAATTATTATACATGATTGTCTGGATCGACCACCACCGTCTTAATATGAGAAATACATATTAGGGATCTTAAGTATTTTATCCCATTTTTAAAGATTCATTTATGATCACTCTCATGTTTTTTATTGTTGGTCCTATTGTAACAATTATGGGGCAAGTGTCATTCTTGGCGAAAAGGAAAATGGGCAGTTACAGAACGATTAAATGCATAATATGTATGTTTTTTTTTGGATTTAGTCTCATTTTCAAAGATTTGTTGGGAGCCCAACAAATCTTTGAAAATGAGACTAAATCCAAAAAAAAAAAACATACATATTATGCATTTTTATCCCATGCAACGATGAATTTGAATTAAACGTTTGAAGATGGTCTAAATCGGGACCATAAGCGAAATCCACTATTTTATAAAATTATAATTTTTAACTATTGACCATTTTTCATTTATATAGTATTTATTTACAACACTATCTTATGCGTGCAATATTGTTGCCCCATTTTTGTTATTTAATTGGCCTTATTTGTTTTACAAAAATCGGAGTGTAGAAGAGTAAATTTGAAAATATGGCGATGTAGTGAGATATCCTAGATATCTAACAAATAATGAAGAGAAATAGACGTTGAACCAATTGTTTATAGAAAATTAAAATTTGTCTCTAAAGCGTTAAACCAAATATCCAAACAGTAATCTTTATTTCATCACAAAAGTATTGATGAATTAATTATAAATATTATATGCTTTGGTGGATAAAACTCTAATTGAGTAAGAGTTGAGGGGAAGTGTTTAATAACTGTGATAAAATATGTTTTACTCAAACATTATAATTAAACAAATAAGCGAGAAGTTGTATAAAAAAGTTGGACTTTGATTATTCATTCAAGACCATCATACGTCTTATCAAGTGAACATGAGGCATTTTATAAATAAATCTGAACATTCAAAAATTCATCAGACATCCGATGAGTATGAGTGTCCAAGTTGGTTATTGGGTGCAGTTATAAATCCAGGCACCTCAGGTTCAAAACTTGATAATAACATCTTGTATCCAGGCACCAAGGAGAAAATGAAAACTCCAGATCATTAGGCCCAATGTGGATGTCGATCTGGACCGTATTCGAGCACTAGACTGAAATCGTGTTTTATGTGATAGTTTTAGTTATGGATTTATTATTAAAATAAAATCTGCTTTTTCTATTTTAATGTGAATCATGTATGTACATAATGTTTGCATTATTTTATATATTTCTAATGTCTTATTCTGCTTAGTAGGTGTTTTGGTGTGTAGAGTATAGTTTACACACAGAGGATCCTATCACTAGTTTTTATGGAATATAAGTTTTATCATTCACAGTCTTAAATACAACTAGACACACCATCAGTAGGGCTGTAGCACATTATTTTAGTAGGTCTATCTTGATTACGAAAAATAATATAGTTTCAACTTATTAGGCCAGTATACTTTGTGTGCATTGAATGGGATCACTTTGAGGTCTTTATCTTTATACTAATTTTATAAGACAATGTACACCTCATAATTATGAGGTTTACTTATGGCTCTTAATTTTGATATGATTGATGGACACATGCACGAGTTATTTTATTGCTTTGACCTATTGGGTGATATTCATTATTGGATCAATAATCTTGATTGACTGGGTAATGGTGATTAATGTACGACAAAAGTCTTTTATGGATGGAATCTACGTCTCGGTATAGAGACCGATGATACCCCCTTGAGATACTTATAATTTTTATATGTGTCAAACCATAGAAGTGATTTATGTTAATCGGGTACTACAAATAAGTTAAGCTGAATCACTCAAGGAATTAGAGAAGTTAATCAAATAAATTATCAATAATTTATTTTAGTAACGAGTATTTGTAACCTTAACGTGGGTACAATTAAGTAATTAATAATAAAGAGCTCGAAATATAATTTTGAGTTAAGGAGTGGAGTTGCAATTATAATTATGTAGTGGTATTAATTATAATTAATGGTCGGGGATTAGAATATAGGTTGGATTAGGTTTTTTCAAGATCATTAAAAGCCACATCCTTATCTCTCCACAGGGTCCCAACCGTAACCTATATATATATATGCACCTAAGGCTCCTTTTTCCTTAAGCAAACTGTCACTCTTGAGACTCGAAAACCTTAATTCGGATTTATAAAAAAGAGAGTCAACAAAGAGAAGAATAGAGAAGATAGGTGGTCACGAAGGAAGAGCCCACACTCTTCTCATGACTATTCATATCGAGTCTATGTTCTAGATCAACCACCATTACATACTATTCGTGCTGAGACGAGATCTAACCAAAGATATCTCGAAGGTAAACCTTAATTACAACTTGTAGGATTTTATGTATATGTAGTTTTTTTTTATAGTTCAATTTATACACATATATAACAAACCCTTGCACTATCGCTACAGTAAATCGATCCAAGGGATTAGTCTGGTGCGCAAAAGCTGGTTTAGAACACCCTTGTCAAATAAAAAAAAATCGTAAATCTAATGAAACTAAACTTTGTTAGTGTTGTAACTTCAACGACCAAGTTTTTGAAATCCTTAGAGCATTCCCGATGCGATGGGCAAAAGGCTATATTTGCGATATAAATTTTCCAACGTACTACGTAAATGGATAAAAATAGGGGTTGGTATAATATCGGGTGAATGAATAAACCAACCCCTTAATTTTTAGCACATAAATTGATATAAAAAGCATCAAAATGACGTCCTAAATATCACCGCATTTTCCCGTGGAACATAGTGTTCCGTTTGAGAATAGTATTTTTATTTTAAGATGGAACACTCTATTTCGTTTGAAATTTTATATAATTTAATATAATTTCGTCCTCAGATTTTGAAATCTCATCCAGAAAACATCTGTCAGCGTGAGATTGTTGGCTAAAATAACCCATTTTTTTTTATTATTTTAACATACCAACCGTCATATTTGCAGTAAGCGTTGGGAATGCTCTTAAAAATACGATTTCTCTCCATAAAGTTTCTTCACCCAAGAAATATAAACACTTTACAAACTCTCAACTCTTGATCAATATCAAAACATCCTCAAAACATGTATTGATTGAATAATCAAAGGAGTCATGTTTGAAAAATTAAATGTGGGGTTTCATCATCAATTTCTCTCAAGTAAAATTGGACCGACGACTTTGGACAACCTCTAATGTGAGGCTTAATGTACATCTTGTAAGCATACTAGATCATTATTATTTAAAACTTCTCATCATTGTTCTTGTAAAGATGATCTCGTATTATAGCTTGTTTTTTTTGTGCTTCAGTCCTTAAAAGCATACACAAGTGAGGATTTAATTTAACTCACTTGGGGCTTGTTTTTTTTCATAATTATTAGAAGATAGGTTTATTATTTCACATTATCAAACCAAGACTTATTGAATTGATGGTATACATAGGCAATGTTGCCAAACCATTTATGTTGGAATTTATGATTTTTAATGGTTTAACAAAATATTATTTTGGTAAATTTTGAGGTCGTTTTAATATGGGACCCACATGTCTTTAGAGACAGTTTCGAGTTGTAATGTGTTTTACTCCGGGAGGAGTGAAAAGTCATAAGTTGATGAATTAGAAATCATTATTCAAAGTACCCACTTTAAATATGGAATTTGGTTGTAGTGTTGTGTAATTTGTTTTTGATAAGTAAAGTGTTGTGTAAAAATCAAAGTCCCACATAGATAAAATATGATAAATGGGTACACGACATCATAACCTATTTTGGAAAAGGGAGGATAAAGAGTTGGGGTATCCTAACTCCTTGAAAGAAGGAAGACCTACATGAGCTTGGATTGAATTTCAAGTCCACGCGTGCCGCTCTCTTGCTTGCCCAGACCCGACCCGATTAGGTTCGGGCGTGGGCTTTGGGTTTGCTTAAGTATTAACTTTTTAGTCCAAATTTTATTGGGTCTTTTATTATTTTTAGAGTCATTTTTTTGGTGTGTATTTTATTTATTTCTTGCCAAATTTTAATTTTGATTTTTAATAATTTTTTTGTCCAATTGTTGCGACATTTATGGACAGTTTTAATTGTATCTAAACACTATTTTAGTTTTTATAAAATAGTGGTTTTGCATTAATTTTTCAATTGATATTTCCAGATAATTTTTTCTGTCCTAGTCTGTCCATTTTGTGTCCATAAATAAAGAGATCTCTTTCATTGTTAGTTCGCATGTTAGTTGTAATTTGGAGTACTACTATTACAAGTGTTGATTATTGTATCCCGAGAAATAATTGTTGTTGAGTCTGTGAAGCACTATTTAGAGAAAAATATCATCTTAAGGACAAAGTGTTGAACACTTGACTCAATCATATTTATGTTCATTTTGTACTTGTAAGTTTATGTTTATTTAGATGTATTATATATTTATAATTTAGGTTTTATTCTCCAATTAATCCACTTCAAACCTCATTTTACACTTTCTCTGTTCTTTATCTCGTTTTATATTATACTTGCTTGTGATTGAGGTAATAGTGTGTCAAATGGGTAATTTTAAAATTAAAAATTATCGTTAATCTAATCACGCGACCGATGATATATGATGATTTAAATTTATATGACTATAAGTAAATGTGCAATAAAAGAGAAAACGGGCACAAGAAAGAAGGGAGACAACGATTTACGTGGTATAACCCCGAAATAAGGCACATGTCCATGACAGAGTGGATTTCCATTATCAATGAGTCCATGTGTCCATTACAATACAACATTTGGTCTCTTTTTCTCAAAGTTTGCAAAACTCTATCCACCTCTCTTTCAATTTTATTTTTACAGAGTAACGATACATTAAGTTTTCATCCTCTTTAAGGGTTAATGGGTTGCATATGAGGGTATTTATAGGAAGATCGAGATTGCAACCAAATGACTCATATGGGTATGGAAAATTCACCCGATCCGTCGAATTTTCTACCCCGTCTCGGCACTAATGGGGCAAGTTTGAGAATGGTTTTAATGAATTTGGAAAGGTTTTGGATGTAAAAAAATCAAACCAACTCGAGTTCGGGGAAGGATACATATTTGGGCAAAAATATATATTTTTTATGAGAAATTTCTTTAGATAAATGTATACATACCACTTAGATTTTCCCCATTCCTAATCTTATAAGTTTGTAATCATGGTGATGTACATGCGCATTATTGTAGATATATAAAAATATGAGTTCATTAATTTATATAAGTTTAATAAATGAGTCGAATGGGGTGGGTTCTAGTTATAGTTATCAATTCGGGGCGAGTTCGAGTTTTAAAAATAGAAACTTATGGCGGATTTGGGGTGGGGAGAAGTGGGTTTAATGCTTTCTGAAATTGGTTGAGATTTATCAAACGCGTTTCAAACTTGACCCATTATGCCTCACGCATTCCTTCCCATATGGGATAGTTAATATGCACTCAGGGATGAACCCAAGATTTAATTTTAGTGAGGTCGGGGACTTTAGAAAGAAATAATTTTCTCAACATCATATATATTCATCACCAATCATCCTTGAACATTAGAATAAAAATATAAATTTTCATAATATTTGCATAACATAGAAAACTTAATACTAATATGGGGTTTAGTTGTTTACTTTTATAATGATTATATTTTTTTTCTATCAATTTATAGTTTTATCATTTGCTTAAGCTTTAAAATTTAACTTGTGGTGGCGGGGTGAAGCACAACGTGGATGTGGTCTTGCTTAGGATAAATTAAATTTAATAGATTTTGAGTCACTACACCAAATTCTGCGAATAGTCACGGCAGGGGGGTCACGGATTTGGTCCGTGACCAGCTGGTCATGGCCCAAAGTCATGACCATGTACAACAGAGGCGTGAGCAGTTCCATGACAAAGTTTGGTCATGGAAGTACTTGGAGTTGGTCAGGGCCTTGAGCCCAGACCAATGTGGGTCATAACCCTGATCCTTGACCATGGCGTGACCATTATAGCTCCAAATTTCTACCAAAATTCCTTCCAGGTGTGGTCATGGACCTAGGCTGTGATCGTGTCCATGGATGATGCCAAAAACCCATCCAATAAGGTCACGAATTTGGGCCATGACCAGTTCAAAATGGTCTCGCGTGTGGGTCACGGACTAAGGTAATGACCATACCTATTTTAATGCCTTGGTCATAACTGATGATATGTAAAAAATATGATCACACGTAAGATCATGACCCAGAGTCATGACTAGTGTCTTTATATTTAAGCCTAGAAACATTTCTTCATTTTCACCCAAAATTTCCCCCTCCCTCTCAATCTCAAACCCTAAGCAATCTTCGGCTCCCTTCTATCTCAATATCAAGTTTTTGGCTCTGCTCTCTCTCAATGGTAAATCTCAAACCCTAACATTTCTTGTTTGGGGATTTGTGCATTTGTATATGTGTGTGTATTTGTGCATTTATGTGTGTGTATAATTTGTGTATGTATAGTGTGTACTGTGTGTATGTATATGTGTGTACTGTGTGTGCATACTGTATTATGTTTCGTGTGTGTAGTGTGTGTGTGTTAACATTATTACTGAATATATAATAATACCCACAAATTTTTCATAAAAAAAAAAGTCCATGCACCGGTTCAAATTTTAAGGGGATTATAGACTTCAAATTTTGTGGTTAAATTTAAGAGTTCAATTTTCATTGTAAATTTTTAGACTAATGTCTTATGATTTTTTTGTTGTTATTATTAATTGATGCGTGTTAACATTATTATTGAATATATGAGAAATTATAAGATATAAAGTAAGAAACTCTCGAATCCCCGATGTTCATTACGAACTCAACCCCTTACTCATTAGGATTCCTGGCTCCGTCCCTAATCTTCATGTATATTTATTTTAACACAGCACACACACACACACACACACACACACACACATACACACGTATATGTTTATGTTTATTTATTTTAATCCTAGTAAAAATTGAAGCCCTAATCTTCATGTATATGTTTATGTTTATTTATTTTAACCTTAGTTAAAATTGAAACCGTAATATTCATGTATATGTACGTGTATTTATTTTAACCCTAATTAGAATTGAAGCCCTAATCTTCATGTATATGTTTAACTAGAAATGACCCTGCTTTAGTGAGATACTGTGATTGTGGGTATGTGTTTTATCACGTAGATGATATAAGGACTATGGGATAATTATTGGTTGTTGGATTTCTTGGATTAATAATACACATATACTTTTAAACTCTCAAATAATAGACCCTAACGTAATGTATCTGAACACTTACGGTGGGTTGTTGTTTGGATTTTACATAAGTGAGATCCAACATGAACTGGGTTTAGAGAAGGGTATTGATGAATCAAAACCTTAATCAAACTAACCTACTATATACCTCATATGTTAGAATAATAGTTATTAATTAATTATAGCCCTTATTTGTACGACTCATTTTCACGCCTTCCCATATTTTTCTCAAGAAAAATGAGGCACGACAATAGTCACTCGCAACAAAAGTATAAAAAGGTAGAATGGACAGCACATATACCTCTTTTATTAGTACGCGCCATATAGATGGTACTCCTATTTATAGGTATCGAAATAAGAAGATCGAACAATTTAACTACCTTGTAAATCATGGAGTTAATTTCCAACAAGAATACCTGTTCGATTGTATTGTATTTTCCCTATCAGAAAGCTGAGATGATGCTACAGAGGATATATTACACACATATAATCCCGAATGTAGCCCTGACCATGCTTATGTTGTTAGAGAAGCCAGGAAAAAAATTCACCCGTTATGGATACAACTGCGTACAGAGAGCATTGGCATAGATTGTGATGTCTCGTGCTATATGCACGTAAAATTGAATCTTGCCAACACATTGAAAAAATGCGATTCTGAGTTTATGTCACAGATATCTATACAACAATCATAGATACCCTTCCTCCTAGTTGGCCACGTGCAAAAATTCATAGGTTTTTCAAAACTAATACCGAATGAATGGAGATCAGACACATCGAACATATTCTAAAGTCTTACTCTGACAACGTATATATATATATATATATACACACACACACACACACACACACACACACACACACTTGGTTATCTAGTTATAATTTCATATTATTATAATTATTTAGTTGCTTATAATTTTTCATTTTTATTGAAAATATTGGGAGGCAATGACCAAAATGTACCAAGTGACGAGGTGACATGCCCACGAGGATCCTCATCTCGTGCACAACAGCTAAAATTCTCATCATCAATCGCTGAGTAATTCATAACTCTACCTTTGGTTCTTTCCCCTACTCCAACTATGACTCAAAGTACGAGTAGGCAACAAACCCCTGTTGTTCCAACTCCCCCATTCAGTGCTCTCGTTGTCTCAAACTCAAATAAAAGGAAGCCCATTAGGTTCTCTCTTCTCAAAAATAACCCCACGGGTGATAAAAATGACTTACTGAACTTTAAAGCCCAAGGTTTGTCACTAAAAAAAATGAATATGGGATTCGGGGGAGTAGACAATTGGAACCTTGTTGATTAAGCCATTAAAGATGACATCTACAATCAAATCTACATGCGGTTTACATTTCTCAACAAGTCAAAGTATAAGGTTCTTTATCGGGTTGCTAAACAATTGATGATATACTGGAGAAACCTTCGGCATAGACCTTTCTTGAAGGATACATTGAGATTCGATATTTTGGCTCTGAAAGACAGGGTGCCTTGCAATGTTAAAATGCTGGTGGAGTAGTGGATTGATTTTTTTGAGAATGAGTTTAAGGACAAGAATCTTATCCAGAGGGAGAAGAATAAATAAAATAGGGCAAAAAATTGATATCCACATAAGGGGCTCCAAATCTTATGAAGATTTGAAGAATAAATGGTCGAGTGGGACAAAGGATAGTCTGGATGCCGATAAACAAGCAAATGGGGCCAACTTATACGTTCATGATAGATGTGGCAAAGATAATAAATTCCTATCGCACTTGGTTAAGACTCTATAATCAATAGAGACCATTAGCAGTCAGTCAAGTTCGAGCCCTTTTGATGACTTGGATACTGATGCCCTGACCTGGACCTTTGGAAAGGACAAAAGGGAGAGGACGAGAGGTGTTAGATCAAATATGGCAAAAATAAAATTACAACACTTCACACCTCTCTTGGACAAACTTTATTCGGTCAGGACTTGTATATCGTCCCAAGAGGAATAACAATCTAGGAACAATGGGGATGTCAAGGAGATTAAAAATAAGCTGGGACTCTTGAAGAATTAAATTGGGAAACCTGTGTCTCTTTTTACTGAAGGTTATTATCCCCCAATACCTCCTCAAGGTTTCTCTTATCCTCCTCCTCCTCCTCCTCCTCCTCCTCCTCCTCCTCCTCCTCCTCCTCCTCCTCCTCAATATTTCCCCTTCCCCACTCTAAAAGTTTCCTGTCCCAAATGCATCCTCTTTCAACATTCCCCTCCCAAATTACTCCTCTTCCAACATTCCCCTCACCAATGCTGCTTCCTACCACATTGCCCTTCCTAGTGCCTCCGCCTTGGATCATCGTCAACAACTCATGGTGACTATGGCGAACAGTTATATTTCAAGGATATAAAAAATAATCGAATTATTGGCATGTGCGTACTCATCTCTGTAGTTATCTGCATTAAAGTACACGGTCGACCTTTTTAGAAGGGTGATGCTCAAATAATGGTTGATGAAATGTATAGCGGTTACGAAGATGTACTTGTGCACGCTGATAGCGTGGAAGGGATATAATTGAGGCATTATGAAAATTCTTTTACCACCTGGACAGTTTATCTGTTGGTCAAGTTTTTTTTAATAATTTTTTTGTTTCAATTATAATAACAATTTTTTTTTGTTTCAGTTGTAAAATATTTGTTTCGTTTGAGTTTTAACCATATTTTTTTTCATTTAAGTTGTAATAATATCACTTGGATGCAACATGAAATTTCTATAATCATATTAATTTCCGCCAAAAACTTGACGCGACTTAATATTTGTCTTAAAAGTGCGTATTTATCTGGCTCAAGTGCAAGCCTTGTCGCTCAAGTAATAACCCGGTAAGTCGGGATCGTCTCCACAGGGATCGAAATTGCCAAACAGTAACAAGAAAAATTACTAAACCTTGAAATGATTTCTTAAAAGAAATAAAAAGATGATTGATTTGTGGGAAAATGTCTAAAAATTTACTTATGAAAAACAATTAGAAATTAACAGCGAAACTTGGTTTTAACAATTTAGAGAAAATTAGGGTAGGGTACAATCCCTCAATCCTTAACAAATTATCCTTTAGAATACTAGAATTATAAATCAAATTCTTAATTAAATCCAGTCCTTATAAACTCTAAGCATTACATATATGAGGTTCAAACCCGCATCATATGAAATCAAAGATAAATATAAAGCGGTGAACGACAAATTATACATACAAAGCATTCTTAAACATCTCAAGTACCTAGGGCAAGAGAGATTAAAAGATTTGACAATGTATATATGATTTTCATTCACGATTCAATCAATATTTTCATTTATTTTCTATTTTCCATACAAATAATTTGTATTAGGATTGAGTTCATGTACCCCAACCCTTGGGAAATTAGCTACTCATGATTTGGTTCAAAAACAAATTCACATATGAAACTGCAGAACATTGTAAGAAATTTGCAAAAATTAAAGCACAAGAGAATAGAATGATATTACTTGAATTCAGCACAAAAACGGAATTGGAATTCAGAATACAAACTAGGGTTCATGCAAATCTCTAAGAAAATGGAAATTTGACCTAAAAATCTGACCTAAAACTCTCTCTAGAACTCTCAACCCTAGCCTTTTTTTCAAATGATGTAGAGCTTGGCTTTTTATAGCACAAATCATCAAAAGTTGGCCTCCAACCCTGCTTGTGGAACAAGTTTCACAGCTATGCACTCATCAAATCTGCACAATAAATGGCAAATTAATGCCAGGATTTCGCATGACCGGATCGGTCCGGGTCTTAATCGGATCGGTCCGATATCCATCGGATCGGTTCTTTTATTTTCTTCCGGATTGGTCCGATTGTGCGCGGATCGGTTAGATTATTGCTTCCATCGGTTTGTCATCCATCCAGGGTGCACTGGACTTGGCCAGATCGGA
Organism: Sambucus nigra; assembly: GCA_949130495.1. NCBI lineage: Eukaryota > Viridiplantae > Streptophyta > Magnoliopsida > Dipsacales > Adoxaceae > Sambucus > Sambucus nigra. The sequence continues at coordinate 264,601,949 of OX422209.1, read as the reverse complement.
TCGGTCCGACTCCTACCCGGATCGGTCCGAATCTCTTCTTCTTTGACTTTTTCCTTGCAGTTTTGACTGGCCGTATCTTCTTATCTAGACCTCCGATTTGGATGCCGTTTCTTCCTATGCTCTTGTGAACTCATTCTCTTCAACTTCCCTTTTGGTGTCATTTTCGAATTCTGAATGGAATTACACTTTTGCCCTTATACATTTCTTGCTTGCTTTTCTTTTCTTTTCTTTTGGAGTCTTTCTTGCATTCCATACCTGAAAACTTCATCCAAATTATACAAAACCTAGGGAATATTGTTAGGAATAGACAATGGAGTGATATGGCATAAAAATGGCTCAATTACATTGTTCGAGATATTAAAATCACTAAATTAAGGGGCTAAATTCTGAAGAATTTATGCTTGGTCAAATGCAATATGACATTTGTTTTAATCTATCAACACATGACTGAAATTTGAAGATTATTAAATGGATTTCTCATAATACAAAGAGTGGATGGGGGAGACTAATTGAATTACAAATAATTATGTAAAGGGCATTTAAGAATTTGTTAAATATGCTTACAAAGAATAGTGACAAGATTTTGTGTCCGTGCACCCGTTGTATGAACAAAAAATACAAGTCATTACAATATGTTTAGTTACATTTAATAAGGTGGGAAATTTGTCAAGACTATAAAATATGGACATACTATTGTTAAAAAATGTACGTTATATTCTGAAAGAATTGCCGTTACCCGACCGCATGACGGAACCCCAATGAGTGGAAGTGGTACATAATTCACCAACACATAGTCCATTGACCGACTTAATTGATGATTCTTATGGAATCCACAACCATCAAAATCACCAACCTAAGTATACGGATAATGCGCATTATGACCAAGTAAATGAATAATTTGATTTTGAACTAGCAGGTTCTTGGGAATACATACGGTTGAAAGCCGACGTGGCTAAACCATTGTATAAAAGTTACGATGAAGATCATTCGATATTATACGCAATGATTGATTTGCAAAATTTGAAGAGTCAATTTGGTTTGTCTGGTAATAATGAAACCAAGATTCTTAAGTGGGTTATTTAAATTCTCCCCTAAAAGGACACGTTACCAGACGATTATCGTACCACGAAGAAAAGCTTGAAGGGTTTGGGTTTTCAATACAAATACATTCATGCATATAAGTATGATTACATATTGTATCGCAATGAGCACGAAGAGAAGGATGAGTATCTAGTATGCAGTGAGCCTAGATATGGGGTTCGTGAGAATGGAAAGGATAAAGCTGCAAAATATTGTAAGTGCTCACAAGTCCCACAAAAGGTTTTGAAGTATTTTCCACGTGGGCCATGATTAAAAGGTCTTTTCACTATACCATGGATAGCGAAGTCCATGACATGGCACGCTTGATGTGAGGTGGGTAGGAATCTGATGAGACATCTGATTGATACCCTCATCTGGTAAAATTCAAGCGCACGACACCGTGAATTTACAAAGGAACCGCGCAATGTCCGTCTTGTAATTTCAACCAATGGGTTTAAACCTTTTGGTAATTTAAGTAATAATTAGAGTTATTGGACAGTTCTCATGGAGCCTTTAAGTTTTCCTACGACACTGTGTACGAGAAAGGAGTTCACATTGTTATCTTTGTTGATACTCGATCCGAAGGCTCCCGACGATGATATTAATATATTTTTAGACCTATTAATCAAAGGACTAAAATAATTATGGGATAAAGGTGTGACGGCATTTGACTCTCATAAGGGTGAAGAATTCACACTTAAAGCAATGGTGATGTGGGTGATCCACGATCTTCCTGCTATGAGACCTTGTCTGGTTGTAATGTTCATGGTTATTATGGATCTCCTATATATGGGGAAGAAAATGAAGCTAGCTGGATATATCATTGTGGTAAAATGAGTTACGTGGGTCATTATAGATGTTGACCGACCCGTCACCCTTTCAGGAACGACAAGTCTAACTTTTTGCCTGTCGATCATGAGCATAGGACGCCACCTGATCGACTGTTTGTTAAGAAAATTGAGGATATTTCAACAACTACGATTTAGGGGAATAGGTACATAGATAAACACCCTTAGTTTGTAAATCTGAAGCGTAAAGATAGTGAGGATACGAATGACCCCAGTAAAGCGAAGACATGGTCTAGACGATTAATATTTTTTGACTTGCCGTATTAGAAACATCATTGTGTAAGGCATATAATTGATGTGATGCACACATAGAATAATGTTGCAGAACATTTGATAGGAACATGTCTGGGTGGATCTCATTCAAAAGATGAAAAGCATACCCTCGTGATCTATAGGATATGAAAATAAAGAATAAACTCTGATTAAAAACGATCCTACAATAAGAAGAATTTCTATTCCCTGGCTGCTTTCACTTTGACTACCAGCGAGAAAAAGACACTCTTAGACACATTGTTCAACTTGAAGACTCCAATTAGTTATTCTAGTAATTTACATAGGATAGTAAGCTACCAAGCAAAATGACTTGAAACAGTGAACGTCTCACAACTAGCACGTAAAATCCAATTAATTCTTCTGATCTTTTGGCGTTGTTTCTATGAACACAAAGATCTACGTCGAGTAGTTATGCAAATCAATTTGTATTTTACGATACTTTGTGCAAAAGTGGTAAACAAAAGGCACATTAAATCTATGAAATCAACTTTAGCCGAGGCAGTTTGTGTATTAGAGAAATACTTTTCTCCATCGCTATTTGATATCAAAATCTACCAGCTTGTGCATTTATGCGATGAATATTTATTATGTGGTCCCGTTAGATATCAATGGATGTATCCTTTTGAGCGCTTGATGAAAACCTTCAAAGATTACATATATAATACACAATATATTGGAGGGTCAATTACTAAAGAATATGTAACTGTGGAATCATCGTTATATGCTAGGGAACATATGCCAAAACACAAGGTGAGGAGGTTCAATCCTTGTGGATAACAAGTGATTGTGGAACCTCAAGAGTTTGAGGATGAATTGCCTTTTGGGAACTCTAATGAAGGTGAAACTCACAAATTTATAATATGAGCAAGCAACTCATTATGTCTTTTTAATCCCAAAATGAAGTTGAAGACTGGAGAGAGTGAATATCTACTGAATTCTTCTTATTTGATTATATATATTTTATATTCGAACTCTAAAATTTACTCGTAGGAAGTACGAGAATGAAATTGCCCAAAATCAAAGGAGAAATTGCACGACAACTTATTTTAGGGCATGGTATCAAAAGAGGTAATTTTCACCTCTTATATGTGTGGTTATTATTAATGTGGTAAAAACATGCCCTAATACAAATTCAGTAGTAAATGTAACTTATAAAAAGAGGTGATGTCTCTTCAAGGTTTGCACGCCTAGCAAAATGCCCTAGTTTTCATGTGAAAGAGTTTAAGAAATTCCACACCAACGGTTTTGATTTCATTTCATATCCATATGAGGAAAAACTTTTGATGCAAAACAGTGGAATTTCAATTTCTACCTTGACAACCTGTATCTCTAGAAAAAGCGATTAAAATACAAAAGATACGGTGCTAACCAATTATGGGATAACCCAACAAATCCTAGAACTTGATTACTTAGATTTTACAGAAACTGCATTCTATTGTGATTGGGTGAAGGTGGAGGATACTACAGATGCTTGTAAAGTTTATCCTGACTCCAAACTTATTATGGTAGATTTATCAAAGCTAAAGAATAAATATTGCATAGTCGATGAGCCTTTTATTTTTATGTGTTTCAGAATGTAAGGAAGGTATTCTACTCAAAGTTCATAAACGATGGCAATTGGTCTACTATTTTGCATGCACCAAAGGGTATGACTACTCAAGTAGACACATTAAAGGCTCCAAAAGTGTTCCAGTCAACTCTTGAAGACAACCCTAATTTGAAGGATCTTTTAGTTAATTTAGATAAAAATTGAGTGTCAAAACATTATTTAATCACTGTCAATCTTATTTATATCCTATTATGATATTGACACTGTATTAGCGGTTTACTTTGATGTATGAATGTTTAGTTTGATGTATGGATGTTTAGTTTAATTTATGAATGTTTTATATGATTTATGCATGTTTAGGTGTGACATTTCAAAACTTTGCTTATGTAATGTATTTCAAAATTTTTACCCTATTCATTTACAATATTAGCTTCTGGACACTTTATGCTTGAGCAATATCGAAAGTTGGCTTACATGACTCCAAATCAATATTTTCACATACTAATGATGGAGAGTGGCTAATCTTATTTAAGGAACAATTTTCATTTTCGTGCATCCAAATATTGATTTGGTGTCATTAAGTTAACTTTCGATAATATGTTTTGTTTAATTGAATGCTGGGGGCACGAACACTTTTCACGAGATGCTAGATTTGAGAATAGAGTCTACTGAGTTTGCGACTGGACCAAATTGACCCAGCTCAATTTCAATGTGTTCCTCTACATATACATTTGCTGATAAGTTTCATTTATATAATCTTCAAAAAATGAAGATAAATTAACGTCTCACAAGGGACAAAAATCAGCATTTTCGATTTTCTCAAAGTTTGGAAATTTTAAATTGGTGATGAGGTTTTTCTGTTATGAAAATTATCCTTGATCAAACTCAAGGAGATCAGTGGATAAGAAATTTCAATTTTCAAAAATTGCCTATCCACTGATCTACTTGAGTTTGATAAAGGATAATTTTCAGAACGGAACAACCTTGTCACCAACTTAGAGTTTCCAAATTTTGAGAATATCAATATTGTTGATCTTTGTCCCATGTAGGGCATTAATTTTATTTTTATTTCATGAAGATTGTGTGACCTTCGTGGATCGCAGGAACCAAATATTCTTTACTTCTAACTAACATTTTTATATGATTGACATGCATTATCTTTTAAATTTTTTTAGATGTTAGAAGGAGTGCGGGATAGTTATTGATTTTGTTTGGTTTGGCTGTTGGATAATTATTGGTTGTTGGTTTGTTGTTGGATAATATGTTAGAAGGAGTACGGGATAATTATTGGTTTGGTTATTGGATAACATGTTAGATAATTATTGGTTGTCGTATCAATTAGGCACACGTAGCACTTAGGTTACATTTAGCAACTGGTCGCGTAGTTGCCGGACTCCCGATTTGAGAATAAAACCTGAATTCGAGAGTTAGAACACTTAGGATTAAAAATGTTTCGCACGAGGGGGGATGCCACACCCCAAATGGCACCGCAAAGGAACAAATACCTCGTTCACGTCCAACGTAACACGTAGCAACTGGTCGCGGAGTCATGAGACTCCCCGTTTGAGAATAGGACCCAGATTTGAGAGTAAAAACACATAGGATTGAAAATGTTCCATGAGGGGGAAAATTCTATCCCCCAAAATGGCACCATGGGAGTCACGACCACCTCGTGAGCGTCCAACGTAACATGTAACAATTGGCCACGCAGTCGCGGGACTCCCCATTTGAGAATAGGACCCAGATTTGAGAGTTGGAACACTTAGACTTGAAAACGTGGCGCAAGGGGATGGATGCCACCTCCCCCAAATGGCCCCGTGGGTGACATGAACACATTATGCGCGTCAAACAACATGTAGGAACTGGCCGCGCAGTCACGGGACTCCCGATCTGATAATAGGACCTAGATTTGAGAGTAGGAACACTTAGGCTTGAAAACGTGCCGTGAGGGGGAGGAAACCCCCCAAATAGCACCGCATGCAACATGAAAACCTCGTGTGCATCCAACATAAAATGTGGTAATCATCCATGTATTCATGAAACTCCTGATTTGAGAATATGACCCAAATTTAAGAGTAGGAACACTTAGGATTGAAAACGCATCGCGCGAGGCGGACGACACCAACACCCCCAAAACGAAACCATGAGCGACATGAACACCTCATGCGCATCCTACGTAACATGTAGCAATGGGTCGCGACTGCTCCCGATTTAATAATAAGATTTGGATTTGAGAGTAGGAACATTTAGAATTGAAAACGTGCCGCGAGGAGATGAACGCCACCAAGCCATCCCAAACGACATCGCGGGTGGCACGAACATGTCGTGAACATCCAACGTATCACGTAGCAACTAGCCTCTTAGTTGTGAGACTACTGGTTTGAGAATAGGACCCAAATGAGAGAGTAGGAACACTTAGGCTTGAAAATGTGCCATGAGGGGTGGACGCCACCAAACCCCACCAAACGGCACTCGTGTGGCACGAAATCCTCGTGCGCATACAACTTAACATGTAGCAACCGATCGCGCAGTTGCGGGACTCACAGTTTGAGAATAGGACTCAAATTTGAGAGTAAGAACACTTAGACTTGAAAACGTTCCTTGAGGGGGCGGACTCCCCCCCAAACAGTAGCATGGGTGGCACGCACACCACTTGCACATCCAACGCAACATATAAAAACTGGTCGCGTAGTCATGAGACTCTCGGTTTCTGAATAAGATCCAGATTTGAGAGTAGGAACACTTGATCTAGAAAACGTATCATGCGGGGGCTGATGCCACCCCCCAAATGGCCCCGTAAATGGTATGAATACCTCGTGTGCGTCCGATGTAACATGAAGTAACCAGCCATACAGTCGCAGGACTCTCAATTTTATAATATGACACGAATTTGAGAGTAGGAACACTTAGGCTTGAAAATGTGTGCAAGGGGATGAACAACACCAACCCCCAAATGGAACCACACGTGACACGAACATCTCGTGCACGTGCAACGTAACACATAATAACTGGTCACGCAGTCGCGGGACTCCAAGTTTTAGAATAAGACCCGAATTTAATAGTAGGAACACGTAGGTATGAAAACGTGGCGCGAGGGGGTAAATGCCACTAACCCCCCAAATAGCATAGTGGGTGGCTTTAATACCTCGTGCGAGTCCAACATAACACATAACAACTGACTGCGCAGTTGTGGGAATCCCAGTTTGAGAATAAGACCCGAATTTAAGAGTAGGAACACTTAGGCTTGAAAATGTGCCAAGAGGGGGCGAATGCCACCAACTCCTCAAAAAAGCACTACGGGCGACACGAACACCTCGTGCGCGTTCAGCATAAGACGTAGCAACTGGCTGCGGAGTCTTGTGACTCCCGATTTGAGTATCGAACACGGATTTGAGAGTAGGAAGCCTTAGGCTTGAAAACGTACCACGAGGGGGCATACTCCATCAAACCCCCACCCCCAATAGGCACCTCGGGATGCACAAACACTTAGTGCGCATCCAATATAACATGTAACAATCGGCCGCATATTCGGGAGACTCCTTGTTTCAGAATAGGACATAAATATGAGAGTAGGAACACTTACACTTTAAAATGTGTCCCACGGGGGCAGACGCCACCAACCCCCTCAAATCGTCCCCGCGAGCGGGATAAACACCTCGTGCACGTCCAACGTAACACGTATCAATCCTCCACACAGTCGTGAGATTCCCGATTTGAGAATAGGACCTGAATTTGAGAGTAGGAACCCACAGGCTTAAAAATGTGCCGCGCGAGGGTAGACTCCACCTCCCAAAAGATGCCACAGGAGGCATGAACACATCGTGCACATCCGACGTAACATGTAGCAACTGGTTGCGCAGTCGTGGGACTCCCAGTTTAAGAGTAAGACACAAATTTGAGAGTAAGAAAACTTAGGCTTGAAAACATTCTGCGAGGGGGTGGACACCACTACCCCCTCCCCCCCCCCAATCAAGACCGCGAGTGGCAAAAACACCTCATGCTCATACAACATAACATGTTGCAATTGGCTGCATATTGGTGGAGCTCTCGGTTTGAGAATAGGATTCGAATTTGAGGGTAGGAACACTTAGGCTCGAAAATGTGCAGTGAGGTAGCGAATGCCACCAACCCCGCTAAATGGCACCGTGGGCAGCACAAACACCTCGTGCGTATCCATCATAACAAACACCTCATGCGTATCCAACGTAATATATATTGAATGAACACGTAGTCGCATGACTCTTGGCTTGAGAATAGGACCCGAATTTGAGAGTTGGAACACTTAGGCTTGAAACCATGTGGCGCAGTGGTGGACGCCACCAACTCGCCCAAACGGTACCGCAAGCGGCATGAGCACCTTATGCGCTTTCAACATAACATGTATCAATAATCCTCACAGTTTCGGGACTTTCAGTTTGAGAATGGGACTCGAGTTTGAGAGTATGAACACTTAGGCTTAAAAAGGTACTGCGAGGAGCCGGATGCCATCAACCCCCCAAAACGGTACCGCGAGCGGCACGAACACCTCATGCATGTCCATCGTAACATGTGAAAACTGGCCACGTAGTCGCGGGACTATCAATTTGAGAACAATACCCGAATTACAGAGTAGTAACACTAAGGATAAAAAACACGTCGCGAGGGGGTGGAAGTCACCAACCCCCCAAACATCTCCACGGGAGGCACGAACACCTTGTTCTCATCTAATGTAACACGTAGAAATTGGCAACGCAGTCGCGTTACTGCCGATTTGAGAATAGGACCCGAATTTAAGAGTGGGAACACTTAGGTTTGAAATTGTACCGTGAGGGGGTGGATGCCACCCCCAAATGGCATCGTGAGTAGCACGAACACCTCGTAGGAGTCCAATATAACAAGTAGCAATTGGCAGCGTAGTCGAAAGACTCCCAATTTTAGAATAGGACCCAGATTTGAGATCAGGTACATTTAGGCTTAAAAACGTGTTGCATGGGGATAATCCCACAAAACCCCCAAAGGGCACCATGAGCACCACATGCATGCTAAACGTAACATGTAGCGATCGACCACACAATCACGGGACTCCCAGTTTGAGAATAGGACCAGAATTTGAGAGTAGTAACACTTAGGCTTGAAAATGTGTCATGAGAGAGCGAACGCTGCCCCTTAAAATGACACCGTGGGTGGCACGAACACCTCTTCACGTCCAACGTATCACGTAGAAACCAACCGTGTTGTCTCAAGACTCCTGGCTTTCGAATATGACTCAATTTTAAGAGTAGGAACACTTAGGCTTGAAAATGTGTCGCGAGGGGGCGGGCACTATCAACCCCCCCAAATGGCACTGCGAGTTGTATGATCACCTTGTGTACATCCAACATAACGTGTAGCAACAGGTTGTGTAGTTGCAGAACTTCCAGTTTGAGAGTAGGATTCGAATTTGAGAGTAGGAACACTTAGGCTTAAAAACCTTCCGCGAGGGGGTGGACGCCACCCCCTAAAATGGAACTATGGGAGAACAAACATCTCGTGTGCTTCCAATGTAACACTTAGCAACCGACCACATAGTTTCAGTACTCCCAGTCTGAGAATAGGACCCAAATTTGAGAGTAGGGACAATTTGGCTTGAAAATGTGTTACGAGGGGTGGGCGCCTGAAACCCCCAAATAGTACTACGGGTGGCACGGACACCTCGTGCGTGTCCAACGTAACATGTATCTATCGGCCGCACATTCGGGAGACTCCTAATTTGAGAATAGGACCCGAATATGAGAATATGAACACTTTTGCATGAAAATGTTTTGCGCAGGGGTGGATGCCACCAACTCCCTAGAATCGACACCACGAGTAGCATAGGTTCCTCATGCACGTCCAACGTAACACGTAGTAAGTGGCTGCGCTGTCGTAGGACTCCCAATTTAAGAATAGGACCCGAATTTGAGAGCAGGAACACATGCTTGAAAATGTGTTGCGAGGGGGCAAATGACACCAAGCCCCCCAAACGACATTGCGGGAGGCACGAACACCTAGTGCTCGTCAAACATAACACATAGCAACCATTTGCACAGTCGCAGGACTTTCGATTTAAGAATAGAACTCGAATTTGAGAGTAGGAACACTTTGGCTTGAAAACGTGCTACGAGGGGGCATACGCTACCAACCCCCTACAAACGGCACTGCAGGCAGCACGAACAACTCATGCACAACCAACGTAACACGTAGCAACAGGGTGCATAGTCGTAGGACTCCACGTTTGAGAATAGGATCTGAATTTGAGAGTAGGAACACTTAGTCTTGAAAATGTGCCGCACAGGGGTGGACACCACAACCCCCTACCTAACCGGCACCGTGAGCGGCACAAACTCCTCTTGCGTCTCTAGCGTAACATGTAGTAACTGGTCGCTCAATCGCTGGACTCTAGCTTTGAGAATTTGATCTAAATTTGAGAGTAATAACACTTAGGATTAAAAACATGCCATGAGGTTGTGGACGCCACCAAGCCCCCCAAATAGCACATCAGGAGGTACGCACACATGTTGCTCGTCCAATGTAACAAGTAGCAATAGGTCGCGTAGTCCATTACTCTTGGTTTGAGAATATGACATGGATTTGAGAGTAAGAACACTTATGTTTGAAAACGTACCGCGAGGGGGTGGACGCCACCAACCCACCAAACGACACTACGGGTGGCAAGAACACCTCGTACGAGTCTAACATAACACGTAGCAATCGGCCGCGCAGTTGTGAGACTCCTGGTTTGAGAATAGGAAGTGGATTTGAGTGTAGGAACATTTATGATTAAAAACGCCGCATGGGGCGAACGCTACTAACCCCCCCAAACGTATTCTCGGGTGGCACATACACCTCGTGTGCATCAAAGGAAACATGTATCAATCGGACAGGTAGTCGCGGGACTCCCGATTTGGGAATAGGATCTGAATGTGAGATTAGGGGCACTTAGACTTGAAAATGTACTGCGAGGGGGAGAACGCCTCCAATCCACACCCCAAATAGCACAGCGAGGGACATGAACACCTTGTACACATCCAACATAACACGTAGTAACTGGTCGCGCTGTCGTGGGACTCCCTATTTGAGAATAGGCCACAGATTTGAGAGTAGAAACACTTAGACTTGAAAATGTATTACGAGGGGGAGAACACCACCAACCCAACCGAACGACATCACTGGTGGCACGAATACCTTGTTCTCATCAAACATAACACGTATCAATCGGTTATGCAGTCACGGGAATTTTGATTTAAGAATAGGACCTGTATTTGAGAGTAGGAACACTTAGGCTTGAAAATGTGCCATGAGGGGGCAGACGCCACTAAACCCTAGACCCCGAAAGGGCAACGGGGGAAGTATGGACACTTCGTGCACATCTAACATAACATGCAGCAATCGATTGCGCAGTGGTAGGACTCCTAGTTTGAGAATAGGACCCGTATTTGAGAGTCGAAACACTTAGGCTTAATAACATGCCGCTTAGGGAAGGACATCGCTGACCCCCACAAGCGGTATTATGGGCATCACGAAAACCTCATGCGCATCTAGTGCAACACGTAGCAATAGATTGCTCAGTCGATGGACTCTCGATTTGAGAATTGGACCCGAATTTGAGAGTAGGAACACTTAGGCTTGAAAACGCGTTGCGAGGGGGAGAACGACTCCAAACCCTCCAAAACGGCTCCGCGGGAGGCCCAAACACCTTGTGCTTATCAAACATAATGCTTAGTGATGATGCTAAGATTTAGCACCACCGGATAAGTGATAGTGAGCTCAAACAGTAGCAGCCATAGAGATGTATTAGTGTATAAGTATGTAGAAGGGGATGATTATAAGAGGAAATAAGACAATGATGTATAGTGGTTTAGCCAATTTGGCCTACATCCACTGTGAGTGTGTGGTCCACTAAGTATGGGCACTAATGGCCTTGGATACAATGCACATAACCCTCTCTCTCTCTCTCTTCTGTGTGTACAAGCAGAGTTTTAGCTAGGGCTACAGTTCATGGATCGATCCCCTGTAGGGTTGTAGGTGACAAGTATATATAGGTCTTGGGGGGTGTAGTGTACCCCCCAAGTATGCATGGTGCATGTGAATGATGATCTAGCCAATCCCCTGTTGACACCTGTAGATGCCAAATGATGACATAATATTCCCTCACGCGAGGGTGTGATTTTGTTATAACGGTCTGCCACGTGTCATATGAGCCTCACTCGCACTGTTCCACGTGTCCCCCAAACCACGCGCTGTCATGATGTCACCCTCGGCCTATGAGCCGAGGCCGAGGGGAAAGTTTCTTTCGGTAGTGAGCCTGGTCCAGATCTGGCCTCGTACTGTCGACCCCTCGTAGGGTTGTCTGGAGCCTGGTGGAGGGTCGGCCCCTCGTACTGTCGTCTGGAGCCTGGTGGAGGGTCGGCCCCTCGTACTGTCGTCTGGAGTCTGGTGAAGGGTCATCAGGAACTTGGTGAAGGGTCGGCCCCTCGTAGGGTCGTAGGTAATCCTCATCCAGGCTGAGGATATAAACGGGTATATCAATCACCCCCCAGCCCTTAGCCATAGGTGCCATTGAGATGGCTGAGGGATATTTATTGAAATTGAGATGCGTGTATGATCAGTTAGGTGAGTGACACCTGGGCAGATACTCATTGCTATTTCAGTTTCCAAGGCATGGAGGCTGCGCAGTGCACTTGGGGCCTTGTGCCCTAATTATACCTTTCTTGGTAAATGGGTCCACTCATTACCAAAGTATTTAAGAGATTTTCAAACTCTCTCTCCCCTTATTCTTCTTCTTCGCGCCTAAGCATTCTCTCTCTAGAACCAGTTTCCATCGCCATTTGCAGCCTTCAAACCTTCAGGCCTAGCAGCGTTCTTGTTCTCTCCTCATCAGGTAACCTCTTTCATCCAGCGCTTTCTTTTGTCTTCATTTCTATTTGTTTTTTAGGGTCGTAGGGCTGAACTTTCCTTGAGTTGCCCCATAGCTTTTTCCGGCGTCCTCTCCGGTCACTGGTTCTTGAATCGTTCTTGATGAAAACCTTTGAGTTCTTTATTTAATCCAAAAGTCAAACCTGGTCAATTCCCCACTTGTTTGTAGCTAAATTAGTCAAGTCTAGTGTAATTTCTCCAAGTGTAGAGTCTTCCCTTTAATGCTTAGGAGGCTTTACAACTTAGTGTCTGAATTCCCATCTTTGAGAGAGAAACTCTTTACCGAGATCAGACGAATAGAGGAGGAGGAAGAGAGGAGACGAGGGGCCGACCCTAATTGGGTACGACCCATCTTTCCCATTCCTCTTGCCATCATAAGACCATCTGAACCATCTGAGTCTTGTGGGTCGTCATCTCGTCCAGCCGAGACTCCTAAACCAAGTGAGATGGACGAGAGAGCATCCTCGCCAACTGGTGCTGGAACTTCTGGTAGGAGGGACACATCTGACCTTAGCCCAGGCTAAGAGGCCGAGGGTACGGCCCCCTCTGAGGCTGTCCCTGTGACAACCCTGTCCCCCAATGCCTTCCAAGTGGCTTTTCCTCAGGGTCCTCCTGCAGGTGATGAGGGGGAAGGGAATGAGGACGAGGACGAGGACGACGATACGGATGACGAGGTTGATACCTCCCACGCCTCGTCCTTTATCTCCTCAGTTAGGGATAGAGACCTTCTGATATGGATGCATATTTACGGAGTGCCCTCTGGGGTAACTATGAGGGTTCCCTCTGATTCTGAGAGAGTTTTTGATTGTAAAGAGGGAGAGGTTGCAGTCTATGAACAAATGTTCAAGGTTGGAGTCAGGCTCCCTCTTCACCCTGCCATTGCAGATATTCTGTTTGGCCTCGGCGTATCCCCCTCTCAACTTCCCCCCAACTCTTGAAGGACAATCTTGGGCTATATCTCTTTGTGGAAGAATTCTTTCACCGACGAGCCCTCGGTTTCCCTATTTCTGGGCGGCTATAACATCACCTGCTCGTCCAAACAACCTGGATATTATCACCTGGGGGCAAGGAGGTCTGAGAAGAAACTCCTCCACGTGGCATAAACTTCCAACCATGATTGAAAGAAGAGGTTTTTCTTTATTTCTAGGGAATGGGAGCCCACCGCCGATGTTCCGAGGGTCCCCAGAAAATGGTCGAACCCCTCAATGAAGGCCAGGTCAGACCCTGGACTTAGTCTGGAGGAGAAAGACGTCGTAGATTATTTGAGAGGACGAGGGCGAGAGGGTGATCTTGCAAAATTCGAAGACTTGATGACCCCTCGGTTCCTTAAAGAAGCTGGTCTGAGGGTCGGCCCTCTGACAGAACTATGTGAGTTATACTAAACATTTTCCATTCTTTACTTATTTTTGAAGTGTTCTCTCTTAATCTCTGAAATTTTCTGACATGTCGTCCTCTTATCAGATCGTCCTGCAGGTACACCAGACTATCTTTGGGAAATGACAGCTGCCAGCTTACTGTCTGGATTGGCCAAGAAGAAGGGGAAGGAGCCTCAGCAGGCTCCGAGGAAGACAAAGGCCGCTGGGCTGACAGTGGTGGAGCCGACCACTGACAGTAACAAAAGGAAGGAGCCTGAGGGCCCAGTTGAGCCTCGACCTGATTCTTGGACGAGGGCCAGAGTCGACGCCTCTGAGGGGACGACCTCTTCGTCCAGCATGGGGGCATTCTGGTCTCAAAATCTGGCCCATCTGAGGGCTGACCCCTCGTCACTGATCATGAACTTAAGGGATGCCAAGGCCTCGATGTTCTCTGCACCGTCGGCCTCTGACTTGGAGTTCTTAGCAAAGATGCCTCCTGCTAAAGTGTACGACTATGGTCTGCACTCCCTTGCTCAGGTATTGGTCTTGACCTACCTCTTTAATTCCATTTCATTTTTTTCAATAAACTGTTCCCTCGGCCCCTCTTGATATTTGTTCATTTTCCATGCAGTCTGTTTGTGCCCTCACCTCAGCCACCAAGTGGATGTCCGAGAATCAGGTGAAGTTTCATGAGGCTAAAAGGGCTATTCAGCATGAGGCTGATCTTCAGTCTGAGCTTGACACTGCAAGGGCCGAGTTGGAAAGTTCCAGGACTGAGCATGCAAGGATCCTGGATGAGCTAACGAGGCAGCACGATGAGGACATTAAGACCAGGGATGAGGACATTAAGTCCAAGGACCTGCTTCTCAAGGAAAAAGACGAGGCCTTGACCAACATGGAGGCCAAGTACAAAGCTGACCTTGAAGCAGCCATTACGAAAGCCGAGGCCGATGCTGTTGAGGCTTACAAAGCTTCTGATGAGCTTCAGGGTTTCGGCCTTGAGTACCTGGAGAGGGGAATCAGGACGGCCTGCCGATGGGTCGTCCTCAAATTCGGTGATGTCGTCTCCTCAGTTCGTCCTTCATTGGAGGCAGTCGGATTGGACGACCCTCTAATCGCTGAGGCCCTGTCCCAGGTGGAATCCTAAGTGCAGGCTGAGGGGGTCGGCACATCTGAAGATCAGCCGGTCGTGATTGTTGAAGAGATCCCCTTGGTTGATGTTGAGGCTCTACCTTCTGATGTCGTCCCTTAGGGTGGCTGTCTGTAGCCCATACCCTCATTTTTGTATTTTCTTTTGTAAAACATCTGGGACATCTTGTATTAGATTTTTATTAATATCATCGTCTCTTCTTCTACTGTCTTCCATAATTGCTGTCTTCCATATTTAATTCTTTTATGGTTTGCCCTTTGCTGATTTGCTCTTTGTTGATGATGCTACTAACCCCTCCCTCGTCTTTTTTGAGGACCAATGTGGGGTCGTCCCCTCATGTGGCCTCATTATAGCTGAGGGTTCAAGTAACCAAATTAATGGTTTTTAATTAAAGTCTACCCTCGTCTTTCTTGAGAACAGTGGTGGGGTCATCCCCTCCACTGGTCCTCATTATAGCCGAGGGTTCAACTTACCAAATTAATGGTTTTTAACAAAGTCTACCCTCGTCTTTCTTGAGGACAGTGGTGGGGTCGTCCCCTCCACTGACCCTCATTATAGCCGAGGGTTCAAGTAACCAATTTAATTATTTTTAATTAAAGTCTACCCTCGTCTTTCTTGAGAACAGTGGTGGGGTCGTCCCCTCCACTGGTCCTCATTATAGCCGAGGGTTCAACTTACCAAATTAATGGTTTTTAACAAAGTCTACCCTCGTCTTTCTTGAGGATAGTGGTGGGGTCGTCCCCTCCACTGGTCCTCATTATAGCTGAGGGTTCAAGTAACCAATTTAATGATTTTTAATTAAAGTCTACCCTCATCTTTCTTGAGAGCAGTGGTGGGGTCGTCCCCTCCACTGGTCCTCATTATAGCCGAGGGTTCAACT
Source organism: Sambucus nigra (assembly GCA_949130495.1). Lineage (NCBI taxonomy): Eukaryota > Viridiplantae > Streptophyta > Magnoliopsida > Dipsacales > Adoxaceae > Sambucus > Sambucus nigra. Next base: position 264,585,901 of record OX422209.1, on the reverse strand, counting down.
TACCAAATTAATGGTTTTTAACAAAGTATACCCTCGTCTTTCTTGAGGACAGTGGTGGGGTCGTCCCCTCCACTGGTCCTCATTATAGCCGAGGGTTCAAGTAACCAATTTAATGATTTTTTATTAAAGTCTACCCTCGTCTTTCTTGAGAACAGTGGTGGGGTCGTCCCCTCCACTGGTCCTCATTATAGCCGAGGGTTCAACTTACCAAATTAATGGTTTTTAGCAAAGTCTACCCTCGTCTTTCTTGAGGACAGTGGTGGGGTCGTCCCCTCCACTGACCCTCATTATAGGCGAGGGTTCAACTTACCAAATTAATGGTTTTCTGTAGATTTTTCCATGCGTACTAGAACTGATAACCACTGGATGAGGGGAAACACTGATATTTCTCATTAATTTTCCAAAGTGTTCTGTTGGAGCAAATCTCATTACAATTATGGTCTTTCAAGACCTTACAACACTACTGATAGTATTTATTCAAATGATCTGCTTTCCAGGGGTTGGAGAAAGGTTCCCCTTCTAGGTTTTCTAGTCTATAGGTCCCTAGGACAACTTCATCGATGACCCTATATGGGCCATGCCAATTAGGATGGAGCTTGTTGGGCTTTTGCCTTGAGAACCAAGTCTCCTACTACTATTGGTCTCTGTTTCACCCTCTGATTATAAAACCTTGTGGTCCTCTGCTGGTAGGAAGCCTGCCTTATCTCAGCGTCCTCCCTCCTTTCCTCTATCAGGTCCAAGTCAAGTCTCCTTTCTTCCGCGTTTCCCTGGAGGTCGTACATTTGGACCCTATGAGTAGGGAACTCGATTTCGGTGGGGATGACGGCTTCTGATCCATAAGCCATCATGAATGGGGTCTCCCCGGTAGAAGTCCTCACTGTCGTCCTGTATGCCCACAGTACGACATATAACTCCTCGACCCATCTTCCTTTTGCTTCCTCAAGCCTCTTCTTGATTCCATCTAGGATTGTCCTGTTTGTTACTTCGGTTTGCCCATTGTCCTGAGGTCGGCCTGGAGTGGAGAAAAATTGTTTGATATTTCCCCTCTCATAGTACTTCTGCAGAAAGGCATTCTTGAACTGCGTCCCGTTATCTGAAATGAGGGTGTTGGGTAGACCATATCTGCATATCACATTTTTCCAGATGAACTGGAAGGTCTTCTGCTCTGTAATTGTGACCATCGCTTCGGCCTCTACCCACTTTGAGAAGTAGTCAATCGCTACAATGAGGAACCGATAGTTATTGACTGCTCTTGGTAAGGGCCCTATCAGGTCAATCCCCCACACTGCGAACGGCCACGAAGATGTAATGGAGGTAAGAGGCTGATGGGGTTGATGAGGGATGGTAGAAAATCTTTGGCATTTATCACACTTTTTTACATATGCTGCGGTGTCTTTCCCCAAGGTCGGCCACCAGTAGCCTTGGATGATCACCCTCTTCGCTAAGGATCTGCCCCCGATATGGCTTGAGCACGATCCTTCGTGCACATCTTGCAAAATGGAAGGGACTTCTGAGGGATGCACACACCTAAGTAAGGGGAGCAAAAACCCCTTTTTGTACAAGGTGTCTCCGATGACAGTGAATTTTGCGACCCTGTATCTCAGCTTCTTCCTCTCTTGGCTTGCTTCTGGCATCTCTCCCTCTTTAATGTATTTGATCAGAGGGTCCATCCATGAAGCTTCTTGAGAAACATTAAGGCAATTTCTAAGTGTTCCCTCGGTATCTTCAATAGTTGGCCGAAGTAAGATTTCTACCGGGACTGTCCTCCTTATGTCTGCCCTAGTTGCTGAGGCCAACCTTGCAAGGGTGTCAACACGACCATTGTCGAGCCTAGGTACCCTCTTGAATTTCGCTTCTTTGAAGTCTTTCAGCAATGACCTCACCTTATCAAGGTACCTATCCATCCTCTCGTCCTTGGCCTCGTAGGCTCCTAGTATCTGATTCACCACCAGCCTCGAATCACTATGAACCAAAATATGGCCGGCACTAAGAGATTTGGCCAAGGAAAGGCCAGCTATCAAGGCCTCATATTCAGCCTCGTTATTGGAGGCTTTAAAATTGAATCTCAGGGCGTACTCGATGTCTGTGCCGTCGGGTGATGATACTATCAACCCAGCTTCGCTCCCACTTTCGCAAGAGGACCCGTCGACGAAGAGACTCCACATGGTCTATTCTTCTGAGAAACTTCCCTCGGAGAGGGATCCCTGTGTAAAGATGTATCTTCCCTTTTTGTTTTTGGTCGCTTTCCTCTTAGCGGTGCTTGTCTCAGCCCTGGCCGCAGGTGTGTCAGTGATCCTGTCTTGTTGTATATCTGTCTTCCCGAGGGTCTTTCCCTCGGCTTCATCGCTCTCCTAGGTAAACTCAGCCACGAAGTCTGCCAACGCCTGCCCCTTAATGGCAGTCTTAGGCTGATACACAATGTCAAACTCCCCCAGCTCTATAGCCCAGGTCATTAGCCTACCTAATTTTTCTGGCTTGTGTAGGACCTGCCTAAGAGGAGAGTCGGTGAGGATGACCATTGTATGGGACTGGAAGTACGGCTTCATCTTCCTCGAGGCGTGGATCAAGGCGTAGGCCAACTTCTCCATCCTCAGGTATCTTTGCTCTGCCCCTAGAGTGCCTTGCTGTTAAAATACACAGGCTTCTGTATCCCGTCTTCCTCTCTCACAATGGCTGCACTGATGGCCGACTCTGAGACGACGAGGTACACATAAAGTCGTTCACCCTGGACAGGTCGTGATAGCAGCAAGGGAGACCCTAAGTACGACTTTAGGTCCCTGAAAGCCTCATCACACTCTTCACTCCATTCGAAGGCCTTCCTAAGGATCTTGAAGAATGGCAAGCACTTGTCTGTGGCCCTAGACACGAACCTGTTCAAGGCAGCAACTCTTCCTGTGAGCCTCTGAACGTCTTTAATGGACTTCGGGGTCCTCATCTCAATAAGGACCTTTATCTTCTCAGGATTGGCCTCGATGCCTCTTTGATTGACAATGAACCCCAAGAACTTCCCTGCTCCGACCCCGAAGACACACTTGGCCGGATTAAGATTCATCTTGTATTTGTCCATCGTATTAAAGGTCCTCTCCAGGTCTGCCACATGATCCTCTGCCTTCAGACTCTTAGTCAGCATGTCGTCTACGTAGACCTCCATAGACTTCCCAATTTGGTCTTCAAACATTTTATTTACGAGGCACTGATACGTTGCCCCCGCATTCTTTAGGCCAAAGGACATGACCCTGTAACAGTATGTCCCCTTGTCAGTGATGAAGGCGGTCCTCTCCGAGTCTTCAGGGTTCATGAAAATCTGGTTATACCCTGAGTAGGAATCCATGAAGCTCATGAGCTCATGGCCTGCGGTAGCATCTACCATCTGGTCGATGCGGGGGAGAGGGAAGCTATCTTTGGGACAGTGCTTGTTGAGGTCTGTGAAGTCCACACACATTCTCCACTTGCCGTTGGCCTTTGGGACAATGACTGCATTGGACAGCCATTCAGGGTAGATGACCTCTCTGATAAATTCAGCGTCTTCTAATTTTTTGACCTCGTCCCTGATGACCTCATATTTTTCTCTGCAGTAAATTCTCCTCTTCTGCTTCACCGGCTTCACTCCCTCTACCACATTGAGCTTGTGGCACATGACTTCGGGGTCAATCCCTGGCATATCTACATGACTCCAGGCGAAGACGCTTCGCCTTCTCCTCAATAGTTTAATGAGGTCTTCCTTGATGTTGGGATTCAGAGACTTTCCAACTTGGATGGTTTTTTCCGTGTCATCCTCATCGAGGATGATGGATTCTACCTCTTCTGCAGCCTCTCCTTTCTTCAGCTTTGTTTCGTCCCTGGGGTCTAGGGTATTAATATTATAAGTGGCTATAACCCTCTTGTGTGCCTCCCTCTCTTCAACGGAGTTGTAGTAACATTATCTCGCCGTTGTCTGGTTTCCTTGAACTTCCCCCACCCCGTAAGGGGTTAGAAATTTGATCATCTGGTGGACCGTAGACGGCACGACTTCAAACCCCTTGAGGGCCACACGCCCCAGTATGATGTTGTAGGCCAAAAACACCTTCTCATCCATCACAAAAAACTGACCTTCTTGGTGAGCCATCTCGGCCACTCGTCCCCTATCCTCACATCGGTCTCATATACCCCAAGGGGATGAACCTTTTCGCCACTGAACCCAATCAAAGGATGATGGTAGGGGACAAGTCTAGCACGTCTGAGACCCAAGGCTTTGAAGCATGGCCAAAACATCACATCTTCAGAGCTACCCCCATCTACCAAGATCCTCAGCACCTCGCATCCGTGCACCCTGGTAGTGATGACGAGAGGGTCATCATGCGGGGCTAAGAGGCCTTTGAAGTCCATCCTTGAAAACCCTACTATCAGTGTGTCCATATCAACCTTCTTCCTCTTTTCTGACTTGACCTCCAGGGAGGTTGCGTGTACCGTCTTCGTCACTGCCTTTGCTTCAGCCACATGGGCCTTCCTGTCGGCGACCTCGGACCCTCCTCCTGCAAGTCCCCCGAAGATCATTCCCACTCCGAGCGAGATCATATTAAGCCTCTTGACAGGGCCATGGTCGTCTCTCGGCGGGAGATCAGGGTCGTCCTCATCATCAGAAGGGTCGTCCCCTCTTTTTTGAGGACCTTCTCTGCATGCGTCGGCTCGCTTCTTTCTGGGGTCGTCCCCTCGGTCCCTCTTGAAGGCGCCTTTGTCGACGTACTTTCTGAGCTTCCCTTCCTTCAGCATCTTTTCAATCTCGTCTTTCAGAGCAAAGCATTTATCCGTTACGTGGCCGTGGTCTTGGTGAAATTCACACCATAGGTTCTTATTCCTCTTGCTGGGGGCTGCCCTCAGCTTCTCAGGCCACTTCAGCGACCGGTCACTCTTTATCTCATTGAGAATCTGTTCACAGCTGACCGTCAGAGGAGTGTACCCAATGAACTTGTCATCCCCGTATCTCTTCTTCCCCTCTTTATTCTTTTTAGGGTATTTACTCCCACTTGCACCTCCTCTTTCGTCCTCATATTTTGCAGCCATCGCCTCTTCGGCGTTCATCACCTTTCCTGCTGTCGACAACAGCTCGGCCATCGTCCTCGGAGGGTCTTCAGCAAGCTTCCATAACAGCTTCCCCTTTTGGAGTCCTCCAATCAGGGATGTCATAGCTATGCTCTCCTCATAGTCTTCCACCTCCAGCTTCTCCTTATTGAATCTGGCTATATAGTCCCTCAGACTCTCACTCTTCCCCTGCTTAACATAGAGCAGGTGGGTGGTCTTCTTCTGTGGCCTCACCCCAAAGAAGAAATTATGGATGAACAGGTCTGCAACCTGCTTAAAGTTTCCAATGGAATTTTTTGGAAGAGACGTGTACCAGACATGCGCAGCCCCTGTCAAGGTACCAGAGAAGTCACGACACCTCATCTCATCTGAGATAGAGTATATGTCTGCCGCCGACTGATACATCTCCACGTGGTGGATGGGGTTGGTGCTCCCGTCATACCTTGGGGTGACCATAGGTGGCTTGAACTTTGACGGCGTGGGGAAGTTGACTATCTTTGCCACAAAGGGTGAGCCTATGGTGTATCCCCTCTGAAGAGGTTCTCGGCTCTTCAATATATCACCAATCTTATCCTCTAACCGCTGGATTGAGTCATTCCAGGGCCTCACAGGGTCGGCCTGGCCGATGTTATCCCCTACTGCCTCTCCGAGGTGGACGGAGGGTTCTGCTGCAGCAGGCCTGTGTCGAATGTTCACTTCCCTTTGGCCGTCATCTCGTCCTCGGGGTCGGCCATCTGCTGCCTCCCTCCTGGATCTTGCATCACTCCTTGGCCTGGACAACTGTTCCCGCAGGTCATTTACTGGGCCTAGCCTCTCAAAGGCCGACCCCCTGCTCAAGCGATCAAAAGCTGAGCCTCTTGGGCGATCATCAGGGTTTGGTCTCCTGCACTTTCCCCTACTATCCTGGAGGGGTCGCACAGTATTGTTGGAGACCTCGTAAGGTTCCTAGCACTCTATAGGAGCCTCCTCTCCCTCCAGATATCTATACCCATCCTCAGGGCAAGGGTTTTCTTGCCTCCCCAGGCGTAGACGCCGGGGGTCAGCAACATCCCTACGCCGCTGAGGGGGTGGTATGTCTTTGTGTGGTGCCTGGGGTGGTCCCCTGGCCTCATGATGCCCTGGAGCTACTGCCGGAGTAATCATCTCAGGTGAAACCCCTGGTGCTCTTAGTATGTTCTGGCTTAGAGCTGTGAACTACTCCTGCATCATCCGCTGGCTTGCTGCCAGAGACTTTAGGGATGCCGCCACATCAGCCATCTCAGACTGAGGCGGCGGCTGACTGGAACTGGGTCTTCCCCCCTCATCCGGCGGGGGAAGTGGTGGCGGTGGCATCTCAGGTGCCATGTTCTTGAGCTATGAAAAGTTGAACTGAAGAAAATGTTGGTGAGCTTGGGAACCTTAGTGGGTCTCTTTCAATGGTGAAACACCTCCTCTCAGGGGGAGCGTTGGTTCACCACCAGAGTGCCCAGTGAGGTCAAGCTGTACAAAGGAAGAGATGTCTTCTCGTTCCCACAGACGACACCAAACTGATGATGCTAAGAATTAGCACCACCGGATAAGTGATAGTGAGCTCAAACAGTAGCAGCCATGGCAGCCATAGAGATGTATTAGTGCATAAGTATGTAGAAGGGGATGAGTATAAGAGGAAATAAGACAATAATGTATAGTGGTTCAGCCAATTTGGCCTACATCCACTGTGAGTGTGTGGTCCACTAAGTATGGGCACTAATGGCCTTGGATATAATGCACATAACCCTCTCTCTCTCTCTCTCTCTACTGTGTGTACAAGCAGAGTTTTAGCTAGGGCTACAGTTCATGGATTGATCCCCTATAGGGTTGTAGGTGAAAAGTATATATAGGTCTTGGGGGGTGTAGTGTACCCCCCAAGTATGCATGGTGCATGTGAATGATGATCTAGCCAATCCCCTGTTGACACCTGTAGATGCCAAATGATGACATAATATTCCCTCATGTGAGGGTGTGATTTTGTTATAACGGTCTGCCACGTGTCATATGAGCCTCACGCGCACTGTTCCACGCGTCCCCCAAACCACGCGCTGTCATGATGTCACCCTCGGCCTATGAGCCGAGGCCGAGGGCAAAGTTTCTTTCAGTAGTGAGCCTGGTCCAGATCTGGCCTCGTACTGTCGACCCCTCGTAGGGTCGTCTGGAGCCTGGTGGAGGGTTGGCCCCTCGTACTGTCGTCTGGAGCCTGGTGGAGGGTCGGCCCCTCGTACTGTCGTCTGGAGCCTGGTGGAGGGTCGGCCCCTCGTAGGGTCATAGGTAATCCTCATCCAGGCTGAGGATATAAACGGGTATATCACATAGCAATCGACCGGGTTATTCACGATTTGAGAATAGGACCCAAATTTGAGAGTAGAAACACTTAGGCTTGAAAACGTGCCGCGAGGGGGAGGATTCCACTAACCCCCTAAATGGTACTGTGGGTGGCACGAACACCTTGTGCGAGTCCAACGTAACACGTAGCAATCGACCACGTATTCGCGAGACTCCCGATTTGAGAATATGACCCGTATATGGGAATAGGAACACTTATGCAGAAAAACGCGCCTTGCAGGTGCGAAGGCCACCAACCTCCCCCCAAACGGTACCGCGGGCGGCACGAACACCACGTGTGCGTCCATGGAAACACGTAGCATCCAGTCACGTAGTCGTAAAACTCTCGATTTGAGAATATGACCTGGATAAATGTGCTGCAAGGGGGCATATGCCCCCAATCCATCATCCAAACAACATTGGGGGAAGCACAAACACTTCGTGCGCATCCAATGTAAGATGTAGCAATCGATCGTGCAGTCTCGGGACTCCTGATTTGAGAAAAGGATCCGAATTTGAGACTAGGAACATTTAAGCTTGAAAATGTCTTGCGAGGGAATGGACACAACAAAGCCCCCAACAGCATCACGGGTGGCACAAACACCTCGTGCGAGTTCAACATAACATGTAGCAATCGATCACGCAGTCGTGAAATTCCCAGTTTGAGAATAGGGCCCAGATTTTGAGAGTAAGAACACTTAAGCTTGAACATGTGTTGCGCTGGGCCGAATGCCATCAGCCCCATAAGATGGCCTCGCGGGCGGAATTAACACCTGTGCTCATCTAACGTAACATGTAGGATATGACCTTGCAATGTAGGTCTCTCGATTTGAGAATAGAACCCAGATTTGAGGGTACAAACACTTAGGCTCGAAAACGTGTCGCGAGGGGTCGAACTCCACCACCCCCATACAAACGGCACCACGGATAGCATAAAAACCTCATGTTCATCCAATATAACACATAGAAATTGGCCGCTCAGTCGTGGGACTTCGGGTTTGAGAATAGGACCTGAATTTAAGAGTAGGAACACTTAGTCTGGAAAACGTGCCGCGTAGGGGTGGTACCACCAACCCTCCAAATGGCATTGCGAGTGGCACGAAGACCTCGTGCGCGTCTAATATAACATGTAGCAACTAGCTATGCAATCGAGGGACTCCATGTTTGAGAATACGACCTAAATTTGTGATAAGTAACACTTAAGCTTGCAAACGCGCTGTGAGGGGGTGGATTCCACAAACCTCCTTAAACGTACCTGCAGGATGCACGTACACCTTGCGCGCTTCCAACTTCATCAATAATAATCATCCGCGCAGTCGCATTACTCCCACTTTGAGAACATGACCCGAATTTGAGGATAGGAACACTTAGGCTTGAAAATGTGCCGCGAGGGGGTGGACGCCACCAACCCCCTCAAATAGCACCACGGAGGACACAAATACCTCAAGCGCATCCACCGTAACACATAACAACCAATTGCAGAGTGGCGGGACTCCCAGTTTGAGAATAGGACCTAGATTTGGACCAGGATCACGTAATCTTGAAAACGTGTTGCGAGGGGCGGGCACCACCAACCTCCCTCCCCAAACAACCTTGTGCATGTCCAACATGACATGTAGCAACCAGCCGAGCAATCGTTGGACTTCCAATTTGAGAGTAGAACCCAAATTTGAGAGAGAGAACACTTAGGCTTGAAAACGTGCCATGAGGCGGACACCACTAACCTCCCAAAATGGCACCGCAGGAGGCATAAACACCTTTTGCGCGTTCGACGTAACACGTAGCAATCGGCCGTGCAATCATGGGAATCCTGGTTTAAGAATAGGACCCGGATTTAAGAGTATGAACACGTAGGCTAGAAAATGTACGTTGAGGGGGAGGACGCCACCAACCCCCAAAACGGCACCATTGGTGGCACGAACACCTCGTGCATATCCAAATTAATACAAGTTAATCATCCGTGTAGTTGGGAGAATCCTGGTTTAAGAATAGGACCCAGATATGAGAGTAGGAATACTTTTTCTTAAAAAACGTTCCGCACAGGGGTTGACGCCACCAACTCACTCAGATCGACATTACGGGTGGCACAAACACCTTGTGCATGTCCAGCGTAACACGTAGTAACCGGCGGCGCATTCACGGTACTCCCAGTTTAAGAATAGGACATGCATTTGAGAGATGGAAAACTTTGGCTTGAAAACGTGCTGCGAGGGGGCGAAAGACACCAACGCCCCAAATGACATCGCGGGCATCACGAACACCTTGTGCATGTCCAACATAGCACATATCAACTGGTTTCATAGTCGCAGGATTCCCGATTTGAGAATAAAATCCATATTTAAGAGTAGGAAAACTTTGGCTTGAAAACGTGCCGTGAGGAGGCGAACGCCACCAACCCCCCCATAAATGACACCATAGGCAGCACGGACACCTCGTGCACATCCAACATAACATGTAGCAACCGATCGAATAGTTGTGGGACTCCCGATTTGAGAATAAGACTCGAATTTGAGAGTAAAAAAACTTAGACCTAAAAACATGCCGCACGGGGCCAGACGCCACCCAAAAAATGGCACCACAGAGGCACAAATACCTTGTGCATGTCCAATGTAACTTATAACAAGTGGTCGCACAGTCGCGGGACTCCCCGTTTGAGAATATGACCCATATTTGAGAGTAAAAATACTTAGGCTTAAAAACGTGTCATGAGGGGGCGAATGCTACCCCCTAAACAGCACCGCGGGCGACACAACCACCTCGTGCACGTCCAACATAACATGTAAAAATCGGCCATGCAGTCGAGGGACTCCTGATTTGATAATAGGACCCTGATTTGAGAGTAGGTACACTTAGGCTTGAAAACGTGCCAAGAGGGGGAGGATGCCATTCCCCCCCCCCCCCCCAAATGGAATCGCGGGCAGCACGAACACTTTTGTGCATCAAACAACACATAACAACTGGCCATGCAGTCACGGGACTCCCGATTTGAGAATAGGACCTAGATTTGAGAGTCGGATCACTTAGGATTGAAAACGTGCCGTGAGGGGGCAGACACCCCCACAAATAGCACCGCATGCAGTATGAACAGCTCGTGTGCATCCAACGTAAAATGTAGCAATCATCCATAGAGTCACAAAACTCCTAATTTGAGAATATGACCCAAATTTGTAAGTAGGAACACTTAGGATTAAAAATGCATCATGCAGGGAGGACGCCACCAACACCCCCTAAATGGAAGCACGAGCGGTATGAACACCTCGTGCGCATCCAACGTAACACGTAGAAATTGGCCACGACTGCTCCCAATTTGATAATAGGATTCAGATTTGAGAGTAGGAACATTTAGGATTGAAAACGTGCCGCGAGGAGACGGATGACACCAACCCCCCCAAACGACACCGCGGGGGTATGAACACCTAGTGCACATCCAACGTATCACGTATTGACTGGCCGCGCAGTCGTGAGACTCCCAGTTTTAAAAATAAGGCCCGAATTTGAGAGTAAGGACACTTAGGCTTGAAAACGTGTCGCGAGGGGGCAAACGTCACCAACCCCTCGAAATAGCACTGCAGGAGACACAAACACCTCGTGCGCATTCAGTATAACACGTAGCAATCGGTTGCCAAGTCGCGGGACGCCCGATTTGAGAATCGAACATGGATTTGAGAGTAGGAACCCTTTGACTTGAAAACGTACCATGAGGGGGCGTACTCTATTAACCCCCACACCCTCAATCCGCACCACAGGCTGTACGAACACCTCGTGCGCATCCAACGTAACACGCAACAATCAATTTCACAGTCGGGAGACTGCCTATTTTAGAATAGGACACGGATATGAGAGTAGGGACACTTATTCTTCAAAACATGTTGCTCAGGGGTGGATTCCACCAGCCCTTCAAATCTTCCCCGCGAGCGAGACGAACACCTCGTGCGCATCCAATATAACACGTAGCATTTTGCCATGCAATTGTGGGACTCCTATTTGAGAATAGGACCTGAATTTGAGAGTAAGAACCCACGGGCTTAAAAATGTGCCGTGCGAGGGCAAACACCACCTCCCCAAAGGTTCCACAGGGGGCACGAACACCTCATGCACGTCCGACATAACATATAGCAATCATTTTCTCAGTTATGGGACTCCCAGTTTAAGAGTAGGACCCAGATTTGAGAATAGGAAAAATTTGGCTTGAAAACATTCTGCCTGGGGGAGGGAACCACCACCCCCTCCCTCCTAAAAGGGATCGCAACACCTTATGCTCATACAACATAACACGTAGCAGTTGACTGTGTAGTTGCGGAGCTCTCGGTTTGAGAATAGGATCTGGATTTGAGGGTAGGAACACTTAGGTCTGAAAATGTGCTGTGAGGAGGTGGATGCCCCCCCCCCCCAAACGGCACCGTGGGCAGAACGAACACCTCGTGCGTATCCAACGTAATAAATATTAACTGGCTGCACATTCTTGGGACTCTTTGTTTGAGAATAGTACCCAAATTTGAGAGTTGGAACACTTAGTATTGAAACCATGCAGCGCAGTGGTGAATGCCACCAACCCACCCACACGGTACCGCGAGTGATACGAACACCTTGTGCACTTCCAATGTAACATCTATCAATCAGTCTTGCAGTTGCAAAACTTTCGATCTGACAATAGGACCCGAGTTTGAGAGTAGGAACACTTAGGCTTGAAAAGGTACTGCGAGGGGGCGAATGCCATCAACCCCCCAAAATGGTATCGCGGGTGGTATAAACAGCTCATGAATGTCCAAAGTAACATGTGAAAATCGATCGCGTAGTTGTGGGACTCTCGATTTGAGAATAAGACTCGAATTTGATAGTAGGAACACTAAGGCTTGAAAAAACACGCGAGGGGGAGGATGCCACCAACCCCCCCAAACGGCACTGCGTGAGGCATGAACACCTTGTGCTCATCTAACGTAACACATAGCAATTGACTACGCAGTTGCGTTACTTTCAGTTTGAGAATAGGACCTGAATTTGAGAGTAGGAACACTTAGGATTTAAAATGTATCGTGAGGGGGAGGATGCCACCTCCCCAATGGCACCGCCAATAGCACAAACACCTCGTAAGAGTTCAACACAACACGTAGCAATTGTCCGCGTAGTCGTGAGACTCCCAATTTGAGAGTAGGAACACTTAAGCTTGAAAACGTGTCACGAGGGAGTGGACGCCGCCCCCTAAAATGACACCGTGGGCGACACAAACACCTCTTTACATCCAACGTATCACGTTGTAATAATCTGCGCGTTCGCGGGACTCCTGGTTTTAGAATAGGACCCTATTTTAAGAGTAGGAACACTTAGGCTTGAACATGTGCCGCAAGGGGGTAGACGCCACAAACCCCCCAAATGGCACTGGAGTGGTATGATCACCTTATGCGCATCCAACGTAACATGTAACAACTGGCTGTGCAGTCGCGGGACTCTCAATTTAAGAATAGGACCCAAATTTGAGAGTAAGAACACTTGGGCTTAAGAACGTGCCACGAGGGGGTGGACGCCACCAACCCACCCCCCCAAAATGGCACTGTGGATGGAACGTACACCTCGTGCGCATCCAACGTAACACGTATCAATCTATCTCACAATCGGTAGACTCTCAATTTAAGAATAGGACCTGAATATGAGAGTGGGAACACTTTTTATTGAAAATGTTATGCGCAGGGGTGGATGCCCCTAAATCCCTCAAAAAGAGAGTGCGGGTGGCACAGGCACCTCGTGCGCATCAAACGTGATGCGCGCTCGCAGGGCTCCCAGTTTAAGAATATGACCCATATTTGAGAGCAGGAACACAGGCTTGAAAATGTGTTGCGAGGGGGCGAACGGAACCAACCCTTCCAAACGATATCGCGGGAGGCATGAACACCTCGTGCTCATCAAAGGTAACACATAGTAACCGGTTGCACAGTTACGGGACTTTTGGTTTAAGAATAGAACCCGAATTGGAGAGTAAGAACACTTAGGCTTGAAAACTTGCTGTGAGGGGGCGAATGCCACCAACCCCCTCACAAATGGCATTACAGGTAGTGTCGACAACTCGTGTACATCCAATGTAACACGTAGCAACTGCTCTCACTGTCGCGGGACTATCAATTTGAGAATAGGTCCCGAATTTGAGAGTAGAAACACTTAGGCTTGAAAATGTGATGCGAGGGGGCGGACGCCACAAACCTCACTGAACTACATCGCTGGTGGTGCGCAAACCTTGTGCTCATCAAACATAACACGTATCAACTGGTTGCGTAGTTGCGAGACTTTCGGTTTAAGAATAGTACCCATATTTGAGAGTAGGAACACTTAGGCTTGAAAACGAGTCGCGAGGGGGTGGATGCCACCAACCCCCACCCCCTAAAAAATGGCACCGTGGGCAACACGGATATCACGTGCGCATCCAACATAACACGTAGAAACCGACCTCACAGTGGTAGGATTCCTAGTTTGAGGACCCGTATTTGAGAGTCGAAACATTTAGTCTTGATAACGTGCCACATATGAGTGGACATCTCCAATCCCCACAAATGGCACCGTAGGTAGCACAAACACCTCGTACACATCCAGCGCAACACGTAGCAATCGGATGCTCAGTCGTGGCACTCCCGGTTTGAGAATAGGACCTGGATTTGAGAGTAGGAACACTTAGGCTTGAAAATGCATTGCGAGGGGGCGAAAGCTACCAAGCCCCCCCAGATGGCACCGTGGGAGGCACGAACACCTTGTATTCATCCAATAAAACACTTAGCAATCGACCGCGTTGTCATGTTATTCGTGGTTTGAGAATAGGATCCAAATTTGAGAGTAGGAACACTTAGGCTTGACGTGTCATGAGGGGGCGACACGAACCCCTTGTGCAAGTCCAATGTAATATGTAGCAATCAGTATCATAGTCACGAGACTCCTAATTTGAGAATAGGACCCGAATATGGGAGTAGGAACACTTACGCATAAAAACACACCGCGCATGTGTGAACACCACAAACCTCCCCCCCAAATGACACCTCGAGCAGCACGAACACCTCATGCGCATCAAAGGAAACAGGTAGCAGCCTTTCGTGTAGTCGTAAAACTCCCGATTTGGAATAGGACCTGGATAAACGTGCTACAAGGGGCATATGCCACCAATCCACCCCCAAACGGTACTACGGATGCCACAAACACCTCGTGCACATTTAAGGTACCACGTAGCAATCGACCACGCAGTCACAAGATGTCCCAATTTGAGAAAAAGAGCCGAATTTTAGAGTAGGAACACTTAGGCTTGAAAACATACTGCGAGGGGATGGACGCAACCAACCCCCCAATAGCACCGCGGGTGTCATGAACACCTCATGTGAGTCCAACATAACATGTAGCAATCAGTCACACAGTCGAAAAAGGAATCAAGCCCAGATTTAAGAGTAGGAACACTTAGGCTTGAAAATGTGCCGTGTTGGAGTGAACGCCATCACCTCCCCCAAATGGCTCATGGGAAGCATGAGCACCTCGTACTCATCCAACATAACACATGGCAATCAGCCGTGAAGTGCAAGACTCTCGATTTGAGAATAAAATTTGGATTTGAGGGTACAAACACTTAGGCATGAACACGTGTCGCGAGGGGGAAGATGCCACCCCCATACAAATGACACCACGGATAGCACGAACACTTCGTGTGCATCCAACATAACACGTAGCAAATGTCCGTGTAGTCGCATGACTCTTGGTTTAAGAATAGGACCCGGAATTGAGAGTGGGAACATTTAGCCTTGAAAACGTGCTGCACAGGGGTGGATACCACCAACCCCCTCAAATGACACTGCGGGAGGCATGAACACCTCGTGCACATCCAACGTAACATGTAGCAACTGGCTGTGCAATCACGTAACTCCCAGTTTGAGAATACGACCTAGATTTTAGAGCAGGAAAACTTAATCTTGCAAATGCGCTGCGAGGGGTTGGATGCCACAAACCCCTTAACTGGCACTGCGGGGGGCATGTACACCTTGTGAGCTTCCAGCGTAACACGTAGCAATTGGCCTCGCAGTTGCATTACTCCCAGTTTGATAACAGGACCCAAATTTGAGGGTAGGAACACTCATGCTTGAAAACATGCCGTGAGGGGGTAGATGCCACAAAATCCCCTCAAATGGCACCACGATAAACACGAACACCTCGAGCACGTCCAAAGTAACACATAGCAACTAACTGTGCAGTGGCGGGACTCCCAATTTGAGAATAGGACCTGAATTTTGAGTAGGAACACTTAATAGTGAAAACGTGCTACGAGGGGAAGGTGCCACCAACCTCCCTCCCCAAAAGACGTCGTGCATGTGCAACATGCCATGTAGTGACCAACCACATAATCACGGGACTTCTGATTTGAGAGTAAAACCCAAATTTAAGATAAGGAACACTCAGGCTTGAAATTGTGCCGTGAGGGCGCGAACACCACTAACCCCCCAAAATGGCAGCACGAGAGGCATAAATGCCTTGTGCGTGTCCGACGTAACAAGTATCAATCAATCGTGCAATATCGGGAATCTCGATTTGAGAATAGGACCCAAATTTAAGAGTAGGAACACTTAGGATAGAAAACATGCCGCGAGGGGGGAGGATGCCACCAACCCCGCAAACGACACCTTTGGTTGCACTAACACCTTGTGCGTATCCAACATAACACGTGCCAATCGACCGCATAGTTGGGGGACTACCGATTTGAGAATAGGGCCTAGATATGATAGTAGGAACACTTTTGCTTGAAAACATTTCGTGCAGGGTTTGACGCCATCAACTCCCTCAAATTAACATTACAGGTGGAAAAAACACCTCGTGCGCGTCCATCATAACACCTAGTAATCGACGGCGTAGTCGCAGGACTCCCAGTTTAAGAATATGACATGGATTTGAGAGCAAAACACTTAGGCTTGAAAACGTATTTCTAGGGGGAGGATGACACCAACTCCCTAAATAACATTACAGGTAGCACGAACACCTCGTGCATGTCCAACATAACACATAACAACCGGTTGCACATTCGCAGGATTCCCGATTTGAGAATAAAACCCATATTTGAGACTACGAAAACTTAGGCTTGAAAACGTGCCACGAGGGGGCAAACGCCACCAACCCTCCACAAATGGTCTTGCAGGCAACATGGACAACTCGTGCACATCCAACATAACACATAGCAATTGTTCGCACTATCGCGAGACTCCCGATTGAGAATAGGCCCCGGATTTAAGAGTAGAAACACTTATACTTGAAAATGTGATGCGAGGGGGCGGACGCCACCAACCCCACTGAACGACATCGCTGGTGGCACGAATACCTTGTGCTCATCAAACATAACACATATCAACTGGTTGTGCAGTCTTGGAACTCCCGATTTAAGAACATGACCCGTATTTGAGAATAGGAACACTGAGGCTTGAAAATATGCCGCGAGGGGATGGAAGCCACCAACCCCACCCCCTAAAAAGGGCACCGCGAGAAACATAGACACCTCGTGCGCATTCAACGTAACTCGTAGCAATTGACCCCGCAGTCGTAGGACTCCTGGTTTGAGAATAGGACCCGGATTTGAGAGTCAAAACACTTAGGCTTGATAATGTGCCGCATAGGGGTGGACGCCACCAACCCCCATAAACGGCACCGCGGGCAACATGAACACCTCGTGCACATCCAACCAACTCGTAGCAACTAGCTGCTCAGTCGCGAGACTCCCGATTTGAGAGTAGGAACACTTAGGCTTGAAAATGTGTTGCGAGGGGGCGGAAGCCACCAAGACCCCCCTAAACGACACTGCGGGAGGCAAGAACACCTTGTACTCGTCCAACATAACACTTAGCAATTGGCCGCATTGTCGTGTTACTCGTGGTTTGAGAATAAGATCCAAATTTAAGAGTAGGAACACTTAGGCTTAAAAATGTGTCGGGAGGGGGCGAACACCTGCAACTCCCCCAAACGGTATTGTGGGTGGCACGAGCACCTCGTGACAGTCCAATGTAACACATAAAAATCGGTTGCGTAGTCACGAGACTCCTGATTTAATAATAGGATCCAAATATGGGAGTAGGGACACTTATGCATAAAAATGCATCACGCGAGTTCGAACGCCACCAACCTCCCCCCAAACAACACCGTGGGATGCACAAACACCTCGTGCGCATCTAAGGAAACATGTAGCAGCCGACCGCGTAGTTGCAAAACTCCTTATTTGAGCATAGGACCTGGATAAACGTGATGTGAGGCGGAAGACGCCACCAATCCACTACCCAAACGGTACCGCAGGCGGCACAAACATATCGTGCGCATCCAATGTAACACGTATCAATCGATTACACAGTAACTGGACTCCCGATTTGAGAAAAAGAGATGAATTTTAGAGTAGGAACACTTAGGCTTGAAAACGTGCTGTGAGGGGACAAACGCATTTAACCCCCCAACAACACCGTGGGTGGAACGAACACATCATGTGAGTCCAACATAACACATAGCAATCGGTCACACAGTCATGAAACTCCCAGATTGATAATGGGGCCTAGATTTAAGAGTAGGAATCCTTAGGCTTGAAAATGTGCCGCATTGGGGAGAACGCCATCAACCCCCCAAAACGGCCTCATGGGTGGCACGAACACCTCGTGCTCATCCAACGTAACACGTAACAACCGATCATGCAGTGCAGTACTCTCGATTTTAGAATTTAACCCATATTTGAGGGTACAAACACTTAGGCTTGAAAACGTGACGCGAGGGGTTGGATACCACCACCCCCATACAAACGACATCGTGGATAGCACTAACACCTCGTACGCCTCCAACATAACATTTAGCAAATGCCCATGTAGTCGCAGGACTCCTGGTTTGAGAATAGGACTCGAATTTGAGAGTAGGAACATTTAGTCTTGAAAACGTGCTACACAGGGGTGGATACCACCAACCCCTCCAAACAGCACAGCGGGCGGCACGAACACCTCGTGCACATCCAACGTAACATATAGAAACTGGTTGTGCGATCGCAGGACTCCCATTATGAGAATACGACCTACATTTAAGAGCAAGAACACTTAAGCTTGCAAATGCGCTGCGAGGGGGTGGAGGTCACAAGCCCCCCTAAATGGCACTGTGGAGGGTACATATACCTTGTGAGCTTCCAACGTAACCCGTAGCAATCAGTCGCGCAGTTGCATTACTCCCAGTTTGAGAACAATACCCGAATTTGAGGGTACAATACTTAGGCTGGAAAATGTGCCATGAGGGAGTGGAAGCCACCAAGCCCTCACAAATGGTACCATGGGTGACACGAACACCTCTTGCATGTCCAACGTAACATGTAGCAACCAACTGCGCAATGGAGGGACTCCCAATTTGAGAATATGACCTCGATTTGGAGTAGGAATAGTTAAGCTTGAAAATTTATTGTGAGGGGCGAGCGCCACCAACCTCCCTCCCCAAACGACTAAACGAGCGGCATGAACACCTCGTTCGTGTCTAATATGACACATAGCAACTGTCCACACAATCACGGGACCTTCAGTTTTAGAGTATAACCCGAATTTTAGATAAGGAACACTTGGGCTTGAAAATGTGCCATGATGGGGAGGACACCACTAACCCACCCAAACAGCACCGTTGGTCCTATAAACACCTTGTACGCATCCGACGTAACATGTAGCAATCGGCCGCACAATCGCAGGAATACTAGTTTGAGAATAGACCCGAATTTAAGAGTAGGAACACTTAGGCTTGAAAATGTGCCATGAGGGTACGAGCACCACCAACCCCCCAAACTCCCCCATGGGAAGCACGAACAACTCGTGTGCATCCAACATAACATGTGTCATCAGCCCCGCAGTTGGGAGAGTCTCAGTTTGAGAATAGGACCCGAATATGAGAGTAAGAACACTTTTGCTTGAAACATTTTGCCCAAGGGTTAACGCCACAAACTCATTCGAATCGACATCGGGGGTGGCACAAACACCTCGTGTGCGTCCAACATAACATGTAGTATCCGACGGCGTAGTCACGGGACTCCCAGTTTAATAATAGGACACTGATTTGAGAACAGGAATACTTAGGCTTAAAAATGTGATGCGAGGTAGAAGACGAAACCAATGCACCCGAATGACATTGTGGGCGGCACAAACACCTTGTGCGCGTCTAACATTAGACATAGCAACTCGTTGCATAATCGCGGGATTCCTAGTTTGAGAATAAAACCCAGATTTGAGAGTAGGAACACTTAGGCTTGAAAACATGCAGCGAGCGGGCGGACGCCACCAACCCCCCCACAAACGGAACCGCAGGTAGCTCAAAGACCTCATGCACATCCAACATAACACGTACTAACCACTTTCACAGTTGTAGGACTCCTGGTTTGGGAATAGGATCCTAATTTGAGAGTAGGAACACCTAGACTTGAAAATGTGCCGCGAAGGGGTGAACGCCACCTTACCAAATGCCACCGCGAGTAGCTAGAACACCTTGTGCGCATCTAGCGTAACACACAGCAATCGACCACGCAGTAGCGGGACTCCCAGTTTGAGAATATGATCCGAATGTGAGAGTAGGAAAACTTAGGCTTGAAAACACGCCACGAGGATATAGACGCCACCAAGCCTCCCAAACAGCACCGCAGGAGGCACGAACACCTATTTCTCATCCAACGTAATACGTAGAAATCGGTCGCCTAGTCGAATTACTCCCGATTTGAGAATAGGACTCTAATTTGAGAGTATGAACACTTAGGCTTGACAATGTGCCATGACAGGGAGAACGCCACCAACCCCCCAAACGGCACTACGGGTGGCAAGAACACCTCATGCGAGTCTAAGATAATACGTAGCAATCGGTCACTGAGAATAGTACCTATGTTTGAGAGTAGGAACACTTAGGCATAAAAACGTGTTGTACGGGGGAAAATGCAACTAACCCCCTAAATGAAATCGCGAGTGGAAAAAACACCTCGTACACGTCAAAAGAAAAACGTAACAATTGCCCCCACAATTATGGGACTCCCAATTTAGGAATAGGACTTGAATATGAGATGAGGATGACTTAGACTTGAAAAATTGTGGCGAGGGGGCGGACGCCACCAATCCGCACCCTAAACGACACCGTGACACGTTTTTAAGTCTAAGTGTTGGCAGCACGAACACCTCATGCGCATCCAACGTAACACGTAGCTACCGGTCATGTTGTCGCAGGACTCAACTAACCCCACCAAACAACATCACGAGCGGCATGAACACCTTGTGCTCATCAAATGTAACACGTATCAATCGGTTGCGCAGTCACGGGACTCTCAGTTTAAGAATAAGACTTGCATTTGGGAGTAAGAACACTTAGCCTTAAAAACATGTTTCGTGGGGTGGAATCCACCAACCTCCCCCCAAACGGTACTGTGGGCTAAACGAACACCTCGTATGCATCCAATTTAACACCTAGCAACCGACCGTGTAGTCGCGAGACTCTCGGTATGAGAATAGGACCCATATTTGAGAGTAGGAACACTTAGGTTTGAAAACGTGCCGAGCAGTCGGGAGACTCCCAATTTTAGAATAGGACCTGGATACGAGAGTAGGAACACTTTGCTTAAAAATGTTCTTCCCAGGGGTGGACACCACCAACTTGCTCGAATCGACATCGCAGGTGGTACAAACACCTGATGTGCGTCCAATGTAACACGTAGTAACCGACTGCACAATCACGGGACTCCTAGTTTTAGAATATGACCCAAATTTGAGAGCAGGAACAATTGGGCTTGAAAACGTGCTGAGAGGGGACAAAAGACACCAACCCCCCAAAATGACATTGTGGGCGGCACGAACACCTCATGATCATCAAATGAAACACATAGCAACTAGTTGCGCAGTCACGGGACTCTCGATTTGAGAATAGAACTCGTATTTGAGAGTAGGAACACTTAGGCTTGAAAACGTGCCACGAGGGGGTGGACGCCACCAACCCTCCCCCCCAAATTGCACCGCAGGTTGCACAAACACTTTTTTCACATCATATGTAACACGTAGTAACTGGTCGCAGAGTCGTAGGATGCCTCGTTTGAGAATATGACCCTGGTTTGAGACTAGGAACACTTAATCAATGTATTATACAGGGGTGGAAGCCACTAACCCCCTCCAAACAACACCATGAGCGGAACGAACACCTTGTGCGCATCCAATGTAACATGTATCAATCAGCCACGTAGTCGCGGGACACTCAATTTGAGAATATGACCCGAATTTGAGAGTAGGAACACTTAGGCTTGAAATTATGCCACGAGAGGGAGGACGCCACCGAGAATCACAAATTACACCACGGGAGGCACGAACACCTTTTGCTCGTCCAATGCAACATGTAGAAATCTGACGTATAGTGGCATTACTCTCGGTTTGAGAATTGGATTTGAATTTGAGAGTAGGAACACTTATTCTTGAAAATGTGCCACGAGAGGGAGGACACCACCAATCCCTTAAACGGAACTACGGGTGGAAAGAGAACCTCGTGCGAGTCTAACATAACACGTAGCAATTGACTGCGCAATCGCAAGACTCCCGGTTTGAGAATAGGACCTGGATTTGAGTGTAGGAACACTTAGGCATAAAAATGTGCTGCACGGGTGTGAACGCGATTAACCCTCCCAAATGGCATCATGGATATAATGAACACCTCGTGCTCGTCCAAGGAAACATGTAGCAATTGGCCGCACTATCGTGGGACTCCCGATTTGGGAATAGGAACCGAATATGAGATTAGGGGCACTTATAGTTGAAAACGTGCCGTGAGGGGGCGGACGCCACTAATCCACACCCAAAACGGCACCGCGGGGGGAATAAAAACATCATGCACATCCAACGTAACATGTTGCAACCATTCACACTGTTTCAGGACTCCCAATTTTAGAATAAGACATGAAATTGAGAGTAAAAACACTTAGGGTTAAAAACATGGTGCGGGGGCGAACGCCTCCAACACCACCAAATGATAGCGTGGGCGGCACGAACACATTTTACCCGTAAAACATAATAGATATCAATCGGTTGCATAGCTTCAATGCTCTCGATTTAAGAATAGGACTCATATTTAAGAGTAGGAACACTTAGGCTTGAAAATGTGCTGCGAGGGGGTGGATACCACTAACCCCCCCGCCCAAAAAATGGCACCATGGGCATCACAGACACCCTGTGTTCATGCAATGTAACACATAGCTATCAACTGTGTAGTCCTAGGACTCCTGGTTTGATTATAGGACTTGGATTTGAGAGTCGGAACACTTAGGCTTGAAAACATGCCGCCATGGGTAGACACCACCAACCCCCCAATTGGCACCACGGGCAGCACGAACACCTCGTTCACATCCAGCGCAACACGTAGCAACCTGCTCCTTAGTTGAGGGACTCTCCATTTAAGAATAAGACCCGGATTTGAGAGTAGGAACACTTAGGCTTGAAAATGTACAGTGAGGTGGCGGACGCCACCCAACCCCCCAAACGGCACCATAGGAGGCACAAACACCTTGTGATCATCCAGTGTAACACATTACAATTGGTCGTCTTGTCGCATTACTCGCGTTTTGAGAATATGACCCGAATTTAAGGGTAGGAACACTTAGACTTGAAAAGGTATTGCAAGGGAGCGTATGCCACCAACCCCCTAAACATCACTACGAGCGACATGAACACCTCGTACGAGTCCAACATAACACATAGCAATCGGTCGCATAGTCGCGAGACTCTCGGTTTGAGAACAGGACCCAGATATACGATTAGGAACACTAGGGCATAAAAACGCACCGCGCAGGTGCGAACGCCACCGACCTCCCTCTAAAACAGCACCGCTGGTGGCACGAACAACTCGTGCGCATCCAAGAAAACATGTAGCAGCGGCCATACAGTCACAAAACTCCCAATTTGAGAATCTGACTTAGATAAACATGTCGTGAGGGGGAAGATGCCACCAATCCACCCACAAACGTCACCGCGAGTGGAAGGAACACCTCGTATGCATCCAACGTAACATGTAGAAATGGACCGCACAGTCGCGGGACTATCGATTTGAAAAAAGACCTGAATTTGAGAGTTCGAACACTTAGGCTTGAAAACATGTCGCGAGGGGACGGACGCCACCGACCTCCCCAATGACACAACGGGAAGAACGCACACCTCGTACGAGTCCAACATAACACGTAGCAATCATTCATGCTGTCACGAGACTCCCAATCTATGAATAGGGATCGAATTTGAGAGTAAGAACACTTAAGCTTGAAAACGTGCCATGCTGGGGCAAACGCCATCAACCCCCTCAAACAGCATCGTGGGTGGCACAAACACCTCGTACTCATGGAACGTAACACGTATCAACTAGTCGTACAGTGCAGGACTCTCAATTTGAGAATATAACCCAAATTTGAGAGTACGAACACTTAGGCATAAAAACATGATGCGAGGGAGAAGATGCCACCACCCCTATAAAACGGCACCGAGGGCAGCTTGAACACCTCGGCAAATCCAGCGTAACATGTAGCAATCGTCCACACAGTCATGGGACTCCTAGTTTGAGAATACGACCCGAATTTGAGAGTAGGAACACTTAGATTTGAAAATGTGCAGCACAGGGTGGCTGCCCCCCAAATGGCATCGTGGGCGGAACGAACACCTCGTGCGTGTCCAAGATAACACATAGCAACCAGCTGCGCAGTCACATGACTCCCAGTTTGATAATAGAACCCAGATTTAAGAGCAGGAAAACTTAAGCTTGCAAATTCACTACGAGGTGGCGGATGCAACAAACACCCCTAAACGACATTGTGGGAGGCACGTACACCTTGTGCACTTCCAACGCAACACATAGTAATTGGTCGCATAGACACATGACTCCTGATATGCCCCAAGTGTGACCTCGGCTCAGAGACACCAACCTCGGCTGAGATTATGGCTGACACTGGAAAAGCCTTGGACACACGACATCAACCCTTGGCCATAGTAAGGTCGGCCCAAGCCGACACTACCACCAACCTCTCCAAGGGACACTGCACGTATCATAAGGGCCAGAAGCACTCCAGTACACCTAGGAATGGCAACTTCGGCCAGATGTAGGCTGAGATCGCAAGAAGCCTTACTTCTACCAAGGTCAACATCATCAAGATATCAGTTAATGCTCCAAGCACAAGCTAGCTAAACCTCGGCCCAGGCCGACCCCTATCCATTATCTCGGCGGAACTTAAGCCGAGACCTTCATGGCTCATCTCGGATTGAACGAGCAACTAGACTTATCAAACTCGACTTCTCCCAGGCCGAGGTCATGACCAAGCACGATAGCCGAGCACCTATTGACATGGATAAGGACACGTGGACACAAATCAGTTATAACAAATCATTCCCCACACGTGGGGAGAATATTTTGTCATTATTCTCTACATGTCACAGTGACAGATGTCTTCTCCATATTGGCTAGATCAACACAAACATGCTCATTTCATGCATGGGGGAACATTACACCCCCTAGGGACTATATATAGAGGTCATCCTCTACCTTGTAAAAGACCCCAAAATTAGCAACCCTAGTTGAAACTCTGTCTAAACACACAGTAGAGAGAAAGCTTGAGAGATTGTAACTATGGCCATTAGAGGCCTCATACAGTGATACATATCATACACTTGCAGAGTGGATGTAGGCCTAATTGGCTGAACCACTTATATTCCCGTGTGAATCCTCTTCTCCTCACCTCCTTCTACTATATGTGTATATACCCTTATGCTGCTATTGTTAACATTGAATTGAGCTCACAAACACCTTGAAGGGTGGTGCTGTTTCCAGCATCATATTTTTGGCGCCGTCTGTGGGAACGAGAAGATATCTCTTCCTTTTCTTCAGCTTAACCTCACCGAAGACTCTGGTGGTGAACCAGGCACCACCCCTCGCGTGGAGCTGTTTCACCATTGAAAGAGGTCCTTTAAGGTATTAAGCTCACCTGATACTTAAGCTCTTCACTAAGCAACACATGGCACCAGAGTTGCCACCGCCTCTTCTGCCACCTGGTGGTGGGGGGACTAGTTTCAGTCAGGCCCCGCCCAGTTCGAAATGGTGGAGGTAGCTGCAGCCTTGAGGTCTTTGGCTGCAACACAACAGGCTATGCAGGAATAATTTGCACAGCTCAGCCAAACTATGATGAGGCCACCTGGAGTCTCACCGGATATGATCACTCCGGAGGTTGTCCAGCCTCATCCAGACGCCAGGGGATCACCCCAGGCACCAATGAAGGACCAGCCTGCACACCAGTGGAGAAGGGACGTTGTTGACCCTAGGCGCTTATGCCTGGGGAGGCAAGGAAACGCTTGCTCGGAGGACAGGTATGATGATCTGGAGGTGGAAGAGGTCCCGGAAGACTGCTGGGAGCCGTATGAGGTGTCCAATAATACTGTACAACCTCTTAAGCAAAGTCGAGGTTATGTCGGCTGAAGAGGTGAAGAGGCCCAACAAAGAGGGTCAGCTTTTGATCGATTAAGCAGAGGGTCAGACTTTGAGAGGTTAGGCCCAGTGAATGACCTAAGACAGAGATTGTCGAGATCGAGGAGCACAACAGGCTCTCAGAGAGGAAATAGACAGGGTCAGCCAGACCAAGGCCGACACTGTGAAAGAAGGGGCAGGGACCAGGAAGAGGTCAATAGCCGACGTTGTGCGGTGGCAGGGGAACCCTCAGTCCACCCCTTGGAGGTGGTTGGGGACAACCTCGGCCAAGCCAATGGTAGGAGACCATGGAATGACTCTATCCAACGTCTTGAGGAGAATATAGGGGGCCTCATCAAGATCAAGGACCCATTAGAAAGGGGTTACTCCGAGGGCTCTCCATTTGTGGCTAAGATAGTGAGCTTCCCGACCCCTGCTAAGTTCAAACCACGGGTTGTGTCTCCCAAATATGACGGTAGAACAAACCATGTACACCATATTGAGATGTATCAGTCAGCGGCGGACTTCTACTCGATACCTAATGAGATGAAGTGTAGGGCCTTCTCTGGGACCTTGACAGGAGCAGCACACAGCTGGTTTACTTTTCTTCCGAAGAACTCAATCGAGAACTTCAAGGGCTTAGCCGAACGATTCATCCACAACTTCTGTTTTGGGGTGAGACCTCAAAAGAAGACCACTCACCTACTGTATGTCAAGCAAGGCAAGGATGAGAGCCTAAGAGACTACATCGCCAGGTTTAATAAAGAGAAACTTGAGGTTGAATACTATGAAGAGAATATATCCATGACCGCCCTCATAGGTGGTCTTCGAAAAGGAAAGTTGTTATGGAAACTTGCTGAAGACTCTCGCAGGTCTATGGCGGAGCTACTAGCGACTGCGGGTAAAGTCATGAATGCTGAAGAGGTAATGGAAGCCAAGTTTGATGATGAGAATTGTGGTAGTAGCATGAAGTCCCAAAAGAAGAAAGACGGAAAGAAGAGGACGGGTGATGACAAGTTCGCTCACTATACTCCTCTAACTATGAGCTGTGAGCACATCCTCAACGAGATCAAGAATGACAGGACTCTAAGATGGCCAGAGAAATTGAAGTCCCCCTCGCATAAGAGGAATAAAAACTTATGGTGTGAGTTCCACCAGGACCATGGCCACGTTACAGACAGATGATTCACCTCGAAGGATGAGATTGAAAAGATGTTAAAGTCTGTAAAATTGAGGAAGTACGTTGATGGTAAGGCATCTGAAGGGGGGAAGATGACCCTAAGAAGAGGAAAAGCGGCAGATGCCGTGACAATGCCCCAGTCAGAAGAGACAACGATTCAGAAGGCGACAATGAAGACGATCCAGACCTCCCACCGAAAGATGACAACACCCCAGTGAAGAGGATTGGCATGATCTCTTTCGATATTGACACCATATGCGGAGGACTTGTGGGAGGTGGATCTGAAGTGGTAGACAGGAAAGCCCACGTGGCAGAGGCTAAGTCGGTAGCCAAGCTTAAAGTGGTAAATTTATCATCTTCCGATACAGTGCAGAAGAAAAAGAAGGTGGACATGGACGCCCTTATAGTTGGGTTCTCCAGACTCGACTTCAAAGGTATCTTAGCCCTCCATGATGACCCTTTGGTAATAACAACAAGGGTGCACAGGTGCGAGGTACAGAGGATCCTCGTAGACGGGGGAAGCTCAGCAGACGTGATGTTTTGGCCCTGCTTCAAGAGCCTAGGTCTTAGAAGAGCAAGGCTGGTACCCTATCATCACCCCTTGATGGGATTCAGTGGCAAAAAGTTCAACTCATTGGGCATGTATGAGATGGACGTACGGCTGGGTGATGAGTGGCCTAAGAGGTTGACCAAGAAGATAAATTTTTTCATGATGGACGAGAACGTCTTTTCATCCTATAACCTCATTATAGGAAGAGTGTCCCTTAAGGAGTTCGAAGATGTGCCATCGACAGTCCACCGGATGCTAAAATTCTCGACCCCCTATGGGGTAGGGGAAGTGCAAGGTGACCAGACCATAGCGCGAGAATGTTACTTTAACTCGGACGAAGAGAGAGAGGCCCATAAGAGGGCAACCACCACTTACAACATTGATACACTTGACCCAAGAGATGAGACAAAGTTGAAGAAGGGAGAGGCCGCGGAAGAGGTAGAATCCATCGTCCTCAATGAGGACGAGCCGAAAAAAACTATCCAGGTCGATAAAGACCTAAAGACAGAAATCAAGGAAGAGATGATAAACTTCCTCAGGAGGAGGCAGAGTGTCTTCGCATGGAGTCACGCAGACATGCCCAGCATCGACCCTCAGGTTATGAGTCATAAGATCAATGTGACCAAAGATGACAGGCCTATCAAACAGAGACGAAGAGTCTACTCCAGGGAGAAGTACAACGTCATCCAGGAAGAGGTCAAAAAATTAGAAGAGGCTGAGTTTATAAGAGAAGTCATATACCCGGAGTGGTTATCGAATGAAGTTATCGTGCCCAAGGCCAATGGGAAGTGGAGAATGTGTGTCGACTTCACCGATCTGAACAAGTCTTATCCAAAAGATAGCTACCCCTTACCTTGGATAGATCAGATGGTGGACGCTACTGCAGGACACGAGCTCATGAGCTTCATGGACACGTATTCAGGCTACAACCAGATCTTCATGGATGCAGAAGACTCAGAGAAGACAACCTTCATTACCGACAAAGGGACATACTGCTACAAAGTGATTCCCTTTGGCCTAAAAAATGCAGGGGCAACATACCAACATCTTGTGAATAAGATGTTCGAAGAGTAGATAGGTAAGACTATGGAGGTCTATGTAGATGATATGCTAACAAAGAGCTTGAAAGCCTGCACTCATGTGGAAGACCTAGAAAAGACCTTCGATATTATGGACTCATACAGAATGAAACTCAACCCCGTGAAGTGTGTCTTCGGAGTACGAGATGGGAAGTTCCTGGGGTTTATCGTCAACCAGAGAGGGATCGAAGCAAATCTAGAGAAAATCAGGGCTTTGCTTGATATGGAGACGTCAAAAAGTATCAAGGATGTTTAAAGGCTCACCAGAAGGGTGGCTGCACTCAACAGATTTGTCTCGAGGGCAACATACAAGTGTCTTCCATTCTTTAAAGTGCTTAGAAAGGCCTTCCAGTGGGACAAAGAATGCAAAAAATCCTTCAACCAGCTCAAGTTTTACTTGGGGTCTCCCTTATTGCTATCTCGGCCTGTCGCAGGAGAGAAATTGTATGTGTATCTGGTAGTCTCCAAATCATCCGTCAGCGCAACCATAATATGGGAAGACGAAGGGATCCAAAGGCCTGTGTATTTCAACAATAAGGCCCTTCAAGGGTTTGAACAAAATTATCCTCGTATGGAAAAGTTAGCTTACGCCCTGATACATGCTTCAAGGAAGATGAAGTCTTACTTCCAAGCCCACTCCATGGCTGTCCTCATCGACTCCACACTAAGGCAAGTCCTACATAAACCTGAGAAGTCCGGGAGATTGATGACCTGGGCCATTGAGTTGGGGGAGTATGATCTTACCTACCAACCTAGGACAGCCATCAAAGGGCAAGCCCTCGCAGACTTTATTGCTGAGTTCATATGGGAAGAGGCCGAGGCAGAGAATGGCCTAGAGGGTATTAAAAAGACAAACCGTGGTGTCTTTCGAAATCAGGAAGAGACGACACCAAACGTCTTTCGAGATCAGGAAGAGGTCGCATCCAACAAGGTCAGGGGAAGAGTAGCGGAGAACGAGGGGGATCGGTACCTCTTCAAACAAGGAATCATGTCGGAAGGGGTCTTCTCATCGGATACAAACATTTGGAGCCTCTTCGTTGATGGCTCTTCCTGCGACAGTGGATGCGGTACGGGGTTGATACTTTCAGCCCCTGATAGTGCTAACATCGAATACGCTTTGAGATTCAACTTTAAGGCCTCTAACAATGAGTCGAAATATGAATCCATGATAGCTGGCCTCTCATTGGCAAAGACTCTGGGTGTAAAGCGATTCCTACTCCACAACGACTCAAGGTTAGTTGTCAATCAAGTACTGGGAGTCTATGAGGCCAAAGATGAAAGGATGGCCAAGTATCTGAAAAGGGTGAGAACGATGTTAGAATATTTCGAAGAGGCAAAATTGAAGAGAGTGCCTCGACAAAGTAACAACCACACAGACGCATTGGCGAGGTTGTCCTCGGCAATGAAGACAGACGCCAGAAGGAACGTTCCGATCGAAGTCTTAGGAAAAGCGACCATCGAGGAAGAAGAGGTATGTAACCCTTGTCACAATTTGAACCTAGGAGACTCATGGATGGAACCCCTCGTCAGATATAACAGAGAGGGAGAGCTATCTGAATCCAAGGTAGAGAAGAGGAAATTGAGATATAGGGCTGCCAAGTTCTCGGTAGTAGGAGACGTCCTATACAAGAAAGGATTTATGTTTCCTCTCCTCAGATGTGTGCATCCCACAGAAGTTCCCCGAGTCTTATAAGAAGTTCATGAGGGTTCTTGCTCCAGTCACATAGGGGGAAGACCCTTGGCCAAAAGAATCATCACACAGGGATACTGGTGGCCAACCTTGTCCAAAGACGCTGCAGCTTACGTGAAGAGGTGTGATAAATGTCAAAGATTTGCCACTATCCCTCATCAACCTCACCAACCTATGACATCAATCACTTATCCCTGGCCATTTGCGGTGTGGGGGATTGACTTAGTAGGACCCCTACCAAGAGCTGCCAACAATTACCATTTCCTGATAGTTGCCATTGACTACTTCTCAAAGTGGGTGGAGGCAGAGCCGATGATAATGATCACAGAACAGAAGACCTTCCAATTTATCTGGAGGAACATCATATGCAGATACGGCCTCCTAAACACTCTTATCTTAGATAATGGGACCCAGTTCAAGAACTCCTCTTTAAAAAAATATTACGTAAGAGTTGGGATAAAGCAGTTCTTCTCATCACCTGGCCGACCTCAGGCAAACGGTCAGACCGAGGTCACGAATAAAACAATCCTCGATGGAATCAAAAAGAGATTAGAAGAAGCGAAGGGAAGATGGACTGAAGAGGTTTACACTGTGCTATGGGCATACAGAACCACGACAAGGACATCGACAGAAGAAACCCCGTTCATGCTAGCACATGGCTCAGAGGCCGTCATACCAACGGAAGTGGGGATCCTAACTCATAGGGTTCAGACATATGACCCTGATAAAAATGGGGAAGAGAGGAGGCTAGACCTAGATCTAATTGAAGAGAGAAGAGAAGACGCATAGATCAGACAAGTAGCTTACCAGCAGAGAGCAGCGAAATTCTACAATCAGAGGGTGAAGTCAAGACCCATCGCAGTGGGAGACCTAGTGCTAAAAAAGACCTTACAGAAAGCAAACAAGCTCCACCCAAACTGGCATGGTCCCTACAAAGTGACAGAAGAGGTTGTGCCTGGCACCTACAGGATAGAAAACCTATAAGGGGAACCTTTCGCTAACCCATGGAATGCTGATCACCTAAAGAAGTATTACATATGATGTTACAAAGAGTTTATGTAAATATACCATCTTATTATGAAGAGGTTATTAATAAAAGATCAGTTCCCATGGCGGTTCTTGCTTCATTGTGCACTTATGTAAGAAATTAATGAGGATAACATCTTAGGTGATGACCTCAGACCCTTATAACATCACTCAGTGGTGACGAGGTCTTAGGTCAGACACCATAATGGGAAGACCTCAGACCCTTAACATCATTAATTTGGTGAGATTAATTATGAGGATAACATCTTAGGTGATGACCTCAGACCCTTATAACATCACTCAGTGGTGACGAGGTCTTAGGTCAGACACCATAATGGGATGACCTCAGACCCTTAACATCATTAATTTGGTGAGATTAATTATGAGGATAACATCTTAGGTGATGACCTCAAACCCTTATAACATCACTCAGTGGTGACGAGGTCTTAGGTTTGACACCATAATGAGATTACCTCAGACCCTTAACATCATTAATTTGGTGAGATTAATTATGAGGATACCATCTTAGGTGATGACCTCAGACCCTTATAACATCACTTAGTGGTGACAATGTCTGAGGTCAGGCACCATACTTGGATGACCTCAAACCCTTAACATCATTAATTTGGTGAGATTAATTATGAGGATAACATCTTAGGTGATGACCTCAGACCCTTATAACATCACTCAGTGGTGACGAGGTCTTAGGTCAGACACCACAATGGGATGACCTCAGACCCTTAACATCATTAATTTGGTGAGATTAATTATGAGGATAACATATTAGGTGATGACCTCAGACCCTTATAACATCACTTAGTGGTGACGAGGTTTTAGGTCTGACACCATAATGAGATGACCTCAGACCCTTAACATCATTAATTTGGTGAGATTAATTGTGAGGATAACATCTTAGGTGATGACCTCAAACCCTTATAACATCACTTAGTGGTGACAAGGTCTGAGGTCAGACACCATACTTGGATGACCTCAGACCCTTAACATCATTAGTTTGATGAGATTAATTATGAGGATAGCATCTTAGGTGATGACCTCTGACCCTTATAACACCATTCAGTGGTGACAAGGTCTGAGGTCAGACACCATAATGGGATGACCTCAGACCCTTAACATCATTAATTTGGTGAGATTAATTATGAGGATAACATCTTAGGTGATGACCTCAGATCCTTATAACATCACTCAGTGGTGAAAAGGTCTTAGGTCAGACACCATAATTGGATGACCTCAGACCCTTAACATCATTAATTTGGTGAAATTAAATATTTGGATAACATCTTAGTTGAGGACCTCAGACCCTTATAACATCGTTAAGTGGTGAAAAGGTCTGAGGTCAGACTACTAATTTGGTTTAAGTAGACACCATTGCATAAGCTTCAGAGCCAAAACATCACATGAAATACATTCAACAAAGTAAAAGAAGAAAATGATATCCTCCAGAGAGTACAAATATCCAAGGGTTACAGAGTAAAGCTTCTCAAATTAAATCTAAGAGTTAGAAGGGAGAATGCTAGTGTCTTCGGCCTGATCCTGTTGGACGACCTGGGCCACCTCAGTAATGTCTTCTCTATGTTCGGACCCTCCAATATCAGTGCCATCCAATGTTGTCGTCTCTGCAGGCGCAGCAACCTCCTCCTCAACCTCCTAAAAGGCCTGGGCGAGCTGAGGGTTGGCAAAGACGAGGCCTATGAAATCAGAGGCCTTCAAACTCCCAGCTTCCCTCTCCTTGACATCAACCCACTTGATAGTAGCTTTGATACGTCTTTCAAAGTACTCAAAGCCAAAGCTCATAAACTCATCAAAGGTTTTGTATTCAACTATTATCCCCTCAGAGGCATCATCGAGGGCTGCCTTCACAATCGAGTTGACCTTCTACTGCAGAACGCCGTCCTTGTCCTTCAGAGCCACAGCATGGTCCTTCTTAAGCTGAGAGATCTCCTTCTCCACCCCCTTCACCTTCTTTTCAGACTCACCCAACTCAGACTTCAGGCGGTTAATTTATGAGTTCAGAGTGCTTTGCACCTTCTCGGCCTCTTGACCCTTCTGGATGAGGGGCAACTTCCTCAGAGTCCAGTTGAAGAGGTGGTGCATAGCTGCCAAGCCTTGCAGATTTTGTGATCATAAATAAGTTGGAGACCATATCAGTGGTTACACTTGGAAATTACAAAGAAATATGAGGTTATACCTGAATGGATCTGTGGATGTCGAACTCCACCAGCAGGGGTGTATCCAATGACCAGAAGAAATGCTTATCAACCTCGATCATGGTGGAGTCGAAGGAATCCAGAGCCTACAGACTGTGGCCCACGATGCTGTCGGTAATCTTTAATTGCTATAGACGATCCGATAAAGCGTCTGCTGAAGAGATTAGGATGGAAGAATCAACACTCTTTTTCTTCTGCCTCTGATCCTCAGGGGCATGTTCAGTTGGAGCCCTCTTCTTAGTGGCTTGGGGCTTTGAGGCAGAGGGAGCTGGAGGAGGACCATTAAGACCTGCCTTCTTTGAGAGCCTCATCAAGCTAGGCAAAGCCATTTCCCAAAGCTCGTCTGAGATATCCTTTGGGCGCTCTGCAAAAATTAATAGATATGCTTTAGAGAATCAGATATGAATAAACTCAGAGGTTCAACTTGGAATAAAAAATGCTTACCAAACTCGGTAATAGGACTTCCACCTAGTCCGGTCTCAGAGAGGTAGTGGGGGGTCATCAAGTGTTCGAATTTTATGAGCATACCATGCATCCCCTGATCTTGAAGGTCTTTCTCCTTCTGAAGATTCTGCAGGCTCAGACCAGGGTCGACCCTCGCAGACATTGTGACCTTACCCCATCTCAGGGGCATCCTCGGCTCTAGCAAGGACGAGGGAACACATGGACCAAATTCCCATGGCCCAGAAGCGAAGAAATATTGAGGCTTTCAGTTGTGGTTGGAAGTCTGAGTTATTTGGAGCGTCTTTTTCTCAGGCTTCTGAGCTACAAAATGATAGTAGCTCAGATGATTTTTGGCGGAAGAGGGAACATAACAACCAACAAATACCTGAACTGGAAGGTCTGAGTGGTGGACAGCCCTCCACAAGACTATGGCCCCTATTATGACCCTCCAAGCATTAGGGGACAATTGGGAAGGGGCCAAATTGATGAAGGCAAGGATGGAACTTATAATGGGATAAATGGGCAAACGAAACCCTAACTTTAACATCTTCTCGTACAAGTAGATCTCACCATCTCGGCTATGGTAAGTCCTCTTTTCCCTCAGAGGTCTTCTAAGCTTTATGGAGGGGTCGATAGAGTACAGATATCTGAAGCAAAGAAGGTCTACCTCAGTAACGGTACTCTCGATCTCGGCCGCCTCAGAGACGTCGACATCACTTTCAACATCATCATCATCATTATCTAGCTCAACATCATCCGGAGCAGACGTTGATGGGTTACTTGGGAACCTCTGAACGAATTTAGGCCCGGTGACGGCGGACAGAGGAATGACGTCAAGTATGGGCGAAATAGCCACACTCGACTCGATAATCTCAACCTCTGAGGAAGAGGACGAGGTGCTCGAATTATTATGGGACAAGGCCCGGCTAGATACCTCGGCCTGATCAAGGGACTGATCTTCCTGAGTTATGAAGTCCATGGCCTCCAGGAAGGAATCCACAGACATGGGGTCTAAGGTGGAAGACTCAGACTCGGACATCGATACTGGTTTGGCAGGAACCTCTGCATGGTTAAAAGGTTCCAAGGGATCAGGGTATATCACCTTCAGGGGTGGTGGAAAGATGGTCTAAGAGGGAATTCTTGTGACCTATGAGCCTCCTCCTATGCCCTCTCTATTTGTGTAATTTTTTCTAAAGTCTTCTCTCTGAGAGAAGGGAACTCCTCAAGAAGTTGGTAGAGGGGTCTGAGCATCAAAGGCAGACACTACACTTTAAAGATCAAAAGACAAACAAGATTGGCTAAGGAAATAAAGAAATTTAAAAATCAAACTGCCCAAACTTAGCAAGAACAGTTCGCCTGAAAACTATGGAAGCCTCACCGAAAAACTCAGAAACTCATCGAAAAACACAAATAGAAGGGAAATAGCAGAGAAAATGAAGACAAATGAAGGGAAGAATATACCTGAAGATGAAACGATAAGGGAAAGCGAAGAAAATGCGAGGAAATCACCACTAAGGACTTCTGAAGCGAAATCGTGAAGAAAATGCCCTTTAGAGAGAGAAACTGCTGAAGTGAAATCGTGCCAGGAAAGAGAATTAAGGAAGAAGGAGGGAAAAATAAGGGTTCAAACCCTTAAATATGTAGGCACGTTTCCCAAGGCCCATCATTGCCTTGGGAGCCCCAAAGGGAGGCTGACAACACATGCTTGCTGAGCAAGCCACACTTCAGCATTGGAGAAGTGTCAAACGAACATTGACTCATAGGAGAAAGGCCTAGGAGGTTTAGAGATCCCATAGTCACCTGCTCTCACATGTAACTAAGGGCTGGGGGGTGATTGATATGCCCCAAGTGTGACCTCGGCTCAGAGACACCAACCTCGGCTGAGATTATGGCCGACACTGGAAAAGCCTTGGGCACACGACATCAGCCCTTGGCCATAGTAAGGTCGGCCCAGTCTGACACTACCACCAACCTCTCCAAGGGACACTGCACGTATCATAAGGGTCAGAAGCACTCCAGTACACCTGGGAATGGAAACCTCGGCCAGATGTAGGCTGAGATCGCAAAAAGCCTTACTTCTACCAAGGTCAACATCATCAAGATATCAGTTAATGCTCCAAGCACAAGCTAGCTAAACCTCGGCCCAGGCCGACCCCTATCCATTGTCTCGGCTGAACTTAAGCCGAGACCTTCATGGCTCATCTCAGATTGAACGAGCAACTAGACTTATCAAACTCATCTTCTCCCAGGCCGAGGTCATGACGAAGTACGATAGCCGAGCACCTATTGACATGGATAAGGACACGTGGACACAAATCAGTTATAACAAATCATTCCCCACACATGGGGAGAATTTTTCATCATCATTCTCTACATGTGACAGTGACAGATGTCTTATCCATATTGGCTAGATCAACACACACATGCTCATTGCATGCATGGTGGGCACATTACACCCCCTAGGGACTGTATGTAGAGGTCATCCTCTACCTTGTAAAAGACTCCGAAATTAGCAACCCTAGTTGAAACTCTGTCTAAACACACAATAGAGAGAGAAAGCTTGAGAGATTGTAACTATGGCCATTAGATCCCTCATACAGTGATACATATCATACACTTGCGCAGTGGATGTAGGCCTAATTGGCTGAACCACTTATATTCCGGTGTGAATCCTCTTCTCCTCACCTCCTTCTACTATATGTGTATATACCCTTATGCTGCCATTGTTAACATTGAATTGAGCTCACAAACACCTTGAAGGGTGGTGCTGTTTCCAGCATCATAAACTCCCAATTCGATAACATGACCTGAATTTGAGAGTAGGATCACTTAGGCTTGAAA
Organism: Sambucus nigra; assembly: GCA_949130495.1. NCBI lineage: Eukaryota > Viridiplantae > Streptophyta > Magnoliopsida > Dipsacales > Adoxaceae > Sambucus > Sambucus nigra. The sequence goes on along the minus strand of OX422209.1, from coordinate 264,549,027 downwards.
ATGTATCGCGTGGGGGCTAATGCCACCAACCCCCCTCAAACAGCACCACGGGCAACATGAACACCTCATGCACGTCCAACGTAACACTTACATACCAATTGCGCAGTCGAGGGACTCCTAGTTTGAGAATAGGACCTGGATTTGGAGCATGAATACTTAAGCTTGAAAACGTGCTGCTAGGGGAGGGCACCACCAACCTCCCCCCAAATGACTCTTTGGGTGACACGAACACCTCAAGCACATCCAACATAACACGTAGCAACTGATCGCACAATCGCGGGACTCTCGATTTGAGAGTAGGACTCAAATTTGAGAGAAGGAACACTTAGGCTTGAAAACGTACTATAAGGGGGCGAACGTCACCAACCCCCCATACGGCACCGCGAGAGGTAGGAATACCTTGTGCGTGTCCGATGTAACACAACAATCGGCCATGAAATCACGGGAATCTCGATTTGAGAATATGACCTGAATTTAAGAGTAGAAACACTTGAGCTTGAAAATGGAACCATGGGTGGCATGAACACCTCAGGCGCGTCCAAGTAACATGCCTCAATCGACCACGCAGTCGCATGACTCCCAATTTTAGGAATATGACCCAAATTTAAGAGTAGGAACACTTAGGCTTGAAAAGGCACCACGAGAGGGTGGATGCCACCAAGCCCCCCAAATAACACCATGGGAGGCACAAACACCTATTGCTCGTCCTATGTAAAACATAGCAATTGGTCGCGTAGTAGTATTGCTCCTGTTTGGAGAATAGGACTTGGATTTGAGAGTTGGAAAACTTAGGCTTGAAAAAAGCCGCGAGGGGGCAGACGCCACCAGTCCCCCCATAAAAGGTAACGTAGGAAGCATAGACACCTTATGCACATCCAACGTAATACATAGCAACCATTCGCACAGTCATAGGACTCTAGGTTTGAGAATAGGACTTGAATTTGGGAGTAGGAACACTTAGGCTTAAAAATGTGTCCCGAGGGGGAGGACCTCCCAAATGGTATTGCGAGAAACACGAACACCTCGTGCGCATCTAGCGTAACACGTAGTAACTAGCCACACAGTTGTAGGACTCCCTATTTGAGAATATGACCCGAATTTGAGAGTAGAAACACTTAGGTTTGAAAATGCGCCACGAGGGTGCAGAGGCCACCAACCCTCCCAAACAGCACCACGGGAGGCACAAACCCCTATTGCTCATCCAATGTAACATGTAGTAATTGACCACGTAGTCGCGTTACTCCCGATTTGAGAATAAAAATTGGATTTAATAGTTGTAACACTTAGGCTTGAAAACATGTCGCGAGGGGACGGACACTACCAACCCCCCAAATGACACTGCGGGCGATAAGATCACCTCGTGCGAGTCAAACATAACACGTAGCAATCGTCCGCACAGTTGCGAGACTTCTGGTTTAAGAATAGGACCTGGATTTGAAAGTAGGAACACTTAGGCATAAAATTGCACCTTTAGGTGGCGAACGCCACTAACCCCCAAAATGGCATCGCCAGTGGCACGAACACGTCGTGCTTGTCTAAATAAACACGTAGCAACTAACCGAGCAGTTAAGGGACTCTTGATTTGGGAATTGGACTTGAATATGGGTTTAGGAACACTTAAACTTAAAAACGTGCCGCGAGGTGGAAGACGCCGCCAATTTATGTACCAAATGGCACCGCGAGCAGCATGAACACCTCGTGCACATCCAATGTATCATCTAGCAATCGATCGCGTTGTTGCGGGAATCCCGATTTGAGAATAGGATTTGGATTTGAGAGTAGAAACACATAGGCTTGAAAATGTGCAGCGAGGGCGTGGACACCACCAACCCCACCAAATGACATCGTGGGTGGAATGGACACCGTGTTCTCATCAAACGTAACACATATAAACCAGTTGGCACTCATAGGACTCTTGATTTTAGAATATGACCTCAGTTTGAGAGTAGGGGCACTTAGGCTTGAAAATGTACCGCGAGGGGGGTAGATTCCACCCCTGAGAACACACTATATATTGACTTACTTGAGTCTACATATATAGGAGTTCCAACTAGTTTGGATATTTTAGACAAAATAGGTTAGATTTTATGAGTACTTCATATCCTCAAAGGTTCAAGTTCAATGAAGAAATCCTGTCCAAGAAAATCATCAAGATCAACATAAGGGGAAGTGATTTCTATCTTATAACAACTATAGGACACCTGCACTACATAATATATCATTCTTATTTGCATTGGTGGTCTCTTAAAACACTTCAAGTCTTTTAAAATCAATTTAATTCTTTTATAAACCTTTTAAAATCATTTCATATAATTTCCAAATGGTTTTTGAATTAATTAAAACATGGATTTAAAAGTGTTGTGGGTAAAAGTTTGATTTCAGAAAGTCATTTTATTTGCTGATTGTTTGCCTTGGTAGAATCCAAAAACGCTAGAGAATTCGAGGTGTCCTTTGTAAATATTTTCAACATGCATTTTTGATTTCATCCTGTTCGTACACGTGTTGTATTCTTGACGACTTAGATTGTGTTTTCTTTAAGACACAAACCTGTTATACTTTCTCCGCCCTTAGATAAAAGTTATCAATGATCTTCATGTGTTGAGAGTCAATCCTTATGAACGTAGTTTAAACAAATCGTCAAACATTTAACCCACCGCTTGTGATGAACCGTTGGATTTAAGTCAAATGGTCAATATACAATCCCATCCATAGGATTGAGTTCGAGGTTCTGGATCCTTCTTCTTTCAGTATAAATAGGACTCAAGCCTCAGCTATTACAGACTTTTGCCATTTCTTAAAACAAGAGAGAAAAGAGAGAGTAGAGAGAGAAGGGAGAAGAGAGGGAAAATAAAGAGAGAGAAAAGAAAGAGAGAGAAAAGAAAGAAGAAACCCTAGGTTCTTCGTAGTTCAACCTCTGAGTGTTTTCTCCCAAACCAAGCACCAAAACCTCAAAGTTTTATACACCAGAAATAATATATTTGAGAGTTAGATATTTTCAGGGTTTCTGTGTTTTTGGTGTTGAGTTTTTTCTTTGTTTGAAGACCTCTTCAAGTTCTTGATTATCTCACAACTCATCTCTAAGAGAAACTTAAGTTTCATTGTTGAAACTGAGTTTTTCTAAAAAGAGAACATCACAAGATTTGTTTTTTATTTCTCTTTTTTAGATCTGGTTTTATAGATCCATTCCATTTCAACAAATTTTGAAATAATAACTTTCAAATTTCAAAATATTTTCAGATCTAGTGAGTTGTTTGTGTTTCTTATTTTCTATTTCACGTTTTATGAAATACGTGAGTACAAAAATAAAAAGAACTTAAAGGATGTTTGTTAAAAGTTTTAAAAGCATAACCATAGATCTGAAAAGAAGTTTTATGTCAAAATATGTTGAATCAGCCTCTGCATGTTAAGTTTGAATCTGTCTTTACAAAATAGACTTCTAGTCTAGTTTGGATCTCAATTGGAGGGTTATAATTTCAAAAATATTTTTAAAACACTAAAATTGTTTAAGACCTTGAACTATCTGCTGAGCAAGGTATCCTTGAGATCTGTGGATAAATAAAAAGATCAAGAAGTCTTGGCTTGAAAATACAGATTCAGAAATAACCTATCATTTTAGAATTATTGTAATTTGTTAGCAATGCTTGTATAATTTGGTTAGGGTGAGTATCATGTTTGCATGTAGTAGCACATCACGGACACTATCTCACACGAACACTTAGACACTGTGGTTCTGTCTGAGAATCTTGGATTTTGAACGAGTTGGTGGAATCAGAATTCAAAGAGAAGGAGATCAAGGAAAGAGCAAAGAAGCAGCAAGAAAAGATCAGTCCAATTCAGATTACCTTTGGAGTGGAGGATCTCAAGTAGGTATATTTTGAACTTAGGTTAGGATCTTTGTGGTTTTCTTAAGTGTTTTAACTTTATTCTTTATTCTAATGAATTTTTGTTTTGTGCCGTAGTGGGCACTGTGGATGTTTCCCTTGTTTAAGGGTTTTACCACATTAAAAATTCATGTGTCTATTTCTTTGAATGTTCTTAACTGTTGTTGTGATTGGGACTGCATGGTAACTTTAGTAGATGTTTCTTAAAAATTAAAAAGAAGGTTATCAAATATCTAATCTAAACCGTATATTCAGAAAGCTATTACAACACATCTTGTGTTTTTCGAAAAGAGTGTTGTCCAAAAAGTTTATTCGGAGTTTACACAATTTATAACTTTTGTTATTAACCTTGTAAATAAGATTTTAGTATTAAAGCCTTTCTTCAACTCGTATCAGAGCAGGAACATCTTTTGTGGTCCTGAAACTTGAGAAATTATTTTCAAAATTTCTTTTTGAAATTTTTTTGAATGTGGAAGAGAAAGTTGATATGTTAGCTAACCTATCCAGACCACCACTCTTTAATGGAAATAATTTTTCATACTAGAAAGTATGAATGACTTCCTTTATTCAAAGAACTCTGGGTGATGAAGTCTGGGAAATAATTGAAACAGGGTTTGAACATCGTACTAAACCTACTTCAACTACTGATCCAATAATAATTAAGAAACTTCTCAGTGAATTTACTAAGGAAGAGAAAAAAGCCTCTCTAGATAATAACAAAGGAAAGAATTCCATTTTTATGTCCATAAACGAACATGAATTCAAAAGAATATCCATATGTTCTACCTCTAAAGAATCATGGGACACGTTAGTGATTGCTAATGAGGGTGATGAATGGGTCAAAGATGGAAAAACTCAAATGTTCATTCAACAAAATAACACCCTTATTATGAATAATAACGAATTCTTTGACGATTTCTACATAAGATTAACTGATATTTTTACAAAACTTCATGCCAATGGTATAACCTAGATTAGAAAGGAAATTGTTTCAAAGATTCTTAGGTCATTACCATTTAAATTTGACAATAAGAGATATGCTATTGAAGAAATGAATGACCCTAATATGACTCCTGAATTACTTAGTAGTAAACTGAGGACTGTAGAATTGGAACTGGACTTTAAAAAGCTATTGACTGGATAAACTAATAAGGCCTATACTTCAAATATTGTGTTTACATCCAAATTTCCAGTGCTTAAATTGAACACTATAGATTTTGACACTGATTGTCTTGAAAACTGTGATTTGGAAACCCTTGACAATGAAATATCTCTTATGAGTAAGCATTTCAAAAATATTTTGAAATTTAGAAATGATGTAGCCTCTAAACAAGGAAAATCAAATTATCAAGGCAATCAATTTCATAGACCTCATGACAGAGACAATACCAAACACACTTATGACAATAGGAGGAATTATGACCCAAACAGACCTAAACCTAACATAAAAGATGTTAAATGTCACCGTTGTGGTAAACTTGGTCACTATGCTAGTAAATGTCCAACTAGTTTTAATAACAATAACAAGGCCAATATGTGTAAGACATGGGACGACTCCAGTTATTCTGATGAGGTTGAAACTGAGCCAACCCCGATAAATGAGTATTACATGTCTTTCTTTGCTAAGACAATATATAATGATGATGCATGCTTGCCTTCTCATGAACTTGTTATGCCTGTTGATGTTGTTAATTATATTCATGATAATTCTGTTCCTATATCTACTGAACGACTATGTATGAGTCAAACTGAGAATTTTGATGATGAATTGAACGAGTGCGTGAGTAAAGAACCTATCAAGAACATAGGAGACACTTCACATGATGCACATAGTGAGTCTGATGATGATCTGCCTGACCTACATGCTTTATACACTAAAATGGTTAAGAAGAGTGCGCGCCTAGAAAAAATGATAATAACCTTAAGTGAGCGTATCGATTTGCTTAACCAGACCATTATGAAGAACACTGAGGATTATACCGCCTAATGTGTTGATCATGAGACTGATATTGAAGACTATGCCTTAAAAATAAAAGATTTGACTCAAAAGAACCATGAATTTGAACAAAAATACAAGGCAACCCTTGTTGAACTAGAAGAGTCAAAGCAAATGGTTTCAAATGTGCTTAAAAAATGCCAGCACTTTGAAACACCAACCAAGAATTATGAAAAAATTTTTACTAGAAGAAAATTTGACTCTGAAGATAAGTCTGGGCTAGGCTTTGGAGAAATAGTGCATAAAAGTAAGACAAAAGTTTCTCGTGAAAATGTCAATTTTATAAAACAAGGCCAAACTTGTCAAAATGTTCAAAAAGGTGAATCTAGTCTCAATGTTTCTCTAACAACACATAATCAGTACAATCAACAGTTGAAACCAAGTAGTCAGACCAAATATGTTTGTCCTTTTGCCAGAGACCAAAGACAGAAACCTAAACCTAATGACAATTGGACTACTATACCCAATAGATCCAAGCCAATTTTCAAAGACTTTAACAAAAAAGTCAAGTCCTATACCCATCAGTATTGTTCCTACTGCGATATTTTCGGCCACACTCTTGATGAGTGATTCTATAAAGGGTTGTACACCCCAACCTACCTAAACTTTAACTATTCTAGGAAATCAAGAAATACTTATGTACTTCCTAGACAGGGCACAAACAACTCTAACTCTAAAAAGAAAAAAGGAAGGTCAAAGACTAAGAAAAAATCATTCAAAAAGACACCTCAAACCTTTTCTAAGCCAACTTTTTCTAGGCCTATTTGGATTAGAAAAGATGATCTATTACCCCAGCTCAAGTGCAACATTGTCATTTATGCTTTAAAGGCACAAAGAACTTCAACTGGATGGTATTTAGACTAAGGATGTTCTAAACATATGACCGGGGATAAAAACAAATTTAAAAATAAGACAAACTTCCTTGAAGTTAGTGTTATGTTCGGAGATGGTGTTTCATCTCATATCATAGGTAAGGGAACATTGAGTGATCACGAGCTTTCGGAACTGAATGATGTTCTCTTAGTTAAAGGCCTTAAAGCCAATATCTTAAGTATATCACAATTTTGTGACTCCAATCACTTAGTTACCTTTTCAAAAATTTATTGCAAAATTATAAATGAAAAAGGTAATTGTATCTTAACAGGAAATAGAACCCCGAAAAACTGTTACACAGTAATCCCAAATTTTGAATCTTGCAATGTTGTCAAATTAGAGGATTCTGATATGTGGCACACTAGATTGGGGTACACAAATTATGATAACCTTAGAAGACTGAGTTCCCAAGAAATATTTTGAGGTTTACTTAAAATGAAAAATTGTTTTATTCCTGTATGCGGAGCTTGTCAGGAAGGAAAAATAAGTAAATCCCCTCACAAGAAAGTTAAAGATGTCCTTACCACTAATACTTTAAAACCTATCCACATGGACCTCATGGGTCCTTCAAGAACTATTAGTTTCTGTGGAAACTCTTACATCCTAGTTATAGAGGACTACTATACTAGATATACATGGGTAGCTTTTATGAAACAAAAATCAGATACCTTCAATGAATTCTTAGGAATCATCTTGAAAATTGAGAATGAGAAGGATACCCAGGTGTGTCGAATTAGGAGTGATAAAGGTGGAGAGTTCAAGGACTCTGGTATTTCTGATTATTGTGTAGCTAATGACTATAAACATGAGTTTAGCGCTCCCAAAATCCCGCAGCAAAATGGTATAGATGAACGTAAGAATTGGACTTTACAAGAAATGGCTAGGGTTACATTACATGCTAAGAATCTCCCTAGATATTTTTGGGTAGAAGATTTCCAAACCTTGTGTCACATTATTTATCGTATCTACCTCAGAAAAAATTCCAAAGAAACCTCTTATGAGTTATGGTTCCACAAAAAGCCAAACTCAAAATATTTTAAAACCTTCGGTAATATCTGCTACATCTGCAAAGATAGAGAGCAACTTTCAAAATTTGATACCCAAGGAGAAAAAGGATTTTTCTTGGTTATTCCCAAAATAGTAGGTCTGTGCATGTTTTCAACTATCAAACCAAAACTATTGTGGAATCAACTAATGTAATTGCAGATGAGCACAGTCAACTAGTAGAAGTGACAGTCAACGAGTAGCATTTGATGATTACGAACCTAACTTATCCGTTGATCCTCCAAATAACACTGACTCATTGCCACCTGAGAGTCCTTCTGTACCCACTTGGGTTTCTAAAGATCATCCCACTGAAACCATTGTCGGTAATCCTTCGGAGCCAGTTCGAACTAGATCCCAACTTCGATAAGTAGCACAATTTTCTTGTTTTGTTTCTCTTGAGGAACCTAATAATGTTAATGATGCCCTTACTGACTCATTTTGGATAAATGCTATGGAACAAGAGCTAATCCAATTTAAGAGTCACGATGTATGGAATCTCGTTCTGAGACTAAATGATTAAAAGTTATTGGCACAAGATGGATTTTTAAAAACAAAATTGATGAAAATGGGGAGGTCATTAGAAATAAAGCTAGGTTGGTTGCATAGGGATACTCCCAAATTGAGGGAATTGATTTTGATGAAACTTTTCCACCTGTAACTTGTCTAGAATCAGTTCGTCTCCTACTTGAAATTTTGTGTCATATGCAATTCAAATTATTCCAAATGGATGTTAAATCCGCTTTCTTAAATGGAATTTTATCTGAAGATTTTACGTAGAACAACCCAAAGGATTTGTTGATCCTGTACACCCAGACTACGTCCTTAGGCTTAAGAAAGCCTTATATGGTTTGAAATAAGCTCCTAGAGCTTGGTACGAGCGACTGTCTACCTTTCTAGTGTCTCAAAAATTTGTCCACGAAGGAAAAAAATTGTTTGTTAGAAAGGAGAATCAACATGTCTTAATCGCACAAGGATATGTGGATGATATTATTTTCGGTTCCACCTGTCCTAAACAAGTTGAGAATTTTTCTGATATCATGCATACTGAATTTTAGATGTCTCTAATGGGTGAACTACAATATTTTTTGGGTTTATAAGAAAAATGTAAAAACGTGATTGTGTGATAATTGATTAAATTCGCAACTTTCTATGTTGGCACACTTATTTAATTAGTGTCTATTTTTAAACCAAAATAAATAAGCCCCAAATCATTCAACTGTGTGTGTACGTGTGTCAAACCATAAAATAAATAAAGAATGCGACACAAGCTTAAGGAAAAATCCCCCAAAAGGGGCAAAACCTTTTATTTCACTATAATTTGTAAGAAAACGGCTTACACGGATTACAATGAAATAGGGTGACATACGAAATACCCGCAGGTGTCGGTTTTGATGTCTCGGCTGGAACTTTCCCTTTCCAGGAGGGCAGTAGTGAAGAAGAAGACGGCTCCTGCACAAGTTACGACTGGAATTTCCAGGAGGGCAACAATGAAGAAGAAGACGGCTCCTCCACAAGAGTGAACTTTATAAGGACTCCCTCTAAAATAGCATGCAACTGTCGGTTGTAGATTTCTCCCCACAAAGTATAAACAAGAGCAAAGTATGTTCTTGAAAACCAAAATAATTCACTAAAGCATAAGGGAGTTTTGTGAATTGAAAACAAAAAGGGATTAAGACCCTAAAGGAAGAAGCCTAAAAGAATTCTGCTTTCGCAGTTTTTCTGTTCGTCGAAACGCTGTGACTTCTTAATGAAAACGTTACCAAATTATGAGTATTTATAGAAAAATGCGCCGCCTCAAAAACAGAGCTCGTTCGAACGAAATCAGTATGTCGCTCAAACGAGGGACAACTTTCGTTTGAACGAGATCGCGCAACATGCTATCTCGCGCGAACGACATGCTATGTCGCTCGAACGACTGTTGCGAAAAAATCATTATTTTAATGTCCATTTCAACACTTAGAAAAAATACTCATTTTCAAATTTTGACGAAAAAATCCGTTCCAACACTTAGAAAATATTTTGTAAAAAATATCCCAAAAGCTCTAAGAGAAAAGTTAAGGTATTTAAAACATAACCTTACCAACGTACACTTCACGGAGTCTTGAATGATGAAGAACTTGAGTAATTTGGATTCGTTTTCGATGTAGATGTCTCTTGAATGCTCTTCGACGGTGTAGCGGTATATGACATAATAAATTGATAACGGACTTATGAAAATATGTCCTTACAAAAAACAATACAGTGATGGTCTTTTTATATCTCAATCCAAGTATATTGCAGATTTAGTTAAAAAATTCGGGTTAGAAAATACTAAACCTTCTAGAACCCCCATGAGTACTTCAACTAAACTTTCTAAGGATGATAATGGGAAAAGTGTTGATCCCACTCTTTATAGAAGTATGATAGGGAGTTTACTGTATCTTACCGCGTCTCGACCAGACATATCCTTTGCTATTTGTATCTGTGTTAGATATCAAAGTAACCCTAAATAATCTCACATATTAAGTGTGAAAAGAATTATTAAATATATTAAGGGTACCCGAAAATTAGGTATTTAGTACACAAATGATACGACTAGTTCTATTATAGGATACACCGATGCCGATTGGGTTGGTTGTTCCAACGATAGTAAGAGCACTTTTGGTGCTTGATACTACGTAGGAAATAATTTCGTAGGTTGGTCATGTAAGAAACATAATTGTATTTCATTATCTAGCGCCGAATCTGAATATATAGAAGCTGGTAGTTGTTGTTCTTAATCACTATGGATTAGACAGATGCTTAGTGATTATGGACTCACCGAAAAATAATTAACCATGTTTTGTGATAACCGAAGTGCTATTAATATTTTCAAAAATCCTGCAATGCAATCTCGAACTAAGAATATTAAGATTAGACATCAATTTATCCGTGACCTTGTCGAATCCAAAGATCTCATAATTGAATATCTGAACACTCAAAAGAAGCAACCTTTAGATAACATACGATTTGAGTATTTTTGAACAACTATAGGCATGATAACTCTCAATTAATCTCTATTTTTTGTGATTTATACCCCTTGTATATTTGAGAAAAATTGGGGGAGAAGATCTTTAGTATTGCTTAGTGATTTTTCTATCTATTCCTGATTCTAACTCAACTAAATTGCCATTTAGTGTTTATTTTTTCACAGGCATTTCAGTCCCGTTGTATAGCTTGTTCCTATTTTGTAGGCTATTGGTTTGTATATAGTTGAGTAATGTATTTTTTTCACCTTATTTTTGGTTCTGGGATGGGATTGGGTAGTTAGAACTTTTGTATAGGACAAATAGGATTTTTTTCATTTTGACTCACGAGTTCTGAATACTCAAGGGAATGTTTTCTCTAATATCCAAAGGGGGAGATTGAGAACACACTATATATTGACTTACTTGAGTCTACATATATAAGAGTTCTAACTAGTTTGGATATCTAGACAAAATAGGTTAGATTTTATGAGAACTCCATCTCCTCAAAGGTTCAAGTTCAATGAAGAAATCCTGTCCAAGAAAATCATCAAAATCAATATAAAGGGAAGTGATTTCTATCTTATAACCTCTATAAGACACCTGCACTACATAATATTTCATTCCTATTTTCATTGGTGGTCTCTTAAATCACTTCAAGTCTTTTAAAATCAATTTAATTCTTTTATAAACCTTTTAAAATCATTTTATATAATTTCTAATTTTTTTTGAATTAATTAAAACATGGTTTTAAAATTGTTGTGGGTAAAAGTTGGATTTTAGAAAATCATTTTCTTTGCTAATTGTTTGCCTTGGTAGAATCCAAAAGCGCTAGAGAATTCGAGGTGTGCTTTGTAAATATTTTCAACACGCATTTTTTATTTCATCTTGTTCGTTCACGTGTGACGGCTTAGATTGTGTTTTCTGTAAGACACAAACTTGTTATACTTTCACAACCCTTGGATCAAACTTATCAACGATCTGCATGCATTGAGAGTCAATCCTTGTGAACCCAGTTTAAACCAATCATCAAACGTTTAACCCACCGATTGTGATGAACCATTGGATTTTAGTCAAATGGTCAATATACAATCCCAACCTTAGGATTGAGTTCGAGGTTCTGGATCCTTCTTCGTTTAGTATAAATAGGACTCAAGCCTCAGCTATTACAGCATTTGCCATTTCATAAAACAAGAGAGAAAAGAGAGAGTAGAGAGAAGAGAAATAAGGGAGAAGGGAGGGAAAGGAAAGAGAGAGAAAATAAAGAAGAAACCCTAAGTTCTTCGTAGTTCAACTTCTGAGTGTTTTCTCCCAAACCAAGTACCAAAACCTCAAAGTTTTATACACCAGAAAACCTATATTTGAGAGTTATATATTTTCAGGGTTTATGTATTTTTGGTGTTGAGTTTGTTTCTCTGTTTGAAGACCTCTTCAAGTTCTTGATTCTCTCAGAACCCATATCTAAGAGAAACTTAAGTTTCATTGTTATAACTGAGTTTTTATAAAAAGAGAACATCACACGATTTTTTTTCTATTTCTATTTTTTAGATCTAGTTTTATAGATCCATTATGTTTCAACAAATTTTGAAATAAAAACTTTTAAGTTTCAAAATATTTTCAGATCTAGTGAGTTGTTTGTGTTTCTTATTTTCTATTTCATGTTTTATGAAATACGTGTGTACAAAAATAAAAAGAACACAAAGAACGTTTGTTAAAAGTTTTAAAAGCATAACCATAGATTGGAAAAGAGGTTTTATATCAAAATATGTTGAATCAACCTCTACATATTAAGTCTGAATTTGTCTTTACAAAATAGACTTCTAGATTAGTTTGGATCTCAATTGGAGGTTTACAATTTCAAAAATATTTTCAAAACAGTGAAATTGTTTAAGACCTTGAACCGTCTTCTGAGCAAGGTATCCTTGAGATCTATGGATAAATAAAAAGATCAAGAAGTCTTGGCTTGAAAATACAGATTCAGAAATAACCTATCATTTTAGAACTATTGTAATTTGTTAGGAATGTTTGTATAATTTTAAGAGGGTGAGTAGGATGTTTGCATGTAGTAGCATATCACAAACACTATCTCACACGAACACTTAGACACTGTGGTTCTGTCTGAGAATCTTGGATTTTGAACGAGTTGGTGGAATCAGAATTCAAAGAGAAGGAGATCAAGGAAAAAGTAAAGAAGCAGCAAGAAAAGATCAATCCAATTCAGATTTCCTTTGGAGTGGAGAATCTCAAGTAGGTATATTTTGAACTTAGGTTAGGATCTTTGTTGTTTGCTTAAGTGTTGTAACTTTATTATTTATTCTAGTGAATTTTTGTTTTGTGCCGTAGGGGGCACCGTGGATGTTTCTCTTTTTTAAGGGTTTTACCACGTTAAAAATTCTCGTGTCTATTTCTTTAAATGTTATTAACTGTTGTTGTGATTGGGACTGCATGGTAACTTTATTAGATGTGTCTTAATAATTAAAAACAAGGTAATAAACTATCAAATCTAAACCATATATTCAGAAAGCTTTTACAACACATCTTGTATTTTTCGAAAAGAGTTTTGCCCAAAATGTGTATTTGGAATTTACACAATTTATAAATTATGTTATTAACCTTGTAAACAAGATTTTAGTATTAAAGCCTTTCTTCAACCCCACCCCCAAATGACACCGCGGACAACACAGACATATCATGTGCATCCAACATAACACATTGCAACCGGTCGCGCAGTCGCAGGATTCCTGGTTTGAGAATAGGACCCGAATTTTTTAGTACGAACATTTAGGCTTGAAAAATTGCCGCATAGGGGTGGACGCCACCAACCTTCCCTAATGGCACCGCGGTCAGTAAAAACATCTCATGCACATCTAACACAACTTGTAGCTACCGACCGCTCGGTCGCGGGACTCCCAATTAGAGAATAGGACTCAGATTTGAGAGTAGGAACACTTAGGCTTTAAAATTCATCATGAGGAAATGGGTGAAGACACCATTCACCCTTAAATGGAACTGCGGTAGGCACAAACTCCTTGTGATCATCCAACATAAAGCGTAACAATCGACTGCATAGTCGCGAGACTCCTAATTTGAGAATACGACCCGAATTTGAGAGTAAGAACACTTAGGCTTGAAAACGTGCCGCGAGGGGTCATACACCACCAACCCCCCCAAACGGAACCACAGGCTACATGAACACCTCTTGCACATCCAAGGAAACACGTAGCATCCGGCCGCACAGACGTAAAAATCCCCATTTAAGAATAGGACCGGGATAAATGTGGCATGAGGGGGAAGACGCCACCAATCCACCCCTAAAATGACACCGTAAGAGACATGAGCACCTTGTGCGTGTCCAACGTAACACGTAGCAACCGATCGCATAGGCACGGGACTCTTATTTTGAGAATAAGACCCATATTTGAGAGTAGGAACACTTAGGCTTGAAAACATGCTGCGAAGTGCTGGACACCACCAATCACCTGCCCAAAGGGCCCCGTGGGTGGTATGAACACCTAGTACGCATCCAACATAACATGTAACAATCGTCCGCACTGTTGCTGGACTCCTGATTTAAGAATAGGACCCGAATTTGAGTGTAGGATCACTTAGGCTTAAAAACATGTCGTACGGTTGCAAACGCTATCAACCACCCCAAACAGCATCGTGGATGGCATGAACACCTCGTAACCGTCCAACGTAACACGTAGGAACTGACAGTGCAGTCGTGGGACTCCTGATTTGAGAATAGGGCCCAGATTTGAGAGTAGGAACACTTAGTCTTAAAAATGTGACGCATGAGGGAGAATGCCACCCCCCAAATAGTATCATGGGTGGCATGAACACCTAACGCGTGTTGAACATAACACGTAGAAATGGGTCGCGCAGTCACATGACTCCTGGTTTGAGAATAGGACCCGAATTTGAGAGTAGGAACACTTAGGCAAGAAAACGTGCCACGAGGGGGTGAAGTCCATCGACCCCACAAAATGGCAACACGGGCGACATGAACATCTAATGTGCATCCAACGTAACATGTAGCAATCGGTCGCACATTCACTGGTCTCTCGATTTGAGAAAAAGACTCGAATTTGAGAGGAGGAACACCTTAAAATGTGCGGCGAGGCGACGGATGCCACCAACCCCCCTATGGAACCACGGGTAGCACGAACACCTCATGTGAGTCCAACATAATACGTAGTAATTGGTCACGCAGTCGTGAGACTCCCAGTTTGAGAATAGGGCCCAAATTTGAGAGTAGGAACATTTAGGCTTGAAAACGTGACGCGCTGGGGGGAACTCCACCAACCCCCCCAAACGGCATCACAAGCGGCACGAACACCTCGTGCTCATCCAATGTAACACATAGAAATTGTCCACGTAGTGTGGGACTCTCGATTTGAGAATAGGACCCGAATTTGAGAGCACAAAGACTTAGGCTTTAAAACATGATGTGAGGGGACGGATACCACCACCCCTACAAATCACACTACGGGCAGCACGAACACCTCGTGTGTATCCTATTTAACACATAGAAATCGGTCGCACAGTCGCGGGATTCCTGGTTTGAGATTAGAACCTGAATTTGAGAGTAAGAACACCTAGACTTGAAAACATGCTGCACAGGGGTGGACGCCACCAACCCCCCCAAATGGCACCATGGGCGACATGAACATCTCATGTTCATCCAACGTAACACGTAGCAACCGGTCGCACACTCACAGGTCTCCCGATTTGAGAAAAAGACATTAATTTGAGAGTTGGAACACCTTAAAATGTATGGAGAGGTGACGAATGCCACCAACCCCCCAATGGCACTACGGGCAACACGAACCCCTCGTGTGCATCCTATTTAATACATAGTAATCGATCGAGCAGTCGCGGGACTCCTAGTTTGAGATTAGGACCCGAATTTGAGAGTAGGAACACTTAGGCTTGAAAACGTGTCGCACAGGGGTGGATACCATCAACCCCCTCAAACGGCACCACGGGTGGTACAAACATCTCATGTGCATCCAACGTAACACGTAACAACTGAATGCGCAGTCGTGGGACTCCTAATTTGAGAATAGGACCCAAATTTGAGAGAAGGAACACTTAAGCTTGCAAACTCACTGTGAGGGGGCGGACACCACCAACCCCCCTAAATGGAACTACGAGGGGCATGTACATCTTAAGCTCTTACAAGGTAATGCGTAGCAATTGGTTACATTACTCTCCATATGAGAACATGACCCTAATTTGAGAGTAAGAACACTTAGGATTGAAAAAGTGCCCCGTGAGGACGAACTCCACCAACCCGCCTCACACATCACCATGGGTAACACGAACATCTTATGCGCATCCAACGTAACATGTAATAACCCATCGATCAAGCAGTTACGGGACTCACGGTTTGAGAATAGGACTCAAATTTGAGAGTAGGAAGACATAAGATAGAAAATGTACTATGCGGGGGCGGACGCTACCAATCCCCCCAAACGGCACCGCGGGTCGTACAAACACCTTGTGTATGTCCAACGTAACACGTAGCAATCGATCGCGCAGTCACAAGACTTGCAGTTTGAGAATATGACCCAAATTTGAGAGTGGGAACACTAAAGCTTGAAAACATGTTGTGCGGGGGCAGACACCACCCCCAAACGGTATCGTGGGTGGTATGAAAACCTCATGCGCATCCAATATAACATGTAGCAATCGATCACTCACCCGTGGAAGTATCGATTTGATAATAGGACCCGGATTTGAGAGTAGGAAAACTTAGGCATGAAAATGTGCCGTAAGGGGGAAAATGCCACCTACCCCTCCAAATGACACCGCAGGTGGAACAAACACCTCTTTTATGTCCAACGTAACAAAGTGCAACTGGCTGCGTAGTTTCTGGACTCCTGGTTTGAGAATAGGACGTGTATTTTAGAGTACAAACACTTAGGCTTGAAAATGTGCCGCGAGGGGGTGAACGCCACCATTCCACCCCAAACGGCACCGCGAACACCTCATGCACATCTGTAAAATATAGCAACCGGTCGCGCTGTTGCTGGACTTTCAGTTTGAGAATTAGACCCGGATTTGAGATTAGGAACACTTAGGCTTATAAATGTGTCGCGAGGGGGCGGACTCTCCCAATCCACCCAAAATGGAACCACGGGTGGAACAAATACATCGTACGTGTCAAAGGTAACACATAGCGACTAGCTGCGCAGTAGTAAGATTCCTGGTTTGAGAATAAAACTCGTATTTGAGAGTAGGAATACTTAGGCCTTAAAACGTACTGAGGGGGGAGGACGCCACTAAAAACCTCTCCAAACGGATCTACGGGCTGTATGAACACGTTGTGAGCATCAAACATAACACGTAACAACTGGTTGCACAATCTTAGGACTCCCGATTTGAGAATAGGACCCGAATTTGAGAGTAGGACCACTTCTACTTGAAAATGTATCACGACGGGGTGGACGCAACCAACCCCCCAAATGGCACCGTGGATAGAACGAACATCTCATGTGCATCTATTATAACACGTAGCAATGGTCCATGCAGTTGTGGGGTTCTTAGTTTGAGAATAGGACCCAAATTTGAGAGTAGGAACACTTAGGCTTAAAAATTTTCCGCGAGGGGGTAGTGCCACTAACCCTCCACCCATACAGCACCGCGAGCAACACGAACAACACGAACAACTCGTGCACTTCCAACATAACACGTAGTAGCTGGTCGCGCAGTCGCTGGACTCTTAGTTTTGAAAATAGGTCACAAATTTGAGATTAATAACACTTAGGCTTAAAAACGTACCGCGCGGGAGCGAACGCCCCCGTCCACCCAAACGACACCACAGACGGCAGGAACACCTCGTGTAAGTTCACCTTGTGTGTATGTAAGGTAACACGTGGGAGGCATGACCACATCGTGTGCATGCAAGGTAATACGTAGCAACCGACTGCGGAGTCGCAGGATTTTCGGTTTAAGAAAAGGACCCAAATTTTAGAGTAGGAACACTTAGGCTTGAAAAAGTGATGTGAGGGGGTTATGCCACCCCTCAAAGGCACCACAAGTGGCATGAACACCTCGTGAACATCCAATGTAACATGTAGCAACTAGCCGTGCGGTCGCAGGACTCTCGGTTTGAGAATAGGACCTGGATTTTAGTGTAGGAATACTTAGGCTTGAAAACATGCCACGAGGGGTGGACGCCACCAACACTTTCCAAACGGCACCGTAGGATGAACAAACATGTTATCCTTATCCAATTTAACATGTAGCAACCATTCGCATAGTCGTGAGACTCCCAGTTTGAGAATAGAATTCTAATTTGAGAGTAGGAGCGCTTAGTCCCTATAATGTGCTACGGCGGGGAAGACTCCACCAACCCCCTCCAAATGGGTCTGCGATAGGTATAAACACCTCGTGCATGTCAAACATAACATGTAACAACTACTCTCACAGTTATGAGACTCCCAGTTTGAGAATAGGACCCAATTTTGAGACTAGGAACACTTAAGCTTGAAGATGTACCGTGAGGGGTGGAAGATGCCAACACACCCCCTCTAAATGGCACCGTGGGAAGCACGAACATCTTGTGCGCATCCAACGCAACATGTAGCAACTAGGCATGCAGTCGAGAGACTTCATGTTTGAGAATAGGACCTATATTTGAGAGTTGGAATGCTTAGGCCTTAAAATGTACCGTGAAGGGGCAGATGCCACCCCCTAGACGGCACCATTTGTGGCACGAACTCCTCATGCGCATCCAACGTAACACGTAGAAATCAACCACATAGTCATAGAACTTATGATTAGATAATATGATCCATATTTAAGAGTAGGAACACTTAGGATTGAAAACGTGCCCCGAGGGCACGGGCGTCACCAACCCTCCCTCCATAAGGCATCGCTGGTGGCATAAAGAACTCGTGTGCATTCAACCTAGCACGTAGTAACTGGTCACGTAGCGGAGGGATTCCTGGTTTGGAGAATAGGACCCAGATTTTAGAGTAACAACACTTAGGCTTGAAAATGTTCTGTGCGGGGGAGAACACCACCAACCCTTACTAAACAGCACCGCGAGTGGCACGAACACCTTGTGCATGCCGAATGAAGACGTAGCAACCGATCGCACAGTTGCGGGACTCTCGTCTTGAGAATATGACCCAAATTTAAGAGTAGGAACACTTAGGCTTGAAAACATGCCACAAGGGGGGGGGGGGGGAGACACCCCCACCAAAATGGCACAGAGGATGTCATAAATACCTCATGTGCATCCAACATAACGCGTAGGAACTGAACGTGTAGTTATGGGACTCCTGGATGAAGAATATGCCCCAAATTTTAGAGTAGGAACACGTAGGCTTAAAAACGTGCCGCAAGAGGGTGGACGCCACCAACCCCACTCCCCCAAATGGCATTGCAGGTGACATTAACACCTCGTGCGCATCCAACATAACTCGTAGTAACTGACCGTGAAGTCGCGGGACTTTTGATTTTAATGTTTGGACCAAAATTTGAGAGTAGGAACACTTATACTTGAAAACATTCCGTAAGGGTGAGGACACCACTCTTAAATGGCATCGCGGGCGGCATAAACACCTCGTTCCCATCCAACGGAACATGTAGCAACCAACCACACAGTTGTAGAACTCCTATTTGAGAATATGACCCGGATTTGAGCGTAGGAAGACTTAGTCTTTAAAATGTACTGCGCGGTGGTGGACATCACCAACACCCTCATACGGCAGCGTGGATGGTTCAAACACCTCATGAGAATCCAACGTATGATGAGCAATCGGTCACGCAATTGAG
Source organism: Sambucus nigra (assembly GCA_949130495.1). Taxonomy (NCBI): domain Eukaryota; kingdom Viridiplantae; phylum Streptophyta; class Magnoliopsida; order Dipsacales; family Adoxaceae; genus Sambucus; species Sambucus nigra. Next base: position 264,529,456 of record OX422209.1, on the reverse strand, counting down.
GGACTCTCGGTTTGAGAATAATACCCAAATTTGAGAATAGGAACACTTAGGCTTGAAAACCTACCACGAGGGGGCGGACGCCACCAAACCCCCACCCCCAAACGGCACCGCAGGCGACACGAACACCTCATTCATGTCCAACGTAACACGTAGCAATCGATTGTACAGTTGAGGGACTCCTGGTTTGAGAATTGGACCTAAACAACCCATATTCGATTTGCTAGTTAAATATGGTCACGACTCTGGTCTGTGACCATATTTTATTTTTTTCGTGATATATGTTGTCCCTTTTGGAGGCCGTGACCACAATGCTTTGGGACGTGACCAAAATCGTGAGGGTTAAGATGCAGTCATGGCTATGGGTCGTGACCAACCTACCATATAGTCATTCTGGGGTCAGGGATCTGGTTCGTGACCAACTGGTCATGGCCCATAACCGCGATCATTTTCCCTAACGCAGTGGTTCATGGACATTACTCTTGGTCAGGGACTTGGTCCGTGATTAGTAATTTTGGTCATGCTGGATTTTTTCATGACCCAGGTCAGTGACCCATGGGCATGGACAGGGCCTAAGACTACGACCGTTCACCTATTTTGGTGCAGTGAGTTATAATATACATTGTAAAATAGTTTTTATAAGTTAATGCCGATTCGTTTATGAGGTGACTACTAAAGGCAACTAATGATTTGATCCATAATTTTACAGTAAAAAAAAACTATTGTTAAAGACAACCACATTATATAAATATTTTATGTTAATATTTTTATTGGGTCCCAGTTGATTTTTTTCTCATGTCATACAACTCAAACCCTAAAAAAGACACACGCACACAGAGACACACCTCCTCTTTCCTTCCATCTCTCTTTCATGCAGGAAAAAAAATACCTAGTTATGATAGTTTAAATTTGTAATAAAAACATGACCCAAATAAATATTATCACTTCATATTCAACCCGTAAATAACTTAAAATAAAGTCCATATTCATATAGGATTCAAATGACACTTAAAAATTAAAAAAAATACAAGTTCGAAAACCCACAACTTTGCTTCCCCAATCTCGAACATGATGATGAAATTCGGGATTCTAGCCTTAAATGTGGATAAAAATAAAAAAATATATAGTTATATGTACTCAGTGCCGAATCCCCGAGTTTGGGGTAAAATTTTAAGGTTCAAGTCCCGAATAGGTAAATTTTTAACATTTTTGAGAACTGTACCCATTTAGGGTCTAGAGCTCTAATAAGGAGCCTAATTCTGGAGTCCATACCCTTAATTCGAGGTCATATTTTGGGGTCCAAGCCAAAAACTTGGAGAAAAATAGGGATCGGAGTAACAAAGTTGCAGGTTTCAGATATTTTGATTTTTTTTTCAAAATTTTAACTAGCTTTTGAATAATACATTAGTATGCATTTTATTTCAAATTATTTATGTGTTGAATATTAGAAAAATAATGTCTCCCAGCGTTATTTATTGATTATTTTTATAGTAGTTTATATATATATATATATATATATATATATATATATATATATATATATATATATATATATATATATATATAGAGAGAGAGAGAGAGAGAGAGAGAGAGAGAGAGAGTTTATTAACATGCGTGCACACTGATAAAGATTGATGCGTTGGTGGTGTGAGGGTGGATATTGTCATGGTATTTAATGAAAATGGTGATGGTACGTTGTTTGATATTCAAATGGATTTGAAAGTTTTAGAGAGAGAATTAGACGAAAGGAGAAGGGAAAAAGTTAAAAAAATGAGAAATTTGAATTTTAAATACTTGGGTTCCCTTTGATGGTATTATCAATTTTGAAATGAGTTATTATGGTGGTAGGAAATTATTTTAGTTTAGTGGTAATAATAAGTATATTATTTGGTGCCCCTTAGTGTAATACCCCATATTTTTATAGCAATTATTTAACTATTAAATTTATTATTAGTCACATGTTGAGTTGATTTTTAATATGACATTTGGTATGTCATTTTCAGTTTGATATGTTGATGTTAAACGTTCGGAATGTCATTTTGTAGATTGAGCTGTTATGTATGTAGTGATACATAATTTGATTGTGCGTTCCCTGGATGCATTTTATTATTAAATTGGCTAACTCAAATAAATCCATTAATTTAATTATTTAAGTGACTTAGTATTATGGGCAACTATGGAACGACCACGAGACTAAGTGGAGGGTGTAATGACCCCATTTTCTTATGCCAATATATAATTGTCTTCTTTCAATTTCGTCACACTTACTCTCTAATAATGCTATATTATTACATATATAATATTTCGAGTTCTTAATATGACAAAGCCCGTTTTTAAATTTGAAGAATCAATGGTAAAATGGGTCAAATTGAGATTTTATGGCACATCTTAAGCTAAGTGATAAGTTTTGGGGTAGAAAATGTTGTTTTATGAAACGTTAGGGACTTGGTTTTAATAAAGAAAGTTTCAAGGACCAAAATGAAAAATAAAAGGGGCCTTTTTGTAAATAAAATATTTTCAGGGACCTAAAAGAAATATTAAAAATATATGGTGTGAAATTACCAAAATGCCCTTCAGGTGCAAAATGACCCTTATACCCTTAATACCTTTCCACCTCATGCTCGACACCTCATGCATGGTTTTGACACCTCCATCGTACACGTATCGTCATTAGAGAAGAAGCCAAAACACGTGTCGTCGTTAGAGGAGAAGCTAAAACACGTGTCGCAATCCAGGAAATAGGACTGCAAGATGCCTCCGTTACGCGACACGTCAATGCTGACTCCCATTGTAAAAGCTTGGTCATCATGGACACGTGTCAATGCCGTGATATCTTTGGAAAACTATAAATAGGGCCTTTGGGGATCATTTGAAACTCACACCAAATTCCTTGAGAATTATAGAGAGAAGTAGTGAGAGAAAGTGTGAGAAAGTTTAAGAAGAAGTTCTTAGGGATATTCATCTTAAGGTAATCTTAATGTTATAATGCATCTTTATAGTTTTAATTTATTATTTTATAGCTTTACTTAGTAGTTATGCTGGTAAAATACAATAAAGAATTAACTAATCAAAACTTAAAATTTAGAAGAAATCCAAGTTGATTTTACTTTCAATATATGTAAACTTGTTTAAAATTATGCACTTTTAAAAATGATTCTTTTTAAAGAAATTGCTCATTATGATGGAATCCCATTTATGTAATTCCAAAGTCAGGCCCGGTAAAATTCTGTCGAGATGAGATGGTATTTAAGTGGTGCCCTTGTGACCCTCCATCTCTACTGGGAATGAATTCGGAAATGTTCTGTCTAGATGAGATGGTATTTAAGTGGTGCCCCTGTGACCCTCCATCTTTACTGGGAACCGACCGATGAGGAAGGACTATGAATTGAATTCTTCAATTATGATCAATGAGTTTTAAAATTTAACAAATAGGGATCCGATAATCCTTTAAAATAAGAGGTTATTATAGTATAAACTGGACCTTAGAACGCATACTTAAATCTTTATCAGATTAACGTGTGATCGAAGACCAATACCCGCAAATTTGACCTCCATTTTGGGTGAGTACTCTGACATTCCTTGCACATTTTAATTATATGATAGTATGAAAATTATATATATTTTGTGAAATGCTTTTATTCTCAAAATTCATGTGATACCGATGACTGATTCAATTGTGATATGTTTATATTTGTCCATATAAACATACCGATTAAAATGATTATTTAAAAGGATATTGAATATTGAAAATATGATTCGGCCTAAGGGACCTCTTTACTGACTGACCTTCCCAGCTGGGTTATCGCCGGTGTGCCCTAATTAAGGCGTTGTGACGAACTAGTTCGATTGACCCTCAACTATCAGGGAATAATACGTTAATAGAGTGTACTTGGCCATCAAAATGATATGATTGAAAGAAAAAGATATCACATTTGATTTTTGCATTCGTCTTATTCTGAGCTATCCAATTGTGATATATATACTTTCATTTCAAAATATATATCTATTTACTGCAAGTTCCTATCCATATATGTACATGCCTTCTCTTTTGACTTGAATATGTATCTATTTTCTGAAAACCCTGGAATGTATGGAGATTGAACCTCATTCGGCTTTTAGCTGATTTTGTATAAATAGCCATTTTTCAGGAAACGTTTAGGCTCACGGACGGAATGAAAATGGACTATATTGAAGATTTAGCTTTTAGAGCTCTTTTTGTAAAATGTTTATTTAGAGCATGTCCGGCTCCCTTGTAATAAGGCTTAATTGTCTCTTAATTTGTAACTTATTGTTACTTTTAATATATACAAAGTTTCCTTTAGAAAGCTCTGATGACGTAATTCCTTTACTTTCAGTATTTTACGATTCATAACCATGTGATAATATTTCCGTTGCATTTATTTAAGGAAATAATTAAATCGGAATATTTGTTGCCTTGTTGGCATGTTAAGACACTCGTTCCCCACTACTATTTTGGGACGGGGTCGTGAGAGAGGTGGTATCAGAGCGTAGGTTATGAACCTATAGACTACTGAACATAAGTTTCGAACGTTATAGATTTTAAGTTTCCATACATAGGATACAATATTAAATATCCGACTTATGTGATAACCCTCCACATGTATCAAAATATATATAATTATTTATATATCATTGTTCTTCTAAATTTCACTCTTAGGATAGTATAATACATCTTATGTTTGGCCATGACTGTAGAAAATGACCAAGGTAAGATCAACTCCAAGAACTAGTGGTTCGAGTATGGAAGGACTGGAAGGTGCATATAAGGCAATTGAAAGTCTAGCAAGAATTGTAGAGCATCAGGTGAATAATGGAGCACCAAGGAATATTGAACTAAGTAGTTGTACTATTGAACAGTTCAAGAGGTTGAATCCGCCGTCTTTTAAAGGTACTCCTAACCCCACTGAAGCAGAAAATTGGGTGATGCAAATGGAAAAGATGTTCGATGTTCTTAAGTGTACAGATGAACAACGAGTTTTATTTGGAACATTTATGTTAGAAGGTGAAGATGAACATTGGTGGAGAATGACTAAGAGAATGCATGGGGAAAGGAATAATCCCATAGGTTGGAATGACTTCTTAGTGATCTTCTACGAGAAATACTTTCCTAAAACGGTGTAACACCAAAAAGAAGCTGACTTCATGAGTCTAGTTCAAGGAAATATGACGGTTAGTCAATACGAGGAAAAGTTTACTGAGTTATCCCGTTTTGCACCTCATGTTGTGATAACCGATGTTTTAAGAGCCAAGAAGTTTGAACGTGGGTTAAGGTTGAATATTTGTAGTCGAATTTCCATCCTAAAGTTGACATCATATAATGACGTGGTGGATAGGGCAACAATAGCTGAGAAGGATAATGAAGAATATAATCAGGTTAGAGAGGAGAAGAGGAAGTTTAGAGAACAAAGAGGAAGGAACCCCAATAACAAACCCTTTAGGACTATACCTAATATAGGACAACCTTTAGTAAACAAACCCTTTAATGTTGATAAATGCCAATGTTGTGGTAATATTCATAGAGGGCGAACGTGTTGCTTGGAGACGGGGAGTTGCTTTGGGTGTGGCCAAAAGGGACATAAAATACGAGATTGTCCTAACAAAAGGAAGGTGGCAACAAAGACTTATAATGACAATAAGGATCAAGGCAGACAAGGTAGAGTCTTTAATCTTTCCGATACAAAGGCTTCTAATGCAGTAGTGTCAGGTACACTTTCTATATGTGCACAACCTTTTCAAGTTTTAATAGATCCTGGTTCTACCCATTCATTTGTGTCTGTGCGTTTTGTTAATAGCTTTCCTAATATTCCTGAATCCTTGAATCATATCATACACCTTTCTACTCCTTCGGGTGAGTTATTAACGAGAAGATTAGTATATAAGTCTTTCCCTATAAATGTCAGTAGTCATAAACTATTCGCTGATTTGATAGTTTTAGACATAAGAGATTTTGAAGTCATCTTGGGGATGGATTGGTTAGCATCATATCATGCTAGGGTGGATTGTTTTGATAAGAGAGTTATTTTCCAAATTCCTAACCAACCAGAATTCTGTTTTGAAAGAACTAGCATCTTATCTCCCATGCGTATTATCTCTGTAATGCAAGCTTGTAGTTTTCTTAAGAAAGGATGTCAAGGATTCCTTGCCAGTGTTATTTAATTACAAACAAAAGAGCCTAGTTTAGAAAATATTCCTATAGCTAAGCTTTTTCCAGATGATTTGCCAAGCCTACCTCCTAGTAGAGAAGTAGAATTTACCATTGACCTTATTCCTGGAACTACACCAATATCAAAACCACCTTATCGCACGACACCTTTAGAATTAAGGGAATTAAAAGTTCAATTACAAGATCTGTTAGACAAGGGTTTTATTAGACCTAGTATATCCCCTTGGGGTGCTCCAGTGTTATTTGTTAAAAATAAGGATGGGATGATGAGGTTATGTATAGATTATCGTGAACTAAATAAGGTGACCATTAAGAATAAACAACCCTTACCTCGTATAGATTATTTATTTGACTAACTACAAGGTGCACAAGTATTTTCGAAGATTGACCTTAGGTCAGGCTATCACCAATTGAAGTTTAAGGAAGAGGATATTTCGAAATCAGCTTTTTGTACTAGATATTGTCACTATGAATTTCTTGTGATGCCATTTGGATTAACTAATGCACCAACCTCTTTTATGGATATGATGAATAGAGTGTTTAGGAAATATCTGGATCAGTGTGTGGTTATTTTCATTGATGACATCCTTATTTATTCCAAAGTCATTGAAGAACACGAGAAGCATTTGGAGATAGTATTACAAATCCTTAGGAAAGAGAAATTATATGCGAAATTAAAGAAGTGTGAATTTTGGTTGCTTAGTGTTTCTTTTCTAGGACATGTCATATCCAAGGAGGGAGTGTCGGTTGATCCTCAAAAGATCGAGGCTATACTAGATTGGCCAATACCAACTAATGTGATGGAGATTCGTAGTTTCCTAGGATTAGCAGGATATTATCGAAGATTTGTTGAAGGATTTTCTAGTATTTCCAAACCTCTGTCCAGGTTAACACAAAAGATGGTGAAATATGAATGGTCTGAGGAAGTTGAGAATAGTTTTTGAGAACTTAAGAATCGATTAGTAACTGCCCCAATTTTGACTATTCCTTCCAGTATAGGAGGATTTGTGATTTATAGTGATGCTTATAAAAATGGTTTGGGATGTGTGCTAATGCAAAATGGAAAAGTAGTAGCTTATTCCTCGAGACAGTTAAAACCACATGAGCAAAATTATCCAACACATGACTTAGAATTAGCAGCGGTAATTTTTGCTCTTAAGATTTGGAGACATTATTTGTATGGTGAGATTTGTGAGATTTATACTGATCATAAGAGTTTGAAATATATCTTTACTCAGAAGGAATTAAACATGAGACAAAGGAGGTGGTTAGAATTGATGAAGGATTATGATGTAAATATTCACTATCACCCGGGGAAAGCTAATGTAGTTGCCGACGCTTTGAGTAGAAAGTCTACACCAAATTTAACATGTCTTATTACCATCCAGGAAGCTCTATTAAAAGATTTGATAAGTATGGAAATAGATGTACATATTTATAGCGAAGGAGGAATAATCGCAAACTTACAAATACAACCCACGTTGATGGAAAGAATTAAAGTTGCACAAGTAAATGACCCACAACTGAAGAAGATTAAAGAAGAGGTTATTGAAGGGAAGAGAATTCAATTTGCGATACGAGATGATATATTAAGGTTTGGAAATAGAGTGTGTATACCGGGTGATGCCCAATTAAAGGGGCAGATTTTGGAGGAAGGTCATTACTCGAGATTCACAGTTCATCCCGAAAATACCAAGATGTATAGAGATCTCCGAGAAATGTTTTGGTGGAATAACATGAAAAGGGAGATAGCAGAGTTTGTATCTCAGTGTTTGATCTGTCAACAAGTAAAAGCTGAACATCAGAAACCATCAGGATTATTACAACCTTTACCTATCCCTGAGTGGAAATGGGAACATATTACCATGGATTTGGTGACAGGGCTACCAAGGAGTTCCAATGGTAATGATTCCATTTGGGTAATTATTGATAGGTTAACTAAATCTGCTCATTATCTTTCCATTAAGATTACCCATTCCTTAGAAAAGTTAGCTAAATTACATATATGGGAAATTATTAAGCTTCATGGAACCCCAGTTTTAATTATTTCTGATCGTGACCCTAGATTCGTATCTCGCTTTTGAAAAAGCCTACAAGTAGCCATGGGAACAAAATTGAATTTTAGCACCGCTTTTCATCCTCAAATAGACGGACAATCTGAGAGAACTATCCAAACCTTAGAGGATATGCTTAGGGCATGTGTACTTGATTTGAAGGGGAATTGGGACGATCATTTATCGTTAGTGGAATTTGCCTATAATAATAGCTACCAAGCAAGTATTCAAATGGCTCCGTATGAGGCACTCTATGGTAGAAGGTGTCGTTCTCCTGCATGTTGGGTGGAAATTGGAGAAAGAAAATTATTGGGACCAGAATTGATTCAGGTCACAACAGAGAAAGTGAAATTAATACAAGACCGACTTCAAATTGCTCAAAGCCGTCAAAAGAGTTATGTTGACAATCGACACCAACCATTAGAATTCCAAAGAGGTGACTATGTTTTCTTAGGAGTATCACCGACAAAGGGAGTAATCCGATTTGGGAAGAAAGGAAAGTTAAGTCCAAGATACATAGGGCCTTTTGAAATCTTTGAAAAGGTAGGTGTTGTTGCGTATAAAATAGCCTTACCCCCTGAACTCTCGAGTGTGCATAATGTGTTTCATGTTTCAATGATGAATAAATACATCCCTGATCCAACACATATCTTAAGTCACGAGCCCCTTCAAGTTAGAGAAGATTTGACATACATTGAGCATCCAGTGGAAATCTTGGACCATAAAGATCAAATATTACAAACCAAGGTTATTCCACTAGTCAAAGTATTATGGTGGAATCATTCTGTTGAAGAAGCAATATGGGAGCGGGAAGATGAAATAAAAGAGCGATATCCATATCTTTTTAGAAATTAATGTAAGTAAGTTTGGGGACCAAACTTTTTATAAGGAGGGTAGGATGTAATGACCCCATTTTCTTATGCCAATATATAATTGTCTTCTTTCAATTTCGTCACACTTACTATCTAATAATGATATATTATTACATATATGATATTTTGAGTTCTTAATATGACAAAGCCCATTTTTAAATTTGAAGAATCAATGGTAAAATGGGTCAAATTGAGTTTTTATGGCACATCCTAAGCTAAGTGAAAAGTTTTGGGGTAGAAAATATAATTTTATGAAATGTTAGGGACTTGGTTTTAATAAAGAAAGTTTTAGGGAGCAAAATGAAAAATAAAAAGGGGCCTTTTTGTAAATAAAATATTTTTAGGGACCTAAAAGAGATATTGAAAATATATGGTGTGAAATTACCAAAATGCCATTCAGGTGCAAAATGACCCTTATACCCTTAATACCTTTCCACCTCATGCTCGACACCTCATGCTTGGTTTTGACACCTCCATCGTACACGTATCGTCATTAGAGGAGAAGCCAAAACACGTGTCGTCGTTAGAGGAGAAGCTAAAACACGTGTCGCAGTCCAGTGAAATAAGACTACAAGATGCCTCCGTTACGCGACTCACCAATGCTGACTCCCATTGTAAAAGATTGGTCATCATGGACACGTGTTGATGCCGTGATATCTTTGGAAAACTATAAATAGGGCCTTTGGGGATCATTTGAAACTCACACCAAATTCCTTGAGAATTATAGAGAGAAGTAGTGAGAGAAAGTGTGAGAAAGTTTAAGAAGAAGTTCTTAGGGATATTCATCTTAAGGTAATCTTAATGTTATAATACATCTTTATAGTTTTAATTTATTATTTTATAGTTTTACTTAGTAGTTATGCTGGTAAAATACAATAAAGAATTCACTAATCAAAACTAAAAATTTAGAAGAAATCCAAGTTGATTTTACTTTCAATATATGTAAACTTGTTTGAAATTATACGCTTTTAAAAATGATTCTTTTTAAAGAAATTGCTCATTATTATGGAATCCCATTTAAGTAATTCCAAAGTGAGGCCCGATGAAATTCTGTCTAGATGAGATGGTATTTAAGTGGTGCCCCTGTGACCCTTCATCTCTACTGGGAATGAATCCGAAAATGTTCTGTCTAGATGAGATGGTACTTAAGTGGTGCCCCTGTGACCCTCCATCTCTACTGGGAACCGACTGATGAGGAAGGACTATGAATTGAATTCCTCATATATGATCAATGAGTCTTGAAAGTTAACAAATAGGGATTCAGTAATCCTTTAAAAGAAGAGGTTATTATAGTATAAACTGGACCTTATAACATATACTTAAATCTTTATCAGATTAACGTGTGATCGAAGACCAATACCATCAAATTTAACCTCCATTTTGGGTGAGTACTCTGACATTTCTTGAGCATTTTAATTATATGATAGTATGAAAACTATATATATTTTGTGAACTGCTTTTATTCTCAAAATTCATGTGATACCGATGACTAATTCAATTGTGATATGTTTATATTTGTCCATATAAACATACCGATTAAAATGATTATTGAAAAGGATATTGAATATTGAAAATATTATTCGGCCTAAGGGACCTCTTTACTGACTGGCCTTCCCAGCTGGGTTATCGCTGGTGTGTCCTAAATAAGGCGTTGTCATGAACTAGTTCGATTGACCCTCAACTATCGGGGAATAATACGGGGAATGATATGATTGAAAGAAAAAGATATCACATTTGATTTTTGCATTCGTCTTATTCTGAGCTATCCAATTGTGATATATATACTTTCATTTCAAAATATATATCTATTTACTGCAAGTTACTATCCATATATGTATATTCCTTCTCTTTTGTCTTGAATAGGTATCTATTTTCTGAAAAACCCTGGAATGTCTTGAGATAGAACCTCATTATGCTTTTAGCTGATTTTATATAAATAACCATTTTTCAGGAAACGTTTAGGCTCACGGACGGAACGAAAATGGACTATATTGAAGATTTAGCTTTTAGAGCTCTTTTTGTAAAATGTTTATTTAGAGCATGTCTGGATCTCTTGTAATAAGGTTTAAATTTTCTCTTAAGTTGTAACTTGTTGTTACTTTTAATATATATGAAGTTTCCTTTAGAAAGCTCTGATGATGTAATTCCTTTACTTTCAGTATTTTACGATTAATAACCATGTGATAATATTTTCGTTGCATTTATTTAAGGAAATAATTAACTCGGAATATTTGTTGCCTTGGTGGCATGTCAAGACACTCGTTCCCCACTACTATTTTGGGACGGGGTTGTGACATTGGGGGTTTCCTTGTTTGAATTATTCCCTTAGCATTAGATCCCACCGATAGTTAAGTGGGTTATTTTAAGACCGAGTCACAATTAATTAAATACTAATTAATATTTGAAATTATAAGCAACGTGTATTATATAATCAATAAATTTAATTACATAATTGACTTGAAGAATATGTTAACCTTGGAGTAGGCTCGTGGGGTGTTTAAAAGGCCCTGTTTTAGACTATTTGTGGCTTGCTTAGGGCATTTTTATGATGACGGTAATTTGGAACCTAAGCCTAATTATGAGTTTGATTGAAATAATAGACTAATTAACCTAACCTAAAGTAAATAGCATACTTTGGAGAAACCCTTTCCGTTTAAGAGGAAGATAAAGGAATCCTAGCTCTTGAGATATGGTGATTTGGAGGTTGATTCATAAAATCATCCTTAAGGAAAGTTTACTTTGTGAAGAAATGTGACTAGATTTGTGTTATAGTTGTAATTATATGTTGGATTCTATAAACATGTTTATATAATCTGATTTCCTTAATTATTAAACCTAATTTTGCAATTAGATTTAATGAAAGTAAGAACCTAGATAGGTTATTGACGAGCTCGTGATATTTGTTAATGAATGAACAAATAAACACATGAATACTTGTAAAAATCACTAGATATGTTATATACATGTTGTAATCCTTAAAATCCCTAAGATAACTTCATAAATGGATTAGAAAACTTATCTTAATTCATTCCTTCTGATTGAAGAAGATGAAGCTAGGTTTAATTGGCTTAATTATGAAATTAAACCGTTAATCTTGTTGTATTCACTCCAAATCTTATGAAAACTTGTTATAAACCTTAATATGTTGTTTATATGGTTGGAGTATGGATTGACGTTAAGTTTAAAAGGTTTTAAGTTGGGTTAAAGCTGTCATAAATGAAGTTGGGATGAAGCTTATAATCAATGATTGCGTAAATAATAAAATAAACGAGATTGTCTTTACAATCCATGGAGCACATTTGTCATTGATTAATTTAGATTATGTGAATCATAACATGCGTGACTATTTGCTCGTAGGTAAACTACTAGTAGGGATGTGATGGGGATCATACGATGTGATCGCGACTTGTTTCCTGGTGAGCACACGTGTTTTACCTAGATCTTATTACCTCGATCCTACGTGCTAAGGCACCCATATCTCGAGTTAGGGAAATGTGGAAAGATCCTCTCGTATAGCCTTGAGTATGGGATTGTATGTTTGGCAAGATGTTGTAGTGGTTTCTCTTGGATGTTATTTTGAGGCTGTAGGCTAGACGTCTCATAGGTATAACTAGTAGTGATACGAGTGATCCCCGAAGATAGAGGGATATGCCTTCGTACTTTGGATTCATGCCGTACGTAGCCTTATATGATATGATCAGATGTGCATACTCACAAGTAAGCTAAATTATGTGATTTTCCGTTGTCTTGTACATTATGAGGATTATAATAAAGAGGTAGAACTTATGACTCATTAATGTTAAAATAAAATATAGTAGAGATGCATATATGGAACTGTAACTCGAGAATGATTAAGTATGGAATACTAGAGACATACATTGGGAAATATAACGTGGGACTATTAAAGTAACATAATACTATTAAAGTAAGATAATTATTAAGACAATGCTTTAATAAAAGATAGAGTCAAGAATATGAATACCGTTTGGGATTGGGATAACTTAACTTAAAACTCTACTTAATATAGAGGGAATACATTCTTTCTGTATTATGTCCCAAATGTAGTGATATTTATATACATGTCCAAGGTCGCAGTCGATGTGGCCATCCGGGTCGAATTCCTTCGATGCTGGCCGTCCCTGAAATTGGGATGGGAGGGAAAGCCAGGGAAGTCCTTGTCTCCCCCGTGTTTGCAAGTGATTCGAGGATATGGGCGTCCTCTTTCCTCACTCGCACTGATATCTTCATGGCCTAACTCGGATATACATCAATTGTCGTCATAAGGGGATAAACACAAAGAAAATGAGTCTCCAACCTATTTTACTCAGAACAGGCTAAAAATATAGCCGTATCGAGAAAACGACATCATGGACATACTGATGCGTACAGAACCAAATAAGTCAAGGAACCTGGGACTAAGTTATGAAATGAGAAGGTCTTAGGCACCCATCCCTCCCTTTTGATCTCTCATGGGATATGTTAATATTCTCCTTTTCCCTAATGTGTGATATGTGTATACGTGTGTGCGGTGTGAATAACAGGAGAAAGAAATCATCTGACTCACATCATTAGAAAGACAAAGTGGAATCATCCAAAGGAGTGTACCTAAAAAATAACATAAAAATAAATATAATGTGAGTGTCCACCGAATCACAAGTTAGTATAAATAGGTGAATGTGTATGTTGAGCGGAAGACTAATATATAGGAGTTCTTGATTCACAAATACTAGTAAATACAAGAAAGCATAAAAAGGGAAAGTAGGAATCGAATCCCAGGATTGGCCCGAGATGACTTTGTATCCCAAGGGACACCAAAGTCCACGTAGTTCGATATGTCATAAGAGTGGGATTTAACCCATAAATCCAAATTTAAGATTCCTCTTTGATTGTTTTTGAAGAAAGTGTGTTCAAGTGTAAAAGTATGAAAAAAATGAGGATATCTTACTTTTAGAGTTTACAAGCCACCCTTTTTTTTGTCTTTTGGGTTTTATAAAAATATGTTATGTGAATACTAGTAATAAAAAAATAATATTAATAGATGTGAGATAATGAAGAAGATATCAAAAATGAAAATGAATTGAGTAAATTGTACTAAATAGATAAATTAAAAAGAAGTAAGAATAGACTTCCTAGAAGACTTTGCTACTGATTTTTTAAGGAGAGTAGACTGATTTAATAATGGGATAATGGTGCTGAAGTGGGGTGAGGTAATTGGACAAAGGTGGTATGAAAGTGTGGTAATAAAAATGAAAGGAATGTTGGAAAATTGGATTTTTTTGGAATGAAGGTGCACTAGTTTCGAGAGAATGTTTCTGATTGCTGAAAAAGGGGTACTTGGGAATGAGGTCATGACCTCCTTAAGTGAAAAATTAGGATTGGGGGGGGGGGGGGGGGCTCCAATCATCATGGACCCTAGCCTACCTATCAGCATAGCCTCTGCCTTGTTGGTTATGGAAAGTACACCCTGCCAAAGGTTTGGGGTGCCTATAGGTAGTCCAGAATGAACATTTTCAAAGAAACTGGCATAAAATGCAAGATGTAAGTCCAAATCGCACATGAATGGGACCGTTGAAAAATGTATTCAAATCCCTACAAGAATCCATTGAGACACTCCGAGTTTGAGAGTTGACAAAAGTCAAATGAGTGATGGAAGTACCCGATGGTCTCTAGACAAAGGTTTTAAGAGTCAAAAAGGTCGTTCGCGTGAACCATGATGCCGATTAACTTATGGTATGGACTGTTGGAAAGGGAATTTAGTGCACTACAAAATTTCATTGAGTTTCACTCAGAAATACCTAGTGGCCTTTCAGATTAAAAAGGCACATTAATGCAAACTATGAGGCCGATTCGTGCATGGTTTACCAAAGTCAAATGGGGCCTGAAAGGTCCTGGTGGGCTCTAAATCAGGTCTCAAAGTAAAAATTCATGTTTGTTCAAACCGTGAGGACAATTCATGTATGGTATGGGATATTGGAAAGGAGATTTAGAGCCCTATGAGATTTCATTGATCTTCAATGAGGTGTAAGAGTTAACAAAAGTCAAATGGGGCTCAAAAGGGCGTGGGGGCCTCTAGATCAAGTCTTAGTGTAAAAAGGCATGTTCATGCGAACCGTGAGGCCGATTCATGCATGATATGGGCTGTTATAAAGGGAATTGAGAGTCCTACGAGCTTTCATTTAGCTTTGATTAGGTTAAAGAGATGATTAAAGTCAAACGACATTTAGAAGTGCCTATATCCTCTGAATCAGGTCTCAAAGTAAAACGGCACGTTCGTGTGAATCGCGAGGCCAATTCGCACACCATATGGACCATTTGAAATGATATTTAGAGTTGTACGAGGTTTTATTGATCCGGGCTTAGGTTAAAGAGTTGACCAAAGTCAAACGGGGCCTGAAAGAGCCCGATGGCTTATAGGTTAGGTCTAGGAGTAGGACCTAGGGTCTATGGAGGGAAGAGAAGTGTTAGGGACCTAAGGAGGTACTAAAGGGGTACTAGGATGGGGTGTATATAAAACACATAAACAGACGAGCTTGGAATAAGTTGTGGTCATCGAAGGATAGACACCTCATCGATGCTCGAGGATTGAGGACCCTACTGGGAGGTAGAAGATGATTGGTTAAAGGATAGAGGTCGTTCATGCAGACTTATGGGCCGGAAGTGACAGATTCAGAGGGTTGAGGTCAGTTTTACGGGCCTAAAGAGTTGGGATGATTGATTCAGAGGGTTGAGGTCAATTTTACAAACTTAAGAAGTTAACATGACCGATTTAGAGATCCGAGGACAATTTTACAGACCTAATTGAAATGACCAATTCTAATGGTCGAGGTGAATTCTGTAGACCTAAAGAGTTCAAATGATCATTTCAGAGAGTTGAGGCCATTTTTCCAGACCTAAAGAGTTGGGATGGCCGATCTATAGGATCGAGGTCGACTCTGTGGACTTAAGGATTGAAATGGATGATTCATAGGGTCGAGGTCGATTATATGAATGTAATGATTGAAATAATCGATTTAGAGGGCCGAGGTCAATTTTGTGGACCTAAGGATTGGTATGACCGATTTAGAGGGTCGAGGTATATTATTCAAACCTAAGGATTAAAATGACTAATTCAGAGGGTCAAGGTCGATTAAACGGACCTAAGGATTGGAGTGATCGATTCCGAGGGTCTAGGTCGATTATGCAAACCTAAGGATTGAAATGACCGATTCAATGATTTGAGGTCAATTCTACGAACTTAAGAGTTAAAATGATCGGTTTAGAGGGTTGAGTTCGATTCTATAGGCCTAAGAATTGAAATGATATATTTAGGGGGAGAGACCAATTTTACGAACCTAAAGTGTTGAGACAACTGATTCAGGGGGTCGAGGTCAATTCTATGAACTAAAGAATTAAGATAATCAGTTCAGAGGATTGAGGTCGATTATGTAGACCTATGGATTAAACTGATTAATTCAGGGGTTCGAGGTTAAGGTTGGTTTCCCTGAACTAAGGAGTTAAGATGACTAATACAATGAGTCGAGATTAATTTTATGGACGTAAGGATTAAAATGATCGATTTAGGAGGTCAAGGTTGGTTTTGCGAACCTAAGGAGTTAAGACAACCGATTCAGCGGGTCGAGGTTGATTGTGCGGACCTAAAGTTATTATTTATGGGTAGCGCTTTTCTAATTAGGGGCTCCATCGAGGAAGGTGTAGATTATTGTGGGTGTAGGCACATTTTGGATTTTAGTTCCATTGGGACGTATGCTAGTGACGAGAGCGAGTGATGTTGCATCTGCTTATGATCCTATTGGGGATTAATAAGGGATTTATAATTGATTATATGCTTCAAAAATGGGTTTTTCTCGGAGTAATGACGTTCTTGACTTCGCGGGGATTTTCGAGAATTTTTTGTGAATTTTTTGGATTTTGTTGCATTTTTATAACGAAATTTTGAGGGGCTGTCGGTAGGCAAGGTTGGGTAGGTGTCTATGAGCATAGGGCATGAACTCCTGGGCTTCTTAGGGAAGGGGAAAGGTCATTACTGATAGGAAGAGTCAGGGGACTACCGATCGACATACCCCTTAGCCTCCTATTAAAAAGGGGCGTCCCTCTTCATTTTTCACACCTTTAAGTGATTGAATCTCTTTCTTTCTCTATCTAAAAGTTAATTTTAAACCAATTTTATTTGCAAGTCTTTTGGTTTCCCTCCTTTTTCTTTTTCTTGGGAGTGGGGGGTTGTAACAACCCGGATTTTTTAAATGGGAATTTTTTAAAATTAATTTTGGAAATCAGACAAAAATGAAATTTTGGATTTTATAAATTTTATAATTTAAAATATTGGCTTTTATATTAGAAAAATAAATTTTCAAACGAAAATGGAATCGGAATTAAAATGGAGTTTTAATTGAATTTTTATTATATAGAAGAGTCCTCAAAACATAAAACTCTCTAAGAGTCCTCAAAACATTAAACTCTCTAGAAAAAAAATATTTTTAGAAATTTGGCCGTCCGATCGAGCTAAATTTTTCACAGCAGTCCTGTCTCGCCGTTCGCTACAACATATTAAAATTTCATGCTATTTTGACAGTTCGATTGTTCGTAATGATTTTTCTAGTGTTTGTATCTAGTTAGAACTCTTTTCTTAATCAAAGTCTTAATCCTTTATATATCACAACTGTTTTGTGGATAGACTTTTCAAATCACTTTTTTTTAAACTTTTCAACGAGAAGACCTCTCCAAAATTACTCCCTTTCATCTACAAACCATAGTGTGGCCATCCCCGATCCTCGCGACGGGAGAGACGGAGAAGAGGGGGTGTCTCTTCATCTCGAGAGGATCTTAGTCCCGCGCATCCCTCTCAGGAGCGCTTCGACCGACGTCGATGATGAGGTGAAAAATTTAGAGAGATGGAGTCGCTAGTGTATTTTACTCAAAAAAGACAAAAGAAAAGGGAGCCATCCCGAAGGACAACATCTAAAGACATACTGATACATACGAAACCAAAGTGATTCAAAAAGGGTCCGGAAGCTAAGTTACGAAATGAGAAGGTGTTAGGCACCTAGTCCTCCCTTACGGTCTCTCATGGGTTATTGCAATTTTCCTTTATTTTCTCGTGATATGTGTGCATGTGTATATGTAGTGGAGATAGGAATCATCGACTTATATCATGGAAGAGATAAAGCGAGTTATTCGTAGGAATGTTCCCAAAAGTAATATTAGAAAATAGGATATACGCGATTATCCTAGCGTTGATCGTTATAATGGAACAATAACGAATGAGGGATAATATGCCACTAAGAACAAATATATGTATACATAAACATATAGAATCTAAGAGAGTTAAATTTAAAGAATATATAAAGATAGAAAAAAAGTAGGAATAGGACTCGAGTTTCGGGTCTTACCCTGAGACGCCTACGTAGCTTATAGAGGCATCAAAGTTCACGTAGTTTATACGCAAAACGAGGGGTGGGGTTTATCCCATAAATTCAACCGAGGACTTCTCTTATATGTGTGTGTGTATAAAAAGTGTTTTGGTTGTGAGAAAAGTGTGAGAATTCCCATTTGGAATTTATGAGCAAACCTTCTTTTTATGTTTTTTTTTTGGGTTTTATTTATATGAAAATAAGAGATGTGCAATAATACTAGATAAAAAGTATATTAGGATATATGAGATGAAAGAATAAAAGTGCTAAGTAATAAAAGAAGTTAATTCTAATTTTGGAGAATTTGAAGAGGGAGTTGAGAAAGTTGGACCTTGTGACACCCCGCCTAATTAAATACCGGGTGATCAGTCCTTTATTAAATTAAAATCAAGGTGAACGACTGGTTCATTCTTAGAATCACTCTCACAAAATAAAATTTCCAATTTAAACATCCTAATTAATTAAGCTAAGTGTCCAAACAATTTTAATCCTTATTTATATTTTATTTAATTCCATTCAGAAAACCTTTTCAATAATTAATAGTTAAGAATCGTATAAATGTTAAAGGTGGCAATTAACACACAAGAATTTAACCATTCAGATATACCAATACCAAGTTTAAAAACTACAAATAAAATCATCCTGACATGAATTACATCCCAAAGAGTACCAAATACTGAAAATAAATGAACATAAATCTCTGACAAATCCAACTGAATAGGGAAACGGGCGACACATGCCCTAACTAATCAGAACTAAAATAAGAATAGAGTCAACAATGAGGTCGTCTAAGTAATGGCCTGCAACTCTCACATAAGCTGCAGCACGTCCGTTACAAGTAATCTAAGTATGATGCCCCTGTGGTTGGGCACCTGTAATATATATATATATATATATATATATATATATATATATATACACAAGAGAAAAGAAATAATAGGAAACGGGTCAAAGCTCGAGTGTAAAACGGTTTAAAAATAGTTTAGCAAGTATTTAAAATGCTTACCAGCTAATGTAACAATCATGTTAGTATGCGTCACTCTCTTGAGAAATTCTCAACTCTCATCTAGTGTGCACGCCTATCGTACTATTAACCTCAAAAGTTTATTTTAACTTAACTTTCTCATAAAGTTTCATACCACTAACTACGATGGATAAGATAATTAATTACTGAAAATTAATATCTCTCATATATCTTATATTATATTAAAATAACCCAATGATGTCACAAAATTCTCAAACACTTATAATAAAGTTGGAGTATTTATTCATTGCTTAACTACTTTTATGCACAGTAGAAAGTTCTCATATATATATATATTAGGAGAGCGGTTCTCATGCAAACCCCAGTTTGCATACCGCTGGCGCAGACCATTTTTGATAAAATAGTAAAAAAATATTTTTGATCTAATTTTTTTTATAGTTTTTAAACATTTCAGTAGGACCATAAAAAAAAAATTCAACTCAAAATGTTTTTTTTTGCTATTTTAAAAAAATCGGTCAAACTTTGTCAGTTTTTAACATCTTAAAAACAACTTAAAAACTGACAAAATTTGACCAATTTTTTAAAAATAGCAAAACAATTCATTTTGAGTTGATTATTTTTTCATGGTCTTACCGAAATGTTTAAAAATCATAAAAAAAAATCACCCCAAAATTATTTTTTTTTACTATTTTAAAAAAATGATCCGCACGGAGGGTATGCAAACTGGGTATGCATGAGATCCTTTCTGTATATATTAGTCACTCGTATAATATATATATATATATATATATATATATATATATATATATATATATATATATATATTATATCGGCACCCCACATAAAATCTATGGTGCTGGCATACTCTGCTATCAAGTCCCCGTATCACTCGTACTAAGGAAAATACTAGTTCATAATCACTCTCGAACTGTATTAACATAAAACACATACAATTGGAGGCGATGTATAGTTCCAAGTCACTAAGGGGTCAGCACATACCCTCACATCTCTTAGGACCATCTGACTATCACTCAAATAGCCCGTATCAAGGATACTATCTTCTAGGGTATAAGTCGTTATCCCCCATAAATGCCCAATCGAGATAAGACTGTCCCGGTGCGGAAACCCCCGTGATAGCAAGTAGCTCGGGTATGATTTTTACACAAATATACATAATATATGCCTAATCACACAATCATATATATATATATATATATATATATATATATATATATATATATATATATATATATATATATCTGTGTGTGTGTGTATAAGTATTCACATTTCTAAATGAGGTGCGCCCATGGCCCATAATTATAATTATCCGTTCTTAGCACATTTTACTCGGTTATCTCGCATAACAGACTCGTCACTTTTATTCTCATATATAAGTTACTCCATACTTACTTCTCATCTCTCGAAGTATTCTATTTCCCTAAGTATAATTTCAGTAGGCACTCTCACTTATCTCCTAGTCTAACTTGCTCACGAGTCTCGATCTTTTATTAGACGTACACATGATTTCGTATGTGTGAATAACTCCCCGTTAACCCTTAATTTCATACTACATTAAATTTCACTCAACGGGGTCTACCTAGGTCCTATTGGTCTTCTTTATATCCCATATAACTCTAACAATAACAATCAAGGGTTCCTATGCATTTTAACCGGATTAAACCAACGGACGAAAAATATGCAGTTTTCCAAGAGGGGTCGATCGATCGAGGAAAGGGGGTCGATCGATCGATCATCGATCGATCGATGTTCTTGGGTCAATCGATCATCGATCGATCGATGTTCTTGGGTCGATCGATCGATCAAGCAGTTCTTGCCCAGAAACTGCCATTAAAACCTACGGGTTTCATCTTCCGATTTTCTCCAAAACGTCATTAACTACTCCCAAACTCTCAAATAACATTACTACAAGTTCTATATATATATATATATGCAAGATTTCCTACGTGAAACATGTACAAATTCAACAATGGAATTGAATTAAAGGGCCAATTCATTTTAATTATCAAGAACCCTAACTTTCCACTAAATTTCCATTATTCTATTTCTTTTTCCATATTTCTCACTTCTAAATTAATCAAATTTTGCGGGTAATCCTCTACATATGATTGGGATGTCCAGAGTTTATTTATTTTCTGTACAACATGTGATTGGGTTCTCTAAATCCTTGAATTCTTCCATGAAACATAGGTTCAATCATCCTAATCTAACATGGTGTGACATTTAACTAAAAGAGAAGCAAGTTAGATACTTTCCTGGAATTTGAGTTTCTGATTTGTGGACAAAAGAGGTATGATTTCATTCCTCGTCGCACGATCTACGCTTTGGTGGTGGTGGCGGTGTAAACGATTGAGTCTTTGGCTTTGAGTTGCTTGGAAAGCTCTCCAAATCCTTCTCTAATGGCCGTGCTTTGATTTTGTGTTTGTTGACCCTAGAAGGCAACTCCTAAAGGCTGATTTATCCTTAGAAAATTCGTGGGTTTAATTACCCAAAAATGTCAAATGTCTATAATACCCTATCGGGATGCCAATTAGGCCTAAAAATGCCCCGAGACCCAAACTAAACTGCCGGGTACATTATTTTGACTATCTCGACCCTTTCGAACACATTGGAGCACTTGAAATGACCATACGAGTGACTTATAATTTATTCACTTTTAATAATAATAATTTAGTCCTGACACGACACAGGCGCGTCCCGACTTAAATTTCCATAATTGCCATTTTATTCACTTTTGACAATTTTTATAAAACCAGTCTTATATATTACTTTACTCTTTTTGTAATATTCGACAAATTCCCAATAATTACTACCTCTCGTCACGCTAGTAACTATTTCAATAAATTTTTGGATTAATATTAAATTAATATCTCAATTTAAATTTAATAAATCCCCAAATTTTAGAAGCCATAAAAATACGGGGTATTACAGTCCTTCTTGAAGATCTTGAGCTTGATCTAGGATATTACATTTGGATGTGGAAATCACGCTGACTTGTAGAGGGGTTTTCTGAGCTCGCTGAGAGTGATAGGTTTCGGATCTTGTTCTCTTTACAATGAGGTCAGGCCCTCCTTTTTATAGGCCAAAGGAATTGCCGATCGGCATAGCCCTAGTTCTATCAATCGGCAGGTGTGTTTAGGCACGCTGCCGATAGACAAGGTTTGGAACCTACCGTTTGGCAGTCTCTTTCAGGTTCCTTCAGAAAATCGATCGTAGAGCGCAAACTGTTGATCCGAATTACGCACGGGGTGAACCGTTGGAAAGGTAATTCAGAGACCTTCGAAAGTCTTTGGACTGCACCCGAGTCCGAGAATTGACATTGGGTGAAATGTGGCTCAAGAGCGTTCGTCGGTCCTTTGGACAGGGCGGACCGTTGGAAAGGTTAGGAGATGTACTTCGACATTACAAAGAACTTGACTCGGTTTGGAGAGTTGACTTTTATCAACTGGGGCCTGGAAGCGTTCGGTGACCTTTCAGAGTGAAATGGATCGTTCGTCCGTACCATAAATTAGAATCGAGCACCGGCGGACCGTTAGAAAGGGGTTTCAGCGCCCTTCAAATACTCATTCAGTCTCAGTCGAGCTGAAGAGTTAACTTTGGTCAAACAGAGCCTGAGAGCATTCGGTGACCTCTTGATCAAGTTTCGAGGCAAAACGGGTCATTCGTCCGCATCGTAAGTCAGAATCATGCACGTGATGGATCGTTGGAAAGGGGTTTCAGTTCCCTTTGAAGATTTATTCGATTTCGGTAGAACTGAAGAGTTTCACTTTTGGTCAAATAGAGCCTGGGAGTGCCCGATGGGCTCTAAGTTAGTACCCGGGGTATGACTTAGGTTTGTAGCGATGAGGGGAAGTGCTAGGGACCTACAGAGACGTTTAAGGGTGTTAGAATGGTGTGTATATAGAGTTCCTCGACGGGTGAGTTTGGAACAAATGATAGCCGTTGAATAGACACCGCATGATGCCTTTGAGAGAGGATGACCAGAGGGTCGAGGTCGATTATGAGGATCTAAGGATGAGGATGAACGATTTAAAGGGTCGTGGACAATTCTGAGGGATTAAAGATGAGGGTGACCGATTTTGCAGGTCGAAGCTAATTCTGAGGGCTTGAAGATGAGGGTAACAAATTCTATGGGTCGAAGCTAATTCTAAGGGGTTGAAGATGAGGGTGACCAATTATGCGGGTCAAAGCCAATTCTGACGGCTTGAAGATGAGGGTGATCGATTCTGCGGGTCGAAGCCAATTCTGAAGGATTTAAGATGAGGGTAACTAATTCTGTGGGTCGAAGCCAATTGTGAGGGCTTAAAGATGAGATAACCGATTCTGCGGGTGGAAGCCAATTTTGAGGGCTTAAGTTGAGATGACCAATTCTGTGGGTCAAAGCCAATTCTGAGGGCTTAAGTTGTGATGACCAATTTTATGGGTCAAAGCTAATTCTGAGGGCTTAAGTTGAGATGACCAATTCTGCGAGCCGAAGCTAATTTTGAGGGCTTGAAGATGAGGGTGACCGATTTTGCGGGTCGAAGCCAATTCTGACGTCTTGAAGATGAGGGTGACCAATTCTGCTGGTCGAAGCCAATTCTGAGGGCTTGAAGATTAGGGTGATCGATTCTTCGGGTCGAAGCCAATTATGAGGGCTTAAGTTGTGATGACCAATTCTACGGGTCGAAGCCAATTCTGAGGGCTTAAATTGAGATGACCAATTCTATGGGTTGAAGCCAATTCTGAGGGCTTAAGTTGAGATGACCAATTCTGCGGGTCAAAGCCAATTCTGAGGGCTTAAGTTGAAATGACCAATTCTGTGGGTCGAAGCGAATTCTGAGGGATTAAGTTGAGATGACCAATTCTGTGGGTCGAAACCAATTCTGAAGGCTTAAGTTGTGATGATCAATTTTTTAGGTCGAAGACAATTCTGAGGGCTTTAGTTCAGATGACCAATTCTGCGGGTCGAAGCTAATTCTGAGGGATTAAATTGAAATGACCAATTCTACGGGTTGAAGCCAATTCTGAGGGCTAAAGTTGAGATGACGGGCTTAAGTTGAGATGCTCAAATAGTGCGAGTCGAAGCCAATTCTGAGGGCTTAAGTTGAGATGTTCTCGAGGAACTCTGTCGGCAAAAATTACCTCATGATTTTTATTTGAGCTGGGGAGCTAATTTCTTGGGAAATCCTCATATCTTTAGGAGACTTTTTAGGGGGAATAGTCAATTTGATGCTGTAAATTCCACTAGGGAAGTGATTAGGTGGTCCAGGGTTTGGATGTATTTCTCGAGGAAAATTGAGACCTTTGGGGACATTGCTGGGAGGAGATTCACTTGGCTTTTTAGAGTTTCACCGGGGAAATTCGCTTGAGGAAGTGCGAAATTTTTTTGGTGAAAATGTTCTAAATCCTTTTCATGATTTTTAGGAATTTTCTGAGGCTTTTTCAGGGTTTTCTGGTATTTTTTTAGGAGTTTTTATATGAAATTTTAAGGGGGGTGCTGGTCGGCATGGTGTAGAGGGTGCCATTCGGCAGTGGCATAGACTTTTGGATTGCCTCGAGAAGGGAAAGGGGTAGTGCCAATCGGTAGGTTTGGGGTCAGTGCCGATCGATATGACCCTTGGCATCCTATAAAAAGGGGTGGGTTCCCCTCATTTTTCACAGCTTCTTTCCTTCTCTCTTTCTGTGATTTTCTTATGAGAATCGTTCTAGCATTCCGATCTCTAAAAAATAGCCGCTTTTATGAGCATTGTGGTACAGAGGGAGTGGTTGGCTATTGACGATTGGGCAAATATGGAGTGGAGGGCTATGGCGCCTCTTCCTTTGGGGAGTGAGAACTCTTTTGATGCTTTCGAGCCGGTTGTGGATGAGCAAACTTTGCTGCGAGAGCCGTCGCGTCATCTCTCTTCGAGGATGGTGAACCCTGGCGATTATGTAAGTAAAATGACTTTTGGCATTCCCTTTTTTGTGGTTTTCCTTTTTTTTTCTTAGATTTTGACAATGTTTTTTTCTTTTGGCAGTCTGATGTTTCTTTATCGACTATGCATGCCCGCGGAATGACGGAGCTTAAGGATGTCTGGGAGCATCTTTGGGTGGTATCCTTAGCAGGCTTTGGGAGGTTGGTGTCTGTACTGGATGAGATGCCTCGTTTTCCTCGTTTGACGGCGGTCTTATGCGCTCTGGGGAGAGGTGGTGGGACACTATCCATACCTTCCATTTTGGTTTTGGGGAGATGACTGTGACTCCCATAAATGTGCATCAGCTACTGGAGCTGGATTGTGATGGAGAGAAGATAGAGGTTGATCGCTCTTTGCGAGTGAGGCCGGAGGCGGTACGGGCGACACTTGGTGACGTGGGGAGGATAGTATCTGGGGACTCCATCCGTTGGTTACTGCTGAAGGATGTTTTACTGAGTAGGGTGGTTGATGTGGAGGACGGGCTGCAGGTGAGGCAGATGGTTCAATTGTTCATTTTTTTGGTGCTGGGGGGATTTCTGGTGGCGTCGAGCGGCGACGTCGTCCACTTATGGTTTTTGCCATATTTGAGGATGTTTCCAAACATCCCTCTCTATGATTGGGGGATCTTGACTTTGGTGACCCTTTATTTTTCTCTGGATGCATTCAGTCGGTGTTGCCGATAGTCTTTCATTGGAGCCACGTATCTTCTTGAGGTATTCTTTAATTTGCGCATTTTCCTTTCATGCATTCACATTTCCCTTATGCATCTCTTTTGACTATGGATTTCTTATCTTTGGAAGACGTGGTTCAATGAGGTGATTGGGTGTAATATCCAGCTCTGAAGGATGAGACTGTTAGGGACTTTTGCCAGTTGTATCGGTGGCGGAAGGCCAATCGGCAGTCGAGGAGGCCTCTCTCTCTGGAGGCAATGCGTCAGGTCTTGAATGGCCTGACCTGTGATAGGGTAATATTTTTTCCTTCATGAGTCTTGGTCTTTGGGTGCTCTGATTCCATATTTCGTTATATTTTACTGGGGATTTTTTAGGTGACTTTTTACCCTTAGGGGACGAACGTTCAGGATACGGGGTTGATTGGAGTGAATGTGCAGATGAGGCATTTACTGGCGTATGAGTTTAGCCACTCTTAGTATCTCGGGGAGAGGGTGGTCCGACAGATTGCTGAGGAGGAGGTGGTGGTGCCACCTGTGAGGCCCCCTATGTCTATGAGGCCGAAGTGAATGTTGTTAGAGGATGCGAGGATCGCGATGATGATTGGTGATTCCTATTTGCTGTACACTGATAAGGTTGTGCTGTATAATTATATAGACTTCGTGACGAGTTGGCTAATAGAGCCCAACATATATGATGCACTTCCCTTCCCTCCTACAAGTTCGAGTCGGCTAGTGGGTTCCTCCCACAAAGGTGGACGTCCGTCGACATCTGCGGTGGCGGTGACTTTGGAATTCCCATTTTTGTGGTTGCATACTCCTTTATACAACATACGACGAATTGATGGAGGGATGGTACCTATGTTGCATTGTCCTCATGCGATGGATCCGGAGGATTTGGGCTTGACATAGGAGGTTCTTCATCCTTTGGTATATCTTTATGCTCTTTTCCTTTCCTTCTTTTTGGTTTTTTTTGATCTTTTCTGCTTGATACTAATTTTGCCTTTTCTTGCAGCAAGTCCGGGTGTCCACCACTTGCTTGAGGGATATCGGGGACTGGATATCTTTGACGAATGACCATATTCGGGATGCAGTTCCTATTCCTTCTTGCTTGGTGCCATCTGTCTCATCTGGGGATGAGTCTGGTTCAGGTAGCGATGGTGCGTCATCTGGCCGTAGGGGAAAGAGAGCGCATCGCAGGGATGGAAGCTCTTAGGGAAAAATATCTATGCAATGTAATAGAGTTTTTTTTATTATCGTCTGTTAATGATGAATGAATGCATATGCACTTTTTACTTTGCTGCTGAGACCGTAAAAAGAAATATTCTTGGGATTTAAAGGAAAGTTTTATTTAAAATGAGAATTTATATAAAGATGGAAAGGGGATTTTTGAAATTCTGTTGAGAATATCGATTTATTTTTATTGAGTTTTGTGAACTTGAAAAATGAGGAAAAAGGGAAATTTCCAAAAGTAGGGGGTTACCGATCGGCAAGCACCTTGTCCTGCCTATTGACAGATCAGTCTAGTCCCATCAATTCAAAGCTTTGATTGGTACCCTCTTCAGTCTTTGGTACCTTGTGGGGTAGGATTTCCTCTGATTTCTGCAGGGGTTATGTCTTTTGTGAGGGTTTTCAAGTCTAAAAGAGAGGTAAGGGTGGAGTGTTTTCATCACACCTTAACATCTTAACTATCTTATTCTCTGAGATGGCTCTCCATGGTAGTGTTGAGTTTTATAACTACCTCAAGACTTTGGAGCCGATGTGCGCATACAACGTCGACTACGATACTTTCAACATGCATCGAGTCTCTTTATGGCGTAATCGGCCCATAGAATGGAACATGCTGATGGAGGCGGTATAATTTTGGTACCCCGAAGACCATGTATTCCGCTTTGGCTTGGAAGAAGTCTGTCCGACTTATGAGGAATTTTTTGCCATATTGGGAGTAAATCCTATTCTGGAGGCTGCTATGCCTGAGTTTTCCCGATCTCCTCGGGAGCTGTTGGTTGGACTTCTCTGTGTCTCGCCCTCAGCGGGTAGATCCTTGATCACTGGAGGAATGATTTTTCTTTCGAAGATGTTACGATCTGTGCATTTTTAGGAGGTTGGTGATGCTGGATATGCTAGAGCCGTCGTTCTAGCCTTGGTTTCAAAATTGATGCTGGTGATCGGGAGCTACTGGTGGACCCATAACTTGCAGCTATTACATCATGGATGTCCTACCATTGCAATCCTACGATGGTGATACTGGAGGGGACTCTGAATGGCCCGGATGCCTGGCGAGAAAGCCGTTCTGACTTTCTGAGGGGTATCCCTGTGATGCTGTTCATGTGGTTGTCTGAAAGATTCCCCCTGGCGACTCCTCTGGAATACCCTTTGTCGGCTGTACCCAACTTCTTTTTGCACCATTTCATCAGTGTTGGTCTGGATATTGAGAGCTGGGAGAACTAGTTTATTGATCATGGGGATCTAAATATGTACTGGTCAGTGCCTTGGTAAGAACAGTTTCTGCCTATTCTGGAACTGGGAGAATACCCGTACGTTCAGATGGTTGGTCTCAGACAGACCTCTTTTTATTTCCCTTGGCAACTTCTGCACCAATTTAGCTGGGAGCAGATTGTGCCACCTCGGACACTGGATTTCTTTTCGGTAGAAGATTTGACAGAGCCTCTATGCATGCGACTTGGATCTTTGTGGGAGAGTCGGCGTCCTTCGACTCGTCCCTCTCTGTCTGTTGGGAGAGTTTGGCACATCCCTGAGGACTATATGAAGTGGTTGTGAAGAAGAGCGGTTAGCAAGATATTGGAAGTGGATACTGGACAAAGGTGGCTTGTTTTATCTAATAGCATGGAGGGAGGTGTTGCAGTTTTTCCCAGACTGGTTCGAGCTTATCGATTCATGGAGCGTCTGCGGCACTCCATTTAGGCAGGGGAAGCTTGGGGACCCCATGATGTAGATGATGATGATGGAGCGGGCTCCTATGATAGCTGTGAGTAGGGCTCTTGGAGAGTTTATTTTATAATGGGGAATAAATTTGGGAATTTTATTCGGCTTTTTAGGAAGGTAGGGGGGAGTCATCCGTTCTTGTAATTGCACTGTAATCTCTTATTATTGAAATAAATAAGTTTTTGATCATCCAACTGTGCCTTTTGATGAATTTTGTATTTTTGAATTATCTATATCGATCATTAAGGCATGCATAATCCTTTTGTTAAAATATATGTTAAAATGAACTGTCATTCTCGGAGATAAAAAAAGAATAGTTTTTTTTGTGAAAAAGAAAGGGCCGTGCGCATGTAAGATGTATGAGCTGCCTACATACCTTTGGGGGTTATTGAAATTTTTTAGTTTTTTTTTCTAAAAATTGGTTCTTGCAGAGGATTAGGCCCACGTAGTTCTGGGTAGAGGTAAATGAAGATTTTTTTTACAAGGGAGATGAGAAGAGTCGTAGCGCACCGAGATTTAATACTAGGGGTAAAATTTCTTAAGACAGTCGATGTTGACTGGACGAGCCATCTCTTCTCCATCTAAGTCGGTGCCGAACAAGATCTTCTTGATAATGTATGGGCCGCTTCAACTGGGATTGAATTTCCCTCTGGGGTCCCAGATGGGCTCTACTATTTTTTTGAGGGCTAAATCCCCTTCTTAGACACCGTGGTCCTTGACTCTCTTATTAAATGAAGGCGTTATTCGGGGATGGTAACCTTATATGTGATACAATGCTTTCAGTCTCCTTTCGTCCAAGAGTGATAGCTCGTTGAGACGGATTTGATGTCAGTCCTCCTCACTGACCTTGCTTTCAAGCATGATGCATAATGAGGGTATTTCCAACTCTACGGGTAGGACTGCTTCCATGCCATAGACTAGAGAGTAAGGGGTAGCCCCAGTAGAGGTTCGGATTGAGGTTCGGTAGCCCAGAGGGCGTATGGGATTTGATTTTCCCAATCTCAATAGCTTTTGGTCATCTTACTGATGATGGCTTTGAGATTTTTGTTGGCGGATTTGACTTCACCGTTGGTCTGAGGACGATAGGGAGAAGATTTGTGTCTCTGAATCCTATACTCGTTGACCACTTCAGTGACTTCTGCCTTGAAATGCAACCCGTTATCTGACACTAGCTCGTGCGGGACCCCATATCGGCATATGATGTTTTTTTTTGATGAATTTGGCCACTTTCTTGACATTCAGGACTATATATGACTCAACTTTGACCCATTTGGTGAAGTAATCAATGGCAACTAGGATGAATTCACGCCCTTTGGAGGCCCTGGGTGTAACTTTCCCTATAATTTTGATGACCCAGGTGGAGAACGGCCAGGGAGAAGTCATGTTGTATAATTCTCGTGGAGGCAGGTGTTGAAGGTTGGAAAACTGTTGACATTTGAGGCATTTTCGAACATAAGTGGTGCAATCCTGGATCATGGTGGCCCAGTAGTAGCCTTATCGTATGATCTTCTTGGTAAGCATGTGACCGTTTATATGGGGCCTGCATTCCCCACTATGTATTCTTTGCATTACCTCTTCAATGTCAGCCCCTGCGATGCAGTGTAGATGGGTTCCATCGAAGTTTCTCTTAAATAGTGCTTTGTGACAAATGAAGTACAGGGTGGCCAGTCTTCGGAGGGTTGATAGATCTTTTTTGTTAGAACCCTCGGGATACTTACCACGCTTGAGAAGGTGCCAAATATCATAATACCTGCAATTTACTAGCTCAGGATCATTTTTGGTGATGAGCTAAATGTGGTATAAGTGGTTTGGTTTGTCTTTCTTTTGGACTAGGAAGGGGGTCATAATTATTCCTTCGGGCATGTCGACCATGGAGGCCAAGGTAGCAAGAGCATCGGCTAGTTTATTCTTTGCTCGAGGTAGGTAGTGGAAGGTGATGTCTTGGAATTGAGAGGATAGTTCTTCTAAGTGGGCATGGAAGGGTTGGAGTTTCTCATCTTTGACTTTCCAATTTTTGAGCACTTGACTGATGATGAGGGCAGAATCCCCATAGACATCTAGGAATTGAATTGCTTTCTTGAGAGCAACTTTGAGGCCTACCATACATGCCTCGTATTCAGTCATGTTATTGATGCAGGGGAAATCCAATTTAATGGCGATGGAAGTGCGGGAGTCATCTGGGGCTATCAAAAGTATCCGGATGCCATATCCCTTTTTGTTGGCTGGCCATCAAAGAACATTTGCCATCGGAGGTCGTCTTGAATGGTGTATATGATGTTTTCATCTGGGAATTTGGAGATCCATTTATCGGCTTCTTCCATGGGGTAGTCAGTGAGGTAGTCAGAGATGGCTCTTCCTTTCATGGATTTCTATGTGATGTACACGATATCAAACTCCTCTAGGAGCATCAACTATCGAGCCATTCGACTAGATAAGGTGGGTTTCTCTAGCAGGTACTTGATGGTGTCCATTTAGGATACACGTTTAATAGGGAAGGCGAGCATTTAGTGTCACAACTTTTGTATGACCCAAACAAGCGCGGTGCATGCCTTTTCCAAAGTAGTGTAGTTGACTTCGTATCCGTCCAATTTGCGACTGGCGTAATAGATGGATCTTTCTTTACGGTAATCTTTAAGGTATTGGGCTAGCAAAGCCCCAGCTGTAGTGTCGATTATGGTTAGGTATAGAAGCAAGGGGAGACTAGGCCATGGTGGCATGAGTACCGAAGGTTGGGTTAGATATTATTTGATTAGTTCAAAAGCCTCTTGGCAGACCTCGTTCCAAACTTTGGTTGAATCCTTTTGGAGGAGTGTGAAGATAGGTTCGCAGATGGAGGTTAGCTGGATGATGTTTGGAAATTTCCCAAGGAAACCTCAGACTTATTTCTCCGTTCGGGGAGGTGGCATCTCAAGTATGGATTTCAGCTTGACCAAATCTGCTTCTATCCCATTCTCACTGACCACGAATCCCAAGAGTTTTTCCTTTGTAATGCCGAAGACACATTTTTGTGGATTGAGTTTCATCTAATATCATCGCAGTCGTTCGAACAACTTTCGGAGGGCGAGAACATGACCTTACCTAGTTTTGGATTTGATAATCATATCATCCACATTGACCTCGACTTCTTTATGAATTAGTTCGTGCAGGATGGTCGTGGCGACCCTCTGGTAGATAACCCCAGCATTCTTGAGACCAAATGGTATAATAGTGTAGCAAAAGGTTCCATACGGTGTGATGAACGCGGTTTTTTCTTGGTAATCTGGGTGCATTTTGATTTGGTTTTACCCTACAAACCCATCGACGAATGACTTGAGAGCGTGACTGGATGTGTTGTCCACAATCATGTCGATATTGGGTAGAGGGTAATCATCCTTTGGAGAGGCTTTGTTCAAGTCCCGATAGTCTACACACATCCGAAATTTCCCTCCTGATTTCGGCACATGAACTATATTGGCTAGCCATGTGGGATATTCGATCACACGAATAAAGCCCATATTCAACTGTTTGACCACCTCTTCTTTGACTTTGAACGACCATTCGGTGCGGATATCTCTAAGCTTTTGTTTAACCGACTAGTAATCTGGAAGAGTGGGGATCTCATGCTGAGCTATTTCAGGATCAATGCCAGGCATATCGGCGTAGGACCATGCGAAGACATCCAAGAATTCCTTTAATAATTCTTCGAGTTGTGCACGCTTATGCTCATCGAAGGTATCCCCTATCCTAATCTCACGCAGTTGGCTACTAGAACTAAGGTTAACGATAATCTCTTATTCATTAACTTGAACGCGGTTATGTTTTTTGTTATTAACCTTATTTAGATCAGTTAAGAATTATTCATTTGTAAAATCATCATCATCATCAAAAGTTTGATTGGAATCCAAACAATTAATGTAAGGCACAAAAAGATGCTCAAAATCTTCATTTATTTCATTGATAGTAAAAACAACATTGTAAACATCATCAAAGGAGGTCTCGATTACGTTTGAGCAAGGAGAGACAACAGAAAAAGAAATGGGGTAAACATTGGGGTTAAGTGGGATTTCAACAAGTAGAACCAACGCAGCATGCCAGTTGAGGAGAGGTGTATCAACAAATTTAATCAAGTGGGATGGATCCAATGATGTAGTGCTTGAATGAACCATGTAGAGTGTCAATCACAGTGTCTGTAAGTTCAAAGAATCTTTAGAGTCACTTCCCTCAGAATCTTAGATATCTCTAATGAGCAGTTGTACATGGTGTTGAGAACTTTTGCCCCATGGGTAGTTGTCCTGGAAAAATATCTCCATTCTAGGCTTTATCTTTTTGTCTGTATGGTCATACCAAGGTTCCAGAAAGACGCAAAAGGGGAAGTCCTCGCCCTCTTTAATGAATCGTCCATTCAAGGAGTCACCTGGGATAGTTTGGATGAAGTCTAGTCTTCTCTTTCGTCGAGACTAGAGGATCATTCTGATCTCTTGTTCTGATGGTTGATACCCCAAACCACAAGGAGGGAAAGCTTTTTTCAGTTCAATGGGCTCAATTATCCCTTGCTATCTTTGTCCTAGCCCCAGTTCGGGCATGAAATGCATGTTTCTGAACATCTGAATGACATTAATGTTTCCATGAGGGTCATATTTCGAACAAACCCTTTCTTTGAAATCGTCCCCTACCGGGAGTAGAAGTTGTTCAACTCGGAATCCTGATAGGAGCATATCATGTGACCCGTGATGTATCTCAAGGATTAGATTACTGGTGCTTGCACCCTCGGTATTGTCGTCATCACCCAAAAATGGTGATGACTCGTCCGTCGACGAAGAATTTTAATTTTTGATGGATCAAGGAAGACACACCCTTGATACTGTGGAGCCAAGGTCGTTCGAGCAATAGGTTGAAACAGGCTGGGATGTCAATAACTTGGAATTCAATGATAGGGTTTATAGGGCCAACCCCTATTATAAGTTTTATGGATCCCATCACTTCTCGATGAGTATTATCATTGGCACATACAACAACGGAGGTTGGAGCGAGGTCACTCCTTCAGTCTCAAGCATTTGAAGGTTCTTAATGGGCAGATATTCAAGGCGGATCTGTTATCGATAAGAGAGAGTGGTACGATCTTCCCCATAACTTTGACGGAGATATTGAGTGCATGATTGTGGTTTGGCCCACTTCTGGGGATTTCTTCTTTGGAAAAGGATAACATTCGGGTATAGGTCAAGGATCCGACTAAATTTATCACCTCTTCTGGTGTGGTGGAAGGAGGAACTGTGGGTCTAGTGAGCAATTTGATCAAAGCATTTCTATGTAGCTAGGAAGACATGAAAATCCCCCACAGAGTGATGCTAGCTTGAGTTTTATTCAGTTGATCGAGGATCTTGCTTTCCTCAAGGGTCATTTTTGGCATATGAAGGTTTTTAACGCCCTTCCCTTTGTCATTGGCTGGTAGTGAGCTTGGGATCTGGTAATGCCTTCCTGATTTGGTCATGTGATTTACTGAAGAAGGGAATAACATTAATCCTATTTCCTCATCGATCTCGAGTTGTTCTACCACCTTATTAATTTATCTAAGGAGTTCTTCAAATGATATCATCCCACACATGTCGGCTACCGGGCCAGTTTCCTCTGAAGCTTTCTCTCCATTTGAATCTTTGAATTCTTCCCCCCATCCGGTGGCAATAATTCTGTCTTTCCGTGTAAAGTCAATGCATTCCAAAACATCGATGGATTATTTATAGAGGTACTCCCATTCTACTAGGAGATGTAAGGGTGAAGGGACCAGGCGCCCTTTTAGCTTCAGAGTATCAAGTAACTCGGTCATACTACAAATATTATTAGTTTGACTGAATAATTTTGCCATGATCTGGACAACGTCATCTAGACTGACTTTATTAGTTGGTACCACCCAACTGTCTGACTCTCAGGCCCATTTTCGTGCCTCCAAGAATAGCGTACTATACTTCTGGCAATCAATGATCATCTGTGAGGGAAATTTCAGCCCGAACTATAGGAGTTGGTTTAATACTTCTGATAATTCCATACTTCAATTTTCAGAGCGGGTATGGAAAGCGATGCATGCTCTGGTGAGGAGTGACAATGCCTGATCAGTGAGGCTAACAGAGTGTAGGAGGAAATATGGGCAAGTTTGGAGAGGTTTGGGAGAGTATATGGGTGTGATTTGTGTTGAGGGATCAAATTCTGGATTCTCTTCTAGGAAGATACCATTGTCATGATTTGGGAGTGGGTTGTGAGTAGTGTTTGGCTTAGGATTTGCTGGGGGGAAATGGTACCCCGATCAATTAGACCTTGGATTATATTTCCGTGGTGAAAGTATTGGTCGGTGACACAACCAGCAATTTAGTGAAAGGCGCAATGGGCATCTGCCTTGAAGTTTCTTGGGAGTGGATTTGATAATGGATGGGGGTCCAAGGGCTTGATAAGGTTTTGTCTTAACAGAGCCTGATGAACTTTGGAGAGGGGAGCGTGGATCTCGGTGTATTTCTTTCGGACTGGGACAGGGCATCTTTCTGGTGCCCACGAAGTGGTTGATTGATAAATGTTGTTGATGGTTGAGACTGCAGCACTGACAGGTTTGTCATATTTTCTGGGGGTGAATTGTCTGGACACTTTCTTTGGTTCAACCTCTATTTTAGCAAGACTTTCCTCGATTTCTACTCTTGCTTCTCCGAGAGCTCGAAAGTGAGGATAGTATTTTCCTCCCATGGTTTCTCAGACATGGGGCAAGAAGTTCTTCTTCACTATGTTGACTTGTTCTTCCTCGGATGGACGATTGGTCATAATGGCTGCTTTTTCCTTCCATTGGGCTATGAATTTACTGACTGATTCCCCAGAGTTCTATTTGAGCAGCTCTAAATCACGATAGGTGACCTCAAGCTCTTCATTATATTTGTACCGCGATATGAATTCTCGGGCTACATCCTCCCAACTACGAATTCTGGACTCCTCAAGAGACAAAAACCATCGGAGGGTGTTATCCTTAAAAGTTTGCTGAAATAATTAGGCCATCACTTCTTCAGAAGCCCCTAGGAGGTTCATGGAATGGTGATAACTGCGAAGATAAACAATCGGGGGTTCACTTCTCTGAATTTCTCGATATTTAGCATCTTGAACTTTTCGAGTAACCTTGCCTTAGGATAAGGCGACATGTGGGTGTAGTCCATGTAATCCCTAGAGATTTTGACTTGGTCAAACTTATTAGTTAGCATCTTGAGATATTCTTTGACCTTGTTCAACTCTTCCTCTTTTGGATCAATGATCAGAGGTAGGTTATCCCCAGGCTGGGCAAGGTTTGGCATAGGAAGCTGGATAGGCGTCGACCCATTAACAGGAGGGGCACGCGAAGCGTGTTGATACTCTTTGGGAACCCAGATAGGCTCGGGTGGACCCATAGCATGAGGGAGTAGGGCCTCGGGGTCTTGAGGAATATGAACCTGGTTTCGTTGCATCTCTTAAACCTCAGTCTGAAGGTTGTTAATCTTAGACACGAGCTGAGCTAAGACTGCTGTCAGATCTGGCTGCACAACTGGTACTTGATCTATTTTCTCCATAGAAAGTG
The DNA here is from genome assembly GCA_949130495.1 of Sambucus nigra. Taxonomy (NCBI): domain Eukaryota; kingdom Viridiplantae; phylum Streptophyta; class Magnoliopsida; order Dipsacales; family Adoxaceae; genus Sambucus; species Sambucus nigra. The sequence continues at coordinate 264,492,835 of OX422209.1, read as the reverse complement.
GATGGATACCGAACTCAGAAGAAGTAACAGGGGAACGGACATAACTCCGGGTGATTTGACTGATGACCGAAGCCAATAAGGAGCCAAGCCAAGGGCGTGCGATCTACCTGAGAGTGTAAAATGGGATTTATTTTTGACAAAAAAGTATGAATTTTTTTTTGACATTTTTTCTTTTTGAGATTGAAAGACAAAATATTTTTGGCTTTTTGATAAAGCAGGGAGAAATATTTTTGGATTTTTGATAAAGAAGGGATAAATGTTTTTGGATTTTTGATAAAGAAAGGTGAAATGTTTTGGGAGGCGGGTCTCAGAATGATTATTATTATTATGTTCTCACTTATATTAAATTCTCTTAAATGCAAAATGAAATGCCAGACGGGACCCGAGCCTGGAAAAGTTGGGTTTGTGACACATGCAAGGCTATGGTTGGACTTGTAACTAGGCTCACAGGCAAGGTTTATTTTAAAAATGCGTGAAAATTTGGGCTGCAGGCTGACCTGGAATTTTGGCAGAGTTTCGGGTCAAAATTGGCAATCTAACATGTGTGTCCTAGGCTTGACACCTATATGTGGGTATGAAATTGGTTGGGTGAATCGGAAAGGGTTCCCCCCTTTGGCGTGGCTTTCAAGATATACGTCTTGATTTTGAGGGCAATCGGTACGTGTGGACAATCCATTTGACATACCTGAGTGTACGTGAATTGCCTAACTATATACCTCGTGGGGACAGTATGTGTGAGAGTGAATTCAATATACTCGACGTACGTGAATAATTTCCCTATGATATAACTCCCTTCTTGAATTCGATCAAGCGGTACGATACGGGGGAACCGTTCGATATACGTCGAAGGTAGTTGGCCAATGGAAGGTGAGAGTCATATCGCTTAGGCTAACTATGCCCTGCCGGACCAGCGCCCATCACAAAGTGACCCTCCAGTTACTGGACAAAATTTGGACATTCACAATGCTCTTTGGTGATGTCGTGTGAACCATGCATGATTCTCTTATTTAGTATCTTATCATGAGAGTATCTTTCTTGATCATGCCCAACAGGTAGCAAAGTACAAGTACCAATGGTATACGAAGTATGGATGGGTGATGCATGCAATATGGGGATATATATGATCCTAGATGCACATGGGGTGAAGTGTGCATGGAGAATATTCTATAAGTGTGTGAATAGAAGCATAAGCATGAGGTACGTATGAATAGTAAAAGGGGCATGAAAAATAGGGAAAAATATAAGCAAATATAACACCTATGTAAATAGAGTCTAGCCCTCAAAATAAGAATCCCCAGCAGAGTCGCCACTGTGGCCATCCCTGATCCTCACGGAGGGAGATATGAAAAAGAGGGGGTGTCTCTTCATCTCGATAGGATCTTGGTCTCGTTTATCCCTCTTGGGAGCGCTTCGGCCGACATCGATGGTGAGGTGAAAAATGTAGAGAGATGGAGTCACCAGTCTATTTTTTCAAAACAGATAAAAGAAAAGGGTGCCATCCCGAAGGACAACATCCAAAGACATACTGATACATACGAAACCAAAATGATTTGAAAAGTGTCTGGAGGCTAAGTTACGAAATGGGAAGGTGTTAGGCACCCATTCCTCCCTTACGGTTTCTCATGGGTTATTGTTATTTTCTTTTATTTTCCCGTGATATGTGTGCATGTGTATATGTAGTGGAGATAGGAATCATCGACTTATATCATGGAAGAGATAAAGCGAGTTATTCATAGGAATGTTCACAAAAGTAATATTAGAAAATAGCATATAGGCGATTATCCTAGCGTTGATCGTTATAATGGAACAATAACGAATGCGGGATAATATGCCACTAAGAACAACTATATGTGTACATAAACATATAGAATATAAGAGAGTTAAATTTAAATAATATAGAAAGATAGAAAAAAGTAGGAATAGGAATTGAGTCCCGAGTTTTACTCCGAGACACCTACGTAGCCTATAAAGGCATCAAAGTTCACGTTGTTCGTATGCAAAACGAGGGGTGGGGTTTATCCTGTAAATCCAACCGGGGACTTCTCTTATATGTGTGTGTGTAAAAAAAAAGTGTTTTTGTTGTGAGAAAAGTATGAGAATTCCCGTTTGGAATTTATGAGCAAAACCTCTTGTTATGTTTTTTTGGGTTTTATTTATATGAAAATAAGAGCTGTGCAATAATACTAGATAAAAAGTATATTAGGATGTATGAGATGAGAGAATAAAAGTGCTAAGTAATAAAATAATTTAATGCTAATTTAGGGGAATTTGAAGAGGGTGTTGAGAAAGTTGGACCTTCTTGAAGATCTTGAGCTTGATCTAGGATATTAGAGAGCATCCCTTACACTTGGGTGATGATGGAAGGTAGTTAATTCACCAATTTTGATGAAAAGGATGATGAAAAGTGAAGGTTGGAAAAGGATTTGGTTGTGGAAATCACGCTGACTTCGAGAGGGTTTTCTGAGCTCGCTGAGAGTGATGGGTTTCAGATCTTTTTCTCTTTGCAATGAGGTCAGGCCCTCCTTTATATAGGCCCAGGGCATTGCCGATCAGCATAGCCTTGGTCCTGCCAATCGGCAGGTGTGTTTAGGCACACTGTCGATATGCAGATTATATTATAGGTGGAGTGTAAACTTACATCGATGATATTTATAAGTTGTGTGTATACTTATACATATTATATTTATAGGTTGCGTGCATACCTACATGGATGTTATTTATAGTTTGTTTGTATACCTATACGAATTACATTTATAGGGGAGTGTATGCATATTATGTGCTTGCTTATGTGTGTGAACATACCTAAGCTGCCTGCTATCCGGAGGTTTACATGCAGAGAGCAATCTCACTTTGACGATTCCAGTGAGGTCTCGATTTGTGACCTAGAACATAGAACTTTGGGTGGCTCAATATATGTGTGTATTAGTGTGGCTAACATGTCATTTGGGTATGTTAGGTATGTGCGTAGACCAAAGGCTTGGAACCATGTTTGCCTCCATTGTGTGTGTTGATTTATTTTGGGTTCGAGGAGACATACCGAACCAATAGTGTTTTCTTGGGTATGAGAGGTACATGGACTTGATAGAAATGTATACAGACTCGCATCGCAGTTCTTATCCCGGGGATGCTTGAGTTATGTATATAGATTGTGTGACATATCTATACATACATGTGTATTATCCTACTTATGTGTGAAAGTAGCAGATGTAGATAATGTATATCTAAATATGATGTAATTAAGAAATATTCTACCTAGTGTGTGATGGTAATAAAGTTGGATAGCGTATATCTAAAAGATGAATTAAGTACAATAACTTAATGAAATGGTTTAGCGACAACATAAATGAGATGTTAACTATGATTAATAATAACATATGAGATATGTTATTTAATGGTGTCACGATAGTATACTACTGTATGGACGTTACGGGAGAGCCAAACTCTCTAGCAGATAGTTAAATATTAATGAGACCTAGTTGTGCTCGGTAGCATAGCTAGCTAGGATATGTTAGGCGTGCACATTAGTTGAGAGGTGAGGAACTCAAGGGAGTGTACGTTGAACTAACATGTGTAATCAATAACTGATTTTGAACTGTGATAAATACTTACTAAATATTTTCAAAAGGTTTTATAGGGCTCTGATCCGTCTTGCAAAACATTTCCAAAACCTTTTAGGTTTAAAGCCACAGGGACGCCGAGATTAATATCTCCAACAGGGATGCGTAGCTGCAGAACTTGTAGATGCTTGCAGGATTTGGACTAGATGCTTCAGTTGTTTCATTCCTAGAGTAGGATTCAGGTTCAACTATGTCATTTGGGCATGTCACCCCTTCAGCTATTTTCTTTTATTCAGTTTATCAGACTTTGTATTTATGGACTAAGTTTATTTTAGTAGATTTTGAGTTGGACTATTATATTAACAACCGATGGTTTAGTCGGTATTATCTTATTCAGTATTTATCTTGTGATGGATTTGTATTAATACTACGTGGATGGTTTTGTGATTGTATTTATTTTCCACATGTTGTTATTTGATGAAAGATAAAATTTGACACCGATGATTCTGGAAACAGCACCACTGGTGCGAGGTGTTAATAAGCTCAAATTAGCAATAACAATGTAAGGATAAGAGTAAATATCTAGTAGAGCGTGGTGAGGAGAAGAGGAGAAACACTAATATATAAGTGGTTCAACCAATCAGACCTACGTCCATTGTGAGTGTGTGAGTAGTTTCACTAGATGAAGGCACTAATGGCCATAAATACAATCTCTCAAGCTTTCTCTCTCTACTGTGTAAACGAACAGAGTTTCAACTAGGGTTGCAATTATCGATACCTTTACAAGGAAGAGGATGACCTCTATATATAGTTCTTGGGGGGTGTAATGTACCCCCAAGCATGCAATGAGCATGTGCATGAGGATCGAACCAGTATGAGAATGACACCTGGCTGATTTTATGTAGATAATGATAACCTCAATATTCCCTCATGTGGGGGGAATGATTCGGTTACAACTAATTGGTCCACGTGCTCCAAACCTTATGAGTATGAGGTTGGTGAAGTTAAATAGTGGTGCTTTATCTCATCACTACCCATAATGACTTCGGCCATGAGGGCTGGTCGAGGTTATGTATGAGGTAGCTGTAACGTCGGCTGGGGCAGATGAAGATGTTGGCAGTTATATGATCCCATGAGACTCTGTTGACCTCTGCTGATGGCCAGCTGAGTTTGGTATATAAGGGGCCGACCTTATAAAATACGACCTTGCTGATGGTTGTCATAAGCTTCTTATTAACTCGGCTGTGATGTGGTAGAGGTTAGTCATTCTGAATAAGTGGGTGCACTTTGGTAATATCAATCACCCCTTATACCTTAGTCTTCCATATGAATAGACGATGGAGGGGTATGTGTGTTAGGCCGAGGCTGAGTCTCTTTGGGTGCTAATGTTTTCTTGACACATGTCACTTATTGAAGTGACAAATGTATTCCCCTAGGTGATATGATTTTGACTTGTCTTTTGGGTTCCCTAGGGCAATGATGGGGAGTTTAGAAACACCTTCTCTTTCCTCATTCTCTTTTTCTTTATCCTAAGCTTTTCTGTAACTATGATTTCCTTCCAACCTCCATTGATGGCTGCGATTGAAGGTTCTTTGCCTCTTAAGTCTCTTCCTCCTTCCATCACACTCAGTCAGGTATCGCTCTCTTTCTCTCTCTTCATTTGTCAACTTTTCATTTTCGGGTTAAGCTTTTAAGGTGACTTTTCATTTTTTCGACGAGAGTTTCTTCCACTGTTAAGTGGTTGTAGGGGTAGGACAACAGTGGTTGAGTGGCACTAGGGTCATTCCAGGTTGCTTTGTGGCTGCCTTAGTTACACAATTCCTTCTTTTAGGCTTCCGATGAACTTTCAGTCACCTTCTTCGGTGACATGCCCTTGAGTGTTCTTGGTGTTCTTCGTTTGAGACCTTTCAATTTCCATCCTTTGATCTTTAGTTTTTGTTCTTTAAGTTGTGTACCTATTTGTAGCTTAGTCTTTCCCTTTAAGTGTAGTGCCATCTTCCTTATGCTCAGACCCTTGTACCAACTTATAGAAGAGTTCCCCTCTCTTCGTGAGAAGACTTTTGAGAAGACTAGGCAGATAAAACTAAGCCAAGAGGAAGCTCGTAGGCCTGAGGACTTCCCCCTCGAACCAATTTTTCCTCCTCTACTAAAGTTCATATACCCTGATCTTGCAGGGTTTACTGAGCGTGCAGATGTTCCTGAGAATCCTGTACCAATGTCTGAGGATAACGTCTCTTCAGACCCAATGTCAATCTCTGAAGCAGGTGAATTTGTAGACTCTTTTCAAGAGGGTATGGATTATTCTCCTAGGCAAGGTGTGGTTCTTGAGGAGGCTGAGGTTTAAGATGTGCCTCGTCCCACTAAGGTGCTAGCACTTCGCGTAGGTCTTTTGATGTTGAAATCTTAGGGCCCAGCATAGCAATTCTACCTCCCATTGATGCCATTCCGATATCGACTTCCACTGGGGTTGAATTTGCTCAGAGGTTTCCTGGTGGTGACCCTACAACTGCCCATGATGATATTTCTAGGGATGATGATGATGATGATGATGAAGGGAGCGATCTTGATACCTTTGAGGTGGCCGAGTATGAGAGTACCGTCAACGAGTACGACCTTCTTACTTTCAGGCACCTCTATTCCATAGATTCTTCAATCATACTCAGGAAACCTCTAAAGGATAAGAGGGCTTTGATGGTCGAGATGGAGAAATCTGTGTTTATGAGCAGATGTTTAAGTTGGGATTTCGTCTTCCTATTCACCTAACCATTAGAGCTATACTCTCTCACATAAATCTTGCTCCTTACCAACTGTCCCCTAATTCCTGGAGGGTTATGACTGGGGACATTGTCCTTTGCAGGGTTGTCCACCATTCAGACCTTCTAGTTAGAGTTTTTACAGGTTGTTACGTTCCCTCATCTGCGAAAAACCACCCCAGCTACTACCACTTCTTAGCTAGGAAATCAGAGAATAAAATGCTCTTAGTTACCCAAACTTCAAATCATAATTGGAAACCTCGGTACTTATTTATTTCCGGGGCATGGGAATTTGGTTCAAATGAGGCTTCTAGAACATCGGTCCCAAGGACCCCTCTGAGATAGGTGAAGGTCTTTCTTGCTGCTAAAGTCGACATTGGTCTTAGCCATGATAACTACAAAAATGTTGAGGACCTTCGCAATCAGGGCGAAAAAGGCCGTCTCATTAAATATGAGCATCTGATGACCCCTACTACCTATCTCAGACAGATTTAGGGGGTGGTCCCTTGGAAGAGTTTCGTAAGTGTTAATTTTTATTACCCAAGTTATACCTATGATATTTTATATCTCTAACTGACTAACTGAGAGACTTGTCTTTTGCAGAGCGCCCTACAGGCATACCAGATGAGATTTGGGAGATATCTGCTCCTAGTCTGGTGAAGCTCATGGAAAAGAGAGGTGATAATCGTGTACCACCACCGGCGTCAAAAAAGAACATTGGCACCTCTAAGGCCAATGCTAATAAAAAGAGAAAGTCCACGGCTGATCCTGCACATACGAGGCCGAGCAAGACCGAGGCTATGGATCGTGCCATCCCCATCTCTACAGATAATGCCTTGGCAACTCGTCTATCTCAGATCAAGATCGAAGATAACCTGATCGGCTAGAGTTTGAAGGCTGTCAATGCTATAGGAGCAATAATGATTGACGAAGACAAGCGTTTCTTACATGCATTGGATGTCCCTTTACTGGCCGAGTTTTCTTTCCACAAGTCAATCCAGGTATTAATTTTTTGCTCATTTGCTCACAAGTGTAGCACCGGCCATTTAGAAATTACAACTCATATGTTCATACATCTGATTTTCTTCTACAGGGTGTCTTATCTTTTCATCGTCTTGTTGATTAGACTTTGAAGAAGACGACCATTCTAGAAAAGGGTTAGGAAGCTGAGAAGGTTGAGTCCTCTTTGAACGCAGAGGTTGAAAGGTTGAAGGGAGTCATCAAGGAGAAGGAAAACATTATGTCTCAGCTTAAGAAGCATCATGACAAAGCTCTGAAGGCCAAGGATGGTATTATTCAGTCTAAAGTTAATGTTGCAGTCAAGACTACTTTGGAAGATGCTGCTGAGAAGGCCATCGAAGACTATAAGGTCTCAGACAAATTTGTCAGCTTCGGCTTTGAATACCTATAGAGGGGTATCAAAGTGACTGGAAAATGGGCAGCCATGAAGGAGGGTGAGCCTGGGGCCTTGTCTACCTTAGATTTTATTGGTCTCGACTTTGGAGACCCTTGGTTCGCTTAGGCCTTGCAAGACGTTGAAGAGGCTGATGCTGCTCTAGCTGAGACTACTCCTCTCAAGGTCACTGAGACAGAAGATGCTACTCATCATGATAATGGAGTTGAAGTCACAAACGTCGTCCATGACCAAATGACTGCAGCTGCGGAGACATAGGCCCTTTTCTTGTGAAGCTTTTCAATAGTTGTAATTTTGACCCCCCTTTTGTCTGTACCTCTTATTTTTGTGAACTTTGATGGCTTCTTGACATTCTGGCTTGTAACTCTGAATCCTTTTAATGATAATCATAAGTAGTTCAGCCTCTTTAGATTCTATTGCTTCGTACGATGTTTTGTTTAAAATTCATTTGCTGGTGTTGCCCTATAATTGCGATGTTTTACATCTTATTTTCACCAATCTAATGTTGCTTGAGGTCACCAATATATGATGTTTCACCTCATGTTTTCACCAACTAAATGATGTTTGTGGTCCGAGATCACCAAAATATGATGTTTTACCTCATATTTTCACCAACTAAATGATGTTTAAAGGTCTGAGGTCACCATATCATGGTGTTTAACCTCCAATTTTCACCAACTTAATGATGTTTTAAGGTATGAGGTCATCAACGTCATATTTTCACTAACTTAATGATGTTTTAAGGTCTGAGGTCACCAAATCATGGTGTTTTACCTTATATTTTCACCAAATAATGATGTTAAAGGTCCGAGGTCAGCAAATTATGATGTTTAGACTCCAATTTTCACCAACTTAATGATGTTTGAGGTTTGAGGTCACCAAATCACGGTGTTTCACCTCATACTTTCACCAAATTAATGATGTTTTAAGGTCTGAGGTCACCAAATCATGATGTTTCACCTCATATTTTCATTAAATAATGATGTTAAAGGTATGAGGTCACCAAATTATGATGTTTAACCTCATATTTTCACCAACTTAATGATGTTTTAAGGTCCGAGCTCACCAAATCATGGTGTTTCACCTCATATTTTCACCAACTTAATGATGTTATAAGGTCTGAGGTCACCAAATCATGGTTGATGATGCTGGAATTAGCACCACCAGATAAGGTGTTTTCAAGCTCAATCTAAGAACAACAATGGCAGCATAGTTATGTAAAAGGTAGGAGAAAGAGATGAGGAGAAGAGGAGAGAGCACCAGGACATAAGTGGTTCAGCCTGAATTGGCCTACGTCCACTGTGTGTGAATAACCTCACTGTAATAAGGGACTAATGGACATGGACACAATCTCTCAAGCTTTCTCTCTCTACTGTGTATCTAGATAGAGTTTCAGCTAGGGTTGTATATCTGGATCCCTTGTAAGGTAGGGGATGACCTCTATATATAGTACCTGGGGGTGTAATGTACCCCCCATGCATGTAATGTGCATGTGTATGATTGCCTCACCAATATGGGAAAGCCATCTGTCACTGTCACATGTAGAGAATGATGATGCAATATTCTCCCCACGTGTGGGGAATAATCTTGTTATAACTGATTTGTGTCCACGTGCCCTTATCCAAATGTCAGCAGATGCTCGGCTATCGCCCCTGGTGTATGACCTCGGCCTGGGAGAGGCCGAGTTTGGTAAGTCTAGATACTCGTTTAGTCCGAGTATTCCATGGAGGTCTCGGCCTAATCCCAGTCGAGACAATGGACAAGGTCGGCCTGAGACGAGCTTGAGCTGGAGTGTTTGGAGTATCGACTAATGTCTTGATGAGGTTGCTGGTGGCTTCCTACGAGCTCGGCCTATGTCTGGCCGAGGTTTCCATTCCAATATATACGAGAATGCTGCTGACCCTTGTGATGTCCCTTGGAGGGGCTCATGGTAGTGTCGGCCTGGGCCGACCTTGCTATGGCTAAGGGATGATATCGTGTGTCCAAGACATGTCCAACGTCGGCCGTAATCTCGACCGAGGTTGGTGTCTCTGGGTCGAGGTCTCACTTGGGGCATATCAATCACCCCCCACCCCCTTAGTCATATGTGGGAGCAAGTGACTAGGGGATTATCACACCTCCGAGGCCTGTCTATTACGAGCCAATATTTGTTTGACAGTTGTCCAATGCTGAAGTATGCTTGCTTAGTGGGCGTGTGCTGTTAGTCGCCCTTTGGGGCTCCCAAGGCAATGATGGGCCTTGGGAATTGCACCTCTATATTTAAGGGTTTTGAGCCCTATTTCCCTTCTTTCTTCTTCACTTCTCTCGTTTCCAGCCAAACTCGTTCCTGCAGCCTTCTCTCTCTAGAAAGATCTTTGCTGGGGCTTTTGGAAGGTGGTTTCTCGCGTCTTCTCGTCTCCTCCTTACTATTTCATCCTCAGGTAACCTTCGCCATACTTTTTCCTTCATTTTTCCTGCAAGTCTCCTTATTTTCGCATTTTTCGGCGAGTTTCTGAGTTTTTTGGTGAGTTTCTGAGTTTTTCAGTGAGACCACCATTATTTTAGGCGAACAATTCTTGCCACATTTAGGTAGTTTGATCTCTTAGTGCTTTACTTCACTAGCCAATCTTGTTTGTAGTTTTAGGAAGTCTCCTAAGTGTAGTGTCAGCCCCTGATGCTCAGACCCTTATATCAGCTTCTTGAGGAGTTCCCCTCCCTTAGAGAGAAGACTTTAGAAAAGATTAGACAAATAGAAAGAGCACAGAAGGAGGGTCGTAGGTCACAAGAATTTCCCATTACCCATCTCTCCACCACCTCTGAAGGTGATATATCCTGACCCCCCAGAGTTTTCCTACTGATCCCATATCGATGTCTGAGTCTGAATCTTCTACCTCAGACCCCATATCTGTGGATTCCTTTCAGGAGGCCATGGACTTCACACCTCGTCCTGATCAGACCGAGGTCTCCAGCTGAGCCTCATCCCATAATAGCTCAAGCACCCCAGACTCTTCTTCAGAGGTTGAAACTGTTGAGCCAAGTGTGGCTATACCACCCATACTTGACGCCATCCCTCTGTCAGCCGTCACCGGGGCAGAGTTCACCCAGAGGTTCTCGAGTAACCCATCAACATCTGCTCCGGTCGACGTTGAGTTGGATGATGATGATGAGGTTGAGAGCGATGTCGACGTCTCTGAGGCGGCCGAGATCGAGAGTACTATTACTGAGGTAGATCTTCTCTGCTTCAGATATCTGTATTCTATTAGTCCCTCAATAAAGCTTAGGAGACCTCTGAGGGAGGAGAGGGCTTATCATGGCCGAGATGGCGAGATCTGCCTATACGAGCAGATGTTCAAGTTGGGGTTTCATCTGCCCATTCACCCCATTATCAAATCCATCCTTTCCTATATCAATTTGGCCCCCTCTCAACTATCCCCTAATGCCTGGAGAGTCATAATAGGGGCCATAGTCTTATGGAAGGCTGTCCACCACTCAGACCTTCCAGTTCAGGTCTTCGTAGGTTGCTATGTCCCTTCCTCGGCCAAAAATCATCCGAGCTACTACCATTTTGTAGCTCGGAAGCCTGAGAAGAAAATGCTTCAAATAACTCAGACTTCCAACCATAACTGGAAGCCTCGGTATTTCTTTGCTTCTGGGCCATGGGAATTTGGCCCATGTGTTTCCTCATCTATTTTAAAGCCGAGGATGCCCCTTAGGTGGGGTAAGGTCATAATGTCTGCTAGGGTTGACCCTGGTCTGAGCCCATCCAACCTTCAGAAGGTGAAAGCCCTTCAAGATCAGGGGGTACATGGTCTGTTCGTCTGGTTCGAACACTTGATGACCCCTCACTACCTCTCTGGGACAGGTCTAGGTGGAAGTCCCCTTGCCGAGATTGGTAAGCATTTTTGTTTCAAGTTGAACCTCTGAGTTTATTCATGTCTGATTATCTAACTCAGATCTACTAATTTTTGGCAGAGTGACCACAGGATATTTCGGACGAACTTTGGGAAATGGCTGCACCCAGCTTGACGAGACTTGCCAAGAAAGCAGGCCTTAACGCTCCTCCCCCAGATCCCTCTGCCTCTAATACCCAAGCCACAAAGAAGAGGGCTCTAGAAGGTCATGCCCCTGAGGATCAGAGGCCGAAGAAGAAGAATGCTGACACTGCCATCCCCATTTCTTCAGCTGACGCCCTGTCGGCTCGTCTAGATCAATTGAAAATAACTGACAGCATAGTCGGCCACAGTCTTCAGGCCCTAGATGCCTTCAGCTCTGCAATGACCAAGGCTGACAAACGCTTCTTTAGGTCACTAGACACCCCATTGCTGGTTGAGTTCGGCATTCACAGATCCATTCAGGTATGACTTGATCTTTCTAATTATTCTTCACTCCAAGTGCAACATCTGATTGTTCTTCAGCTCATTCATGATCATAAAATATACAGGGCCTGGCAGCCATGCACCACTTATCCAACTGGACTCTGAGGAAATTTCCCCTCATCCAAAAGGGTCAAGAGGCCGAGAAGGTCCAATACACTCTGAACGTAGAGATTGACCGCCTCAAATCTGAGCTGAAGGATTATGAGAAGAATGCGAGGGGGCTGGAGAAGGACATCTCTCAGCTTGGTAAGGATCATACTGCAGCTCTGAAGGCTAAGGATGAAGTTCTGCAGCAGAAGGTCAAGTCAGCTGTTAGGGTAGCCCTCGATGATGCCTCTGAGAAGATAATCTCTAACTACAAGTCCTCTGACGAGTTTATGAGCTTTGGCTTTGAATACCTTGAAAGAGGTATCAAAGCCACTATTAAGTGGGCTGATGTCAAGGAGAGGTAGGCTGGTACTTTAAAAGCCTCAGATTTCGTAGGCCTCAGCTTTGCCGATCCCCAGTTTGCCGAGGCCCTTCAGGAGGTGGATGAGGAGGCTGCCGTGCTTGCCGAGACTGCCGCATTGGACGACACTGAGGTTGAAGGGGCAGACCATGATAATGACGTGGCCGAGGTGACCAATGTTGTCCAGCCTAACCAAGCCGAGGATATCAACATTCCCTCCTCAAACCCTTAGATAATTTTTGAACATTGTTTGTAACCCATAACATTTTGAAACTTGTTCTGTAATCCTTGATCATCTATTATTTCTGAATGTTTCAACCTCTGAGGAGGATCATCCTCACTTACTTTTATTGAATGTCATGTGATGTTTTTGCTCTTAGTCTTGTTGCAATGATATCTTGTTTAAACTTAATCAATGGTCTGACCTCAGATGTTATCCCCATAATTAATCTCACCAAATAAATGATGTTAAGGGTCTGAGTTTATCCCGTATGGTCTCAAACCTCGTCACCACTGAATGGTGTTATGAAGGTCTGAGGTCATCACCTAAGATGTTATCCTCATAATTAATCTCACCAAATTAATGATGTTAAAGGTCTGAGGTCATCCAAGTATGGTGTCTGAGCTCAAACCTCGTCACCACTGAATGGTGTTATGAAGGTCTGAGGTCATCACCTAAGATGTTATCCTCATAATTAATCTCACCAAACTAATGATGTTAATGGTCTGAGGTCATCCCATTATGGTGTCTGAGCTCAGACCTCGTCACCACTGGATGGTGTTATGTAGGTCTGAGGTCATCACCTAAGATGTTATCCTCATAATTAATTTCATCAAATTAATGATGTTAAGGGTCTGAGGTTATCACATTATGGTGTCTGACCTCAGACCTTGTCACCACTTAATGATGTCGTAAGGGTCTGAGGTCATCACCTAAGATGTTATCCTCATAATTAATCTCACTAAATTAATAATGTTAAGGGTCTGAGTTCGTCCCATTATGGTGTCTGACCTCAGACCTTGTCACCACTTAATGATGTCGTAAGGATCTGAGGTCATCACCTAAGATGTTATCCTCATAATTAATCTCACCAAATTAATGATGTTAAGGGTCTGAGGTCATCCCATTATGGTGTCTGACCTTAGACCTCGTCACCACTTAATGGTGTTATGAGGGTCTGAGGTCAATCACCTAAGATGTTATCCCCATAATTAATCTCACCAAATTAATGATGTTAAGGGTCTGAGGTCATCCCATTATGGTGTCTGAGCTCAGACCTCGTCACCACTGAATGGTGTTATGAGGGTCTGAGGTCATCACCTAAGATGTTATCCTCATAATTAATCTCACCAAATTAATGATGTTAACGGTCTGAGGTCATCCCATTATGGTGTCTGAGCTCAGACCTCGTCACCACTGAATGGTGTTATGAGGGTCTGAGGTCATCACCTAAGATGTTATCCCCATAATTAATCTCACCAAATTAATGATGTTAAGGGTCTGAGGTCATCCCATTATGGTGTCTGAGCTCAGACCTCGTCACCACTGAATGGTGTTATGAGGGTCTGAGGTCATCACCTAAGATGTTATCCCCATAATTAATCTCACCAAATTAATGATGTTAAGGGTCTGAGGTCATCCCATTATGGTGTCTGAGCTCAGACCTCATCACCACTGAATGGTGTTATGGGGGTCTGAGGTCATCACCTAAGATGTTATCCCCATAATTAATCTCTGACCTAAGAATGAAGCAAGAACTGTCATGGGAACCCATCTTTATTAATAACCTCTTCATAATAAGATGGTACATTTACATAAAACTCTATGTAATATCATATGTAATATCTCTTTAGGTGATCAACATTCCATGGGTTAGCAAAAGGTTATCCTTCTAGGTTTTCTAGCCTGTAGGTGCCAGGCACAACCTCTTCTGTCACTTTGTAGGGGCCATGCTAGTTTGGGTGGAGTTTTTTTGCTTTCTGTAGGGTCTTCTTTAGCACTAGGTCTCCCACTGCAATGGGTCTTGACTTCACCCTCTGGTTGTAGAATTTCGCTGCCCTCTGTTGGTAGGCTGCTTGTCGGACCTCTGCGTCCTCTCTTCTTTCTTCGATAAGATCTAGGTATATCCTCCTCTCTTCCCCATTATTGTTAGGGTCATAGGTCTGAATCCTATGAGTTGGGAGACCTACTTCCGTTGGTATGATGACCTCTGAGCCATGTGCCAACATGAACGGGGTTTCTCCTATTGGTGTCCTTACCGTGGTTCTGTAGGCCCATAACACAGCGTAGACCTCTTCAGTCCATCTTCCCTTCGCATCTTCTAACATCTTCTTGATTCCATCCAGGATAGTTCTGTTTGTGACCTCGGTCTGACCATTTGCTTGAGGTCGGCCAGGAGATGAGAAGAATTGCTTTATTCCTACTCGTAGGCAATACTTTTCTAAAGAGGAGTTCTTGAACTAGGTCTCGTTGTTCGAGATGAGAGTGTTTGGGAGGTCATATCTGCATATGATATTCCTCCAAATAAATTGGAAGGTCTTCTGCTCTGTGATCGTTATCATCGGCTCTGCCTCCACCCACTTTGAAAAATAGTCGATGGCAACTATCAAGAATCTATAATTATTGGCAGCTTTTGCCAGGGGCCCTACTAAGTCAATCCCCCATACTGCAAATGGACATGGAGAAGTGATTGATGTCATAGGTTAATGAGGCTGATGAGGGATGGTGGCGAATCTTTGACATTTATCACACCTCTTTACGTAAGCTGCGGCGTCCTTGGACAAAGTTGGCCACCAGTAACCCTGTGTGATGATTCTCTTGGCCAAGGGTCTTCCCCCTATGTGGCTAGAGCAAGAACCCTCATGAACCTCCTGTAAGACCCGGGGAACTTTCGTGGGATGCACACATCTGAGGAGAGGCAATAAAAATCCCTTTTTGTACAAGACGTCTCCTATCATCGAGAACTTGGTATCCCTATATCTCAATTTTCTCCTCTCTAGCTTGGACTCAGGTAGCTCTCCCCCTTTAATATACCTGACGAGGGGGTCGATCCATGAGTTTCCTAGGTTTAAATTGTGATACGGGTTACATACCTCTTCTTCCTCGATGGTTGCCTTTCTCAAGACCTCGATTGGAATGGTCCTTCTAACATCTGTCTTCGTTGTCGAGGCCAGCCTTGCCAATGCATCTGCATGACTGTTACTTTGTCGAGGCACTCTCTTCAGTTTTGCCTCTTCAAAATATTCTAACATCGTTCTTACCCTCTTCAAGTACTTGGCCATCCTTTCATCTTTGGCCTCATAGATCCCTAGTACTTGATTGACAACTAACCTTGAGTCACTGTGGAGTAGGAGTCGCTTTACGCGAAGAGTTGTTGCCAATAAGAGACCTGCTATCATGGCCTCATACTCGGACTTGTTGTTTGAGGCCCCGCCTGGAAGTTGAACCTTAGAGCGTATTCAATGTTCGCACCATCTGGAGCCGAGAGTATCAACCCCGCACCGCTTCCACTGTCGTAGGAAGAGCCATCAACGAAGAGGCTCCAGATGTCTGTATTTGATGAAAAGGCTCCTTCTGTCATGACTCCTTGTTTAAAGAGATATCGATCCTCCTCGTCCTCCGCAATTCTGCTCATAAGTTTTTTGGATGCGACCTCTTCCAGATCTCGGAAGATACTTGGTGTCGTCTCTTCCTGCTTTCGAAAGACATTTGGTGTCGTCTCTTACTGATTTCGGAAGACACTGCGGTTTGTCTCTTCCATGCCCCCCAGGCTTTTCTCTGCCTCGGCCTCTTCCCATGTGAACTCAGCAACGAAATCTGCGAAGGCTTGCCCTTTGATGGCTGTCCTAGGTTGGTAGGCCAGATCGTACTCCCCCAACTCGATGGCCCAGGTCATCAACCTTCCGGATTTCTCAGGTTTATACAGGATCTGTCTTAGCAGGGAGTCAGTGAGGACTACCATGGAGTGAGCTTGGAAGTAGGGCTTCATTTTTCTTGAAGCATGTATCAGGGCATAGGCTAACTTTTCCATGCGAGGGTAATTTTGTTCAGCCCCTTGAAGGGCTTTACTGTTAAAATACACAGGCATTTGGATCCCATCGTCTTCCCGTATTATGGCTGCACTGATGGCTGACTCAGAGACTGCTAGATACACATACAACTTTTCTCATGCGACGGGTCGAGATAGCAATAACGGGGATCCCAACTAAGATTTGAGTTGGTTGAAGGCTTTTTCATACTCTTCGTCCCATTGGAAGGCTTTTCTTAGAACTTTAAAGAATGGAAGACACTTGTCCGTTGCCCTAGAAACAAACCTGTTAAGGGCAGCCACTCTCCCCGTGAGTCTTTGAACATCCTTGATACTCCTAGGAGTCTTTATGTCAAGTAATGCCGTGATTTTCTCAGGGTTCACTTATATTCCTCTCTGGTTAACGATGAATCCCAGGAACTTCCCAGCTCCTACTCCGAAGACACACTTCGCTGGGTTGAGTTTCATTCTGTATGAGTCCATAACATCGAAGGTCTTCTCAAGGTCTGCTACGTGAGTGCAAGCTTTCAAGATCTTTGTTAGCATATCGTCTACATACACCTCCATAGTCTTATCTATTTTCTCTTCGAACATCTTATTGACAAGACCTTGGTATGTTGCCCCTGCATTTTTCAGACCAAAGGGCATCACTTTGTAGCAGTACGTCCCTTTGTCGGTAATGAAGGCTGTCTTCTCTGAGTCTTCAGCATCCATGAAGATTTGGTCATAGCCTGAATACACGTCCATGAAGCTCATGAGCTCGTGTCCTGCCATGGCATCCACCATCTGATCTATCCGAGGTAAGGGATAGCTGTCTTTTGGGCAAGATCTGTTCAGGTCGGTGAAATCAACACACATTCTCCACTTCCCATTAGCCTTGGGCATGATGACTGCATTTGAAAGCCACTCCGAATAGGTAACTTCTCTTATAAACTCAGCCTCTTCTAAATTTTTGACCTCTTCTCGGATGACGTCGTATTTCTCCCTGGAGTAGACTCTTCGTCTCTGTTTGATAGGCTTGGCATCTTTGGTCACGTTGAGCTTATGACTCATCACCTCAGGGTCGATGCCAGGCATGTTTACGTGACTCCATGCGAAGACACTCTGTCTCCTTTTGAGGAAGTTTATCAACTCTTCCTTAATTTTTGAATTAAGGGCTTTGCTGACCTGGATGATTTTTTTTGGCTCGTCCTTATTGAGGACGATGGATTCTACCTCTTCCGCGGCCTTTCCCTTCTTTAGTTTCGTCTCATCCCTTGGATCAAGAGTATCAATGCTATAATTGGTGGTTGCCCTCTTATGGGCCTCCATCTCTTCGATCGAGTTGAAGTAACATTGCCAAGCTATGATCTGGTCACCTCGTACTTCCCCTACCCCATAGGGGGTCGGGAATTTTAGCATTTGATGGACCGTCAACGGTACAGCTTCAAACTCTTTTAGGGACACTCTTCCTATGATGAGGTTATAGGCCGAGAATACATTCTCGTCCATTACGAAAAAAATTATCTTCCTCGTCAGCCTCTTAGGCCACTCATCTCCCATCCATATGTCCATCTCGTACATGCCCAAGGGGTGGACCTTTTCTCCACTGAAGCCTATCAAAGGGTGATGATAGGGTATTAACCTTGCTCTACTAAGACCCAGGCTCTTGAAGCAAGGCCAAAACATCACATCTGAAGAACGTGTGTGCTCGCATTCAAATGATCAAATTATATATAAAACCCTTTTAACACAAACAAACCCTAAACATGCAGCAGTATGTGATTGAATAAATTGATAATCTACGCAAGAACATTCAAACACATGCAATTTAAGGAAAAAATCCCCCTCGGGGGAAAAATCATTTATTTTCACTATAATTTGTAAGAAAACGGCTTACAATCGGATTACAATGAAAATACAAGTTGACTAAGAATTATCCTCGGGTATCGGATTCTGTAGTCGTGGCTGGAATTATCCCTTTCCAGTAGGGCTGCAATGAAGAAGAAGAACGGTCTCCTCCACAAGGGTTGAACAAACCAAAGTTGTGTTCTTGGGTTGCAAAAGGATTCACAAATATTTGGCAAGGATGTGTGAATCAAAACATGAGTCTTGGGACTAAAAAATATGAAGACTAGGTGTATTTGGACTCTCAAATTCGTCTCCTAAAGTCTTGCAAAACAACTCTCCCGAAGTTGGTATTTATAGGGAAATACATGAAGAGACCCACGATCTTAAAATGCTGAAATTTTATCCAGCGTACAGGTACCCCAAACCGGTTCGGGTACCCATGTGAACCGGTTCGCCCCCCCGAACCGGTTTGGGTCTTGGTTCGGGAAAGTGTGCTGGAAAAAGTCTTTAAACACTTAGAAAAATTTCCATACTTTTCAATGAACATATCTCCATTTTCAACGGGCCATAACTTGTTCACCGTAGCTTGGATTGAAGTGCCGTTTCTTCCAGTATCTTTGTTGCGGCAAGATATTAAACTTTCCAGTTGACCGGTCCTCCGGAAGGTGGCTGTAAAATTACCAATTTTCCCTTGAACATCCCTATCATGCCTTATTTCACTGATTTGACTTCTCTTGCGTTCCACTTGCATTAAGAACCTTCAATCAAGGAACGTGAATTCGTTGATGCAGATGAGGGACATATTAGTGGAGATAATGCATGCTTGATTCCCGGAATTCAGATAGAGGCCGTCATGTGAGATCGTGAGGTGACGTGCCAAATGTAGCGGCGTACGACATAAATAAATGAAACATTTCGGACATGAGAAAAATGTCCTTACAAATCTCCCCCTATGTCTATGCCGGTACATACATAAAAAATACGAATTATCAAATATGAAATTGCCTATACAAATCTACCCTCCCATGAACCCAAACCTGGAAAAGGTACAAATGAATAGTCTTCATCGTTTGTTCTTCAATTCTTCAGGAATCTCAAAAATTTTCTCATCAGGGTGTGCAACATATAGATCTGCAATCTTCATACCTACACACATGAGACAAAGAAAATACCACGTGACATATCGAGTTTGAAATGAGATAACATGGATATCAATATATGATAAAAACATAAGCAACATCTCAAAAACTCCCCCAAAATTCAAACTCCCCCATAATATGATAATTCTTTCTCCCCCTTTTTATGATGTCCCCAAATAGACAAATTAGAGAAATAAATCAAATAAGCAAGTGCGGGGTGTCACTAGGATAAACGCACACCATGAATAAACAGAAAGCACCCAAGTCGATGATAGCGTAAATGAAGTGGTGTGATCAAATTCGATAGGAAAATCAATGCATACAAACATGACATATGTGCACGATGAATATTGGATATTCATAGCGAATGAACTCAAATGCTTCCTTTGGTGTAAAAGAGTGACAGTATAAGATATTGACTCAATCAAATCAACAAATCAAAGCTCAAAATGATTTTCACACCAATAACGTCCAAAATGATTTTATTCTTTTTTAGGACTTTCAAGGAAGTGAAAACCCGTTTAAAGATTCTCCAACCAAACTCCCTCAGATATAATTTTGAATAGAGGCATTCTAAATTCTCAAACTTTGGAGAATTGATGGTGAAACCTAAGTGGCCCATATTTGGCATGAATTGCTTTTTATTGCCTGTAAATTTTTTCCGGGCTCTTTTAACCTCTTTGGACCTCGGATATTAAAATTCCTCCATTTTTAGGTCCTTTTTAACGGTGGCTTTTGCGCAAAGGATAGATGATTACCTTTCGCAGCCCCTCCCCGTTATACAAAAACACACAGTCTCACCAAAACGGTTTTTACATGTATTCCAATCTTGTCAAGTTTTATCGCATATTGTACATTGTATAGACATGATTGAGATGAAAACACGTAAGCCAACATGAGATAGATAAGTGCAATAATCAAATATAGCCGTGCATGTGTGCAATAAAGGATATAGGAGTCAAACATGTAGGAAGATATCACTAATTACATCTCAAAGACTCCAATCAATGTAAAGCACATGGATGAAATGATGTATCCTCTCAAATCTCTATCAAACAGTCACATGGATATATGGAATGAAGTTGTGACTTGGCTAACTTAAATGCTCATCCATAAAAGGTACATAAAATTACAAAAATCTTTTTGGTCTTTTTCAAAAATTTTATCAAAATAAAATCTTTTTGTTCTTTTCTTAAAATTTTCTTAAAGGAAAATCTTTTTGTATTTTTTTTTTAAAAAAAAAATGAAAAATTAACTAATGATACATGCTAGCAATAGGTAAAAAATATATGATAAACAACCTATGCTAGCAATCAAGACTAGATCTCAACCGGGAGTAACGGTGGAGTTTTCTAAAGATGGTGACATCTTTTGAACCAACTCCACAAGATCATGTGTAGTCTTGATAAAAAACTTCACTTGCTCGCGAATATGTGCAAACTCTTTATCAAAATGAGCAGGCAAAGTATCATGAGTGGGTGCATGTGCATGAATGTGTGAAGTGGCATGATATGGCACAAAACCCAACTTAGAACAAAATTCCCTAAGATGTCCTCGCTTCTTGCAGTGGGAGCTAACATAAACCGGTCTAGGAAGTAATTTATCAACAATTTTGGGATGAACAATCCTAGACGGACACCCATGGTACTCACTCACAATGGTGGATATAGGCTCGGGTGAATTCTCTAATGTGACTTGAACCTCCTGTGCTTGTTTGAGGTCATCCTCGAGATGGGATACACGTGTCGTCAGACTAGACACCGTGTTGGTCAAGTCACCTTTTTCCCTTTTAAGCTCATCATTGTCTCCCTTCAACACACCAATCCGAAGACCTAGGATCCTATTAGTCCTTTTTATTTCCATGGTCTCGATAAACACCTTTCTAAAGGGATTTTGGATCAAACTATCATCACCATTATCATCCTCACTATCACTTAGAGAAGTGGGCATATGAACTTTCTTGCCCTCTCTCTTAAGTCTAGTGGGACACTCAAATTTCTTGTGCCCTATCCCATCGCACTCAAAACATCTTATCTTCTCAAGTTTTTTATTTCTCTCATTCTCACCACAACTCTCTCTTTCTCCAAGCAATCTTAAATCATTCTCTAAAGCGGTGATCCTAAGGGCTAAAGCATTATTACGCTTCTTGGTTTCAAAAAACTCAGAATATAACTCGGCGTAAGCGAGTGGGAATCACGCTCGCTCTCACTTGCCTCATCCTCCCCCTCACTCTCATCACTCTTACTGTCGAGGTGTCCTTGTGACGTAGCATCCTCATCGTCGTGAGAAGCATTGGAGGTACTCACATGACTAGCCATGAACGCGGTGAAGTTACGCTCATGCGGTGACTCATCTCCTGAGTCCACCGACTCGACCTCACTTTCTCCCTCACTTGAAGCGCTCAAACCATCACTATCACTTTCGTGTGCACTATTGTGGGACAAGGTGGGAGTGCTCACACGACTAGAAAAAGCTACAAACTTCTCACCACTAGTCTCATCACCCTCACCTTCACTACTATCACTAAGTGTGGCGGGCATAGCTACTTTCTTTCCTTTCTTTCTAAGCCACGTAGGACATTCAAACGACTTATGTCCCTTACCCCCACATTCAAAACAAGTGACGTTCTCAAAATCTTCCTCACACTCCTCATCAGATTTATTCTCTTTTTCCCTCTCACCACTTTCATTGGCCTTTCCTTTCTTTTTATTTTTCTTTTCAAAAATATTTTTCTCAACATTCCTTTTATCATTGAAATTTCCACTGTTCTTGAATTTGACAATTCTTTTGAAATTTTTTGCAAACAGGGCCAAGTCATCTAAGTCAAAATCACATTCAGACTTGGACTCAAAAACTTTTTCTTTCTTTTTCTGAAAATGAGTCTTTAAAGCAATCCCATTATCCTTATCCTTAATGGTTTTTGGAAACATGTCAATCTCATAGGTTTGAAGATCTCCTACAAGTTCTTCCAACTTATGTGATTTCAAATTTCCCAAAGAGTTCAAAACAGTGACTTTAGGAATAAAGCGTTTTGGGAGAGATCTCAAAATCTTTTTAACGTCACGCGTGTTATCAATTACCTCATCCAAATTAAAACTAGTGTTAACAATGTCCGACAAGCGTGCAAAAAACTCATCAAAGCATTCGGACTCAAACATGGTGATAGTCTCAAATTGGGTGGCCAAATTTTGTAATTTAGACTCTTTAACAGCGTTCGTACCCTCATGGGTAAGTTGCAAAACATCCCATGCCTCCTTTGACGTGGTGCACATCATTATGTGTTTGAACTCATCAGGTGTGACAGACCCAGAAATAGCACTTAGACCCTTAGAATTAAAAGATGACCATTTAATTTCTTCATCAGTCCAAGAAATGTCAGGTTTCAAGTTGGTCACATTATCAACAGTCACGGTGGGAGGAGTCCACCCTCGTTCAACCAAAATCCAGACATGTTCATCAATGGCTTTTAAAGCCGACCTCATACGGGCTTTCCAATAAGCATAATTTGTCCCGTCAAAAACAGGCATTTTATAATATGACTTCTCCATTTGAACACGCACTTTTTCAAAAATCATTTTTTTCAGAAAATTGATATCTTAGAAAAATTTTGCGGAAAAAGGAATACGCGATAGATTAGCGTAACCTGCTCTGATAACAATTTGAAGAACGTGTGTGCTCGCGTTTAAATGATCAAATTATATATAAAACCCTTTTAACACAAACAAACCCTAAACATGCAGCAGTATGTGATTGAATAAATTGATAATCTACGCAAGAACATTCAAACACATGCAATTTAAGGAAAAAATCCCCCTTAGGGGCAAAACCATTTATTTTCACTATAATTTGTAAGAAAATGGCTTACAATCGGATTACAATGAAAATACAATTTGACTAAGAATTACCCTCGGGTATCGGATTCTGTAGTCGCGGCTGGAATTATCCCTTTCCAGTAGGGCTGCAATGAAGAAGAAGAACTGTCTCCTCCACAAGGGTTGAACAAACCAAAGTTGTGTTCTTGGGTTTCAAAAGGATTCACAAATATTTGGCAAGGATGTGTGAATAAAAACATGAGTCTTGGGACTCAAAAATATGAAGACTAGGTGTATTTGGACTCTCAAATTCGTCTCCTAAAGTCTTGCAAAACAACTCTCCCGAAGTTGGTATTTATAGGGAAATACATGAAGAGACCCATGATCTTAAAATGCTGAAATTCTATCCAGCGCACAGGTACCCCGAACCGGTTCGGGTACCCATGCGAACCGGTTCGCCCCCCCTAACCGGTTTGGGTCTGGGTTCGGGAAAGTGTGCTGGAAAAAGGCTTTAAACACTTATAAAAATTTCCAGACTTTTCAATGAACATATCTCCATTTTCAACGGGCCATAACTTGTTCACCGTAGCTCAGATTGAGGTTCCGTTTCTTCCAGTATCTTTGTTGCGGCAAGCTCTTCAACTTTCCAGTTGACCGGTCCTCCGGACGATGGCTATAAAATTACCAATTTTCCCTTGAACATCCCTATCATGCCTTGTTTCACTAATTTGACTTCTCTTGCGTTCCACTTGCATTATGAGCCTTCAATCAAGGAACGTGAAGTCGTTGATGCAGATGAGGGACATATTAGTGGAGATAATGCATGCTTGATTCCTAAAATTCGGATAGAGGCCATCATGTGAGATCGTGAGGTGACGTGCCAAATGTAGCGGCGTACGACATAAATAAATGAAACATTTCGGAAATGAGAAAAATGTCCTTACAACATCCACTGAGCTCCCCCCATCTACCAGGATCCTCTGCACCTCACACCCATGCACCCTTGTCGTTATGACCAAAGGGTCATCCTGGGGGGTTAAGATACCCTTGAAGTCAAGTCTGGAGAACCCAACTACAAGGGTGTCTGTGTCCACCTTCTTCCTCTTCTGTACTGTGTCGGAAGACGTTAGGTTCACAACCTCAAGTTTGGCCACCAACTTGGCCTCTGCCACATGAGACTTCCTATCAACTATTTCAGATCCACCTCCTGCAAATCCTCCGCATATGGTGTCTACACAAAATGAGATCATACCAACCCTCTTCACTGGGGTGTTATCATCTTTCGGCGAAAGATCTGGATCGTCTTCATCATCACCCTCTGAGTCATTGTCTCTTCGCGCTGGGACGTTGTCACGGCATTTGTCATTTCTCCTTTTCTTAGGGTCATCTCTTCCACCCTTTGGATCCTTACCATTCACATACTTCCTCAGCTTTCCAGATTTTAACATCTTTTCAATCTCATCTTTTAAAGCGAAGCATCTATCCGTGACATGGCCATGATCCTGGTGGAACTCGCACCATCGGTTTTTGTTCCTCTTATGTGGAGGGGCCTTCAGTTTTTCTGGCCATCTCAGAGTACTGTCAGTCTTAATCTCATTGAGGATGTGCTCACAGCTTACAGTCAGAGGTGTATAGTGAGCGAACTTGTCATCACCCAACCTCTTCTTCCCATCTTTCTTGCTTTGGGACTTTCTATGGCCATCGCGGTTCGCATCCTCATACTTGGCGACCATTACCTCTTCCGCATTCATTACTTTCCCTGCGGTTGCCAGCAGCTCTGCATAGACCTAGGGGGTCTTCCGTAAGTTTCCACAATAACTTCCCCTTTTGGAGACCTCCTATAAGGGCGGTCATGGCTATGTTCTCTTCATAATCTTCGACCTCCAACTTCTCTTTGTTGAATCTCGCTATGTAGTCTCTTAGTCTCTCATCCTTGGCCTGCTTGACATACAACAAGTGGGTAGTCTTCTTTTATGGCCTCACCCCAAAGCAGAAGTTGTGGATGAATCGTTCAGCCAAGCCTTTGAAGTTTTCAATTGAGTTCTTCGGAAGGGAGGTGAACCAACTGTGCACTGCCCTCGTTAAGGTCCCAGAGAAGGCCCTACACTTCATCTCATCGGGTATCGAGTAGATGTCTGCTGCCGACTGGTACATCTAGATATGATGTACAGGGTTAGTACTTCCATCATACTTGGGAGACACCGTAGGAGGCTTGAACTTAGCTGGGGTTGGGAAACCCACTATCCTAGCCACAAATGGGGAGTCCTCTGAGTAACCCCTTTGCAATGGGTCCCTGCTTTTGATGAGGTCTCCTATCTTCTCCTCAAGGTGCTGGATAGAGTCATTCCATGGTCTTCTGCCATCGACTTGGTCGAGTTTATCCCCTGCCACCTCCATGGGATGGACCGATGGTTCCCCTTCCACGACACGTCGGATGTTGACCTCTTCCTGTTCCCTGCCTCTTCTTTTATAGTATCGGCCTTGCTCTGGCCAACCCTGCCTGTTCCCTCTCTGAGAGCCTGCTGCGCTCCTTGATCTCGACAGTCTCTGTCTTAGGTCATTCATCGGGCCCAATCTCTCAAAGGCCAACCCTCTGCTCAACCTATCAAAGGCTGACCCTCTTTGTTGGGCCTCTTCACCTCTTCGGCCGACACAACCTTGACTTTGCCTAAGAGGTCGTATAGTGTTATTTGACACCTCATACGGCTCCCATCAGTCTTTTGGGGCTTCTTCCGCCTCTAGATCATCATACCTGTCCTCTGGGCAAGGGTTTCCCTGCCTCCCCAGGTGCAAGCGCCTAGGGTCAGCAACGTCCCTTCTTCGTTGGGGTGCAGGCTGGTCCTTAATTGGTGCCCGGGGTGGTCCTCTGGCGTCAGGATGAGGCTGAACTGCCGCCGGAGTGATCATATCCGGTGAGACTCCAGGTGGCCTCATCATAGTTTGGCTGAGCTGTGCCAATTGCTCCTGCATAACTTATTGTGTTACAGCTAAAGATTTCAAGGCTGTAACTACCTCTGCCATTTTGGACTGGGGGGCGCCTGACTGGAACTAGGCCCCCCACCCCCAGGTGGCGGAAGAGGCGGTGGTAATTCTGGTGCCATATGTTAACGCTATAGATCTTGAGTAGCAGATGAGCTTAGTACCTCAAAGGACCTTTTTCAATGGTGAAGCAGCTCCATGCATGGGGCGGTGCCTGGTTCACCACCAGAGTCTCTGGTGAGGTTAAGCTGAAGAAGAGGAAGAGAGCTTCTTTTCTCTTCCCACAGACGGCGCCAAAATGATGATACTGGAATTAGCACCACCAGATAAGGTGTTTTCAAGCTCAATCCAAGAACAACAATGGCAGCATAGTTATGTAAAAGGTAGGAGAAAGAGATGAGGAGAAGAGGAGAGAGCACCAGTACATAAGTGGTTCAGCCTAAATTGGACTATGTCCACTGTGTGTGTGAATAACCTCACTGTAATAAGGCACTAATGGCCATGGATACAATCTCTCAAGATTTCTCTCTCTACTATGTATCTAGATAGAGTTTCAGCTAGGGTTGTATATCTGGATCCCTTGTAAGGTAGGGGATGACCTCTATATATAGTACCTGGGGGTGTAATGTACCCCCCATGCATGTAATGTGCATGTGTATGATTGCCTCACCAATATGGGAAAGCCATCTGTCACTGTCACATGTAGAGAATAATGAT